>CM070622.1:26617837-27967110 GCA_036346255.1 Ampelocalamus luodianensis
AAGAGTTTGGACGTCTCTGTATTTAGGAGTCAGACCAGCGAACAACATTGTCTGAGGTGGCTATACATTCAACGCACTCCCGAGAGATATGCGTGGTTCGTTAGCACCAATGTAAAGTGCTTCACCAGGGCTGAGCTTGACATAGTTAAAGAAAAAGCTGCTAAAACGCCAACATCTTCTGGGTACTGCTTCTAGTGACAAAATCAGTTGCTCCTTCTTTGTCAAGGTTCTAATCTGAATGAAAGAAGATATTATCAGCATAAACAGTTGAATTACAGAATATCAGGTTTGCCTAAACATATTCATGAATTTTTCTTCAAATATAGAAGTAACAGTCGTACTACACTATCTTTGTAAACATGTTCATCATGGTGCTGAATTGCTGATCTTGCCTCAGAGATAAGGATAGACAGAACGTGAAAGTAGCGAAAAATAGATCAATGTGCTCTTCGAAAAAAGGTTGAAAACAACATTAGCACAATGAAATATTCTGCCTCCACTGGCTTTTAATTTCTCTAACCATTCCATACGTGCAAACTAAATTTCGTAGACATTTCAATCAGAAAAGTTCCACAGTCACAGGGGAAAGAACAGGTGGAAGAACAGTCTACTACATTTTGTACCTTTCTGAGAGTTACAGCTACCTGTTTTTGCTGAATACTTGAGGCTCAATAAACCGAAGTGCAACAGCAATCAAACCAACATGATGCTTGCTACCCAATAGTCCAGTACACTGCTAACTGAATACTTGGTTTCAGTAAGCAGCAATATCACCTTGTTAGCTACATCCAACCATATTTGCTGCTCAGTCCGATCCATTGTCTCATCTTTTGTTGAATCTTCACATCTATCATATTCTAACCTACCTACCCAACCTAAAACTCTCATAATCTTTTTTAGTTGCAATACAAGGTGCTTCAATGTCCAGGAGTTCCATAGATAGGATACTCAACACAAGGTTTGCTATCATCTCAACCTAGAATGTGTCGATTTACTTTTGTTGACACCATAAAAAACCTATTGTATGCTAGTGTGTACTAATAGCACTTTTGCTCCCAGTGGAGTGGTTCAATAACCATTGGTACTTCACATCCCTTCAGCACATTGAAATGGTACTCTGAAGCGGCTCATGAAATTCCTTTTAACTCATTGTATAGCATAGCATGCACATAGTACATCTGCTAACAGTTGCTATTTCAAACTAATTAACTGAGGAGTTTCATTCCCAGATTCAGTAAATCAATCCTATCTATCTAATCTTCTTCACATTATATGGTTGTCCAGGGCACCTTCAAGAACCTAGAATGCAACAAAGCACTGAAGAGCAAAACAATCAAGGCATATTAATAGCTAATCGCAATGTGCATTTTCTTTTAACTCTTAATGATTTATGGTTTCATCTACCACAGGATTGGCCCACAAGACTCTCAGATTTGGCAGCACTCAGCTATGCTTTTCCTAAACATCCTTTCACTTCCATCATCATTTAGGAAAAAAATGGAAGACCTTTCCATGATAGATAGACAAGACGGACAAAACAAGTTGCACAAAAGTAGAGCGTTGGAGAAGGAAAGAAACTGACATCAACCTCCCAGCTGACACAAATTAGTGGTAATTCAAATAAACATAAAATGTCTATGTCAAGAATAATTCAGAAAAAAAATACCTTACTCTCACCATTCAGGCGAGACTTCATTTTTGTAATTGCTTCAGAAACTGTTTCTTTACTTGCTGTCATTAACTTAGTAAAAGCTGATTGTAGATGTGACCTTACTCCAATGCCTCCATCATGCTCTTTGACAGTCATAAGCTTCACAGCTTCTTCTTTGCCAACTAACTCTCGAACCTCAGGTACAGTCCTCAAAACATCCTTGAGCTCCTGGGCCACAGTACAAATAAGACAGTTCATAATTCTATAAAGGATCAATGCTCACAGTTTCAAAAAGCTCAGAGCTAATAAATAGTTCACATTGTCGACAATTGAGTGTCTGCAACACTTAGCATTTCTTTTTGGAAAGAACAAAAGGATTCATAC
Source organism: Ampelocalamus luodianensis (assembly GCA_036346255.1). NCBI lineage: Eukaryota > Viridiplantae > Streptophyta > Magnoliopsida > Poales > Poaceae > Ampelocalamus > Ampelocalamus luodianensis. The sequence goes on from CM070622.1 coordinate 26,619,873, forward strand.
GACAGAATTTGCGGTATTCAGAAAGAGACAGAGTTTACTAATATCCTATAAAACTGGATAGTTCTCCCAAAATGCATATAATAAAATTTTCTTTGTTCCTTACTTCCTACTCTAAAACAGTCACTCAATACACCTATCTAACCATCAGCTAAGAAAGCTGGAATGCATCTACAAATATTTCAAGCTACATGCTAACCAATAAGAATCTATACTTTGCTGTAAACATTGTACAATAGTTTACTAATTATCCCAAGGAATAAGTCCATTTTACACCCCTGAACTTCGCAAAAAGTCCATTTAACACCCTCAACTACAAAACCGGGTATTTAACACCCCCAAACTTACAAAATCGGGTCAATTTACACCCTAAGGCGGTTTTGGAGGGCGGTTTTGATGATGTGGATCCCACGCAAGGTGGTTTTCGCCATACTGGCAGCCACATCATCGGGTTTTGGTAATAAGGATTCAATTAAAGGATATTGACATCCACATCATTAACCTTTTTGTCACTCCTCTCTCTGTACACATCCTCTTTCTTCTTGTCATCATCCCTCCCCTCATTTTGATCCACGTCAGCAAAATCCAATGACATGTCTGCCAAAATGGCAAAACCACCCTGAGTTGGATCCCCGTCAACAAAGCAGCTCTCCAAAACTGTCTTAGGGTGTAAATTGACCCGGTTTTGTAAGGTTTGAGGGGTTAAATAGCTGGTTTTATAGTTGAAGGTGTTATACAGACTTTTTGGAAAATTCAAGATGTAAAATGGATTTATTCCTTATGCTAATAATCTCTTATTTCTCCGTCCATTATGCTTGCATGTGCACTTCAAATATCTGTGCACCACAGCAAATTCAGCCATAGTAAACACTGGACTGTACTATGCCGATATAAGTATTTAACGCTGGATTTTGCTATCCACCAAATTTTTGCCACCTACCTAACCAGCAAACACTTCCAAGCGCATCGCTGGATGTGATTTGGACAGAATCTGTGCATGGGGCCAACAATATGCCACTGGCCGTGGGGGATATCCATAACAGATTGCTGGACAGCGTCAATGTTTGTGGAGCACATGACCACAGTACCTCATGAAAGGCGTGCGATTTGCCAGCATGTGCATGGTTAGTTTTTTAACCTCTTCTTCTGACATTTTTTTGTTAAAACACACACAAATTACTCGGAGGAATACAAATGATACTTTAGTAGCGCGATCGTTGGGCTGCCAGTGAGCTATTCCTTTTTTATATAGTTTCAAATCTCATTAATTATTACCGAATTCATCAGCAGCCAGATCCCCACTTGACATTAGACATTAGTCAATTCCCTCCACCAACCCATCAGGAATCATCCATGGAATCCGCTTGCCACGTCCAATAAACAATCCAACTAACCCATCGGCCCCCCTAACTAACTGATTGACGGGCGGCATCAGCTGATGCTATCCAAGATCAATCCCCAAGTCAACCAACCCATCGATCAGCGCCATCGCGGATCGGGAAAAAATAATCGATCAATCAGCACTACACAATAGCACGACGTTCGCGCGAGCGCACGCACGCAACGCAGGCCGCAGGCGCACGCACCTGGGTGCCGACGAAGCCGCAGAGGGCGCGGAACTCGGTGACGGCGACGGCCATCTCGGGCTTGTGGTTGCCGTCGCGGTACGTGGCTGGACGCAGCGCGTGGAGCGCCCTGGCCAGCTCCCTGTCCGGGTGCGCCTGGATGGAGAGCGCCTTGGCGACCGACAGCACCTTGAAGAGGAACGGGAGGTCGCCGCCCCAGCGGGCCGCGACGGCGCGGCCGAGGAGCGCGGCGGGGCCGCGGGCCAGCCACTCCCTGAGCGACATGCCTTCGTCGGAGGCCAGCGACGACGGGGCGGACGGGTGCGTGCCCATCCACAGCTCGGCGTAGGGCCGGTCGGGGTCAACCCCCTCTTCCCCTCCTCCATCCCCTCCAGCGAGGCGCGCGACGAGGGAGGCGCCCCCGCGGCGGCCCCACTCGTAGTGCTGCACGGCGCCGCGCAGCCGCAGGACGCCCCGGGACGGCTCCAGGTCCGGGTCGCGGTCGCGATCGGTGGGCACGAGGAGGCCGAGGCCCATCGCCCCAACCCCAGCTCCCAGCCCGAGCCCCATTTGGGAGGGGCGGAGGAGGCGGTGGAGGAGGCCATTGCGGCGGCGGGAAGGGGGAGGGGGAGGGGTGGTGGTGGAGGTGGCCGTTTGGGGGTGGGGGCGAGTGGGTTGGGCGGTTGGGTTTTATGGAGGGAAACGGGATGGAAGCGGTGAGGCGAAGAAGGGGAAGAAGAGAAGACGAGGAGAGAGGGAGGCGACAGCGAGAGGGGAGGTGGGAATGGGAAGGACCGAAGGAGGGTACTCTTACCGCGGCGGTTTTGTTAGGTTTGTGACTGGCTCAGGGCTCGTATTGTGGGGCCACATGTCAGTCTGTGATTGCGTCGCGCAGGTGGGCCCGGTTCAACTTTGCAGTTAAGACCTCGTGAGATTCGGTATTGGTGGTACAGTATATCTCCTGTTTGGTTAAGGTGGCAAGTGAGAATATGTAAAGTGAAAGGAAAAAATAGGAACAGCTACTGAACCATCGTTAATCACTCTTCATATACTCCGATCACAAACCTTAATCCGTAAAAAAAAATCTGATGTATACTAATCACTTGAGTGATAATGTCATTAAGCAAGTCCAAATGTATGTTTTCTCAAAATGACAATGGCGTATAAATCACTGTAATGATATCCATCCTACGTAGATTAGGAGCTCTGTGCTGAAGGAGCTGATGGACACTCAAGCCGGTCCTAGGACTCACCCAGTTGGGTGGGGAGAACCAAGCAATTAGCGGATTAGCCTGTTCCCAAATGTAGTCTTTTTTATAATCATCTTTGTTTGATTAATCCAATTGAAAATGGGGATGGAAGGTAATTTCTTGTTGATTATATGCCATAGTACATAATCATAGTCTCAATCAACTCCCTGTCATCGAGATGTGGATGGAAGGCCACGGGACCAGTTGACAAGAATGCAAATTGCCAGGGGGAGTGTGCTATTCTTTACTTCCACGAGGGCTCATCCGTAACTACACACCGCGAGAAGCGACACACAGTAACCATTCTACTCGCCGCCACGTGGGGCCCACAGATAGGACCCACGAAACCTTATGCAGTACGACGTTTTTGTCTGACCGACGAAGACGATCCCGGGAGCGAAGCGAGGGTTTTTGGCTCTCTTCACGACCGCTTGCGGTTCCCTATTTCCCAAGACACCAGGATCATCAAAGTTTGCTGGTACTATGTGTATGAAATTCATATACATCATTGACTTCATGTATATTGTTACCTTGGGCTTGGCAGCAATCTATATGTATTGATCCTATGCAACGCTACTATTCACCTTCAGTAGCTCCCATAAACCCTATCCTCTCCTATTCGTGCAGGTGATCCACTCATTGACAAGCTCATTCGTCGCTGTCTTCATGTCGAACTCCTTCTGGATGCAACTCCTCAGCTCATGAATATTCATCGCATCCAGCCCCTCCGTCCGGACCACCTTGTACGCATCTCGACAGGTCCAACCCATCGGATCTACCCCATATGAGACCGTCGTCATAAAACACAAGCACGTCTTACATGTTCGATATTATTTAAAGCCATAATAACCCAATTTACTATACACAATCTAACAAACAGGTCACACAAAGTAGTATATATTTCCCTACCCCACAAAAATAACCACACTACCCAACCTAACCAAAATAATGACTTCGGAGTATTCAGTGCATAGTAAAAAAACTACAAGATTAGTTACGACTAATTAGTTATGGCTAGTTAATTGGGACTAAATTAATTACAACTAACTAACTACGACTAATTAATTGGGACTAATTAATTATGACTAATTAATTATGACTAATTAATTGAACTAACTAATTACAACTCAATTAATTAGGACTAATTAATTAGGACTAACTAACTACAAGTAATTAATTTCACCTAAATTAAATACGAAATATTAATTTTAACTAATTAACCACCACTAAATAATTAGAACTAATTAATTACGACTAATTAATTAGGACTATTTTAATTATGACTAACTAATTACGAGTAAGTAATTACTACTAACTAACCTTGACTAATTAATTATGACTAAATTAATTGCAACTAACTAATTTGGATATATTAATTACGACTAATTAATTATAACTAATTTAATTACGACTAAATAATTATGACTAACTAACTACGACTAATTAATTATGATTAAATAATTTAATACTAACTACATAGTTAATAAACATAATGCATACGAGAAAAATTACCTCCTCTAGAAGATCTTCATTTTATGTCGAACTAACTCTACTAAAACGACAGCTAAATCAGTAGCAAATCGAAAATAATTCCTACTGATTGTGCTACCTCTCGTTCGTTATATCCTCTCTGTCTCTACGCATAGTGAAATGATCTTGGTGTGGAGGAATGAGAGTGCATCGCTAGGTTTTATAGTTATGCGAAGGCGCGATCACGGCGACGCAGACGTAATTCGATTCCCCACGCGAGCGATCGCGTCGGGTTTTTCTCGCATACGGGAGACAACGAGAATCCGGGGCGTGCCCAAAATCATGGATTTTTGTTTGAAATATATATAAAAAAATCACATGAAATGATGGTTGCGGAGGCAGCGTCTGTGCCCCTAGCGCACAGACCAAAGGAGGTCTGGCTCGCAAGGGTATGGTGGAGGCTTGTCCGGCCCCTAGGGGCACGGACGTGGCATCTCTCCAACCCAAGGGCACGGTGGAGGCAAGTCCGGCCCCTAGGACATGGACAAGTCTACGTGTCGCATCCGTAGGGCTTTGCGGTGCCATTTTTGCGCTTGTCACGGAGAGGAGGCTACATTTGCTACTGTTGGTGATATATCCTAGAGGCAATCATAGAGATGATTGTATCACGTCTATATTTATGAGTTTTTGAATACATGTTATTCAGTTCTTTGAATGAATCATCAGTTATAGATCAATAATTATGTGATTTGTTGGTGAAACTCTTTTAACTTATGATGATGTCGTTCTAAATGTATCCCTGGTCGGATGTCACTAGTCAGAACACTAGTGTCTTATCAACCAACACATGTATTGATTGATGACCATGTTTCACCGGTCATGGATATAGAGATATCGAATCAATAATATGAACACATCTTAGAGAACATGGGGTTGGATAGACCCACCTTGAGACACCATTGAGATTGCTATGATTCTATGTGTCATTAGTTAGTCTCAAGAAATGGTTATGTATAATCCTTAGAACTGAGATCAGCATGGTTCTCTACATGTGTAATAGCACTCTTAGGGGTTGTCAAACGCTACTCCGTAACTGATAAGTTATAAAGGTGGTTTTTGGGTATGCTATGAAATATGCGGAGGGGTGTGACTGGTCAGATATGAGATTTACCTCTCCTATCATAACAAGAGAGATATCTCTGGGCCCCTCAAAGTGGTCGGATAAAGAAAGTGCATGGCCATACCACTGGTGGTCGAAGAGTTTGACCACATAAGGTTATCTGACACTCGATCGAGAAAGTATTGAACATTCCATGGATGACATAAATCTCACCTGGAGTTCAAACAAGATATCGTGAGGTAAAGGGAGAATACACGAGAAGATCGTTCAGTTCGACTAGATACAAACTAATCGTATAGAGATGCGAGCTAGTCGTAGACTGGTCGAACATAATCACTAAGTAGTCGAAACCTAGTTGTAAGGAGTTACAAACTGGTCGAGACTAAATATGAACTAGTCGTATAGAGATACGAACTGGTCGTTAGTGATAAGGATCTGGTCGTAGATCATATTGTATTAAGGTTCGTCCAATATAATTCGTGTGTATTCGGGAATCGCTATGTTTTAGTAGGAACCGCTAACAACTCGTGGTCGAAAAAGGTTTTGAGTCACAACCGAACTACACATGAATCTATAGGGTCACACACTTAATGGGTTGGAACAAAACGTGTTCAGATAGAATCTGTCATGGCAGTATATAAGGAGATGCTTGAGGCTATTGGGATAGAGGGTCAGTTGATAGACGAGAGACACGAAAGTCGTGACTTGAGTTGCTCCACAAAAACCCTAGCCGCCATCTTCCTGAGAGCCCTACCATGCGAGTTGGTGCTAGTACACCAGTGTACGGTGTTCCTTCCCTGGACGTATGGATACCGTAGAGGCGCTACTGCTATTGCTATTGCGCTTAAGGACGACCCGCGATCTTCGTGAGGAACTACAGAGGTTGCTGGAGGAGACGATCGACTACGACCACTGCATCGACGCGCTCTTTTTTGAACCAGGCTGTTTCGACTCTTATTCCACTGCATTGCGTGTCTGGTGGTAACGATCTATGATCATCTATTTGCTTAGCTTCTTGGTTTGTGTGGTAGAATTTTTTAAAAAAATTATTGCTATCGTAGCCTACCTGTATCCCAGTATCCCTTCATCTAATCCGTGCATCAATAGTGCCAAATGTGCAAAAACTTGCGAAGTGAGGGGCCAACTTGACCTACGACAGAGTAGTGGTAGCTAAGAGCACCTCTAATGTGTGCTTTTCACCTGTACTAAGAGGAGAGAGAGAGAGAGAGGAAGTTGGTATCGGTACCATACATTAGGGCCAAATTTGGTACCGGTACCCGGGGGAAAAGTCAAACAACCCTACCAGTCAGTCCGCATCAGTCATCATCGCCCTCACCGGGAGGAGGAGGGATCGCCATGGTCTTCGTCTCCCGCCGTCGCTGTTGCTGTAGATCCGGATCTAGCTAACCGAGGTCGATGACGAGGACAAGGAGGCCGCTGTCACTACTGTCGGATCTTCATGCCCTCCGCCGCCTCTAGATCTGGCATGAGCGGTGGCATTGAGGGGGAGGTGGGGGAAATGTTAGGACCCAAATATGCATATCTGGACTCTCTATGTATAATGCACTAATATAGGATCACGCTAGTTCACACAATATCAACATAGATGAATATCATTCCACACAAAAGACAAATATAATAATAAACGACTAATTTGATTAATAAATAACGGTTGTGACCTTATGGTCGAGTTTACACTTATTAAGCCATGTACAGCTAGCACTAAATAAAGAGACTAAGCATGAACGGAAAGAACTCAATGAACCAATCGACTTGCCACAGCAACCGATCGATCAAGACCTAGCGATCACCATCTTCATAAAGCTCCTCGAAAGCAGGCGATAACTTCCCCACTTCAGCTGAATGATTGCAGCAAAAATGAGTACTCAACAAGTTGTACCACAAAATGGAATTATAGATAGTGGTTTATTCCAAAGGAAATGACTTCTATGGTTATTTTGCAAAAAATAATATTTGCAATTGAATAGAAATAATAGATTGAAAGCATAATTTAAACACAAATAAACAATAGCAGTTTAACAATTATTATCATAAAGAACACAAAGCCTAATCAATTTATTTCTCACGACCATATGAATTTAACCACACAGCTGTCCCATCCCAACTATTTTTATGAAAATCTGTCCCTTGTGTGAAATCCCCGACCATATCCATGACCGCAGACGCAGCTATTTGAATAGATTGATTAACACTCTGTAGATGTTTGTACACTTTACCCATAAGATATAACCAGTGTAGCTAGCACCAATCATAACAAAACCTTTTCGAAACTTCATCTTGACAATTGACCCTCCTGATGTATTCTATCATTGTACCAACCCTGACAAAGTGCTTTGGTCCGACGCACATCGTTGGACCTGGAGACGGCGAATAGTCTAACCTACATGCCTAAGTAGTCAATGCCAAGATTCCGTAGCTTACTAAGTTAGGCATGTCTCATACTAGGCATGTGGTTGTACAGTTATGGTTCAATTCAATGGCGTACAAGATTAAATCCTTAATTGACCAAGGCGAGACTGCCTAATTTCTAACCAAATTACCAAAAAAAAATTCAAGCACAAAGTTTCACCATATCACCATTCTTTCCATTTGTCTTAGTCTAAATCTTTTCCCACCCTATTGGTTAGGTCTATTACATGTCATCAATGAATAATAGCACACAACACACAGTTTTTACATAAAGTTCCATAATCACTTAGTCAAGTTTAGATTTGCAACTCAAAATGATATCAATAACCCGTTGCATGGTTAAGTAGACTATTCGGGTCTAACCAACCCACGTTGGTGCTATAATACTGCCAACTAATAATTAACCAAGTTAGGGTGACAAAAGATCACGGTAATACAATGATTAAGGTGGATATAATCAAATGGGTGTATAGCTAATCCTAAAATATTTAAAAATTAAATAATTGAACTAACATGCAATCATTTGAATCAAGGTACTTTTTTAAAAAAACTAGGTTCAACATGGTCAAAGGTACAACTTGTCTTAAAACAAGTATTAGTACTAGTCTCGAGCTTGATCAACTCCTCCTTCCTCGAAAGTTCCTGAAGTATCAACGTCTACTCGCAAACGAAAGTGAAAAACTAAATAAATACAAAATAGAGCAACAAATGAACTCCAAAAATTAAATAAAAATCTCATGAAGGTGGGGCTTGAATTTAGATGAATTTATAAATTTGAATAGACTGAATCGGAGTTCGAACAAAGGAGAACGGACTCTCAGAAGATTTGCTATAAAGGTAAAAGAGAGATAAGAAAAATATTCCTTCAGTTGAAAAGAAAAAGGGAAAAGAAAAAGAAAAAGGAACTTACAGGTGGGTCTGGGATGTAAGAGAGAGAAAGACATGCAGGACCTACATGTAAGAGAGAGGAAGCAAGGAAGCTACAGTGAATCAAAACAGAGGAGTTGGCCGGTGGCGATGGCAAGCAGCGTCGACGACGAACGTCGGCGAGGCAACGATGGCAAAGGGGGAAAACATAACCCTGAGAGCGAGGCAGTCCTTTGGGAGGCGATGGCACGGCGAAAATGGCGGCGGCTCGCCGGTGACGGCGATGGCGGCAAAGAAGGAGCTTTAGCCGGCGACGGAAATGGTAGTTCGGCGACACCCTGGGGAAACAGAGTGGAGCATGGGCTCGGCGGTGGCACAGGGAACATGGAGGGTAGCTTGGGATGCTCGAAGAAGGACGGAGGTGGTAGCACATCGGTGGCTGGAGATGGAGAAGAAAGGTGGGCGACGGTCGCTCGGCACGGTGGCGGATCTTCACCAGAGAGGGAGGGAAATGGAGAAGGACACTCAGGAACGTGAGATGACGCGCTAGGATAGGTGAGGGCACTCACCGGCGGGGAGATCAAACGGAGGGTAGAGCGGTCGGTTTTGGGGGAGATGGGGCGGCGACGAGTCGGTGATGCTCCGAGGATGGTGATGGAAGCACGATATAGAACATGGGCATGCGAATCGAACGGTGAAGACGATGAGGACGGAGGAACAACGACAGAACGGACGATGGAGGCTTGCGGCGGCTAGTGGGTTCTTTGGCAAATTCTGACGAGGCGAAGACGGCCATGGGTCCGGTGGTTAGGGCAAACAGAAGAGGGGAATGTTGCGGAAAAAGTGACGTGAGTGGCGCACTTAAATAGAGCCAGGGAGGGAGTATTCGCATAGAAGACGGTGGCGCGATTCATGTCTGGCTCGGACACGGGCTAGAGTCCGGAGGAAGAAGAACGGGAGGAATGGGCTAGCGACTGAGAGCGCTGGCCCGCACGATGAAGGAGGAGGAGGAAAGGAGGAGGTCACACTGGGTTGGCTTGGTGCGGGAGGGAAAAGGAACGGGATGGGCTGGCAAAGGGAAATTGGCCCGAATAAGTTTCCTGATATTTAAATATCTTTTCTATTTTAGAAATACCAGAAAATCCAAATGACAAATTAAAAATAGCAAATGAACTCGAAAAAATTCCAGAAAAATCTAGAAAATATTTCAAAGCATAAAGAATTCAAATAAAATAGTTTTAGAATTAATTGATATTCATATTAGTCACATTAAATTGTTTTGACATTTGAAAGTCCCATTTAAGCTTTATTACATTCAAATAGATTTTGATGAATTTTTCAAATGACTAAACTACTCAAAAAGATTTTAAAACTCAGAAAATTAGGATGTTATAGGAAAGGAGTGAGAGCGGTGGTGCTAAGGGGGGTGCGAAGGAAGGTGGCACGGGTGGTGGCATAGAGACAACGTAGAGGAAGAGGGACGTGAAGTGGCGGTGGTGGCTACGTCCGTGCAAGAGAGAGAGAGAGAGAGAGAGAGAGAGATCAGGAGAGATGGAGTGGAATAGGAGAGAGATTGAGGGGAATATAAGTCCGTATGGGTCCCACCTTTTGGAGATGAAAGGAGGTACTCAACACTAGACGAAAAAAAGTAGACTTAGCGTCTATCTGATGTGCAATGATGTGGTATTTTCTTGGTGTTTGTGGTGATACCTCACACTATGGATGCCCTAAGATCAAAGGCCAATGGACACAGTGACAAACAGTAAATGTTTGGAGCAATTCACACCTTGTAATTAAGTACCTATTTTAAACCTTGTTCTACCTTACTGGGTTTTGTTACCTTCTCTATTAATATAATAGGCAGTCCTACCTGTTCCTAAAAAAACTTAACTTATTTCTCTGGAGGATGATAAGTATTTACCAAATTGATGGACCACAAAATAACGAGATAACTTGATGGGCTTGGGCTGGGAAAGGTTACGTGGGCTTGGTCAGCCATTCAGTTACGGCTTCCACTCTACCTTCTTGTTGTGACGATGCACTACCTCTCACAAGAAACATTTCCTGGTTGAGCATTCATCAATTTACTTGGATATCAGCTCTTTTTTTTACTTGGATATATCGTCCTTCAAATATAATTCCATGTAAAAGAGACTGTACATGCCAGTGTTGCAACGAGACCGTAAGAATGTAATAGATAATAATAAATTTACATTAAACCAATGCTTGAATTACACTCAGACAAGTAGAGTTTTAGTTGCATTGCTTGTGACAAATGGGGCAGTGACATGGCACAAGGATTCACCTGGCCACAGGAAACGAAGCCACCTTTCCTGAGCCAGTACCAACAACAAAACGGGCATCCGGACCTAGCTGAAGTATCAACTCTTCTGCATGTGTGATCAGTAGTTGAGAGGAACTACTGGAGTCGTTAGCTATTGCTGCGGTGTCTCGTGCTGTGGGGTGGTAGGGGAGTCTGGGGCGATGGTGAACTGGAGGTTGCGGCCCTGGGCTGATTGCAGGATGAACGCCACCTCTGCCGCCGCCATTGCTGCCTCTTCCTGTCAGTGGTGGAAGCATGAAAGGTTAGAAGCCACATCAATGATAATTGCACGACGGTGAGCTCTAGATTGATTTCAACATGAAATGCTATAATCTTTCCTTGCCAGAGAATATATGCTTTTGAATGGTTCAAAAGGATATGACCTAATTCATATCATGAATCAAACACAAACTAATGGATGATGTCATCGATATTGGTTCAAAAGTACCTGTCTTTGTCGCGATGCAGAATACTAAAGATCCACGCCATGATATAGCATGGGAGCAGAAATCCAGCAGCTCAAGCAGAAAAAGCTGCCAAACATCGAATGAGATAAAAAGGTTCAAGTCAACAGGAAGCATCAACTGATCCACTAATATCAAAAGAAAAAAAAAACACTTGACTCACCGAGAACATGGTAGAAGAATCATCATCTCCTTCGCTGTCTGAGATAGACAATGCATGCCTCAGCAGCAACAGGGCCATTAGCTGCAAACAAAGTAAAGATATTCAGATGTTTTATCTTGAGAATACAAGAACTCTGATACGAGAAATTTGTCCAAAATGGGAGAAGAGTCAAGGGGGCAGGCAGGATTGGAGGGATGGATAGGCTTGGTTCCCTATTCGTAAAGCAACTAAAAGCACTGTTCTTCGACCCAAAACAAAACTGTAAAGAGAACCACAATATTTCTAAAAGCACTGTTCTTCAATTCACAAACGGCACTGCAAGAAGTGCTGGAGGCTGGACTAATTGTCCTGAAGTAGCCATCCATATATTAGTTCAGCTTATAAAGACAATAAGACAAGGAAGTACTTACAATAAGTGCAGCAGAACGGCAGAATGCAGCACCATTAGCATCGACACCAGCATATTCATCGTACTCTGTTTCAAGAAGACGACGCTGTGCAGCTGCCACAGCAAGAATTCTTGGGTCACGCAAATCCAAAGGAGTTCCTGTAATGGTCCAATCACCACTGCAAATCGATAGTCTTGACTTAGATATGTTCTAAACTTCTAATACACTTGAATATAATACAATTGAAATGGCCAGACTGGTGAGTTAAACAAAATAAATATCGAGAAATAACTTGCCTGATATCTATGGTGGTCTCATCTGGTTGAACACGAGGTGGTGCTGTGTACCCAGGCTTATATTGCTGCAGGGTATCATCAAAGCCTCAAAGGAATTAATACACAAGAATGGAAAGGAACCCAACAAATCTACAGACTGGAAGAACCAATTAGTATTCTACAAGAATATAACTATATCTGAAACATTTGAATCAATCATAAAAAGGCAAAAGACTAACTTTCTTTCAAATTTTTTATTATCTGTATGGTAATTATTGGTAGAAGTCGAGAAAGACAAAAGTAGAGGGGAATCAATACTAGATGATATGTATCTCATAATATTATACTTACAGCTCTACTAGACAAAAATTGGACGAAGAAAAAAACAGTAATTCTGTTTAAATTAACAAAATCGGCAACCACCACACATGGCAGTAACCCCTCTAGTGCAACCCCAAGTCCACAACACAGCAAATGCACATAGTCATGGTGCATAGCGGACTGAGACAGAAGTGCTAGGTGGTGACACACAACTACACAAGGCATGATCCTCCATGGAGCGAGGCCTTCATGCAAGCAGAACAGAAAGTACGCAGCAAAGAACAATAAGTGCGCACAATGTTGACAGGGAACTCATCTGTTGCAAAAGCGATGCATAATACTGATGAGGTTGCAGTAAGGGCAAGACAACCCATCAGGTTGGTCAAAACATTTGACAAAAAAAAAGTCTTAAGCAGAAATACGGGGGTTCCTATTTCGGATGTGCTCATGTATGTATATCAACATATGTACTATCATAACTTTGGATCAATACAAAATGCAACATGTACCACTGGAATTAACTAGAGAAAATACAAACCTCGTGGCATATTTCACATGTAATGTCTCCTTTCTCATTGCACCAGCGTTGCACACACGCTCTATGAGCATACTGTACATGAAAAGTAAAACTGTCATTTCTAGAGTACAACATAATTTGACAGACAAAATATGCAAACTCTTTTACACATGATATACACGGGCAACCTCTATGTGATTACAGAAGTAGAATATTTGCTTAATAAGTTTGAACTGAACAACCTTCATATCATGTGCAAGTGCAACAGGACAACATGATTACACAATTAATGTACTAGGAGTTAAGTGACTACAGAGAAGCAGCATAAAAGATAACTGTGCAGGATCAGCAGTTCCGATGTCAATCATCATTACATTATATCGAAAGAATATTTAAAACTTCAGAACAAGTTCTTACTTAAAAGAAATGAAGTAAATAAAGTTGTAATGAGTCTCACAAAATTAGTTGTCTAATTTTCACATAAATTCGACTGGAATTATTGGGTTATGGAATGATTAGTGATGTTATCAAGTAAAAGAACATGATATGTGGATGCACAAAGCTGAATCAACACATTTAGTCATTTATCTCATGAGTTTCTGTCAGCACTCAGTAATGCGCCAGAAATGTAATGAAATACTGTTAGACAACTCAATGCTGAAATATCCGAGTGCTCTGAAGTCTGAAAGATGGCAAGCACCGATGAAGTCTGAAAGATGGCAAGCACCGATAGAGACAAAAATGGAAATAACTAACAGGCACAGTGAGAGGTTATAGATATGGTTGTGGTCGGGGCAGATGATTTGAGTAGCCTTGATATGTTCCCACTAGAGTATTAACTATTACTACCTCCGTATTTTAAAGAATGACGCTGGCTAGTTCTTTAATGAGCTACCGGACGTCAAGCTCAAACAAACGAAGGGAGTATGTGATAAAAATGCACTTCTGTTTGTAGGATCAAACTTGGATCATGCTATGCTAGTAGAAGATATGCACTATTAAGAATTCAAATAATTGAAGTGAAACCACCATGCTTTATTGTTGTTACAGATTGCATGAATGTGGGCTTGCATTACTTACTACCAAGACTATCCTAACCATAGTAGCATGCTGCTTTTGAAATTTAGTGGCCAAGGTAGTACTATAAAATAGCATAGTGGTCATTCAACTCTTGCCTGAGTTCTTTTTTAAACAGTACCGAATACTGACATAGCTTACCCTTAAGGTTGCAAAATGGAATTGCAGCTTCGTTGTTTAAAATTCCACAATGCCAAATCAACTTCACTTTGTTAAATGTTTTACATAAGAGATTGTGACAATCACATCCTACCCGCGACCACTGTCCTATGAGATCAAACGGGTTGGTTCTTTGTTGAAAAGTAGATGACATGACAAGTTAAGTAGTTAACAACCATCCAACTTGACCATCGAGGAAAAGGGAGCACAAGCACGAGCATGCTTACATCAACATACATGCCGTGGCCCAATTGTGCATAATTATAGGATGAACCAATTTTTATTTTATACAGAATGTGTTTCCAGTTAGTGCCCTCCAAAGGTGGATGGTTATCCTTCCAGTAAACCATTGTTGCCATCGGGATAGAGAAAATTTATATTCCCATATGATACTTTACCAAATATATATACACAGGGCTACTACTTCACTCGAAACATATCAGGGAAGTAGGGAACCTAATATGGTGAACCAATTTATCTAACATGGCGAATCAATTATGTGGACCATATCAATCAATTTATCCACAACGATGACTGGCATGACTGGTTCATATTAAACCATACTACATGTGACTGGAAACGACAAACACATGCTGAAGCCAAAATCGAAACTAGGGAGGACCCCCACTACATATGTCTTGCATGAACAACAAACTGCCTAACAATAATTATTTTCAGGAGCGTAAGAACCACATGCAAGATTTGGAAATGAAGATTCGAAGAGGAGCTACACCTTGAGGCTGCCGTTGCAAGCACACGGCTTCTCGAGATTCTTGATGCTGTCCTCCTCCTGGCATATGCGGCACTCCGCTGCCTGGATGAGTGGCTCATCCTCCCCACCGCCCTCCTCGGCCAAATCAACAACCGCTAATGGAGCCGAACCGTTCATCACATCCTCGGGCAGCTTCTCGGTAGCCTCATCATCCTTAGCGTTTGCCAAACCGTCCACATTCACCACTACATGGTCGCCCATCCCAAATCCCTCTTCTTATGACACCCTTCTCAATCCCAAGTCACAAATCAAACAAACTCCTGCAAGAAATTAGCGCAACAACCATAAGAATGAACCAATGATCCGGCACTTGCAAGCAGCAAGACGGTGCGAACACCATCATATTGTCCAAGAGGCCCAAGATAGGATAAACCATAGGCCGGTGGCCAGTGCCACTTAAAAATGGAGAAAAATTGAAGAGAGAACGTTTACCGAATTAGGCTAGCTAGTCTACCCCTCAGCCCCAAACCCTACTACTGCCTCATCTAGCTCTGGAGCAAAGCAAACAGGCGCAAGAGGCCCCAGAAAAAACCCCTTCCTCTACGAATTGCATGAAGAGCCTAGCCCTAGCCCACCCGGACCGAACCAGCGGCGAAACGAAGCGACCCTCCCCTGAAGAATTCGACGCGACGGGCCGCTCCACCTTCCGATTAACAAAAGACGCTCCGAACAAAGCAATCCATTCCGGGGCGAAGCACGCGAGGAACCCGTAAAAAAATAAAAAAAAATCCCCGCGAGAGAAAAAAAAAATACACCAAAATTGGAGCCTTCGCCGAGGACTTGGCCTCAGCGACGGAGCAATCTAAGGCCGAATCGCGCAGAGGGGAGCCCCGAACCCGCCGCGAGCACCAGCCAGACCGCATCGAATCGCATGGCGGGGGTACCCGCTACCCACCCCACCGAACCATCTCCGACGCTGCAAGCAGAAAGGGGTCGACGAGGCGAAGCACGCACCTTCCCGGCGGCGACGACGACGAGGAATCACGCGCTCCTCCCCTCTCCTCTCCTCTCCTCTCCTCCCTTGTGATCGCCGAAGTCTACGAAAATTTCCTCTCCTCTATCGCTTTCTGATTCGTTGGCTTGGGTTTGGCCGTCTAAATACCACGCGTTTTTTTCTTCCTCTTTGTTCCGTGGCTCGTGTAGAGGAAGGAAGAGTCAAGAGGAGGAAGCAGCAATAAAATAAATAAATAGAAGAGCAAATAGGCGACGACGCGGTGGCCGCCGCGGAGGGGGGAAAGGGAAACGCTGGGCTTGCGCTCGTAACGGTCAAGCACGGCGCGCCCCGCCGGCACGGCGCCGTCTTGTGCTGTTCTGCACGACGCAGGTCGGTGGACGTCCGATGGCAATCCGACGGCTTGTCGTCCGTTCTCCTCGTCGGGTTCGTACGGCGTCCGCTCACGTACGCGCTCGCGTGAATTGTGGTCACCGTTGACAGCGCCATTGTTACCTGCTCCTTGTTTTTGCCGTTGGAGACGGGCGAAGCTGTGATTTTGGACCGTGTTTTTCAAGTAATAGCAGAGAGAAGCTAAGAATTGGACCCAGGGTTTTGTTGCAGAGACCTTCTCGTGCCATAACCACCGTAATCTGAGTTCTCTGGTATACTTGTGTATGTCGACAAGCTTGTTGGACCACTCAGTGAAACCTGTCATGTTGATCCAGAAATTTTCAAAGCGGAAACACTTGGACTGTTTATTGATTTTTATCACATGTAAGTAAGAGGGGACAGTGGTCCGAGATTGAAGAGGCTAGTGGGGTGAGCTGCGATTATGGATATAGGAGGCCCCAATCCCCATTACAAAAAGCTCGGCCTAGTCTTCTCATAGTTGGACTTTCCTGCTCATTGCTCCAGGAGAATCTACTGCCATCGAGGTGCGCCTCCTTCACTCGCAACCAGTAGTGGAAATTAGGTCATCATGCTAATCTCACCTGAACAATTAGGATCACCTCATACATATTGAGATAGTCACTTTTGATTATGCCAAGGTCGTTGGGTCACATGACTCCAGTAAATACACCTAGACCGGCCCCTGCTAGCAACTGTTGAGTACAATTCTACCTTATTAGCCGTCGGTTTTGGTTATGATTATTTTTTCAGCCTTGTTATTTTTAAGTTTTATTTTTTTTCTCGGGCTTCGTATACGAGGCCGAAATTCCCTAGCACTAGCCACTACTCTTGTATTTGGTTTCCCAAAACGCGCAGTTCCAGAATGGCTGGCCTATGGTCGCGGACCATGGCTGCGACCTCGTCGCGCCGTGCTGCCGAATTTAGTCCCCCGAACTTTCCAACTAATAATTTGCATGATGGAATCCTTGAAGCAAGTGAATGATATTGGCAACCTCCTGGTGCCTGGTGGAGCCCCAAATCCCGTACAAGCCACCACAACATCCACAGCAACAACATTAGAGCTAACTTAACTAACAGTACTACTAAATTGAAGCCCACAGCAACACTGAAAACAGAAAAGCAGCGGAGCTAAAAACCTTGAGTTTTTAACTCATTTAGTATGTTTTAAAACGAAATAACAAAAATAACTCATCGTGTATGAAATAGAGAAAATGACATAAAATAGGGGGGTTTTGCCAGAAATTTCAGTGAAAATTCTTACGCTACATCCTACATGTGGTCATGTGGCCACTAACGCGGAAGCACCAGGGCTTAACTTTCGAACAGGTCGCGCCACGCTGTGTGGCACGAATTATTTTCGCCAGTCCGAGCTTGCACATGACGACAACCAGGAAGCCGGCAAAGGTTCGAGGTGCTTATTGCCTTGAGCACTTGTTGCACGGAAAGATGCAGCCACGCAATATACTAGAAAACATCCGTCACGCGTCACCGCACGGGATATATAGAATTGATCAAGGCAAGCAAGATTAATTCAGAGGCTATACGCGTCAGCGAACACGGCGTAATTGCATGAATTATTTCCAAAGAAACTTTATTCAACACGTACCTACGCGGCTTATACGTACATATACTGCAGTTAGTTCAATCAGTTTGGCAGGCAAGTCGTCGCTGAAACCTGAACCAGTCAAGTCAATCAAACATGCATATATACTAATTCTATCCTAATTATTTCACATGCCATAGTATATATATACACATCAATATATAATCAATTAAAATCCCCTTGCAAGCAACAAACCCTCTGTCCATGTTTCCTGTTTCAAAAAAAAAAAACCCTCTGTCCATGTACGATCTCGATCTCATGTAGTCACTCATATGTTACACCAGGAGATAGTAACAGTGTGTAGTACATACATATATACCACGGTAGCAAAAGCAGGGGCAGAGCAGGGATAGACCACAGGGGTCGAGGAGGAGAGACATGAATTTGGTACTATTCTGTAAGATATTATGGAGAGTAGTTTTTATTTTTTAATTATTTTTAAAAAATATTTTAAAGATAACCTCTTCCTAACTTTATTTCCAATTCTAACCCAAACTGTACTGTCACGCCATTGACCACGGCGTGAAATCTGCTAGATAGCCCCCCGAGCCAACACGCGTCCGTTTTTGGATTAACTCCTGTTACGCCAAAAGAAATGGTGTAACAACACTCATTTGCCACACCAAGATCCGTGACGTGACAACATATTTTTGTCACGTCACGCGTTGTGGCGTGGCCAAAGAAGTTAGAATTGAAAATAAAGTTAAGAAGAGGCTATCTTTAAAATAATTTTTTTGAAAGGATTAAAAAAATAAAAACTGCTCTATTATGGATTGATCATTTTGAAAAAAAAAACATATATGTCTTACTTTTGGTGGATCTATGTTTGATAGTTCAAAACATGTTTTGCTGTTCATTCCTCCTTCAAAAAGCCTATAATAGTAAAAGCATTGTCTTTCACACAATGGATCATAACATCTACTAATACAAAATCATGATATTGGCTTTTCTAATTTGTACATCCTATCTACAAGCTGCGACAAAAAAAATATGTATGTCACAAAATAATTAGAGCTCAAACTATACTAAAGAATAGAGCAATGTAATACAAATCATGATTGTGAAAAATCATGATTGTGAAGGATAACACTTTGAGGCCTTGTTTGGAGCATAGATATGCTAAGCAAGTCTTACTCGTTGGCTAATTACTAAAGGAATTGCATGAATCATATGGGCCTATGCCCCTGCCAGCCCCCTTCCCTCCGGCCAGGAGCAAAAGTTACAGTGCATATATAAGCAGTAAACAAGCCACAGGATTGCTACAGGGTTGTAGACCAATTTCCAAAAAAGCACAGTGCACCCGATAAGCTGTGACCACACGGATCTAGACACTGTCCTACATCAATTCCCTGCTATCCGCTTGACCTTCCCCACAAAGTACCTAGGGTTGCCACTCACACACAGAAGACTTCGTAGAGTCGATTACTAGCCCCTAGCGCACAAAGTGGGAGGGATGGTTGGAAGGGCAAGCTCCTGACACCAACTGGCCGGATCTTCCTAGTTAAAGCGGTTCTCTCCTCGATCCTGATATAATTTCTTACAGTCTTCAAAGCACCAAAGGGAGTCCTCCGTGCTCTGGACCTCACCAGGCACTGTTTCCCCTGGGTAGGTCAAGAGGAGATCTCGGGAGGGAAATGTAACATCAGATGGGAAAAGGTCTGCCGCCCAACTCGGCTGGGGGCCTCAGCATCCTCAACCTTCAGCGCCTCTCCTTGGCCCTCAAACTCCATTGGCTCTGACAAGAATGGAAAACCCAACACAAACCTTGGGTAGGCATGGAACTACCGTGCGATGAAGCGGACCGACTCCTCTTCACTGTGGCCATAGTGGTTTCTCTCGGCGATGGAAAGGAAGCACGGTTCTGGCACTCCTCCTGACTACAAGGTGCAACCCCAAAGACCTGGCTCCAACAATTTTCCAAATTTTCGAAAGGAAGAACACAACTGTGAGTGCCACGCTCTAGGACAAGAGATGAGTGCAGGACATTAATATCCTAGGGGGACTGACGACCCAGCACATACAACAATTCGTAGAGCTCTGGACGAAAATAAGCTAAATCTAGCTGGATCCAAATACCCCAAACGAGATCACTTGGAAGCTGACCCTGGGCATACTCGTCGAAATCTGCATACGCTCTGCAATTCCTTGGCTCCACAACAGCGAATTACCAACAAGTAATCTAGAAATCACACGCCCCCAAGCGCAAATTCTTCGCCTGGTTAGCCATCCAAAACATGCTTTGGTTCTCTGACAGACTGGCAGCGAGGGGCTGGCCAAACCAGGGTACCTGCCCTATTTGCAGACAACTATCAGAAACAGCTCCGCACCTCTTCGGGCATTGTAGATTCTTCTCACGCATTTGGACTGCTATGGCAGATTGGCTAGGAAAAGCCGCCTCATTGCGCTGGGGAGGGGCGAGGACTCCCTAGAAGGGCGATAGCCACAGTCCTCATTCTAGTAACTTAGGAACTCCAGAAGGAACATAACGCCATAATCTTCTGCAATACTTCATCCACCCCGACGGATCTCCTGGCTAAGATAAAAGAGGAAGAAAGAACATGGTTCGTCGCTGGGGCAAAATGTTTGGAGCAATTCTTAATTTGTAATTAATGTCCTACCCTAAAAATATGTTACTTCTGTGGTTTTGTGCTGCACTCCTTCTTTATTAATATAATAGGTACCTCTCTCCTGCCTGTTTTTTTATTATAAAAAAACAGTAGAGCACAGTACTACTGAATACCGATACTCCGATAGCCTGAATCAAACTCTGAAGAAGTGCATATATACAACTCTGGTCCATGGCTCAGTTCCTCCCCTCTTGCCCCCACGGTGAGTGCCGGTCGTTGGCGCCGGAGCCCGCGTAGTCGTTCAGCTCCAGCTCCATCCTCCCGTTCACGTCGCCGGCGTCCGCTTCTCCGGTGAAGGCGGCCTGGTTGATCATATCAAAGATTCAGGTTACAGTAGTTGCACCCGACGAAACATGCTCTGAAACTACTACATTGAACAGACAATAAAACGTGAACAGCACCTTATTACCTGAATAGATCCTAAAATAAGTGTAACTCCAAATTTTTTAAGAGGAACAAGTGTAGTATAAATTTATTGAAATAGCTGATAGCTAGACCATATCACCTGATCATCTGCTCCACTGGAAGCTGGAATTGCCTCGGTCTCCTGCAGTACCCTTAGGGCTGTTGATGCATATGGAAGTTGTCAAATCCCAAGATTTCAGTCAGAACTGTTAAATTTCTAGATGACATGCAGAAGAAAGAGAGGAAATAATCTGAGAAGATTACCAGGTGGAAATGAAATTTCAGCACTTGAAGCATGGATTAGACAGCAGAAGCCCAGCACTACCACTGTCAGGTGCAGCGCAGGCAATCTCTCCATCTGTCTCTTCCAGGCTTTCCTCAAGTATTTCTACTATTCTTCTGCATCCATGAGGGTCATATAGAGCGCTGAATTGTAAGCTATTTTATAGCACCTTTGCCATGGAAACAAGGAGCCATAGAGGCCTCTGAAGCATCCTCCACAATCATGTGTGGCCTAGCTATAGCACATCTTTATTGATATATAAGTCCCTTTTTGAAGTGCGTCATTAACTCAGAGGATGAGCTTTTTTATAACTAGAAAGTAGGTGAGCATTTCATGGACAATGCAACCAAAGATCTTGAAATGACTTCAGTAATGGCCAATCAATCTGCATGTGATCTTTCCTGAATAGATGCATCACATTTGTGTTGGCGGGAGGCATCGACTGAAGCGATGGAACCTAATTAATAGGCGCGCGAAAAGGAGAAGCAAGAAGATACATATTGCGAAAAGGGTGAGCATAGAAAGGGCATCAAATACAACTATGATTGGCAAATATATAATAAGATTAGGAGGAGCTTGCAAGAAAGAATTAAAGCAGGAGTCAGGGATCAAGAGGAGAGTGTACCATGCAATTGCTTGCATATTGGATGGTGACATGGTGCAGATAATGCTGGGAATTTTTGCTGCCTGAGGACTGTACCTCAGCTGCTCACCAATCCGGTACCGACTTTTCTTATCCTGGTGCAGGCTGTGTGGGCTGCAGACTTCAGGTAAACTAAAGTTAGTCCGTTTCTTTAAGCGCATGGTGGATTCAGCACTTAGATAGATAGTTTGTTAGCCTCCACTAAGCTAATTTATCCTATCTGTTGAAGTAAAACTGTACTTAACAACTCATCAAGTTAGTTCTCCCCAATTGAAAGTTTGTTAGGCTCCACTAAGCTAATTTATCCTATCTGATGAAGTAAAACTGTACTTAACAACTCATCAAGTTTGTTCTCCCCAATTGAGCCTTGACACCTAGCAAAGGACATTCTGTTGAACCGAAATAACAACTAGAGGGGTGGGGTGGATGGGAGTGCTGAATAGGAGCCTACTTGTTTTTTTTTAACCTCTGGTATTCAACTTATTTTTTATTCTAATAGCTATAAAAACTATGAAGATCAAAGTCTCAAAATCATAGCAGAAGACTTGAGTTGAACCTGATAGAACCAAAGCTCAACACATGCAGTCGGTCTGACCGCTCGTGAGGCCAGTCTGACCGTTGATTGAAAATCAGCATGATGATAGATCTACAAATTGACCTAATTTTTGATCTAGTGATTCAAATCCCCTGAGATTTCAGACATAGCGCAACAAAAAAGGTCAGAAACCTATTCCAACGCCGATTGTAGTCAAGATTTCACGAATTTCTTGATTGATGGCAAGAAGGCTCAAAATCAAGGAAAAACCTAAACTTAATCTAAAGGTTTGCTCGTAGATGAATAATGATCAAAATGATCTTAGATCTCACAAGCCCTATCAAGATAGATCACAACAAAAAACCAAGGCAAAGCCTTAGAATACAAGAATCCCAAAATCACCAAAGAGAGAGTAAGAACAAAATAGAATTCATCTTGGGACAAACTTGATTGAATTGATTAAAGGGATTGTAGGTTTATAGCCACTGCACCATAGAGGACAAAAGCTCAGTCATGAGCACCCAATCTCTCAATACAACTCTCTTAAACCATAGTCTCCTCTATTTTCTCCACTATTCCCAAATTTCAAATTAAGGTTTTTCAAGGTTTGGTTGTGCAAATCCTACATCAATCCTTATATAGTGGATACTAGGTCTCGAGAAAAAAACATTATCGGGCACCCATTAAGCGCGCACACACACACAAATGAGTCTACACTCATGCATGCTTCTCAAAGCAGATGACGATCTGAGTCTTCCGAATCCGTTTCTTCGTGATCTTCTTTTGTTGACCTAAATTGCTTCTTCTTTGCCCCATCTTGCATCGCGGGTTCTTCAAGGCCACCAACCTGATATTTTAGCGAAGATACCAGAATGCCTCTTCTCGATCCTTCTTAATGACTAAGTCCAATCACCGTAAAGCAATTTCATGCTTTATCACGCGTAGGTTCATCAATGGCTTCCCACATGCTAACAAGTTTCTACCATCCGACTCCCACCAGACTACCTTGGCACTTGCTCTGGCCCTAATCTGTTTGATGTACCTATTGCACCAAACTTCCTATTTGATCATTCTTGTTCATCTTGCACCATGCTTGAGACCAACCACTTCACCCGGTATCCTTGATTATTCTAGACCTTAGCTCTCCTAGTCTAGTCCGGATCATCATCACTATTGACAGTAATTGACTCCAAGCGTCTCTGGATAACAATAGATAAAGAAATCGATTACGGGCACAAACATGCATCATTCAACATCTATGTACTGAATCCCATGACTTTGGCCAAATCCGCAAATTCATCACAGCTCTGTACATGAACTTGCCTTGGCTGGTCAGATGGCTGGCCCTCGGCCGATCTGACAGCCAACCTCTAGCCGGTCTGACCGCTAGCCTCGATAACAGGGGACCGGTCAGACCACCCCCGGTCTAATCGCCAACCAACGGCCGGTCAGACCACTTCCCAAAACTCAAAACACTCTTCTTTGGGCTTTTCGGTAAAACTCTATCTAGTTTTGCATCTAGTCTTCATTTTTAATGGCACCTGATGCAAACACACACCTAAACACTCACACACAAGTGTTTGGTGTGTAATCCTCAAAATCCCATACAGCAGTTCCGGCAAAATGCTAAACCAAGGGTTTCTCTCCAAACACCTCAACATTGATACCAATTATTCAACACTAAGATTATCGACGTGAGCATTACAACAAACATTAGCTCACGCATGCATGTAGACAACTTTTGTGGAAGATCTGAAAGGCTCGAAGTAAGTACTGAGTATCGTGTCACCGGTATAGGTTATCAGTTATCACTGAATTCCACAACGTTCGTTAGTCACAGACACTAGCATCTTATGCGCATCCAAAAGCACCAACGAATTATTTTTCTCATTTATTCAAAATTAAGGCGATGCCCATGCAATGAACTTCTCGTTTCTCTGAAAACGACAAGCTGATAGAGAAAGAGAAAGATCTGATACAGATATATGAATACGGTACGTAGACTAGACGAAATGACACACTTTGTTTCACGAAATTGCAATATGCATGGCAGACGCCGAAGAGAGAAAAAATGAAAGAAAAGTTGACTGCAAAACTCTGAAAATTACTTTTGTCAACTGATAGCTTCTTCAGTCACATCCAAAGACTACCAGCCTCGGAAAGTTACTATGTCAAGTTCTTCAAGTTACATTTGATTTCTTGGATAATCAGATACACAAACACAATGACATTTATATTATCCTAATTCCTAACCCGCAGCAAAGAACAAGTCTAGATTTTCACCGCGGACAAGAAACCTGAATCAAATAAGGTAGTTTGCTTTGTTCTACACTACTTGGTCTCGAGTCTTTTTTTACTCAAGTATCTCAGGTCTTGTCCCCCACCCCAACCAAGATTGGCTTCCCTGAAATTTCGGTACAACTACCATGCATATTCTACTTTAAAAGTTGTCAAGTACTAAATACTTTCTTTTACAAATTCTCCTATATGGACCTAACACCTAACATAAGTACCAAGAAAAAACTTTGGGATCGACATAAAGGATCTCAAAGAAATTCTCGCAGAATAAAGGACCTATAAGAAATGGACTGTCCAGCCCAGCCTTGCCCATGGTCAGTCCATTTTTGGCCCGCCCTTAGCCCGTTCTTGCCCAAAGGTCACAACGTGGCTTTTCTTGATCCAGAACCAATATTCGGAGCTGACCTGATAAGTTCAGGCATTTTCTATCTGCCCTATTCCAGCCCGGCCCGTCCCAAGAAATACCTAGTTCATTCAGTGTTCATCTGATATGAAGATCTTACTACTAACACAGTGTATTCCCCAACATGTACACAACTAAGGAGACCACAGTGTCTGAAAACTACTTCTCTCTATTCCTGAATAGATGTCATTCTACGATTTTGCACAACCAAATATACAAAAGACTATCTTGCCCTCCATTATTTGGTCACTTATTACTCTTGGATCTTGTATGTACTCTAGTCCATAATAGTAAATGATCTTGGAAATATGAATGAGAGGGGTATGCAAAGGTTACCTCGAAAGTGTAAAATGACATGTATTGATAAACAAAATTTGAAAGCCAGAATGACATGTATACGGAAACGGAGGGAGTACATCGTAACATAGAACATGCATTAGACTATTATCTGTGAGAATGAGACAAAGGGAATAAAGTTATAAAACTCTTGACTCCTCTCTTTCCAGGAAGCTTCCAATAGAGTGAAGAAGATTACAAGAACCAACAAGAGCTAAGACCATAGACTCTGAACCTGTCAGACAAACTGGTCATCTTGGTCTGCTCTTCTTCCGTACAGATTTTCAAAGGGGGAAACATCTTGTGATCTACTCAGATGTTTCAGATTGATTCTGTTGAAGCTACAAGCCTACAACTATAAATTAACAACCACAAAAACTAGCTTCCTATATAACCTCTATTGCTACACGGACCTTTCTCTCACCAAAACAACAAGATTTCAGAGTTCATCAGAAGCCAACTAGGCAACAATGGAGAAGTCGCCAACCACTGCAGCATGTCATCTTGAACCAGTTTTCCAAGAACCAGCTGGTATTATCATCTTCCTCACCATTCTCACCTGGTCCATCTCAAAGCTTCAGAGGTTCCTCCCCAGTTCTTGCCAGTCCTGCAGTAGTCCTGTCGCCAAGACAACGTCGACACCGATTCTCGCCGACAGAAAGACATGTAAGACACTGAATAAGAATGAAAATGATGACATGGACTTGACTTATGAAGATGCTGAGGCCGTCATGAGAAAGATAGGGCTTAGTTTTGATCAAGAAAGCAATGTTACCTTCAAGGCCATTGGCTCTGACTATATTTCTCAGCTGTTCGACGACGATGAACCGAGCTTGCAGGAAGTGAAAAAGGCATTCTTGGTGTTTGATGAAAACAATGATGGGTACATCGACGCATCAGACTTGCAACGAGTCCTTCAGAACCTAGAATTAGGAGCAGGGGTAGGGGTCAATGAGTGTGAGCAGATGATTGCTAGATATGACATGAACAAGGACAGGAGGATAGATATGATAGAGTTCACTAAGGTTTTGGAAGCCAGCATTTGCTAAACCAATTCCTTTCTGTATTAGTTTTTCTATATTCATAAGTTGAATTTACGTGTTGTGCTTAAATGAATTACTCCATTTTCCTCAAGAGTTAAATTGTGGATGCTTCACTAAGCCTGCCCATCCCATGAATGCAAAGCTTCATCATGCTTGGGCATAAAGCACATAATACAGCTTCAGCACGTGCCTTATCTCTGAACAACAGAACAAACAAAAAAAGTTTGACCAAGATATAAATTGGTTTTAAACTCGACCTGTAATCCTAAAATTGTAGCTTGTTCAGTAGGATCGCGAATCGTATGATGGACGTAAAATCTAATATCCTATCTAATTCTGCCAAAGAAACATTTTTAAAAATGTACCTTGTATTTTAACCCCTCTAAATTTTAAAAACTAGCAGGGCGGTCTGCACATTTGCATAACTAGATTAGTTTTGAAATTTGTATAAATACTTCAGAATATATTAACGTATCTTGTAGACTATTTAGATTTTAAAGATAACCTAAACATTAGAAATGATAATAGAAATTTGAAGGAAAACACAACAATATGAACGTAATTGAAGTATGAGCTTCGATAGAAGAAGACTATTATGGATAATAAGTTATTGGGGTTCTTACAAACTAACTACTCTCCAACATACATATCATGTAGCTCCATATTCTTATTATTACTCTATTAGTTTTTTTTTTCAAATCGTATGTGTTAATAGTGTTATACATTCTCTTTCTCTCTTTAGCCTATGTGGCCCATGTAGCCTATGGGATCTATGTAATAATGTCTATATATACCTCTCAATTAATAAATAAAATACACAGTTGTAAATAGCAAAATCCTACTCTTATCTTTTCTAACAGGGTATCAGAACCCCTCAACTCTAACCGTAACCTAGTTTCCACTACTACCGCAGTCGTTGAGCTTCCCCAGCCGTGGGCCAGTAGGCCCTGAGCGGCGAATCCGGATGCGTCGCTTCCTCTGCTCTATCCTCGCTTGCCTCCTTTGAGCCTCTGCTCTATCATTTGATTCCCGAGTGTGTCTCCCTTCGAAGCACTGCCGCATGGACTCTTCGAAGCACCGCTGCCTGGATCTGGTGCCTGGTGGATCCGCCGCGTTGCCGCTTGGTTCTTGACCCCCGCGTCGCCATCCATGCCGCCTAGATAAGCCTTCGACGCGCGACCAAATCCCCGCCGCCTGGATCTGGTGCCTTGGCCTTCAACGCGCGCCCGGACCCCGCCTCCGAGACTGCAGCGTTATCGCCGGGGATCCTGTCATATTCTGAAGATTGAAGTTCAGTTCAATTTGGCTTCAGGAGTTATTTCAGTTAATAAACGGTGTGGATGTCTTTGGCTAAGGAAATCTATCGGCTGAGAAGGACCTAGTAGTTTACTGTTTATCGTTCCTGTTGTTTTCCGTTCCTGTTCACTGTAATTTTCTATTTCTTTGTCTCGGTTAGTCGTTGGCTGGCAGCGCGCCATATAAAGGTGGTGGTGATGTAATAGAACGATTATCTATCGAAATGGAACCCTAATAGCTACTCACTTTCCCTTGTTGTTCCTGTTCTACGTTTTCTCCTATTTCTCTCTTTTTCCCAAATACTTATGTATCTGAACTCTCTATTGTTCTGAATTTAGGGGTCAACACTATTGGATCCTGACAAAAGGTATCAGAGCCAGTCAATCTTTGGCCTAGATCGGAGTTGTTTACGAGTGAAATAGTAGGGTTTGAGAGAGTTTTGATTCCTCTCTGTAAAATCCCCGATCTGTTACAGGATTGTAAATCAAGCAAGATGCCGAAGGTGGTTAAACAAGTGGCAGGAGAAGAAGGTTCAGAGACACATCTGGCCGGTGAAGTGGAAGAAATCAAAGGAAAGATTGCGGAGATGAACACTCAGAATCAACAGCTAAGAGAGAATATGCGTCAGCTGCAGATCCCGATGCAGGAAAATGCCACTCACATGCAGCAACAGATGGATAATTTGGTGAATCTAATGTTGGCTAATCAAGATCAAGGAGGAACCAGAGAAACAAGGGTACCCACAACGGGAGCCGAAGTGGTGGGAAGTCATCCGGGACAGCAGCGTACCGGGGAGAACATAAGTATTCATGGTAGAATAGCAGGCACTCCGGGAAGTGGATATTCCTTTGCTCCATCCTTGCAACGCTCAGGTAACGGTAGTCCTCTGCTAAATCCCACGTTACCTCCCATGGTTTCATACCCTCCATTGATATCAAATCCACCGACAGTAGTTAACTCACCAAGTTATGGGGAAAATACCTTTGGGCCACAGTATATTAATGCGACAAACACATTTGGACCTCCTTTCGGAAATGCATGGCTTCCACCACATGGTGTCCACATCACTAGACAGGATTCACAGTGGGTTCGACCTCCTGAGGCACAAATGGGTCAATATGGTCATGGTAGGGAGAGGAGTTACTATAGTCAAGTCTTCAGTAAGGGGCAAAAACTGGAATTCCCAAAATTCGATGGTGATAATCCAGAGGCATGGATTAGAAAGGCCGAGATGTGTTTTGAATTGTCCAGAACTCCTGCTGAGGAAAGGGTACAAGTGGCAAAAATATATTTTGTGGGGAAGGTAGATCAATGGATTAGTAGTAATAGCATTGATACCTTGGGCATGACCTGGGCACACTTTTGTGGTCTTATTTGCAAAAGGTTTGCTGCTGAAGGCAGAATCGATGTGGCTGACGCTTTCAGGAGTCTCCAACAAACTGGAACTGTATTGGATTATGTTGATAAGTTTGAGGAAGTGATGGCTATGGTGAAAAGGAGAAATTCCAGTTTGAGAGAAGAGTACTTTCTGGATTTCTTTGTGTCTGGACTGAAGAATTACATTAAGGTACCACTGAAGTCGCTGGGTCTCAGATCCCTAGTGGATGCATACTCTCATGCTAGAAATTATGAAGAACTACCCCTGTAAAAGAAGTCCGAATTATGGCCAAATTCTGTAAGAGGGAAGAGTAGTTATCAGGGAAGCAATGTTTCAAGAGGAAGTGTGACTTTTAGCAAGAAAGATAATGGAAATAAGGGAGCAACAACACTTATTCCAGGATCAGATAAATAGAGGAGTGGTAAGTGTTTTAAATGTCAAGAACCATGGGTTCCAAGACATCAAGCAGTTTGCAAATTTAAGAAACAGATACATCTTATAACTATTGATGATGAGGAAGATGATTGTGAAGGTCACCAGGAGACCGAATTCACTACAGCACCATGTAGCCCGGAACACATCACGGAGGATAACACAGATGAACAAATATCTATGCATGCAATCTATGGAACAAGTACTGCAGCCAGTACTTTTACATTGAGGGTAAAAATAGGAACATGTTTCACCACTACTTTGGTGGACAGTGGGAGCACCACCACCTTCATGACACCTGAGGTAGCTTTGCAAGTAGGCTGTAAGGTCAGTAATCATTCACCAATTCAGGTAGCAGTGGCTAATGGAGGTAAATTGGCTAGTGAAGCTATATGTCACAACTGTCATTATGTTATTCAGGGAGAAGAGTTTGTCTCAGATTTCAGATTGCTATGTTTAAAGGGGTATGATATCATTCTGGGCAGTGATTGGATATTCACTCACAGTCTTGTCAGCATCAACTTAAAAACTAGGGAGTTCAGTATTTGTAAGAATGGTGAAAAGATAGTAGTGTTCATAGATGAAACCAAGCCTGAGTTGGATTGTGTCATCAACTCACACAAGCTGGTAAAAATGATGGACAAAGGAGTGGTTGAAGCAGTCATATATGCAAAAGAGATGATAGTAAAGAAAGGGGAAATGTGTACTGATCTTGAATTGCAAGAAATCTTGAACCAATATCCTGAGGTATTTGTAGAACCAAAGGAGTTACCACCCAATAGGGAATGTGATCACACCATTCCACTCAATCCTGAAGCTAAACCAATTAATATGAGACCTTATCGGTTACCTCATCACAAGAAGGATGCCATGGAGAAATTGATAGAACAGTTATTGAAGGCTCAAACTATTAAACACAGTGTCAGTCCTTATAGCTCACCAGCCATATTAGTGAAGAAAAAGGATGGCAGCTGGAGGCTATGCATAGATTACAGGCAATTGAATGCATACACTATTAAGAACAAATATCCTATTCCTATAATAGAAGATCTACTAGATGAGCTCCATGGAGCCAAGTATTTCTCAAAACTGGATCTTAGGTCAGGGTATCACCAGATTAGAATGCATCCACAAGATATATACAAGACAACTTTTAGCACTCACACTGGACATTATGAATTCCTTGTAATGCCCTTTGGACTCACTAATGCTCCAGCAACCTTCCAAGCCTTGATGAATGAGTTGTTAGCCAAATATATCAGGAAGTTCGTTTTGGTATTCTTCGATGACATATTGATATACAGTGCAAACTTGGGTGAACATAAGGAACATTTGCAAACAGTGCTGATGGTTTTGAGTAAGAACAAGCTATATGCTAGGTTGAGCAAGTGCACCTTTGGGCAAATGCAAGTGGAGTATCTGGGGCATACAATCAGCAAAGAAGGAGTGGCAACTGATGCCCATAAGGTTCAAGCAGTAAGAGATTGGCCAGTCCCTAAGAATATCACTTAGTTGAGGGGATTCTTGGGATTATCTGGGTATTACAGGAGATTTGTGAGGAATTATGGCATTATCTGTAAACCCATGTTCAATGCATTGAAAAAGAATGCTTTCCACTGGGAAAGGGATCAACAAGAATCTTTTGATACGATTAAGGAGTTACTAACCAGTGCACCAGTTTTAGCCTTGCCAAACTTTTCTAAACCGTTTGTGTTGGGAATTGATGCTAGTGGTTATGGATTGGGAGCTGTGCTAATGCAGGAAGGAAGGCCTATATCATTTATGAGTAAGGCTATTGGACCAAAAGCAGCCGCTATGTCAACTTATGACAAAGAGGCTATGGCAATTTTAGAAGCTTTAAAGAAATGGAAGCACTATTTGGCTGAGGCCAATCTCATTATCAAGACTGACCAGCAAAGTCTAAAATATATAAATGAACAGAGATTGATTGATGGAATCCAGCACAAACTCTTGATTAAGTTGATGGGGTACAATTACAAGGTGGAGTATAGGAAAGGAAAAGAGAATAGAGCTGCTGATGCTTTGTCTAGAATTCAGCATACACTTCAAGCAACGGCCCTTACAGTGGCTATCCCTCTGTCGATTTCTGAGATACTGTTGAGTTATCAAGGGGATAAAAAATGTCAGGAGTTAGAGGAGAAGTTAAGAATTGATGCTAACTCAGTCCCACCTTTTACACTGCATAGTGGAATTATTAGGTACAAGGGGAAGCTTTATGTTGGCAGTAGTACCAATTTGAAGGAACAGTTGTTGATATCATTCCATGCATCAGCACTAGGAGGGCACTCTAGAGAAAGGGCAACATATCAAAGGATGAAACTAATCTTTTATTGGCCAGGAATGAAACATATGGTGTTGGAATTTGTTAAGCATTGTGCAGTGTGTCAAAAGAATAAGTCTGAAAATGTTCCCTACCCTGGTTTGCTTCAGCCTTTGCCTCGGCCTGAAATGGCTTGGACTCATATAACTATGGATTTTATAGAGGGGTTACCCAAATCTGAAAACAAAGATGTAATTTTGGTAGTGGTGGACAGGTTTACTAAGTATTCCAATTTCATGTCATTAAGTCATCCCTTCACAGTCCAAACTGTAGTTGATTTGTTCCTAGAGAACATATACAAACTGCATGGCCTTCCTATGGTGATCATTTCAGATAGAGATAGAATCTTCACAAGCACCTTGTGGCAGGAGTTATTCAAAGCATTGGGAGTGAAGATAAGGCTAAGTAGTGCATATCATCCCAAATCGGATGGTCAGACAGAGAGGGTTAATCAATGTTTGGAGAATTATCTAAGATGTATGGCTTTTGTTAGTCCTAAGAGGTGGCATTCTTGGTTAGCACAAGCTGAGTGGTGGTACAACACTTCTTTTCACACAACATTGAACATGACCCCTTTTGAAGCCTTATATGGAATGAAACCACCTCAAATCACTGAATCCTTGCTTCCAGATTCTGCTACTGATGATACAAGAAGAAGATTGTAGGGGAGAACTGCTACCTTTGAGGCTATTAAGGTACAATGGGAAAAAGCTAGCTCAAGGATGAAGTATTATGCTGACAAAAATAGAACTGAAAGAGAGTTCAAGGTTGGAGATATGGTGTATTTGAAGTTTCAGCCATACAGGCACAATGCTTTAGGATTACACAACTCACTAAAACTTCACTCCAAGTTGTATGGCCCCTTTAGTGTCTTGGAAAGGATTGGGAAGGTTGCTTATAAGTTACTGTTACCAGATGGCAGTCTTATACACCCGGTGTTCCATGTGAGCCAGTTAAAGAAACATTTTGGAAGCAGGGCAATACCCAGCCGAGAGCTACCTTTGATAGATGATGAGGGAAATGTTTTAGTTGAACCAACTGCAGTGTTAGCTCGGAGGATCATTCCCAGGAACAATGAGCCGGTTGTCCAGTGGTTAATTCAATGGGTGAATCTTCCATGTGAGGCAGCTACGTGGGAAGATGCTAGTTTCATTACCAGAATTTTCCCAGATTTTCATCCTTGAGGACAAGGATGTCAAGAAGAGGGCAATTGTCATATTCTGAAGATTGAAGTCCAGTTCAATTTGGCTTCAGGAGTCATTTCAGTTAATGAACGGTGTGGATGTCTTGATACCCCTTTGGCTAAGGAAATCTATCGGCTGAGAAGGACCTAGTAGTTTACTGTTTATCGTTCCAGTTGTTTCCCGTTCCTGTTCACTGTAATTTTCTGTTTCTCTGTCTCGGTTAGTCGCTGGCTGGCAGCGCACCGTATAAAGGTGGTGTTGATGTAATAGAACGATTATCTATCAAAATGGAACCCTAATAGCTACTCACTTTCCCCTGCTGTTCCTGTTCTTCGTTTTCTCCTATTTCTCTCTTTTTCCCAAATACTTATCATCTGAACTCTCTATTGTTCTGAATTTAGGGGTCAACACTATTGGATCCTGACAGATCCTCCAGGTGACATCCTCCTCACCGCTGCACCTCCTGGAGTACCCTCTGCTACAGGCGCCAACCCTCCTCTGCTACGGGTGCTAACCCTCCTCTGCTCCAGTAAGTGTTGCGCATGTATCTGTTGCTCCACTCCGGTATCCAGCAAGCGAAGGCACCAACGATTGGCCAACGTCCTCCTCTACTCCACCTCGGTGACGCCTCCTGCTGTTCAGTACTTCTCTTTTGCTATTATGCTCATATGGATTGCTCTGTTGTGCTCTGCTATCGTGTTTGTTGCTGTGGTGCTACCTGCTATCGTGTTTGTTGCTGTGTGGTTGTGGATGGCCAAGTCTAACTCGATGTTTGGGGTAGTGCATATCTCGTGTTCACAGACATCAAACTCGATAGATTGAACTACCGAGCATGAACTTTCTCAGCCAAGACTACTCTTAAGGGTTATGATTTGGTCTCTCATTTGACTGACGATCCTCTTAATCCGAAGAAGGTTTGAGGTAGTCAAGGCTTGGTAGAAAGAGGATGATTGTGTCATGACTAGCCTTGTTATGAGTGTTGATGTCTCTTTGAGGATGAGTCTTGAGTATCATACTCCAGCCAAGTAGATGTGGACATACATTGAGAAGAGATATGTTCAGTCTAGTGGTTCTCTTCGCTTCACATATCTCAAGAACTTTCGTAGTATTCAGCACCAGCAGGATCAGATAGTAGAGGAGTATTACAGTACTTTCACTCATATCACTGGCCCTCTAGAGTCTTGTAACATCCCAAAGTTCTGTTACCAAAAATAAAATTAATAAAATTATTATTTTATTGGTTTTTTTTGAAATTTAAAGTTAATAAAGTTGACAAGGAAAAATTTATGAATTTCTGGAGTTTTAAAAAGCTTTTCCCTAATTATTCCAGAGCCAAAATAAATTAGCTGCAAAATTTATTACCAACATTGAGTTGGAATTATTTTATTTAGGTCCTAAATGTCCTTGGAAATTTCTATGAATTTTTCCATCATTTTTGGACTTATTTTGCTATTTTCTAAGTTTATTTGCCTTTTCTGCTATTTTTTTTTAAAAAAAGCTATTTAAATCCTCAAACTGTCCTTGGGCCGAAATTGGCTCAGCCCATCTCTTTTCCCACATGCGCACGACCCGCTTGGCCCGCTCCACCCGTGAGCTCCCTCTCTCACCCACACTGACACGCAGGGCCTGCGTGTCAGCCTCACCCACCCGCACCCGCGTGTTTCCTTCTTCAATCATTTCCAACCTTGGATCTGAAATGAACTGCCGATCGCAATCGCCTGTTCGGAGGTCCGAACTTCCCATCAGTGGTGATCGTCCGATTTCAATTAAACGACCCAATTTTGATGACGCCTCTGGGCGGTCCGAGAGTCCAAATCAGTAAGGACCGTTCGATCTAAATCTAACGGCCCAAATCCTCTTAGCAACCCAGCTCTTTGCACCCGCGCCCTCGCACCCGCTGACGCGTGGGGCCCACGCCTTCGTCTCCACCGCCTTCGTCCTCCTCATGACGCGCCCGACTCGGCCGCCATGACCGTTTCGCAAAAGCTTCGCGCATCCACCTTATCCCTTCCCCTTTCTTCACGCCCACGTACGCCTCGACGTCCGCAATGACAGCTGCACATGTTCCCCTCCCTATCCCCTCACGTTCGCGTCTGGTGCGCCCATGCTCACCACTAACCGCCGCGATCTTCACGCGCACGATCTCGTCCACGATCACCCCTTGAGCCCTATAAAAGGATGCCCCAGGAGCGCCTCGAAGCACTCATTCCAACCCCGCCACCCTCGTATCACCTCCTCTCCTCAATCGCCGTGAATTTGAGTTTTTCGGCGTGCACCATAGCTCATTTCTTCGCCTTCTTCGGCGACGATAAGCTCTCTCCAGCCACTTCGAGCTCACCCTCGGCACCGCCTCTACGTCGTCTACCCCGTGCGCGCATCCACTTCGCTAGAGAACCACAAGAGCATCCTCACCGTCATCAACCTAGAACCACCGCCACCTTTTGAGCTCGCCGCCGGCCACTCTGTCGCACCCCCAAGCAATCAAGGTGAGCACCTCTAACGTCCCAAAATTTGGTTTTTCAAAAATCTTTTGAGTAGTTTAGGTCCCTGAAAAATTTCACTAATTTTATTTTAATTAATAAAGCTTAATTGGGAAGTTTCTAAATTAAAAATATTTAATTTGACTAATATAAATATTAATTAAATAAAAACTTGTGTTATTTGGCTTCCTTGTCTTTCAAGGAATTTTTGGGTATTTTCTGAGTTTTTTTCGGATTTATTTGCTATTTATTTGATCTCCTTGATTTTCGGCCTTTTATTTTAATTCTGAAAATCAACACTTTCTCTCTCCTGCCATGTGCTACAGTAAATCACGTGGTACTGTTCATCATGAACCTCCCGCCGAACAGCAGAGTCCAGAACGTATACGTATTGGGCAGAAACCTTCCAAATTCGATATATTCCTCCATAGTGCATATAAAAGCGAGCCGTTTGCGCCCACGCGTCCGTATTGATCTCCTCTTCTAATCCCCTGATTTGGTTTCCTCCAAACCGATCTATTTTTGTCGCAATCTCGAAAACCGAGCTCCAACGAAGTTCTTCTCCGTGACTGCGCCGTCCGACGTCCGCGGCCGAACCGTCTGGCGTTAACCAGCGCGTCGCCTCTACGTCCACGGTTCCATCCACTTCGCGAAGATCACGAGCACCGTCGGCCATTAAAGCCAAACCGTGTTCATCGCGTTGCTCGCTTCCTCGGTGAGTTTTTCCAAAATTTGATCGCGCCATCGTGTCCGGCTCGTCGTTTCCTTTCCATTTGCCCTTCGCCATTTGCCTCGTCGCCTCCGACGCGGCCACCCGTCGCCTTGTTCATGCATGGCATTGTAGCGTTTCAAGTCTGTGTGTATGTGCTTCGTTCTTGGCTCCGTTCTTAATTGTCCAGAACCGACCAAAGCTTTCTCCTAATTCTTTCTCTCTTTGTTTTCCATCGTAGTGCCAAAAATTGATGCCACCATGCCGACTCTGTCATGCTCCAGAACCGGCCGAAGCCTCTGTTCTATTGCTTCCTGTGTGTTCGGTTCCTTCTCTGGACATTGCACTGCAAGCCGATTGTTGTTTCCAACGCAGGTTCTGTTGGCTTCTCAATCCAATCTGATCTCTATTGTCTTTATCCTTTCTTGCTTTGCCATCTCTCTGTCATGGCAATGGCTTCAAGCACCAGAACCGATCGGCAGCTCTGTAGCAGTTGTCTTTGTTTCTCTTGTCTGTTGAACCAGTTTAGTGCTCTCAGTTGCCAACCACAGTGATGCCTTTCTTCTTTATTAACCGATGCCATCCTCATGCGTTAATTTCATCTTGTTGTCTGTTTTCCTTGTCCTCTGTGCTTCCTTGAACCATCAAGCATTAAGCATATGTCAATGCAAGATGCA
Organism: Ampelocalamus luodianensis; assembly: GCA_036346255.1. Taxonomy (NCBI): domain Eukaryota; kingdom Viridiplantae; phylum Streptophyta; class Magnoliopsida; order Poales; family Poaceae; genus Ampelocalamus; species Ampelocalamus luodianensis. The sequence continues at coordinate 26,657,050 of CM070622.1, forward strand.
TGTGCGCCAGATCACAAAAACCTTCTGATGTGTGGCCTTTTGCCATCCAAGCAATTCAAGTTATATATTCTTTCTTGTTTGTGTTTTCTCTGATGTATGGTCTCCATGCCATTCAATTAATTCAAGCTAAATATCTATCTCCCACTTACATATATGGACCTTGGACCATCCATATCATTCAAGCCATATACTATCTATCTATCACTTACATGTTGACCCCACATGTCATCCTCCTAATTAAAATCCTAATTATTCATCTCACTTACATGCGGGTCCCGCATATCAGTCAACTCTTGGTCAACCCTTGTGTATGAGCTTGGTCCACCGTGGACTAGCATATCTCTGTGGACCTGGTCCATAGACCAGTGGCCCACATGTCAACCCCTAATCCTATTTTCGGGAATTAATTTAATTCCTGAAAAATCCTTTTATCTTATTGGTCCCACTTGTCACTCTCTCTACCTTATTTCTGGAATTATTTTAATTCTAGAAATCCATAAATACTAGTCGGTCTCACCTATCATACACTCATTCTTTTTCTAATATTTTCGGAATAAAATATTCTGAGAATATTCCGTAGAGCTTTTTCATCATTTCATGTGAATTCCAATCTTCTAAAAGCCATATCTTCTTCATCCGAATTCCGATTGAACCAGTTCAAGTTTCTAAATTCATTATCTACCTCCCAGTACCATTCAATTTCAATTTGGAGTTTATTTGATTTGTCTTTTGAATTTAGTTTGTTTTGCGCTTTCTTTCTCGTTAGACGTCGAAGTCCCGGAATCGTCCGAAGGAGCTGAAGATCAAGCAAGTAGAAGATTGAAGATTAAATAAAATCACCATTGCTATAGCCAGGCAAGTTATACCTTTGATCACATTGAATCCCAGTTTTCAAAATTACTTTGATTCAAATTATTGCATTTACTTTAAGTAATTATTTAAATGCTTTTGGGTTTAGCTATTAATCCAATTTGTTAGATCCACTTTGTCTATTGTATGTCATAATCTGTTGTCACCCTAGATTGGTTCATATTTAGTTGGTGCTATGGTCATACCAACATGGGTTGGTTAGTACGAGTAGATTGCTTAGCCATGCAACGAGTCATCATCATCACCTGAGTTGCAATTATAAATTTGACTAAGTGATTATGGAACTTTGTGATAAAACTGTGTGTGCTATGTGTTATTACTTTGTGATAGCATATGTTGCACTAAACCAACAGGTGCGCGTAGCATCGGCGAGGGTGGTCACCGGAGCTCCGCTGGTCTCGGGTTTGCGTGGCTAGTCCACGTCGGCACCATGTCAATGCCACCTCAGCGTTGTTGCCCATGTGTCGTCCGAGTGGCATCCTAGTTAGCACCGAGTGCCACCTCAGCCTCAGCCCAAAATCCAAAAGTCGGGTGGACTTGGTCCACATGAGCCGAGTCTCTGACTCGTGGGTCACACTTGATGACGTCAACCGACGCAGTTAATCCTTTTCCAATAGAAAAATAAATCCAGAAAATCCAATAATTCCTTTTTAGGGTTATTTCATGGATTTGAAACTTCCACAACCTATATCTTTTGCATCTGAACTCCGAATGAGTTCATTCAAATTTCTAAATTTGTCTAAATTCAAGATCTAGCTATCAAGATTAAAATTATTTAAATTGGAGTTCATTTGAGTTCTATTTGAATTTTGTTTGAATTTGGATTATTTTCGCGTATAGATTTCGACGACTTTGGAGAGTCAGATTTCGTCGCCGTTTGAGAGCAACTAATTGATCAAGGCAAGTTATATCTTTGACCATGTTGATCCCATTATTTCAAATTATTTTGATTCTGTTTTTAATTATTATTGCATGCTTATTTCTATTCAATGTAATTTAAATACCTGTTTAAAATCATAGTTATGCCTAAATCCTTTGTACTGCCAATTTTGACAATGATTCAAACATACCTTGGCACCTTAGATGAAAATCTAGTTTATGCAATAGTATGAACTAGAACATTTTGGAAAAACTATGCTTAGTGATGCATAGACCCAAAGATATTTGATTTGGGAATTTTTAGCCAAAAGTCAAATGTTGTTTAAATTGTACCCTTGGCATTGGTGTGTCATGGTAGTTTTACAAATGCTTTGAAAAATAAAATAAAATAAAATAAAATAAAATAAAAGGGTTGGTTTAAACTTGGGCGAAATGGTTGTGTGGTGGGTGCACATTTATGCACGGGCTCAATCCAGGCAGGAACGAGACCCAGGGTTTTATTAGAAGTCACCCAAGTCAGTTAAGGACTGGTCTTCGAGCCGCATCTTGCTAAGCCACATCGTATTACCACATGTCCTGAGTGGGAAGGACCTGGCTGACTAATTTGCAATGTTCCACCGTGGTTGTTCCATTCAGATACGGTGGGTACACTACTACAAAAAACCTCATCACAGACGGTTCGGAACCGTCATCACAGACGGTTTCCAACCGTCTGTGTAAAAGTACGTCTGTGATAACAGGCGGTTATCCTGACGGTTTTTGAGCCGTCGTGAAAAAGCTATCATAGACGGTTTGGAACAAGAGCCGTCAGAAAGCAGTATCACGAGCGGTTGAACAAGAACCGCTCAGTGATAATCAATTATCGCTGCATTTGTTCTTGTTCGAACCGCTCTGTGATACTGTTTTCACAGACGGCTCTTGTTCCAAACCGTCTGTGATAGCTTCTTTTATTGCAAAATTTTTTTTGCCATTTTTCATGGATACACTCATACACATACACTGCCATTTCCGAAGCCTCCCAAACATGAATTCATTGATACACATACATGGATTCCCAACTCCTAAGCCTCCCAATAAATTTCTCAAGCCATGGATACACATATACACTCGATCATACACAAGTACCAACAGAAGTAGAATCTGGAGGAGAATCTAACAGAAATCTGGATATGAATCTAACACAAGTACCACAAGCTCATACATACAAATCTGGATCTGAATCTAATAGAACCTCATATACAAAAGTACCAACAGACATCGACGTCGGAGGAGGACTGGAGGAGCTCGGCGTCGGCGTCAGAGGAGGACTAGAGGAGGTCAGCGTTGGTGTCGGCGTCGACTCTCAACTGTTGGGGAGGAAGACCATGTCGAAGGTTGGGGACTGCGGGAGCAAGGGAGGACCGGAGCCTGGAGGTGTAGCGGGGGCCAGGGAGCTGCGGGAGGACCGGAGGAGCAGCTACCAGCCGGAGCTCGGAGGAGGACTAACGGAGCAAGGGAGGACCGAGCCCAGAGGAGGACCGGGGCTACGGGAGTGCGAGACTGAGCGCCCAGAGGAGGTCGGCCATAATATATAAGGATATATTTTGCCTCCCGCGCACGCGTTCAAATTTTTCAAATTCCCGCGCTGCGAATCACAGACGATTTCATACAAAAACCGTCTGTGATGACAAATCACAGACGGTTCGTATGAAGAACCGTCTGTGATAAGTAACTCATCACAGACGGTTCTTAATACGAACCGTCTATGATAAGTACCTCATCACAGACGGTTGGTATTAAGAGCCGTCTGTGATTTGGATTTTACTATGGCTTGGAATTTTTCATACTCTTTGATTTTACCATGATTTAGAATTTTCCTTACTCTGTGATTTTACCATGATTTAGAATTTTTCATACTCTTTGATTTTACCATGAGGCACTATCACAGACGGTTCTTATTATGAACCGCTCAGAAGTATCCTGACGGTTGGTAATAAGAACCGCTCAGAATGAGGCACTATCACAGACGGTTCTAAAGGGAACCGTCTGTATAAGTTCAATACAGACGGCTCCTTTGGAACCGTCTGTGATGAGGCGTCCAGTATGACCTGTTTTGTAGTAGTGGTAGTCTTTTTATGACCTATGTTAGTCCCACCTGGCGCAAGAGGGGGCTAGGAACTCTACGGATTTCTATCCAAAGGGGGAAAACCTTAGCGAGGAGGGACTACGGTGGAATGACGCATTGTAAAAACCTTGTCACGTGCTCTAGACATGCTTACCTAAGGTAGTGAGCAGTGGTATCGACGGATGCCAAACAAATTAGAGAAGTCGTGACTTGTGGGTAAAGTTGTACAACCTCTGCAGAGTGTCAATATATTCGAATAGCCGTGTCCATGGTCATGGGCATGCTAGCAAAGCCACTCAAAGTTAGACTTTGGTTTTGTTTTCAAAAAAATGATTTTAGATTTCTATCCAAATGGGATTTGGGCGGGAAGCCATGTGATAGGAGGGTATCCTTCACCATTCTTGTGTGAATGTTATCTGACTATAAACTTGAGAATTTATAAAATAAATTTTAGTTATATAATAACCGCTTTGGAACTTAGTACAAGTATTTAAAGAAAACATTGCTTTATGCAAATTCAACCAATAAGCCTTCTTTTGATATATCCTTGCATGCATTATAATCTGTTACTTGCTGGGTGTAACTTGCGAGTACGGTAGTAGTACTCATACTTGCTTTATGCAAATAAATTTCAGAGGAGAAGGACTTCGCTATCGGTGTGGATCTCGATGACTAGGCCGCTACCCTAGTCGATTACCTGTGGCAGATTAACTGGACTCTACTACGTCTTCTTCGTCTTCCGCTGTGTTTTGGCTTGTAAGCATCTCTTATAATAAACTCTGTTGATTATTAATAAAGTTGTACGAATTATGGATGTTACCATATTTGTTTACTATGTGAACTAGCTACTGATCATGGGACTAGTTCAAAAATGCACAGAGAATTTGGGGGTGTTACTCCCGGGTCCGACAAGTCTATGACACCGAAGGCTGCCACTACTTGCCAGTCTTGTGTTGCCAAAGATGAGTATGCTCAATAGACGCTCATGTATCAGTTTGTGATGGGGCTTCGATCAGAGTTTGGGCCTGTTCGCACTCAGTTACTCAACTATCCCACTCCACCGACTTTGACTGAGGTGCTCTTAGTTTGATTGCAGAGGAGACTCGTCTTCATTTGCTTATGCCTACCTCAGGATTCTCACCACATGTTGTCCTAGGTCTTTCACAACGGTCTGGATCTACCAGAGCTACACCCACAGGAGTGCTGGTATGTTCTCATTGCAAGAGGACTGGTCATCATGTTGACAAGTGCTTCAAGTTATATCCAGATCAGTTTGTTGATTATCATGCTAGACATCCATCCGATTGTCATCGTGGAGCACCTACTGGGCCTCCGAGAGCACTTGGTGGAGCAGTCACTGCTACCACACCCACATCTACTGTGACTTCTGGATCAGTATCTGCTATAACCTCAGCTGCACCTTCTGCTCCTAGCGCTGCTCATCCTTAGGTTCTGGCCTCGGGTGCCTCCATTCATGTTACATCGGACATCTCTCAGCTTGTTGCTCGTAGACCCGTGACTGATGTTGCATATGTTCACACTGCTGATGGTACACCTTGCTCTATAACCCATCAGGGTCTTCTCTGGACATCTCACTTCTCTGTTCCTGATGTGTCTTTTGTTCCTCATTTATCTATGAACCTTCTTTCTGTTGTTCAACTTACTGATACAAACTGTTTCATTGTATTTGATTATTCTTCTTGTTTCATTCAGGATCGTTAGAGCAAAAGAGTGATTGGTTTTGACCATCGTCGTAGAGGCTCTCCTAGTCTCTATGTCTTGGACACCATACATCTTCCTTCCACCAGTATGTCAAAGGCCTTAGTATCTTCTGCTATGTCATCATCTCAGTCTCCTGTTGGTTCTTCCTTCAGCAAGTGGCATCACATACTTGGTCATCTTTGTGGAGCTCACCTCACCATTCTAGTTCACTAGGGTTCCTTAGGTCAAGTCACTATTGAGTTTATTTTTCATTGTACTAGTTGTAAGCTGGGGAAATAGCTACAACTTCCATATTCTAGTAGTACCTCCCAATCCTTTTGTCCTTTTGATTTGGTGCATTCAGATGTATGAGGTCCATCTCCTTTTGCTTCGAAGGGTGGTCATAGTTATTATGTCATATTTGTTGATGATCACTCCCGATATACTTGGATCTATTTTATGAAACATCGCCTCGCTTGATTTTCGCCACGCCTTTGCCAAGATGGTTCATACACAGTTTCTTCTTCCATTCGTGTTTTTCGTTCCAACTTTGGGGGGGGGGGGTATCTTTCATCAGTCTTTCATTAGTTCCTTTCTTCTGAGGGTACTCTTCCTCAGCTCTTGTGTTCTGGTGCTCATGCTCAGAATGGTGTTGCTGAGTGCAAGCACTGTCACATCATTGAGACTGCTCGTACTCCTCTCATCTCCTCCTTTGTTCCCTTTCACTTTTGGGGGAAGCAGTCTTTACGACAGTCTATCTCATTGACCGCCAGCCATCTTCCAAGCTTCATGGCAAGTGTCCTGGTGAAGTCCTATATAGAGCAACTTCTCGCTATGCTCATCTTCGTGTCTTTGGTTGTGTCTGCTATATCCTTCTAACACCTCGTGAGCGCACAAAGCTGATTTCTCAGTCGGTTGAGTGTGTCTTCTTGGGTTATATGTAACATCCCAATTTTCTGAGTTTAAAAATCTTTTAATAGTTAGTAGGGAGAAAATTCACCAGTTGGATTTATTTGATTTTAAATTCAAAAGCTTAATATTGGACTTTACAAACAAAAATCTTTAATGTGAATAATCCCAACTTGAACAATAGTCAAAACTATTTTATTTGGGTTCTATGTGCTCAGATATATTTTCTAGATTGTTCTAGAATTTGTCTGAGTTCATTTGCTATTTTCTATTGCTTATTTGAATTTCTGGTATTTTCTAAAATAGAAAACCTATTTAAAATCTCAGAAATCCTCTCGGGCCGAATTCCCAAACCTCCGACCCGTTTTCTTTCTTTCCGGCCCAATCCCGCGCGAGGCCCAGCCTTCCGCACAAGACGCCGCTCGGGTGACATGCGGGCCCCGCATGTCAGTCTCTCTCTACCCTTCTCTCTCTCTCTCTCCAAGCGCTCCGCTCATCCTCCAACGTCCGATCTGGAATGAACGGTCTGATGTGGCTAGGATGTCGGGCTGCCGAACGCCCCATCGCTTTGTGAGCCGCTCGATCTCGACGGACGGTCGATCTTCGAGTCCGCTTTCACGGCCGTATCGCTTCACACGCGCCAGCGCCGAGCCACTGTCGCCGACTAGTGGGCCCCATCTTGTCGTGTCGCATCGCCAACCTCCGGACTCCTCTTTCCATATCCTCGCCGCCGCACGGTTTCACCTTCGCCGTCTCGCCACGGACTCTTCGGCGGCCGTGTAAAAGCGAGGGGCACCTCGCTTCCGCATCCTTCCCACCGCCGCCGCCTAGCTCGGAACCTAGCCGGAAATCGCCGAAGAAACCTTGTGCCGCCGCAACTCCGTTGAGCTCGTTCGTCGCCGTCAAAGCCGCTCAAGCCTCGCCGTCGCCTCCTCCGAGTTCGCAAGATCGAGGGCTACCTCCCGGTGACCTCGGTTTCGCCGCAAGCCCGCCGGAGTCCCAGATCCGTCGCGCCCGTGGCCCAACCTCCGCCTAATCGTCGCCGCCGGTCACCTGAGTTGTCCCCAAGCACACGTGAGACCACCGTTGTGATCCCCACCTCGCCCTCTACCTCCTCGTGCCACTCGTCGCCGCCGGCGAGCCGCCGTTCGCCGAGACCGTCGGGACCCGAGCGCCGCCGCTTCTGTTGTCGTCCACGTCACCACCACCTCCGCTAGCCACCTCAGCCCGACGCCCTCGTGGCAGCCGCGTGGAGCCCGTCAGCATCCACGTGGGCGTACGCGTGGCGGTCCAAACCTAATCCCGTGAGCCGGTTCGGTAGACTTAGCCTACCGTGGACCATGAGGCTGACATGTGGGTCAGTAAATTCTTTTATTTATCTTTTTCCAAAATTCTGAGGGCTGACGTCAGCATTGCGCAATAATCCGATTTTTCTGTTAAGAAATAATTCGGAAATTCCAGAAAATCCAAATTAGGGTTTATTTTAGATTTAAAACTTCCAGAGCTCATAACTTTTGCATCCTAACTCCGATTGAGCCCATTCAAATTTCTAAATTTATCTAAATTCGATCTCTATTTATATGAGATTTTTATTTAATTTTTGGAGTTTGTTTTGCCTCTGTTATTTATTTGTTTTATTTATTTGTGTCTCGTTTGCGAGTAGACGTTGATTCGTCGGGGAATTTTGTGGAAGAAGGAGCACCCCAAGATCAAGACCAGTACATAGACCTTTTCCAAGGCAAGTCATACCTTTGATCATCTTGAACCCAGTTTTCAAATTACTTTGTGTTAAAGTATTGCATTCTACTTTAATTATTTATTTAAATGCTTTGGGCATAGTTATTATCCAAATTTGTTATCACACCTTGGCCTTGTATGTCATATTTCCTTGTCACCCTAGATTGGTTTATTAGTTGGTAATATTATAGCACCAACGTGGGTTGGTTAGATGCGAGTACAATTGCTTAGCCATGCTACGAGTCTCACATCTCATGAAAGTTGCAAATATGAACTATGACTAAGTGACTATGAAACTTCATGTAAAACTGTGTGCTATGTGTTATTACTTCGTGATGGCATGTGTTGCACTAAAACCAACTGGGTGGTAAAGGATTTAGACTGAGGCAAGTGGTGGAAACTGTGTGATATGGTGGAAGCTGTGTGCATGGGAATGATAATCTTTGTGACTTAGTTAGAACATGGAAGTCTTGCCTTGGTCAATTAAGGACTTAACTTTGTGCGCCATTGAACCGAGCCTTCTTTATGCGACCACATGCCCGTATGGGACGGGCTTAACTTAGTAGGTTATGGATTCTTGGCATTGATTACTCAGTGTAGGTTAGGCTATGGGTGGAGGTGTACTACAAGATAGTCGCATCACGGGCGGTTCGTCGTGTCCCCGTCCAACGATGTGTGTTATGCCAAAGCGCCGCTTGGGTTGGCATATCGGTTTGTAAGCACATCGGGAGTGTCAATGTTGAGATGAAGTTTCTGAACCGTTTTGTTATGATTAGTGCTTGCTACACTAGTTGTATCTTGTGGGTAAAGTGTACAACCTCTGCAGAGTGTTAAATCAATCTATTCGAATAGCGCGTCATGGTCATGGACATGGTCGGGATTTCACACGGGGTAGTTTTCATAAAATGTTTGGGATGGGAGCCGTGACCTCAATCATATGGCTATGTGAAACAACTTGTTTAGCTGTGTGTCTTTGTGAAAACAACTGTTAAATTAATATTGTCTATTTGTTTTGAATTACGCTTTCAATCTATTATTCGTATTCAATTGCAAATATTGCTTTTATGCAAAAGAACCACGAAGCCTTTTCTTTGGAATAAGCCTCGCATCTATACATTGCATTCGTGGTATGATTTGCGAAATGCGGTTGTGTACTCACGCTTGTTGTAAAACTTACGCCCAAACCTACGTAAGAGGAGGAGTCTCGCCGCTGAGGAGGAGTTCGCGAAGGTTGTTGATCGTTAAGGTCCGGATCCCACGGTTGCTGTGGTGAATTGGTGGGATCTACGCCGGAGTTATTTCCGCTTATTGCTATCTTATTCTCTGTTAGCCTGCGTGGCTTAATAAGTGTAAACTCGACCATAAGGTCAAAACCCTTATTTGTTATTCAAACTAATCGCTTACTTTATTTATCGCTTGTGTGGATCGATATTTACCTATGTTAACCCCGTGCACTAGCTTGATCCTCGACTAGTGCAAGATATACAGAGGGTTCCGTAATGCACTCGGGTCCCGACATTATAGTCTTGAGCATAAGGGTTATTGTTGCTATCATCCTCAAAGATGTCACATTCGTATCTCTCGTGATGTGACCTTTGATGAGGGTCGACCATTCTTTTATCATCCTTTTACATATCCCACTTCTTCTTCTATAGATTCCACCTCCTTTTGTGTTTAACTCCCATTCATTCACCGGACTTGTCTTCTCTAGCTACACCTTCTCCACCAGCCACCTTCTAGCGTGTCTACTCCACTAGCTCTACCGGTTTGTAACACTTTCACTTTTTCTTTCACTATAGTCGCCGATAGAGAGTTCCTTTTGATCCTCGGTCCTCATCTCCTCCACTTGACCCTCCGGGCAGTACCACCGACTCGACGCTGCTCTACTACATCACTGTATGCCCTACGTAATTGTTCTTCTATTCAGCACCAGAGAGATAGGATTTTTCTCGTGTAGGTACAATAATTGAGTCGAGTACCTATCGAGGCTGCTAGTATACCCGAGTGGTGGTTGGCTATGACAGAGGAGTTCACAACATTAGAGTGTACAAGCACTTGGGATCTTATTCGCTACCATTTAAAGCTATTCCTATAACTTGCAAGTGGGTGTACAAAGTAAAGAACAAGTCATATGGCTCGATGAGAGCGATACAAGGCTCGTCTTATTGTAAGAGGTTTTCAACAGGCTTATGGTCGAGATGGGACTTTTGCTCCAATTGCTCATATGACCATAGTTCACACTCTTATTGATGTTGCAATGGAACGAACATGGACTATATCTTAGACGGATGTCAAGAATGCTTTTCTTCATGGTGATCTACGTGAGGAGGTCTATATGCAGCCACCCCTAGGTGTTGAGACTCCTATAGGCTATGTTTGTCGTCTTAGGCGTGCTCTATATGGTCTCAAGCAGGCTCTTCGTGCTTGGTTTGAGCGTTTTAGTTTAGTGATTCGAGCTGCTAGTTTCACTTTGAGTGAGCATGACTCTGCCTTGTTTGTTCACACTTCTCAGCTGGGTCATACTTTGCTTCTGCTATATGTCGATGATATGCTAATCATAGGAGATAACATGGATTATGTGGATTTTGTGAAGAGAAAATTGAGTGAACAGTTTATGATGTGTGACTTAGGACCATTGAGCTATTTTCTAGAGCTTGAGGTTCATTCTGATAGTGATGACTACATCTCTCTACGTTTAGGATCTGCTCGCTCGCTCTGGCACGACTGATACACGCGGTGTTGTCACACCCATGGAGCTCCATCTATAGCTTTGACCTATAGACGGTGTACCACTAACAAATCCTTCTCGCTATCGTCAGCTCATTAGGAGCCTTGTTTATCTCACTGTCACCAGGCTAGACATTGCTCGTGCTGTTCATGTGCTCAGCCAGTTTATCAGTTCTCCCACCTTAGTGCACTGTGGTCATGTTCTTCGTGTGCTGAGATACTTGAGGAGGACTGCATCGAGACATCTCTTCTATGCCAGTTCGAGTCAGATTCAGCTCTGCGCTTACTCTAACTCCACTTGGGTGAGTGATCCTGCTGATCGCTGATCTATCACTGCTTACTGTATCTCTCTTGGTACTTCGCTCATTGCTTGGAAGTCCAACAAGCAGACTACGGTGTCATGCTCTAGTGCAGAGGCCAAGCTTTGAGCTCTTGTCGCTACCACCTCAGAGATCATTTGGCTTCGATGGCTCTTGATTGATCTTGGTATCCATTGTGACAATCCTGCATCTCTCTTTTGTGACAATACAAGTGCCACTCAGATCGCTAGTGATCCAGTCAAGTATGAGCTGACAAAGCACATTGGTGTTGATGCATCATTTACACGATCTCATTATCAGCAGTCGACCATCGTCCTCAAGTATGTTCCCTCAGAGCTTCAAGTTGTAGATTTCTTCACTAAAGCTTAGACTCGAGAATAGTACCAGCTTCATCTACTTAAACTCAGTGCATCAGATCCTCCTAATCCACCTTGAGTATGAAGGGGGTGTTAAGAATGTTAAGAGTGTTGTACATTCTCTCTCTGGCCCATGTGGCCTATGTAACCCATGAGGCCCATGTAACAATGTCTATATATACCTTTCAATTAATGAATAAGCTGCACAGTTGTGAATAGCAAAATCCTACTCTTATCTTTTCTAACAGTATGCATGCACATGTACCTTTATTTAATCTCAAGCAATACATTAATTATGTGTAAAAAAATTATCTTTTTAGTTTATATTGTATTAGAGTACCTTGCTCACGCATACATCGATGCACCATGGCGACTTACCTTGAACTTATCTTCTCTCACACGCCGGCTGCCCCACCAAACTATGTGTCTTTTATCTCTTCTTGTCTTCACAGTTTTTTTACTTTAACATCCAACCATAAGTCCAAATCTTGATCGATCCTTCTTAGCTGCTACCCCTATCAATGCGATATTTTATCACATAGTTATCTTCTACTTCTCTCCAATTATTGCTTAGTGCTAACCATTGCAACATCAACACGTATATACATGCATCCGTTGTTGATCCTAGCCGGGACACGTGTCACACTCTCTCTAGTGACCCTGAGCCTATTCCCTACGGCTGCACCATCTCTACTTCAAGCTTTTTGCTCATCTGCCTTTGTACGTCCGTGCTTCTATTCGCATGGATGCATGCATGTACATACGCATGCATGATGTTATACATGCTCGATGCCCAACTCAATGTTGTGGCTTCCTTACTAACCGCGATGACCTCCTATCTTCACTGATGTTGGTATTTATGCTTTAGTCATTGTCTAATGATATGGAGAATATTTTTGCCATTGCTAGTGACGTCGTGCTCCTCATTAGTGATGGCACGCTCCTAACTACCCAATGACCCCATATCGTCCATAGCTCGTCTGCAATGCAAAGCTTTATTTCCTCTCTACCAGGGCTTCCCTATTGTTGAGCTTCTTTGGCGACTAACTTTTTCAACAATACCGGTGTGTATCGTGGCCCTCAGCTCATTCAATTATGGACTTTCTCTTCTATGGCTCCAGTGAGCAGTATGATGTTGTTCTCGTTGAATGACGATGGTGAGCAGCATGACATTGTCCTCATCTCTGTCGCTGCCACCTTGGCTCTTTGCTTCCCTGTGGGTCAATATCTTCTTGCAGGACATATCGATGACATTGCACTCTTTTGTGGTCTCCACCGACACTATTCGTGCTATCCTCGTTATAATCTTTATTTTTATTCAAAATTTTAGTTATGTTTTATTTTTATTCCACAGGAAACAACAATAGAAACACGTGACATTGAGAGCAAACGTGGTGGCTCCTTTTGTGTCTCCTCCGATACCATTCATGCTATCCTCATTATAACTTTTATTTTTATTCCATATTCAGTTATTTTTATTGGAGTTTGTATACAAATGAAATTGCTAAATTTATATGATCAGAGGTAATCGAGGCAGTGACGAACGTTGATACGTGAAGGATTGCTTGCTGTGATCGTGGGAGATACACGTGGCATAGCTTGTTGATTGACGTTGCTCTAGTTGTTTGAGAAGATGACTCCTGAGGAGATCGAAGCTATGAGAAAGGCTGAGGACGAAGCTACGCAAAAAGCTACAGAGAAGAGTAGTGTGACCATGGATGGGGGAAGTAGAGAATCCTCTTTGTTTACAAAAGGTGAGATGAGAGGTATATTTCAGGACCTTATCGCGATGAATTTGATAGGTCCGAGGGATGGTGTAGGGTCATCTGAATTAAAAATAGAACTATGCCGAATGATGTTAAGTTGGAAGGGGGTAAGAATTACCTGAGTTAGTCTAGAAGGGTTTGGTTAATTATGAAGGTGAAGGGGGTATAACACTATCTACAGGAGACTTGTGTTGAGCCTGCAGATAGGGGGAGTACTGATTGGAGGGTGTGGAACAACACCAACTCTATGGTGGTGAAATAATTGTTGACTTCGGTGTCTCTGTCCATTACTAGGATGGTAGAGGTGATCCCAAGTGCAACGGTGATGTGGAAGACACTGGGAACATGTACATCGGGGCTATCAATGTGATGATGATAGTGGAGGTTCAGGGCAAGGTAGATGCTCTGGAACAGGGGGAGAAGACTGTTCAAGAATATGCTAGTAAGTTGCAGCAGTTGTGGCAGATTTGGATCAATATGATCCATTGCAGCTAACGTGTGCTGGTGATATTGAGTTTGGTAGAGCATGGATGCAACGTAGGAGGGCCTCTCACTTCTTAAAAGGTTTGAACCCTAAGTTTGAGAGCAGGAGGGCTTCAATATGTCATCAGGTAACATTGCCAACTATGAAGGAGGCTATTTCAGCTATGGTTACTGAGGAAACTTGACAGAGATTAACAGTGGGTAGCAACCCTATAAGGTCAGCAGACTGCATAGCTGATGACAGAGAGTGTTACAAATGTAAGAAAACAGGACACCTGAGTTGGGCGTGTTCTCTCTCACAAACTGGAGGTCGCGAGAGTGATTGGATTTACTATGATGTGAGATGCGACAACTTGAACTTTGCAAGGAAGACCAAGTGTTACAAGTGTGGGGCATCTCGCCTAATCATGGTGGTAATGGGAATAATAGATCTGTTGAAGGAAGTTAAGGTAAAGGTAGAGGATGAGGAAGAGGTGGCCCCAGGGCTAATACATCAATGACAAAGGAGAAGACCACACAGTCGGAGAAGTGGTAGAAGGGAGAAGGGAATTGGAAAGATGATTGGGACTAGAGTCGAGTGTAATGGTCTTTGGTAGATGTAGAGGTGGTGGAGGTCAGGAGTGGCTGGGTGTGTGTGGGCAGACTTGGTGGAGATCAGGAGTGGCTGGGGGCATGTGGATAGAGGAGGAGGAGGTTGAGGTCGGGGCAACTGGTAGATGGTGGAGATGGATTTGGTGATGTCTCGGTGCCTCGGTGGTATTGGTGATTGAGCAACTTTTTGATCTTTATGTTGGTATTAGCTATGGAGTTGATGGTAGGTTTGATAAATAGTTAGATTCTAGTAATAGTATTGCAATATGTAACATGATGAACATAATTGTTATCTCATATTCATCTTGAGAGGAGTGTTAGAGAGTTAGTATCAGAGTTTAATAAGAGTCCAAGTCGTGTGAGCACTATAAATAAAAGATGTGCTGGTCTTAAGGGACACATAATTATTTCCGAAATTCTATAGTAACCTAGAAACAAGATGAATCTGAATCAAGAGTGTTTACAATTGAAGCATGGTCAATTCATCCTTCATTGTTTCCACGATTTGATCAAAAGAACAAAGCACTTCAAAGCGCAATGAATCCGACGATATGTATTAAGCATTCAGCATTATTAAACAAAGTACCTCCTGGTAAATCATGTTTAGCGTCAGGTATATCTATGCAAGGCATAGAGCCATAGAGCTTATATGAACTCTTTACGGTACACTCAATTTAACACGGCTATCCATTCTCTTTGATCCAATGATTCAAATTAATTATGATTTAGTTATACTACACCGGTTAGTATGAGTATTAGAATCCCGAGTAGAATAGAATTGTAATCGACCATATGGAGGATCACATGCCATATATAGATGAACAACAAAGCATAAAGAACACCTAAGTAAGACATTACTTGGTCTCTAAATTTTACCTCTGATCCTAGACTCCTAGTAGTAGTAGTTGTTGTACACTCCGGTGCACAAAGTGTAGATAAGTCCAAGTGAAATAGCTTGAGGAGTCATCACTATAACCTGCTCTTGCATTCTTGGTTCCTTTATCTCGAGGAAACTTCAAAGTTCCAATGGAGCCAAAAGAACAACGAGAGCAACTGAAGGACATAAATCTGCAGCACTTAATTTGTCGTAATTTACCTTTGGTTGATCCAAGAAATTATTGTTCTTCCACGTGCTCTACTGCACAGAATTGTATGAGTTCATAAAGAGTAGGTAAACTCATTATTACTGTATGAATTGTCCTGACAATTGTGCACCGCACTAGAGATGCAAAATGAAGCAGTATGCTATGATGCTTGCAGTCATGGGAGTTGGGAATTTGCAGGCGTCAGTAACTGAGTAGAATCACTTTGCACAGAGACCATGAAACTGGAATCTTGATGGAGAGACATGCATGAGTATATACATCAGCAGTTGATGCTACCAACCGGTCCAACTTCCCTTCTAGTTGTAGAGTTTAGATGGAGTAATGGAATTATGGCCTTGCTCTAAACCCATTTGAAGCTCTAGGTGTGAACTGTTACTATTATGCTGGATTTTATGCATGGGATGCATGAAAAGGCATTATTAAGTGCTACTACGTCAGCCATTGACAGTGTGCCAACTCTAATACTACCCAATCTCTTAATTCGGGAGGAATGAGCAGCACGATTCTTTTTTCAGAGGAAGATGGCAAACGAGCTAGCTATATATCCTCTTGTGCAACGAATGCAGCAAATTCTGTACACTAAGATTCGACTAGCGAGAATGTTGAAAACAATACGCCTTGTGCAAGATGAGGGGGAAATTAACATTGGAGATTCACATTGCTGGGATTCAGACTTTTAGAGTGCAAAGTACGCATACAGTGAGCTGCTCTGCCTTCATATGATCATCTTGTTAGCCGATCCGAAGAAGACTTCACGCTTCGGCAAAAAAACTCTCAGCAGAAGCTGAACCAACTCGACTGAAGTACTCGCCGGAATCCGATCGAGCAGAAGGCGCTGTGCAGAAAGTCGATCGCCGCTGGACGCTCTCGTACCCAAGAAACTGTATTTTTTTCAATTTAACCTTTTTTTCGTTAAAACTCCACATTTATACCCCTGCTCGTCTTATTTCCGATTTTGGACCCAGTGGGTCGGCGCCGTGACTCACGGCGCCGAGCTAACACAGCTCGGCGCCATGACTCATGGCGCCGAACTTAGGCTATGTTGCTTATAAAGGCTGAGAACTCAAAAAACGAAACCGTATAGGACTCAACGTTGTATACGGACTCAAGCCGTATCCAACTTGTATATACGGCAAACTAACAAGATTAAACCGATCAATCTCCCCCTTAATCTTATTTTTTATCTTGATCACGCTAATCTTCTCTCTTTGACTTTTAATGACAATACTTTTTGTGCTTCCTCTTGTCTTTCTTTTTCTTTTCGCTTTTCTCAGCTTCACCACTAGAACTTTCTGCGGCATCTGCATGTGCATGGGTCAGGGATTTTTTTTTCGGCCGAAAATCGGGTCTACCGGTTCTGCCGGCACCCCCGGTAAGTTTACAAATCGGGCCCAAAATTTTTGGCCCATTTTGAAAGCAGCCGGGTCCATTTGCTTTGTCACTCCCACCGTCGCCCATTTTGCCCTAGCAGCATCTTTGCGGCGGCGGCTGCTGCTCCAAGCCTCAGTGCACAGCCAAAGAACTGAAGAACACGCGATCCCCAAAATCCCCTTTCGTCGATTCCCATCCACCCCGAAGCCTCCATCTCGATCATCCCTGCTTCGTCGCGGCGGCCGTCGACTCGAATCGATCCCCACGGCCGAAGCTCCCGAGCTCCAGGCTCCAGCTCTGCACCTCCTCAATGGCGCATGGAGGGCGGCGGACGCGCAGCGGTGGGTACCGGCGGTGGTACGGCGCATGGAGGCTCGGCCTCACAACGGCGCACGGAGGCCGGCCGAGAAGCAGAGGCGGGCACCGATGGTGGGCGCAGCCGAGAAGCATCTGCGATAGATAATTGTTTTGTTCAGTAGCTCAAATTCTCTGTACTTCTTGAGGTCGATGTTGAGTTCAGTGGATACGCAGGCCTAAAAGTATTGATTGATAGCTTGGGTTGCAGAATTTTGGTGGTTCAATGAGGCAGAAAACTTATAGATGTATGTGTTATATCACTTGCAGCCGCAAATCAGCTCATTTCGTTACCATGGATTTTTTTTGTTACAAGATCAAAGCTGTTCCAATTATTTTGCATTTTTTTTTACCTTATTGGCTTGTTTAGCACTGCTTGAATTGGCATCTTATATCACTAGAGGCATTTAACTCTTGTGTCTGGTTATTCTAAATCTAGAGTGCACTGACACTGTGACACAATGCTATAGCTTCATGCAGCATCTCTGCTTTCCAGTTTATAGTTCATACATACATTTGGCACTTGGCAGTAGCTCCTTTGAACTTATATATGTGTTCTTATGATCTTGTGTTCATCCAATTATATCAGCATTTTAACTACAATTAAGGTTGAATTCAGTCAGTCTGCACTTTGATATTATCTAAATTTCGGAATAATGATTATTGTTTAAGTTGGAATAATGATGTTATCTAAAAACATATGGAATGTTCAAACCATCATTGATCAGCGGCACTGAAATACTAAACCTGTCAATGATCAATGATGATTTGAACATTCCATATGTTTTTCATCTTTTGTAGTGTTGTTTCTTCTGCTTCATTATTATGTGATCATCATGCATCCTCTATTTTTTTTTGAATTGTAGAGGGCATTGATTATGTTTGGAGCCATGGGGATCAAATAGGGGTCGGATTCAAGTGCAAATATTCTTTAGCGACTTTTGTAGGAGGAGGTGCAACCCGGCTTAGGCAGCATCTAGCGGGTATATCAGGCAATATAAAAAGTTGCCAGCAAGTGCCATCGGAGGTTCGTGATGCGATGAAGACGTATGACTGGGTAGGGAAGCAAAGGAGGAGACAAGCGCGCACACACACAGAAGCCTAGAATCGAAAGAGAGATTTATGAAGAGATGAATGCACCAATTGATGTGCCCATCGATGAAGATTTACAAGAACAGATGGCTATCAATGCGTCATTGAGGGACATTCATTTTCGGTAGAGTGTGGAGCATAGTGGTGGGATATATGAGCATGGATGTGGGAGTGGCAGTGGAGGATGCGTGAGTGCGAGTGGTAGCAATGCTGGTACTAGTGGTAGTAGTAGCAGGATTTATACCTTGTTTCACAATGCAAGATCTGCTGGTACAACCTTTGATTTTGATATAGCATTCTTAGTGCTGCTTAATCTGCAGTTTTTCTACAACCATGGCAGGCTACATGCTGAGATGAAGAAGAGCATTGGTGGAGAGCTTATTAGACCCAATGCGACAAGGTTTGGAACAATGTTTATCTTCTTGCAGAGTTTCTGGGATAGAAAAGCTAAATTCCGGCAGTGGATGGTGTCTGAGGCTTGGAGGAATAACGCATGGAGCAGTGATCCTGACTATGAGTATAATAATTCCTACTTGACAAGCAGTGAATGGTGGGTGGATGTCAAGTGGGTGCTAGATACAGTGCAACCACTCTACCGTGTATTGCGGTTTGCTGATACACAGAAAAGGCCACAATGTCCGGATTTATACCATTGATGGTGGGTGCTTTGCATGAAATGGAATCTCATTTGAGCGGTGGGCCAAGAGAGATGAGCAAATTCATGAGCCTTGTGAAGACGAGGGTGAAGTACCTCGACAAGAACAATCCCATGGTTGTAGGTAATGAGCAATGACAAAGCAATTTATTTATTAATTATTGCTATCATGAACTTTATGGTTATTTTCCTTGCTCATGCAGCCGGTGTACTCAATCCAGAAGCACACTACAAGTACAGCTATGGGAAAATCCAGTATTTGCAAAAGCACTGAAGAAGGCTATTGAGAGAATTGCTGACTCACCTGAGAGCGAGGTGTAGGCACTTGCACAATTTGATGCTTTCCGCTCTTGTAGAGGCGAATTTGATAGTCGAGTCGCACAACTTGCAGCATCACAAATGAGCCCATTTAAGTGCTTATACTTGTCTACTTGTACAATGATTGATATGATATGCCATTGTATGAATGTTTTGTGGTGTTTATCGCAGCCGCCTGGTGGTACATGTATGGAGGATATGCAAAGGTCTTGCAAAAGTATGCAATGCAGATTGTATCACAGTGTGTGTCCTCAAACGAGTGTGAGCGCAATTGGAACACCTTTGCGCTGGTTCACACAAAAGTGAGAAATAGACTAGGTTATAACAAGCTCCACAAGTTGGTTTATGTCCATTACAACTTGAAGCTACGCCTCCAAATGCAAGAATCAGACCGCCCTGAGAAGGAGTTTGATCCTTGTGCCATTATGATGGATACCGCTCTACATGACCAAGACAACCCAATTATGGATTGGTTAGCAAGATCGATGAGGGAATCCAAGCCTGTTATGGATGAACCTGGTGATCCTCCTACGCCTTCAAGGGTTGTGCTTGAAGTGGTATTGGTTGTGCTTGAGGATCCTCCAATGCCTTTAAGGGTTGCGCTTGAAGATCCTTCGATACCTTCAAGGGATGTGCCTGGAAAGTCTAGTGAAGCACTCCTCGATAAGCCTCTCAATGTTTGGGTATTAAAGAGGAAACGCCTTGATAGCACAACAAAGAAAAAGGCGAAGAAAGGGGAGAAGGACAAAGATGAAGATGAAAATGATGTGGGAAGTGGTGAGGACACGTCGACTCCTTTTGGAAGCCTTAGTTATGTAGACACGGATGGCAGCACTTCTGTGATTGATGAGGATGATGATGACGATGTAGTTGGTCACATTGGAGGAGGTGAGATCACAAAGGCACAAACAAAGAAGACGAAGGATCTTTCCAGCCTCTACTAGACTGCCGGTATATGTCCTCCTTTATGATTATATGCTTTGCATGCTTTCAAGTCTTAATCACCTATGCTTTCAAGTTTGCTGGCTGACTCTGGTAGTGCTAAAATTCTACTGCCATGTAGGTTCAAATATTGCAATTTTGAAAGACGGCCAATGCCATTGACAAGTTGATGCACCTGAGGTACCTTCATGCCTCAGCAACTTCATTCTTTTTGATTTGTTTTCTTTGAAAATGAACAGCTAAAGTCTGGGACAATCTTTAAAATGCAGAGCCCTCAGCTTGTCAAGGCAAGGCTTCTAGTATAGTTGATTCTCAAATGCAACATGTCTATTTCAATTCATAGTTATGTCCCTTTGGGTAGATCATAGGCAAGCTGCAGTGATGCACTGCATATGGCCTTCAATTCAGCAAAAAGTTGTATAATTTTACATGAAAGTTCTAAGATTTGGTTATGGCCTTCAGTTCAGCAGTAAGTAGTATAATTTTACATGAAAAGTTCTAAGATTTGGTGATCATGTTCTAAGATGTTACATGAAAAGTTACTGCACTTTACAATCTTATTAATATAGGGCTATTGTCATGTCAGCTCTAAATTGTTGTGTTTGACAGAATGAATGAAGGGGAGCAAGCTGAGAGCAGATGATGAAGATTGAAGACTGTTTGCGGATCATTGATCATTGGTTGATTTCTGTAATGCATGAATTCAGTGTTTGGATGATTTCTGTAATGCATAAATTCTGTGTTGTCGTTTTATCTGTAAACTTGATTTCTGGATGTTTTGGGCACAATCAGGATCGCCGATTTTCGGCCGAAATCGGCTGATATTTTCAAAATTAAATCGGCGATTTTTTAAAATTCAAATTTTTGTTTGAAAATTTCTTGTATCGCGCCCAACCCACCCACCCTCCCGGTAAAAAAATATACCGGTATTGAAATCCTGGCATGGGTTCCATTTCTCTGACCCAAACTGCTGGCTTCATTAGCAAATGCATGAACGTGGGGGCCACCTAGGCTTTTGCCTTGGCCTTCTGTGCCGTTGCCGCATGCACTTGTTTTCTTCAGGATGTCATGCTATACATCTACATCTCTCTCAATTTCAACTTCTGCATATGTGTGGTGTCTACTGTCCCACGCCAGTATTTTCTTAACCTTTGCTGTGTCGCCACTTTGTCATGGGGCTCCCGCTGACCCCTGCCTTCCGACGCCCAGCGCATGTCCTTGCTGCCGATGGGGCCCGCCACCTGATCCTCCCGAGATACATCTTTCTACGCCAGCTGACTCGCCGTTAGGATCTTCCAAGCCGCCATTGCCCGCGTCGTCTGGATGCACATGGGCAACAACGCCCTGCGCTGCATGCACGTGTGCAGCAGTGCCCAGCGCACCCGAGCCGCTATCTTGGCCTGAGTAGCCACTGCCTCCTGCTTGTGTGTGGACAGGAACTCCTGAGCCACCGCCTGCTACGCAGGCTTGCACATGGGGCCCACCGCCTCCAGCTGTGTGTACACCGTGTCCTTCATGCCGTCTCCCACAGCGTCCTGCGCGTCATCTGGACCTCTCGAGGCTCCGCCTGCTACTCATCCTGTGCCAATTGCGTGGTACTCTTGGGTCCCGCCATATCCTAGTTTAATACTCTAGTTCCACTCCGGCTCCTCCAGACTGTCCTTCACACAAACCGGCTTGCATGTTTTCAAGAAAATTTTGTACAACCGGTTCGGAGATTTTTTCACTTTCATCAACAGATCTTTCTTTTTGTTATAGACACGCAAGAACTCATCCTGCAGCTCCACCCTACACCCCTGTTCTACCAACTGCCCGAGACTGAGTATGTTGTTACACAGACTTGGTATAAAATAAATTTCAATCAACATCCTCTGATCACGGCACTCCGACGCATAGTGCTTGTATTTGTCACATTCAAAACACTTAACATGTGACTTATCACAGGATCTGCCACCATCGTCTTGCCTAGCCCAGTCTTCGCGTCCTCCTCTGCCGCCTCGCCCACGCCTGCGTCCATGCTCGCAGCTTCTTGATGAGCCACGACCGTCCTCCTCCGACGATTCCTTGTGAAACTGCCTGCCACCGCCGGGCTTCTATCCGCCAAACAAGCCCTGGCCATGCTTGCGCTGCTTCATGCGTGCAAGCCACTCCTCCTCTGTGAGGAGCAGGTGTCCGCTGGCGTCGTCGGTGTTGTCTTGCATAGCGCTCTTCTATGGCCTTCTGTCGTCCGGTGAGCTCTTCCATCGAGAGTGTTTGCAAGTCAACGAGCGTCTCAATTGAGATCACTACCTGAGAATACCTCGGCGGGATGACACGAAGGAATTTTTTAACAACACAGTTTTCCTCAATCTTATCCCCGAGTATCTCCAAGTTGTTGACTAGGCCAGTGAGCCGTATTGCAAAGTCATCCACCGACTCGCCGTTCTTGAATTTGATCGCGTCAAATTCTTTGCGTAATGTCTGTGCCTTCACCTCGCATACACGCTGGATGCCCATGCGCAATGTCTTGATGGTGTCCCATGCGTCCTTGGCGGTGTTCTTGATGGCAAGCATAGATAGCATCTCTGGCGGGACGGCCTAGAGTATGGCGGACAACGCCATCCTGTTGTCACAGTAGTCACCATTGTCGGGGACGATCGCCTCCCACAGGCCTTGTGCTTGTAGGTTCACCTTCATCAAGAGAGCCCCATCTCCATAGATGGTTCGCGTCAGCATCGGGTAGACGACCGAGCCTCCTAACTCCCTCACCACGCGATGGATCACCATTTCCCCACCACCACCACCGCCGCTGCAGGATCCCGCCTCCAGACGTGCGCCGACGTCACTGGGCATCCTTGGCCGGGTAGGTGAGTGGGAAGATGATTGACGCATCACCGGATCGAGTGCAAGGCTCGCTTACTGACTACCATTCTGTCATTCTGATACTGCATATAAGAGAATTTGCATAGCACAGGTGGTTGTGTTTAGAGATATGACATGCAGAAATTGCAACCTTATAGATGGATTCGCAATTTATACTCTTTCCCTGTTGCCTCAGCATTCAATCTGTCATTATGTAATATGTATCATGCATGTAAACACCGGGCTTCGGGATTTTGTGTCGGGCTGGGCGCGGGGCTGAAAAATGCACCGAAGCCGGGCCTCATTTCGGGCTCGGGCTCAGTGTTTTATCACCGGGCTTTTGCAGGCCCGGCCCGAAGCCTGACCCGGCCCGACGTTTGAACAGGTCTAATAGTAGGGTGGTAGATAGATGGACTCTTTTGCAATGGAGACTCCATTTATTTTAACGATTTTTTTTCCAAGTAGGCCATTTTTAATTGTTTTTAAAATAATCCACACTTTATTTTTTTGCAAAAATAACCCTCGTTTGATGGCTCACCAGGCGACTAGGCTCAATCACCCAATGGGCCATCGATTAGGTCACGGGGAGGCCCAGCCGTGCAACCGAACTGCGACTGAGGCACTGGTGAGCCACGTGCCTCACTCGTGAGCTGGTGGCGTGACCGAGGCTCATGCCGGGCACAGTCGCGGGGCTAGAATGCGACTGAGCATAGTTTTAAAAAATAATTTAAATAAACTTCGTTTTAGTTTTACGAAATTTAATAGTCGGGTTTACAACATATCAAATTAAGTTGCAACATATTTAAGGTAAAGGTAGTTCGAAACAAGTAGGATACAACCCTAAAATGGATTACACAAATTGACCACGACGATAAGAACAAAGCACTCCTAACATGGGCACAAACTGTATTAGCATATCAGGTAGCAACTCTAACTTCGTGATCTGCAACATGTCGCCCTCCATGACCTCCTAGACAGTCTCTCCCACGACCACCATTAGCCATGCCGTCGTGATCTTCAGCAGACCCATTATGCTTTCTGCACTTGTTCTTCCTATGCCTGTTATCTCCGCAAATGATAAACCTCTTCATAGGGCCTCTGTCTTCGTACTAGTCCATGTCGTTTTGGATATGATGAGTCTGTCGATGGCCCTTGCAACCCTTCACTAAGTCCAAATCAGGGACCCATATCCTATTTTGCACATTGTCCTGTATGAAGTTACCAACAACACGGAATACACGGATCTCCCCGCTCCAAGTCCGAGCCACACTTTTCTTCATGAAGAAGCCTGACACGTATCATGTGGAGTCCATCTTGATGAGGCCACATGCCGTCAACACATGAGAGCATGGCTTATGGAGTAGCATTGGATTGCTACACGTGTACTAATAAGTGTTGTTGCCCTCTTGTCCAAAGCTCACCTCGTGTGTGACGAAGCCATTCGTTGTTCCAAGACCACTTCGATTCCCTAGCAATACCTCAAACCGAAGCTCTGTGGTGCCCATACTAAAGACTGAGTGCATCCGGTCTTCTCGCTCTTCTTGGCCATATACTTCATCATCTTGATACAATAGGATATAATAGGGCGTATATGCATTCCGCATATGGAATGCAGTAGCAATATGATCTGCAACCAGGTCCTCATCACCCACGACCAATTCGTAACTTCTTATGAACTGTTTGAATCTGGCCACGATTAGTTTGTAACACCTTACGAATAGTTTGCCGACCAATTTGTGATCATGTATGACCAGCTCACGACCAGTCTATATCCCGACACGACCAGTTCGTATCTTGTCAGACTAAATGACCCACTTCCGTATTCTCCAATTGCCTCATGATATCTGATCGAATTCCAAGTGAGATATATGTAATCCATGGACTGTTCATCTTTTCTCGATCGAGTGATGGATAACTTCGTCTGGTCGACTCTTCAACCACTTGTGACACAGC
Source organism: Ampelocalamus luodianensis (assembly GCA_036346255.1). NCBI lineage: Eukaryota > Viridiplantae > Streptophyta > Magnoliopsida > Poales > Poaceae > Ampelocalamus > Ampelocalamus luodianensis. The sequence continues at coordinate 26,682,125 of CM070622.1, forward strand.
CATGCACTTCTTTTATCCCATCACATCGAGGGGCCTAGAGATATCTCTGTAATACTTCGACCTACTCGTAGTGCGGCCCATGTGGAGTTGTGTGCTGGCATTTGTCCCAGATTGTTTGTCTAAAGTGGGTTGTAGTAGTATATAATGTCTGTTGGGTCCAATTGTAGCACCTCTAGGTTAACCCTTTTACACGAAGCAATGATAAAAGTGTAAGTGGGGTGTTATGTGTGTGCGGGTTCGCCCCCATGGTGGGCTGGGCATTAGGCGGATTTTGGGCTAGGGTGTTACAAATGAACATTAGTTTCAGGCATTTCTCGGGCACGTGTGACCCAAGTGTTTCTCAGGTGTGTGTGACTCGAGCGTTTCTCAGGCGTGGGTGACCCGAGTGTTCTTGGGTGCGTGGTTCCAATATGTGAAAGTTAATCCTTTATGCATTTATATTATTATGTTGGTTGTTATGTGACCCATTGTGGGTTTTTATTCCACGCATTGCTTGCTGAAATTATTGATAATTATGGTTTAAATTGTTAGCAAGAATGATTTATGTAACATTCTTGGCCCAGTGTTGGGCAGAGGTGTTACAATCTCTGATGTTATGCTAGGAGGGGCAAAACTCATATCCGACCAGTCATATCTCCCTACATGTTTTATAGCATACCTGAAAGCGACCTTTATAACTACCTTGTTATAGAGTAGCATTTGGTAACCCCTAAGTGTATTGTTACACATGTAGGAAACCATGCTGATCTTAGGTCTAAGGATTATACATCATCATTGCTTGAGACCAACTGATGACACATAGAAACATAACAATCTCAATAGCGTCTCAAGATGAGTCAATCCAACATCTTGTTCTCTAACATGTGTTCACACTATTGATTCAATATCCCCCATATCTACGACTAGTGAAACATGGTCATCAATCAATATATATATACTGGTCTATAAGTTACTAGTGTCCCGACTAGTGACGTGCGATCAGAGATCCTTTTAGAATGATATCATACAACAAATAAAGAGCTTCACCAATAAGTCACATATTTGCTAATCATTATAAATGATAATTCATCCAAAAAACATAATAACATTTATTCTATAATTCATAAACACAGACGTGATACAACCATCTCTATGGTTGTCTCTTAGGGCATATCACTAACAGTTTGCTCAAGAACACCTTTTAAATTGTAGTAACAATATATACTTGATAAATTTGTATTGATGGTACGCACCCTAGCAAACTCCAGAGAAATGAGGTTGTTTGGTTTGGTGGCAAATTTGACCCACCAAAATTTGGCAATTTGGTCATGTTTTGGGCATAGATTGACAAGAAAATGAACTAGGGTGCCAATAGGAAAGGGAATCTTGCCAAAGTTTGGTACAAACGAAATGTTGTTAAATTCAGTCAATACTACCAAAGTTTGATAAGACAAGTGTTGGCAACAATTGGCAGCAAACCAAACATCCCCATATCGTTTCTTCAAGAAAACATGCAGGGTCTCAACCATATTTCTTCAAGAAAATATGCAGGGCCTCAACCATATGAAATCAGCTCCGGCCTTGACTTCATATGGCACCTTGCAGTGCAAACGATAGGGCACTCTTTTGGCAGATTGCCCTCAAACGTGTCCTAGCAATGTTAACAGTTCATTATTCTAACATCATTGACAAAAAGAGGAATTGCAGTGAAGAAGCAGACAAACAGTGTGATGTTTTAGAACACCGTCCACTTGTCATCCTTCTAGATTACATTTAGCAGACAGAGTGGCAACTAGGATCTTTCCTATTGTTAGGTATCATGGCCGAACCTAAAATAGTTTAAATCTAAACTTTGATTGGTAATATAATCCAAATTACACAACTTTGATTCATTGGAGTAGAATATTTCTTCGAGATCAATGGACTAGAAATCAATTGAAGAAAATGAAGTTATATGTACGGTACATTCCTGTCTACTTGCTGTTGAAGTATGAGTATATTGTCTACATTTCCTCGTTAGCTTAAACTTTTGGATGAATTGGCTGTTGTATACAACTCAATATGGTATCAGAGTCATGACATTCTGAACTCAACCCGGTTGGTGCAAATTTAAGAAAAATATAATTGTAACCCACGTCTAGTCCATATCTTTGGCCTGAGGTGAGAGCCTAGACGTGATGGGGTGTTGAAGTATGAGAATATTAATTGCTCACCTTTCCTCATTTGCTTAAGTTTTTAGGTGAATTGTTTGGTGCATGCAACTCAGTATTTGCTCTAGTTATCTCTACTAGATTTGCATTGACTGTAGTAATTTTATAAGAAACAAAACAATTTCTATAGAATAATTCCGCAGCACAAGCCAATCTAGACAGTGCCATGGTTACTTAAAAGGTACTTGCCAGTAGCCACCAAACCCGGATATAAATAACTTGATACATCTTGTTTAAGGGTGTGTTTGGATGGATAAATGAAGCTAAACATGATGGTTCGGTTCAAGTGGATGGGATGATCCTGAATGGAATGATACCAGTACTGTGTTTGGTTGATTGGATGAGATGATACAACGTTTTATTTGGTTGGTTGTACGAACAAAGTGAGACACACAGAGGGAAGGGAGGCCAGTAGAGAGAAAACATAGGAGGGGCAGAGTCAGTGCGAGTAGGCTCACCGGTGGCGAGGGAGCTGAGGAGAGGAAGGAGTGACCCCAAAAATGGGTCCCCATGGGGAAGATGAGTCCAGGGGTGGCGGTGGCGCGACCAAAGGTGGATGGTGGTGGCCGGGCGACGGCGTGCTCGGGTGGGCGAGGGAGGAAAATAGGGTGAGCATGAGCGAGAGGGAGACTAGGGGAGCTCACCCATGTGATTGGTCAGGGGAGAGGAGGACCGAGGAGGGTTGGCGACGAGGGCTGACGGTGGCTCGGTTGGCTCGCCGATGCGTCGGCACTATGGGATAGGGTAGAGGGAGTGGGTGGTGGGGAAGGAAAGGGGAGGGAGAGGAGGTGCTCAAGTGGAGAGGAATCGGAGCAATACTCACCAGACGAAGAATGGCGGCGGCTTTTGGCCAGAAATGAGGAAGACGGCGGCGTGCGGCGCTCCAGTGAGGGAATCTTGGAATTAATGGAGGGTAAAGTGTTCTTGAGTGCCGGAACATGTAGTGACAAGGGTAGCTTGGGGAGGAGAGAACTAGGGCGACCGGAATGGCAATGGCGACACGGCGGCTGGTGCGAGAACTTGAGCGGCGACGCAAACTGTGGCGAGCTCGAGGAGAAAGAAAGAAGAAGGGGAGGAAGGGGATGGAGGGGATAGCCAAAGGGATGGGAAGGAGGTCAGGAGCAGCTAGTAGTGGAGGCGAGCTGAAGAATCTAGACCCGCTATTATGAGTTAATGAGGTATTTTGGTTATTAATGATAAATCTATTTGTGAGACTAATACTTCTATTGTTATAACTATTGTTTAGTCTCAGTTGGATATAAAGGTAAAAATCAAAGAGGTATGCATTCGACATCATATTCTTATATCTTGTTGCATTCCTCGGATCCAAAATATAGGTTGAACTTCACCAAAAGGTTAACTTGAAATATGCATATGTCTTTATTACACATTCGTGTATGCACACATTTAGAGGGAGTTCACTCTATGTTTTGTGGTTTCATTAGTATTGATCTATATTCCTCTTTCCACATAAATTAAGGATTTTTACTTTGAAACATATCTTTTGAGTATATACAAGTTGTGTAGTTCATATATATTCATACCAATTTACATTCAATTATTTGTAATTGTGATGGTTGTCATCAATTACCAAAGAGGAAAAGATTGAAGTATCTTGTTCCACCATTATGAGTTAATGGTATGTTGTGGTAATTAATGATAATCATATTGTGGAACTAACATTTTCCATGAGTTAGATAAATAGGTTGTTCCATGAGGTTGGAGACTTTAGATGGCATCATGAGTTGATCGTCATCAAGTCAAAGCTCGGGATGAAGAGAATGCATCATGTGTTGATGTATGTCAAGATTTCGAAGTGAAGAAGATCATCATGTGTTGATGATATTAAAGTCAAGATCTTGGAGTAAAGGATACATCATGTGTTGATGCTTATCAAAATCTCGAAGAAGAGATGATCATGAGTTGATCATCAAGTCAAGAGAAAATCGATCATGTGTTGATAGAGGTCAAGTGAAGGATGCATCATGTGTTGATGCATATCAAGACTCGGTATAAAGGATGTCATCATGTGTTGATGAGCATCAAGACAAGATCCCGAAGTAAAGGAAATCATCATGTGTTGATGATTATCAAGTCAAGAACCCAGTCTTGAAAAGAAGATATGCGTCATCAAGCTTCAAGTGGATGTGCAAGGCAAAGGTATGACTAGCTTGGTGTTTGGTTGGAGACCGGATTGCTAGTATAGGTTGTCGTACTATTAAGAGGGGTCTTGACTAGTAGCTTGAGTTAATCATGTGTTGATAGCTCGTCTTGCTTGCTCTAGCTCTCGTTAGCATGTTGCCGATATTTGCGAATGTGTTTTGTAAATGGTCACGGCTCATGCATAATCCTTGTAGCATGTGACTTTAGTTTGCAAATGTGTTTTGCAAACGGTTTAAGTCCATGTACCTTATTCCTTGTGGCGTTGATTTTAAAAGTCTGCAAATGTGTTTTGATACTTTTTGAGAATCCAGCCCTCATCCCTTGTGTGCATCTTGCATCAATTGGCAAATGTGTTTTGCGAATTGAGTTGAAGCAATGCGCACAATATATTCTCAGCCTTGGTGGTTGTGGGCGGTCTGACCGCCCATGATAGTCCGTCTAACCGATGGCATATCGGTCTGACCGCCATTGGTTGAGCGGTCTGACCGGTCCCCTATTACCGCAAGTTTTTGTGTAGTAGTACCACATGCTTTGGAGTGGTACTACCAGAGTGCGGTAGTACCGATTTATGTTGTAGTATGTTTATTCCAGAGAGTGTGTTTTTCTGGAATGCCCGATTGTTTTGTGAAGCGGTCTGGCCGCCCCTTTGGCGGTCTGACCGATTTGGAGCGATCGGACCGGCCATTAGTTGGCGGTCTGATCGGATGTGTGTCCAATGGCTAGTTTTATAGCCGTTGGAGCAAGGCGGTCTGACCGGCCATTAGTTGGCGGTCTGACCGATTTATCCCTGTTTTTCTATAACTTCTTCCCGACGACTAGTTTTTGTGTGTGTGCTATAAATAGCCACCTTGGCCGGTTGTGAGAGGTTGCTGTTGCCCCCATTTCATTTCCTTGAGCTAAGAACAAGCCCTCTACATTCTCTTGTGCATGTGTTGCACTTAGTGAGCTTTGAGAGGTAAACCATAAGTGCATGTGTTGCCTTAGGTAGTGGATTGTGTATACATTGAGCTTAGACACTTGATTAGTTCAAGTGGGGTCTTAGACTTGTTACTCTTGGTGTTTGCCGACACCTAGATGGCGTGGAGGCATCGTGGTCCAGCGATCTTCTCAAAAGAAGCTTGTGAGAAGGCCCATCGGTTGTGAGTGGTTTGGTGCTCACCATCTCCGAAGTTGAGGAAGAGCAACCCAAGTGGATCGAAGTGTTGGTTCGTTTTGGAACCGATCCAAGTGGTTGGACTTACCTCGGGGGTGTTGGCTTAATTTGTGGAGCCGGTCCAATTGGTTTGGGCTTACCTCAACATGGATTAGGGGAGACCGGCAAGTCTCCGTACACCATGGTAAAACATCATCGTATCATTGTGGTTTGATCTCTTGTGCTTTACTTTATTGCAATTTACATCCATTGAATTAAATTGCTTATTCATCTTGCACGTTTGCTATCCTTCAATAGTCTTATATTGTTGGTGCACTTAGTTAAAACTAGTTGATTTAGGTTTTGATTGTGCAAAGTCGTTTTGATATTAGCTTCCGCATTAGAAATTGGTTTTAGACAAAAAAAAAAGTTTTTAAAAACAGCCTATTCACCCCCTTCTAGTCAGCTTCCTCGATCTTACAAGTGGTATCAGAGCTTGGTCTCTTATTTATTAGGCTTCACCGCCTAGAGAGTTAAGGATGTCTAATGAGGGTTTCTCCTTTGGTAGAGCACCACACTTTGATGGTTTAAATTATGCTCATTGAAAAATTAGAATGACCATCTTTATGAAAGCTATGAGTCCAAACCTATGGAGAATTGTTGATACGGGTTTTGTTACTCTGACTGATCCACCAAATCCCACTCAAAGGGAAGAGCAAAACTTGCAACTCGATGCTCAAGCTTTAAATGCTTTCTATAGCGCTTTGAGTGTGGAGGAGTTCAATAGAGTGAGCAATCTTGAGAATGCTCATGATGTTTGGACAACTCTCATGAAAATTCAGGAGGGAACCTCCACGATCAAGGAAGCTAAATTGCATAGGTTGAAGCTTAAATATGAGTCATTTACCATGTTGCCTCATGAGAGCATCAATGAGATGTATTCTAGAATGATCAACATAGTAAATGAGCTCAAAGGCCTATCTTGTGATTTAACCGATCTTGATATTGTGCACAAGATGCTTAGGGCTCTACCAGAGAAATATGAGACCTTGGTGACATTATTCCCCAACTCGTCCGAATTGCCAAGGATGACTCCTACCGCTCTTTTGGGAAATCTCCTCACTAATGAAATGTACAAGAAGGACAAAGATGAGATCAAGGAGATGGCCTCAACTTCAAGTAAAAGAATTCTTACTCTCAAAGCTAAATATGATTCAAGTGAAGATGAGGACCATTATTACTTTCAAAGCTAAATATGATTCAAGTGAAGATGAGGACCAAGATGAGGAAGATGATGACATCGAAGAAGATTTGATCACTCTCATGAACAAAATGAAAGATCTCATGAAGAGACATGACTCTCACAAGCATTCCAGCACATCTTCAAATTGAAAGCACCACAAGGCTCTAACGTGCTACAATTGTCAAAAATTGGGACACATTGCTTCGAAGTGTCCTTATGATGGGAAAAATGAAGAAGAGCCCAAATCATCATCAAGAAAGAAGAAGGATGACAAAAGAAGACATTTTGTCGGGCTATCCATAAAGGAAGATCCATCAAACCTCTCAAATACAAATGAGGCTCCATCACTATTTGACATGTCTACATGCTTCATGGAAAAAGGTAATAATGAGGTAAATGATGATTATGAGCCTTCGTATGATGATTTGATGGATATGCTAGAGGATCTAAATGAATATCTTGGGAAAGAGAAAATAAAATTCAAAGTTTTGAAGAAAGAGTACATCTCTCTTCAAAATAATTTTGATGTGCTAAAAGAAGAGCATGAGTCTTTCCTTCTCAAGGAATTCACTACCTCCAAGGTGGATATAGGCATTATATGCGATTTATTAGATGATATGTCATGTGTAGTTGTTAACCCTTGCATTACATCTAAGGTTAGCATATTCACCTCTTGTGATGATTTTCTAGATATGCCTTGTAGCTCTAGTGAAAATGTTTCTATTTCCTCTTTGCTTGTTGAAACTAATCTTGTAGAGGAAAACAAAGAGCTTAAGGTCCAAGTCAAGAAATTGACTAATGACTTGGAAAGAAGCTACAAAGGGAAGGCCACTCTTGATGACATATTGAGCGAGCAAAGAAGCTTGCAAGATAAGAGTAGAATTGGCTTCACTCTAAAGAAAAAGGAGCATAGCAAGACAAGGTACAATGCAAGACACACAAAGAAGTACGTCAAGTGCCTTGAATGCAATGAGAAGGGCCACAAAGCCTCGGTGTGCCCAAATCAAATGGATGTCAAGTCAAGACATTCAAAGAAGAGGCAAACCGGCAAGGAGCAAGAAAAGAAGACAAGTAGGGGAAGCAAAATCCCAACTTGCTACAATTGCCGGGAAAAGGGACACATTGGTAAACAATGTCCCAAAGGTATCACTCCTAAGCTCATTCTTTATAATGATCATTATTTGCTTAGGAATGATAAATATGGCAATGTGCACATTGCCACAATTGTTAGTTCACCTAAGACTATTGTTAGGGCTATTTGGGTGTCTAAATCTCTTGTGACTAACATTCAATGACCCAATCGAGTTTGGGTATCAAAATGTGCTTAAATGTTTAATAGGTACTTGAAGAGGAATTGGAGGCTTGGCTTATTCATATAAAGGAAGATTCCATCATATATCAATATTGGAGCCAAGCTTGAGGATAATCACTTCATATCATAAACCAATGCTATCTCGTTAACAAGTACTTACATTGAAGTATCTAGTCCTTATGCCTTGTGTAGGTTGCATTCATGAAAATCTTATAAAATGGTGTTCTTGCTCCTGTTCATAATCTTAATTATTACAAACTTGAGCAAGATGAGAGTGGCACATTAAGGGGGAGTGCTAAGTCATAATCATGTATATCACATCCCTAAATGTGCCCAAATAAATTAAGTGCTTGTAATGTTTTTCAAAATTAAGCCCTTTAGCCAAAAGTAAAAAAAATCATAACTATTAGTAACCCTTTGAAAAACTAGTTGCAAAATATATACAAATGCTTTTCAAAGGTTTACCAAAGGTTTTGGCTCAAGAACAATCTATTTCAAATAAAATGAGTTTCTAGCCAAAATTATAGATCATAGTATCTCGTTTTTTTGACATAAACTAGTTTTTTTTTGTATAAAATCTATTCTAAAAAGAATTTAAAAATCTTTCCAAAAGGAAAATTCTAGAGTTGGCTATTCTAAACCTTTTTGGTTTTCACAATATTTTCAAAAGGCCAAACTAGCAAAAGATATTTGATTTCGAAACTCGTTCAAAATCCTAGTTTAACCTAAGTGGTCACTTTCTAGCACTTAAGTGAGTTTTACCATATAAGCCACAATTATTCACATGAATAGGTCCATAATGGTATTAATGACTCATACATGAAATTGGATGCTTTAAATTTCATTATATGCTCAATTTGGATCTTTTGAAGAAATTTCATGAAAATAAGATTTTATTTGCAAAAACAAAAGCTTAATTCATAAAAACTATTTAAAAGTTGGATTTCTAAAGGCTATATAATTTGGAAATGCTCCAAATATGTTTATTTGGATGATTGTGTGAAAATTTAGAGAAAAATATAACAATTCCTTCTTTTCTCCAAAATTGAATGAAATCTCATTCGATTTCGGTCTTAGCTGGTCGACCGCCCTCCTCCCAATGGTCTAACATGAACAATCGATCTAACCGCACATTTGCCGCCGGTCTGACCGGACTTGCAGAGACTTGCCTGGCTTTTGTCAAAATTGTTGATTTTCAAATTTCTCAAGCATTCTCTTTGCTCCCTAAAGTCAAGTTGATCCTTCTCTTATTCGTGAGCTACCCACTACTGTTTCTCTCTGATTGCAAATGCAATTATTCAAGTGGTGTTCTTTCAAATGATAGCTTCTCTTGATCATCTTGACATCGGCATGAAATTCATTCTTCAAATGATATTAACTTACCCCTACAAGTGGTATTCCATCAAAGTGGTATCTAATTTCATTCCTTGCCGATCTTACATCTCTTGACCAAGCTCATGTACTCTCTATAGTATACAAGTGGATTATCTCCTTCTCTCTTCTCTTTGGATGCCTTCTTTGAATATCTTTGCGAGAGAAGTTCAAGTACTTTGCAATTTCAAGTCTTGTCGACACATGTGGTTTCTACAAGTGATGTTTCGCGACTATCTTTCAAGTGCGATTCACATATGGACATTTTTGGTGCTTAATGTCAAAGAGGGAGAATTTGGTTGCAAATAATGGTCAAATGAGAGAGTTTGACTTCATCTTGTGTTTTGGATGGATCTATTTCAAAGAGATGACAACAAGGGAGATTTTTATTGAATGGAGAAAACCTTTGTGAGTCAAAGTAGTATACCTTTGTGTAAGGAGGAGTTTGAGTTAATCATGTGTTGATAGCTCGTCTTGATTGCTCTAGCTCTCGTTAGTATGTTGCCGATATTTGCGAATGTGTTTTGCAAACAGTTTAAGTCCATGTACCTTATTCCTTGAGGTGTTGATTCTAAAAGTCTGCAAGTATGTTTTGCAACTTATTGAGAATCTAGCCCTCATCCCTTGTGTGCATGTTGCATCAATTGACAAATGTATTTTGCGAATTGAGTTGAAGCAATGTGCACAATATATTCTCAGCCTTGGTGGCTGTGGGCGGTCTGACCGCCCATGATAGTCAGTCTAACCGATGGCATATCGGTCGACCGCCATTGGTTGAATGATCGACCGGTCCCTATTACCGCAAGTTTTTGTGTAGTAGTACGCGAGCTTTGGAGCGGTACTACCAAGTCTTGATAGTACCAATTTATGTTGCGATATGTTTATTCCAGAGAGTGTGTTTTTCTGGAATGTCCGATTGTTTTGTGAAGCGGTCTGACCGCCCCTTTGGCGGTCTGATCGATTTGAAGCGGTCGGACCGACTATTGGTTGGCGGTCTGACCGGATGTGTGTCCAATGGCTAGTTTTATAGCCGTTGGAGCAAGGGCGGTTTGACCGGCCATTAGGTGGCGATCGTAGATTTATCCCTGTTTTTCTGTAACTTTTATCCCTGGTTTTCTGTAACTTCTTCCCAACGGCTAGTTTTTGTGTGTGGGCTATAAATAGCCACCTTGGCCGGTTGTGAGAGGTTGCTGTTGCCCCCATTTCATTTCCTTGAGCAAAAAGCAAGCCCTCTACACTCTCTTGTGCATGTGTTGCACTTAGTGAGCTTTGAGAGGTAAACCTTAAGTGCATGTGTTGCCTTAGGTAGTAGATTGGGTATCCATTGAGCTTAGACACTTGATTAGCTCAAGTGGGAGTCTTAGACTTGTTACTCTTGGTGTTTGCGGACACCTAGACGGCGTGGAGGCGTCATGGTCCAGTGATCTTATCAAAAGAAACTTGTTTGAAGGCCCAACGATTGTGAGTGGTTTGGTGCTCGCTATCTCCGGAGTGGAGGAAGAGCAACCCGAGTGGATCGAGGTGTTGGTTCATTTTGGAACCGATCCAAGTGGTTGGACTTACCTCGGAGGTGTTGGCTTAATTTGTGGAGCCGGTCCAATTGGTTTGGGCTTAACTCAACGTGGATTAGGAGAGACCGGCAAGTCTTCGAACACAACGGTAAAACATCATCGTGTTATTATGGTTTGATCTCTTGTACTTTACTTTATTGCAATTTACATTCATTAAATTAAATTTCTTATTCATCTTGCATGTTTGCTATCCTTCAATAGTCTTGTATTGTTGGTGCACTTAGTCGAAACTAGTTGATTTAGGTTTTGATTGTGCAAAACCGTTTTGATGTTAGCTTCCGCATTAGAAATCGATTTTAGCCAAAGAAGTTTTTAAAAACCGCCTATTCACCCCCCTCTAGCCGGCCTCCTTGATCTTACATGAGCGTTGTGTGCAGCGACAGCCACACAGTGGCAGGGAAGCGATGAGAGTAGGCAATAGCATGGGAGCAGCGGCGTGGATGGATGGGGGCAGGCGGCGAGGTGATGGCGCCAGGACTGGAGCGGCGGCGTGGCACGGTCACCAGCGTGAGTGGAGGTGAGAGCGAGAGTGAACCATGTGGTTCATTCGAATTTATCGAATGGGACGATACAACATCGACGGGAATATTCTCCGAATGTGAACCATCTCATCCGGGATGGTTTGGTACGATTCAACCAACCAAACGTATGGATGAACTCATTTCTTGAACCAAACCATCTCATTCAGCTTCATTCACCCATCCAAACACACCCTAAGCAATCTCGATAAACAAACTCCACGACTTGCATTAAATTTTAGACATGTTCCTCACGATAAAAGAGTAGGGTTTTACTAAAAGGAAGGTAAACATTTTGTTTTCGGGAAACAATTCCAGCGAACGCATACTGTGACACACAAATACCTCACATATTGCAAACACACACTATAAAACACACATAAAACATACCCAAACCCTGAAAAACATCAAGCAGTTTTCTCACTACAAGAATACAGAATCACAAAATATAGTCTTGAGAGAAATTAAACAGGGGTCATAGTTTGTAAGGCACTCGATGCAGATGACAAGTACTCAATCTGGCTTATATATTTTTCATTCTAACATGCAAATTCCCCTCTCACCCTACGAAGATCCTCGAGAACTTTCATCATAGTGGGTCTCTCATCTACATCATCCTGAAGACATTGAACTGCAATCCCACCAACCTTCACAAGACAATCTAAATTTTCAGTACACAAGATCTCCTGATCGAACATCTCCCTTGCTCTGCTCTCTGTCAAGAAAGACTTGACAAAGTTTATGCGAAGGCTATTATTATTATCATACCTTGTCTTCTTTCTAGTAATGAGTTCTAGAAGAACAACTCCGAAGCTAAACACATCACTCTTTTCTGTGAGAAGGCCGGTCTGCAAATACACAGGGTCTATGTAGCCCATATCGCCGACCACAAACTGGGTGTGTTTTTTGTCCAGCGACAGGAGCCTAGATGTCCCAAAGTCAGATATCTTTGGGCTGAAATTTTCGTGGAGGAGAATGTTCCCTGATTTGACATCTCCATGAAGGATCTTTTGATTAGCCGAAGAATGCATGTAGGCAAGAGCTTCTGCAGCGCCAATAGAAATATCCAAACGTACTGGGAGAGGGAGGATTTGTTTCTCTTCTGGGACATCATTTCTAGTACAAGCAGCACCACCACTATGGAGCATGTCATAGAGGCTTCCTCTGTCGATGAACTCGTAAACCAACATGGGAACATCTGTTTCCAAGCAACAGCCTATGAGCCGGACCAAATTCTTGTGACTAATCTTGGATTGGATGGTGATCTCATTTGCAAAATCCTTTTGTCGTTCTGCATCGACTTGATGGAGCGCTTTGATCGCGACTCATTGCTTGTCATCAGTAGTTCCCTCGTAGACCTGACCAAAGCTGCCTTTTCCAATTGTCTTACTGAAATCTTTAGTGATCTTATCTAGATTTTCCTTTGTGAAGATGCTGATACTGATGTTTTTAAGTAGTTGGCCGCCGTTTCTGTTGAAGTGCTCCCAGAGCTTTCTATTCTCATCACCGCACGTTTGCAATTCATCACATGCTACCAATGAGACGACAATAGTTATTCCTGCAAAAAAAAACAAACATCAATTGTGTGAAATGTCATTGTTTCATCCTTGACAAGCCTCTCTCTCTATATATATACCAAATCAATTGAAGTATAGGTGGTCTTTTGCTAGAACCAGAAAGTAAAACTCAGGCTCTACACAGTTTTTTAATAGTATTTAAATGGTAAGAATCCGTCATGTAAATAACATGGGAAAAGGGCAATGAGAAACTAACCTATTGCTGCAGCTGCAGGCCAGGGCAATATGGGCTGACAAGAAATTTTACCATCACCCTTTTGTCCAAACTTGCATTTACACTCGAATCCACCATCTGTGTCATGGCATGTACCGCTCTTACAAGGATTTTTTCCTTGCATGCACTCATTGATATCTGGGAAAAAAGAAATGGCAACGAATACTAATTATATAGAACATAATTAAAAGGGTAAATACAGGTAAATATAAAAATAATTGAAAAGCAAATTCTTTTGCTTGTAACATATTTTTCTGTTATGCTGTTTAATTCCAAGCAATCATTTTTGAAGTGAGGGCAAAGGACTTGTAAGACCTGTGACCCAAAATTCGCTAAAAGCCAAGCCACCGCGCAGGACAGATACACATTTGTAGCACCTCATTTGGTTTTTGTCGTCATTTCACCCAGAAGAAGGGTTAACTCGGAAATGTTACGACTTGGCGACAGGAAGAATAATGATTATTTGCCACTCCCTTGGTTGTTTCTTTAGAATTTGTCATTTCATCATTGGTTTTGAGAATTTGCTATTGTGTTCATGGAAATAGTTAGGTTTTGCCACTTCTCATGTATTCTGCCAATTCTCATTCTTTTTGAGAAAAAATAGGAAAAAGGCCAGTGATAAATGTTAGATTAATTCAAATATGCTTGTAATATGAGTGCGGATCCTAATGTAGTACTAGTATTCGAGAAAAGAAAGTGAATAAGTGGACAAACTTGTGCAATTATCGCGGATGTAGGGATTTCCGTTATATCCATCGGAGCATTTGCAGAAATATCCCTTCCCATTTGCTGTGTTCACACAATCGCTGTGGGTGCTCACACAGGCGTAGTCGAGCTTTGCCTCCCTGTCTTTTGTTGGGCACCACCTATCGCTTATAGCCCAGTCAAGCACCAGTGGAACCTTGTTACCAATTTTGGCAAAGGGCTTGGAGTTGAGGTGGTCTCGGCTGAAATTGTACCTGCAATTAGTAGGATAGATTCACATTAGTCGTTGTGACACAAAAAATAATAATTTAGATGAGTGGTAAAAGGACTACGTATATAAACAAGGAATAAATTCCTACGTGCCACTGCAAAATTCCCAACTATCTTATATGTGATCCTTGTGTGACTAACATATGGAGAATGAGCCGTCTTGGCAAAGGCCAGGATGTTGACACCAAGGAAGCACTGTTGAAGGCAGTGCATCCAACATTCGGACAACTATTGAAGAGTAGTTATTAATCAGATTTGGGCCGTAGCAAAGCACTTTAGAAACAGTGAACAAAAACATGGCACCGATTTTACTGCAGCAAAATAGTGTATCACTTGATCTTAACCTTTGATTTTCGATTGAACAGTGAAAATCGCTCCTAAGGCCCATGCACTGCTCAATCCCAATCAATCAACTTGTACTTAGAGTGGTCATCAATAGCGAAGGGAGTTCAGCTTGATCTTTCTAGTCCTTCACTCGACAGAACATACGGCTATTACTCGCCAATCGAGGGCATAAACCTAGATATATATCCCACTCGTTCTTTCTCACTGGCTTGACCTTCGGTCCCCTTCTCTTTTAATTTCATTTGTATGATCCACGAGGGTTTTCTGGGTCATCGACAGCTTCAAACCATCGATGCCTTCTATTGCAATTCATGAGGTAAGTGCAATCATGCAAAATATGATAAACAAATCCCAAAATAGTGATGACTTGACTATTGTATCACTCTCTTTAAAATTTCAAGTTTAAACTTAAAAGGTGTTCAGATAGCATTTCGTGGATAATAATTCTTATATCTTTTACCTTTTAATTTTCCCATTTTCTTTTAATTTATATTTTCCAGGAGTTTCTTTTTCTAGCAACACAAATTACTTAAATTGAACTTTAAATTTGGAGCTACGCTAATTTGAGAACTTTGTACATTTACATATCTTTTTAGGAATTTGTTAGGTTCATGTGGCGCTCAAACCAAAGCGGATTTTATGATTACATCTACCTTTGTGGTGTCCACTGAATATGTTTCATAACTGGCTTGGACAGTAGTATATGAGATTTTATGATTACGCTTGCAGAGACAAGATTTTGGACAAGGAGATCCGTGTCCCGTGAAGATGGGTGATAAGGCTATGAAACAAGGAGCGTGGATAAAAACGGACGGCGGATGTCGGGGGAAAGTCACCGTGACCTTATTACCTCCTGTAAGTCAGAGGACATGTGTCCGCTTCAAACATAGGACACACACGAGTTTTAAGCTAATATAGAACTTTTTACGTGCACAATAGCAAATCTAGCTATCTCTTCACGCTAAATACAAAAAAGACACTGTGTCCGTACGCCCGGGCACGGTGCCGCCGGTGAAACGATATGTCGCCATGTCCGTGTGCCCAGGGCACGGTGCCGCCTAGTCGGTGCGCCCTGGTAACAGAGCCGCCTTGCGTTTGTGCACTCCTCCCTGTGTCCTGCACCACGCAACGTGCCCATGCGCCACGCCCCGCCCCTGTGTGCCCTGCGTCCGTGCCCTAGGCGCACGGTCTCGGTGCCACCGTGCCCGGGCATACGGACATGACGACGTGTCGTTCCGCCGGCGACTCTGGCCCTCTAGCGCACGGACGCGATGCCTTTTTTGCATTTAGCGAGGAGATGGGTTAGATTTGCTATTGCGCACGACAACGGTGCTATATTAGCCAAAAACTCGGACACACATTGCCACGCACCACTCAACGTGCCACCGAGCCAGCACACACTCAATAGCTTGCAATCTCTCTCTGTTATTTATTTTTCAAGAATAAATTGCATGCAAAATAATTATTGAAATTACGCAACTCCTAATAAAAGTTGTAATTCATGTGACATCAATCCCTTAGAAACACAATTAGGAAACAATATAGAACAAGAAAAATAGAAATGAGAAGCGACAAAATTAATATATTGCTTTGGCTGGGGTTCAAGTAAGGGTGACAACTTGCCCTATGGGGGTGGAAACCTATTCGGATTATCCCCATTGGGGGCGGGGTAGACCACCCATGGGAGGTTGGGGACGGCTTGCACCTAACATAGCCATATAGTGGAACATTGTTTTATTTTATATATTGTATATATATTTAATACGAAAGAGGTATTATTGTCATTAATAATACAGGCTTGTTTGAAATATTGTGATATGACCCACGGCTGCAGTGCTTTCTTTGTGATAAGAAGCGAATGGTCAAGTCTAGATGCACAAAAAATTTGGTAGTACGTATTGTACTAGCCAAAGGTACCGAAATAATCATGTATGTTTGGCTCACTTATGTAGTACTCTCCCAGTCACACAAAGAGTGACATTTTTATTTTCAAAGTCAATATGATGCAACTTTGAGTACTAAATTTTCTTATCATACATCCAAAAAAGTTGTAGAGGTGCAATACTATGAAATAATTTTTATGACAAATTACTCAGTATCATTTTTATATATCCAAACCACATCTCTTAAACAATATCTTTGGTCAAATTTAACCAGTTTCATTCTTAGTAGTTACTCTTTTGTGACCGGAGGTACTTACCAGTCTTTCTGGGCGACGAAGGCGTACATACAGGGGTTGTACTGCCATACAGGGGAGTCGTAGTCCGTTTCATTATCGAAGGACCACCCTACACGGACTTCGTTGATTCCGGTGGCGATGGACGCCTTGCAACAGCCGAGCCCGGTGCACGGTTCGTCGTCTTCCGCGGCCTCCTCGATGCTGGCGCAGTACGCGATGCAGCCCGTGATCATGTCCCCGCCCCTCGCCTTGCCGGATATCCAGGCCACGGCGCCGCACCCGATGGCCGTGAACTCGTTGCCCGCTGCGGAGACCAGGTGCCGAGACTCCATCGACCGAAAGCCCAAGTGTGTCAACTGGATGCCCTCCTCCTTGTTTTGTTTGTGGCAGGCTTCCGTCATGTGGCTGTTGACGACCATCTCGCCTGTCTCCAACGTTATGCTCAAGACCTCGAAGTCGCCCTCGAACGGCGTCTGGCTTTTCTCGTCGCACCTGACAACAAAGTGGTCCTGGCCTCGCCAGGAACACTCCTTTCCGATGCCGAACGGGTAGGGGATGGTCACGTTGCCGCACTTGTCGGGGCAGTCCCCTCGTCGCACCGCTCCGTGGACGACTGCCGGAGTTGTCACCTGAGTGAGGAGAGCGACGACTACTGGGAGTGGCGGTGCCATGTAGGATAGCTTGCTAATTCGTAGTTTGCTAGTCGCTAGCTTGTAACTATGACACGTACAGCTTTCACCTTAATATGCCCGCGCCGGTACTGCTAGTATATATAGGACAGCGGAGCTCAAACTCCCAATAGCTTTGAACTAAGGACCTGTTTAAAATAGAGGGATTTTCCCAGACATGTGGTCACTAAAAACATGTACAATAGACTTACATTAGCTGTTTATAGTCTCTACTATATAAGATTTAATTTGATGTAAATGAAAGAGAATAAAAAGAGAGGAATATATTGTCTACAATTCTATAGCCGACTGTATTACCAGAACCAATGAGACTATTACTAGAACCATAAAAGCATTAAAAGATTGTGTGATCTATAAAGACAAGTAAAAAGATAATTCATTGTATGAGTTGTCTTTTGTACTTATATGAAGAGTTACTATAGACAGTAGTTATCTGTACCATTATACATATCCTAAGACGAAAGCAGCGGAGCTTAACTTTCGAACTGTGAAAATTCTTACGCTACATGTGGTCACTAAGGCGGAAGCATCAGGTCTTAACTTTCGAACAGATTCGAGATGCTTATTGTCTTAAGCATTTATTGCACGGAAAGATGCAACCACGCAATATAGAAAACATCCGTCACGCCGCGTAATTACCCTTGCTTTTAAGAGCTCGGCGGATCTCCTTTTCGCGGAAGCCTTCGACAAGATGATGATCCCTAGAGATCGTCTATCTCCACCAGGCATACCACTAGTAGGCTTCGGAGGCAGGCCCGTAACGGCCCTGGGCCAGATCGCCCTGACGGTCACATTTGGCGACCACCTTGCATTTCGCACGAAGACCATAAACTTCGACGTGGTCGAGATGCCCTACCAATATAACGCCATCCTCGGCAGGGCCACGCTCAACACCTTCGGCGTGATAGCCCATCACAACTACATGTGCATAAAGATCCCCGCACCCGGAGGTGTCATCACGATACGCGCAAACCAAGACCTCGCTCGCCGGGCCAAAATGGAGTTGGGCTTGTGTACCCGACGTGTTCACACTGTCGAAGCTAATACGGGGGTGCAGGGCAGAACCCCGATTGGCAAATGGGCCCTGAAGGCAAAACCGGAGGGGCAGCTGCGAAGGGTTCCTCTCAGGGACACGTCCCTGGAGAAAACAATGGCACTCAGAGCCGAATTCCAAGCGGAAGAGCACAGCAACATCCTCCGGGTGCTCCGCGACAACGCTGACATCTTCGCATGGAGCCCGGAGGACATCCTGGGAATCGTCCGGGAAACAATCGAGCACCGGTTGGCCATCAGGGCAGACGCAGCCCCGAAGAAGCAAAAGCTCCAGCGCATGACGCTCGAGCGCCTCGAAGCAGCAAAAAAGGAAATCGCCAAGCTCTTAAAAGCAAGGGTAATTCACAAAGTCAAGCACTCCGAATGGCTAGCCAATCCAGTCTTGGTCCAGAAAAGCACCGGCCAATGGTGTATGGCGTCGACTTCACTGACCTCAACAAGGCATGCCCAAAGGACGACTTCCCCTTGCCACGCATCGATCAGCTGGTGGATGCCACGTCGGGGTGTGAGTTGATGAGCTTCTTGGACGCCTACTTCGGGTATCATCAGATATTCATGGCCAAGGAAGACGAAGCAAAAACCGCCTTCATTACACCCATTGGCACCTACTGCTATCATCGCATGCCCTTCAGGCTGAAAAACACGGGAGCAACTTTCACCCGACTCATTACAAATGTCCTGGTAGGGCAACTCGGCCGAAACGTCGAAGCTTACGTCGACGATATAGTAGTCAAAAGCAGGCTCGCAGGCTCCCACCCCGGGGACCTACGAGAAACCTTCGCGACCTCGGCGGAGGTATCAAGCTTAACCCGAAATGCGCCTTGGGTCAAGGCGAGCAGCTCGTGGGGTTCCTCGTATCAAGCAGGGCATTGAAGCCAACCTCGAAAAATCAAGGCCATATAAGAAATGGAGCAACCCGTAGCGCCCGGAGGTGCAAAGCGGCAAAGCCGCCTCGCGACCCTCGGTAGATTCCTATCTCGCTCGGCGGAGCGAGCTTTGCCTTTCTTCGAGACTCTCTAGGGCGTAGAGCCACTCCGATGGACAGACGACTGCCAGACAGCATTTCAAGAACTCAAGCAGTACCTTGCTCAACTACCAAGCCTCTTCCGCGGTCAATGCGGTCCTCGTCCAAGCAGAGGATGGGCAGCGCCCCGTGTACTATGTATCTGAGGCTCTCCAGGGGGCCAAGACGAGGTACACGGAGCTGGAGAAACTGGCGTACGCCTTGCTCATGGCTTCGCGCAAACTTCGCCACTACTTCCTGGCACACACCATCACGATCCCGACCTCCTACCCACTGGCCCTCATGCTGCGGAACAAGGAGGCCTCCGGACATGTCGGCAAGTGGGCTGCGGAGCTCGCACCCTTCGACATCACCTTCGCTCCGCACACTACCATCAAGTCCTAATCCTTGGCCGACTTTGTCACCGAATGGACCCCGCAAACAGAAGGACATTCCACAGGCGTCGTCGAGACGCCGTGGACACTATACACTAACGGGTCTTGGTGCGCCACGTGAGTGGGTGCGGCGGCCATCCTCGTCGCCCCGAATGGTCAAAGCATTTCGCACGCAGCACGCCTCAACTTTCCCACCTCAAACAATGCCTCGGAATACGAAGCACTGCTCCTGGGCCTTCGCAAGGCAAAGGCGCTGGGAGCCAAGCACGTGATTGTAAAAAGTGACTCCCGCCTCATGGTGGGACACTTTGACGAAACATTTGAAACCAGAGATCCTGAGATGGCCCGATACCTGGCGGCAGTGCGCGCCATCTCCAAACATTTCCTCGGGATCATCGTCCAGGCAGTCCCAAGAAGCGCCAACGAAGCTGCTGATCGACTTGCAAAAATGGCCAGCTCCGACGAGGCCCCTTGCTGGAGGTCTTCTACGAGATACTGACCAATCCCTCCGCCGCGCT
Organism: Ampelocalamus luodianensis; assembly: GCA_036346255.1. Lineage (NCBI taxonomy): Eukaryota > Viridiplantae > Streptophyta > Magnoliopsida > Poales > Poaceae > Ampelocalamus > Ampelocalamus luodianensis. The sequence goes on from CM070622.1 coordinate 26,702,572, forward strand.
CACAGCGCAAGGTGACCGGCCCGAAGCACCAGGGGCTCCGCCCAGAACGCAAGGTGCCCCACAATGGGCACCAGGGGCTCCGCCCAAAACGCAAGGGGCTCCGTCCGGAGCGCAAGGGGCTGAGCCTGAAAATGGAAAACTTGCCCAAGCAGCACAAGGGGCTGCACACCACGTAATGCTCATCGACGTCGCAAATTGGCGAGACATCATCATCACCTACCTCACAAGCGGGGAGCCTGAGGACCCGATCGAGGCAAAGCGGCTCAAGCACCGGGCCAGGAATTACCGCCTCATTGGAGGCAAATTGTACAAGGGGGGCGTTTGCGCCCCCTTCCTACAGTGCATCTCCCAGCAAGAAGGCTAGCACCTACTCAGGGAAATACATGAGGGAGCCTGCGGAGCCCATCAGGGCCCGCGGAGCATCTTGGCAAAGGCCTTCCGGCAGGGCCTTTACTGGCCAACGGCATTACGTGATGCCGAAGACATCGTCCAGTGTTGCCAAGGGTGTCAATGGGCCAGCCACAACCCAAAAGCACCACCTATCCCACTGCATCCCCTGACCCCGGTCTGGCCCTTCGCAAGATGGGGGCTCGACATTATCGGCCCCTTCCCAGCGGCAAAAGGCAACCTTCGCTTTGCCTTCGTCACCATCAAATACTTCTCCAAGTGGGCGAAAGCTGAGCTGGTCCCTAAAATAACATCGGTCGCGGCCCAGCGGTTCGTATAGAAGAACATCATTTGCAGGCACGGGGTGCCCTGCGACATTGTCACTAACAACGGCACCCAGTTTGACTCGATGGCCTTCAAGACATTTTGCGAAGGCCTGGGAACTACCATATGCTTCGCATCTGTTGGGCACTCCGAATCCAATGGGGCAGTCGAAAGGGCAAATGGCAACATATTGGCAGGCCTTAACAAACGCCTGGTAGGCTTGCCAAAGGGGTTGTGGCCCGAAGAGCTCCAGAAAGCCTTGTGGGCACTCGAGCGTCACCGACGAGCCACATGTTTCTCTCTGTTCAAGCTCCTCTTCGGGGCGGCGATGACCGGGAGAGCTCATGGCGAAATCCTTTCGAGCAAGCCAAGCCGACAACCCGAAGGTGGGAAATCTCCGTGGACCTAATCGAGGAGCATCGCATCGAGCCATATCAAGTCTAGAAAATCGCGGCAAGGGTCACGAAGGCCTACAACAAGAAAGTCGGGCTCGCCTCCCACGCTAGGGACATGGTCCTCAAAGGGTGGCAAACCCCACAACGATCGGCAAGTGCAGTCCAAGTGGGAGGGCCCATACATCATAACCCGAAGCACAAGGGCGAGGATCCTACTACATCGCCACCCCGGAAGGCGATGCTTCGACCACACGTGGAATGCAAAAGTCTCACAAGTTCTATCCACAGCAATGCATTGTAAAAGCCCATTGCGACCGGATAATAGCCCCACTCCTTCAACCAAGGCGGGCTTATAAGAAAGCAAATGTAACCTTTTTGCACATTTTGTATCCACGGAATATCTGAGGATCCGCTCGCCCAGTGCACACGAGGCCCCAAACCTCAGTATATAAAATAAGACACAGCGCATGGCCTTCTGAGTGCACAGAGGCCCCAAAGCCTCGAGTGTATAAAATAAGACAGTGCATGGCCTTGGCCCGGTGCACAGAGAGCTCCCAAAGCCTCGGGTATAAAATAAGACACCACGCAAGGCTTTCGGCCTAGGTGCACAGAGGCTCTCCGAAGCCTCGGGTATAAAATAAGACAGTGCATGGCTTTGGCCCTGTGCACACGAGGCCCCAAGCCTCGAGTGTATAAAATAAGACACCGCGCATGGCTTTCGGCCCGGTGCACAAGAGGCCCCACGAAGCCTCGAGTGTCTAAAACAAGACACGCGCATGGCCTTCGGCCCTAGTGCACACCGAGGTCCCCGAAGGCACAAGGTACAAAATAAGAGTAGGGGATGGCGTGCGCTCGTCTCCCCTCGCAAAAAAAGGGCTCCCGGAGCCTATCAAAGAAGGTAGGGGCGGCGTGCGGCTCAGCCCCTCTCATAAAGAAAAATAGGGCTTCTGGAGCCCTATCAAAAGAAAGGTAGGGGACGTGCGTGCTCCGCCCCCTCACAAAAGAAAAATAGGGCTCCCGGGCCCAATCAAAAGAAAGGTAGGGGACGGCCTGCTTCCTTCCTCCTCCTCAAAAAATAGGGCTCCCAGAGCCTATCAAGTAGGGGACGACGCGCTGCTCGCCCCTTCTAAAAAGAAAAATAGGGCTCCCCGGAGCCCTATCAAAAAAAGGTAGGGGGACGGCGCGCGATTCCACCCCCTCGCAAAAAAATAGGGCTCCTTGGAGCCCTATCAAAAGAAGGTAGGGGGACGACGCACGGCTCCACCCCTCCTTGCAAAAAGAAAAATAGGGCTCCCAGAGCCCTATCAAAAGAAGGTAGGGGGACGGCGTGCGGCTCCGCCCCCCCTCGCAAAAAAATAGGGCTCCCCAGAGCCCTATCAAAAGAAGGTAGGGGGACGGCGTGCGGCTCCGCCTTGTAACATCTCAAAGTTCTGTTACCAAAATAAAAATTAATAAAGTTATTCTTTTATTAGATTTTCTGAGTTTCAATAGTGTTTTCTTGGTTTTCTTAAATTAATAAGATTTTAAAATTCAAAAATAAAATGTATTGAGTTTTACGAGTTTTTATTGGATTTAAAGTGAAAAATAAAATTTTAAGTAATTTCTGGAATTTTAAAAGCTTTTTACTATTTATTTTAAAACAAAAATAATTATTGTTCAAAAATAAAGGCTAACTTTAGGTTGGAATTATTTTTATTAAGTTCAAAATAATTCAAGGTATTTTTGTGAATGTTTCTAGAATTGTTAGACTCTATTTGCTATGCTCTAAAAATATTTGATTTATTGAGTTTTTTGTAATTTTGAAAATTAAAATAAAAAAAGAAAAAAAATCAGATTTCCATTCGGTCACCCATCCATGCGCTGCTCCCGTGCCTTTTCTTTCTTTCTTTCTTTCTCTCCCATTTTCTCCAAACTATTTTTCCAGTGGCTGTCTAGAACGACACCGACGCCATTAGAGGCCACAAGAGCTCTCAAAATCAGGGATTTCCTCCCCATTCCTTCACGAAATTTGTGGCAATCAATCCCCCTCATCACTCCACCTCCATTCCCGGCCATTCCTCTCCTCATCAATGCGCCAAATCAACGGGAATGCGCCATGTCTGGCTGTGACATACGTGGATTGATCTCCCTCCACGGTCCACCTCCACCCCTATATAAGGAAGCACCGTGTGCCTCTCCTCTCCCTCATCCATCCCCAAAAATCTTAGCTCCTCCCTTCCTTCCTCCACGACGCAATCAAAGATTTTCCGTCGTAGGCCGAACATCGTTCATCGGCTATTTGCGTCGCCTACAGTGGATCCCCGCCACCATCGACCACATCACCGGCTTCACCTCGCGACGTTCTACGCCGTGCTCCCATCGCCTTCACCGGGGCATCGCCAGAGCACCATCGCCACCGTGAGCCACACCGCGTCGACGTCGTCGTCCTTGTCTCCGGCCTTCCGTACATGTTCCACCAAATACCGAGGTGAGCACCGGCATCCACGTCCTCTCCTCTCTCCATTCCACCCCTCACCGGCTGCCGGAACACCGTCGTTTGCCGGCAACATCGCCATCCGAACCTTAGGCCAAAACCTCTTCCATTGCGAAGTGTGTCGCCGTGGAGCTAGCTCCGGCCACACCACCTCCACCCTTAGCTTCGCATCGTCGTGCTCTACGTGATGCTTCCCTCCCCTCGCTGGTTCTGCCGTCCGAGCACCATCAGGCACCTTGTGTAAGCCACGGCCATGGCGCCATCTCTCTGTTCGTTGGAATGAAGATGAACAGTACCCAACCCAATTTATCTAGTCATGCTTTGCCATTTGTACATGAACATTTTAATCCTTCCAAAAATCCGTTCTCTCTCATACAAGCTCCAAATCCGTTGATTCTTCCTCCTAAATTCATCTACTATTTTCTGTATTTATTTCGTAATTTTTAGATTTTATTTATTTTCTGTTATTTATTTAGTTCATTATCCAGCGTCACCGCCTTTCTCCTCGCCACTGGCCAACCTTGTGTGTTCCACCCCAACCAAGGTGGCGTTGCATTCCCGGTTCTCTCTTCGTATCGCCACAAACCTCACCGTTAACTCCTCTCCATTTGCGGGCGGGCGAAATCAACCAGAAGGTCTTCTGCATCGCGTTCGCCTCCATCAGATGTCCCCAGTAGAACTGCTCTGCGTGGCGTTGGGTTAAATATCGACATGTTCTACATCGTACTTCCTCGACATGGCCATAAAACTCTTTCCTTGTTCCCATCAATCCGAAACCATAATTTCTAGTGAATAGTATTTTCAAAATTCTATCATTTCATGTGATTTTCAACCTTCCGGAATTTCGTTCTCCCTCATACAAACTCCGATTCCGTCGATTCAACTTCCTAAATTCATATAAAGTCGATACCATCCTCCCAGTATTTATTTTGAATTTTATTTGAGTGTTATTTGAATTTAGCTCGTTTTCGCGTATAGATTTCGACGACTTCACACGACCGGATTTCGACACCGTTTAAAGAACGAGTAAACAAGCAAGGCAAGTTATACCCTTGATCATATTGATCCTATTATTTCAAATTATTTATATTCTGTTTTAAATTATTACTGTATGCATATGTTTATACAATTATTTTAATTACCTGTTTTAATTGCCTAGTTATTCCAATTTTCCTTGTATGGCCAATTTGAATGTTGAGCGTGAATACCTTGTTACCATTAGACAAAATGATACTAAAATTAATCATATGCTTAGCTAATGCTTAGATCAAATCTTGTATTTGGGAAGTTTTTAGCCAAATCTTTGAAATTTGATTTAAATTGGCTCTATGGTATTGTTTACCATAGAAGGTTTATAAAATGCTTTTACTTGAAAAATAAAATGAAAATGGGTTTGGGTTGGGCGAAATGGATGATTGGTGGAGTGCGGGTTTATGCAGAGCTTAGTGCAGCTAAGATTAAGACCCGGGGTTTGTTTTGAAAGACACCCAAGTTAATTGAGGACCGGCCTCTCAGCGTTCCTTTGCTATGCCTATAATGGGCTATGCCTCACGTGCAACCACATGTCACGAGTATGGGGAGGGACACAGCTTAACAATTTGTGATACCTCATTGTTATTTGTGCCATGTTGTTTGTGTGGGTGTCGGTTAGGCAGTAGTCCCACCTAGCGCAAGAGGGGCTCCGGAGGGCAGTCGATCAATGGAGCGAAACCTTAGTGGGCATAAATACTTTAGGTAGAACTTTGTAAAGGCCTTGTGGGTAAGGTAGTGGCGGTGGTATCGACGGATCAGAATAAACTAGAGAAGTCGTGTCTTGTGGGTAAAGTTTTACAACCTCTGCGGAGTATAAAACTATTCGAATAGCGTGTCACGGTCAAGGACATGCTAGTAAAGCCTCTCAAAGTTAGACTTTGGTTTTGTTTGAAAAAGACTTCTTCAAATTGGTTTATCCAAATGGGAATTGGGCAGGAAGCCATGTGATAGTAGGGTATTCTTCACTATTCATATGTGAATGTTATCTGACTATAAAATTGAGAATTTATAAAATGAATTTTAGTTATAGAATAACTGCTTTGGAACTTAGTAGAAGTATTTAAAGAAAATGCTTCTTTATGCAAATCAACCAATAAGCCATCCTTGTTACATCCATGTATGCATGTCATTCTGTTATTTGACGGGTGTAACTTGCGAGCACGGTTAGTTGTGCTCATGCTTGCTTTATGCAAACAAATTTCAGAGGAGAAGGACTTTGCTACGAGTATGGATCTCGACGACTAGGCGCTTCAGTCGATTGCTGTGGCGAATCAATTTGACTCCTCGTCTTCTTCATCTTCCGCTGTGTTCTTTATTGTTGGCTCGTAAACCTATCTTGTAAGAAACTCTGTTATTTATTAAAATTTTTTTGCGATTATGGTTGTGCTATCACATTTGTTTACTGTATGAGCTAGCCACTAATCATGGGACTAGTTCAGTTATGCACAGAGGATCTAGGATGTTAATCCCGGGTCCTTACACGCCTCCCCCTCGCAAAAAAATATAGGGCTCCCCGGAGCCCTATCAAAAGAAGGTAGGGGGACGGCGCGCGGCTCTGCCTCCCCCACGCAAAAAAATAGGGCTCCCCGGAGCCCTATCAAAAGAAGGTAGGGGGATGGTGCACGGCTCCGCCTCCCCCTCGCAAAAAAGAAAGAGTAGGGCTCCTCGGAGCCCTATCAAGAGAAGGTAGGGGGACGGCGCGCGGCTCCGCCTCCCCCTCGCAACAAAAAGAGAAATCCCTTTATTACAACAATCAGGCTTTATTAATCAAATGAAGGGTGAACAACACACAAGTTACAAGGGCTCAGCCCACAATCACAACAAACAATACAAGTAGCGCATAGTACAAGCTTACAACGGGGCCATGGCGCGGCTATGGGACGAAGTCCCATACCTCCGTACGCGTAGCCCATTCCAGTAGCTCCTCATCAGGCGCCGGCGCTATCAACCTCAAATATTCCCTCTGTGTCACCTCGTACTCATCCAGGACTCGGACGAGCTCGCTCAAAACAACCAGCGCGGAGGCGTGGGCTGCGACAAGCGACGAGAGGGTCGCATCGGCTCCAACGCCCAATCGTCCGGTGCCTCAAAAACGCCCGTGTCTCCTCACACGCCTCGCCGCCTTAAGCTACGGACACGCTCGGCCGGCGCTTCGCCTTAACACCTCACCGCGAGGAGCGGGGCCCGCCCGGCGGGCGCTTGAACAACCGGTGTTCACCCTGTACACACGAGGCCCAGGTTCAGGCAAGCAAGCCACAATCACATTCCAAGACATTTTTATTCAAAAGCGGAGGATCTTACACAAAAAGGGGTTCCCCTCCTAAAAACCGCCCCTTACAATGAGCAAAAGGGGAGCGGGAAAAGCAAAGAAAATCAAAGCAAACACCTACACTAATGACGACGGGCTAAAGAAAAAGATCTCATCAGGCAAGCGGAGGGTCACACCTTATCATGTTGGGTGAACCCCCGCTTGCTGGCCCCCGCATCCTCCGCCGATGTCCCCGTCGGGGCCTTCCCTTTCTCCCGCTGTGCCTGCACCGCCCGGAAGGACTCCGTCGCGTCATTATGGTCGCACGGGACCCAGTAGTCCTGCAGTAGGACCCTACCGGCCCTCCTTGTGCAATTCCGTGAAGCAACAACCTCGTCCGCGGTGGCCACCGCAACAGAGTGGGCGGCAAGGCCATCTATGTGGGTGCAACCAGCCTTATCGAGGAAGCGGTCGCGACCGTGCGCGCCGTGCAATGATCGCGTGCACGCGAGCGGTGGCGAGCACACCTCCGTGCCGAAGGCGCCAAGCGTTATGTCCATCTCGGTCGGACGGTGACACCTGCGTCGCGGCATGGCACCAGGCGAGATCGGCCCCTCAATAACCTCAATGGCCTACCAAGCAACGAGCCCAGTGGAGGTCGAGAGCTCATGCTCTGTCCTGACCTCCTCTTCGAGCGCCGCTTTCTCGCCTCACAGGACACTTGCTCCTCTAAGGCTTGCACCCTAAGGGCAAGAGAGTCGCGCTTGCCGCTGAGCACTTCATTCCGGGCGTGCTCATCCTCCAGCTGCTTCTGGATCTCGGTAAACCCGATGCGATGTCACCGTCAAGGGCCCACGACAACATTACGGTCTGCAAAAAAACGTGACCATTAACGAAGCCTCACGGGCAAAAAGAGGGATCCCTCCGGAACCTGGGCTCACCTTGACGGCATTCACCTCGATACCCCGGAGCATGTCTGTCAGAGGCGCAGCGAAGTCGACCACTACCTCGCAAACCCGCGATGCACCCTCGCTGACCCGGAAGTCGGCATAGCACATCTGTCCCAAGTCCACAGTGCCACGCTCTCGGCTAGAGCAGGCTCCGACGAGCGTCACCCTGCGGAAGCAGCCGGAGCAGAGCCACCGTCACGGTTCCGTCCTCCCGCACGTCACTGTCCACTGCGAAACACAAACCATCAACAGCGTAAAAAAAAAGAAAAGGTGCCAAAGGGCCGGCGAGGGGGGATTTACCATGCGGCATCCGTGTTGTTGGCGGTATCTCCAGGTTGATATCATCATAGTGCTCGTAAACGTGCGACGGAGTGCGGTGCCGAAGGACTCGTCGGCACTGAGCCCCATCACGTCAAATGAGCCAACCGCCTGTCGCACTTGCGATGCGGTTCGCTCGACCAACACGGCGGATGTCCCCATATTGAGCGGCGTGCGGATCGGGTGGCTAGCGTTAGAAGGCGGACCACGAGCTCATCGGTCAGAGGATCCACCGCGGGCCTCTTCGGCGATCGCCCCATATCCTCACATCACGTGAGGCGCGCCCGGCGTCCGCGAGGTCCCGCGGCGCAGGGGGTTACAAAATTGGCGGTCCATCAACCTCAGCTGTGCGGGCACGTTTCTTCTTCTTAGCATCCGGTCTGGGGCGCTCGGAGAGGCGAACCGAGGCAACATACGCCCAATTCAGCCACCCCTCTCGCACAACCAGGCCATGCCTCGAATGCTCCTCCCGTATGCGGACCCGTAGTACCTCCATTGTGTGGCTCGCTTTGGTGATGAGCACGGCTACAACAAAAAAAAACAAAAAAAATCAGCCCCATCAACACCTACACACATGAGGAGGCGCCGAGCCAAGGATCATACCCTCGCACCCCTTCACGCTAAGAGTTGGATGCTTAGACACCAGAGCGCCACGCTCAACACTCCAATCCTTGGCCATGGGCGAATCTGAAAGCGCAGAACTCCTCCACCGGTCGCGCTTGCGAAGCACCTCGTCGCGTCGGAAGGATGCATAGAGCCTCCTCCTTGGTAGTGAGTGCAATATCGGTGGCGATGGTACGTAATAACCACCCCGAGATGCAACCATCTTCAAATGCGGACGTGTGGTAAAACCACCTCCACATCAAGCCATCTCCCAACGGTTCCGCTGCCGGGGCGAGCAAATACATCGACACCACGACTTTGGATGAAAGTGCGCGCGCAAAGTTCGTGTGTCGCCATGAGTCTTTATTCTTTTTGGTTGGCGGCGTCGTGCGGGAAAGCGAAACTCGGCCCTCGCGGCGCTCGGCGCTCGAAGCATCCATTCAAAAACCCCCAGCTTCACAATCGAGTTCACCATCAATTGTGCCAACTCCACACCATAAAGCTGGAGAACGACCTAACTAGGTCCACACGGGATCGAGCACGGCGTCGAAGAACACCGAAGGCGGCGCTTCATCTGCGCTCGAGGCGGCACCGTCTCCGTCCGAGAACGTGGACCTTCGCTAGACTCTCTAGCTTGCTCTCCTCGACAAGCGTTTGATGCCGACTCTGTCACGGTTGACTTCCCAAGATCGCTCGTATAGGACGCCTCCACGACCTCCTTAGTCGCCTCGTCATACCCAAAGCGCCTGGCGAGCAGCTGAACAACGAGGAAAGCAGGGCGCTAAAGAACGAGCTGGGGCGGGTGGCTACCATAGCCCTGCGAGCGACCACAAGCACCACATGTCGACCGTCGGTGACGCGCAGCACGAGGCGGCGGTGCGAGCTACAACGCCATTACGGCGCCGCGCGCCTAGCGTCATTACAACACCGGCACCTTATCGTCATTATGGCGCGCGGCGGTGCTAAGCGCCATCCGACGCACTACATACGAGCCATTAAGGCGCACGCCGCTAGGAATGGCCAAGCAAGCGTGGTCCGCGAGCGGAGATCCTCCACAAGCAACATCCTTCGCCACGCGGCGGAGGGCGGTGCACTGGACCCTCGGGGAACGATGCGATTTAGCGTGGCGGCGGGACCTCGACCTCGACCTCGAGGGCTTGTCGTGAGGCGTCCCCATCGCCCCTACGACCGGAGAAGCTGGATTCCCGGAGGCCTCCTAGAGGCCTGCCGACGGGTCCCGAAGACCCTCTGGAGGCTCTCGAAGACCCTGCAGGAGTAGTCTGAAGACCCTCGGAGTAGTCACGAAGACCCTCGAGAGGTTCACGAAGACCCTCAGAAGATAACCCCAAGAGGCTGTGAAGGACCTTAAGGGTCATCTTTCTTGGAGGGTACAAGAGCAACGAGCGGTGGACCGGGTGCACTCCCGGATAGGCTATGTCGGGAAGACACACCGTGCACGGAGGCTACATGTAGTGTGCATAAAAGCCCTGCAGCCCCTATGTTCTGATTCTTTCCTAGAGATACAAATGTAAATTTAGGCGCCCCATAGGGAGGCTATAAATAGCCCCTCCACCATGTAACAGAGGAGGACTTTCTTTGGGTAATACATATCCATAACAACGAGGCCTTTGGAGGACCCTCCGATCTTTCAAACACCGAGGTCCCTCTTTCTCTTGTCTAGTCTTCTCACTCGACAAAGATTTAAATTCAAACTTTGAGCTCTAAATAATACTTTACTAATCTGTCAACATATCTCAAAAACAATAGACAACAGTATATACTTTCGGCCAACAGGAGATAAAAAATGATCACTAACAGTACTCCAGTCAACCAACAGAACTTGATAACTCACAGACTTACAGTGCAAAAGGAACACAAATTCACAAGTTCAGCAATAATGCCAATTGGCTAACAGAAGAGTAAGCAAACTGAATTGCCAGAGATCACAAAACCAGATGGTTCAATTCAACCAAGCATACCTGAAAGTAACAGGCTGGTAAACAGAAGATCAAAGTGGCAGCAGTAAGCAACACATAGAGCTCAAATATGAACTAATTATCAACTCAATTTCAGTATATGACCATTATCATCACTGAGCATTAAACCTAAGCCCACAACATCACTTTGCAATATATTACAGTAGGAGTATCAAAATAATTACTCACAGTATGAAACTCTGACTAGAACATCACATATGCAAAGTGATAATCAAAATGGAATATAGTGATAGCCACAGAGCCGAAGGCACTCAAAGCCAACGAGAAGAACAAGGCAAGGCATGCCAAATGGCGATGTCTTAGAAAACCAATTGTGTCACTGTAACATCCCAATTTTCTGAGCTTTAAAAATCCTTTAACAGTTAGTAGCGAGAAAACTCATCATTTGATTTTATTTGAATTTATTTTAAAAGCTTAAACATGGACTTTAGTATCAGAACAATTTAATATGATTAAAGTCAACCTGAACAATTGTCAAAACTATTTTATTTGGACTCTATGTGCTCAGATATATTTTCTAGATTTTTCTAGAAGTTTTACGAGTTCATTGGTTATTTTCTATTGCTTATTTGAATTTACATTTATTTTCTAAAATAGAAAACCTATTATTAATCTCGAAATCCTCTTGGGCCCGACCGCATGCGTGAACCGGCCGCGCGTGCCGCTTTCAGCGGCAGTGGTCCCGCGATCGGCCTCTCTCTTCTCTCTCGTGCGCTCGGATCCATTCCCGACCATTGGATGCATTTTCAGCGACTTGATGAAGCTCGTGCATTGAGAGGTCCAAGCGTTCAAATCGGCATGGGCGTTCGATCAAGGTGAGCGGTCGGATGTGGCTAAGTCGTTGGTGGTCGAGCGTTCCTTTCGTTTTGGACCCTCCGATTAAGATCGGCGGTCGAGATATTTTGGAGTCGTTCGCGCCGCGCCGTGCTGCCGCCAAAGTGGACCCCCACCGCCGTCTCCACTGTTTTCTTCTCTGACGAGACGCTCGAGTCTGCCGCCTTTCGAAATTCAAACGTGCCACTCCTGTCCTTCCTAGATTTCCATGTGCATGCGCATAACGTCCCGCAACTACCACCGCCTCAACCCCACGACCCCCTCGTCCCCGCGGCCGGTACGCGCACGTTTGCCACCACCTCGCCGCCAAACCCACGATCTTATCCCGCCGCTTGGGTGCACCCCGACCCTTATAAAAGGCAGCCTCAGGTGCCTCATTCTCACCGCCGCTCTAGAGCTCTAGCGCCGCCGTAATCCAAGCTTTAGGGTTGTCGCCGCCGTGGAGCTTTTCTTCGATTGCGCCATTGCCGTCGCCGCCGCGTCGTCGTTGGACACACCGCCGGGTCCACCGTCTCAACCTCTAGCTCCAAAGCCCCTTCGCATTGCCGGAGCACCACCGGAGCTCCCGTCCGACAAAGCAGAAGGTCTCGCCGCCTCAAGCTGCTTGGCGGCCACCGCCGTTCACCTCAACCACGGAAGTGCACCAATAGGTTCACATTAGTGCCCTCTACACTCGGTACCACCCACCTCATCGAGCGCCGTTCGTCGTGCCCTTAGTTCCCGCCTGCGCGTTGCGTCATCCATGTCGTCGTCGGCTCGACCTGCGTCGTATGTGGTGGCGATGTCGGCGCCCTCGCATGCGCCATGTGTGTGCAGCGTGGCGATCCACGCCTAGATCCGAGGCTCGGTAGACCTAGTCTACCGTGAGCCGTGATACTGATAAGTGGGTCCCACATGTCAGTCAATTCTTTTATTCCCGAAATTCTTTGCTGACATCATCCTTGCGCATTAACCTGATTTTTCTTTTAAGAAATAATTCAAATTAATCTGTTAATTCAGTTTTTAGGGTTTTCTTTTAGATTCAAACTTCCAAAGCCCATATCTGTTGCATCCGAACTTCGATTGAGCCCATTCAAATTCCTAAATTCGTCTAAATTCGAGATCTATTAATCTGATATTTTTATTTAATTTTTGGAGTTTGTTTTTGCCTCTATTATTTATTTGTTTTGTTTATTTGCTTGTTTGCGAGTAGCGTCAATACTTCAGGGAACTTTGTTGAAGGAAAAGCACCTCAAGGCCAAGACCAACACCTAGACCTTTTCAGGAAAGTTATACCTTTGATTATCTTGAACCAGTTTTCAAAGTACTTTAATTCAAATTATTGTATTTACTTTAATTACTTATTTAAATGCTTTTGGGTATAGTTATTATCAATTTGTTATATCCACTTTGTCTTTGTATGCCATAATCTTTGTCACCTAATTTGGGTTTATTAATTAGTTGGTATTATTATAGCACCAGCGTGGGTTGGTTAGATCACTGAGTAGTGTTGCTTAGCCATGATCCCAGTCACATATATAATTTGAGTTGCGATTATAAATTGACTAAGTGACTTTGGAATTTTGTGTAAAACTATGTGCTATGTGTTATTACTTTGTGATAGCATGTGTTGCACTAAAACCAAAGGGTGGTAAAAGATTTAGACTCAGACAAGTGGTGGATACTAAGTGATTTCGTGGACTTCGTGAATGGGAATGATAATCTTTGTGGCATAGTTAGAAAATGGAAGTCTTACCTTGGTCAATTAAGGACTTAACTTTGTGCGCCATTGAGCCAGGCCTTCTTGTCGACCACATGCACGATGTTGAGGTTGATAGATTAGGCTTTGTGAAAGGATGGAGTGTGGACTACAGGTAGTACACATTCATGAAGCGAGTTCAGTCTTGAGTCAGACGATGTGTGTCGGACTAGCTTTCTTTAATGGGTTGAGTGCAGCGGTAAAGCACCTTTGAGAATGTCAATATTTGAGGCGAAGTTTCTGGCTGTTTTGTTATGATTAGTGCTAGCTACACTAGTTTGTATCGTGTAGGTAAAGTGTACAAACTCTGCAGTGTTAATTTAATCTATTCAAATAGCGCGTTCACCGTCATGGACAATGCTCGGGATTTCACACAAGGGTAGATTTTCATAAAACATTTGGGATGAGTGTGTGACCCAAGTCATATGGCTATGTGAATTAATCGATTAGCTTTGTATCTTTGTGAAAATAAGCATTAAATTATTTATTGTCTATTTGTTTTGAGTTACATTTCAATCTATTATTTTATTCAATTGCAAACGTTGCATTTCTGCAAAATAACCACAGAAGCCATTCCTTTGGAATAAGCCATTATCTATAAATTGCATTCTGTTGTATGACTTGTGAAGTGCGGTTGTGTACTCATGCTTGTTGTAAAACTTGCGTCCAAACCTCGAGAAGAGGAGGAGTCTTCGCTTTGCTTTGAGGAGGTTAGTCAAAGGTTCTTGTCGTTGAGGTCTGGATCGATTGGTTGCATGTAGTAATTAATGGGATTTTATTTGAGTCATTTACATTTAGCTATCACTTATTCTCTGGTTAGCCTGTGTGGCTCATTAAGTTGTAAACTCGACAATAAGGTCAAAACCCTTATTTGTTATTAAATTAATCGTTTACTTTATCAATCGCTTGTGTGGATCGAGAGACCATGTGGAGGTCATCCCATGTGTGTGTGAGTAATTGACATTGGTTTAGGAGTCAGTCGTTCGTGGTGCAATCGGACTCGATCTAAGTCGAGTTTGTTTTGGGTGGTTGGTCGAGTCGTTGCGTGGCGCAATCGGACTCGGTCGGATGTGGTCAAACTTGGTCGTGCGGGATTAGGTTGCATATTCGCATTGTTCGACAGTTTGGACTTCGACATGGTAAGTGTGATGGTAGTTACGCTTTCATGTATCGGCGGTGCTATGTGATGTGGTTCTTGTCGTGTGTGGCGCGGACATCGGGTGAAGTCGTGGCGAGACACGGTGGACCGGACTAGCGCGGTGGCGCTTGAGTCGAGCGGTCGGGATGTGTCGAAGGCGGCGTGAACTCGAGGTGGTTGCGGCGTCTGAGACAAGGAGGCGCGGAAGCTTCTGGAAGAACATCGGGTGAAGTCGTGGCGATGTGTCAAGACACGGCGTGAACTCGAGGTGGTTCGGACTAAGCGCGGTGGCGAGGTCGAAGCGGTCGGGATGTGTCGGAGGCGGCGTGGACTCGAGTGGTTGCGAGCGTCGCGAACAAGGAGCGAGAAGCTTCGAAAGGTGCGGGGAGCGGCGGGAATTTCGCAAAGTTGCACATGCGGGGCGAGCCGGTGGACTTAGCGGGCGTAACGGGGTGGAGACCCGTTAGCCATGAGCTATAAATAGGTTGGAGGGCTGCAAGCCCCATGAACATTTCAAGGGATTTTAGGGTTTCCTTTAGTCAAAAGAGCTGTAGAGTGCTTTGGCTTGAGCTTTAGTGGTTGAGAGTTGTTGGGAGAGGCGAGTTGTGTTCCCCTGTGTCCCCTTCGTTGGTCTCTTGAGAGATCGTATCATCTCCTCTCAAGCTTGTATGGGTTGTGTTCTTGAGTTGGAGAGGAGAGATTGGTTTGTGAGCTTGTAATCTTCCCTGTTCGAATGTCCATGCGTATGGGGATGTATCTCTTTGTATTTCTCTCTTGATTCAATGAATGGAAATCGAAGTTTTCCTCTGTTCTTGCTCTCTGTTCTCTCTGTTCTTCGTTCTCCCTTTTGGGTTGATTCTTGAGATTTCGTGTTGGGAGCTTTGCTTGATTTCCTTTCTTGATCTAGCTTGCTTTGTGACATGTGGGAACACATCTAGGATCTTCTTGATCATCAATCACCCACGAGCAAGTCTTTAGATCATATTTTGATTTTTGACTTCGGTTTTGGAGCACCTTTCGTTCAAACTGAAAAGATAGGAACTTTGGCAAGGATCTTGACGATCGTTGCATGGAATAGGTTCTGACATCTTTGAGAAGGTGTGTGTCAAGTTTCGTGAAGTTTGGAGTTGTGGAGCAAAAGTTAGATCTTTTTTCGATCTTGAAATCGTCTGAAATTCAGTTTCTTGTCTTTGATTTTCTTGTAACTCACAGTACTATTAGTTTGAGTTCTTGCTACAGTCTGTAGCATCAGTACCGAGTTCTTGCTCGATCTTTGTAGCATCAGTAGCAGTCTTGTAGCATCGATTACTATTCATTCGAGCTCTATTCTTTTATCGAGTCTTGTGTACGAGTGCTATGCATTTCAGTGCTAGGCTGCGAGTACTGTAGCACGACACTGTAGCTACGAGTACTGTAGCATCGAGTACTATTTATTTCAAGTTCTTGCTACGAGTACTGTAGCAAGACACTGTAGCTTTCAGTACTACTCTTTCGACCTTGCTCATTTTTAAGTACAAGCTACGAGTCGTTCATCGACCACTGTACTTTCGAGTCATTATTCATCGAGTTGTCTTCTTGTGTTTGTGGTCATTTCTTTTGGGGTTTTGATTGGATTCAATACAAGTCTTCCCCGTGCTTGATTGATTGATCTTCATAGTTTTCATAGCTATTGGAGTGATATTCGTATTGAATTTGATTTGAAGACAAAAAGAGTTTGTGCTCCTATTCACCCCCTCTAGTCGCCATTTCGGTCCAACAATTGGTATCGAGCGGTTAGCTCTAATCAATAGATCTTAACTTGATCTCAAGAGCCATGGCGACGGACAAGTGCTTGACCAAGCCGCCCGTTTTCGATGGCATCGATTACCTACGGAAGAGCGAATGGAGACATACATCCAGGCCCGGGGTATGCCATCGGCGGAAGGTCAAATGCGATTCGTTGTTCCTGCCGGCGAGAACATCAATCGCCGGAACATGGTTGATGTTGAGGCGAATGCAAAGGCAAGGAACATCATCATCCGTGGTTTGAGTCGTAGCGAGTTTGATCGCATATCTCACTGTCGTCCGCCTCGACATGCAGGTGACCCTCGGCGCATACCATGAGGGCACCACCCGATCAAGACGGTTCGGCAGGATCGGTTCAAGCGCGAATACAACAAATTCGAGATGCTTGCTTGGTGAGTCCACGGACGAGTGCTTTCGCGATTTCACAAAATCTTGAGCAACCTCGGCGGTCGGTCTCACATACCCGACTCGGACAACGCTCGTCGGATGCTCGGGCGCTTGATTTGCGTGTTTGGGAGATGAAAGTGACCACCATCAGGACACGACAGACCTCTCGACCTTGACTCTTGACCTTGTTGTACTCGTGCCTCAAGACTCACGAGATTAGCGTTGTCTCGTGAAGTCGAAGTCACGATCGATGGCTTTGGTCAGCGATCCTCGTTGGCTTACGGTTCCTCTTCTTGATTCTCTTTGCGGATTCTCCTTGCTGCTCTCGCGACATAGCGTGATCGAGTTAGGCGGCTTGCGGATGAGCGGTGGCCCTCTTGCTCGAAGATTCTCCCATGCTTACAAGGAGGAGGGATAGAAAGAGAGGAGGACCGGTGATTTGCTTCGAGTGTGGTGGCCCCAACCACATTCGGGCAACCGCCCCAAGCCGGAAAAGGCAAGAACGACTACTGCAGTTCGGGCAAGAACACCGCAACAAGAAGCCTCCGGCTCCTACACAAGGCAAGAAGAAGTTCCGCAACTTTGGCAAAGCCAAGAAGCTCTTCCACGCGTCCTCACCGCAGCCGGCGACCTCGACCTCGGCGAGGTGGAAGGATGGAGCGGCGGCAGCGGACGGGTGACCAAGAGCCCAAGGATGGTGGCAGCGACTTCTCCAAGATGTGCTTCATGGCCCTCGGGGCGGCGACGACGAGCAGTGTACTCAGACTCGGACGAGGTATGCCCCACCTCGACCAGCTCAATCATGCTTTTCTTAAGCTAGGTGGTTTTCATGCTAGAGCTAGGGCTAGGTGTACTGAGTTAGAGAAGGAAGTAGATAGACTATCACGGGAGCTTACCTCACTTACATCTGCTCCCTCCCGTGATAATTGTGATACATGCTGTGCTCTATTGGGTGACATGGAGAAACTAAGGACCTCGCATGATAGTGTGTCCTCCGAACTTGATATTGTTAAGGTGAAGAATGTTAGTGCCTTGCTCGAGTTAGAGTTGAGTAGGATGGCATTACCCTACTTACTACGATGAGACTACTTCTCCCACCTCATGTGAGGATAAGGATATTGCTTTGCTAGAGGACCTTGTGCCATGCTCCTTGATCTGCCCAAGTCTTGTGAAAATTGCAATAACTTGAAGATGAACTTAAAGCAGGCGGATCATAAAATTCTTTGAAATACAAGCTTCTTTACTTGAGCCGATTGATTCATGCTTGAACTGTCCTAAGTTAAGCTGCTGAACTTAAAGTGTCTCTAAGCATTTCAAGATATGATTGATCATGATAGGAAGTTGGCTCGGTTGCTTCTAAGGACCTGTTAGCTCACCATGCATTAATTGTAACAAACTAAAATCGACTTAATTGCTTTGGATGAGAAATATGTGAAGCTAACTAAGGACCTTCTAGAAAGCCACATTGTGCTTGTAATGTGATTGATGGTGTGGGGAGAACCCCGGGTAAGGGTGAGGCGCCAGAGAGGCGAAACCAACCCGCTATTAGTAGGACTGTCCCTCAGTCGGTGTGTGTGCACAAGCCATTCTTTCCTCTACTAGTGGTTCTTCTTACGCTCCCTTACCTTCTCTTGTCTCTTCTTTCCCTGCTCTTCTTGCACCTCTCTCTTTCGGGAGTGCAATACACTATGAACACTATCGAGAGATTTGTAGGAGGCAAGAAGAAGCTCAATCTTATTCTAGACCAATCTAAGATCTGCAGATTTAATCAAGGTCTAGGATATGATTTTTATGAGGACATAGGAAGCATCCACCGCCGTGTTAGACCCATAGCACAGTGTGATCAAGACTAAGCCAGGACCGAGAAAGTCCAATTTAAGTCGGCGGGCTATGTCGAGGATTCTGACAGATGAGTGTTTCCACCTCATCGCTGACCTCTCGAGAAGGCGAAGCCTCCTGTGCTACTTCTACCTCTCGGAAGGTGAAGTATCATTTGCATCTTCCGAGCTAAGCCGGGAAGGATGGACACACCAGTTGATCGATGCTTGGTGCGCCAAGATCGCGTGAGAGACCGTGTTGAGTCTCTTAGGCGTATTCGTGGTCGGCCCGGACCTTGAGTGCACCTAGGACCAACACGAGGTCTAGGACATTAAGTGCGTGTTTGGGCGATGTCGAGGACTCGGTTTCCGAGTTTTCGGTTTTTGTCCTCGATATGCTCTGGTCGTGACTTCCGCCATCCCGAGGGTAGATCTCGTTTTCTCCATCGAGATAGCTACCCGCGGCGTGATCGACTTATTCTGCGGTGTTCCACTCGCTCTCCGTGCGATCGGACCTATGACCAGTCCGCTCATAGACCTTACGCTTTGAGTGACAGAGCGTAGGGTAGATAGAGGTCGATCGTGCTTGACTACTTCATCCGCTCGACGTGTTACTCGAGATTAGGTGCCAAAATCACCGTTGATTTACCCAGTCTTTAGACTTTACTCTCTTGTTGACTCAGTTCGCGGGTAGGGAAGGGAAAGGTTTGGCTCATCGACTCGGGTGTTCTCGACACATGACCGAGATTCTTGTTGGTTTTCTTCCTAGTCCGTGCTCCGGTGATGAGAAGATCACCTTCGAGATGCTTCATCTGGCGCGTCATCGCCAAAGGTGCACCGTGCGTGAATGATTCTTTCTTTTGAAAGATGTTGCTTTGGTTAGCAAGCTGCAGTACAATTTGCTTTCGTTTCTCACTTATCGATGACGGTTTGAGGTGAGCTTTAAGAAAACAATTGCAAAATTCTTGATTCTTGGTGAGTCCGGTTTGCGGATTTCGTTATGGGAGGATCTTTCGTCTTGAGTTTTCGAGTCGTCGATGATCCTCTCGGTGTTTAGTTGCTTCGAGTCCCGTGATCTCTTTCGGCATAGGAGACTTGGTCATATTGGATTTGACCATTTGACCCTAGTTAGCGCCACGATCTCATTCGTGGTGCGCAAACTCAAGATGGTCAAAGATCTTGTTTGTGCTCCATGCCGAAACACGGCAAGATGGTTCTGCTTCTCATCCTCCGGTCCACGATTATTATGACCGATGCACCGGTGACACCGCTCCACATGGACACGCAGTTGGACCAAAGCCGACGAGTCGATCGGCAGGAGGAAGTGGTATGTTCTTGTTGTGGTCGATGACTTCTCGAGGTATTCTTGGGTGTTTTTCTTAGCCTCGAAGGATGAGACTTTTCATATTTCCGAGGTCTTTTAGTAGGCTTTCTGCTGAGCTTCCAGTGCCTTACAAGCGATCCATGATGACAATGGCACGGAGTTCAAGAATTCCTACTTTGAGAGTTTTTTGTGGGAGAGGCAGTGTAGAGCACGGTTCTCTTCTCCATACGTCCTCGTGAGAATGGCGTTGTGGAGAGGAAGAACCGTACCTTGGTCGAGATGGCGGGGCGATGCTTGATGAGTACTCTACCGGGAAGTTTTGGGTGAAGCCATTGCAATCGCGTGCCATGTTTCAATCGAGTTTTCTTCGGGCACTCTTGCACCGCACTTCTTATGAGCTGATATACGGTGCAAAGCCAGCGTCTCTCATTTTCGCGTGTTTGGTTGCAAGTGCTTTATTCAGAGTCCGGGAACCTAGACAAGTTCGAGTCACGTTCCTGTGACGGTATCTTTCTAGGCTACTCGACTTCTTCGCGGGCTTATAGGGTCTGGAACTGCGAGTTTAGCAAGTTGGTAGAATCCTGCGAGGTGACCTTTGACGAGGCCAGTCCGGGGACTAGGCCAGATATCTCAGGTTCTTTAGAGCGATCGAGACCATCTTTGTGGACGATGAGGGCGTTGGAGCGATAGTTGTTTACCGATCCACTCTCATACTCCCCTTGAGATGCCTTCTTCCACGACACCTCAAGGTGATCAGCCCTTGCCTACCGTTTCCTCCGGAGCTAGTGGCTCTGTTCCTGCCTCGTTTGCACACGAGGTAGAGGCCACTTCTTCTCCTCATCCAGGACCTCCCCGACATATCCAGAGAAGACATCCTTGAGCGGATGATTGGAGACCTCTTGAGCGTGTCACACGCTCTAAGTCTGCAGCTTTCTCAGTGTCTCCATTACGCCTTTGTTGCCTCCTTTGAGTCCAGGACGTTTGTCACGCCCTTTACGATGAGTCTTGGGTCAATGCCATGCATGAGGAGCTAGAAAATTTCGAGAGGAACAAGTGCAGTAAACTTGTCGAGCCCCGCAAGGTCACAATATTATTGGGACTAAGTGGGTGTTCAAGAACAAGCGAGCGAGGATGGAGTGGTTATTGAAACAAGGCTAGGCCCAGTAGCTGGGGTTCTCCTGTGTTGAGGGTCTAGATTTGAGGAGACCTTTGCCCTGTAGCTAGACTTGAAGCCATTAGAATCCTGCTTGCCTTTGCAGCTTCTAAGGGTTTCAAGCTTTACTAGATGGACGTCAAGAGTGCCTTTCTCAATGGCTTTATTGAGGAAGAGATCTACGTCCGACAGCCTCCAGGTTTCGAAAACCCCAAATACCCAAACCATGTCTTCAAGCTTTCCAAAGCTTTGTATGGACTTAAGCAAGCCCCGAGAGCTTGGTATGAGAGGCTTAAGTCCTACTTGTTAAGTCATGGTTTTGAGATGGGTAAAGTAGACAAGACCTTGTTCATCCGTCGGCATGGCACTGATCTCCTGCTCGTCCAGATTTATGTGGATGACATCATCTTTGGCGGCTCTTCCCATACTCAGTTTCACAGCCTCTCGGATGTCATGAGCACCGAGTTTGAGATGAGTATGATGGGTGAGTTGACTTTCTTCCTTGGCTTTCAGATCAAGCAGACTCGGGAGGGTACCTTTCTTCATCAGGGAAAGTACACTCGTGACCTCCTGAGACGCTTCGACATGAGTGATGGTAAGCCTGTGTCGACTCCCATGGCTTCTGCAGACCTAGATGAGGATGGCGAGCCGCTTGATCAAAGGACTTTCGCGGCATGATTGGCTCCTCTTGTACCTCACGCCTCGAGACCGGACATACATTTTCCTCCGTATGCGTGCGCTCCGTTTCGAGCTTCTCTCGCGTTTCTCACCGCTGTGCAGTGAAGCGTATCTTCGGTACTGCGAGCTACCATTGACTATGGTATCGGTACTCTTCCTCATCTGTCTTTCCTTGAGAGCCTTCTCGATGCGGACTTTGCCGGTGTAGGATAGATAGGAAGAGCACTTTCCGCACTGCCAATTTATGGCACTTCTCTTGTTTCTGGTCTTCAAGGCGATCCGGTGTTGCCTGATCCACCGCAGAGGCCGAGTACGTTGTCGCAGCACGGCTTGTAGCCAAGTGCTCGGATGGCTTCGACCTACGGGACTTTGGGTTAGTTATCGGCGGTGTTCCACTCTTTTGTGATAATACTTGATTAACATTGCCAAGAACCTAGTGCAACACTCCGGACCAAGCACATTGATATCCGTTATCACTTCCTTAGAGACCATGTAGAGAAGGGCGATATAGTGCTCCGTTTGTGGAAAGTGACCACCGCTTGGTGACATCTTCACCAAGCCATTGGATAGTTCGAGGTTTTGACTCTACGGGAGAGCTTGGGGTGGTCTGTCCTATGGACTCAGTAGTGAGGGGAGTTTCTATTCTTTCTCGCTTACTATACTAATTATGCTTTTACTCCTTGTTGTTGCATTGCATTTTGGGTGCATTTGGGATTAGTCCTCCTAGCATAGATTAGAGTGTTTCTCTAGTCGAGTTGCTTAGACTTCGACTCTTATCTTGTGATTCTAGGATGTCGCTTATTAGTTGTCTCTCTTCTCACTAGGTTGAGCTCACTCACTGCTTATAGGTTCTAGCGAGGGACGGGCCACCCTCGGGTAGACAGGGTACGTGTTTGCTCCCAGGTGTGTTAGGTAGGCAGTTGATAGTCCTAGAGTCATATGGGGGTAGATGAGAGTCAGTCCGAGCCATAGTTTTCTCTTTATCTTATCTATGCTTTAAGGTGTCTTTTCTTTGTTTTTCTTTGCCAGCCTCTCGTTTTTATTGCTTTAGTTCAGGGGGAGTTCATTTGGGAGCTTCTGGAGCTTAATGTTGACTTAACTCAACTTGAACTAAAAGTTGAGGGTGAGCTGGATTTTCTTGCATTTCAACATTCTGCATTGTAATATAACTACATTGAGCCTTGGTTATTATCCTGCTATGACATGTTTAACAATGCTTTATACCTTGCCATGACTTGTGCTTATATGCTAGATTTATCATGACTTCATATGTGTAGCCTAGCTTTTGCTATGATAAGTTAATTAAAATTGCTCAACTGAAATTAAAACTTGTCATGCTAGCATTTGAGTTTAATCTATCTTTAGCTATCCATGTATGATTCATGCCATGTCAAATAGGTTGAGTTGAGCCTTGAATCTATGTTGAGCCTTAGATTGAGCTATTTTCGTCTCTTGATACATCATAAGTTAGCACAATCTGTTTAAAGCAAAAAGATCTCTTTCTATGTGCGAAAAAACTGATTTCACCAATTCTTTCTCATGAGACGGCTTGCCATTGCACTAGGCATGAACTCAGGGGGAGTTTTGGATGACCTAGACTATCTTCTTAAGCTTCTCGCTTGGAGTAGTCGCATAAGGCTTGAGATCTAGCACATGACAAAATTCTTGGTTGAAAACAATACATAAGCTTTAAAAGAAAATATGTCAAGTGTGCAAAATTTGCTTAATCATCTAAAGATGAAAAGTGCTTAAACACATGATACACTCTTGAGCTTGTAGCACTCTAATTGACTCAATATTAGCTTCCTTGTTCCGCAGCTTATTGACATGACTCGCATCATCCTTGGATATCTCTAGTTAGACTTTGCTTATTGATGACTTGACATGCTCATAATATGCATTTCATTTCAGATCGTCATCTATGTGCTCAAGCTAGGATATACATGTCTTGTCATGATCTAGATAGCCTTTTATTGAGTTATGGCTGGGTGTAATTCATTATGGTCATTATGGATAATTCTCATGGCTCAACATGCTTAAAATAAATCGACTTCAGCCATTTTCATCCATTGACATGTCATATTCCCTCTTTTGCATCTTGATGTGTTTATTGCCAAAAGGGGGAGAATAGTAAAGAAAAAGGGAGAGAATAGAGAAGAAAAAGCTCTTTGGAGAAAAGATTTGCTCCTTCAGTTGTTGCTCTAGTATTCCTTCTGTCGACATGGTCATGAGTTTCATTCTTTTCTTTGGACCATGTTGGACTTTGCAAATCAAACTCATCTTCATGTTTTTGGGTTTGTCAATATACTCATCAAGGGAGATTGATGAGACCATGTGGAGGTCATCCATGTGTGTGATGAGTAATTGACATTGGTTTAGAGTCGAGTCGTTGCGTGGTGCAATCGGACTCGATCTAAGTCGAGTTTGGTTTGGGTGGTTGGTCGAGTCGTTGCATGGCGCAATCGGACTCAGTGGATGTGGTCAAACAGTGGTCGTAAGGGATTAGGTTGCTTATTACTGTTTGTTCGATGTGTTTGGACTTCGACATGGTAAGTATGATGGTAGTTATGCTTTCATGTATCGGCGGTGCTAGTTGATGTGTTTCTTGTGCGTGTGTTGCGGGACATCGAGTGAAGTCGTGGAAAGACACGGTGGACCGGACTAGCGCGGTGGCGCCGAGGTCGAAATGGTCGGGATGTGTCGAAGACGACGTGGACTCGAGGTGGTTGCGAGTCGTCGCGAGACAAGGAGCGCAGCTTCGGAACGACATCGAGTGAAGTCGTGGAGAAACACGCGGACGGACTAGGCGCGGTGGCGCTGAGGTCGAAGCGGTCGGGATGTGTCGAGACGACGTGAACTTCGAGGTGGTTACGACATCGGTGAAGTCGTGGAGAGACACGGTGGACGGACTAAGCGCAGTGGCGCCGAGGTCGAAGCGATCGGGATGTGTCGAAGGCAGCGTGGACTCGATGTGGTTGCGGCGTGCGAGACAAGGAGCAAGGAAGCTTCTGGAAGGTGCGGGGAGGCGAAATGGGAATTTCGCAAGGCTGCCTGGGGGGCGCGGCAGTGGGACTTAGCGGGCGTAGCAGGTGGAGACCGTTAGCCATGAGCTATAAATAGGTTGGAGGGCTGCAAGCCCCATTGAACACTTCAAGGGATTTCAGGGTTTCCTTTAGTCAAAAGAGGCATGAGAGTCCGCTTTGGCTTGAGCTTTAGTGGTTGAGAGTTGTTGGGAGAGGCGAGTTGTGTTCCCTCGTGTCCCCGTTGGTCTCTTGAGAGACGTGTATCATCTCCTCTTAAGCATGTATGGGTTGTGTTCTTGAGTTGGAGAGGGAGAGATTGGTTTGACAAACTTGTAATCTTCCCTGTTCGAATGTCCATGCGTATGGGGATGTATCTCTTTGTATTTCTCTCTTGATTCAATGAATGAAAATCTGAAGTTTTCCTCTGTTCTTGCTCTCTGTTCTCTCATTCTTAGTTCTCCCTTTTGGGTTGATTCTTGAGATTTCGTGTTGGGAGCTTTGCTTGATTTCCTTTCTTGATCTAGCTTGCGTGACATGTGGGAACACATCTAGGATCTTCTTGATCATCAATCACCCACGAGTAAGTCTTTAGATCATATTTTGATTTTTGACTCGGTTTTGGAGCACCCTTCGTTCAAACTGAAAAAGATAGGAACTTTGGCAAGGATCTTGACGATCGTTGCATGGAATAGGTTCCTGACATCTTTGAGAAGGTGTGTGTCAAGTTTCGTGAAGTTTGGAGTTGTGGAGCAAAAGTTAGATCAATTTCCGATCTCGAAATCGTGCTGAAATTCAGTTTCTTGTGCTGATTTTACTGTAGCTACGAGTACTATTCGTTTCGAGTTCTTGCTACGAGTACTGTAGCATCGAGTTCTTATTCATTTCGAGTGCTAGCTACGAGTACTGTAGCACAACACTGTAGCCACGAGTACTGTAGCATCGAGTACTATTCATTTCGAGTTCTTGCTCACAGTGCGTAGAGCAAGGCTTTGTAGCTTTCGAGTACTACTCTTTTGAGCACTGTTCATTTTCGAGTACAAGCTACGAGTACTGCTCATCGACCACTGTACTTTCGAGTACTGTTCATCAGGCTGTCTTCTTGTGTTTGTGGTCATTTCTTTTGGGGTTTTGATTGGATTCAATACAAGTCTTCCGCTGTGCTTGATTGATTGATCTTCATAGCTTTCATAGCTATTGGAGTGATATTCGTATTGAATTTGATTTGAAGACAAAAAGAGTTTGTGCTCCTATTCAACCCACTCTAGTCGCTATTTCGGTCCAACAGCAGGAATGATGGAATCTAGTAGCACAGACAATGTACCTATATTTAAGTGGTGCTCTTTTTGGCAAGACGGCCTTTTTTCTCAGGTGTAGGAGTAGTGTTGGCAGGTAGCACATATTCTGAGTTGCAATACATTACGTAGTCTGTAAGGGCAATGTATAGGCAGGGTAAATCAGACAATCGATTATTTGACAACCAGTAGGTAAACAATGGTGGGGAACAACAAAATTTAATGACAATCTAGTTTTTTACATGTTCGGTTTTGAAGCAGACTAATATATGCTGAGTTGGTACCTCTTGAGTGTAACATGACTATACTATGCGATAACATCACACAGGTAACCAGTATGCATATTAGATGCAAAGATGTTACCGCATAGATACAAAGCATACGAAGACGGCCAGAGTTCCCTGCTAGATTTGAGCGCACATTGGCAGAAATTTATCTACCATGTTGACCATTTTGGTACCTACCAATTCTGCAAACTCTGAAAGGAATTTGCATCTAGTCCTACAAATATGTATGAAATCAATAAAAGAAGTAGCTTAAGAGATACCTAGATTGATTCCATAGAACTTGGTATAAAGTATAACTGACTTATCTTTTAGACATAGAGAAACTGTGTCATCAACAAGGCAAGACGATAGGCAGATGCATTCGTACACAGTTATACTACTGTGCCAAGGTACAACCCATAGGAAAGTAGCCACAAAACCCAACCCCACTGGGCTACGGTTCACTGAAGATGCAAGCAAAAGGAGAATAACAATAGACAGTAATTTGTAGGGCAACAGTAGTAAACACTTACACTGCTTCGATCTTTTTTCCAGCATAGTCAACAATACTTTCTTTCTCAGCGGAGTAGACAACTTCCTTTGTATGACATTCAGGTTGCATGGACTGTACAAAACATGTATGTAAGCAGCCATATGGAAACAAGCAGACAATATGTTCATACAACATAATAGCATGGGGTCGAATCTGATCTACTTGTTGTACTGCATAAACAACGATGGTGAAACACAAGCCAAGGAAGAGGCGGTAAAACAAGAACAAGGAAAACATGTTAGGCAAAAGACAGGTACACGGACACCATAGGAATAAAGGGGGGGAGGGACACCTAGAACTTGAAACAAGTGGCAGCCCGCGAAAATCATGAGACGAGGAAGAAGCAAATTGATCATAGGCCATGAAAACAATGGAGTCGCGTACTCGTACAAGATGAAAAAACACAAACTGCAGAAGGAGGTAGAGTGAGCATATGAGAAACAAAGCAAAGAGAGCACGTGAGGAATAACCGAAAGAATGAGGAAGGGAACCATCTACCATGGACTCTGACATGGAATTCATGGAAGGGTAAAACCTGAATAGCTAAACACCAAACATAAGGTATCGCAAAATAAAAAATGGACCGACAGGGACAGACAGAAACAACACAACACACCGAAAGAACACAACTAGGGGAGACCCTGCAAGCACAGAGAAGCAAGGTGGACATCGCAGCCACAAACATGGACGTAGGCACATCTACGTAGGCAAATTTGTAATGTTCTAAAATTTGGCTTTTCAAAAATCTTTTGAGTAGTTTAGGTCTCTAGAAAATTTCACCAATTTTATTTGATTTAATAAAGTTTAATCGGGATTTTTCTCAATTCAAAATATTTAATTTGACTATCTAAATTCCAATTAAATCAAAACCAGTGTTATTTGGCTTCCTTGTGTTCCAAGGATTTTTTTTGGTTTTTTATGGGGTTTTTTTTTCCGAGTTTGTTTGCTATTTATTTGGTCTTCTTGATTTTCGGCTTTTTCTTTATTCCAAATTTCCACTTCCTTTTCTCTCTCCTCTACCACGTGGCCGCTATACTACATACCGGTTATTGTTCATCATCATCTTCCCAACCAAACAGAGAATCCATCTCTTGTACGCGCACAAGCCGCAATTTTCTAATTTTCGATCTCCCTCCTCGGTGCATATAAAAGGAAACCGACCGTGTCATATTGATCTTCTTGATCTCCTCTTCCAATCCCCCAAATTGGTTTCCTCTGAGTTGCTCTCGTTTCATCGCAATCTGCAAAAGAACTGAGCTCCACCAAAGGTCTTCTCTGTCGAGTTCTGCTCCCATCCGATGTCCCTTGGTTGAACCGTCTGTGCCGTTGAGTTCGCATCGTCGCGTTCTACGTCATGCTTCCATCCCCATCGCCTGAAGACCACCGAATCACTGCCGGCCATGTCGAGCTATGACACTGAAACGTGTTCATCATGTCCCCCGCTTCCTCGGTGAGTTTTTCCAAAATCTGATTGCGTCATCTCGTGTCCCTCGTTGAGACCTATTTTTCCCATATTTTAGTTTCAAGTTTCATCCATCATACACCGAGAATCGAGCGTTCTCTCCTTTAGGCCTATCTCCCTTCTCCGGCCAAATACTATGCAACCATTGATCCACTGCCTTCATCTCCACCGTCGTTGGGTTCGCGTCATCGAGTTCTATGCCATGCTCCTCCTTTTCCGCGAGCATCGCGGAAGTGGTGTGCCACCGCGAGGCCGCGTCAACCGCCGTTCTTTGCCTCGCATTGGCGACTACCACCTCGCCTCATTGTTTTGACCGCGTCAGCATCTTTGCCTCATCGTCGTCGTTCCGTTTTGCCCTTTGGCGTCCACCGCCGATGTCGTGCACCATTAACCGTAGTGAAGCTTCATGTTTCCTGGCCGTTGCTTTGTTCCGATGTCTCTGTTGATTCATTCTCTGTGTGTGCTCCTCTCGTGCTCTGTTGATTCCGTTGTCTCCCTTCCTTCCTCTCTTCCATGTGGGCCCAAGAGTAAATATCTCTTCTTCTATTATTCTTTGGACATCCAACTCATGCTTGCTATGTTAATTCTTTTCCTCTCTGTTGATTGGCCGTATGTCATTCACACAAACCAAGTCATTATCAACTCTCCTCTCATTTACATGTGGACCCCATGTCACCCTCCCAATTAAAAACCCTAGATTTCCTCTCACCTACAAGCGGGTCCCGCATGCTAGTCAAACCTTGGTCAAACCCTAGTTCATGAGCTTGATCCACCGTGGACTAGCATCTCTCCGTGGACCTAGTCCATTGACCAGTGGCCCACATGTCGCTCTCTCTACCTTTTTCTGGAATTATTTTAATTCTAGAAATTCATAAATATCAATAGGTCCCACATGTCATACTGTGAGACCCCGGTTTATTTAGTTTGTAATGCTTAGTCTTCCATTGACTCTAGCATCACAAACCAAATACACCGTGCCTCGGAAAAATGTATACTTCTCAGAATTGCAGTATACACACCCTTTTACAAAACATTGCATCAATTTCATACAACACATAAAACCAAAGCTTAAACTTTACAAGCAGAAGACATACATAATATTTATTACAAGAGAGAGACCCACCAGTCAAGAACAAGCTAAAACAGTTAGAAAGACAGCGGAAGCAAAATACCATAAGATGGCTAAGACAAAAGCCAACCGGTTTGCCTACACCCACAAGGCAATCCGACCGGGCCGCCAAGCTAGTCGTCCCAAACACCGCCACAACACAACTCACAAAAGTGAGGCCCCTGGGGCTCACCTTCTTCCTCTGCAACAATCAAGCAAAGCAAATGAGTACAAAATTGTACTCGCAAGACTTACGGGTAACAAACCTAGTTACTACTACATGCAGGCTTTAATCAAAGGAGAAGACTCAAGGTTAATTTTCAGCATAAAGCAAGTTTTATTTGCAATAAGTAATAATTTGAATGCAGTTTTAACAATCTAAATTTTATTTGCATAAATAACAGCGAGACAATAATATAATAACATAAAGACATCCTGGAGATGACCAACCCAATGGCCATCACAACAATAGCACAAATTACCCATTCGTACCACCCACATCAAGTTTTAATTTTAAAAGGTTGTAGTCTAGTTCTTGCGGGAAATAACCAAGCGTGTCCATAACCTAGGACGAGGCTATCCGAATAGATCAAACCCTGCAGGGGTGTACTAATGTACCCACACTTCAGACCGCCTTTTTCCCACTAGATGAAGCACACTTCCTTTGGTATGCCGGCACGGCTAAGTCCTACGAGACATTTCCAATGGATTGCATTAATTAAGAGCCGCACACATGGGGGTTAACCCTTAGTGATCTGCCAGCGAAATATGGATCACAAGGACCCATACGTAGAGTAGGATACACCGGCCTTGGCGGGTGCTCCCCTCAATCACGTGACCCATGTTGCATATAGAAATATACAACCTTCCACGCGACTCATTAATTAACACCCCAAAATATTAAGTCAAGAGAGGTCCCATATACACGCAAAATTGCTTGGATCAATGGCACAAGTAACTCGGTCCTTGATGACCCGGACACCATTCCAGTCACACCCAAAAGATCACACCATCATACAATTGTGCCCAAGTCTAAAATATTTTATTTTCAGTTTTGGTTTGCACAAATAAACAAAGCACAAGGTATGGATCATAAGTGATAACAAGTTTTTGTGTGATCAAGGTCATCGACTAAGTCGATAATCGCCCAATTCTACCGGTAACTAAGCATTGCTAAGCATCATATCGTAAAGACAATAAAAGACTATAAATCATTCACCGGGCTCTAATTCACCAGTGAAGATAATAACCTATGGCAGTGGCAGGGGTGAACAATTTCAAGGCAACCATGCAATAGGCTTAGCTACCTCTAATCGATAAAAATTAACTTTGACACAAGAAACATGCATACTTAGTTTTTGCAATCAAGATATTAGACTTTAAAAGTAATTGGGGCAATATGATCAAATGATGTTACACGCTTGCTTTGCTTGTAGGTCGCTTGTTTGCTGCAGAGGATCACTCTCCAACTCAACACAATCGTCGTCGCCTATCGAAAGAACGAGAAAACTCAATAAAGACGACGAACACCGAAGAAGACTCAAAACCAAAAGTGTTCCAAAACACATGAAACTTACACATTAGGAAGAGCATGATTTTAGACAAATTTAGCAACAAGAATCATTTAATTTGGATTAAGGATGCAAAAGTTATGGCTAAATCAATTTCAGTCTGTTGGAAAATTCAAAATTAATTACTATATGTTACTGTTTATAGCATAAATTTCTAGAAAGATCTGGAAATTGAAAATTTTATGGTAGGTAGATACTGGCATTCTAAGGTTAGCAAAACATGGTTTACTTCATTTGGAGTAAAATTGAATTTATTATGATTTTTCTAAGTTATAAATCTAGGGCATGATAAATTTCAGAGTTAAAGACTACATTAAAACCTATGCTAAGTTAATGCATTATAACAGAGGAACCTAATGAACTTTAGTTTGTTAAATTTGGAGTTACAGAGAAAAAATTATGCATTTTTGAAGTTCAAAACAATTAATAAGATGCAAATAAAAGCTTTCAGGACTTAAACTTGAAAACCAACTAAAACTGGGAAGGTCATGGGCCGTTGATCTGAGATCGCACGACTCACGAACATGGGCGCGAAATCCCCTCGCGAGCACCTACGCGAAAATACCTCAACGCGCCTAGGGAAGGTCTTAACCGTTAGATCAAGACTTGATGGTCCAGATCTAACAAGGAGGTCCTAAGGATGGAGGTCTACGGAGGAAGGTCTGGACGGTTAAGATCTCTCGGGGGAGGTCCTAACGGTCGAGATCTCCAAAGGGAGGTCCTGAGCGATAAGCTTAGCAAAGGGAGGTCTTGACGGCTAGGATCTCACCGAGGAGGTCCTAACGGTCGAGATCTGAAGGAGGGGAGGTCCTGGCGGCTAAGATTTTCCGAAGATGTCTTAACTGCCAATATCTCCACCGATGGCTTTAGATCCAACAGCCCACGAGAGATGGGACATTTGGACTTCCCGAAAGCCTCACCAAGTCTGGGCCATGGATCTCAAATTGAACGGCTAAAGAGGATGGAAACGTTTAGAACGCTAAACGCGCTGAGGAGGTCTAGCCCGTTAGATCTAGATCTAACGGTCGAGAGCTAAGGGGAGGTCCTAAAGCTAAGGATTTAACGGAGGAGGTCCTAGACGGTCCAAGATCTCTAGGAGAGATCATGAGCGGCTAAGATTCCACCGAGGGAGATCTGGGCGATAAGCTAAAGCTGGTGAGGAGGTCTTGGCGGCTTAGATCTAGGCGGGAGGTCTCAACGGTCAAGATTCACCCAGGGTGGTCTTGATGGTTAAGACTTAGGGAAGGGAGATCTGACGTTTTATTTACAAAAGACCAAGGGTGGTCTTTTGAAAAGAGGACCCCGAGGGGTGGTCCAAGGGTGGTTTTTGCAAAATGACTAGGGGAGGTCTTTTGCGGAAACACCAAGAGTGATCCTAATGTTGGAGATATGCCCTAGAGGCAATCATATTGATGATGATATTTCATTGTATCCATGATTTAATAAATGTTCCTTGAATATTGCCTTTGTGTTGATTAACAAGTATGTGACTTGTTTGTGAAACTCTTTACTTGTATGGTTATTCTAAAGTTGTCCCTAGTCGGAGTTCATGTGAGGACACACGTGAATGATGGATTAGCACATGTATCGGTTGATGACCATGTTTCCACGAGTCATAGACATGGAGATGTCAAACCAATAATGTGGACACATGTTTAGAACATGGGGTTGGACCGACCCAACATGAGACATAGTAATTATTCTTATGGTTCTCTCTACACAATGTGTACGCCTTGTCCTTAGACACGAGATTGTCGTATGTACTTGAGATGTGAATCGACCTACTTAGGGGCTATCAAGCGCTACTCCGTGAATGGGTAGTTATAAAGGTAGCTTTGGGTTTGTCATGAAGCATCTTTGCGAGGCATGGTCATCGAGATGGGATTTGCCCTCTCTACCGAGAGATATCTCTGGCCCTCGAGTGATCGGATCGAGAATGCATGGCCATGCTACTTAAGGTTAAGAGTTAACCTAGTAAGGGATTCGGATCACGGGATCGAAAAGAGTGGTCGACTTGGAGCTCGTGAATATCGTGAGGCAAAGGGATTGGCATGTACATAACGTTGTGATGGTTCGTCGATATGATCTTTACGTATGTTTAGGAGTTGTACGTCTTGCTAGAGGCCGCTACCAACTATTGACCAAGTATGTGTACTCGCGTCATGTCTAAACATATGTGAACCATAGGGTCACACACTTAAGAAATGAAGCCTAGTGGATTGGATCTAAATTAGATGGGCATTGAGTCCTAATGGGCCTCTATTCGTAGAAGCCCATTATAAGGATCGTCTATAAAGGAGGGCAGGCGCGCTTTGGTTGAGGTTGAGTTTTCGTGACATCCTCAAACCACGGCGCCACCCTCCCACGCCCTAGTCGCCGCGCGGATCTAGTAGTCCGGCGTCGTCGCTTCCTCGTGCGTGTGGATACCTTTGGGCGCCCATTGCATCGTGGCGTTGGGACGAACCGCAAGAAAGGAGCCACGGGGGGCCGCGACGAGGACGAGGAAGTAGTACGACTACTGCGCCTGACGTCTTGCATCAATCGAGTACGACTACACCGCCGACGTCTTTGCATCAACTTCCGCACTGCGCGTCTAGTGGTAAGACCGTGATCTATAACTGCGATGATCTTGGTTTACGGGTAGAATTTTTAATTTGCGCTAGTGTAGCCTACTGTTTCCCAACATGGTATCGAGCGGTTCTTTGTCATGTTATAGGTTCGGGTGATTTGCATATGGCGATATGTAAATCGGTATGATCGATGTGATCGATTGTATAGTTCTGGTAATGGATTGATCTGGTTTCCGTGATCATCTTTGCTAAGGTCGTGAAACAACATACCCCTACGGTCGGATTCGCCATCGGGGTAGACGGTGACACGTAAAACCGATTGCGGAATGCGAAGATCAATATGATTGATCGAATCGAACCTAGATTAATAATCGATGTACCGTGATCATGCTTTGCTAAGGTCGTGAAACAACATACCTACGGTCGGATTCGCCATCGGGTAGACGGTGACACGTAAAACCGGTTGCGGCATGCGAAGATCGATACAAATTGGTCGAATCGGAACGATGATCGATTTGTGGTAAATATGATTTGCCGATCAAAATCCTATGTAAAAATTGCATAGATTGGATCTGTTTTTCACGAAGGTCGGGACGCCGGAGATACGCGGCGCGCCCTTCGAACCCGATGAGAAAACCCTCGACCCTATCCGTGATTGCGATTCTATGCATAAACTTGTTTTTGCGGGATGTATGTGACAGTATGGCCTAATGTGTATGTGATGCATGTTTGTAATATTTGCATGACTGCGTGTCGTGATGCAGCAACACGGTGGAGCCATTGTGTTGTCAAAGTATTGTATTAACGGCTGCGTGTCGACTTGTGATGATTCCTAGTATCCATGTATTTTATTACTAGTCATTATGAGTAATAGCTTACGGTAGTACTCGGAGGACACATCACTTGGAGGATGGCACACATGAACCATGGAGATGGAGATCATCATGGTGGATGATTCTATGGCGATGGAGATCACCATGAGAAAATGGGCCATCTTGAGTCACAAGCATGGTGAATGCTATTCCTATTGTTTTACTCCTATGCATGTTTGAATGGTAGAAGTATAGCGATCCCTCACAAAATGTTAAGTTAAACATATGCCCTCCCAATTAAACTTTGCACCATCCCATGTCTTGTAAATTGATGGTGGGTCTATAAAATTAGGGCACCATCAACTTTCCTTGACTAGATGGGTTTTGTATCGGATACTTACATGCATAAGGATTGGTGAACTTAACAAGGTTATCATAAAGGTTATGGGCCTTGGGGCATAAAGGTTGGGCCAGGGGCATAGAGATGTCACCCAACAACAAGAGTCATATAGAGATATGATTAGCAAGGTGTTGCTTACAAGTACCTTGTCTCCTAGCGGTGATGCAAAAGCTCACTAGTAGACTCGTTAATTGCGGATCTTGAATCGCTAAGAATCAACAGAGGATGTTGATTTTAGTGGGAGTACATTCTATTAAATTTGTTTAATACGAGTTTACTCTATCATGGTTTTATTTGTCTTAGTATTTTGCATTTCCTATTGTAGATCAATGGCATCTAGCAACCACGCACACCTTTTGCTTTGCGATCGATTCTTGAGAAAGAGAAATTAAATGGAACAAACTATTCGGACTGGGTCCGTAACCTGAGAATTGTTCTCAGGGCAGATAAAAAGGAAAACGTTTTGGACACCCCAATCCCAGAAGAACCTGCAAATAATGCGTCTGCTGCTGTTAAAAATGCCTACAAGAAAGCATGTGATGACTCTCTTGAGATTAGCTGTCTTATGCTTGCATGCATGGAACGACCTTCAAAAGCGGTTTGAGGATCGGGAAGCGTATGATATGATCATAGCGCTTAAGGACATGTTCGGACACGTGCCAGGGCGAGCGGTTCAATGTCTCTAAGGCTTTTCCGGAATGCAAGTTATGTAGTGCACCAGTAGGCCCACATGTGATCAAAATGGTTGGTTCTGATCGGACTTTGGATAAACTTGGTTTTCCAATTGGCCAAGAGTTGGCAATCGATTTCATTTAGCGTCTCTTCCACCTAGCTATGGGCATTTCATTTGAACTACCATATGCATGGGGCGGATAAGGGCCTTAATGAGCTTTGTGGGATGCTCAAAGCAGAGAGAATGACATTAAGAAGTGTGCGAGGCCTAGCCATGTGATGGTGTGCGAGAACAAGTCTAGCTTCAAGAAAAAGGGTAAGCCATGGCCAAAGAATAAGGGTAAGGTTAAAGATATGATCTGAAGCCAACGCCTAAGCCTAATCTTTGGACACAGGCGAGACAAGTATGCTTCTATTGTAAAGAAATCGCCACCGGAAGAGAAACGCAAGAAGTACATGGATTAGATGAATGCAAGAAGAAGAAGGTTGGAGTAAGACTTCCACCCATGGTACACTTGTCATAAATGTTTTAGACATTTTCTCGCAGATTCTCCTATTAACTCTTGGGTATTTGATCTGGATCGCTTGCTCACATTTGCAACTCGATCACGGGAGCTAATAAAAGTAGAGGAGTCGCAAGAGGTGAAGTTGATTTTAGCGTCGGAATAAAGCAAGGGTTCTTTGCGTTGACCGTCGGCACCATGCAACTTCACTTCCTTCAAGATTTATTATGGAATTGAATAATTGTTATTATGTTCCTAGTATGAGTCGAAACATTTTATCCCCTCATGTTTGATGAGAGATGGTTATTCATTT
Source organism: Ampelocalamus luodianensis (assembly GCA_036346255.1). Taxonomy (NCBI): domain Eukaryota; kingdom Viridiplantae; phylum Streptophyta; class Magnoliopsida; order Poales; family Poaceae; genus Ampelocalamus; species Ampelocalamus luodianensis. The sequence goes on from CM070622.1 coordinate 26,738,698, forward strand.
GCAAGTAAAGACAATGGTTGTTTGATCTCTAAAAATGGAATGTTTATGGCTTTACGCCCATTGTGAATGGGTTATTTATTTTAAATCTTGATGATGCGCCTATCTTTAACATAAATGCTAAAGAGACTTGACCTAATGATTTGAATCCCACCTACGTTTGGCATTGTCGTTTGGGTCACATAAGTGAAAAGCGCATGAAGAAGCTCCATGTCGATGGTCTTCTAACCGTTTGATTTTGAATCATACGAGACATGTGAAGCTTGTTTGCTTGGTAAGATGACCAAATCACCTTTCAAAGGTTCTTTTGAGAGGCGTCGGACTTGTTGGAAATCATACATCTTGATGTATGTGGACCAATGAGCACGCATCGCTAGAGGTGGATTTCATTACTTCATAACTTTCATCGATGATTTTAGTAGATATGGCTATGTCTACTTAATGAAGCATAAGTCCGAAACTTTTGAAAAGTTCAAAGAGTTCGAATGAGGTTGAAAATCAACGTGCCAAGAAAATTAAGGCTCTGCGATCGATCGTGGTGGCGAGTATTTGAGTCATGAATTTAGCAATCATCGAAGAGTTGCGGAATTGTTCCACAGCTAACACCGCCTAACGCCTCAAAGAAACGGGGTATCAGGCGGCGTGTCGGACCTTGTTGGACATGGTTCGATCGATGATGAGCCATCAGTTTACCATTATCCTTTTGGGGTTACGCTCTAGAAACGGCGACTTTCACACTTAATAGGAGTGCCGTCTAAATCCGTAGTTAAGACACCATATGAGATATGGGTAGGGAAGAGTCACGAGTTTGTCTTTTCTAAAGATTTGGGGATGTGAGGCGTTTGTCAGCGACTCTGATCGGACAAGCTCACACCCAAGTCGGATAAATGCATTTTTGTGGGATATCAGAAGAAACCTTTGGATATTACTTCTACAACCGACTAGAGGGCAAAGTGTTTGTCGCTCAGTGGTGTTTTCCTAGAAAAGAGTTTCTCAACAGGAGACAAGTGGAAGAACAGTGCGGCTTGAAGAAGTTCAAGATGAACCAATCGGGAAGACTCGACGAATGATGCCCATGTGGCGAACAAGTTGAGAACCCATGGCAAAGGAAGCACCACCACCACGAAGGTCGGAAGGCTCCATGCGCGAGATATATTATTGTTAGACAATGATGAGCCTCGACCTATCACGAAGCAATGATGGACCCAAACTACGAGAAATGGCATAGTGCCATGAGATCCGAGATAGCATCCATGGGAGACAATCAAGTTTGGAATTTGGTTGACCACTGATGGTGTTAAAACCATAGAGTGCAAATGGATCTATAAAAGGAAGATTGATATGGATGGAAATGTTCATATCCATAAAGCTCGACTTATCGCAAAGGTTTCGGCAAGTTCAAGGAGTTGACTACGATGAGACTTTCTCACTGTGCGATGCTTAAATCAATACGGATCATTCTAGCTATTCTTTGCATATTTCGACTATGAGATATGGCGGATGGATGTCAAAACGGCTTTCCTTAATGGAAATTTAACCGAGGGCGTGTATATGATACGGCCGAGGGTTTTGTCGATCAAACAATGCTAGAAAAGTATGCAAACTTCAAAAATCCATTTATGGATTGAAGCAAGCATCTCGGAGTTGGAACATTCGTTTTGATGAAGTGGTCAAAGGGTTTGACTTCATCAAAAGCGAAGAAGAATCTTGTGTTTACAAGAAGACAAGTGGGAGCTCACTCGTATTTCTAATCTTATATGTAGATGACATATTCTGATTGGAAATGATATTCCTATGCTCGAGTCCGTTAAGACCTCACTGAAAAATAGTTTCTCAATGTAGGACTTAGGGAAGCGGCATATATTTTGGGTATTAAGATCTATAGAGATAGATCAAAAGGCTAATAGGATTAAGCAGTACTTACATTGACAAAGTGTTGAAACGGTTCAACATGGAGGAGGCAAAGAAAGGGTTCTTGCCCATGTCTCATGGCATAAATCTTGGCAAGACTCGGTGTCCTTCGACAAGCGATGGCGAGATCGCATGAGTAAGATTCCATATGCTTGGCCATTGGATCTATCATGTATGCTATGATGTGTACTCGCCAGATGTTTCCTATGCTCTAAGTGTTACGGCGAATACGGTGATCGGTGAGAGTCATCGACAAGCGATTAAAAACATCCTCAAGTATTTGAGAAGAACTAAGGATGTGTTCCTAGTCTACGGAGGTGAGGAAGAGCTCGTTGTAAATGGTTACACCGATGCAAGCTTCCAAACCGACAAAGATGATTACAAATCGCAATCGGGTTTTGTGTTCCTTTTGAGCGGTGGTGCGGTAAGTTGGAAGAGTTCCAAGCGGGATCATTGCGACTCTACAGCGGAGGCTTAGTACATTGCGGCTTCAAGCGGCAAAGGAAGGTGTTTGGATAAGGAAGTTCATAAGCCGAACTAGGTGTGGTTCCTAGTGCGTGCGTCCTCTGGATCTTTCTTGTGATAACGGTGGGGCCATTGCGCAAGCCAGGGCCGAGGAATCACCAAAAGAACAAACACATCTGCGGCGGTTTCATCTCATTCGAGAGATCCTTAATCGAGGAGATTTAAAGATATGCAAAATACACACGGTTTGAATATTTGAGATCCTTTGTGAAGCCTCTCCCACACCCTAAGCATGAGGCGCACACAAGAGCTATGGGTATTAGATATCTTCTAGATTAACTCTAGTGCAAGTGGGAGATCATTGGAGATATGCCTAGAGGCAATCATATTGATGATGATATTTCATTGTATCCATGATTTAATAAATGTTCCTTGAATATTGCCTTTGTGTTGATTAACAAGTATGTGACTTGTTTGTGAAACTCTTTACTTGTATGGTTATTCTAAAGTTGTCCCTAGTCGGAGTTCATGTGAGGACACACGTGAATGATGGATTAGCACATGTATCGGTTGATGACCATGTTTCACGGTCATAGACATGGAGATGTCAAACCAATAATGTGGACACATGTTTAGAACATGGGGTTGGACCGACCCAACATGAGACATAGTAATTATTCTTATGGTTCTCTCTACACAATGTATACGCCTTGTCCTTAGACACGAGATTGTCGTATGTACTTGAGATGTGAATCGACCTACTTAGGGGCTATCAAGCGCTACTCGTGAATCGGTAGTTATAAAGGTAGCTTTCGGGTTTGTCATGAAGCATCTTTGCGAGGCATGGTCGGTCGAGATGGGATTTGCCTCTCTACGAGAGATATCTGGGCCTCGAGTGATCGGATCCGGAATGCATGGCCATGCTACTTAAGGTTAAGAGTTAACCTAGTAAGGGATTCGGATCACGGGATCGAGAAAGAGTGGTCGACTTGGAGCTCATTGAATATCGTGAGGCAAAGGGATTGGCATGTACATAACGTTGTGATGGTTCGTCAGATATGATCTTTACGTATGTTTAGGAGTTGGCACGTCTTGCTAGAGGCGCTACCAACTATTGACCAAGTATGTGTACTCGCGTCATGTCTAAACATATGTGAACCATAGGTCACACACTTAAAGGTGAAGCCTAATTGGATTGGATCTAAATTAGGCGGGCATTGAGTCCTAATGGGCCTCTATTCGTAGAAGCCCATTATAAGGGCGTCTATAAAAGGAGGGCGGCGCGGCTGGTTGAGGTTGAGTTTTCGTGACATCCTCAAACCACGGCGCCACCCTCCCACGCCCTAAGTCGCTCGCGGATCTAGTAGTCGGCGTGCGTCGCTTCCTCCCGTGCGTGTGGATACCTTTGGGCGCCGCATGCGTGGCGTTGGGACGAACCGCAAGAAAGGAGCATGCGTGGGGCGCGCGCGACGAGGGCGAGGAAGTAGTGCGACTACTGCGCCGACGTCTTGCATCAGCGAAACGACTACTGCTGCCCGACGTCTTTGCATCAACTTCCGCACTGCGCGTCTAGTGGTAAGACCGTGATCTATAGCTGCGGTGATCTTGGTTTACGGTAGAATTTTTAATTTGCGCTAGTGTAGCCTACTGTTTCCCAACACCTAACGGCCTAGATTAGATCTAAGGAGGTCTTTAACGGCCGGGATTTATCCTAAGAGGTCTAGAGACTTAACGACACACACGCTCACCGACAAGAACAACACTTAACGCTAATGATTAGCCTTTAGGACAAATTAAATACTAATCATTAGGCTACGGGGCTTGTCAGAGTAAGGCAGGCAAAAACACGAGTTTGGGTTTTAGCTCACGCGACAAAGTGGACCACGCCAGGCGGGAACCAAGAACACGGATGGGCTCTAAATAGGAGGAACCTAAAGGTGCCAAAACTAGAGCTCAAACACACCCTACCGCGGCTAGCCGAGATGACCGTCGGAGATAAATACGACAAAATGAAAAGCTTACGAGGTCCAACGGTAGGATTTCCAATACTAAAGTACTAACTTTGAGAATGGAGGAGGTCTAGGGATGGCGCAAGAGCTCGGTGTGAGGTGCTTGCTAGAGTTGGGGAAGATGACAAACCCGCCACGAAAGCAAGCTCCCGGTGTCAACCTCGTGAAGGTTAAACAAAACAAGCTAGGGGAGGCTTGAGGTGACCAGAATGACAAGATGACACGCTAAGATTGCAATTTGAACCACTGGGGCTCAGAGATCAGCGAGGAGCTCCAAGGTCCGGCAATGTTGGATAAGCTTCTCGGAAGTTTTGAGCACAAGATCACTGAGAGGAAACTAGGGTTGCAAGAATGGTGTCTAAAGAAGATTAAGGAGGAAGCTTGGGGTTCTTATATAGCCGGAGAGCAAGGAAGCAAGGGCAGTGTCCCACGGTGCACTGAGCTAGGGTACACTCGAAATGATAGGAGTAGGTAACAGGGGGACTTTTGGGGGCAAAGGTCTGTCGCACAATAAATGATGGCAGTAAATAGCCGTTTGTCAGGACTAAGAATTGACAAGGCACTGCTCTACACTGCCATGCGCATGAAATTGATGATGACCATGCTCAGAGATGTCCCACTAGTCAGTGAAAGAGCCTGGGTGGACTGGTCAAAGAGCACAACGGCTAAACTAAGTGTTGAGCTCCAGCTAGGGAGTGCGGATGGTTGGATTTAAAGCGAAGGCCCAGATTTTAAGTGAGGTTGGAGGTCCTAACACTTAGGAGGTCTCGAGGCATAGATCAAGGATGGAGAACCCACGATCGCTCGGGTACTATCGAGGGGTTCGAGGAGGTCTGAAGGGTTGTTTTGGCAAAAGACCAATGGGGTGGTCTTTGCAAAAATGCAAAGAGAGGTCCCAAGGGAGGTGTAGGAGGGTGCTCTTTGCAAAAATGACATGAGGTGGTCGTGCGAGTGGGAGGTCTTTGAGGAGCTCCCGAAGATCTTCAGCGGTAGGGCAAAGATCCAATGACTGATAATGTTTGCGCCTAAAGGACAGGGCTCGAGGTGCACCAAGCGTTTGGGTTCAACGGATCCGAGTCGACTCGACGCAAAACCAAAGGTTTGACTTAGGGTTTCATTTGGTGAAAACTTTGAGGAATTTTTAGAGATAGCAAACTAACTCCAAAATTTATGAAATCTTCTGTTAGCTTGCTAACTTTGAGATGGACCTTGTGTAAAATTTTGAGAGATTTTTCTCACGAGAATTTTCTCCAAAAATTTCTCAAGGTGATGACTTAGGCTTTGACCAAGGGTCGGGGTGGTTTATTGCCTCTTAAAATATTCAAACCATTCCTAACAATTGCCGATTTTTGGAGGGTCACACAACCGAGGAAAAGTACCTCTTGGGAGTAGAGCCTAGGATTTTCAACAAGGAGTCTAAGACTTTAGTAAAAGGAGATTTAGGTTTTGATTCCCCATGATTTCTTTACAAGAATTACAAGAAAAGTAAAAACTTCAAGATGCAAGAAAAAGTTTTAATTTCTACATTTTCTTACATTTGAAACACGAGTCTAGAATTGGGACGTTACAAAACCTCCCTCCTTACAAAAATCTCGCCCGAGATTTGGCTCACTCGAGAAAGAAAGAGGGGTAGTGCACTGTGAGACAATCTTCATGTTCCCAAGTAGCTTCATCCTCGAATGATTCGACCACTGAACTTTAAGTAACTTGATGAGTACGGTTCCTTGTTCTTCGTTTAGCTTCTTCAAGGATGCGAATAGGGTGCTGCGGTAGGTCAAATCTTGTTGGACATCGAGATTCTCCAACGGAGTTTCCTCGGTTGGAACACGAAGGCACTTCTTCAGCTGGGACATATGGAACACATCATGTACTCCCTCAAGTGCAGCAGGAAAATTCAACTTGTAAGCAACAACTCCTACCTTCTCGATGATGCGGTAAGGACCAACATATCGAGGAGCCAACTTTCCTTTGACACCAAAACACTGGTGGCCTTTCAGAGGAGAAACCTTGAGATAGACGAAGTCATTGGGCTCGAAGCTCAATTCACGACGACGGCGATCCGCATAGCTCTTTTGCCTGGATTGAGCCATGCACAATCGATCTCGAATAAGTTGAACTTGACTTTCGGCCTCATTGATCGAGTCCGGGCCAAAGAAGGATCTTTCGCCGGTCTCGGACCAGTTTAACGGGGTTCTACACCGTCGTCCATACAAGACCTCGAATGGTGCCATGTCGAGACTGGCTTGAAAACTGTTGTTGTAAGAAAACTCCGCGAACGGCAAGCATTTCCCCCAATTCTTCCCATAGGAGTGAACGCAAGCACGGAGCATGTCTTCCAACACTTGGTTGACTCATTCCGTCTGGTCATCAGTTTGGGGATGGTAAGATGAGCTGAAAGAAAGACGAGTTCCCATCGCCTTTTGCAGACTATGCCAGATCTGGGAGGTGAAAAGGGAACCATGATCCGAGACGATAATCTTTGGTACTCCATGCAAACTCACGATCCTTGAGACATAAAGCTAGGCCAATCAATCCGTACGAATCTTGGTCTTGACAGGAAGGAAATGCGTCACCTTAGTCAACCGATCAATGACTACCCAAATGGCATCGTTTCCCTTGGGGGTTCTAGGCAGACCGGTGATAAAGTCCATGCCGATGGAATCCCACTTCCACTCAGGCACCGGCAGAGGCTGAAGCAAACCTGCTGGGCGCTGATGCTCGGCCTTTACACGACAACACACGTCGCACTCGGCAACGAATCTTGTGATCTCGCGCTTCATTCGGGTCCACCAAAACCGTTGACGGAGATCTTGATACATCTTCGTGGCCCTGGGGTGAATGGTATGGGCTTCGCGGAGAATCAGATCCCGCAGTTCCATGACCTTCGGAACCACCAGGCGTTGCCCGAACCACACAACACCATGCACATCCTCCGAAAAGCACTTGGCGGTTCCGCACTTGACATTTTGCTTGATTCGGTTCACGCCAGCATCCGAAAGCTGAGCAGCCTTGATCCGATCTACCAAGGTTGGTTGCACAACCAAGGTAGCGAGGGATCCATGCTCAACTACTCCCAAGTTGAGATGCTAAAACTCTTCAAGGAGGGCGGGCTGCTGCTCCTGGAGTAACAAGTTATTGCAATGCGCCTTTCGACTAAGCGCATCAGCAACAACATTAGCCTTGCCCGGATGGTAGTGAATGTCCATGTCATAGTCTTTGATCAACTCTAGCCACCTTCTCTGCCTAAGGTTCAGATCGGGTTGAGTGAACAAGTACTTCAAACTCTTGTGATCCGAATACACTTCACAACGATTACCGACTAGGTAATGTCGTCAAATCTTAAGTGCATGGATCACCGCAGCAAGTTCCAAGTCATGGGTTGGATAGTTGAGTTCATGAGGTCTTAATTGTCTTAATGCATAGGCCACTACCTTGCCCTCTTGCATCAAAACACACCCAAGTCCTCAACGAGAAGCATCACAAAAGATGTCGAAACTCCGGTGGACATCGGGGAGAACGAGAACAGGAGCGGTGGTCAATCGCTTCTTGAGTTCTTGGAAACTCTTCTAGCAATCCTCGAACCACAGAAACTGCTTGTCCTTCTTGAGCAATTCAGTTATCGACTTCGCGATCTTGGAGAAGTCCTGGATAAAGCGGCGATAATATCCTGCTAAGCCCAGAAAACTCCAAACCTCAGTCACCGTCTTGGGCTGCTCCCAAGAGAGCACATCGCTGACCTTGTTAGGATCCATAGCTACGCCTCCCGCTGAAAGAACATGGCCTAAGAACGCCACTTCCTTCAACCAGAACTCGCACTTGCTGAACTTCGCATATAGCTGGTGCTCACATAGCTTTCCCGACACAATATTCAAGTGCCCCGCGTGTTCTTCATCATTCTTGGAGTAGATAAGAATATCGTCGATGAAGACCACCACAAACTGATCCAAATACTCCATGAAAACCGAGTTCATAAGGTTCATGAACAGGGCAGGAGCATTTGTCAAGCCGAAAGACATAGCGTACTCGCATACAAGCGTGAGCGAGTAGAAAGCCGCCTTGGGAATATCTTCAGGTCTGATCCTCACTTGATGATATCCCACTCTCAGATCAATCTTGGAGAAAACTTGAGCTCCAGTTAATTGATCGAAGAGGTCGTCGATATGGGGCAAAGGATACTTGTTCTTTATCGTCACTTCATTAAGTGGACGGTAATCAATGCACATGCGAAAAGTATCGTCCTTCTTCTTTATAAAGATTGCTGGACAGCTCCACGGAGATGAGCTAGGGTGGATGAAACCCTTCCCTTGAAGCTCGCCAAGTTGCTTCTTCAACTCGACCAACTCATTTGGTGGCATCCGGTAAGGACTCTTTGAAATCAGGGCGGTACCGGGCGCTAACTCGATAACGAACTCGAGGTCTCGAACTGGTGGCATCCCTGACAGTTCTTCGGGAAAGACATCGATGAAGTCACACACCACAGGAACTTCATGGATATCTGGGGCTGGCTTTGCCTCAAGTGCGAAGATATGCGGTCCTTGCAGCTTCGGGGAAAAGCCAACTCGCACGCCGGAGGGGTTGGTGAGGTAGACGCACTTCTTGGCGCAATCGATTTGTCCCAAATGCCGGGACAACCAATCCATACCAAGAATCACATCCAAGCTTGCTGAGTTGAGGAGGATAAGGTTTGCCAAAAAACCCCACCCCCTCGATCTCAATAGGAACATCCCGACACTCTAATTCAGCTCTCAACTCCGAACCCGGAGAGCGAATGAGCAAAGGATAAGCGAGAGAACAAAGAAAGATCACCCAAAGCAGCAAAAGACTGAGATACAAAAGAATGAGAAGCTCCAGAATCAAACAAGACGATAGTAGGACGAGAATTTACAAGAAGCGTACCCAACACGACGTCAGGCGCCTCCTGTGCCTCCTCAGCGGAGATGTGGTTGACGTGGACGCTCCCCACGCTCGGGATCTTCTGGATCACCTTCTGATCCTGGGAGGGACCACTCCCCTGCTCGCGTTCTCTATTAGGACGAGGGGCCGCTCCGGTCTTCTTAGGGCATTTATTCACATAATGCCCCTTGTTGTATCAGAAGAAGCAGGTAACCTCGGCAGCTGGGTTGCGGAGGCCACCTGGCTGACTCGCAGGTGCATGTGACTAAAATACGGCCTGCGGATGGCGAGTGCAGTCTTGAAGGCCTCGATGGTCTTGAAGCTCGAGAGCGACACCGGGCTTGCCGATGCAGGATCGAAGAAGATCGGCCCTGGCGGACCTCTGGGCCTCCCACTTGCGCTTGCGGGATTCCACCAACGCCTTCGCCTTATGATCGGCGACAACGACCTTGTCGACCAAGGCTTGGAAGTCGAGGAAGTCCATAATAGATAGCTTGTCTGCATCTCCCGGACAAGCCATCCATGAACTTCTCTGCTTGGCCTCATCGGTGGCCACCTCTCTGGAGCATAACGAGCCAAATGGTTAAACTCGTATAAATACTCAGATTCTTGACTGCGACCTTATTTGAGTGCAAGAAACTCCTTCTTCTTGAGCTTCATCAAGCCAGCGGGGATATGAGTCCGACGAAAAGCAGTGCGGAACTCCTCCCAAGAGATGGTGTGGCCGGCGGGCTGCATGGCGAGAAAGTTCTCCCACCAAGAAAGTGCTGCCCCCTCCAGCTGGTGGGATGCAAAGAGTGCCTTCTCATGCTCCTGGGACTGAGCAACATTGAGCTTTCGCTCAACCAGACGCAACCAGTTGTCTGCGTCCAACGGGTCCTCTGACCGAGAGAAGGTGGGCGGCTGAGTGCGAAGGAACTCCGAGAGTCCCCCACGTGGCTGATGTCCACCTCCTCCCCCTGATCCGGAGGCACCAGAAGGAGTGGAGGTGTTGTGCGCAATGGTCTCCAAGATCCGGGTTTGGTCCATCCGGTTGCGCTCAATCTGAAGAAGGACCTCGGCCATGGTCGGAGCATTGAGGGTAGGTGAGAAAAAGGTAAAAGGATAAGACAAGACAAGTCATCAAAAGGAGGAACAAAGTACCTCAGATGTGACTACATTCAATGTGTTGCAGCAACATTAAATGTTCAAAGACTTTCCGCTGCCAGGTGTGCGAAAAGGACAAAAGGGACAAAGCTGGCTCAAACAAAGAGGTTGGTCAAAGCAACAGGAAAATGTCGTGACCAAAGGAGGAGGTCCTACAGAGGAGGAGGTCCTACTCCACCGGAGTGGTCTTTGCAAAAAGACCAGAGGTCATGGCCACATAGGGTGGTCGTGACAAAATAGGGTGGTCTTTGCAAAAAGACCACAGAATGATCTCGAGGTCCTGAGGAAAAGAGGAGGTCCAAAGGATAAGGAAAAAGGCACACAAACTAGGGCCACACGATCTTGATCGGGTGGTCCAAGGAGATGGGGACGTTCTGACCACGCAAACGCACACTTACATCGGGGCCATCCAAACTCAATCGAACGCTCCACCATGTAAGGGAACGTTCGGACCATCCGAACACCTCTTCTCAAACGGGCCATCCAAGCAGAATCTAACGGTCCTAAAGAGGGGAAAGCGCGCACTAGATCTGGACCCAAAGGAGGTCCAGTACAAAGGGGTTTTAAAGGATGAGATTCAAAGGGGTAGAGGATCTAACAGCGGAGATCCAGGTAAGAGGTCCAAGGCTAAGAATTTCAAGGGCAAAAAGGGTACCAGGGAGGTCCTGACAGTCAAGATCTACAAAGAGAGAAGTCCAAAGGAGATGGGATCAGGTCCAAGAGGTGGGTCCAGAAGAGAAAAAACTAGGCTAAGGTGTACCCAAGGCAAACCACGAAAAGAGCCAAAAGCCAAAGAACACCGAAGAATTCCAGCAACGAACAAAGAGCTAAAACACTTTAATTGAAGTTAGGTTAATTCAAGTTAAACCTTCAATACTTCTAAAGTTCCAGGTTAAGCTTGAGCGAGCCAAAGAATCAAATGGTTCCTTTTTAGGTTTTGAAATCCGACAAGAACTCTAAGACAAACGGGACGTTACACAGACTACTCGTGAGGTATACTACATCCCTAGCTAGAAGAGTAACATTATAAACCTTGGTCAGAAGATAGAAGATGGGAGTAGAGTGGTGTGGTGTGGCCAGTGTGTTCTTGAGAATGTTCGACAGGAATGGAGCACTTTTGATGAAAGTGAAGGATGTTTAGTCGCCAAGCAAACATGACTTCTCTTCCCTGCTCAAGAAAACTTCAGAGCGGAGAAGCCATTGCAGCTGGTGCATGCTGATCTTTGTGGACCGATTACACCCACCACATTGGCTGGTAACAAGTACTTCCTACTTCTTATTGATGATTTTAGTCGATATACGTCGGTGTATGTAATGAGAGAAAAGAGCAATGCATTTGGCATCTTCAAGAAATACAACTATACAAGTAATTGGTTGAGAATGGTTCTGACCACAAGATGAAGGTTTTGAGAACTGATCGGGGTGGTGAATTTCTATCCAAAAGCTTTGTAATTTTTTGCGAAGAGGAAGGGAATGAGCGCCATCTTACTGCACCATACATACCACAAAAAAATGTTGTAGTAGAGAGGAGAAATCACACTATAATGGCCACATCAAGAAGCTTGCTCAAGAGCATGCATGTACTGGGAAGGATGTGGGGAGAAGCGGTCAAGCATGTCGTGTACTTGCTCAATCATTTGCCGACAAAAGCATTGTGCGAGCGCACGTCGTTTGAAGCCTGGACTAGTAAGAAACCAAGCCTAGCTCACTTGAGAGTGTTTGGATGCACTGCACATGTGAAAGTTGCAAGGCCAGACACAAAGAAGCAAGATGACCGTAGCATGCCCTTGGTGTATCTCGGTGTGGAAGAAGGGAGCAAGATCCATTGCCTCTATGATCCTCGACGCAATAAGATTCATGTCAGTAGATATGTTGTATTTGTGGAGGAAAAGAAGTGGCAATGGGATGGTGACTGTAACTGTGACTTGCAGATATGGGTGGAATTCTCAGTTGAAGAACATGATGCAGCCATGGTAGGCGCGACAGTAATCATAGCAAGCGCAGTGACATCGGTAGGCTCGGCAACATCAGTGCTGTAGGGCACGACATCATCAATGCCTCAGGGCTCACTAGATTCACCTGCATCCTCACCGTGAACACCTCAGCACGTGGCAGGCACGCCACCATGCACACCGCAGGGAGTGTTGAGCGCAGCACCATGCACGGGCGCGGTGAGCGTGGTAATGACTACACCACGAGGAGTGGTAGCTGCATAAACATCGGTGCTGCCTGGGGCGGCATCACCGGTACCATCGCTAGTGAGCACGGACTTGTCGTCTAGTGAAAACACTCCTGTCTATTGTTCTCTAGTTGATGTCTATGCGAGACCAGCTACCACCTTGGATCTCGAGAGGGTTGTTGTTAGTTTCAAGAGCCAAACATAGAAGGAGGTCATGGAGAGAAGCATTGGAAGGACACAATGGAGAAAGAAGTTGATGCCATCGAGAAGAACAAGACTTGGGAGCTCACCGAGCTGCCACCTGGTGATAAACCCATTGGATTGAAATGGGTGTTCAAGTTGAAGAAAGATAGCGAAGGCAATATCCTAAGCAAGGCTTGTGGCGAAGGGGTATGTTCAACAGCAAGGTGTTGATTTTGAGGATGCCTTTGCACCGGCGGCTAGACTAGACACCGTCAGGTTGATCATCTCCCTTGCAGCTCAACGGGGTTGGGAGGTTCACCATATGTAGTCAAATCGGTGTTTCTAAATAGCGATCTCCGAGAAGAAGTTCACGTTGCTCAACCTGAAGGTTTGATCATGAAGAACCAAGAGGACAAGATGGAAGGGCTCTGCTTCATGAGGTGCTTGCAATAACAGGTGGTGTACACAAGGAGCAATGGGGCAAATGCACTCATTGTTGGTGTCTATGTGGATGATCTGGTAGTCACTAGCGCAAGTGTGACCGATGTAAAGGGGTTCAAGCATCAAATGATGAGGGAGTTTGGGATGAGTGACCTTGGTTTGCTGTCTTACTACCTTGGTATTGAGGTGCACCAGAAGAAGGACCACATCACTGTAAGACAGCTCATCCTATGCAAAAGAAAGTGCTGGTACAGTTCGGCATGGATGAATGCAACCCAACAAAATACTCCATGGAGCCCAAGTTACAGCTCGAAAAGGATCCTCAAGGAAATTTGGCGTATCCAACAGAATATAGGTGCGTCATCGGATGCCTAAGGTATTGACTCACACCCGTCTAGATCTCTCTTATGTTGTGGGGATGGTGAGCCGGTATATGGAGAAACTTACTACCATGCATCACCAGGCAGTCAAGCAAATTATCATGTATGTCAATGGCATGTTATGGGCTGGTGTATGCGAGAGGACATGAGAATGTGGACCTGGTTGGTTTCTCTGAAAGCAATTTAGCCGGCGACATCGATCACAGGAGAAGTACTGGAGGCATGGCGTTTTACCTCTATGCAGAGGCGGAGCTGGGCCTCGGGCCGCCGGGGCAATGGCCCGAGGCCCAGGATCAAAATGCCGTGTTAATTTATTTGAATAATTAGCAAAAAAAAAGAAGAAGATTTGGACCCGAAATCAGCTGGGTCGGCCTGAGGCGTGGCCCGTGGCCAGCTACACCACTGCCTCTACGGGAATATGATTGCATGGGCATTGTGAGAACCCGCGTAATTAGCTAACTTTTTTTTTCAGTAATCGGTGTTTAGCGGTAATTAATCTCGGCTTAGCAGTAAGCTAACGGTAGTTTTGCGATCGTCGTTAAACTTCTAGTTTGTCGTCGCGTTGGTTTAGTGGGTTTCGTTTTGTGAGCATCACATCATCGCATTCATCGGTGCCTGATGAGCATCAATCATATTAGATTGCACCTTCCATTTGCATTAGAGAATTAAGTCAATTGTAAGCATTGCCATGAAGTGCATCATCATCTCATATCATCTAGTGTTGTTTAAATAGTTACATCTTAGATTGGTTTGCAAAGCAATAAAAATAGTACATCTTGCATTGCATATCGCCGAGCCCTCCTTGTATCCTTGTTCTTCGATCGCGAACCATCAAACCCGGTGTCGTCCTTGTCATCCAAGAAACACCGTGACGCATACCACTCTCCGCCAATGTGGTTAGAAGCAAGCCAAAGTATTATTAAAGTAAAGATTGCCGTCGGTCTCCGAAGTGCGGAATACTCGAGCAACCGAGTAGTCGGTCCTTGACGATCAAGACACCGCACCAACCGAGTTAGTCGGCTCCTTGATCGCCAAGATATCCGCACCCCTAGGTCATTCGCACATGTCACTTCCGTGGCCTCATCACTCGGCAATATTAGAATTGATGCCCACATTTTATCGAACTACCTCGGTCAATATCCAAAACCAATCCAAAGCCCACGTTTGGACCCAAGGTCCATAAGTCAACAACGATAGAAGCATCATTTGGACCGGAGGTCCATCGAGATAGCACAACTCAGTGAGTACTGAAGGCCAAAAGATAGAGCCATGCTCGGAAGAGAAAGATCCACACCAAAGTTTCCCTCATATGTTCTCACCCTCGGTCGAGCCTCACAGGTATTTCAAGCCTTCCGATTTGAGCTTACATCGGGGCAACAAAGGGACAAGACTCTGATGGAAATCGATGAGAAGATCATGGTAGAAAGTGAATAGGGTTTTAGTAAAAGGGGAAGTCTCGGGCAAGAGATAAGGCAAGCCTCACAACCAACATCCCCGCCCAAAGCCTTCCTTATCCTCACACCAAGACACAAATATCACAATCCTCACTCTCCCACCAGAAAGCCACACAAAGCAATTTCCCTCAATCAAGGCCACCACCAGAGGAACAAGGAGTCCAGATGGCAAGAAGGCAAGGAACCAGAAGCAAAGCAAGATCAAGCTCAACCAAGCACTCCAAACCACCATAGCCGCAACCCACATCGAAGAGAGTGCAGAAGACCAAGGGAGCGTCAACGACGGCTTCAAACCGGCCAGACACGGACGCGTCGACAGAGACAAGAGCCCTGAGGATCAACAAGACACGAGGCTAGCTCACGCCACCAAGCCACCCCGTCCTAAAGTCACATTCACCGCACAAGCAAGCAAAGACAAAGCCCACCAGTAGCAAAGAGCACCTCCTCCCATGTTCATCCCATCTCAAGGCCAAGAACAGAACCACGTGAGCAAGCAAGGCAAGAACAAGCCATCACCAAATCAAAGGCACAAGCATCCCACCGCCATCCTCAAGGTCAAGCCACTCCAAAGCATCAAGGCGGCCGGAGGTGAAGCAAGCTCAAGATCCTCACCATCACGACTTGTAAGCACCGAGGCGAAAAGGAGAGCACCAGCCTGACGCCGACGCGCCATCCTCCTCTTCCCCAATCTCAGAGCCCACAAAAGGTAGCACTAATACACCTAGGTTGCTCAATCATGTGCGTCTAACACATCTCGAATTAGTGCATCACTTAGATCCCAGTCTTCCAAAGACAGAACCCATATACCATTTAGCTCTCGAACATCTAAGTATCATCATAGAGCATGCAAACATGAATCTCAGTTCATCACATCACCGTAGCGAAGATCAACATCTAGCTCTCGAGCTTCAAGTTTCATCACAGAGCAAGAGAGGATAGGACTAGTGTTTAGGGAAGTTTTACCTCGGACGACAATAAGGCAAGGCCACCATTCGAACCCCTTCGACCTGCTCGATGCATCTGCATCGCAAACCGAAATCATCACTTCATATGCATGTTAACTCGCATGTTGTTTCTTAATAAAGGGGGAGAGAGAAAGCGAGAGCGAGCTAGGAGAGGCGTGGCGCGGCGGCAGCACGAGCCGGCGAGCTGGGGCGCGAGGTCGGGCCGAGTGCCGGCGGCCGAGGCCGGCCGGCAGGCGGCGCGGCCGAGAGGAGCCGCGGCATGAGGCGACCGAGGAGGCCGTGGGTAGCGCGAGCCCCTTGGAGAGGCCGGGCGAGCCGAGAAGAAGTGGCGTGGGCCGGCCGGCGGGTCGGGCGCCGAGCCGGGACCGAGCGAGGTGGCGCCGACCTTCGGTCGCGCGAGGAGAAACGCAGAGCTAGAGGTGGGGCGAGCCGGTGGCGCTGGGCGACGGCGACCGTAGAGGCGGCGTGGGAGAAGACCAGAGGCAGCGTGGGAGAAGACCAGAGGCGCGCAACGCGCCGAGAAGGCGATGGTGGCGGCGCATCCGGGGCGAGGGAAGAAGAAGGAAACCAGAAAGGGAAGAAGCCGAGGGGGCGGTTCGGATGGGAAGTGGGAAGGAGCTAGGGGTAGGAGAGAGAGAGAGAGAGAGAGAGAGAGGAGAGTTTAGGAGTAGTTAGAGTTAGGAATCTAATTAAATTGTTAGTAGTATGGATTGATAATCGATTTCGGTATTCGCTAATCGATAGCTTGTATTATCGGATGCTATAGCGATGCTAGAATGATTAACTTGATCCCCATAAGTTTATTTGAGAAGGTAGTTAGCCGTTTGCCCGATTAATCTTTGTAGCGATGAGCGTATACTTGGAGAATTTGATCCGCTTAGTGGTTGTGATCGCGATTGGTCTTCTAGTTTAGAACGTTATAATGTGTAATTCGGCACTGCCCCTGTAGTTGTTAGTAGTAGATCGGTCATGCATGGGAAGTGCTAATAGAACGAGAACCCAGAAAGTGTTGTTTAACTTAAAATTGTGCTAACATTATAGGATCTATTAACCTATGTACTACTAGTATCACCCAAATTCAGCTGTATATTTATTTTTGCCTTGTGTGTGCTGTCGATTGCTACAGAGGACGATCCAACATCGACGGGAGCAGCTGAGCAGAATCTTGTCAACACCAACCTTTTCTACAACTTTAAAGGCAAGCGATCCTCTTGAACATGAATCTAGCTATTTTTAATCAGAATCAGATTTACTATATCATATACAATATTGCATCAAAACTATTTCTCAAAACTCAAAACATTTAAATGAAGATGATGAGGAAAGAAAGGAATATTATGATGAGTAATGAATGAGATGAAAGATGATGTATTATTATGGCTGGTAAAGGGGGCCCGGGGCAAGGATGAAAGAGGGCAAGAGGTGGGACCCCTTTACATATGGTTATTATATAAGGACCAACAACACTCTTGCTCGGTCAGAAGCCGTATCTAAGTACCAACCATTCTCTCATTTCGATGAGCGTAAAATGCCGCCAGACACGTAATTATGCTCTCCACAACGGGTAAGTATATATGTGTGCGTGTTTATGACAGACGCAGCGCTATAGCGCTAGGTGGAGTGTTGGGTGCGAGAGGATGAACCGCCCAACCAACATTATCGAAACTTCGGTGTTGGCGGTGGGCACCGACGGAGGTAATGGGTGGAGAAATTAATCACGTAACTGAAAACGTTACGTATTCTGAACTCGAAGTCGCATCAAAGGAAATGCGATGGACCTAGCTCATATAGAGCTCAGAATAGTTATGGGTAAAGTGGTACAAGCCTGCGCAGTGCTATATCAAATCATGAATTCATGCCAGTCTCCTGGATTGGAGTCTACGGGAACCGCTAGGGGTCTTTCTTCTCTCCGAGTGACTAGTAGTCTTTTCTGAATTAAAATTGTCACCTATTGTTTTAAAGAGTTATGTATTTTCAGAATCAGAGATGAGCTAGAAAATGAAGTAAAGAACAGAGATGAGTCATACAGTGCATTTTGCTATTAATGCTTGCTGAGTACATTAATTTGTACTCAACCTTGTTAGTATTCTCCTTTGTAGATCCTAGTCCGGCCAGAAACTATTCCGTGTTGGACGAAGGACTTGCAGGTACTGATGAAACCGCACGAGGCGAGGGCGTTGACTTTGAGAACCAGGGTGAGATGGGCAGCCGACTCGGCGCTGGGGACGAATTGAAGATCGATGGAGTAAAGAAAGGCGCATTTGGGATTTAATCCCATTGTGCCGTTTATAATTACTATGTAAGAACCATAGCCTTACGTGGCTAACTGGAATAAAAGGTACAGTTTCTATTTTATTGTTCTGCTACGCTAACTCTGGTAAGGCTTACTATTCGTTGGAATGGTGTTTTACCGCATGCATTTAATAGTAATCCGTATGCCTAAGTGTGATTACCCCTGGGGTAATGACACGGGGCGCTAGAGGTGGTATCAGAGCAATAAGATCGGGCCACGCTAATAAAATAGAAACTGTAGCAAGAACTTAGATGTGCTTTTCTTGCTCGCTATATGGCACTAAGTATTTTATTAATCCTTATCTCAACGTCAATTTTTTACTTTCAGTCCCATTTCAAAATTAGTATGTTAAAAAAAAAAAACTTACCTCTTCTTAATGGTGACCTTCCTACTAACGTAGAACCATTCCGTCGCAGAAGGTTGAAGTTCGAGTCTTAGTTCGAGAGAGTGGGGAAGCATGTGCTTCGTCATAAGATTCGTGTTGTTAGTTCCTGCTAAATAATTTGCCAGGCTAGCAATTAGACATAGGATAGATGCTTTGAAGGCTATAGGCGAAGGGGTATCAATATAAGGTCATAAGTTTTCATGCTGGGGTTAGAGGCATGGAGTAGAACTCTGGTGTGGACCTGTTATTCCAATATCGGGATAAGTATGGGCCATACCCATTAGCTTCTTACCTTTCATCTGTACCACCAGAATGACCCGTCAGCATCTTAAAGTAATCGAGAACTACTTAAGGAAAGTAAAGGATGGCTGACGGTGTGAAAAGATGACTTATCCCACTTCTGCACTTCAATTTCCCGAACGAGTGGTTCGTGGCACTCCGAGCGTGTAGCTCTGGCGTACCCAGGAGCGAAATCTTGGGCGTACTCAGGAATGAACCCTGAGCGGTCCCAAACACGTGGTTTGGGTGGACTCGAGCCAGCTCTCGAGCGTACCTGGGCACGTGGATCCAGGGTAGTGTAGGTTCGCACTCAGAGGCAAGCTCGGCGGTCCCAGCTGTGGATCAGGCGGTCTTGAGAACGGGATCTCAAGCGTGACTGAGCACGAGAGACTCAGGTAGAATAGGATTTGGATCTTTTTGCATCTCCTTGTTTCTTGGTGTTATTTGCTTCATATGTGTATAGAATAATACAAGTTACCTGCGGTTAGCTTTCTTCTCTATCTCAAGCTATTGCTAAAGAAGATGGAAGGTCGAGGAGGCGAAGAACGTGAATTGGAATTGCGATTGGGACTCACGCCGCAAGTACAGTCCACAGAAAATCCAGCAGTGAACTTCAGTAAGTCAGCATCTGGTCAACCACAAGCTACTACCATACCAGAAACCAACCATCTACCATCAACCACCTTCTTATAAACCTCGTCCATGTATATCGCAACAGCCACCACCAACATATGGATCACCTCAACAACGACCCTTTAACCAACCTTTTCAGATCTCACAAGCCCAGCAGTAACCACCACCAAGATATGAACCGCCTGGGCCAAGAATTTTCAACCTATCCTTTCATAAACCCATAGCCCAATAGCAGTTTGTTGCCATAACTCGTGGTTGTGCAAAGTATCGAAGTTGCCACCTGACGAAGGATAGCATGATTGTTGAATATCAGATTAAAGGATTATACGATTGTGTATATTGGATTGTTAGAAACGATCGTGGTGAGATATTAGATTATAGAAATAAATTATTATTGGATACTGGAGTAATGAATCGCTGGATGTGGAATGGTGGAAATAGAAAATTGTTGGATATTGAATGTTTGATTATAATTGTATAGTATTATTGGATTATCGAATATTGGGCTAAAGAATATTGAATTATGGAACTAGATGATTGTGAATATTGGATTGATGGACATTGGATTAGTAGGAATACATGATTATTGAGTAGTTGGATTATTATTGAGTATAGAAATGAATGTTGACTAGGGATTATGTGAATATACTTCTGGATTATTGGAATCAAGAATATTGGATTATGAAGATAGATTATGGTTGAAGACTGGATTGTGAGATTATATAATTGTTGGAGTTGGATTATCAGATTTCATCATTATTGGATTATAGAAATGTATCATGATCGGATTATTAGAAGTATATTATTGTTAGATTATAGAAATATCTTTGTTGGATACTAGAATATGCTGATGTTGGATTATAGACGTATATCTTGTTGCAGTATAGAAATAGATCTTGATTGGATTATAGAAATATGTCTTGGCGGATTCAAATGAATTTTAATAATTTTGGAGAGTTAGAAATGAGAAATTGATCTAGTGTGGATTTGGATTGAAATACGAAACGATTGGAGTATCGTAGCAATTCAAGATGTAAATTTTGGTGAATTGGTTGAATCATGATAAATGAGTAAATTTTGTGAATTAATCGAATGATTCGGTTATGTTGGATTTATTAGATATAATTGAGTAATGAAATAGGATTTGGATATATTGTTGGTAATCGTGGGAAATCCTGTATTGATAATATGATCGGGTTTAGATAATGAATAAAGAATGATGTTGGATTAGTATAGGAAATTATAATTGGAACTCTGGTGCTTTGGTTGGATTACCAAGAAGTGATGGAATTGAGAAAGTAAATGAATTAATAGTGCTCGATTGATTTATAGTGGTTGATGGAACTAATCGGACAACCGGATCAAGTTGAATTCATGGAATATGATTACCTGTTGGAATTGGATTTAGATGTATTTTCAGTAATGATCGAAAATCTAGTATTGACAATTCGATCAGGTATAGGTAGTGAATAAGAAGCGGAGTTGGATTATTATAGTAAGTTGTGATTGGAATTCAGGTGTATTGATTAAATTATACAGAATTAATGAAATTGGCAGAGTTAATTGAATAGTAATGGGTGGTTAATCTACAATCATTAGTGGATTAACAGAAACAAGGATATTGTGGATCTATAGGTATAGTAGATTGATTTGGACAGGATGGATACTCATGCACAAACCCAACAGATAAAGTTACACCCATTCCTGGTGCCAACCCATATACACATGCCAACAGGTGAAGCCCACAATTTATGACAACAACAGCCACTCAGAGATCAACAGCATCTGGTGAAACATTAAGAAGAAGAACGAGGCCTTAAGGTGCACAATCCGACGGGAGTCGAAACCATCGGTCAAGAATTCAGAAGATCTATTCATAGCAACCGCATTGGAGGGATCACCAGTCAGTGAAGCTACATGGAAAAATGACGAAGAGCTATGCGGAGTCTTCCCCAAAACTATCCCCCGGAGTGATCCCAATTTCGGGGACGAAATTTTTCTAAGGGGGGTAGGATGTGAGAACCCGCGTAATTAGCTAACTTTTTTTTTCAGTAATCGGTGTTTAGCGGTAATTAATCTCGGCTTAGCAGTAAGCTAACGGTAGTTTTGCGATCGTCGTTAAACTTCTAGTTTGTCGTCAGCGTTGGTTTAGTGGGTTTCGTTTTGTGAGCATCACATCATCGCATTCATCGGTGCACAGTAGCATCAATCATATTAGATTGCACCTTCCATTTGCATTAGAGAATTAAGTCAATTGTAAGCATTGCCATAGAAGTGCATCATCATCTCATATCATCTAGTGTTGTTTAAATAGTTACATCTTAGATTGGTTTGCAAAGCAATAAAAATAGTACATCTTGCATTGCATATCGCCGAGCCCTCCTTGTATCCTTGTTCTTCGATCGCCGAACCATCAAACCCCGGTGTCGTCCTTGTCATCCAAGAAACCTGCACGCATACCACTCTCCGCCAATGTGGTTAGACAGAAGCAAGCCAAAGTATTATTAAAGTAAAGATTGCCGTCAGTCTCCCGAAGTGCAGCTGAATACTCAGAGCAACCAGAGTAGTCGGTCCCTTGACGATCAAGACACCCAGACCAACCGGAGTTAGTCGGCTCCTTGATCGCCAAGATATCCAGACCCCCCTAGGTCATTCGGCACATGTCACTTCCGTGGGCCTCATCACTCGGCAATATTAGAATTGATGCCCACATTTTATCGAACTACCTCAGTCAATATCCGAAAACCAATCCAAAGCCCACGTTTGGACCCAAGGTCCATAAGTCAACAACGATAGAAGCATCATTTGGACCGGAGGTCCATCAAGATAGCACAACTCAGCAATGAGTACTGAAGGCCAAAAGATAGAGCCATGCTCGGAAGAGAAAGATCCCACGACCAAAGTTTCCCTCATATGTTCTCACCCTCGGTGAGCCTCACAGTATTTCAAGCCTTCCGATTTCAGTTTACATCAGGGCAACAAAGGGACAATGGCTCTGAGGGAAATCGAGAGAAGATCATGGTAGAAAGTGAATAGGGTTTTAGTAAAGGGGAAGTCTCGGGCAAGAGATAAGGGCAAGCCTCACACCAACATCCCCGCCCAAAGCCTTCCTTATCCTCACACCAAGACACAAATATCACAATCCTCACTCTCTCCCACCGAAAGCCACACAAAGCAATTTCCCTCAATCAAGGCCACCACCGGAGGAACAAGGAGTCCGGATGGCAAGAAGGCAAGGAACCGATAAGCAAAGCAAGATCAAGCTCAACCAAGCACTCCAAACCACCA
The DNA here is from genome assembly GCA_036346255.1 of Ampelocalamus luodianensis. Classification (NCBI taxonomy): domain Eukaryota; kingdom Viridiplantae; phylum Streptophyta; class Magnoliopsida; order Poales; family Poaceae; genus Ampelocalamus; species Ampelocalamus luodianensis. The sequence continues at coordinate 26,761,599 of CM070622.1, forward strand.
TAGCCGCAACCCACATCGGTGAAGGAGTGCAGGAAGACCAAGGGAGCGTCAACGACGGCTTCAAACCGGCCAGACACGGGACCGCGTCGGCAGAGACAAGAGCCCTGAGGATCAACGGCACCGAGGCTAGCTCACTGCCGGCCGAAGCCACCCCCTGTCCTAAAGTCACATTCACCGCACAAGCAAGCAGACAAAGCCCACCAGTAGCAAAGAGCACCTCCTCCCATGTTCATCCCATCTCAAGGCCAAGAACAGAACCACCAGAGCAAGCAAGGCAAGAACAAGCCATCACCAAATCAAAGGCACAAGCATCCCACCGCCATCCTCAAGGTCAAGCCACTCCAAAGCATCAAGGCAGCCGGAGGTGAAGCAAGCTCAACATCCTCACCATCACGACTTGCAAGCACCGAGGCGAGAAAGGAGAGCACCCGCCTGACGCCGACGCGCCATCCTCCTCTTCCCAATCTCGAGCCCACAAAGGTAGCACTAATACACCCTAGGTTGCTCAATCATGTGCGTCTAACACATCTCGAATTAGTGCATCACTTAGATCCATCTTCCAAAGACAGAACCCATATACCATTTAGCTCTCGAACATCTAAGTATCATCATAGAGCATGCAAACATGAATCTCAGTTCATCACATCACCGTAGCAAGATCAACATCTAGCTCTCGAGCTTCAAGTTTCATCACGAGCAGAGAGGATAGGACTAGTGTTTAGGGAAGTTTTACCTCGGACAACAATAAGGCAAGGCCACCATTCGAACCCCTTCGACCTGCTCGATGCATCTGCATCGCAAACCGAAATCATCACTTCATATGCATGTTAACTCTGCACAAGTTGTTTCTTAATAAAGGGGAGAGTAGAAAGCGAGCGAGCTAGGGAGGCGTGGCGCTGGCGCAAGACCGAGCCGGGCGGCTGGGGCACCGAGGTCGGGCCGAGTGCCGGCGGCGAGGCCGGCCCGGCAGGCGGCGGGCCGAGAGGAGCCGCGAAGCATGAGGCGACCGAGAGGCCGTGGGTAGCGGCGGAGCCCCCTTGAGAGGCCGGCGAGCCGAGAAGAAGTGGCGTGGACCGGGCCGGCCGGTGAGCGTCGAGCCGGGGCCGAGCGAGGTGGCGCTGACCGGTCGCGCCGAGGAGAAACGCAGAGCTAGAGGTGGGGCGAGCCGGTGGCGCTGGGCGACAGCGGACCAGGCGGCGTGGGAGAAGACCGAGAGGCGCGTGGGAGAAGACCGAGAGGCGCAACGGCGCCAAGGCGATGGTGGCGCGCATCCGGGAGCCGAGGAAGAAGAAGGAAACCAGAGAAAGGGGAAGAAGCCGAGGGGCGGTTCGGATGGGAAGTGGGAAGGAGCTAGGGGTAAGGAGAGAGAGAGAGAGAGAGAGAGAGAGAGAGTTTAGGAGTAGTTAGAGTTAGGAATCTAATTAAATTGTTAGTAGTATGGATTGATAATCTGATTTCGTATTCGCTTAATCTGATAGCTTGTATTATCGGATGCTATAGCGATGCTAGAATGATTAACTTGATCCCCATAAGTTTATTTGAGAAGGTAGTTAGCTTCGTTTGCCCCGATTAATCTTTGTAGCATGAGCGATACTTGGAGAATTTGATCCGCTTAGTGGTTGTGATCGCGATTGGTCTTCTAGTTTAGAACGATAATGTGTAATTCGACACTCGCCCAGTAGTTGTTAGGCCGTAGATCACCATGCATGGGAAGTGCTAACGAGCGAGAACCCGTAAAGTGTTGTTTAACTTAAAATTGTGCTAACATTATAGGATCTATTAACCTATGTACTACTAGTATCACCCAAATTCAATTTGTATATTTATTTTTGCCTTGTGTGTGCATGTCGATTGCTCTGAGGACGATCCAACATCGACGGAGCAAATGAGCGAATCTTGTCAACACCAACCTTTTCTACAACTTTAAAGGCAAGCGATCCTCTTGAACATGAATCTAGCTATTTTTAACTGTAAACTGTATTTACTATATCATATACAATATTGCATCAAAACTATTTCTCAAAACTCAAAACATTTAAATGAAGATGATGAGGAAAGAAAGGAATATTATGATGAGTAATGAATGAGATGAAAGATGATGTATTATTATGGTGGTAAAGGGGCCCGGGCAAGGATGAAAGAGGGCAAGAGGTGGGACCCTTTACATATGGTTATTATATAAGGACCAACAACACTCTTGCTCGGTCGAAGCCGTATCTAAGTACCAACCATTCTCTCATTTCGATGAGCGTAAAATCTTGCCAGATTACGTAATTATGCTCTCCACAACGGTAAGTATATATGTGTGCGTGTGTTATGATGACGGCAGCGCTATAGCGCTAGGTGGAGTGTTGGGTGCAGAGAGGATGAACTGCCCAACCAACATTATCGAACTCGGTGTTGGCAGTCGGCACCGACGGAGGTAATGGGTGGAGAAATTAATCACGTAACTGGAAAACGTTCTGTATTCTGAACTCGAAGTCGCATCAAAGGAAATGCGATGGACCTAGCTCATATAGAGCTCAGAATAGTTATGGGTAAAGTGGTACAAGCCTGCGCAGTGCTATATCAAATCATGAATTCATGCCAGTCTCTGGATTGAGTCTCTGACGGAACCGCTAGGGTCTTTCTTCTCTCCGAGTGACTAGTAGTCTTTTCTGAATTAAAATTGTCACCTATTGTTTTAAAGAGTTATGTATTTTCAGAATCAGAGATGAGCTAGAAAATGAAGTAAAGAACAGAGATGAGTCATACAGTGCATTTTGCTATTAATGCTTGCTGAGTACATTAATTTGTACTCAACCTTGTTAGTATTCTCCTTTGTAGATCCTAGTCCGGCCAGAAACTATTCCGTGTTGGACGAAGGACTTGCAGGTACTGATGAAACCGCACGAGGCGAGGGCGTTGACTTTGAGAACCAGGGTGAGATGGGCAGCCGACTCGGCGCTGGGGACGAATTGAAGATCGATGGAGTAAAGAAAGGCGCACGCGAAGGATTTAATCCCATTGTGCCGTTTATAATTACTATGTAAGAACCATAGCCTTACGTGGCTAACTGGAATAAAAGGTACAGTTTCTATTTTATTGTTCTCGCTACGTTAACTCGGTAAGGCTTACTATTCGTTGGAATGGTGTTTCTGCGCATGCATAATAAGAATCAGATGCTTAAGTGTGATTACCCCTGGGGTAATGACACGGGGCGCTAGAGGCATCCAGAAGCAGAAGACCGTGGCTTTGTCTTCATGCAAAGCCGAGTTTATGGCGACAACAGCTGCAGCTTGTCAGGCGTAGTGGTTGCGGAGTCTACTAAGTGAGGTGACTGGTTGTGGGCCCAAACCGGTCACATTATTTGTCGGCAACAAGTCCTGCCATAGTATTGATGAAAACCCCAGTACTTCATGAGAGCAACACGCATATTAATACTCGCTTTCACTTCATTCGCGAATGTGTGGAGAGGGGATAGATCATAGTGGAGCACGTTTGCACAGAAGAACAGAGTGCAGATGTCCTTACAAAGGCACTCGCAAGAGGGAAATTCGCGGAGATGCGGAAGCTACTTGGTGTGAAGGATCTTGAGCCAAGTCTAGATGAGGAGGGAGAATGTTAGTATTAATCTAGGACTTGGTCGTTCTTTGTTCAATTAATTAAGCAAAGTTGGTGTGTATGTGCATGCCTGTGTGCATGGCACTGTGCGCATGTGTAAAGTGCGCTTGTGTGCGTCGTGTGCACTGTGGACATGATAAAATCGGATCACACAAGTAGTGCAGATCCTGGAGTCTTTCCTAGAGTCTTTTTAGGATTGAGGTTGTTGTGTTCGTAGGAGATAAGGTTTATCTTTCTATACTGGTGTTCGGTAGATGAAAAACAGAGAAAATTTCCCAACCGTGTTCTTCTTCTTGTTCATGTGAGCGTTAAATACTAAGTTTGGCGTTTGATCTTGGGCGTGTCCAGCGATTCTAGGTTCAAAACCAACAACGCCCAGACCGGTGAGGAGTACACGGACACGGGCGCGCTGGTCCTGCGCAACTCGACGGTCACGGTGCACGAGTCATCGGGCCTCCCACCGAGACCATCGTCGCGTCGTCCCCTCAAACCCCCAAAGCGGCACAGGATGGTTCTTCGTCGGATCCGGCCGCGAGGTTCGGCGCATCGACGGGAACCGACGAGGCCAAAGCTATCAGCGTTGTGATTGACGCTGCGCAGCTCAAGTGGGAGAACCCCGTCCCAAGGGTGTCGCTGCTATGGTCACTGTGGCGCAGCACACCACAGGAGGGCGCCGCCGGCCGGGTACGTGTGCCACAGGTGCCTCATCCCGGGGGAGTTCATCCAGCACTCTCCCACTAACGGCGACCCAAGACTCGACCTCGGAAGGACGGCGACTACTCCAGTACTTGCCCCGGCGCAGGTGCCCGCGAGCCCCGATGACGGCATCCCGGCCGAACTCCACTGCAAGATTTGCAAGAAGGTTATGGCCGACGCGGTGTTGACGAGCAGTTGCAGCTTCGCCAGCTTCTGCGACAGGTGCATCAGGGAGCACATCGTCGTGAAGTCCAAGTGCGTGTGCGGGGCGCAAGCATGCACGGACGATGTGATCCCGATGAGGACTGTCCTAGCTTAATCACATACACACCTAAATATGACAATTCAACGCACTATCACATCGATTGAAGCTAAACTTTATGATTACAATTGTGTTTTATTTGATCGTGGTGAGTTCAGATTATAACAGTCTTGATTAAAAGAAAGAGTCTATGTCACGTACGATCCTAAAATTAGAAATTTGGAATACAAAATAAAAAAACAGTAATTTGATTTTCATACATAATCCTAATTAAAACCCCGAATAAATATTATTTAAAATTAAAATTAAACAAAAATTAGCAATTAAATTTATGTAGAAATTAAAAAAACTAAAATTCAAATAAATATGGAACTATTTGGTAGCTAGAAGATGACAAGAATGTAGGTAGCGTGTAAGTGGCTCAGCCCGCAGCAGCCTGTAGTGTCTGCATAAACTTATTGCGGGTAAACGAACAGCCGCATCCCACAACTGGTTAGCTTGGTGGGTATGCGGGCTTAGCGAACCAGCCCACATCTTTAAGTCGTTTCTGGTTTTACTCCTGAAACATTTAAAGATGGAAGCTTATCAAGGGAAGGCGAGAACTGGCACCCCCTTTCTTCGATGGAAGCCCTGCGGTTGCGGACCTCCTCCTCCAACTCGAGTCAAGTTGGTGATGGCACCTTAAAATTCTATAGGACATGGTCTACAACTCCATCGATGTAGACCAACTCCACCGCGTGACACGTGTTTTTTTACGAATCTCAAAGCGTGACATGCTAGCCTTCGGTATTCAATTCGTGAAAATTCACATAAGTGGTTTATGAGGTTGTGTGCTTTGAGATTCGTGAAAAGACACGTGTCACATGATAGAATTGGTCCACATCGATGAAGTTGTGGACTAGGTCTTATAGAATTATTTTCCTTTCCCCCGGCTTGATACTAGCCGACAGCGGCATCCTCCTCCATCTCAAGTCCAACCGGTGGGGTCCTCCGCTCACGCCGTCACAAATCCCGGCGACGATGGTGTTCTCCTCTGGCGTGGTTCTAGGCGGCAGCAACATCGTTTCCACACTCTAGCTCAGATCTGGGCGGTGGCAGCTTCCGCTCGCCAGCACAAACGGAGGAGGCGGCGGCAGTTTCCCCTCTCTTGCCGCCAGCAGCACCGAGATCACCGATTTGCGCAATTCGCTCTACTATCTTGCATGACCAAATATTAGCCGTATAAAAAGTTACAAAATTCAGTACATACCGTGATAAACAAAAGCTCTGATACCACCTGACACGTTCCAACTAGTTAACTAGTGGACGCGTGTAGATGATCCGATCTTTCACGGTAGAGACGATGAGCAACAGCTTCTCTCCCTGTTCTTATGTGCAAACAGCACTAATAATCCAACCGAATTAATTAAGGGATGCGTACACAATAGATGGTATAAATCCTAATCGGCTTGGTGTATTTCCAACAGTTGCCCCTTGTCCTCCGACGGACAGTAGCAATCTACTTAGCAGGAAGCAAAGAACGTATGGTCTCGGTTACTTGTATCCAGCAGCAACAGCGAAGATAATCCTTGGATTAGCACTTAGATCTCAGGAATCAGCAGAAATTGACAAAAAACAGCCGCCGATGCAATAACAGATTAGTTCGGGGCAAACTAAGAATCTCCAAAAATAGATTTGGTATTTTTAAGTCGTCTGAAATTTTCTTAAGTTTAAGTCAACTGTTGTGATCATTGGATTTGTGTAGAGATTGATGTGTCATATGATTGAATATTGATCTAATGGATAAAAAAACATGACTTATACTTAAGAAAATTTCAATCACTTTATGAATAGACAGTCCCGACGATCGGCAACAAGATGTAGAACAGCCGAACCCTATAAAATCCAAAGACCCGAGAGCACCACAGCCCAAGAATCAAATGAAAGATCACACGTGATCAGTCCACAACTTCAATCAACAAGATCCAAACCACGCAGCACTAGATGAACTCATTCAGAATTCACAAAGACAGAAACACATGATATGGTCGTCTCATGGCGTTTTCTGTTTTTTCTTTAACTCCGAACAAAACCGATCTGCATACAAGAGCTAAGGCGTTGGCCTTTTATTCGGACAACTCACGCACGCTGGGAACTCAACTCTGACTCGCCCAACACCAATGGTGTATGACTCGGACACGTACGCTACTTTAGAATAGAAACAACCGATCCCAATGGTTCGGCACAACAAAACGTAGGCACACAAGCCTTGGGCTTGTTTAGTTGATGCCTTGAATTTTATGCATTAAAAAAAGTGGTATCTGAAGGTAGCTTAGAAAGTAGATGATTTTTGACTAATCGAGAAACCTAAAGATGAGTTGTTAAGTTAAAAGTACGTGTCTGGAATTAGTGGATAAAAAATAAACCGTTAGATCGAAGCAATAAATAGTGGATCGAAAGCCTGGAAGCTAGGCGCTGATTTTGCTTGCCTGGGCCTGGCAGCTGCATCAGGGTGGCATCCAAGCAAGCATCTGGTAGTCTCCAGGGTCCTTCTCGGCCAGACAGACATGTATCAGGCAGCGAAGCAAACAGACCCAGACTCCTATTCAGACTCAACAAGAAACAAAGGAAACAAATCAACTCGGATTAATTAGAGGCCCACTCGTACTTACTCTCCTAAAAAAAATCAAATGACATACTAAGGCAATATCCTAATTGGATCAATCCAATCCGAAGCCAGTGCATCTTTTGATTTCCTGTTTCCTTTTCCTTCTGGCTTTCTTCTATTTGCAGGCACTCGCATGCTTGGCTAGGCAAGCCACGTACACACCAGGATCCATGCATTGCCTTGTCCTGCGTCAGAGTTTGCATGTGCTGCTAGTATCTTCCCACGGCCATCTCGGTTAATCTTTTGGCGTGCCGTTGACCATGGCACATCTTTCTATAAAAAAGCTAGCGGACTCCGAGCCTAATCAGGGTGGTCACGTCGTTTTTTTATTGGTCGTCTGATTTCCGTTCGGTTGATTCCTCGCCATTCGATCGGGCTGAGGATTTCTCGCGTGGCTCGTGTTTTCTTGCACGGCTTCGCGTGCTTCCGCCTCGGCTCTGTCTCCATCCACTTTTCCCCTAGCTTCTCTCGCTCTCCGCCTCGGCTTCGCCGTATCCCATCCTCCTTCCTCATCGCTGCTCCTCCCACTCCTCCTGTGTTGGCTTATTTTGTATTCCATGCTACACACCTTCTGAACTGTATATACAGAGCTATTCATACTATATCGTCAGTCTTCGCAACTATTTTACATCACAAAAATATGTCGTCCAAGAACATCCCTCCCTCCGAGCAAACGAAAAAGAGCTGCCAAGATGCAGAAGGCAGCAACTATCTGTAGGTATGTTCTATACATCATCATCTATAGCCATCCCGATTTAATTTCTTACTCATCAGAAACCTATATGCTAATTCGAAACGTTTCTGTCTCTCGACAGTCCATCCGACAAGTGATGGTTCGATAGCACACCTTACCTTTTGCTTCTATTCTACAGATCCATGTTTTGTGCTCTCTACTATAGCACCCACTACTCTTTCCTTTATGTAATCTATCCTTTAGAACATCTGGTGTATTCTATACTTATCCTGTAAGATTATGGATTTCCTATATATGATATTGCACTATGCAGTAACTGAATTCGCTATCCTTCTTGCGTAAGGTTTTTTTTACCAATTTCAAAATGATCAACCTTCCCTTTTGTCTTAGATGAGCCTACAGATGAAAACTGGCCGATTATTTACATTTTTACTGCTATAGATAGAACTGTCTTTAAACAGCCGTATTATACATATCTGAGTCTCTCTGAGTCCAGGACCTCCTCAGGACTCTCCTAGGACCTCCTCTAGGACCTCTCTCAGGACCTCTTCTAGGACCTCATCAGGACCTCCTCCTCTAGGACCTCTCTTAGGACCTCCTCTAGGACCTCTTCTAGGACCTCATCAGGACCTCCTCCTCCCTAGGACCTCCCTCAAGACCTCCTCTAGGACCTCCCTCAAGACATCCTCTAGGACCTCCCTCAGGACCTCCTCATGACCTCCCCTAGAACCTCAAAACCTCTTCCAGGACCTCCCCTAGGACCTCCTCTAGGACCTTAGGACCTCTTCCAGGACCTCCTCATAACATCCTCCAAGACCTCCCTCAGGACCTCCCCCAGGTTCTCCTCCAGAACCTCCTCCACGACCTTCCTTGGGACCTTCTCCAGGACCTCCCTCCTGAGGACCTCCCTTCAAGACCTCCCTCCTCAGGACCTCCCCAGGATCTCCCTCCTTAGGACCTCCCTCCCCAGAACCTCCTTTTAGGACCTCCTCCAGGACCTCCTCTAGGACCTCCCTTTAGGATCTCCCCAGGACCTTCCAAGACCTCCGAGGACCTCCTCTAGAACCTCCCAGGACATCATCAGGACCTCTCCAGGAGACCTCCCTAGGACCTCCTGGAGCTCCTCCAGGACCTCCCTAGGACCTCCTCAGGACATCCCACTTCGATTCAGCGCGCCAACACGCGCGAGGGTTTCTAGTAGGTACTAATAGCCAACTTTGTTATTCTCCCACCATAGTCAGCTAGACCAGCTCCCTCCTCCTCGGCTATCATGGTTGTAGTAGTAGCTTGCGCCGTATCACTAGTGGAGAAAAGAGGGCATGCCCTTGCCTAGCAACATAAAACTAATCTAGTGGCTCCAGTTTAAAATTAAGCTGGTGGCCGATCGATCTCCGTGTTTCCATTACCCATAAGTGACTAAACTGGAGCCACTGGATTGGTTTCACAGAAATCATTAGAGGCGTACTGTTGGCGTAAAAAATATGGCACGAAGAAGCACCAACACACAACTTGCGGTAAAATTGAACCCAGGCGATATTAGGATTCAACTTGGCCAAAATCCACAGCGCACAACACCTAAGCGGAGCTAGTCGTGGTGTTTGAGCGACGATAGTGCCCTAGCTAGGTTTCAGAGCCTGGCCAGGAAAGAAGAAAGAGGTCGAAGAAAGAACAGGACTACAAGGAGACTACGATAGATAAAATAGTAGATGCAAATTGTATTGATCGATTGGTGATGATTACAATCGGCCATGACCCTCTTCTATTTAAAGGGCGGCAGGTCTTAGCCGTAAGAAATCAGGACTCCTAACCAAACAAGATTTACAGATACGATTCGGTTATGATCTCTAAACTTTCTATAACTGATAAATCTTTCCTATTCGATCACGTAAGTTCTCTGGAGTGTTTTTTGAGGAGCTCCTGGAGGGAGGTCCTGGATGCTCTGGCGGGAAGTCCTCATGAGAGGTCCTGAGAAGGTCTTCACGGAAGGTCCTGAGGAGGTCCTCGTGGGAGGTTCACGTGGGAGGCCTTGAGGAGATCTTCGTGGGAGGTCCACATGAGAGGTCTTGAGCGGTCTTGATGAATCCACGTGAGTACTCCTGAGGAGGTCTTAAACGGTCTTGATGAGTCCATGTGAGTACTCCTAAGGAGGTCTTGAACGGTCCTGATGAAGCAACATGAGTGCTCTTGAGGAGGTCCCAGATGTTGTCAATCATCCGGTTTATTTTTAATGGTCTGATTGAAATAAAGGTTCGGATGGTCCGAACGTTCACACCATTCTGAACCATTCGATCTAAATCGAATGGCTTCTCTTTGCCGTGCTTTTCTTTGTCTTCATGACCTGCTGTTTTTGCAAAGACTACCTTTTGGTTGTTTTGCAAAGATCACCCTTTTGAGCCAAGACCTCCTATTTTGCAAATATCACCCTTCAGGATTTTCTAGAATGTCTTCGTGGAGGTCGCTCAAGACCACCTAGGAGGTCTTCCAGGACCTCTCAGGAGGTCTTTGTAGAGGTGGTCATTTTGCAAAGACCACCCTGCAGGACCTCTTGAGAGGTCTTTGTAGAGGTCATCTAGGACCTCTCAAGGGGTCTTTGTAGAGGTTGTCATTTTGCAAAGATCACATTCTAGGACCTCTCGGGAGGTCTTTGTAGAGGTTGTCCAGGACCTCTCAGGAGAGCTTTGAGGAGGTCCTCCAGGACCTCTCAGGAGCACTCTGCCTTCCAGTTCAAAACAGAATAGTAGTTGAATCAGTAGTAGCTTTAAGCTCTTATCGTTAAACCAATCAACACTGCAATGACCATTATAGATGTCAAATCTTGCCATCAACACATGCCCCCCTGTTTTTTTGGTAAACAAATTTGTTTGCCACAAAACAATAATATTTTCAATTGCTCTTCAGGACGACGATTAAACACCAACCATATGTATGTTTCTTAGGACGATGATAAACAGCTCATCGACCATGTGTGCTTCTTAAGTATCCTGCCAAACTCTCGGATAGTATTTTTTCAAATACTTGCCATTAAGAGCTTTAGGTAGCCTATCTCCCTGTAAACATTGCATTATATAAGAATTTCCAGGAACAATCTCTATAACTTTATACGGACCTTCCCAATTTGGAGACCACTTCCCAAACTTATTATCTTTAGACCCAACAGGTAAAATCGTCTTCCAAACTAAGTCTCCTATTTGAAACGATTTTTCCTTCACTTTCTTATTATAGGCCTTGGCTACTCTCACTTTATCTTTTTCAATCTCCCTCAAAGCTTTTAATCTCTCATATGCAACTTCATCTAACCTATCCACCATCAAGTTATGGTAATCTACGGTCGACAAATCATTTTGCCTAGCCAATCTAAGGGCACTCAGATTTACCTCAACAGGTAAAACGGCCTCTTGCCTATACACTAACTCAAACGGTGTTATCTTTGTAGCACTATGTTTAGATATATGATGAGCCCATAATGCCTCAGATAACACTTTATGCCACCTCTTAGGGTTCTCCTCTATCTTCTTCTTAATGAGCTTAACTAAGGTCTTATTACTTGACTCGGCCTGACCGTTGGCCTGAGCATAATAAGGTGAAGAATTAAGGAGCTTGATTCTAAGTGACTCGGCGAATTCACATACTTGATGGGACATAAAAGATGAACCTTGATCAGTAGTTAAAGTTTGCGGTATGCCGAATCTATGAACAATATGTTCCAAAATAAAACTAATCACCTCTTTATGTGTCATGTTTTTAAGCGGAACAACTTCTGTCCATTTTGTAAAATAATCAGTGGCTACTAAAACAAAACGATGACCTTTAGAAGATGCAGGCTGTATTTGGCCGATGAAATCTAAACTCCAATCACACAACGGTCATGGTTTAATAATAGGATGCAACATAGCAGTGGGTGCCAATGGCACATCACCAAATTTTTGACATGACTCACACCCTTTATATTATCTAAAACAATCATCCAACATAGTCAGTCAATAGAAACCAGCTCTTCTTAATAACCACTTCATCTTATGAGCCGACTGATGTGTACCACATATGCCTTCATGCACCTCACCCATAGCAACTTTAGATTGATCCGAACCCAAACATTTTAAAAGTAACTCATCTATAGTTCGACGATACAACTCTCCATCAAGCAATGTATACTTTAATGCTTGTCGTCGAAGCTTTCTATCAACAGATTGACTAGGGCTTTCTAAATAACTAATTAGAGGTTTTCTCTGGTCATTAGGTTCGACAAAACTTGATGTTTTCAAAGCATTCGAACTGCCATCATGCTGTTCGGCTATACAAATTGCAGCACCTTCTAGCATTGGTTTTTCTATCATAAACAATTTACCTCTTTTAACCGGATAACTAGATGCTTGTTGTGCTAAATCATTTGCTCTAATATTCTTTTCTCTAGAAATATGGCTAATAGTAAATTCATCCAAAGTTGCTATTATTTCTAAGCACTTTTCCAAATAAATATTCAATGATTCATCAAAGCATTGATAATTCTTAGAAACTTGCTGTACAACTAATAATGAATCACCAAATGCTTCTATATTCTTTACACCCATGGACTCTAAAATTTGTAATCCTAACAAAAGAGCTTCATGTTCGGCCTGATTATTGGTACAAAAATACTCTAAACAAACCGATGTTTCAAAAACAACATCTCTAGGCGAAACTAAAATAATACCAACACCTTGTCCTTCTCTACAAGTCGAGCCATCAAAATACAATTTCCATAGACGTACAGATAAATAATCAACCAGCTCTACATCATCATCAATCCTATGATCAACAATGAAATTAGCTACAACCTGGCCTTTCATAGATTTCAAAGGTTCATAAGCCAAATCATACTCTATTAATGCATAAGCCCACTTTCCGATTCTACCACTCAAAATCGGCTGTTGCAACATATATTTAATAACATCGGTTTGACATGCAATACCAGAAGTACTAGATAGCAAATAATGCCTTAACTTGGTACAAGCATAAAACAAGGATAAATATAATTTTCCAATAAATACATACCTTGTCTCAGTTCCCAGGAGACGCCGACTCAAGTAAGTAATCACATATTCCTTGTCATTTATTACTTGTGTCAAAACAACGCCAATGACACTTTCTTCTACAACAATATATAACCGAAACGGTGTCCCGGCTTTAGGCGCCCTCAACACAGGAGGTGTAGACAAATACTTTTTAATTTCCTCAAATGCCTGCTGCTGTTCTGCCCCCCAAGTAAACTCGATCTCTTTCTTTAACCGAAGTATAGGAGTGAATGCACTAACTTTACTAGACAAATTAGATATAAATCTCCTAAAATAATTCACCTTTCCTAGGAACTTTTGCATATCCCTTTTACACTGTGGCGCCTTTATTTTCTTAATAGTCTTTATTTTGCTATGATATACTTCTATGCCTCTCTCATGTATTATAAATCCTAAGAATTTACCAGCCGACACACCAAAAGCATACTTGAGTGGGTTCATTTTCAAACCATACCGACGCATTCATTCAAAGGCTTGACATAAATCGGCTAAGTGATGATCCAGACCATCCGATTTAACAATTATATCATCGATGTATACCTCTAGGATAACACCAAGTAGATCATGAAAAATTAAATTTATAGCCCTTTGATAAGTAGCACTAGCATTTTTTAAACCAAAAGTCATAACAACCCACTCAAACAAACCAACAAAACTAGGACATCGAAATGCCATTTTAGACACATCCTCTTTGGCCATAAAAAATTGATTATAACCAGTATTACCATCTAAGAAACTAATTATTCTATATCCTGAAGCATCATTAATTAACATGTCGACTATAGGCATATGAAACTCATCTTTAGGGGTAGCTTTATTTAAATATCTAAAATCAATGCATACTCTCAACTTAGCTTTATTTAAATATCTAAAATCAATGCATACTCTCAACTTACCAGTATTCTTCTTCTCAACCGGGACAATGTTAGAAATCCATTCAGCATACCTACATGGCCTAATAAAACCAGCCTTCAACAATCAGTCTATTTCTTCTTTGATCCAATCATACATATTTGGATTAAATCTTCTAGATGGCTGTTTATAAGGCCTAAAACCAGATTTAATACGCAACCGATACTCAACTAATTCTCGGCTGAGTCCCAACATCTCATGATACTTTCAAGCAAAGCAATCAACATACTCTCTAAGCAATTTTATCACTTTGCTCTGATATTCAACAGACATATTTTTGTTTACAAACATCGGCCGAGGAATAGTCCCATCGCCTATATCAACCTCCTCTAATGGGTCACCCAACGACAAACCTTGTCCTAGCTTTTCTACTTCACAAATATCGTTCTTGTTTGATCGATATTGCTCTGTACGCTGTTGCAACCATTCTAGACTATTTTCTTTACTCATTTATAACATCATATTACTAAGCTGAGCTGCAGAGGCCGGCTGTACAGACACAGGTACAAAATCATCCTTTGTAACACGAAGATAATCATAACTAGAAAGATCTAAACCTGTCAAACATCGAACATCACCATACTGCCAATCAGCTGAAGCATCGGCCAAAACGACATAAGCTGATGTGTCCGCTTGAACCACTTCTATGTCATCATCAATCCATTGTACTAAAGTTTGATGCAGGGTAGAAAGAACGCAACGATTTGCATGTATCCAATCACGACCCAATAAAATACTATAATTACCTTGCACATCAATGACGAAGAAGGCCGTAGGTAGATTTTTGCTTCCAACAGTAAGTTCCATAGAGATGACGCCCTTGGCCTCCGTGGACCCACCCGTGAAACCATTAAGTATCAAATTAGTCTTCATAAGCTCGTTGTCTTTACCCAATTTCTTGAAAATTGAATACGACATCAAGTTCACGGCAGCCCCACCATCAACTAACATCTTAGAAATCGGCCTACCATTGATATGCCCCCTAACATATAATGGTTTCAAATGTCAGCTCGATTCCTCGGGCTTCTCAAAAATAGCTTCTTTAGGGCCAAGACATAACTGGGCAACCTCTTCACTAGCAACCTGAAACTACGAAGGCAATGTAAACACCATATTAATATCCATACCCTCACGACGCAGAGTATCATCTTTGATCATTGGAGACCCCTCATCATCCAACAAATCATCCTCATTATCATCAGCTACCTGAACTGGTGTCTCAACTGGCTTTACCCTCCACTCTTTTCGGACAGGCACTATAGGCTTTATTTCGTTAAATATTTCGTCTATCACCTTCTCTGCTCTAGCTTCTCTAAGTTCTTGCATGCGCAGCTGCTGTAACCTTCTCTTTTGGGAATGAGAAAGACCGAGAGGGCACCAACGGGGCTGTGGTTTTGTCCTGGCGTTAAAGATATTTTTCCTTAACTTTTCCCATTGTTTTTGGTGCTTCAAAATCAGCATGCGATGTGGTTTGCTCGGTTGCTACTGTAGCCGAACTGATGCCACAGGTATTGTAGCTAT
Organism: Ampelocalamus luodianensis; assembly: GCA_036346255.1. Taxonomy (NCBI): domain Eukaryota; kingdom Viridiplantae; phylum Streptophyta; class Magnoliopsida; order Poales; family Poaceae; genus Ampelocalamus; species Ampelocalamus luodianensis. The sequence goes on from CM070622.1 coordinate 26,776,985, forward strand.
GATACTATTCATGGCTACTATAGACGCGCTGTTGCTCGCATCTGAACCATGTGCTGCTATTGTTGCTGTGTACTTCCCATTGCTAATATTTGATACAACGATAGCCGATCGTTTTTGCTTCTCTTCCTTTTCGATACTCGGCTCTTTTGCCTTTGAATTCAAATCTGACTTTTCACCTGAATTACCATTACTCTTGACACGATACACCTTCTTCACCATTTTATTATCTCTCCCATCGTAAGACCGATTTGTTTGATCAAAACGGTCATTATTAGGACATAATAACCTATCAAACACAGGCCGTCTTGGTGCTGTCCACCCCGGGTGGAATAGTCCAAAAGGCATTGGAGGCGGCATCCATGGACCACACCAGCCCCACGGTGTACAAGGAGGAAAACCAACAGGAGGAGGACCCCATGGGATGGGCATTGGCGGCCCAAAAGGAGGATACGGCGCTGCTGCACGGAGGTCCTCTCGATGACGATCCCGATCACCAAACTCTTGCTTTGTAAGTGATCTCGGTCGCTTGAAATTACTTGGCCGACTGCTAGCCTTACCATCTTCATATTTAGCTAGAAGCTGGGCAAACGTGGGCTTCGGCTTTTCAACCTTTTTGATGGTCTTGCCCCTACCTTTATTAACCTTCCAACGCTCAACTTTCGGGCTTTTTGGTTTGATCATCTTTGGCCTAAAACCTTGTTTAGCCCCAGAATTCGATGTTCCTGTGCCCCTCTCGTCTATCACCACATTCTTACCTTTTGTAGATTCGGCTTGGGATGACCGAACAAGCACTTTCTTGTTCTCAAAATCAATCACATTGACAGGAAAGGGATTGTAGTCTAGCTGCATTTTCGGACCTTCAACAAATTTCAATCTTCCTTCATTAATGGCTGATTGAACTGTCGATGAAAAACATTGCAATCATTAGTGGCGTGAGAATAAGAATTATGCCATTTACAATATGCACGCCTTTTTAATTCTTCAGGTATTGGTATAACATGATTGTCAGGCAATCTGATTTGTTTCTCTTGTAGCTAATAATCAAAGATTCTATCATATTTAGTGACATCAAAAGTGTACTTGATTTCTTCTTGTTGATTTTTTTGTGGAACCGGCTTTAAAGCTGAGCAAATGAATGATTTAGATTTTGAAGACCAATCCCATTCGGCCACACATACATCAACATCATCATCGTCCGAATCTTCAGATTCATACTCAAGCATGTGAACATTAGGATGATCAACTTTCACTTTATCACTTGACCTCTGAAAATTTCTGTACTCTTTAGCCCGGCTCTCTTGTGCTAGAGCTTTTTGTAATACTTGGCTAACATCTAAGAAATCATAACTTTCTAGCTTTTTCTTTAAGTGAGAAAGTAAACCAGAATAGGCTAGATCAGCTAGGTCTCTATCAGAAATTATCAGATTAAAACATCGGTTTCTTGTCTCTCTAAACCTTCTGATATAATCAGCAACAGGTTCATTGTATTTTTGTCTAACCGATGTTAAATGCGACAACCTTAACTCAGTATCACAAGTATAAAAATATTCATGGTATTTTTGCTCTAACTGGGACTAGGTATGCACAGAGTTAGGCACAAGTGAAGTAAATGTAACAGCCCAAAATCCCTAAGTTGGATTAGTTAAGCATCTAATGTGCATTTGTGAAATTTTGGACTTTTTAAAAACTTTTTGCTGCAGCAAATAGGTTTCAAGTGTGGGAATATTTTAGTTGGATTTTATATTCTCTGACATGCTTGTTGGATTTTCTGGAATTTTTGGAGCTTAATTGGTTCCCTGATTAATTTGCATGTTCCACTTTGAGTTTGAATTTAAAACACCAACCTAATAGATAATTAAAACAAATGGAAATGAAGTTGACAATTAAAAATCTAAACTCATCATAATTATTCTAAATATAAATTGATAAATTAATTAATGCATGTTTTGCAATCTTCTCACTTCAAGTAATAATAATCAAATATTAAATCGAATGGTTTGAAAGACTACATTTTAATTTAATTATTTTGATTTCTTGTTTTGCATGTATCACAAAAATCATGTCATTATGCACGCATTAGTATCATTATTTTTATTTTCCGATTCGACCGACCGTAGGTGAAACGTCTGCGTGACCCTGCCAACTCCTTTCGCTTCTCTCCTTCAAATCTCATCTAAAGACTCAAAACCAAGCCATGCATGTCATACCACCGTGATCGTCATCGCATGACCAATCCATTTCTGCAACCCGTTTTCGCATGCATGGCAGTTTGAGCGATTACACGAGAGGAGAAAAGAAGTAGCAGATGAAACGTCTGCGTGTCTATTCTTTTCCCTGCTATTTCTCTAACCCATTTCTCTTTCAAACAACATCTCTTGTGAACAGTGTCTACAAATATTTTTCCTAGGTTCTAGAACAACTAAGTAACTCACCTTCAAAATTTCATAATTTTTCAAATTAATTTGCTATTTTAAACAGGTAGTCAAAGTAGTCTAATAGGAGGCAAAACTTTCCAACTCACTCACAGCCATTTCCTGTGGCCAGCCGAACCATTCCCATGTCCCATCCATCCATTTCTTTACTCTCCCCAAGTACACAGCCATTTCTCCTCCCAACCGAACAGCCCACAATACTTTTCCCATTTTTTTTGTAGCACCATTCCCACCCCACTGTCAACACATCTCTCCACGCCATCTCTCCTCTCCACAGAACTTTCATTTCCTCTTTCTTCTCTTCAAGAACACAAGCTCCTCTCTACTTCTCTCCTCCCAATGTCTAGCAAGAACTGAAAATCAGCCCATGCATGTTATACCGGAGTGATCCTCATCATCTAGGCTTTCCATTTATCCAATCGGTTTTCGCATGCGAGCTCTTTTGAGTAGTATGCAAGGAGGGAGGAAGGAAGGCACATCTTGTCTTGTCTTGTGTGGTGAGTGCACAGGAGCAAAGCAGCAAGCAACATCGGCGGCTCGGCGAGGTGGCCGGTGGCGGCGTGGCCCGGAGCCCGAGCGGCGCCGGGCTTGAAGGCGATGGCAAGCGGCGGCGTCGAGGCGGTGTCGGAGCCATGCATGCGGGCGGTGCATGCGGCGGGCTCGACGGCATCGACTTACACGCGGCGTGTTCGTTGGCGCGGAGGTGGCCGTCCGGCGGCCGACGGAGGAGTCGGCGGAGCGGCGAGCGGCGCGCGGCTCACGGCGCCGCCAGCGGCGACGCGGCGTCGCGGCGCGACGCGTGGAGACGCGGCAGCCCATGGCGTCGAGGAGGAGCCGAGGACGCGATGTGTGGCGGCACGACATGCGCCGCGCAACACCGAGGCGCCAGCGCGGCCGCCGGCGGCAACGGGCAATGTGGCGCGGTGCATGCATGCATGTGCAGCAATGAGGCGCTGGAGGGTCGGCGCAAGGGCGCGGAGCCTAGGCGAGGTGCGCAGCGACGGCGAGGCGGAGGTGGCGAGCCCGGGCTGCCGAGGCGAGGAAGTATAGCGGCGCATGCGAGCGCGGCGCGCGAGGACAGCGCTCGGCGCTGTCCAGCCGATGTCACGAGCACGCGAGGTGAGCCCGAGCGCCGAGGCGGCGCATGCATGCGGTGGCACCAAGGACGCGGATGAGAGACCGAGTGCGGACGCGAGCCGAAGACGTCGTCGGCGGTAGTCGCACGCCTAGCGCAGCGCGCGTAAAATCTTTAGTGTTAAATCGCGTACGCATTTCGATACTACTTGTGCATGTTGCATCATCATACTAAGCATGGCATTTTATTTTCATGCATGTTTAAGTGAATAGTTGGATAATTAAATTGAGTGAGAGAAAGTATTTAATAGTATCACATTACAACAAACTGCTTTTGTTAAAATATATGAACAGTAGGGAGATATGAGGATAATTGGAATTGACAATAAAGCTAATGTTATTACTAATACAAGTAGTTAGACTTTTCTTCATTCAATTAGTCTTTGGCATTTATCGTCGTAAGCAACCCAATTTGAAAACAAGTTTTGTTATGCATATTGAAAACAAACAATGAACCTTTAGTAGTTAAAGAGAAGCATGTTTAGTGAACTAATTATTTAAGGGAATACTCCTTGTGGCTAGAGTCTCAATGAATCTATTAGGGTTTGGATTAGGGCATTGGGCTAATAGCTTTAGTTCAGAAAAATGTCTTTTGTAGGTTGTATGATCAGAGAACAGTTGGAGTTGGAGTTAACTTAGAGCAAATGACACCACAAATATAGGGATGGATCTTGTAGGTCTAAATGAACTTATCACAGTAAAGGTTGCATAGAATAGTTAGCTATTTAAAATGTGGTAGTATGTTACTTAGCTAATGGATGTTCAGTTAGAAAATGATGAAATGACCAATTATGTTCTTGTAGTAGCAGTCAGTAGGAAAGTCAATTGATTAAAATGATAATTAAGTGAATGGTTAGGCTATAATAGTTAAATAGGTAACTAGAGCCCATCTGCAGCTAATAGATATGCACGCAATCACCATCAAAGTATGCCGAAAGAGGAGAACATATGAGAGGATTGATTTTGACTGTATGATTATCGTGGAAAAAAAGTGAGTTTGGAAAGAACAGTAATAAGAAATCCTAACTAATTTAAATAAACTCCGAATCAAATAATTTGTTGTTCCTAAATTCATGATCTATCTTCTGTGTTATTGATTTTTGAATGCTGTTGGCGTTCTGGTGTTTATTCGCTGTTTTTCGCTTTGGCAGTTTTTATCGCTAGATGACGTTGATATCGAGAGTGATCCTCTGCAGCAAGTTGAATATCTCTAGCAAGGCAAAGGCAAGCAGTTTGATCATATCCACTCAATCCCATTACTTTTAAAAATCTAATACTTTGTTTTACTCGTACGTATGCATGCTTTTGTGTCAATGATTAATTTTGTCGATTAGAGGTAGTTAATCCCATTGCATTGTTGCCTAAAATTGTTCACCCGCCACTACCTTAGGAATATTATCCTCATCGGTGAATTAGAGCCCTGAATGATTTAGGCCTTTTATTTGTCTTTACGATATGATGCTTAGCCATGCTTAGATACCGGTAGAATTGGGCGGTTATCGACTTAGTCGATAACCTTGATCACACAAAATTATTATAACTTTACATTTTTAGCCTTTGTGCTATGATATTTGTGAAAACTAAAAATGAAAACAAAATGATTTGGACTTGGGCACAATGGTAAGTTGGTGTGCTTTTGGGTGTGACTGGAAAGGTGCCCGAGTCGATTAAGGACCGAGTTACTTGCGCCACCGTACTGAGCATTTTGCGTGCTAACCACACTAGAGGGTATGGGACCTCTCTTGACTTAGTACTTTGGCGTGTATTGGCTCCGGGTCGCAGGAGGTCGCAGGAGGGATGGTGTTGGGAGCATGGTAGTTGTCCGAAAAGCTTTACCCTGAGTGGGTAGTTGTCTTTTCGGCTTTACCATGTAAGCGTATGGATTTCTATCCATACGAGCGGCTCGTAGTTAATACATAATATTGGAAATATCTTGTTAGACTTAGCCGTGCCTGCATACCAAAGGAAGTATGCTAACCGTGGCTGGTGGAAAGGAGGTCTAAAGTGTGGGTACATTGGTACACCCCTGCAGGGTTAAAACTATTCGAATAGCCTCGTCCTAGGTTATGGACACGCTCGGATACGCCCCGTGAGAACTAGACTACAACATTTAATTAAAACTTTATGGGTTGGTATGAACAGGTGTTCATACTATTGTTGCGATGGCCATTGGGTTGGTCATCTCCAGGATGTCTTTATGTTACTACTTACTGTATCGCTGTTATTTCTGCAAATAAAATTTGAATTGTTAAAACTGCCTTCAAACTATTACATTATTGCAAAAGAAAACTTGCTTTCTGCTAAAAAGTAAGTCCAGAGCCCCCTCCACTTAAATAAAGCTTGCATGTAGTTAAATTATAGTTCTGTTACCCTTACACGTCAGTCTTGCGAGTACAAAAATAATTTTTGTACTCAGATGCTTCGCTTAATGTTTTTGGTTGCAGAGGAAGAAGGTGAGCCCCAAGGGCTTTCCTTTTGTGAGATGCGCTTCGGGTTTGACGACTAGCTTGGCGGCCCGGTTGGTTGCCTTGTGGGTAAAGACACACTAATTGGCTCTTTTATTTATCGCCATCTTATGGCTTTTGCTTCCGCTGTGTAGTTTGTTATTTATTTTGTAATTTCAATCTGTTGTATTTTATGAAGTTTTGATATTGTAACCTCTTGTTGTATGGAATTGATACATGATTTTGTAACGGGGTGTGTATACTGCATTTCTGGGAAGTATACATATCCTGAGGCTTGGTTTATTTGAATCGTAATGCTAAGGTCAATGGAAGGCTAAGCATTACAAGTCGAATAAACCGGGGTCCTCACAAAGTTGGTATCAGAGCCATACTGACCGTAGAAACCCCTAGCTTGGTCGTCTTTAGGATATTTTGAAAAACTTATTTTCAAAATGTCAAATGGTTTATGAAAACTTAAGTAAGTTCTCAGATTTTACTCCTTACCTATCTTAACTTGCTCATCTTGTCTTATTCTTATTGAGTTTTCGAAAAAGTTGTTCCCCTCTCTTCTCCTTTCAAAGTTAGTTGGTTATCGGTTAAATTCGGTTTGGGAAATAATGAGAGTTAAAAATATGAAGTGTTAGTAGTTATTTAGTGAAGATTTGAAGCATTCGGAGTTGAAGCACTCATCTCGGAGCTCGGATACAAAATCTGGATAGCAAGCACAAGGTTCGGACTGCGAGCACTTAGTTCGTCATTAGGGTTAAAAATGAGATGTTAAATCAACTAAAACTCATGGGATTAAAAGGGTAAGATGTGATATTAGATGGCTAGTACCCAATGCACCCTTATATGGTTTTGCCATGCCTTTTAGATGCGTTAGAACTTGAGTTGTGTTCTAAAATGTTATCATCCTAAACGATTGCTCGTTCGTTTAATACGAGTTAGTCGTACCGGGAAGCAAATCTTTTGCTTTGTGGTTTTGCGCTGGTCTTATGCTTTCATACAAATATTTGGAGTTCATTTCTTGCTTGTTATGTGTTTGCAATCGGGTTAGGGTAATGTTTGTTTCTCCTAAACGATACCTTATTGCGATATTATGGTTAAATTAGGGTTTATTCTTAGAATATATACGCCCTAATGATATTACTTAGTTTATAGACGCTAGATTTTGTAATCACTTGCTGTCCTTGTTCCAAATAGTTGCGCATCGCCTACTGGCGGCATGCATCGCAATTATGTCGGAAAACTATCGGTGGTTCAATTGATCTCATTATGATGATTTTGGAATGATTAGTGCATGCTAGAATTAAATTGCATACCCATTGCCATTCCCTCACCTTATGCCCATTCTTTCCTCAACTTATCTTCATGTACCGAAATGTTTAAGGGGGGTAGAAAATACCTCAAAATACTTGTTAGGCATCTTGATTCCTATACTTTGATCATGCATATAGTTTCTAAATTAACTTAAGCATGTCATGTTACTCAAGTTGCATAGAACAAGAAGCATGTAAGCAAGCATGTAAGCATTTGCACTCTCATTAACCAAAAATTTAAAATTTGCCTTAGGACTAATTTGCACACATGCATCCTCGTGCATTCATCCTGTGCATTTCTTTCCCATAAACAAATAGAACTAGAGAAGTGAGGCTAAGCGATACCACCTTAAAATCTTGCTTACTTTCTCTTTCTGCACTGAATCCTCGTGCGATACTAGATTACCTTCTAACCAGTCTTTCCATTCTATCGATCGATGCCCCTTTTCGGTCGACTGAGTGGAGCCGAGTCTTTCATACTACCAGAAGACGACGTGAAGCGTGATGTCAAATTATGTTCAAATCAAGAAAGGAAAGGTTAAACAAAGCAATGAAAAGGAAAATGTGATAGCAACGTCTGGATACTGCGTCATGATCTTCCAGCACTATCTCTGAAGAAAATCAAGATAACAGATGGTGCATTTCGTTTAAAGTAGAAAAGAACTACTTAGAAAACACTTAACAGAAGGACATTAGGAATCCTTCAACAAAGCTTCCCACTTTAGCACCTAAAACTTTCGAAGAACCTCTCTGGATTCAGATTTGAGTTCGGTCTGTGTAAAAATCCGAAAAGTGACCCCGTGACCAAACCCACCTAGGTTGCCACAGCCTTTCGTTCCGAATTCCGAACTACCGGAATCTCGGGACGAGATTCTGTTTAAAGGGGGGTAGATTTGTAACAGCCCAAAATCCCTAAGTTGGATTAGTTAAGCATCTAATGTGCATTTGTGAAATTTTGGACTTTTTAAAAACTTTTTGCTGCAGCAAATAGGTTTCAAGTGTGGGAATATTTTAGTTGGATTTTATATTCTCTGACATGCTTGTTGGATTTTCTGGAATTTTTGGAGCTTAATTGGTTCCCTGATTAATTTGCATGTTCCACTTTGAGTTTGAATTTAAAACACCAACCTAATAGATAATTAAAACAAATGGAAATGAAGTTTACAATTAAAAATCTAAACTCATCATAATTATTCTAAATATAAATTGAGAAATTAATTAATGCATGTTTTGCAATCTTCTCACTTCAAGTAATAATAATCAAATATTAAATCGAATGGTTTGAAAGACTACATTTTAATTTAATTATTTTGATTTCTTGTTTTGCATGTATCACAAAAATCATGTCATTATGCACGCATTAGTATCATTATTTTTATTTTCCGATTCGACCGACCGCAGGTGAAACGTCTGCGTGACCCTGCCAACTCCTTTCGCTTCTCTCCTTCAAATCTCATCTAAAGACTCAAAACCAAGCCATGCATTTCATACCACCGTGATCGTCATCGCACGATCAATCCATTTCTGCAATCCGTTTTCGCATGCATGGTAGTTTGAGCGATTACACGAGAGGAGAAAAGAAGTAGCAGATGAAACGTCTGCGTGTCTATTCTTTTCCCTGCTATTTCTCTAACCCATTTCTCTTTCAAACAACATCTCTTGTGAACAGTGTCTACAAATATTTTTCCTAGGTTCTAGAACAACTAAGTAACTCACCTTCAAAATTTCACAATTTTTCAAATTAATTTGCTATTTTAAACAGGTAGTCAAAGTAGTCTAATAGGAGGCAAAACTTTCCAACTCACTCACAGCCATTTCCTGTGGCCAGCCGAACCATTCCCATGTCCCATCCATCCATTTCTTTACTCTCCCCAAGTACACAGCCATTTCTCCTCCCAACCGAACAGCCCACAATACTTTTCCCATTTTTTTTGTAGCACCATTCCCACCCCACTGTCAACACATCTCTCCACGCCATCTCTCCTCTCCACAGAACTTTCATTTCCTCTTTCTTCTCTTCAAGAACACAAGCTCCTCTCTACTTCTCTCCTCCCAATGTCTAGCAAGAACTGAAAAATCAGCCCATGCATGTTATACCGGGGTGATCCTCATCATCTAGGCTTTCCATTTATCCAATCGGTTTTCGCATGCGAGCTCTTTTGAGTAGTATGCAAGGAGGGAGGAAGGAAGGCACACTGTGCTGTGCTGTGACGGCGAGTGCACAGGGAGCAGCAGCGAGCAGCATCGGCGGCTCGGTGAGGTGGCCGGTGGCGGCGTGGCCCCGGGAGCCCGAGCGCGATAGCGCGAGGGCTTGAAGGCGATGGCAAAGCGGCGGCGTCGAGGCGGTGTCGAGCCATGCATGCGGGGCGGTGCATGCGGCCGCTCGGCGGCATCGACTTAGCACGCAGCGTGTTCGTTGGCGCGGAGGTGGCCGTCCGGCGGCCGACGGAGGAGTCGGCGGAGCAGCGGCGGCGGCGGGCGCACGGCGGCGGCGCCAGCGGCGACGCCGGCGTGTGGCGCGGCGCGGAGACGCGGCAGCCCATGGCGTCGAGGAGGAGCGAGGACGCGATGTGTGGCGGCACGACATGCGCGGCGCAACACCGAGGCGCTCGGCCCAACGTCGGCGGCGCGCGGCAATGTGGCGCGGTGCATGCATGCATGCAGCAGCGAGGGCGCTGGAGGCGCGCGCAAGCGGCGCGAGCCTAAGGCGAGGTGCGCAGCGGCGGCGAGGCGGAGGTGGCCGAGCCCGGCTGCCGAGCGAGAAAGTATAGCGGCGCATGCGAGCAGCGGCGCGAGGACAGCGGCTCGGCGCTGTCCAAGAGTGTCCTGGCACGCGCGGTGAGCCCGAGGCGAGGCGGCGCATGCATGCGGTGCACCAAGGACGCGGATGAGAGACCGAGTGCGGACGCGGAGCCGAGAAGACGTCGTCGGCGGTAGTCGCACGCCTAGCGCATGCGGCGGTAAAATCTTTAGTGTTAAATCGCGTACCGCATTTCGATAGTACTTGTGCATGTTGCATCATCATACTAAGCATGGCATTTTATTTTCATGCATGTTTAAGTGAATAGTTGGATAATTAAATTGAGTGAGAGAAAGTATTTAATAGTATCACATTACAACAAACTGCTTTTGTTAAAATATATGAACAGTAGGGAGATATGAGGATAATTGGAATTGACAGTAAAGCTAATGTTATTACTAATACAAGTAGTTAGACTTTTTCTTCATTCAATTAGTCTTTGGCATTTATCTGTCGTAAGCAACCCAATTTGAAAACAAGTTTTGTTATGCATATTGAAAACAAACAATGAACCTTTAGTAGTTAAAGAGAAGCATGTTTAGTGAACTAATTATTTAGGGGAATACTCCTTGTGGCTAGAGTCTCAATGAATCTATTAGGGTTTGGATTAGGGCATTGGGCTAATAGCTTTAGTTCAGAAAAATGTCTTTTGTAGGTTGTATGATCAGAGAACAGTTGGAGTTGGAGTTAACTTAGAGCAAATGACACCACAAATATAGGGATGGATCTTGTAGGTCTAAATGAACTTATCACGATAAGGTTGCATAGAATAGTTAGCTATTTAAAATGTGGTAGTATGTTACTTAGCTAATGGATGTTCAGTTAGAAAATGATGAAATGACCAATTATGTTCTTGTAGTAGCAGTCAGTAGGAAAGTCAATTGATTAAAATGATAATTAAGTGAATGGTTAGGCTAGAATAGTTAAATAGGTAACTAGAGCCCATCTGCAGCTAATAGATGTGCACGCAATCACCATCAAAGTCTGCCGAAAGAGTGAACCCTAACATATGAGAGGATTGATTTTGACTGTATGATTATAGTGGAAAAAAAGTGAGTTTGGAAAGAACAGTAATAAGAAATCCTAACTAATTTAAATAAACTCGAATCAAATAATTTGTTGTTCCTAAATTCATGATCTATCTTACGTGTTATTGATTTTTGAATCTTTGTTGCGTTACGTGTTTATTCATTGTTTTTCGCTTTGGCGCTTTTTATCGCTAGATGACGTTGATATCGAGTGATCCTCTGCGACAAGTTGAATATCTCTAGCAAGGCAAAGGCAAGCGGTTTGATCATATCCACTCAATCCCATTACTTTTAAAATCTAATACTTTGTTTTACTCAAATGCGTATGCATGCTTTTGTGTCAATGATTAATTTTGTCGATTAGAGTAGTTAATCCCATTGCATTGTTGCCCTAAAATTGTTCACCCCGCCACTACCTTAGGAATATTATCCTCATCGGTGAATTAGAGCCGGTGAATGATTTAGGCCTTTTATTTGTCTTTACGATATGATGCTTAGCCATGCTTAGATACCGGTAGAATTGGGCGGTTATCGACTTAGTCGATAACCTTGATCACACAAAATTATTATAACTTTACATTTTTAGCCTTTGTGCTATGATATTTGTGAAAACTAAAAATGAAAACAAAATGATTTGGACTTGGGCACAATGGTAAGTTGGTGTGCTTTTGGATGTGACTGGAAAGGTGCCCGAGTCGATTAAGGACCGAGTTACTTGCGCCACCGTACTGAGCATTTTGCGTGCTAACCACACTAGAGGGTATGGGACCTCTCTTGACTTAGTACTTTGGCGTGTATTGGCTCGGTCGCGAGGAGGTCGCAGGAGGGATGGTGTTGGGAGCATGGTAGTTGTCCGAAAAGCTTTACCCTGAGTGGGTAGTTGTCTTTTCGGCTTTACCATGTAAGCGTATGGATTTCTATCCATACGAGCGGCTCGTAGTTAATACATAATATTGGAAATGTCTTGTTAGACTTAGCCGTGCCTGCATACCAAAGGAAGTATGCTAACCGTGGCTGGTGGAAAGGCGGTCTAAAGTGTGGGTACATTGGTACACCCCTGCAGGGTTAAAACTATTCGAATAGCCTCGTCCTAGGTTATGGACACGCTCGGATACGCCCCGTGAGAACTAGACTACAACATTTAATTAAAACTTTATGGGTTGGTATGAACAGGTGTTCATACTATTGTTGCGATGGCCATTGGGTTGGTCATCTCCAGGATGTCTTTATGTTACTACTTACTGTATCGCTGTTATTTCTGCAAATAAAATTTGAATTGTTAAAACTGCCTTCAAACTATTACATTATTGCAAAAGAAAACTTGCTTTCTGCTAAAAGTAAGTCCAGAGCCCCCTCCACTTAAATAAAGCTTGCATGTAGTTAAATTATAGTTCTGTTACCCTTACACGTCAGTCTTGCGAGTACAAAAACAATTTTTGTACTCAGATGCTTCGCTTAATGTTTTTGGTTGCGAGGAAGAAGGTGATCCCCAAGGGCTTTCCTTTTGTGAGATGCGCCGGGTTTGACGACTAGCTTGGCGGCCGGTTGGTTGCCTTGTGGGTAAAGGCACACTAATTGGCTCTTTATTTATCGCCATCTTATGGCTTTTGCTTCCTCTGTGTAGTTTGTTATTTATCTTGTAATTTCAATCTGTTGTATTTTATGAAGTTTTGATATTGTAACCTCTTGTTGTATGGAAGTGATACATGATTTTGTAACGGGGTGTGTATACTGCATTTCTGGGAAGTATACATATCCTGAGGCTTGGTTTATTTGAATCGTAATGCTAAGGTCAATGGAAGGCTAAGCATTACAAGTCGAATAAACCGGGTTCTCACAGTAAACCAATTGAATGCAGTGCCAGACAAAGATAAAGGAAATAACCTAACTTTAAAGCATCGCTAGCACTAGCTTCATCACATTGCACAATAAATTGACCTATATGTTATAATGTGGACCTAGTAAACTTGGCAAATTTAGGCACTCTAAATCCTCTAGGATATTGCACAGTATCATAAATATCGGGGTATGGTTTTTGAAATGCACATGATCTTCCTTTAAGCTCTACCCCGAATGTCTCTCTGAACATACTAGCTACTTGTTCTCTAATATTTTCAGGCCCAACATATGTTTCTGTCATAAGCCGATTAGGTGTCGTATTGACTGGTTGTTGTGGCCTAAAAGCATTAGGTTGTGGTGTGTTATAAGCATATTGTGGAGTTTGGTTCGGCTGTGTATGTGATATATGTTGTGAAGAATTGTTAAAATGACTGGCTGGCAACGGACCATATGCAACGCCTAAACCTTGAGGGGGTATGAGAGGTGTACTATATGCTATAGTGCGGTACAAAGGTGCTTGCAAATTTGCTGAATTTTCTCCCATACTAGTGTAATCGCCAATATTAGGTGTACCCGAATTGACCATATTAGCATGTGCATACGATGAAGGCACAGGGGCTGCAGATTCGGGTATGGCAATATTTGGAATAGCATGCAATGATGCACTGTGACCAACCAAACATAATGCATTAGTTCGGCTATGTATATGTTGTATCGGTATACCCTGCGGTATAACGTCAGATGGTCTACTTGCTGTCCATGTGTTAACAAGCAAGGGACTATGCTGAACGCTATTATCATTGCTAACATTGTAAGCATTAACATGAGGCAAAACGGGTTGTTTCAGATCCTTTTCACTTTGCACTCCAAAACCCATAGCCTTAAGACGACGAGTTAGCAACCTATGCAAGGTATTGATACAGAAACACCTACTTGCTGATCAATCATCAAAGCAACTTGCTCTTTAGTAAGAGAAGCGTTACTCATAGTGGGAATTACCTCGGGCTTGGCGTAAATAGATGGCAGCTCACCCTATTTCTTGATAATACCTTGCCTTGTCTTCTGGAAGCATGATAACATCAGCTTGTCGAATTCCAATTTACGCTTCTCGTACTCCTCACGATACTCCTCAGGTAGTTCCTCAAGTGTAGGAGTAATGATGTTCTTAGAATCAACAGTAGAATCATCTTTCGCCATGGTCGGAGAATAGATTGATTCCCCAGTGGAGTCGCCAAAATGTATTGGCGTAAAAATATAACACAAAGAAGCACCAACACACACTTGCGGCAAAATTGAACCCATGTGACGTTAGGATTCAACTTGGCCGAAATCCACAGCGCACAACACCTAGGCGGAGCTATTCGTGGTGTTTGAGCGGCGGTGGTGCCCTAGCTTGGTTTTGAAGCCCAGGAAAGAAGAAAGAGATCGAAGAAAGAACAGGACTACAAGGAGACTACGGTAGAAAAAAATAGTAGATGCAAATTGTATTCATCGATTGGTGATGATTACAATCGGCCATGACCCTCTTCTATTTAAAGGGCGACATGTCTCAGCTGTATGAAATTAGGGCTTCTAAATTGAACAAGATTTACAGATACGATTCAGTTATGATCTTCAATCCTTCTATAACTGATAAATCTTTTCTATTCGATCACGTAAGTTCCCTGGAGTGTTTTTGAGGAGCTCCTAGAGTGAGGTCCTGGATGCTCTGGCGGGAAGTCCTCATGAGAGGTCCTGAGAAGGTCTTCGCGGAAGATCCTCATGGGAGGTGTTGGCAATATGCCCTAGAGGCAATCATAGAGATGATTATATTATATTATGTTCATAACATTGGATAATGTGTTATCTTGTTCCTAGAATTATATCGTTAATATTTGTCATCAAGTATGTGACTTGATTGTGAAACTCTGTATTTCTGCGATAATTATTCTTAAACGTTCCCTGGTTGGAAACATATGAGGACACATATGAATAGACTAGCATATGTATTGGTTGATGACCATGTTTCACAGGTCATAGATATAGAGATATCAAATCAATAATATGGACACATGTTAGAGAACATAGTGTTGGATAAGACTCACCTTGAGACACAATTGAGATTGTTATGATTCTATGTGTCGTTAATTGGTCTCAAGCAATGATGATGTATAATCCTTAGACCTGAGATCAGCATGGTTTCTTACATATGTAATGGCACTCTTAGAGGTTACCAAACGCTACTCCGTAACTGGGTAGTTATAAAGATAGCTTTCGGGTATGCTATGAAACATGCGGAGGAATGTGACTGGTCGGATATGGGATTTGCCTTTCCTAACATAACAGGAGAGATGTCTATGGGCCCCTCGTTGTGGTCGAATAAAGAAAGTGCATGGCCATGCCACTAGTGGTCGAAGTGTCGACCACATGAAGTTATTCGACACTTGATCGAGAAAGTTTTGAACAGTCCATGGATGACATGTTATCTCACCTGGAGTTCAACCAGATGTCGTGAGGCAAAGGGAGAATACACAAGCAGGTCGTTAAGTTCCCGAAGTCATAGACTGGTCGAAGTCGTATGGAGATACGACCTAGTCGAAGACTACTCGAACATAATCACCAACTGGTCGTAAGGAGTTACAAACAGGTCGTAGTTAGGTACTAACTCGTCGTAAAGAGTTACGAACTGGTTGTAACTAATTATGAACTAGTCGTGACTAAGTACGAGCTGGTCGTAAGTGATAAGGACCTGGTCGTAGATCATATTGCACTAAGGTTCGTCCGATATATTCTGTGTGTGTTCGGGAATCGTTATGTGCTGCTAGGTACCGCTGACGGCTCGTGATCGGGAAAGAGTTTCCGAGTCACAACCGATTACACACGAACCTATAGGGTCACACACTTAAAGGGCTAGGATTTGATTTGGATGGTGATCCGAATTCTTATAGGCCACGAGTTCCTAATGGGCCTCCTGTTCGGGACCCATTATGGATGCCTATATATAGAGGGGCGGTGGCATGGGGATGGTGATCGATCAATCTTTCTGGAAGAAATCACGAAACCCTAATAGCCACGCTCTCCTCAACCACGCCGCTGGCGCTAGCACTCCTGCGCGTGGTGTCCCTGCCCCGTACGTGTGGATACCTTGGAGGTGTTGTTGCAAAGCATCAGCACTAGGATGATCCGCGACTTACGACGTTCATCGGAGTAGGAGGAGAAGGCGTGCGGCAAGTACGACCACGACTGCTTCAACTTGCTACACTGACTCTACTTCCGCTACGAGTCGGCGCGTCAAGTGGTAATCTCGTGATCTATTACTTGCGGTGGTTCCTTGGTTGCGCGGTAAAATTTTTGTTTGTGCTGTCGTTACCTTCCTGCGATCCTTCAGTGGTATCAGAGCCATCCCGTCTAGTTTTAGATTCGGATTAGATGCATATTGTGTTATGCGGGGGTCTTAGATGTGATCTCTTTCAGTTTCTGTTGGTCGTTCTATGTGATAGATCGTTTTTGGCGATGGTCGATATGATCGTCTTTGTGCGGTGGTCATAAGATGGGTTCGTGATTGTCATTCCGTGATCGTGTTTTGTGGTCGTATCACGACTTGCCTCTACCGGTCGGGTTTCCGCCATCGGGGCTAACAGTGATCGTAAATCCATGGAGGACGCGAAGATCAATCTGATTGATCGAATCGGACTAGCGATCGAAAAGGGTTAATGTGATTAATCCAATGCTATTTACAAGGACGAAGTAGTAGATTGGATCTACGTAGAATATAGATAGGGTTTCCGCCCTTCTGGTGTGGGTTGCCACTCCTGTGGATTATGACCTTAACTTGGTTTTTGGTATCGCTAATTCACGTCTTTCGTTAGATAGAATGCGATTCTATATCTAACTTGTTTTTGCAGGATTTTGTGAATAGTATGACCCATAATGTATGAGATGCATGTATGTGTGTAATGTTCATGACCTGCGTGTCATGCTTTTTACAGCCCAAGGCCGTCTATATTTGTATAACGGCCTGCGTGTCGACTTGTAATGCTTTTTCACTCTTTGTATTTTATCACTAGTGCTATTATCAGTAATGGTTTAGTGGGAGTACTTGGAGGTTTTGGCCACTTGGAGACATGGCGAACAGGAAGCACGACGATGGAGATCACCTTGTGGAAGGGTCATACTATATCACAATACAATATGATTGTCTGTGAATGCCTTTCTTTTGTTCTTTTATTTCTATGCATGTTATTTCATTGCTTTGAATGCTCTTGACATGGTAGAAGTAAAATTCCCTCACTTAATATTGAGTTTAAATTGATGCCCTCCCAATTTGCTGCACCATCCAAAGTCTTGTATTTTAATGGTAGGTCTTGCCAAAGCAGAGTGCCATTAACTCTCCTTGACTAGATGGGTTTGTATCAGACACTTACACGCTTAGCATTGGTCTAACTTGACAAGGTCATCATAACAGTTATGGACCTTAAGGTATAGGGTTGGGTGCCGGAGCATAGAGATGCTGCCCAACAACAAGAGTCATATAGAGATATGATTAGCAAAGGGTTGCTTAACATATTCACTAATCTTCTAGCAGTGATGCCAAAGCTCACTAGGAGATTAATTAATTATGGATCTTGAATCACTAGAATGTTATAAGAGGGATATGGTATTTAGTTGGAGTATCTTTATTAAATTGTTTAATACAAGTTACTTTTTGAACATATGTCTTAGTTTTGCATATTTTATGTTGTAGATCATGGCACCAACTGTTGCACCAACATCCAGTTTTGCTTTACGTTCGGTACTTGATAAGGAAAAACTGAATGGAACAAATTTTGCGGATTGGTCCCGCAACCTAAGAATTTTTCTTAGGCAAGATAAAAAGGAACATGTTCTAGAGGAACCAATTCGGATGTGCTGCTTGAAAATCTGCTGCTTTGCTCTTAAAAGCGCCTATAAAAAGGCCTGTGATGAGTCCCTTGATGTTAGCTGTCTCATGCTTGCTGCTGTGAACTCAGACCTTCCGAAACAGTTTGAGAACATTAAGGCCTATGATATGATTGTGGCGCTCAAAGGCATGTTTGAGACACAAGCAAGAACTGAGAGATATGAGATCTCAAAAAATTGTTTGGGTGTAACCTAGCTGGGGGTAGTCCGGTGAGCCCACATGTGATCAAAATGGTTGGTTACACACAGAGCTTGGAAAAACTTGGTTTTCCACTTAGTCAAGAGTTGGCTACAGATTTGATTTTTGCTTCGCTTCCTGCAAGCTATGGGCCGTTCATTTTGAACTTCCATATGAATAGTTTAGACAAGAATGTCACCGAACTGCATATGATGCTCAAGACTGCGGAAGACAGCATTAAGAAAAGCAACAGTCATGTGATGATGGTGCAAAAGAGTACAAGCTTCAAGAAGAAGGCTAAGACTAGGGTCAATGGAAAGGGCAAGGCTAAAGCTTCGGATAGGATCCAAACCAATAAGCCTAAGCCCAAGACTAAGTCTGGCCTGACACAAGAGAATGAATGCTTTTACTGCAAAGAGCTAGGCCATTGGAAGAGGAACTGCAAGAAATACCTGGCTGATCTAAAAAAATGGTGGGACTAAACCCTCCACTTCAGGTATTAATGTTATAGATGTTTTTCTTACTGATTCTTATGTTAACTCATGGGTATTTGATACTGGATCGGTTGCTCATATTTGCAATTCGAAGCAGAGTCTAACAACGATTAGGAGAGTTGCACGAGGCGAGATGGATCTTCGCGTCGGGAATAAAGCAAGGGTTCTTTGCATTAGCCGTCGGGACCTTGCCATTACTTTTGCCTTCGAGATTTATTGTGGAATTAAATAATTGTTATTACGTTCGACCATGAGTAGAAACATTATCTACGCCTCATGTTTGATGGCGAAGGTTATAAATTCATTATTGAGAACAATGGTTGTTCTATATTTTTGAATGAAGTGTTTTATGGCTATTCACTGTTTTGAATGGGTTGTTTATTTTGAATCTTGATGTTGCACCGTCTATAATATTAATGCGAAGAGGCTTAGGCCTAATAATATGAATTCCACTTTTATTTGGCATTGTCGTTTGGGTCACATAAGTGAGAAACGTATGAAGAAGCTCCATGATGATGGAATTCTAAACTCATTTAATTTATAATCATTTGAAACGTCACGAATCTTGCCTACTCGGAAAGATGACCAAGACTTCTTTCAGCGGTCGAAATGAGAGGCGTCAGACTGTTGGCACTCGTGCATCTTGATGTATGTGGACCAATGAGCACGACGGCTAGAGGTGGTTTTCGATGCTTCATTACCTTCACCGATGACTATAGTAGATATGGATATGTCTATTTAATGAGGCACAAGTCGGAATCCTTTGAAAAGTTCAAGGAGTTTGAGTGAGTGTGAGAATCAACATGGCAAGATAATCAAATCTTTACGATATGATCTTGGAGGTGAATTTTTGAGCCATGAATTTGGTGATCATTTGAAGCAATGTGGAATTGTTCCACAGCTTACACCACCAGGCACTCAACAATGGAATGGGGTGTCCGAAAGCGCGTAATCGGACCTTGTTGGACATGGTTCGATCGATGTTGAGCCAATCGATCCGCCATTGTATTTTTGGGGTTACGCTCTTGAAACCGCTTTCACTTTAAATAAGTTACCATCAAAATCAGTAGATAAGACACCATATGAGATATGGACTGGGAAGAGTCCTAGTTTGTCTTTTCTAAGGATTTGGGGATGTGATGTATATGTTAAACGTTTGACGTCTGATAAACTCACACCCAAGTCTGATAAATGCTTCTTTATAGGATATCCTAGGGAAACTAAAGGATATTATTTCTACAACAGGGAAGAGGGCAAAGTTTTTGTTGCCCGAAATGGTGTCTTTTTGGAGAAAGAGTTTCTTTCAAAAGAAGTCAGTGGGAGAAAGGTGCAACTCGAAGAAATTCGGGAAACATCTGAAAGTGTTTCAACTCCTACTGAACCACTACAGGATGAATAAATTGTTGTTGAACCTGTAGATGAGGCATCAGCCCCACGTAGATCTAAAAGGTCACGTCAATTGCCTATAAGGTATGGGCATGACGTATTATTGTTGAATAATGATGAGCCTAAGTTTTTTGAGGAAGCAATGATAGACCCAGACTCTGAGAAATGGCTTGAAGCCATGAAATCCGAGATAGACTCCATGAGTGACAATCAGGTTTGGAATCTGGTCGATCCTCTTGATGGTGTTAAAACCATTGAGTGCAAATGGATCTATAAGAAAAAGATTGATATGGATGGAAATGTTCACATTCATAAAGCTCAACTAGTCGCAAAAGGGTTTCAACAAGTTCAAGGGGTTGACTCGATGAGACTTCTCACCGGTAGCGATGTTTAAATCTATATGGATCATTCTAGCTATTGCTGCATATTTCGACTATGAGATATGGAAAATGAATGTCAAAATGGCTTTCCTTAATGGAAACCTAAGTGAGGATGTGTACATGACACAGCCTGAAGGTTTTATCGATCCAAAGAATGCTACGAAAGTATACAAACTTCAAAAGTCCATTTATGGGTTGAAGCAAGCATCTCGGAGTTGGAATATACATTTTGATGAGGAGATCAAAAGGTTTGGTTTCGTCAAAAACAAAGAAAAACCTTGTGTTTACATGAAGGTTAGTGGGAGCGCACTCGTTATTCTGATCTTATATGTAGATGACATATTATTGATCGGGAATAACATTCCAATGCAGGAATCTGTTAAGGTATCATTGAAAAATAGTTTTTCTATGAAGGACCTAGGAGAGGCAGCATATATTTTAGGAATAAAGATCTATAGAGATAGATCAAGAAGGCTAATTGGATTAAGCCAAAGTACTTACATTGACAAGGTGTTGATTCGGTTCAGCATGCAGGATGCCAAGAAAGGGTTCTTGCCTATGTCACATGGCATAAGTCTTAGCAAGAGTCAGTGTCCTTCGACAACTGGTGAGCGAGACCGTATGAATGGTATTCCGTATGCTTCAGCTATTGGATCCATCATGTATGCCATGATATGTACTCGACCAGATGTATCATATGCTCTAAGTGTTACGAGTAGATACCAAGCTGATCCCGGTGAAGGTCACTGGACAGCTATGAAAAACATTCTTAAGTACTTAAGAAGGACTAAGGATACGTTCCTAGTTTATGGCGGTGATGAAGAGCACGTTGTAAATGGTTACACCGATGCAAGCTTCCAAACCGACAAAGATGATTATCGTTCGCAATCTGGTTTTGTATTCATTTTGAATGGAGGAGCGTGGTGGAAAAGTTCCAAGCAAGGGGCGGTTCTTGATTCTCGACGGAGGCCGAGTACATTGCGCTTCAAGGCTGCGAAGGAAGGTGTTTGGATAAGAAATTTCATTGATGAATTGGGTATGGTTACGAGTGCCTCGGGCCCAATGGATCTCTATTATGACAATAATGGAGCCATTGTGCGAGCTAAGAGGCTAGATCCCATCAAGTCCAAGCATATACTCAGGCGTTACCACCTTATTCGAGAATTGGTGGATAGAGGAGATGTTAAGATATGCAAAATTCATACGGATTTAAATGTTGCTGGTCCGTTGACAAAGCCTCTCACACAGCCAAAGCATGAGGCGCACACAAGAGCTATTGGTATTAGATACCAAAATGATTGACTCTAGTGCAAGTGGGAGACTGTTGGAAATATACCCTAGAGGCAATCATAGATATGATTATATTACATTATGTTCATAACATTGGATAATGTGTTGTCTTGTTCCTAGAATTATATCGTTAATATTTGTCATCAAGTATGTGATTTGATTGTGAAACTCTGTATTTCTGCGATAATTATTCTTAAACGTTCCCTGGTCGGAAACATATGAGGACACATATGAATAGACTAGCATATGTATTGGTTGATGACCATGTTTCACAGGTCATAGATATAGAGATATCAAATCAATAATATGGACACATGTTAAAGAACATAGTGTTGGATAAGACCCACCTTGAGACACTATTGAGATTGTTATGATTCTATGTGTCGTTAGTTGGTCTCGAGTAATGATGATGTATAATCCTTAGACCTGAGATCAGCATGGTTTCCTACATATGTAATGGCACTCTTAGGGGTTACCAAACGCTACTCCGTAACTAGATAGTTATAAATGTAGCTTTCGGATATGCTATGAAACATGCGGAGGAATGTGACTGGTTGGATATGAGATTTGTCCCTCCTAACATAACAGGAGAGATGTCTCTGGGCCCCTCGTTGTGGTCGAATAAAGAAAGTGCATGGCCATCCCACTAGTGGTCGAAGTGTCGACCACATGAAGTTATTCGACACTTGATCGAGAAAGTTTTGAACAGTCCATGGATGACATGTTATCTCACCTGGAGTTCAATCAGATGTCGTGAGGCAAAGGGAGAATACACAAGCAGGTCGTTAAGTTCTCGAAGTCATAGACTGGTCGAAGTCGTATGGAGATGCGACCTAGTCGAAGACTACTCGAATATAATCACCAACTGGTCGTAAGGAATTGCAAACTGGTCGTAGTTAGATACTAACTGGTCGTAAAGAGTTATGAACTGGTCATGACTAAGTACGAGCTGGTCGTAAGTGATAAGGACCTGGTCGTAGATCATATTGCACTAAGGTTCGTCCGATATATTCTGTGTGTGTTCGGGAATCGTTATGTGCTGCTAGGTACCGCTGACGGCTTGTGTTCGGGAAAGAGTTTCCGAGTCACAACCGATTACACACGAACCTATAGGGTCACACACTTAAAGGGCTAGGATTTGATTTGGATAGTGATCCGAATTCTTATAGGCCACGAGTTACTAATGGGCCTTCTGTTCAGTACCCATTATGGATGCCTATATATAATAGAGGGGCGGTGGCATGGGGATGGTGATCGATCAATCTTTCTAGAAGAAATCACGAAACCCTAATAGCCACGCTCTCCTCAACCATGCCGCCGGCGCTAGCACTCCTGCGCGTGGTGTCCCTGCTCCGTACGTGTGGATACCTTGGAGGTGTTGTTGCGAAGCATCAGCACTAGGACGATCTGCGACTTACGACGTTCATCGGAGTAGAAGGAGAAGGTGCGCGGCAAGTACGACTACGACTGCTTCAACTCGCTACACCGACTCTACTTCCACTACGAGTCGGCGCGTTTAGTGGTAATCTCGTGATCTATTACTTGCGGTGGTTCCTTGGTTGCGCGGTAAAAATTTTTGTTTGTGCTATCGTAACCTTCCCGCGATCCTTCAGGAGGTCCACGTGGGAGGCCTTGAGGAGATCTTCGTGGGAGGTCCACGTGGGAGACCTTGAGGAGATCTTCGTGTTTGGTGCACATGGGAGGTCTTGAGCGGTCTTGATGAATCCACGTGAGTACTCCTGAGGAAGTGTTAAACGGTCTTGATGAATCCACGTGAATACTCCTGAGGAGGTCTTGAACGGTCCTGATGAAGCCACGTGAGTGCTCTTGAGGAGGTCCCAGATGTTGTCAATCAAACGATTTATTTTTAAAGGTCTGATTGAAATGAAGGTTCAGATGGTCTGAACGTTCACACCATTCTGAACCATCCGATTTATTTTTAATGGTCTGATTGAAATGAAGGTTCGGATGGTCCGAACATTTACACCATTTTGAACCATCCGATCTAAATCGAATGATTTTTCTTTGCCATGCTTTTCTTTGTCTTCATGACCTGCTGTTTTTTGCAAAGACCACCTTTTAGCTGTTTTGCAAAGATCACCCTTTTGAGCCAAGATCTCCTATTTTGCAAAGACCACCCTTCAGGATCTTCCAGAATGTCTTCGTGGAGGTCGCTCAGGACCACCAGGAGGTCTTCCAGGACCTCTCAGGAGGTTTTTGTAGAGGTGATCATTTTGCAAAGATCACCCTGCAGGACTTCTCGGGAGGTCTTTGTAGAGGTCATCCAGGACCACTCCGGATGTCCTCTAGGACCTCTCAAGGGGTCTTTGTAGAGGTAATCATTTTGCAAAGACCACCTTCCGGAACCTCTCAGGAGGTCATTGTAGAGGTCGTCCAGGATCTCTCAGAAGAGCTTTGAGGAGATCTTCCAGAACCTCTCAGGAGGGCTTTGAGGAGGTTTTGGAGGACCTGTCAGAGGGTTTTGAGGAGGTCCTCTAGGACCTCCTAGGAGCACTCTGCCTTCCGATTCAAAATAGAATAGTAGTTGAATCAGCAGCAGTTTTAAACTCTTATAGTTAAACCAGTTAGTACTGGAATGACCATTATAAATGTTAAATCTTGCCATCCACACGTACGTCCCTGTACGCAGCAGTGTGGCCCTCCTCGTGTAGAATTTTCGTGTCTACACAGGAGACGGAGAAAGCTAGCTACCATTATTACTGAACTAAAAACTCACACGTGTCCCCAAGTTCTCAACAAGAACAGTCGGTATACAAGACAGGAGATGCTAAAAATTGCTAGCGATATGCGTTCGTACGTACCTGCACATCTGGCTAGCTAATGCATGCTCGATCGAGTGATAGTCTAACGTAGCTGTAACGAAAGCAACCTAGAGATAGATTCCTACATAATCTAATTGAAGATTGCAGGTTTAAAGCACGGAATTAATGTGACGGCCTGACAACGCTCACTGGATCGTTTTCAGCGGTACTGGGTGGATCGATGGAGGAAGTTGCCTCGGCATTGCCGGTGACCATTCAGTCAAAGGCCACGGATGCATGACCTCAGAATGCCTCTGTCATGGCGGTGACGGCGTAGTTTTCTTGCTTGCTTTGATTTGGATATTTATCATCTATGGCCGCACGATCGGGGCCCACTCCATGCTTCCATGCAGCTTCCTCCCCTCCCCTCCTTTTAACCTTTTGCTACTACTTTTCCTCCCCGATAAGAATTGGAGTAGCAAACACCACAACTTAATTTACCCCCGTGCGTACTGCACACTAGCTGGTAGTGGTGTGCTATAGATGCACGGCATGATATATAGCATGGCATCGTCCGGCGGCGGCGCAGGTGGCGACGTACCGGCGGAGAGGGTGGCGGCGGCGGTGATCGACCTGATCGAGGTGCGCGAGGACGCGGCGAGGCTCAAGAGCTTGCTGCAGGAGCAGTCGTCCCCGTGGGCAGAGCTGATGGACGGGATGCTGAACAAGCTGTCGAGCGCGCTGTCGGCGTTGGACACCGGCGCCGGGGCGGCGGCGGCGGCGGGAGGCCAGAGCTCGGCGGCTGGGTCGGATGGGGTGAGGCAGTCGATGACGTCCTCGAGCAGGAACACTACAAGGAAACGCAGCTTCGGCAGAAGGTGAAAAACCCATTTAACTAATTTAGCAACTCAGGCCAATTAATGAATGATTATCTATTTGTAAGGTGATTGAAATTTTATTAAGTACAAGTCACATGTTTTATCTATTGAATCAATATGACACATCAATATCTATCCAAATTCAATAATCACAACAATTAACTTAAACTTAAAAAATTCATATGACTTAAAAATTACAAATCTGTTATAGGATTTCGGTTTCTTATTTTCTTGTGCCTATACGCAGATCACAACGCACCTCTAGCAAACGAGTCACTGCTACGCTGGATGATGGCCATTTATGGCGGAAATATGGGCAGAAAGATATCCAAAACTCACCTCATCCAAGGTAAACTCGTTGCTTAGAAACTTGCTTAATTACGCACTCCCATAACTATATATTTAATTTCGTTTAGATATGGTCTTTCACTCACATCCAATTAGAAACTAGTAACACGATTGGGATGAAGGCGTGCAAGAAATTAATCAAAAGGACATGTACGGTTAACAATAACAAATCATAAGCTAAGGTGACTGAAATTTTATTAAGTATAAGTTATATGTTTTATCCATTGGATTAATATCCAATCATATGATATATAAATTTTTACACAAATTCAATAGTCACAACAATTAACTGAAACTTAAAAAACTTTCAAACAACTTAGAAATTAGTCTGTTCTTTGCAGGAGCTACTACAGGTGCACTCACAAGTCAGACCAAGGCTGCAACGCCAAGAGGCACGTCCAGCTCTGCGACACTGATCCATCCAAATACGTCGTCACCTGCTACGGCGAGCACACCTGCAGGGACCCCTCCACGATCCCGATGGTCATCGACGCCACCGCCACGGCCGGCGCGGCCAGCGACAGCACAAACAACCTCATCAGTTTCGCGCCGAGCTACACCAATGCCACCACCGCCCGCGCCGGCGGTGCTACTTCTCAGTTAGTGAAGGAGAGCAGCATCACTCAGCTGTCCTCGTCCTGGTGCACCTGCGACGACGTGTTCAGCTCGTCGGCCGAACCGTTCGTGCAGGTGGATGAGCTGGCCGCCGTCGTGGGGTACGCCGGGATGACGTCGTCTACGGTTGGTTCCGCGCTGGACTATGGCGGGCTCGGTGACTTGGCGAGTGGTGGCGGCGTAGGCACGGGCAGCTTTCCGTCGTCTCCGAACAGCCTCGGCTTCGGAGATGATGACTTGTTTAGGTTCGATCCCTGATAAAGAATTGAACCTACACTGATCTACGTCTGAAGGCGGTTGCATGCGTTGATAGGATAGTACGTGCTAGCACAAGGCATGTATCAGTATGATGCATGCCAACATTGTACATAGTCAATTTCTGGAAATATTAGTATCTACTAATAGTATCGGATTATAAGACTAGATCGTGTCATCATCTCTAGTATATGATATTCGATGTGTGAGCTCAATCTGCTTGCGTACTGCACGGTGAATATAATGTTCGTTTATGGCATCTCCAATGCTTAACATCCAGTAGGGTAATAAGGTGGGGGTCCATATTGATTGTTGCAATGATCACAATGTTTAAGTGCTAGTAGCAGGTCTTAAGGTGGACCCATGGCCAACCCCACTCTCTCTCGCCTTTCTCTATCGCGCATGCCCGTTGCCACTCCTCTCTCTCTCTCTGTCTCTCAAACGTCGATGCCTCTCTCTCTCGCTGATCCCACTCCACCACGCTCTCGTCGCTCCCACTCCACGAGGATCTAGCGTACTACAAGAAAACTTTTCTAGAGACATTTTCAATATGTCTCTAAAATAAGAGGCTGTATAGTCTAAATACGTTTTTTAGAGATATTTTAAAAATTATCCCAAAATTTAGTATACTAGAGATAGTTTTGAGGCGTTTTCGAGACATACAACATTTTATCTTGCAGAAACGTTTTGAGACGCTATTTAATTCACCTAAAGCTTATATTGTGTAAACATATTTTTTTTGAGGTGTTTTCTAACCCTTGAAGGCGTTTTTTTGGTGATTGATATGTGTTAAAAAAACTATATAATAATATTGTAACACACAACTAAACATGTGAGGTTGACATGACTAGTGTGAAGTATTTTCATGAAATCTTGAGTTAAGTACCAATCTTCGTAAGAGTGCATATATTTTTTTTTTATATTTTATTTGTTGAGACTTACAACGTCTCCGCAACTGTCCAGAGACAGAAAAAAGCCTCAACTATATAAAAAAAAAATAAGTCAACTCTACTGACTAGTTCTGTTGCAGTGGTGGACGAAGCCATCGACCACGCCATCCCCGTCCTCCCGTGGCCGAATCCGATCCGGAGCGATTCTGGCAGCCGCATGTCTTCTCTGAGCTCGAGACGTCCGAATCCGGCGATGACGCGTCTTCCCGAGCTCCAGGCATAGGGATCCGACGTCAGCGTCTTCCTCGAGCTACAGCCGTCCGGATCTAGTAGCTGTGCATCTTCCCCAAGCTCTAGGCATCGGGATGCGGAGGTGGCACCTCCCCACCGAGCTCCAGGCGGCTAGATCCGGCGGTGGTGCATCTCCCTCGAGCTCCCGACGGCTCGCGGTGGCCGGATTCGGTGGTGCCCCTTCCTGGCCTCTCGGCATCGTCCCTTCCCATCCCCCCATCCGTTGGCGGCAGCACCAACGATCTTGGTCAGTTGGAGAGAGGAGAGAGATTCAATGGTTTTTTCCATTCCTTATGACCCGTCCATAAGCATGTGGACCACCTGAAGCACATTGTGGATATCCTTACTTAATTGCTAGAATCCAACTAGTGTTTGTACAAGTGCAGATATGCGAAAGGTCGGCAAAGACCGGGATATGTACGTGCACACTCTTACCACTAATATATGTGGGCATGACTTGTTTTAGAACCGGTTTATATATGTGCATGGCATGCATGCACTATGGTGAACCGGTCAATTAGTAGGTAGTAGCCTTTTTTTTTTTAAAAAAAAATGGAGGACAGTACCTGGTTCAACTGATCAGTTGAAGAATCTAGATTCGTCATTATAAGTTAATAAAGTATTTTGATGATTAATAATAAATCTATATGTGAGACTAATACTTTTATTGATATACATATTGTTAGTCTTATTTGGATAGAAAGATGAAAAATTTCGGAGGTATGCATTCGATGTCATAATCTTATATCTTGTTGTATTACTCGAACCAAAATATAAGTTGAACTCCACCAAAAGTCAAACTTAGATATGTGCATATTGTTTCGATCTATATATTTGTATGCACACATTTAGAGGGAGTTCACTTTATGTTTTGTGGCTTCAATTGTATTAATCCATTCTTCCATCCACTTATATTAAGGATCTCTATTTTGAAATGTATCCTTGAGTATATAAAGCTTTTGTAGTTGATATATGACGAGGACACCACTTCCATGCATACAACCAACACTCCTCACAATAGATCTGAACCTATGCACTTGCAAGGTCCAATCACAAGAACTTGTACACGTCAATTGAACCATCAGGTAACTTCGTTTCTAGGAGTGCATTTTATTTCTAATAAGAATATGCTGCTACCTAATACATGTGATGTTCTTTTAATCAGGAACTTAGGAGCTGATCATGAAGAGAAGCTTGTGCAATCCAATTCGGCCATCGGGAACAGCACCGGCTTCAAACGTGCATAACTTTCACATACAGACTCCATTTGAGGCGCACAAGTACTTGATTGAAAACTTATTTCGTCCTATTTCCAACGGATCCAGTCTCACCCCCAAACTCCTTCTGAGTGTAACGCAATTACCAAAAGAGTCAGATGCTGTTTTTGAGTCAAACTTAGGCCCATGGGCCATGTAACCCTAGGCAGCCCGTACTGTTCATGTGGTTACTATTCATATATGAACAGTACCATCGCCCCCTTCTTTCACCTCTCCCTCCTATACATAGTGGCCGTCGCCCTTAGGGTTCGACAGATTTCGTTTGCTTAGTTTCTCCATTGTGAAAACTCTTGTTCTTCGCTTGTGTCGACTAGACCAACCGTAAAGAACCTCTGCAGAATCCCACTTTTTGAACTCAATTATATATTTGCAATTCAGATTGCTTGTTACTTCGTTCTTACTTGTTCTTCGATTGCTTGCATGAATTGATCCTTGTGACACTACAAGATGAACAACCCTTTAACAACGCATATATGCGTTGGTAAAAATCCAAATAAGTGTTGGCACGGTCTATACCAACGCATTTACTATGCGTTGCCATTGAGGCCGTTGCGAGAGTCTATTACAACAGATAAACAAGAGTTGGTAATAGATATGAAAAGCCGTTGCGAAGTAGCAACGAATATAGTCAGGTTATAACTACACTTGTATGCGTTGGTACTTACCATGCCTGGATGACTTTCACTATTTTAAGAATGGATATAACTATATTGTCACAACGCATAGAAGCGTTGGTACTTACCATACGGATGAGTTTTGCTATTTTGGCAACGGATATAATTAGATTGCTGCAACGATTATAAATGTGTAGAAGTCAAATTAAAAAAATCATTATCGGTCATAGCATGGTTAAAAAGAACACTCATATATTAAAAACAAATTGTTGCATTACATAGAGAACTATCCACATAAGACATGATATAAATATTTTACTTCAACATCATTTCCTAACAAAATAAAATCTAAATGTAATGAAGATCATCTGCCTATGTCACTATTCTCCACCTTGCATTGAACATGTCATCCATAGCATCATCCATTTATCTTATCAACCTACAATGAAAAATTAGAGTCTATTAATACACTATTAGGAAGAAACAAAATCACAATATTAAAGTAACAAAACTAAAAAGAGCACCATACATAAGTTGATGGCCACGTAATATCAGCTCAAACTGCATGACCAATCAATTTGTAGTCTTTGTATGGCCGTATCAATTCTTCACATTCCGCAATTGCAAGATCGACATGCACCATCCAAAATTCATTTCCTAGCTGAACGCCATCAGTTTATCTTTTGGATCACAACTTATGATTGTAGCAAGAGCCACATCCTTATTTGCATTTTTCCAGCTATTCAAGAATACTTTAGTGCCAACCTAGTCCACACATATAAGTACATGATCAAATATTTTATAAAGGATGCAGTTAAATATTTTTAGAGAATTACATATCAAATAAACAAAAAGATTGTCGTACTGTTATCGAATTGGTAACCAACCAATTAAATGTACTGCCCTGTTATTTCTACAAAAGATATTGTGTGGAACATTAGTATGCAATTTAAATAAATTATTAGCAAAATAGAAATAGAGGAGACAAAATTAGAAGGTGTATCTTATACATCAACAAGCATGGTTGCACTAGCTCCTTTTGTGGGTTTTTTTTTTGTTCTGGACTATCTTATACATCAACAAAATAGGCATGTAAGGTTGTATTAGTAAAGCTACATATGTAGCAGATTCATCTGAATAGAACATTGAGTATGATGCAATGCATTATACAAAACAAGTAGCACCAAAATGATCTTACTTATAAAGAGGTAACCATGAGAACCACATAGTATGTGCTGACTAACAGCATAAGCATTTCTGATTAAGCCAAAGAAAATGCATGCATCTGGAGTGTTTCTGATTAAGCCAAAGAGAATGCGTGCATCTGGAGTGTGACGTGGAACATGCTGTATAGTAGTTTTTATGCAATACTATATAGCTATATACGTAATATATAGTTTCATTATATTAACAGAAAGTAGGAAACATTATTAATAGTTGAGATACGCCGATGCAACTATTGAAGGTATACAAAAAAAGGGAAAAAGTTCTGATTCGTTACGTAAAGTTGTCAACAAGAATAGCCTGTCGCACCTGTCATTTCCTTTGGATTCTGAGCCGCAACACGAGCAACACCAAAATCAGCAATCTTAAAGTTTGGTTGAGTAGTAAGTAGCATGTTTTCAGTTTTGACATCCCGATGCATGATATTTTTCGATTGTACATAGCTCAATCTGCAAAAAGAAATATAAGAGATGGTTATTATTGGATTCGGATGGAGAAATGTATGATGTTGATTTTAGCCAACTTGCTTACCCTCTGGCGAAATCTAACGCAAACTGAACCACTACTTTGTATGCAAATTTCCTTCAAAAGTTCTTTATTAGATATTGTTTCAGTGTTCCTCCAGCAAGATATCCAACCACAACAACAACACGCTCTCTGTGGAAGTTCAGTCGTGCACCTCTCGAGAACTATCATTGGAATCTTAAGGTCTATGGTACCCATTGATGCACCCACAAACTGCAAGAAATAAAATAAAATACTTAAATAATTTTTTAAATGGACCACAAGAAGAAAGCCTCTACAGAAGGCAGTACCCAAAAATGGCAGTCCTAAACTAACATTGCTAAAGAAGCTACATGAATGAGTAGCAGACTGCTATACAGCAGACTATGTGAATGTAAATGGATTCACAGTAAGCAATAAATCCCAAGTGGGTGAAAGTAGTCAAGAAAAGTAGTAGAGTGAAAGAATTGCCTACCAAAACAAAGGAGAAGAAGATGGAAGCAAATATGCCCTCATTAAGATAACCTTTGTCTTGCCCAAGCTCTTAATAATACAAAGGTACTAAATAGCTGTAATGAAGTTATATCAACATAATAGAATAAACTAAAAAGATACGTAATTCACGTACTGGAAGGGCCATAAATCCCAAGTCCTAGAGCAATAGTTATTGTTTGTTATGCTATTTTCTTTTCTGGCCAAGTACCTTTTGGGAGATAATATGACAGATGAAATAGAGAAAGAGGTCTCCCTTGATCCTTGCGTGGATGATAGACTGTTAGAGCATGCTCAAAGCAGGTCATTTGATAGGAGTCTGATTCTGGGATGCCATACACCAGCAAAACTTGATGACACTAAAGTTAAGTTTGAAGAAAGAAATCACAGAGAAGAAAGTAAAGGACACAGAAACATTCACAACATATACAAAGAGAATATTTTTCTACGCATGATGTGAAGGCCAATGTGCTATACTTTTTAAAGAAACATAAATCTATATTGATGTTGGAAAATTGAGACAATGAGGATAGAGTTAACATGTCTCAAAAAGGAAGGCAAACACAATAATGTCCATGGAGAAAAAGTATCCATCAATGCACAAGGCAGCAATCATCTCTACAACACGACAGATATCACGTAACAATGCAGCTCCAGCTCAACAAACATTTTAAAAACAGTGCTTACCCGTGCTCATTTTTCTTATACTACTTGCTAATGAATTATTCATGCCAAGCATACAATGTAACTACTCCTCAGAAGTGTACCAGATTATAGCAATCTATTACTCATTCAAAACTAAAAAGGCAATTTGTTTCCAAGACATCTCTCCTTCAAAGGGGAGATGTGTGGCTGGTACAAAACAGTTTTCAAACCAACACTGCCTACAGAATGCAGTCCAATCTACAACAGAAAACACTCAAACAAATACTTACAACCTACAAATATAACTATCAAAGGTCTGCTATAGCAAACTGGTTCCATTAAACAGACCCATGGCCCTCGTAAACAAAACACCCTTGAGTCATTGATACAGACTGCTCACAGCACTCAGAAAAACTCTAAATCCCAAAGAAATATTAGAAACAACTACATAATGCAGAGAAACTGACTAAAGGGGGTAAATTTGATATGTTAAGTACTCATATTAACACGACATTAAAATTCTGAAACACGCACCACTAACAATAAGTTACTAAAGGGGGTAAATTTGTCTGTTGCGTTATGTTGGTCAGAATATGTAAATGTTCGAACTTAGCATCTGCTGAATTATAGCAGCCAAGAAGCTAGACGTTCTCATGAAAATTGACTAAATATAAATCTTTCTTGTACAAGGGCTAAGCATAAACTAGCTAAAGATGCATACAAATACAATGTACCAGCTAAATCCAGACAGGAACGAGCTACCATTGCTTGATACCTTAATCAACCGAACTTGGTAGAAATATTCAAACAATACATCCCACTTTCAAGTATCAGATCACAGCACTCAGGATCAGAAGAAATAATATGAAACAATATGCTGTGGAAATAAACACAAGTGCCTACCTCACTTTCAGTTGAAGTTTCCTCATTCTTATCCGATACGGAATCATTTTTGTCAGGCACTGCTTGATCTTGTGCACAAGTAACTTGGGCCAAAATTCCTACATGATGAAAGAAAGGCATGCAATGAGACTACCTAGACTTTACATTTACATGGAATGACAAAACACATCAGCTAGAAATGCATACGAGATGTTTGTTGATGACTTCCATTGCTTTCTCATAATTCCTGGGTAGTTTGACTCTCTCCCATAATTTGTTTGGCAGATGAGCTCTTTTAGCAGTTTTCATGTATAAGTAGAAAATACCTGCATTACCAGTCACAGGGAAAAAATAGAACGACAACATCACCAAAAGATTCTGATGATAACTAAGCACAACTTCCCTTTGTAAACTAATAAAGAGCAGAACAAAAAGTGCATAACAAGGAACTGATGCATTCATTGACCACTGGATCAATATCTACACTAGGGTTTCGTAGCGGCAGTGAGGTCAGGATTGGGGGCGGTGGAGGGCGGCAGGCTGCTCCGTCATGTCTTGAGGATGAGGTGGATGGATCTGCTGGGGGGCAGCGTCGGGGGAAGAGGGGCAGCTCGAGGAAGGAGGAGGAGGCTGGCGGCAGCGGCAGCGGCGGCGTCGGGGGAAGAGGGGCAGTGTCGGGGGAAGAGGGGCGGCTCGGGGCCGGCGGCAGCGGCGGCGTCGGGGGAGCAGCTGCCGCATCGGGGCCAACGGACGGCTCGGGGGAGGAGGAGAAGAAGGGGAGCGGGGTGGTGGCGGCGACCTGAATGAGGACGAAGAGGAGGAGGGGACGGGGGCGGCACCGCTCGGGGGAGGACGACGGTGCGTGGGCGGCGGCTCTAAATGCTGGTTTGGGGAATTTGGGGAGGGCTCCGGTTTGGGGAATTTGGGAGGGCACACCTGAACGAGGCAACAGAGCGAGCGTAGCCAAAAAACCGGTGCGGCAAAAAAAGTGGTGCGCGGTGAAAAAAACAGGCGGGGCACTTAAAAAACTGGAGGCAAAAACGAAAAATATGTTCCTGCGATTTTGTCCATCTGAGTAGGAATTGCATACAATGGCATTTTGTCTATTCCACAAAATTTTTTGCAAAAAGAAAAATAAAAAACTAGGCATTTCAAATGTTTGCAACACATAAGATTGCAACGCATATTATCTATAGCCATCCACATGATTTATGACGAATTGGTTTTGCAACACATATTATGCGTAGCCAAAATATTACTTCGCAACGTATGCATAGAGCGTTGCAACGTATGCGTTGGTAAAGGGGTGTTCATGTTGTAGTGTGATCAGGTCAATCGGGTCTTTGGCACGGTTGATAACGACTTGGTGATTAGTTCAGCGATTGCTTGGTTCGTACGTGCTGCGTTCGTAGCCTGGATCGTGAGAGTTAATCATCACCCAATCGGAATTTATCCTTCTCATCGAAAGAACGGGACAACTACAGTTCATCAAGTGGTATCAGAGCTTTCGTTCACCGGTGAGATTTTTTTTTCCTACAGTCCAAAGCCACAAAAATAAAAAAAGGGTTAGTTGTTATAGTCCAAACCAATCTGAGCCTTTTGCAATATTTCTTTTCGGTTTTTGCTTGTTGAATTATTGATTGCATCGTCGTGTCTAGTTGCTGATTTCTAGTTTAGTTAGAGTCTAGTTCGTCATTGTCTAGTTTGCATCTTGTTCGTCGTGTATCCTTTGCGTAGCTTTATCTTTGTTCTACCACTACCATCATCATCCCTGCCACGCAATTCCTTCCTTGCCGTCGCGCCAACACATCTTCCTGCCGCGGAAACCACCAAAACCACCCTGCCACCGTTCACCGCTCCTTGGCGTTCTCCCTGTCACGTCCACCAGAGCCGCTGCCGCCACTGCCTCCAGCGCTACCGTGGCAATCACCACCTCCTATCGCAACTCCCACTCGTTGCTGTGACAACCGAAGGCCTTGCCGTCGCTACCCCTCGCTGCCACCAACCCTAGTAGCTGGTTTCGGGTTGAAAAAAGAGAGAGAAAGAAGAAAAAAAGAAAGAAAAGAGGGGAAAAAAAGAACAGAAGAAACAGAAAAAGAGTCTCTGTCCGAAATTTGAAAACCTGATCAAACCTTTGCCAAATCTAGTGAAATTTGGCGGAGCCCTTCTTGATACACCCACAAACTGCGACAAAAAAAATTGAGCACATTTGGCCCACAGAATCAAAAGTTATAGCAATTTCAATTTGAGGCGAGTCCGTTTCCGATACACCTTCAGTAAAACGGGCATAACTTTTGCATACGGAGTCGGAATTCGACGTTGTTGTGCTCGTTTCGAAGCTATCGACGACGCGCATCTGAAAATCGAACATGCGAAGTACCTGTCGCCCTCCAAGACCCCCAAAATAGGCAATCTTTAGCCCCGAAATCACGTAGCAAGTTTTCAGTTTTCTATTTTTGGCGATTTTTTTGGTCTTCCCTTTGGAATTTGGGGTTCATCCAGTTGAGAAAGTTGTATATCTTGTCGAAATATTTCAAACGAGTATATATAAGCTATATAAAACTTTACTTTTTCATCATTTGAGACTAGTTGTTGTTTTTGCTCAATCTAGAGGGTTGTTCGCGTTTTTACCGATATCGCTGTTTTGTATTCTACATCGCGCGAATAATCTTGTGCCCTTAGAAAGAAGTTTGAGTAGTTGGCCAGCGTCTCTCCTAGCACTTGTTGTGAGGCTTTCCATTGCTTACATCAAGTCACATTAATATTTGCGCGTGAGTTCCTACAATTTGCTTCATAGGGCTTTGATTCGCTAGTTCTAATTAGGCTAGGATCAGCAACATTTGACTAGTATTTTGAATAATTTTTCAACTTGCATTACTGATTTGATTGTTGCTAATCCTTACTACATATATATCACGCCTGTCCAAGATCCACTAACCGATTAGGTACTACATCCTTGCAATCGCTTTGTTCATCACTTGTGTCACGCTTATCACGAACCAGCCACTGGTTGCACCACCTGTTTGCTTTGGTAAGAATTTGCAAGAGCTTGGTAAGATCTTGAGTGTGTGTGACTTGTAACCACCAGAACCTAGTAGTTCATAGGAATTTTATACACTCGCGCATTTTCCTTGTTGGTACTAACAATGGCATGTTCAGGGTCACATGAGAGTAGGACCAACATTGAGGATGATGCACCTCTCACGCCTCGCATGAAAGACATCATGCAGTGCTTTTCACGCTTGCTGAATCAACATTTAGAGCGTATTGAGGGAGTTCTGGATCACACCAATGACAACCTTGCTGCGATTGCTACACGTGTGGAGCAGCTCGAGAGAGCTCCACCTCCTGCTGCTGTCGACAGTGCGCAACAGCGTCGTAACCCATCCGTTGCTAGCTCATTGGCCGATGAGATAGAAGATGAAACAAACCCATATGTTGCTGATACGGAGTCTGATGGTGGTTTCAATCCTAACAATGATCGTGACCATCGACAACGACGCTTCGATCGACAAGGTATGAGAAGAGACCCACCACGTGAGGTACGTGATCGTAATGATGCACTTGGAAAAATTAAATTCACTATCCCTCCTTTTGTTGGCAAATATGATCCTGATGCTTACCTCACATGGGAGTTAGCCGTAGACCAAAAATTTGCATGCCATGAATTTTCTGAAAATAAAAGGTTTATGGTTGCTACTAGTGAGTTCACTGATTTTGCATCTATTTGGTGGAATGAATTGTGCCGTAATGAACAACACATACTTAGAACATGGGATGCTTTGAAGAGAGCTATGGGAGCTAGATTTGTGCCTTCACATTATTCTCATGGTTTGCTGAATAAATTACAATGTTTAAGACAAGATAGTAACACCGTAGAAGATTACTATCAAGAAATGCAAATTGGTTTGTTACGTTGTGGTTTAGAAGAAACTGAAGATGCTAAAATGCCTAGATTTTTAGTAGGGCTTAATCGGGACATTCATGACATTTTAGATTATAAGGAGTATAATTATATCACCCGTTTGTTTCATCTTGCTTGCAAAGCTGAACGTGAAGTGCAGGGAAGACAGTCTCGCTCCCGAGGCTCTTTTGGAGTTTCTTTTGCAGGTAGGCAGAAGCAGGCGCAGTCTTCGGGCAGGGCAACAGCCCCTGTTGTCCCTGCCACTCCTAACCGTCCCCCACCCCCTCTGGACATGGGCGACCAGCAAGCACCACTCCCACTCCCCGAGCCTCCGACGCAAGCAAATCAACTTCAGTTCAGCAAGCTAAGAGTTCTACTTCAGTTGCTTTCATCGGGAGAACGCAAGACATACAATGCCATCGCTGCAAAGGCTTCGGGCACATGATGAGAGATTTCGCAAATCAACGAGCACTTCTTGTTCAAGACGATGGTGAGTATACTTCAGCTAGTGATATTGATGAAGAACATGCATTGCTTGTGACTAACCTCGTAGGCGAGCAATATGAATCTAAACAGACGAAGAATGTTTTGGAGCTGAAACAAGTGATAAGTTTCTAAGAATAATTGTGAGGCGCGTCCTAAGTTCTCAAATGGAGCGTGCGGAACAGAATCAACGTCACAATCTGTTTCAAACAAAATTTGTGGTCAATGAGCGTTCTTGTCATGTGATTATTGATGGAGGAAGTTGCAACAATTTGGCTAGCATTGATATGGTTGAGAAGCTTGCCTTGACCACACAACAGCACCCTCGTCCTTACTACATTCAATGGTTTAGTTCATGTGGTAAGCTGAAGGTAACTCGCATTGTGAGAGTACACTTTTCTATTGGTTTATATCATGATTATCTTGATTGCGATGTCGTACCTATGCAAGCCTGTTCATTACTGTTAGGTAGACCATAGCAATATGATAAAGATACTGTGCATCATGGTAGGATAAATCAATATACTCTCATGTCAAAAGGACAGCGAATCACTTTGCTGCCCATGTCTCCAGAAGCAATTTTAAAAGATGAATTAGAGAGAGCTAATAGAGAAAAGAAAAGGAGAGTAGCAAAAGTGAAAATCAGATTGTAGCTAAAGAACTTGCATCGCACAAGAAGAAGGAACCTAGTTTTAAGAATGGTGAAATTAAATTGAAAAGTTCTGTTTTGTTAGCTACAAAGTCTGATATTAGTGAGGTAGAAGCTGATCATTTTGTTTGCTATGCTTTAGTGTACAAGGCAGCGTTGTTTTCATTTGAGGATATGCCCCCTTCTTTGCCTCCCGCTGTTGCTCACCTTTTGTAGGAATATCATGATGTATTTCCAAGTGAAGTACCGCCAGGGCTGCCCCCAATTAGGGGCATTGAGCATCAGATTGACTTCATCTCAGGAGCTTCCCTACCCAACCGCGCGCCATACCGAACAAACCCGGAGGACACTAAGGAGATTGAGCGTGAAATGCAAGACTTGCTTGACAAAGGGTACGTATGTGAGAGCCTTAGTCCATGTGTCGTTCCTGTACTTTTGGTTCCAAAGAAAGACATCTTATGGCGTATGTGTGTTGATTGTAGAGCTATCAATAATATTACCATTAGATATCGTCATCCTATTCCTAGGTTAGACGACATGCTTGATGAGTTAAGTGGCTCTACTGTATTTTCTAAAGTTGACTTGCGTAGTGGATATCACCAAATTCGTATGAAATTAGGAGATGAATGGAAAACAGCGTTCAAAACTAAGTTCGGTCTATATGAGTGGTTAGTGATGCCTTTCGGTTTAACTAATACACCTAGTACTTTCATGAGATTGATGAACAAAGTTTTGAGTGCTTTCATTGTGAAATTCGTGGTGGTATATTTTGATGACATATTGATATATAGCAAATCACTTGAGGAACATCTTGATCATTTACGTGATGTTTTTAATGTTTTACGAGATGCACGTTTATTTGGTAACCTTGAGAAGTGCACCTTTTGCACCGATCGAGTATCGTTTCTTGGCTATGTTGTTACTCCACAGGGCATTGAAGTTGATCAAGCCAAGATCGAGGCTATAAAGAGTTGGCCGACTCCTAACACGGTCACACAAGTGCGGAGTTTTCATGAACTTGCTGGATCTTATCGATGCTTCGTCAAGGATTTTAGCACCATTGCCGCTCCATTGAATGAGTTCACCAAGAAAGGTACTCCTTTCCATTGGGGCCCTGCACAAGAATAATCATTCAACCTTCTGAAAGAGAAGCTCACACATGCACCACTTCTCCAACTTTCTGATTTTGGTAAGACCTTTGAGCTTGAATGTGATGTTAGTGGAATTGGGATTGGAGGTGTGTTACTGCAAGAAGGTAAACCTGTTGCTTATTTTAGCGAAAAATTGAGTGGGCCTAGTTTGAACTATTCTACTTATGATAAAGAATTATTTGCTCTCGTTCGAACGTTAGAAACATAGCAGCATTATTTATGGCCTAAAGAGTTCGTTATACACTCAGATCATGAATCTTTAAAACAAATTCGTAGTCAAAGTAAACTGAACCGCGACATGCTAAATGGGTAGAGTTTATTGAATCGTTCCCATATGTTATCAAACACAAGAAAGGGAAAGAGAATGTTATTGCTGATGCTTTGTCTAGGTGTTATACCATGTTATCTCAACTTGATTGTCGAATTTTTGGTCTGAAAACAATTAAAGAACTTTATGGTCAAGATGATACTTTTACAGATGCCATTCTGAATTGTACAGAGGGAAAGAGTTGGAATAAATTTGTGTTGAAAGATGGATTCTTGTTTAGAGCTAACAAGCTATGCATTCCAGCTAGCTCCGTTCGACTTTTGTTGTTACAGGAGGCGCATGGCGGAGGATTGATGGGACACTTCGATGTCAAGAAGACTGAGGACATTCTGGCTGAGCACTTCTATTGGCCTCGAATGAGGCGCGACGTTGAGTGCTATGTGTCTCGCTACACTACATGCAATAAAGCTAAGTCCCGACTTAATCCACACGGTTTATATATGCCTCTTCATGTGCCTAGTGTGCCTTGGGAGGACATTTCAATGGACTTCATCTTAGGACCGCCTAGAACAAAGAAGGGAAGAGATAGTGTTTTTGTTGTTGTGGATAGATTTTCTAAAATGGCCCATTTTATACCTTGTCATAAGAGCGATGATGCTACAGATATTGTTGATTTGTTTTTCCGAGAGATCGTTCGCCTACATGGAGTGCCCAATACCATTGTTTCAGATCGGGATGCGAAGTTTTTGAGTCACTTTTGGCGCACCCTTTGGGCAAAATTGGGGACCAAGCTGTTGTTTTCTACTACTTGTCACCCCCAAACGGATGGACAAACTGAAGTTGTCAATCGCACGTTATCCACTATGTTGAGGGCTATTTTGAAAAAGAACTTAAAGATGTGGGAAGAATGCTTACCTCATGTAGAGTTTGCTTCCAATAGATCGTTGCATTCTACCACAAAAATGAGCCCTTTTCAGGTAGTATATGGCTTTTATCCTCACGCTCCTATTGATTTATTGCCTATGCCTACTTATGAAAAAGTAAATTTAGATACTAAGAAGCATGCTAAATTTGTCCTTAAACTACATGAAAAAACTAAAGAAAACATAGAGCGCATGAATGCTAAGTATAAGGTTGCTGGTAGTCAAGGTAGAAAGAGTTTAACTTTTGAACCTGGTGATCTTGTTCGGTTACATTTGCGTAAAGATAGATTTCCTGAATTGAGAAAGTCTAAGTTGATGCCTAGAGCTGATGGTCCATTCAAGGTGTTAGCTAAGATTAATGATAATGCATATAAGCTTGATCTACCTGCAGAGTTTGGGGTTAGTCCCGCATTTAACATTGCAGATTTGAAGCCATATTTGGGTGAGGAAGATGAGTTTGAGTCGAGAACGACTCAAATGCAAGAAGGGGAGGATGATGAGGACATCACTTCTATGCATACAACCAACACTCCTCACAATAGATCTGAACATATGCACTTGTAAGGTCCAATCACAAGAGCTCGTGCACGTCAATTGAATCATCAGGTAACTTCGTTTCTAGGAGTGAATTTTGTTTCTAATAAGAATATACTGCTACCTAATACATGTGATGTTCTTTTAATGAGGAACTTAGGAGCTGATCATGAA
Source organism: Ampelocalamus luodianensis (assembly GCA_036346255.1). Taxonomy (NCBI): domain Eukaryota; kingdom Viridiplantae; phylum Streptophyta; class Magnoliopsida; order Poales; family Poaceae; genus Ampelocalamus; species Ampelocalamus luodianensis. The sequence continues at coordinate 26,818,389 of CM070622.1, forward strand.
GAGAAGCTTGTGCAATCCAATTCGGCCACCGGGGACAGACCGACTTCAAACGTGCATAACTTTCACATACGGACTCCGTTTGAGACACATGAGTACTTGATTGAAAGCTTATTTCGTCCTATTTCCAATGGATCCGGCCTCACCCCCCAAACTCCTTCTGAGTGCACCGCAATGGCCAAAAGAGTCAGAGTCTATTTTTGAGTCGAACTGGGGCCCATGGGCCATGTAACCCTAGGCAGCCCATACTGTTCATGTGGTTACTATTCATATGTGAACAGTACCACCGCCCCCTTCTTTCACCTCTCCCTCCTATACATAGTGGCTGTCTCCCTTAGGGTTCGGCAGATTTCGTTTGCTTAGTTTCTCCATTGTGAAAACTCTTGTTCTTCGCTTGTGTCGACTAGACCAACCGTAAAGAATCTCTACAGAATCCCACCTTTTGAACTCAATTATATATTTGCAATTCAGATTGCTTGTTACTTCGTTCTTGCTTGTTCTTCGATTGCTTGCAGGAATTGATCCTCGTGATCAGGTCAATCGGGTCTTTGGCACGGTTGATAACGACTTGGTGATTAGTTCAGCGATTGCTTGGTTCGTACGTGTTGCGTTCGTAGCCTGGATCATGAGAGTTAATCATCACCCAATCGAAATTTATCCTTCTCATTGAAAGATCGGGACAACTAGAGTTCATCAATATATACTCATCTTAATTCAATTTTAACTATTTGCAATTGGATTGTCATCAATCACCAAAAAGTAGGGGATTGAAGAATCTAGACCCATCATTATGAGTTAATAAAGTATTTTGGTAAATAATAATAATCGTCATGTGGACTAACATTTTCCATAAGTGGTGAAACAGGTTAAGTCCCATAATGGTGAAGACTTTTGGTGGCATCGTGAGTTGATTGTCATCAAGTCAAGATTCATGATGAATGATATTATCATGTGTTGATGAGCATCAAGACAAGATCCTCAGGTAAAGAAAATCATCATGTGTTGATGATATTCAAGACAAGATCCCGTAGTGAAGAAGATTATCATGTGTTGATGATATTCAAGCCAAGAACTTAGAGTAAAGAAAAAGGGTCACTATGCCAACAGTTGTCCTCTAAAGAAAGCTTCCACCTCATGTAGTCCCCTCTCAGAAGTCATTTGCTTCAAGTGCCAAGAGACATGCCTTTATGCTCACAGTTGCCCATGGAAGAAAGCCTCGATGCCAATTCCATTCAACTTGGGAGCTACTCCGATCAAAACCCCCATGCTAGGAGCCGGATGTGGAGCACCTCATACTCCAAGCCAAGCCATCCAGACTCCATTTCCTTCTGCAAGAGGACAAGTGAATCGTGTCACCGTGGAGCAAGCCCAACCAGCTCAGAACTTTATTCCTAGTAAGTCTCTTATCAGTTGCTGTATTGTCTCGCTCTAAAGAGAGTCGTTGGAAGAGTGAGAAAAGTTCGAGTTCCCGGACCCATTCCCTGGTCAGCTCGAATCTCGGGGTCAAGATTCCCTTTAAGGGGTGTAGGTTTGTAACATCCCAATTTTCAGAGCTTTTTGAAAATTTTCAAAAATAAAAATTACCATTTGGTTTTGTCGAATCTCTAAAGCTTAACTTGAAATTTTGAAAGTTAAAAGCAATTTAATATGAATTAATCAAACTTCAACTAATTCAAAACCTGGTTTGTCTTGAGTTGTTGGAGTTCTTTGGTTTTTGGACTTCCCTTTCTCTGATCATCCCGATCTCCCGTCAGCCGTTCCTTTCCCCGTACGACCACCCCTTGGTCACGATCATCCTCACCCTCTTGGTCACGACCACCCCCTCGATCACGACCTCCCTCTTGGTCACAAACACCCTCGCGGTCACGACCACCCTTTCGATTGGACCACCCTCTCTGTTTCGACCAGCCCCGCTGTCAGCCCCTGCTCACCTTCTCTCTCCTTCCTCGTTTTCCTCCCACGATGTGTGCATTTAATGCCATCATGTCCATAGTGACATGCGTATTTAATTCCCATCGCCTCCACAGCGACGTGCACATTTAATGCCATCGCCTCCACAGCGACGTGCGCATTAAATATCGTTGCCTTCGCCGAGCCCTGCCGCGCTGTCACAAATTTTGCCACTCCATCTTGTCGCCTGGTCCTCCTCCTCCCTCTATAAATAGAGCACCTAGGAGCCTCGCCCTCCTCTTGTTCTTTCCCCAGCTCGCCCTCTCTAGCTCTAGTTGTCGTGGTTTTCCTGAAGCCCTAAGCTCCGTAATCGGCCGCTGTGCACCTCCTCCCGATTCTCGCCCCACCAGTGTAGCCCCTCTTCCACCCGCATCTTTTGGTAACCCAGAGCTCCTTGAAGCAATCCCCCCTCACTCTGTTTTAGTTTTGTTTCACAGGAGCCGCCGTTTTCCCTTCCTCCTCCCGTCCCGGCTGACTCGTTCACCGTCGTGAAGGGATACGGGTAGACTACGCTAGCAACAAATCAAAATTTCTACCATGTAAACTAGGATGCCAAGCAAGTTAGATGATCACAGATCATTACCACTAGACGCGTAGTGCAGCAGAAGTAGAGTCAGAGCAGCCTAGTCCGATGAAGAACGCGCTGACGTAGTGGTCATAGAAGATCATCCAACGTCCTCGTAGTCGATCGTCTCCTCCAGCAACCTCTACAGTTCCTTGTGAAGATTGCGGATCGTCCTTAGCGCAACAGCGACCGCAGTAGCACCTCTACGGTATCCACACGTCCAGAGAGGGAACAACTGTACGTCGGTGTGCTAGCACCAAGTCGCACGGGAAGGCTCTCTCAAGAAGATGGCGGCTAGGGTTTTGGTGGAAACAACTCACGTGTCTGTCTCGCATCTCACACACTAGCCTCAAGCATCTCCTTATATAGTGCCCCGTGTCGGATTCTATCCGAACAAGTTTGAAGAATCGTATTCGTACTAGTTTGTTCCATCCCATTAAGTGTGTGACCCGTTAGGTTTATGTGTAATCGGTTGTGACTCGGAAACCCTTTTCGACCACGAGTCGTAGCAGTCCCTAGCAGGACATAACGATTCCCGAATACACATAAATTATATTGGACAAACCTTAATGCAATTTGATGTACGACTAGGTCCTCATCACTTACGACAAGGTCCTATCTTTATACGACCAGTTCGCACTCGGTCACGACCAGTTCATAACTCCTTACGACTAGGTTTCGACCACTCTGTGATTTCGTTCGATCAGTCTACGACTTGCTCGTATCACCATACAACTTGTCTAGACCTGATCGAACTAAGCGACCTACTCTCGTATTCTCCCTTTACCTCACGATATCTGGTTGAACTCCAGGTGAGATAATGTGTCATCCATGGACTGTTCAATACTTTCTCGATTGAGTTGTCAGATAACCTTATGTAGTCGAACACTTCGACCACTAGTGGCATGGCCATGCACTTTCTTTATCCGAACACATCGAGGGGCCCAGAGACATCTCTCCCGTTATGTTAGGAGGGGAAAATCCCATATCCGACCAGTCACATCCCTCCGCATGTTTCGTAGCATACCCGAAAGCTATCTTTATAACTACCCAGTTACGAGTAGCGTTTGGCAACCCCTAAGAGTGCTATTACACATATAGGGAACCATACTGATATCAGGTCTAAGGATTATACATCATCATTACTTGAGACCAACAAATGACACATAGAATCATAACAATCTTAATAGTGTCTCAAGGTGGGTCAATCCAACCCTATGTTCTCTAACATATGTTCATATTATTGATTCGATATCCCTATATCCATGACCGATGAAACATGGTCATCAATCAATATATGCGCTGGTCGTAGAGTCACTGGTGTTCCGATCAGTGACATTCGACCAGGGATACTTTTAGAACGACATTATACAAGTCGAAGAGTTTCACCAACAAGTCACATACTCGTTGATCTTCAGAACTAACAATTCATTCAAGGAACAAAATAACATTTATTCAAGAACTCATAAACATAGACGTGATATAATCATCTCTATGATTGCCTTCAGGGCATATCACCAACACGTCGGCCTCGTTCGCCCTCGGCTGCGAGCTTCCTCACTGTCGTTTCACTGTCCGCCAACCCCCTCCAGCCCTTCTCTCTTGAACCTAGTGAGTTCCCCGTACCCTGCTTTCTCTTATTCTTTTGGTCAACTTCCAGTGCCCTGTTCTCCTTCTTTTTTCTTTCGATCGTCGAATCCCTCTTTCTTCTTTCGACCGCATCGAGCAGTCGAATCCTTCTTTCTTCTACGACCATATTGAGTAGTCGTATCCTTCTCGTATCCTCCCTACGACCATGTTGAGTAGTCGTATCCTTCTCGTATCCCCCCTATGACCAAGTTGAGTAGTCATATCCTTCTCGTATCCTCCCTACGACCATATTGAGTAGTCGTATCCTCCTTCTGACCAGTCGAGCCCCCTCTCGACCAGGTAGTCGAGCCTCCTTTCGACCACCTGTATTCAAGTCTCCTTCCGACCTTGTGATTTCAGACATTCCGAGAGCTCGTTCTCCTTCGTTTGAGCTTCAATTCGAGTGATTCAAATCTCTAACTGCTTCTAAAATCAATATCTTTCTTTTGGCTCTAGTTTGGTAGTTTCTTTGGTCTTTATTTGGAGTTGTTTTATTTATTTTGCGTTGTTTGCATGTGTAGATTTTAGCGTTTCGGAAGACTTCGTGGACCCGTCGACCTCGACTAAAGCATCTCAACTCTTCAACGAAGGCAAGTTATGGACCTTTGATCATATTGAACCTATTTTATAAAAGTATATTGTTTTATATCAATATGCATGGCTAGTTATATAAAATTAGTTTTGGGAACTAGCTAATCACCTACTCGACAGTATGCCTCCTTGATAAATTGCAAGCGACATGTTGACATGTACCGGTGGACACCATAGGATGGGTAATCTTAGTTGGACATTGTTGTAATACCAATATGGGTGCGTATTATGCTTAGTCATGCCTTAGATAAGCGATGGTCTCTCGATCTCATGACTCAATAATAATAAATTTGACTAAAGGAAATATGGAATTATGGTGGAGCCACTACTTTTAAAAGATGTTGCGTCATGACAAGGGTTGTCATTTGGTTGGGTTGAACCAAAAATTATTTCATACTCAGGCGAATGATCGTACAGTAAAGGGGGTGCAGGAAGCATATTAGGATGATGATGTTTCGCCTGAGTAGTCACTAAGGACTTAACCTTGTACGCCATTGATCTGGACCATACCATGCAACCACATATCCAGGATGGGGTGGACTTGACCAACTAATTAGCAATACTTTGAGTCAGTTCTGTTTTGATTGAGAATGGCGCAAGAGGGGACCAGGAAGGCGAATCCTTAGCGAGCAGAACCGAGTCAAAATAGAACTTTGTAAAGGCCTTATGATAATCTCTTAGTCGCACACCTCGGAAGTGTGTTAAATGGATAGTATAAGATTATTATCTCTTGCGGGTCAAGCTGTACAACCTCTGCAGAGTGTAAAACTATTCAAATAGCCGTGTCTCCGGTTTTGGACAATGCTTGGTGATTTCACGTAAGAGGTGGATTTTTTTAAATGTTATTGTGGTTCGTTACGAGTGGTCTAGGAAGTGAACAGGATGTTCACAAGTGGTCGGGGAAGTAAACAGGGTGTTCACGTGTGGTTTCAAAGAAACTGATTACATATGTATTAATCTTTCAACCTGTGCTTTGCAATCTACTTATTGTATTTTCAGTCAATACTGTTTTCTGCAAATTAACCATAAAACCTTTCTTGTCAAGCCTTGCATGAATATTATTTGTATACATCTCCCTACGGCTTGCTGAGTACATTCAAAGTACTCACGACTTTGTGCCCTCTGTTTGGTCAGCAGAGGAGGAAGAACCAAGGAACTGATAGTTCTATGAAGAAGAGTACTTCGATGACCTTGCGAGCTAGGTCGCGTCCTCCACTCGATTGCCTATAGGCATGTCAGATGGTTTCCACAAGATGTTTTGCTCTCCACTGCTTGTAACCTCTTGGTGTTGAGCCCTGCGTGGTAACTTTGTAAAAACCTTGACCATGAGGTCTTTTGCTACTATTAAATATTGTTTGTCTGCTTCTTCTTTACCTTGTTGTATGGATATGATTTCATCTTTGTTGTGACTGTGTGAGCTAGCCACTGATCATGGGACTAGTTTAGTTTGCACAAAGGGTCTCGGGGTTCCATACCCGGGGTCCCGACAATCCGTTAGATAGAATATGATTCTATGCCTAACTTGTTTTTGCAGGATTTTGTGAATAGTATGATCCATGATGTATGAGATGCATGTATGTGTGTAATTTTCATGACATGTGTATCATGCTAATTGCAACCCAAGGCTTTCTATATTTGTATAACGGCCTGCGTGTCGACGTGTGATGCTTCTTCACTCCATATATTTTATCACTAGTGCTATTAGGAGTAATAGCTTAGTGGAAGTACTTGGAGGTATTAGCCACTTGGAGACATGATGAACAGGAAGCACGACGATGGAGATCACTATGTGGAAGAGTCATACTATATCACAATGCAATGTGATTGTTTGTGAATGGCTTTATATTCCTGTTATTTTTCTATGTATGCTTTTAACATAGAAGTAAATTTCCCTCACATAATATTAAGTTAAATTGATACCCTCCCAATTTGCTGCACATCCAAAGTCATGTATTTTGCTGGTAGATCTTGCCAAAGCAGAGTGCCATTAACTTTCCTTGACTACATGGGTTTGTGTCGGACACTTACACGCATACTATTGGTTTAACTTGACAAGGTCATCATAACGGTTATGGACCTTGGGGCATAGGGTCGGATGCCGGAGCATAGAGATGCTGTCCAACAACAAGAGTCATATGGAGATATGATTAGCAAAGGGTTGCTTACCAAATTCATTGATCTTCTAGCCGTGATGCCAAAGCTCACTAGTAAATTAACTGATTGTGGGTCTTGAATCACTGAATGTCATAAGAGGGATATGGTATTTAGTGGAAGTATCTTTATTTAATTGTTTAATAGAAGTTACTTTTCTTGAACACATGTCTTAGTTTTGCATATTTTATGTTGTAGATCATGGCACCAATTGTTGTACCTACATCCAGCTTTGCTTTACGTTAAATTCTTGAAAAGGAAAAACTGAATAGAACAAATTTTGCAAATTGGTCCCACAACCTAAGAATTGTTCTTAGGCAAGATAAAAATGAACATATTTTAGAGGAACCAATTCTAGATGTGTCTGCTGAAAATACTACCGCTACTCTTAAAAATACTTATAAAAAGGTATGTGATGAGTCGCTTGATGTTAGCTGTCTCATACTTGCTGCTATGAACTCAGACCTTCAGAAGCAGTTTGAGAACATAGAGGCCTACGATATGATCATGGCGCTCAATGGTACGTTTGAGACACAAGCAAGAACTGAGAGATATGAGATCTCAAATAAATTATTTGGGTGCAAGCTGGCCGAGGGTAGTCCGGTGAGTCTACATGTGATCAAGATGGTTGGTTACACACATAGCTTGGAAAAACTTAGTTTTCCATTTAGTCAAGAGTTGGCTACAGATTTGTTTCTTGCTTCGCTTCCTACAAGCTATGGGTCGTTCATTCTGAACTTCTATATGAATAATTTAGATAAGAATCTCACCAAACTGCATATGATGCTCAAGACTACAGAGAACAACATTAAGAAAAGCAACAGTCATGTGATGATGGTGCAAAAGAGTACAAGCTTCAAGAAGAAGGCTAAGACTAGGGTCAAAGGAAAGGGCAAGGCTAAAGCTTCGGATAGGATCCAAACTAACAAGCCTAAGCCCAAGACTAAGTCTGGCTCGACTCAAGAGAATGAATGCTTTTACTGCAAGGAGCCAGACCACTAGAAGAGGAACTGCAAGAAATACCTGGCCGATCTGAAAAAGAATGATAGGACTAAACCTTCCACTACAGGTATTAATATTATAGACGTTTTTCTTGCTGATTTTTCTGTTAACTCTTGGGTATTTGATATCGAATCGGTTGCTCATATTTGCAATTCGATACAGAGTCTAACAAGGAGTAGGAGAGTTGTAAGAGGCGAGATGGATCTTCGCGTCGGGAATAAAGCAAGGGTTGCTGCATTAGCCATCGGGACTTTGCCATTACTCTTGCCATCAGGATTTATCATGGAACTAAATAATTGTTATTATGTTACATCCATTAGTAGAAACATTATCTCTGCCTCATGTTTGATGGCAGAGGGTTATAAATTCATTATTTAGAACAATAGTTGTTTTATATTTTTGAATGAAGTATTTTATGTCTATGCACCTGTTTTGAATGGGTTGTTTATTTTAAATCTTGATGATGCACATGTCTATAATATTAATGTGAAGAGGCTTCGGCCTAATCATATGAATTCCACTTTTATTTGGCATTGTCGTTTGGGTCACATAAGTGAGAAACGCATGAAGAAACTCCATGATGATGGAATTCTAAACTCATTTGATTTGGAATCATTTGAAACATGCGAATCTTGTTTACTTGGAAAAATGACCAAGACACCTTTCACTGGTAGGAATGAGAGGGCGTCCGACTTGCTGGCACTCATACATACTGATGTGTGTGGACCAATGAGCACGACAGCTAGAGGTGGTTTTCAATACTTCATTATTTTCACCGATGACTATAGTGGATATGGATAATTCTATTTAATGAGGCACAAGTCGGAATCCTTTGAAAAGTTCAAGGAGTTCCAGAGTGAGGTACAAAATCAACTTGGTAAGACAATCAAATCATTGCGATCTGATCGTGGAGGTGAACTTTTGAGTCATGAATTTGGTGATCATTTGAAGAAATGTGGAGTTGTTCCACAGCTTACACCACCGGGGACTCCACAATGGAATGGGGTGTCCGAGCGGCGTAATCAAATATTGTTGGACATGGTTCGGTCGATGATGACCCAATCGGATCTGCCGTTATCTTTTTGGGGTTACGCTCCAGAAACTATTGTTTTCACTTTGAATAAGGTACCATCTAAATCAGTAGATAAGACACTATATGAGATATAGACTGAGAAGAGTACTAGTTTGTCTTTTCTAAAGATTTGGGGATGTGATGTCTATGTTAAACATTTGACGTCTGACAAACTTACATCCAAGTCAGGTAAATGCTTCTTTATAGAATATCCTAGGGAAACCAAAGGATATTAGTTCTACAACTGAGAAGTGGATAAAGTTTTTGTTGCCCGAAATGGTATCTTTTTGGAGAAAGAGTTTCTTTCAAAAGAAGTCAGTGGGAGAAAGGTGCAACTCAAAGAAATTCGGAAAACATCTGAAAGTGTTTCAAGTGATCTACAGGAAGAACAAATTGTTATTGGACCTATAGATAAGGCATCAGTCCCACGTAGATCTAAAAGGTCACGTCAGTTGCCTATAAGGTATAGGCATGACGTATTATTATTGAATAATGATGAGCCAAAGACTTATGAGGAAGCGATGATGGACCCAGACTCTGAGAAATGGCTTGGAGCCATGAAATCCGAGATAGATTCCATAAGAGACAATCAGGTTTGGAACCTAGTCGATCTACTTGATGGTGTTAAAACCGTTGAGTGTAAATGGATCTATAAGAAAAATATTGACATGGATGAAAATGTTCACATTCATAAAGCTCGACTAGTCGCAAAAGGGTTTCGACAAGTTCAAGGGGTTGACTACGATGAGACTTTCTCACCAGTAGCGATGCTTAAATCTATACAGATCATTCTAGCTATTGCTGCATATTTTGACTATGAGATATGGCAAATGGATGTCAAAACGGCTTTCCTTAATGGAAACCTAGATGAAGATGTGTACATGACACAGCCTGAAGGTTTTGTCGATCCAAAGAATGCTAGTAAAGTGTGCAAACTTCGAAAATCCATTTATAGGTTGAAGCAAGCATATCGGAGTTGGAATATGCGTTTTGATGAGGAGATCAAAAAGTTTGGTTTCGTCAAGAACAAAGAAGAACCTTGTGTTTATATGAAGGTTAGTGGGAACGCACTTGTAATTCTAATCTTATATGTAGATGACATATTATTGACTGGGAATGACATTCCTATGCTGGAATCCGTTAAGGCATTATTGAAAAATAGTTTTTCTATGGACCTAGGAGAGACAGCATATATCTTAGGGATAAAGATCTATAGAGATAGATCGAGAAGGTTAATTGGATTAAGCCAAAGTACTTATATTAACAAGATGTTGATTCGGTTTAGCATGCAGGATGCCAAGAAGGGGTTCTTGCCTATGTCACATGGCATAAATCTTAGTAAGAGTCAGTGTCCTTCGACAACTGATGAGCGAGACCGTATGAATGGTATTCCATATGCTTCAGCCATTGAATCTATCATGTACGCCATGATATGTACTCGACCAGATGTATCATATGCTCTAAGTGTTACGAGTAGATACCAAGCTGATCCCGATGAAGGTCACTGGACAACTATGAAAAACATTCTTAAGTACTTGAGAATGACTAAGGATGCGTTCCAAGTTTATGGCGGTGATGAAGAACTCGTTGCAAATGGTTATATCGATGTAAGCTTCCAAACCGACAAAGATGATTATCGTTCGTAATCTGGTTTTGTATTCATTTTGAATGGAGGAGCAGTGAGCTGAAAAAGTTCCAAGCAAGACACGGTTGCTAATTCTATGATAGAGGCCGAATACATTGCGGTTTCTGAAGCTGCGAAGGAAGGTGTTTGGATAAGGAATTTCATTGCTGAGTCGGGTATGGTTCCAAGTGCATCAAGCCTAATGAATCTCTATTGTGATAATAATGGAGCCATTGCGCAGGCTAAGGAGCCTATATCCCATCAGAAGTCCAAGCATACACTCAAGCGTTACCATCTTATTCGCGAAATGGTGGATAGAGGAGATGTTAAGATATGCAAAATTCACACGGATTTAAATATTATTGATCCGTTGACAAAGCCTCTCACACAGCCAAAGCATGAGGTATTAGATACTTAAATGTATGACTCTAGTGCAAGTGGGAGACTGTTGGACATATGCCCTAGAGGCAATCATAGAGATGATTATATTTTAATATGTTCATAACATTGGATAATATGTTATCTTGTTCCTAGAATAATATCGTTAATATTTATCATCAAGTATATGACTTGATTGTGAAACTCTGTATTTCTGCAATGATTATTCTTAATCATTCCCTAGTCAGAAACATATGAGGACACATATGAATAGACTAGCATATGTATTGGTTGATGACTATGTTTCACATGTCATGGATATGGAGATATCAAACTAATAATATGGACACATGTTAGAAAACATGGTGTTGGATAAGACCCACCCTGAGACATTATTGAGATTGTTATGATTCTATATATCATTAGTTGGTCTCAAGCAATAATTATGTATAATCCTTAGACCTGAGATCATCATGGTTTCCTACATGTGTAATAGCACTCTTAGGGGTTGCCAAACGCTGCTCGTAACTGGGTAGCTATAAAGGTAACTGGGCACTCCTGCGCGTGGTGTCCCTACCCCGTATGTGTGGATACCTTGGAGATGTTGTTACGAAGAATCAGCACTAGGACGATCCGCAACTCGGGACGATCATCGGAGTAGGAGGAGAAAACGCGCGGCAAGTACAACTACGATTGCATCAACTCGCTACATCGACTTTACTTCCGCTACGAGTTGGTGCGTCTAGTGGTAATCTCGTGATCTATTACTTACAGAGGTTCCTTGGTCGTGCGGTAAAATTTTGCTTTGTACTATCGTAGCCTTTCCGCGATCCTTCATGTAATGATATCAATTCATATCATAATCCAATTATGAATGTATATGAATGAGGCGGATTCATATCATAGTTTGAACCACAAAAAGAACAAAATGATATAATATCAATGCAGTTATACTGCTCCTTACAAATTGGACATGGCAATCCATTTCACATCCAGATTACAAAGAGTTTTATCCTTTGCTACAAACTAGTGCCCACCAAGAACAAACTATTGATTTGCTGATGCAGCTATGTATATCAGGCCAACCTCACTGCTGATGCCAGCTGGGTACATGACTAGAAAAGAGCTGCACATATTTAGGTTTGATTCAATGTAAACATCTATATTTTTATGGTTTAACTTCAGAACCACAAAACGAAGAGAAAAGAGCTATACCTACACATATTCATGTTTGATCATTATCCAACATAAGCATCACTTAAAACACATACTACAAGCATCAGCTAGCACCAGCCATCATGTAGCTGCGAGAAAAGAAATAAGATGAACCATTGGGCACAAACAAATTGCTTCCGCCCAGATCCAATGCTTAATACTGACCTCCATCATTTCTTGAATTACATGGTAACCACAACCTGCAGCAGCTAGCATTCTTGCCCATAAGGGAAAAAAATTCAGGCTTCATGTATCAGTCGGGCACACATGTACATGTACATCAATTCATGAATCATACAGAGTGACCAAGCAATTTACGTCGAATATTCATGAATCATTCATGTATCTGGTTCATGGATAGAAAAGGAGCATGTATTTACTAGGCATCATCCAAAACACACTAATGTTTGCTACTATGAAAGACCGAAGCACTAAATCTGGGCACATAATTAAAATTAACAACAACTAAATGAATCATTCATTCATCTATGTGAGAAAGAATATCACAACCAACTCAATCAAACATTCCAATCTATGCATTCTAGTGGGAAAGAGCTGATGACTTGAGAGGTAAGGGAGGCTCACGAGGGAAAGGGTGGTCGGCGAGGAGGATGGAGGCTAAGGGGGAGGGGGTACTCACAATCGTCGAGCTCTAGCACCGCCGGGGAGGGGGGTGGAGGAGCTCGTGGGCCGTCAGGAAGGCAGGAATTTGGGCACCACCGGGGAAGGAGGAGCTCGCACGTCGCTAGGGAGGGAGGAGCTCACGGTGGCCGGCGAGGGACTCTATGGCTGATGGGGACCTCGATTCTGACTAGGTTTTGAGCTCCTTCATGTGCGAGTAGACCTGTTTAAATCCTAGGTCGGGTCTGGAAAAGCTCAGCCTTGAATGGGCAGGCCCCGAGCCTGGTCCGAATTTGTTTTTTTTTTTTGCATAAAAATGATATTTTGTTTTAATTTTTTTAAATAAAAAATAATATTTAAATAATTTCATGAATAAAAAATAGTTATTATTATTTTTATTGCCTTTCTCGAGCTTCGGGCCAGACTTTTGGGCCAAACAATCAAGGCCTGAGCCTGGAAAATTCGGTCCCAGGCCCGAGTCGGGCCACCCATGAACAGGTCGAGAGGGAAGATGAGAGGGAGAATGGGAGGGGGCGTTGCGGGAGTAGGGAGAGAGCCGCGAACAGGAGGGGTGGGATGGGGGTTTTGTTCCGAGGTCGCTCCGCGGAAATGAATTGGAGGTCACTCCGCTCCTCTGAGAATCTAGATTCGGAAAAACATGGAGCTAGGGCGTTGGCTCAACTCCAGCTGCTCCGGGCAAGAATCCAGAAGTCAGAGCTCTACCACAGGCTGCTAGTGTCTTGCACTCGTGCATGCTTCGATCCGTCGATCGCCATTTCTTTCACCCCGAAGACCTTGACTCCACTATACTGCATGCTTGGGTACCCTAGCTCCTCCACCACTCTCCCTTCTTACCGAGATAGCTTTCATCTTTTTATAATGACACTAGAAAGGTTTACATAAGGTAAGACAAAACTTACTTTCATCGCTTTGTGCTCTTCTTCCCCCTGGAGAGGATTCATCTGTTTGTATTCTGACAGTTCATTTAAAAAACAAAAATGGAATTTGACAGTACATTTCGAAGTTTCGAAGGTGTGGAGTGCAGCCTATCATGTGGACCTTCCGTTGGGCCTAGACGATTCAGCCCAAGAATAGGGCCAATATGTACATATAGTGGCTTGGCTTGCACTATCTATAAATATTTTTGACAACACTTCCGGCTAGACCTTGGAATTGGACCGTCTCCATAATGGGCCAGCATGGCATGGCATTTAGTGGGCTAGGCTATCACAATACGATGTTGGGCTTGGAAATCAAGCCCGATGGGGCACGACAACTCGGGCCATGCCTGCGTCGGCACGACTCGCAAACGCCCGTTACATCTAACAGTCTAGGCCGTCAAGCATCGACAACCAGCCCCATCGGGTATTTTGATGTGCTTTTGAGTTGTATTTTAAGTTTCAACACAAACTCGTAGTAGAAAATGTGTATATATTTATATTGTTCAAATTTTCATGTATGGTTTCATTTTAATAATTACCACGGAGAAGGTGAATGAAAATACCACGGTGTTTACCAAAATGTTCCAAAAGTCAACTCAGATTCTTTGGCGTCACGACCCGAGTACTTGTTTTTGTCAATTTCATATTCCTAATGACTCCACCCGGCTGTTGATGTGTCCTATCATGTCCTTTCCAGTTTCCATTATAAAAGCAATGCCGATCAGTTTCTAGGCCTGTAAACAGGTAGAAACCCAACCCACAACCCCACCCAACCCAGAGACATAACAAAATACCCAACCCAACCCAGTCCACCTAAAATTCCTAAGAACCCAGCCCAACCCAACCCAACCCAATCCACTTACCTTTGTATAGGTTTCAACCCATTCTCAACAGGTTTCCACATCCTACAGGATGCCCACATGCATGATGAAGCTACTGCTAGTTTCCAAATAACCCAAGAATAAAAAATTATAATAAAATAATAAAGGAAACTAAAGACATGCTCAGAAATAATTCAGAAAAAGTACAATAATATAAATGCACTCACATTAGTGCATGACATGAGAGACAGATACCAACAAAAAAAGAACATTGGGAACACTACATAGTATAAAGACAACAATTCCAACTGGACATCTATCTTTTGACATCAAGGGAACTTATTTAAACTGACAAAGCTTGTTCTGTTCATTGCCGAGGAATTATAGGTTTCAACCTTTTTTAGTTTGTCCAGCTCGTGCAATATTGGTAATGTTGTAACCCAGTCGTTTCCTTGGATTGGTATAGCACCCCGACACAAATTCAGTAGAATGAAATACTATGCATGATTTTTTGCTTGTGTTGCTTCTCAAATGCAGTAATGATATCGACAATGGTGTCTTCCCAACCATCCACTGCTTCAAGCTGAAAAAACAAAATATAGATATTAAATTCCAATGTTCAATATTGCAATGTGGCAATACTGAGAACAGGGTCTTAAAATAATTGACCACTATGCCATCAATATTGCACTATGACAATGCTGAGAACAGGGTCTTAAAATAATTGACCGCATGTATTATGATGCCACTATGCCATCAATAATAGTTATATTATAAGCCACACAATCAAGATACACTATTTTCTTAAAATTCAATGTAAACTCAGAAAGAGACAGAGCCTGTTAAACCATGTGGAAATAGTTGTGTTTTTGGTGATCAGGTCGTAGTTGTGTTTTTAGTACTGCAAATATTATGTAGGAAATGTACTTTTAAACATTGATGACCGAGTGTGACAATTGGGACCTAGGTCGGGAGTCATCTAAGAAAAATTTGGAGTCAAAATGAAAAGATTAAATTGTCGTCTTTGAGTATGTTAGGATTGACAAAATTTGACAAAGTACAGAAATTGTTCAGAGTCCAATGCTACGAGTATATGCCAAAATATAGCAGTTTTAGTCTAGACACTGATAGCCACGAAGGTAGTGGAATTCTACTATTGAAGGACTAACTACAAGTCTGCAACAAGGCACCATGAACAATCCTATGTTAGAGCATTATCTTGCAACCTAACCTTTTAGGCTATTTCTTTCATGTATGATTAGTTGACTAATAAATCTAATGTCTAAAAATGGTGTAGCATTATTTGGCAGATGAATTCGATCTTCAATTGTAACTTGCAATATTAAAATTAGTTCAACTTTAGTATAACTTGCAATATTTAGGGCATTTATAAAAGAATGTTTATTATGCCTTTAGTGTTTGGAACTTTAATTAGCTAGTCTTTGGTGCAAACTAGAGCGTCAAATGTTTCCGGTGATAATGAGCTTCTAGTATTGCCAAGTATTCTACCACCATAGCTAAACGCAGATTCGGATGACACAGTGCTTAGAGGTATTGTGTGGGGACCCCGGTAATTATCTCCTTAAGACAGAGATTAAACAAGGTCTTAGGGACATAATCACGGGTCTCCGGAAATGAATTCCAATTTAACTCCATCCAAGTGAGAGGCTTAGCCGAATACTAGAGCCTCAACGATCATGCGCGCTGCTCCTTTGCGAACGCTACATGATTGTCGATTCTCTTCCGACTCGAAGCACTACACCTAGTGAGTTAAATGGGGATCCATTAACAATGAGTATGACATATATTGGCTCCCAAGATCAACGACCAATATACTCATACCCTCATCCAACGTTGATTACATCCATACAACGCATACAACAAGAGATTAAAAAGACATACTGCATAATAGTTAAGGTCTACAGTTTATTACAAACGGTAACCGCCAAATTCAAGTAAAGTATCAAGTAGTAGCGAAGTAAATAGATAAAGCAAAAGACCAGCGTGGTATGCCCATCACCCATCGGCAACCGACTGGGAGTTAAATGATAGCACACTACTCATTAGTGTCACCCAAGTCAACACTAGCGAGATCGTCATACTCATAATCTTCCTCACCTGAAAAGGCCACCAAACATCTGGCTGAGTACAAGTGTACTCGCAAGTCTTACACAAATAAAAATAGTTATGCATAAGGGTTATTCAAAGGATGGCTCATATTGGTTTAGTTTTGCGAAAGAGACGCAACAATTAACATCCTACACATACTAGTTTTCATGTGCCCATTTTAAAATCAGATTTGAAGTAGAAGTAAAGCATGTAGTAAAGCATTTCAGTAATAAACAATTGAATCATACAAAGACCAAAGTGGCAGCCCACTTTGATATACTAAACACATGAACAACCCGTTCATGACGAATACCAAGTTCAACCACAATTTTAATTAAAAGTCTAACAATAGTAACTCCGAACTCAGCGGTTGTCCATAACCGTGGACACGGCTATTCGAATAGATTTATACCTGCGGGGTGTACTACTTTACCCACACGACTTGATTAGCCCGTAAGCCTCCGGGGCCTCGAAATAGCACACTTCCTATGGTATGCGTAGGGTAAATCAAGATACGATCATTTTCAGAAGAAAGCCCTATTGGCTAAGTCCCCTTGTGAGATGGTTCCTTGCCTAGTACAAGCGTCGATAGCACTTGCTAGGGGCTCACAAGTTATATTGGAAATACCGATGCAATCAAAACAAAAGAATTGGTGCTCCATTGCACACTATAAAGGATTACATCGGCTCCTCAAAGAACATAGGATTTCACGGTCGCTATGCCCCTTACACCACCAAGGACTTAACACAACAAAACCCTCCCCCTACTTAACCATACGGCTCCCAACCCGCGTGTGGCAGCACGAGTGTACTTGAATTAACGACGTTACCAAAGTCCGGTCCTCAATTGTCCAGACAAGTCCTTCCACTTACCCAATGCTCGTGCACAAAGCACCATCACTAACCAACACTTGTCCGGACCAAATCTCATTTAAAAATGACAAAGTTTAACTCATAAAACAGCTACAAAGATCTGAAGTAAAAAACATGAAGTAAGAGTTGTGTATCCCAAACCGCCAAGGTTATTCCGACGATCGAACTCTAGTATCTAGACTTGCATGGCTAAGCAATTCTATAACCCATAATTCACACATCCTATCTTAAGCATATAGGGGTTGGCATAATTCAAGATTAACCTCAAGCATAGGACATAACTAAACTACACATTACAAAAATATTGACATAATCAGAATAGCATGCAAGCAATTATCATTGCACTAACTTAACTTTACTTCTCTGCCTCGGCAGCCCGCGCGCTCCCGACAGCTCGGCCCGGTTGCCGCGCCTCACACCGCATGTGATCGAGCTTGCGATTAGCCGCTGGATGGACCAGCGGCCACTAGAGGCGGATGGCCGAAGTCTCAAATCCAACCGCCTTCACCCCGCAGATAACTCCCATTAGTTTAGCGGGTTGAGCTGGGCCCACGCGGACGTATGGATCGGTCCACGGCCCCGCATGGTCACGGTTAAGGCAGGCAGCCTGTTGTGCTTAAAACATAGGGATCATGGCCCATGACATAACTTGAACAAATGAATAAAGAGTAAACCAAATGCAAGTTACTTACAGACCAAGAGTTCATCAAATGTGTGCTCCCCTACCACAAATAGCATATTAGCTCCAATAGCATTGCCGCTAGTTACTTAGGCTAGAGTGCTAAACCTAGGAAGTATCCACCCTTACAAATGAAACGGCTCGAAGGTAAGCAGGGCCAGCTGTGCCAGCTAAAGGCAAGCACCGAGCAGAGAGCGAGGTCTGGCGCGAGACTCGCGGAGATTGGGCATACCTCCGGAGTAGCCCGAAAAGCAAAGGGCTGAGTAAGGGCCCCACTAGGATCGAAGCGAGATTGCTCATTCATGAAAATGCGAGAGTCGGTCTTCGCCAAACGGACTTCCGAACTAGCCTACGCGCGTCCATCGGGATTTGATACGCACTCCAAGGATGCAGAGACGCAGTATCAGGACACTCTACGGCAGGGGCACGGAAAGTACTGCTCCCGACGCGAGCAGTATCCTAGGCTACAACATTCAGCCATTAGCACGTGGGACATAGTGGGATACCATGGGTGAAGTATCGGGGAGCTTGCCACACTCCTCTCCACCGGAAATTCCTCTCTAGGTTCTGACGGTAGATGGGATAACGGAGAAGGAGGTTAGACAAACAAGGAGGGGGATAGTATTCCTAGTGAATTCCAAACAGAGAGCTCACGCAAGACTCGGAGGTTGAAAATCAAAGGGCTTGAAGCTAACTCAGGACTAGCTTACTCGGGCTTTGAATTAAAAGGACTCGAATTAGGCGAGTGATTACCAGTCGTGTCCTCCGATCCGAATGTCCGTCCAGTCCTGGAAGAAAGCGTTTCGAGATTAAATATTCTACCACTTTCCGGGAAAATAAATAAATTCCAAATCAAAAAATTGTGGGTTCCGAAATGATCCATAAAATATGAACCTACTGCTCATAAATAGTTGATTTATTACATTGTGGCATAACGTTGTTTGATTTAAATGGGTTAAACTACCAAAATTTGGGAAATTTAACGCCTAAATTAATAGTATTAATAAATTGATATAGATCAAAAGATTATACATTAAGTGAATCATTTATGAGTTACCAATTAGATTCCAAGTACAATATTATAAAGTGCAATAAATCATAATGCAATACTATACCATTAATGTCCCAATCCACCATAAAAATCAAGATCGTGAAGAATTAGAAAGGTTTTCATTGAATTTATTATGGTTATTTTCAAAGATATTTACATTTAAATATATCAAGAGAATTTTACATGATATGATATTTCTTTTTGATAGAGGATTCATGAAGAAAATCCGATCCCATACATTACAGCCCATTGTAATCCGTTCCCATTGAATACAACTGTGTAACGATTTAATTAACTGTTTTCCAAGTACGAACGGCTTTCGATAAATAGACCGGTTCAAGTGAGTTATACCAATTCTCGTTGATTAAACACTTGAGTGGAATAGCGTTTGCAGCTCGAAAGGATTCATAAGGTATGCCACGCCAACTACCTAGAATAAAAGCCATAAGCAGGTGCCATTACGATTTGCTAGGAACTCTTAATGGAGAATAACATAATTTCCGAAACCATGGACACGACGGCCGGAATGGTTCACGTTGACCGCCCTAAGCCACAAGACACGAACGTTCTCAAATCTTCCACCAAGGTGGCCATAAACCTCCGCTCAACCATTAAGGGTCTACAAGCCTCCCAAAATGTTCGATGGTGACTTCCAACGGATTAAAGTCGTTTATAGAACCGCAAACTAAGCTTTCCAACACGTGAGAAACACTAACCTAAAGTCTCCAAAACTTGTTTACAAGTACTTTAAAGCGGCTAAAGATAGTATCCCATTGCTGATTGATCCAAAAAAATTGGACCCTTAATCAAACATACTTTGGCAACTGGAAGTAAAACAATTCATGAAATAAATCGCTATTTGCGTAAGTGTCTTCAAGAATGAAGCTACAACTTACAACCAAATCACAAATATAAAATAATTATGATGCCTAGAAAAACTTCCTTGAGGAAGGTTAATCCCGGCTGCAAATGCTCCCTAACTTTACATGATCAACTAGTCCAAATGAAGTGCTATTTTCTCACACGTTTAAATCTGATTTAAGCTAGGTGGATAGAATATTTTGAGTTATAGTTTAAATCAATTAATGGCAGATAAATTCAAACGTTTAACATAAGATTGTGATGTTAAACATTTACTTGCCTATTTTAATTTAAATTATGAAGAACAGTTTAGGTTAATTGGTCCTAAGTTGCAATATTTAAGTGAAGTTAATTTTAACCATGTTTGATGGTTCAAGTAAATAGCTCCAATAGTTAAACAAACAGTGAGTTATTTTGTCTAGTTCCGAATTATTCAAGATGGTAATAAGTCCATATAATTTAATCAATCTACCACTTTTTGTCAAGTTCAATGTTGGTAAAATTTTTAAGTTATCTTAATAACAACTGATTAGGTAATGTGCCAAATATTAAGCATTTAACTAAAATCTGTTTAGAATTGGTTAGGTAATTGTCTCATTTGGAAACTTTTTGTGACAAAAGTACATTTTAATCATACAAGAATCAAAGTCTTTATTTAGTGATGCATTGCTCACGCATTTTCGGTTTGACTTTTGGTGCATCCCCATCAAATTTCTTTCTTCATGGTCATTGCTTTGTTTTGAGAATGTGAACCTCGTGTCCCGCAAGTCCAGAACTACGGATGTGCATTTGGTTGCTTCACCAAGGCATTCGCATCTACTAGGATCACATACACGTTTAGATGGATTGTCTCAGAAACACCCTAGCCAAATCACATCGGTCGAATTGGCGTGTTTAGGGTTTAAGCCCGTCTCAATGTGCTGGCCAAAAATTGAGTAGATGGGTATCGTCTGAAGACCACTCAAACGCCAGTACCAGCACGAATTCAGAGGTTCTGAATGTCGGGCCATTGGCAAACAAGGCTCTGACGCATAATCCGAACGATTGGGAGCGGCCTGAATGCCTCGGTCTAAGTTCGGGTGCCAACGCAAGCAAGACGGCCCGGCCAGCGGAAGTGGTCTCGCGATCGCGAGCGAATGTTCCTAGGTACTAGCATACTAGGATGAAACTGTGCTGCTAAAGGCAGAGCCGCACCAAGAGAGGAGCTAGGCTGGTGAAACCGATCCAATCCTGTAGTTAGTGGAACCATGGGGCACCGGGTTGATGGCTGATCGGGAGCTCAATGACAAACTCTACCTCGGAGGGGAGCCGAGTTCTTCAAACATCAATACTGTCTGGTACCCCTATGCGAGATGACAGCCAAAGATTAGGAAACTACCCACTAAGGTGCGAGACGACTGTCCGCCAGCATGCGAACAGGAGATCGATCTCCTCCCAAAGTTGCCAACATTAGAAAGCCGAACTGCAAAATCGAAAGTAAATTTGATGAATTACGCCCGGAGTTGACCAGAATCGGGGATCCGAGAAAGATGGTGGGTTATGTTCTTGAAGGATAATTGATACCGTTTTTAAGATGAACTCCGTTCAAATAAATGCAGCATGATTAAGTAGTGACCAGCACGACGCGGCTGCCGCCGGACGTGTGGGCCCGAGCCGGGAGGTGCGCACGGGGTGCGGAGCGGGCCTCGGAGAAGCGGCCGGCATCTCGCGCTGGGAGATAGCCAGGCCCGACGCCCAGGAAACAAATGACGCCGCTTGTATGCCCGGCCTCGGGTCTTCGCCCCGCGTGCCGAGCCGCCGGTGGAGAAGGTCGTGGAGGTGCCACAGAGACCTCGATGGTGTATCGGAGGTGCCCGAGGTAGTCCCGGCGTGGCTCGAAATCGCCACTCGCCACGCCGCTAGAAGGCCTTCCTCCTTCCTCGACTCATCCATCGTCATGCTCTCATGCTCCACCACGACGCCTTGTTGACCGGATGCCGAAACTCTCAAATCATGTGCAGCTAAAACAAGCCGCAACTCCTCCGACATCCATGGAAGAACTCGCTCGCGACGAGCGCTGCCGAGATGTCGTCCGAGCATACCGCCAAGTAGTTGAAATCATGCGTACTCGTGATCGCCTCCGCCCGCCTCAAGGCAGGAACCGCCGCGCTTGATAAGCGACTCCTCCGTATATGGGCCTCGAACGCGCCCTCATCGCCCCACGCCGACGCGTGACTGGCCGGGCGCATGGCGGAATAACTATCCCACCACGCGCCGCACCGCCAACCGATAGCCGCAAACAAGACTCTCTCAACTCCGTACACTGCGCAATGTTCGCTTCTTCTCATGTTGTGCAGCACGCCTCTCGCTTCCATCGGGTCCTGCGCCCGCAACGTCGGAGGGTTGGTCCACGAACCGCCGAGACCTCCGGACGCTGCATGCGGCAGCTCCGCCGAACCGAGTCGGGCGGTTTACGACGATCGCCTCAAGCATCCGGTCCGTCCATCCGTGTGCTCAATCATCATCATAAACTCGCCATGGATGGCGGCGAGGAGCACTCTCAGCGGTCCACTCGCGGGACGGCGGCCGAGAGGGCTCGCCATGCTCGACGGGCCTGATGACCGCCCCGATCGTAGAAATCGCCGAGGTGCTAGACGTGGTGCCCTAGATGGGGATGGGGAGCCTCGCCGCAGGCTCCGATCGCGAGTCGGTCCGTCATCCTCGTATTAGGCAAGGATAGTTAGTGTAAGATAAAAGCCATTACTTGGCTATACATGCACAATCAATATCAAAGAGCAAGAAAATTGTAACATCAAATGGAACACCAAACATTAATCAACATAAAACCAATTCGATACAACTCGACATAAGCGCCGCAGCTTAAGATTACAATCAAATAGTAGTGTTTGCAAATAAAACACAATAGTTCGACATATACTACCCTATTACATAAACTTAAGGATACAAGCTTAAACATAGAGCTCCTCCCTAACAGCCTAGATATTATTCCGGCCAAAGTTCACCTGAAAGTCATCGAAGTGGTATCCAGGGATCCTGTGTCTTCGGTCTCTGGTTGGTGAGGCGTGGGGATCTCACGCCGATGATATGGCCTCACGTCAGAAGACGATAGTCCGGCGCGCAGTAAATGTACGAAACCTCATTAGCGCCATACAAAGACATCCGACGATTAGCCTCATGTCATGCATAAGTCAGAATGCTCGTGAGCTATAATGAGACGACGACGCCTCCCATAACTCATGCATTACGCAATGATGCATTTGGTCTGTGGGGACCCTGTAATTATCTCCTTAAGGCAGAGATTAAACAAGGTCTTAGGGACATAATCACGGGTCTCCGGAAATGAATTCCAATTTAACTCCATCCAAGTGAGAGGCTTAGACGAATACTAGAGCCTCAACGATCATGCGCGCTGCTCCTTTGCGAACGCTACATGATTGTCGATTCTCTTCCGACTCGAAGCACTACACCTAGTGAGTTAAATGGGGATCCATTAACAATGAGTATGACATATATTGGCTCCCAAGATCAACGACCAATATACTCATACCCTCATCCAACGTTGATTACATCCATACAACGCATACAACAAGAGATTAAAAAGACATACTGCATAATAGTTAAGGTCTACAGTTTATTACAAACGGCCGACCGGCCAAATTCAAGTAAAGTATCAAGTAGTAGCGGAAGTAAATAGATAAAGCAAAAGACCAGCAGTGGTATGCCCATCACCCATCGGCAACCGACTGGGAGTTAAATGATAGCACACTACTCATTAGTGTCACCCAAGTCAACACTAGCGAGATCGTCATACTCATAATCTTCCTCACCTGAAAAGGCCACCAAACATCTGGCTGAGTACAAGTGTACTCGCAAGTCTTACACAAATAAAAATAGTTATGCATAAGGGTTATTCAAAGGATGGCTCATATTGGTTTAGTTTTGCGAAAGAGACGCAACAATTAACATCCTACACATACTAGTTTTCATGTGCCCATTTTAAAATCAGATTTGAAGTAGAAGTAAAGCATGTAGTAAAGCATTTCAGTAATAAACAATTGAATCATACAAAGACCAAAGTGGCAGCCCACTTTGATATACTAAACACATGAACAACCCGTTCATGACGAATACCAAGTTCAACCACAATTTTAATTAAAAGTCTAACAATAGTAACTCCCGAACTCAAGCGGTTGTCCATAACCGTGGACACGGCTATTCGAATAGATTTATACCTGCAGGGGTACTACTTACCCACACGACTTGATTAGCCCGTAAGCCTCCGGGGGCCTCAAAATAGCACACTTCCTATGGTATGCCGTAGGGTAAATCAAGATCTGATCATTTTCAGCAAGAAAGCCCTATTGGGCTAAGTCCCCTTGTGAGATGGTTCCTTGCCTAGTACAAGCGTCCGATAGCACTTGCTAGGGGCTCACAAGTTATATTGGAAATCTGATGCAATCAAAACAAAAGAATTGGTGCTCCATTGCACACTATAAAGGATTACATCGGCTCCTCAAAGAACATAGGATTTCACGGTCGCTATGCCCTTACACCACCAAGGACTTAACACAACAAAACCCTCCCCCTACTTAACCATACGGCTCCCAACCCGTGTGTGGCGAAGACGAGTGTACTTGAATTAACGACGTTACCAAAGTCCGGTCCTCAATTGTCCGGACAAGTCCTTCCACTTACCCAATGCTCGTGCACAAAGCACCATCACTAACCAACACTTGTCGGACCAAATCTCATTTAAAATGACAAAGTTTAACTCATAAAACAGCTACAAAGATCTGAAGTAAAAACATGAAGTAAGAGTTGTGTGTATCCCAAAACCGCGGGTTATTCCGACGATCGAACTACTGATCTAGACTTGCATGGCTAAGCAATTCTATAACCCATAATTCACACATCCTATCTTAAGCATATAGGGGTTGGCATAATTCAAGATTAACCTCAAGCATAGGACATAACTAAACTACACATTACAAAAATATTGACATAATCAGAATAGCATGCAAGCAATTATCATTGCACTAACTTAACCAAAGCGGGATCAAATATGATGCAAAAGAAAGTTCAAATGATGCTTGCCTTGCTAGTACAGTAGCTGCTCGCTCTCAGAGCGTAAGTGTCGATATCAATATGCTCGGATCTATATAATTATAACATCAAATAAATACAGAAAAACAACTCAAAAATCAAAATGCTCAAAAATGCATGATTTTTCTACAGTAGTTAGGTCATGATTTTAAATGATTTCTAGTGGAAGAATTATTTCATTTGGATTTAGTATAAGAAAGTTATAATGGTTTGAAATTCAGATTTCAATATGCCGTCATTTATATAATTTAATTATGTAGTGAAATTTTGTAGAACAGTGGTGAGTACATGGATTACATAGATAAATAGGCAATATTATTATAAGTTAAAAACAGTTGAGTTTGTCCTTGTTGGAGTTTTTATGATTTAGTTATTAATTTTCAAAGTTATCAGCCTTTACTAGTATAAAAATAATGGAGTTTAAGGTTATATTCTCCCGAAATAGTTTCTGTGATAGAGGTAATGTGGAGACCATTTTTAGAATTAAGTTCACTGAAAATGAAAATTATCAAAAGTGGTCTCACTGTTTTTGGAGTTTCCAAAAATTACTTATGCATTTTTGAAGTTATCAACCCTTTTCTTATT
Organism: Ampelocalamus luodianensis; assembly: GCA_036346255.1. Lineage (NCBI taxonomy): Eukaryota > Viridiplantae > Streptophyta > Magnoliopsida > Poales > Poaceae > Ampelocalamus > Ampelocalamus luodianensis. The sequence goes on from CM070622.1 coordinate 26,844,207, forward strand.
GTAAGAATAATGGTTTTAATGGATTAATCTCCAAATGAAACTCTCTGTTACAGAGACAAGTTTGAAACTAATTTTAATATACATTTTACTAAAAATACAAATTAACAGAAGTGGTTTCATATTATTTGGAGTTAAAATGATTTAGTTATGCATTTTAGAAGTTAATACATGTTTTTCAGTGTACCAGTAAATGGTTTTCGGATTTTATAATTCATTTGCTACTTTCTCACGAAACACGCGCTAGCCGATCATCGACTAGCGGGCCCGCGTGCCGCCGCCATTTGCAAGCGCGCATGTGTATTCTAGAGTTGCGATTGCGAGCCGTTGGATCAGGATCCAACGGTCCACAGTCGAGGTGCATTAGGATGGTCCGAATGTCTCACAAATCCAAACCGTTCCTTTCACATCTGACGGTCAAGATTAACTCCAGTACATTTAGTTTCTAAGCACGTTTTTAGAGCCTTAGGGTCCACACGTCAGTGGACTGGCTCATGGAACTGGTCCACGCGCGCACGCGCTTGGTGCACGGGGTTTATGGCCCAGGCCCACACGTTAGTGTCTGTGGCTTTAAAAATAGTGTGCTGGATTTCTGTGCAAGGTCCCACTTGTAAGCGACACATTAGGACGGCTAAGACAGTATTTAATAGCTAATGATTGGGTTAACGCGGCAAATGACAAAGCTACAGTGTTGGTCGGGGTACGGCACGGCAACCGCATGCCGCTGCTTGCTTGGCGGCTCGCGGCGCTGCGCCACTACGAGTCTGCCAGTGCTTGCGTTAGCTTCGCAATAGCATTGCGCAGCTAGGGGTAGTGGTCTTAGTGCTAGAGGTGGCTCGTGCCGGCGGCTGGCCGAAGTGGCGGCGACGCCAAACACGCAGCAAATGCACAAACGCGAAAGGTAAAGCTCTGCGGCTCATACAAGCATGTGCCCAAGTCCTAAAGGCTACAAGGAGGTCACCCGAGCTAGAGAGAGCTTGGGGAGGTTCGAGCGGCGGGAGACTCGTCGGAGCTGGAGAAGATGATGGCGGGCAACACGGCTTCACGTGGAGAGGTAGCCCGAGCAAAACCAGCTTAAATGAGTGGTCGGGGTAGCTCAAGGGCCCCACTAGGATCTTTGTGAGAGCGAGGAATTGACTCAAAACTCACCAGACAAGGTGGGAGATGGAGAGGCGTGTTCTTCGCCACAAGTGACAATTCCTCGAATACAAGAGTTCTGTCGTGCATTACCCAAATCGGTTGAGGGTTTCGATTAGCGACTGAGGCATGCAAGATGACGCGTAGATCGAGGACAATACTCACCGAGTCGAGTTGGCACGGAAAGTCACTCGGTGCGTGCTCGGAGCCGAGCTAGAGCACGAGGAGGTCCCGAGGCTACAAGCAATTGCACGAGCTGAGGTTAGCCAAAATGGAGAGGGGGTCGAACATGGAGTCGAGGGATACCATGTGGTGGAAGCTTACCGGAGCGTGGAGCTTGCACTAGCTTCCCCTTCCTCAGCCACCGAGAGGAAGAGTGAGTGCATTCTAGGGTTCGAGGGTCTTATGCATGGAAGATAGCGAGCAGAGCGGTGTTAGACGAGGAACACACCGGAGTGGTGGATGGAGGCGGTGGATTCACGGAGTGAGAATCTCCCCAACGGCCGTCGCAGAGAAGCCCAGCCGCGTGGAGCACAGCTCCTGCGCGAGGTTGAAGAGAGGACTGACAAGGCGGGCCCACCATGTCAGCGACTCAGGAGTGACGGGGGTGCGGTGTGACTCGGGCCTTTTGATTAAAAACGGACGGCCAGGATCTAAAGGGGACGCTAGTTGATTTAGCCGAGTCCGCTCGCCCCGGGTCGGACTCGAGTATGAGTCAGGGTCTGGTCCGAGTCGGTGGAACAGTGCAGGTTTGACTGAGATTTAAATTATTCTACCCACTTTGACCAGGGGCTTATAATTAGAAATAAATTCCCAAAAATCATGAAATAATTTGTGGGGGTTCCTGGGAAGATATAGTTCCCATAAAAATTATGAAACCCTACTGTTCATAAAATAGTTTGTGATATTTAAATTCAAACATGTTGTATGTCTATGAATGTTGTTTGGATTTTAATGAGGTTCAAACTAGCCCCAAAAATTTGGGAAAAATTACATTAACTCTTGATAATTAATGTAGTATTTAATTAAATTGATTTCGGATGATGATCACAACTTTTTATTACTGATTTGAAGTGAAATCTGAATTTTGATGTGTATGTTCACCTCAAATTAGATTTTCCAAGTACAATATATTATGAAATGATTTGAATTTGATAATGCATGTTAATGAAATACATATTAATCCAATTTAATTAGTTGGGGCTGTGACAAACCTCCCCCCCTTACAAAAGATCTCGACCCGAGATCTGGGTGGAGAAGAATTAGAAAGTTTTCATTAGAAGTTATAATTTATGTTGTCTTGATTTCCTTCAAAGATAGTGTTGACATGTTATAATTATACTACAAGAATGAATTTTTACATTGATATGTTTTACCTTTCCTTTCTTGATACGAGGGCACTTCATGTAGAGAAAAGGTCTGGATATGCCGCTCGCATTCGGTCTTCACGTTCCCAAGTTGCTTCATCTTCCGTGTGGTTGCTCCATTGAACCTTGACGAACTTGATGTTACGATTCCTAGTCTTACGCTCGGTTTCCTCAAGGATACGAATCGGGCTCTCTCGATAAGATAGATCGGGTTGCAAGTCGAGTTTATCCAACTCGGTTGCTTCCGTTGGGACTCGAAGACATTTCTTGAGTTGGGAGACATGGAAGACGTTATGCACGTCTGAAAGTGACGGTGGCAACTCCAACTGGTATGCCACCGATCCCAACCTAGCTAGAATACGGAAAGGTCCAATATAGCGAGGTGCTAATTTACCTTTGATTTGGAAGCGACGAACTCCTTTCATAGGAGAGACTTTAAGATAAACATGATCGTCCACTTCGAAACTCAACTCGCGACGACGACGGTCGGCATATGACTTCTGACGTGATTGAGCCGTCCTAAGTTGTTCACGAATGACACGAACTTGTTCTTCAGCATCTTCCACCAAGGTTGGGCCATAGAATGGCCTCTCCCCGGCTTCGGACCAGTTCAAGGGTGTTCTACAAGCTCTCCCATACAATGCTTCGAATGGTGACATCTGAATACTGGATTGGAAGCTGTTGTTGTATGAGAACTCGGCAAACGGTAAGCATTTTTTCCAACTATCGCTGTAGGATAACACGCAATCCCGGAGAAGGTCTTCCAAAACTTGGTTTACCCTCTCAGTTTGTCCATCCGTTTGCGGGTGATAAGCGGAGCTAAAGGATAGGTTGGTCCCCATTGCTTGATGTAAGCAGTTCCAGAAATGAGAGGTGAATTGGGGACCTCTGTCTGAAACAATCACCTTTGGCACACCATGGAGACAAACAATTCTTGAAATATAAAGTTCTGCTAGTTTGGCCCCGGTGTAAGTGGTCTTGACAGGAATAAAGTGAGCAACCTTCGTCAAACGGTCTACAATCACCCATATAGAATCAAATCCAACTTTAGTTCTAGGAAGGCCGGTGATGAAATCCATGCCAACTTCTTCCCATTTCCACTGGGGAATGGGCAGGGGATCTAGAGTGCCAGCTGGCTTCAAATGCTCAGCCTTGACTCTTTGACATAGATCGCACTCGGCCACATACTGTGCAACGTGCCGCTTCATTCGGCTCCACCACAGTTTCTTTTTCAAATCTTGATACATTTTCGTACTCCTGGGGTGGATAGAGAATTTTGAGTTATGAGCCTCCTTGAGGATCAATTCCCTCAAGTGGCGATCAAATGGTACCACCATACGGTTTCCAAACCATAAAGTACCTTGTGCATCTTGCTTAAAACATTTAGCCTTGCCTTGTTTCATGAGTTCTAAAATTTGAGCCACTTCCGCATCAGTTTTCTGGGCTTCTCTAATCTGGTCCTCAAGTGTGCAAGTCACACTGAGGGCTGCAAGCAAACCTTCTTCAACCATCTCCAGGTGTAGGCCTTGCAATGCAAAGCACATAAGCTGCAGAAAAGGAGTTACTGACAAACAAGCTTGCATTGAGATTTTCGCTCAATCGCGCTGCCACGACATTAGCCTTCCACGGATGGTAATGAAGTCACATATCGTAATCTTTAATCAACTCAAGCCATCTTCTTTGTCTCAAGTTCAGTCGGCTTGGGTGAAAATATATTTAAGGCTCTTATGGTTTGTGTAGATCTCGCAACGATTACCGATGAGGTAATGTCGCCAAATCTTCAAGGCATGAACTACAGCCGCGAGCTCTAGGTCGTGTGTAGGATAATTGGCCTCATGGGGCCTCAATTGTCTCGATGCGTAGGCCAACACTCGGCCGTCTTGCATGAGCACACAACCGAGCCCATGGCGAGATGCATCACAATAGATATCAAAGCTCTTATGAATGTCCGCGAGAACAAGTGCGGAGCTTACACGCATTCTTCGTGGTTTGAAGCTTTGCTCGCATTCTGCTGTCCACTCAAATTTCTTTTCTTTCTTTAGAAGTTGGATCATAGGCTTTGCAATTTTTGAGAAATTCTTGATGAACCTACGGTAGTACCCCGCAAGTCCAAGAAAACTACGAATGTCAGTGACGCTTTTGGGTTGCTTCCACTCAAGGACATCTCGTACCTTACTAGGATCAACAGCGACACCGCATTTAGATAGGATATGTCCCAAGAAACTAACCTCTCGAAGCCAAAACTCACATTTGCTGAATTTGGCGTACAGCTGATGGTGGCGAAGCTTTTCTAACACAAGTCTCAAATGTTGCTCGTGCTCAAGATCAGACTTAGAGTAGATGAGGATATCATCAATGAAAACCACTACAAACCGATCCAAGTATTCCATGAACACCGAATTCATGAGGTTCATGAAATAGGCTGGGGCATTGGTCAAACCAAAGGACATGACTGTGTACTCGTACAAACCGTAACGAGTAGAGAAGGCGGTCTTCGGAATGTCCTCGGTTCTAACTTTAATCTAATGGTAGCCTAACCTCAAGTCAATTTTGGAGAACACCTGAGCTCCACTAAGCTGGTCAAAAAGGTCATCGATCCGCAGAAGCGGATACTTGTTCTTGATGGTGACCTCATTCAACGGACGGTAGTCAACACACATCCGTAGACTCTTGTCTTTATTCTTGACAAAGAGAGCCGGGCATCCCCAAGACGAGGAGCTAGGCCTGATGAAACCCTTATCTTGCAACTCCTTAAGTTGTTCTTTCAATTCGCTAGCTCATTGGCGGCATCCGATCGGCCTTTTGAGATGGGCGCGGTGCACGGGTGCAAGCTCAATGACAAACTCTACCTCTCGGCCGGGGCATGCCCGAAGTTCTTCAGGAACACATCAGATACTCACTCACTATTGGTACCTCCTCTAGTGCGAGAGAGGTACTCGCCTCTAAAGCATATAGGTGAGAACTACCCACTAAAGGTGCAAAGACGACTGGATGCCGTCCTCGCTAGTCACCGAGATAGACCGTGGGCACAATCAATCTTCCCCGATTCTTAGATAACCAATCCATCCCTAAGATAACATCAATGCCCACGTAACTTATCACTATTAAGTTTCTTTGAAAAGTTAACATTTTGTATTTCAATTTTTACGTCCGACGCACTTGATCGGCGTGAAAACCGATCCCGGGACCGAATATGATAAGGTGGGTGTAGTGTATGTATCTTGAATTGGTTAATTTCCGCATACTCGTTTTTAATAAATGAATGAGATGCTCGTAATCAAATAGAACCGATGCGGACATGAATTAACAAGTAGTGTACCTAGCACGACGTCGTCGTCGCTTCGCCTCCTCTGCCGAGACGTGGTTGACGCGACCACGTGCATCTTTGGGGTGGAGTAGGTGCTGCTCTCTGTGGTGGTGGCGGTGGCCTCGCCTGAGCCGGGCTGGTGGTCCGAGCGAGTACGTCCGGCATCCTCGCCGCTTGGCGAGGCATCATAGCATAGTGGCCCCGACGCCACAGTGGAAACAAATGACGCCGGCTTGTATGCCTGCCGCACCTGTGGTCTCGCCCCGCCGTCTTCTTTGAGCCGCCGGTGGAGAAGGTCGTGGAGGTGCCACAGAGACCTCGATGGTGCTGGCGGGCACGAGGTGCCCGAGGTAGTCTCCGGCGTGGCACGAAAATCGCCACCGCCACGCCGCGTCAGTAAGGCCTTCCTCCTCTTCCTCGACTCATCCACCGTCATGCTCTCATGCTCCACCACGATCGCCTTGTTGACCGATCTTTGGAAACTCCACGAAATCATGTGCAGCTAAAACAAGCCGCAACTCCTCGATACCATGGAAGAACTCGCTCGGCGACGGCGCGCTGTCGAGATGTCGTCCGAGCATACCGCCAAGTAGTTGAAATCATGCGGTGCCGTGTGATCGCCCTCCGCCTGCCTCAAGGCAGGAACCGCTGCCGCTTGATAAGCGGCACTCCCTCGTATATGGGCCTCTCGGGCGCGTCCCTCAATTCGCCCCACGTCGGGGCGTGACCAGCGGCTGCATGGCGGAATAACTATCCCACCACGCGCCGCACACCGCCAACCGATAGCCGGCAAACAAGACTCTCTCAACTCCGTACAACGCGCAATGTTCGACTTCTTCTCAATGTTGTGCACCGGTCCTCCGCCTCCATCGGGTCCTTGCCGCCCGCAAGCGTCGGAGGGTTGGTCCGCTGAAACTCGCCGAGACCTCCGGACGCTTCGGTGGGAGCAGCTCTCGGCGGAACCGAGCTGGGCGGTCTTACGTCGATCGCCTCAAGCATCCGGTCCAGTCCATCCGGTTGTGCTCAATCATCATCATAAACTCGGCCATGGATGGCGGCGGAGGGAGCACCTCCTCAGGCGGTCCACCCTGCTGGGACGGCGGCTGAGAGGGCTCGCCATGCTCAGACGGCTGCTGGGATGACTGTCCCTGATCGTAGAAATCGCTCAGAGGTGCTAGACGTGGTGCCCTAGATGGGGATGGGGAGCCTCTGCAGCGCAGGGCTCCTGATCGCGTAGTCGGTCCTGTCATCCTGTATTAGGCAAGGATAGTTAGTAAGTAAGATAAAAGCCATTACTTGGCTATACATGCACAATCAATATCAAAGAGCAAGAAAATTGTAACATCAAATGGAACACCAAACATTAATCAACATAAAACCAATTCGATACAACTCCGTACATAAGCGCCCGCAGGCTTAAGATTACAACTGAAATAGTAGTGTTTGCAAATAAAACACAATAGTTCGACATATACTACCCTATTACATAAACTTAAGGATACAAGCTTAAACATAGAGCTCCCTGCCCTAACAGCCTAGATATTATTCCGGTCAAAGTTCACCGGAAAGTCATCGAGCAGGTGGTATCCAGGGGATCCTGTGTCTTCTGGGTCTCCTGGGTTGGTGAGGCGTAAGGGGGATCCTACGCCGATGATATGGCCTCCACGCCAGAAGACGATAGTCCGTGGCGCAGAATGTACGACGAAACCTCATTAGCGCCATACAAAGACATCCGACGAATTAGCCTCATGTCATGCATAAGTCAAATGCTCGTGAGCTATAATGAGACGACGACGCGTCTCCCATAACTCATGCATTACGCAATGATGCATTTGGTCCATTACATGAACCAATCTCGCCAATCGCACGACTTGGGGATCCTCCCAAATCGGATCCTAGCAAACGAGCTCACGTCCTTAGCGCGCGCGCATCGGAAAAGTGATCATATGGGGCTGGCTAACTCCGTCGGTCGTAGCGGAGACGACTCATGGCCACTAAGGCCACTTCTTGTAACGCCATGGCCTCAGAAGTACCACGCGCCTGGAAGCGGTAAGGTATGCTCCCCGTGACTTGCCTAGCAACAATATCTATTACTGCCATAAATTCCTCCATTCCAGGTCCTCGATCACGGCGGTAGATGGAATAAGTGGGCTGATATGTGAAGTTCGCCCTCCACATCATGTCTCATAGCAACGCCGGGTATCCATCCACTCCTTCAGCTTGAGTTTCCCGGACAAGGTACTGAGGGTTCATCTAAAGGCAAGAAGGTAAGGTAAGTTAGTTTCATAAACCAAAATAGGATCAGGAGAGAAAAGACACTAAGATGGATAAGGAATAAAAGATATTCTTAACTTAAACTTTCTGAAAGTAATTTGATAATTTCAAAATATTTTGACTCCAGAAGGCTTACTAACTCTAACTCGAGTGCTACCTCTAACCTACATCGGATGGCTCGATACTAACGTGGGGACCCCTGTAATTATCTCCTTAAGACCGAGATTAAACAAGGTCTTAGGGACATAATCACGGGTCTCCGGAAATGAATTCCAATTTAACTCCATCCAAGTGAGAGGCTTAGACGAATACTAGAGCCTCAACGATCATGCGCGCTGCTCCTTTGCGAACGCTACATGATTGTCGATTCTCTTCGACTCAAGCACTACACCTAGTGAGTTAAATGGGGATCCATTAACAATGAGTATGACATATATTGGCTCCCAAGATCAACGACCAATATACTCATACCCTCATCCAACGTTGATTACATCCATACAACGCATACAACAAGAGATTAAAAGACATATTGCATAATAGTTAAGGTCTACATTTATTACAAGCGGCCGACCGCCAAATTCAAGTAAAGTATCAAGTAGTAGCGAAGTAAATAGATAAAGCAAAAGACCAGCGAAGTGGTATGCCCATCACCCATCGACAACCGATCGGGAGTTAAATGATAGCACACTACTCATTAGTGTCACCCAAGTCAACACTAGCGAGATCGCCATACTCATAATCTTCCTCACCCGAAAAGGCCACTAACATCCGTCGAGTACAAGTGTACTCGCAAGTCTTACACAAATAAAAATAGTTATGCATAAGGGTTATTCAAAGGATGGCTCATATTGGTTTAGTTTTGCGAAAGAGACGCAACAATTAACATCCTACACATACTAGTTTTCATGTGCCCATTTTAAAATCAGATTTGAAGTAGAAGTAAAGCATGTAGTAAAGTATTTCAGTAATAAACAATTGAATCATACAAAGACCAAAGTGGCAGCCCACTTTGATATACTAAACACATGAACAACCCGCTCATGACGAATACCAAGTTCAACCACAATTTTAATTAAAAGTCTAACAATAGTAACTCCCAACTCAAGCGGTTGTCCATAACAGTGACACGGCTATTCGAATAGATTTATACCCCGCAGGGGTGTACTACTTACCCACACGACTTGATTAGCCCGTAAGCCTCCGTGAGGCCTCGAAATAGCACACTTCCTATGGTATGTCACGGTAAATCAAGATACATCATTTTCAGAAGAAAGCCCTATTGGGCTAAGTCCCCTGTGAGATGGTTCCTTGCCTAGTACAAGCGTCGATAGCACTTGCTAGGGGCTCACAAGTTATATTGGAAATACCGATGCAATCAAAACAAAAGAATTGGTGCTCCATTGCACACTATAAAGGATTACATCGGCTCCTCAAAGAACATAGGATTTCACGGCCGCTATGCCCTTACACCACCAAGGACTTAACACAACAAAACCCTCCCCTACTTAACCATACGGCTCCCAACCCGCGTGTGGCAGCACGAGTGTACTTGAATTAACGACGTTACCAAAGTCCGGTCCTCAATTGTCCAGACAAGTCCTTCCACTTACCCAATGCTCGTGCACAAAGCACCATCACTAACCAACACTTGTCCGGACCAAATCTCATTTAAAAATGACAAAGTTTAACTCATAAAACAGCTACAAAGATCTGAAGTAAAAACATGAAGTAAGAGTTGTGTGTATCCCAAAACCGCCAAGTTATTCCGACGATCGAACTATCAGTATCTAGACTTGCATGGCTAAGCAATTCTATAACCCATAATTCACACATCCTATCTTAAGCATATAGGGGTTGGCATAATTCAAGATTAACCTCAAGCATAGGACATAACTAAACTACACATTACAAAAATATTGACATAATCAGAATAGCATGCAAGCAATTATCATTGCACTAACTTAACCAAAACTGGGATCAAATATGATGCAAAAGAAAGTTCAAATGATGCTTGCCTTGCTGGTACAGTAGCTGCTCGCTCTCAGTAGCGTAAGTGTCGATATCAATATGCTCGGGATCTATATAATTATAACATCAAATAAATACCGAGAAAACAACTCAAAAATCAAAATGCTAAAAAATGCATGATTTTTCTACAGTAGTTAGGTCATGATTTTAAATGATTTCTAGTGGAAGAATTATTTCATTTGGATTTAGTATAAGAAAGTTATAATGGTTTGAAATTCAGATTTCAATATGCCGTCATTTATATAATTTAATTATGAAGTGAAATTTTGTAGAACAGTGGTGAGTACATGGATTACATAGATAAATAGGCAATATTATTATAAGTTAAAAACAGTTGAGTTTGTCCTTTTTGGAGTTTTTATGATTTAGTTATTAATTTTCAAAGTTATCAGCCTTTACTAGTATAAAAATAATGGAGTTTAAGGTTATATTCTCCCGAAATAGTTTCTGTGACAGAGGTAATGTGGAGACCATTTTTAGAATTAAGTTCACTGAAAATGAAAATTATCAAAAGTGGTCTCACTGTTTTTGAAGTTTCCAAAAATTACTTATGCATTTTTGAAGTTATCAACCCTTTTCTTATTGTAAGAATAATGGTTTTAATGGATTAATCTCCAAATGAAACTCTCTGTTACAGAGACAAGTTTGAAACTAATTTTAATATACATTTTACTAAAAATACAAATTACCAGAAGTGGTTTCATATTATTTGGAGTTAAAATGATTTAGTTATGCATTTTAGAAGTTAATACATGTTTTTGAGTGTACCAGTAAATGGTTTTCGGATTTTATAATTCATTTGCTACTTTCCTCACCGAGCACCGCGCTAGCCGCAGTCACTGACTAGCGGGCCCGCGTCGCCAGTGGCTCGCTGCAAGGCGCGCGCATGTGTATTCTAGAGTTGCGATTGCGAGCCGTTGGATCAGGATCCAACGGTCCACAGTCGAGGTGCATTAGGATGGTCCGAATGTCTCACAAATCCAAACCGTTCCTTTCACATCTGACGGTCTAGATTAACTCCAGTACATTTAGTTTCTAAGCACGTGTTTAGAGCCTTAGGGTCCACACGCCGCTGGACCGCTCATGGAATCGTCCACGCGCACGCCGCTGGTGCACGGGGTTTATGGCCTAGGCCCACACGTCAGTGTCTGTGGCTTTAAAAACAGTGTGCTGGATTTCTGTGCAAGGTCCCACTTGTAAGCGACACATTAGGACGGCTAAGACAGTATTTAATAGCTAATGATTGGGTTAACGCGGCAAATGACAAAGTTACAGTGTTGGTCGAGTGCGGACGGCAACCGCGCCGCCGCCGCTGCTCGGCTGCTCGCGGCGCTACGCGCCACTACGCGGAGCTCGCGGTGCTATGCGTTAGCTTCGCAATAGCATTGCGCAGCTAGGGGTAGTGGTCTTAGTGCTAGAGGTGGCTCGTGCCGGCGGCTAGCCGGAAGTGAGCGGCGACGCCCATCACGGCAAATGCACAAACGCGAAAGGTAAAGCTATGCGGCTCATACAAGCATGTGCCCAAGTCCTAAAGGCTACAAGGAGGTCACCTGAGCTAGGAGAGAGCTTGGGGAGGTTCGGAGCGGCAGGAGACTCGTCAGAGCTGGAGAAGATGATGGCGGGCAACACGGCTTCACGTGGAGAGGTAGCCCTGAGCAAAACCAGCTTAAATGAGTGGTCGGGGTAGCTCAAGGGCCCCACTAGGATGCTGTGAGAGCGAGGAATTGACTCAAAACTCACCAGGACAAGGTGGGCGATGGAGAGGCGTGTTCTTCGGCCACAAGTGACAATTCCTCGAATACAAGAGTTCCTGTCGTGCATTACCCAAATCAGTTGAGAGGTTTCGATTAGCGACCTGAGGCATGCAAGATGACGCGTAGATCGAGGACAATACTCACCGAGTCACGGTTGGCACGGAAAGTCACTCGGTGCGTGCTCAGGAGAGCTAGAGCACGAGGAGGTCCCCGAGGCTACAAGCAATTGCACGAGCCGAGGTTAGCCAAAATGGAGAGGGGTCGAACATGGAGTCGAGGATACCATGTGGTGGAAGCTATCGAGCGTGGAGCTTGCACTAGCTTCCCCTTCCTCAGCCACCGAGAGGAAGAGTGAGTGCATTCTAGGGTTCTGACGGGTCTTATGCATGGGAAGATAACGGAGCAGAGGCGGTGTTAGACGAGGAACACACCGGAGTGGTGGATGGAGGCGGTGGATTCACGGAGTGAGAATCTCCCCAACGGCCGCCGCAGAGAAGCCCAGCCGCGTGGAGCACGGCTCCTGCGCGAGGTTGAAGAGAGGACTGACAAGGCGGGCCCACCATGTCGACTTCGGGAGTGACGAAGTGCGGTGTGACTCGGGCCTTTGATTAAAAACGGACGGCCAGGATCTAAAGGGGACGCTAGTTGATTTAGCCGAGTCCGCTCGCCCCGGGTCGGACTCGAGTCTGAGTCAGGGTCTGGTCCGAGTCGGTGGAACAGTGCAGGTTTGACTGAGATTTAAATTATTCTACCCACTTTGACCAGGGGATTATAATTAGAAATAAATTCCCAAAAATCATGAAATAATTTGTGGGGGTTCCTGGGAAGATATAGTTCCCATAAAAATTATGAAACCCTACTGTTCATAAAATAGTTTGTGATATTTAAATTCAAACATGTTGTGTGTCTATGAATGTTGTTTGGATTTTAATGAGGTTCAAACTAGCCCCAAAAATTTGGGAAAAATTACATTAACTCCTGATAATTAATGTAGTATTTAATTAAATTGATTTCGGATGATGATCACAAATTTTTATTACTGATTTGAAGTGAAATCTGAATTTTGATGTGTATGTTCACCTCAAATTAGATTTTCCAAGTACAATATATTATGAAATGATTTGAATTTGATAATGCATGTTAATGAAATACATATTAATCCAATTTAATTAGTTGGGGCTGTGACAAACCTCCCCCCCTTACAAAAGATCTCGACCCGAGATCTGGGTGGAGAAGAATTAGAAAGTTTTCATTAGAAGTTATAATTTATGTTGTCTTGATTTCCTTCAAAGATAGTGTTGACATGTTATAATTATACTACAAGAATGAATTTTTACATTGATATGTTTTACCTTTCCTTTCTTGATACGAGGGCACTTCATGTAGAGAAAAGGTCTGGATATGCCGCTCGCATTCGGTCTTCACGTTCCCAAGTTGCTTCATCTTCCGTGTGGTTGCTCCATTGAACCTTGACGAACTTGATGTTACGATTCCTAGTCTTAAGCTCGGTTTCCTCAAGGATACGAATCGGGCTCTCTCGATAAGATAGATCGGGTTGCAAGTCGAGCTTATCCAACTCGGTTGCTTCCGTTGGGACTCGAAGACATTTCTTGAGTTGGGAGACATGGAAGACGTTATGCACGTCTGAAAGTGACGGTGGCAACTCCAACTGGTATGCCACCGATCCCAACCTAGCTAGAATACGGAAAGGTCCAATATAGCGAGGTGCTAATTTACCTTTGATTTGGAAGCGACGAACTCCTTTCATAGGAGAGACTTTAAGATAAACATGATCGTCCACTTCGAAACTCAACTCGCGACGACGACGGTCGGCATATGACTTCGGCGTGATTGAGCCGTCCCTAAGTCGTTCACGAATGACACGAACTTGTTCTTCAAAGATCTTCCACCAAGGTTGGGCCATAGAATGGCCTCTCCCGCCGGACGGTTCAAGGGTGTTCTACAAGCTCTCCCATACAATGCTTCAATGGTGACATCCGAATCTTTGGATTGGAAGTCGTTGTTGTATGAGAACTTCGGCAAGCGGTAAGCATTTTTTCCAACTATCGCTGTAGGATAACACGCAAGCCCGTAGAAGGTCTTCCAAAACTTGGTTTACCCTCTCAGTTTGTCCATCCGTTTGCGGGTGATAAGCGGAGCTAAAGGATAGGTTGGTCCCCATTGCTTGATGTAAGCAGTTCCAGAAATGAGAGGTGAATTGGGGACCTCTGTCTGAAACAATCACCTTTGGCACACCATGGAGACAAACAATTCTTGAAATATAAAGTTCTGCTAGTTTGGCCCCGGTGTAAGTGGTCTTGACAGGAATAAAGTGAGCAACCTTCGTCAAACGGTCTACAATCACCCATATAGAATCAAATCCAACTTTAGTTCTAGGAAGGCCGGTGATGAAATCCATGCCAACTTCTTCCCATTTCCACTGGGGAATGGGCAGGGATCTAGAGTGCCACCGGCTTCAAATGCTCAGCCTTGACTCTTTGACATAGATCGCACTCGGCCACATACTGTGCAACGTGCCGCTTCATTCGGCTCCACCACAGTTTCTTTTTCAAATCTTGATACATTTTCGTACTCCTGGGGTGGATAGAGAATTTTGAGTTATGAGCCTCCTTGAGGATCAATTCCCTCAAGTGGCGATCAAATGGTACCACCATACGGTTTCCAAACCATAAAGTACCTTGTGCATCTTGCTTAAAACATTTAGCCTTGCCTTGTTTCATGAGTTCTAAAATTTGAGCCACTTCATCATCGTTTTACGGCTTCTCTAATCTGGTCCTCAAGTGTGCAAGTCACACTGAGGGCTGCAAGCGAACCTTCTTCAACCATCTCCAGGTGTAGGCCTTGCAATGCAGCACATAAGCCTGCAGAAAAAGGAGTTACCGACAAACAGTTGCATTGAGATTTTCTCGCTCAATCGTCGCCACGACATTAGCCTTCCCTGGATGGTAATGAAGTCCCATATCGTAATCTTTAATCAACTCAAGCCATCTTCTTTGTCTCAAGTTCAGGTCGGCTTGGGTGAAAATATATTTAAGGCTCTTATGGTCGGTGTAGATCTCGCAACGATTACCGATGAGGTAATGTCGCCAAATCTTCAAGGCATGAACTACAGCCGCGAGCTCTAGGTCGTGTGTGGGATAATTGGCCTCATGGGGCCTCAATTGTCTCGATGCGTAGGCCACCACTCGGCCGTCTTGCATGAGCACACAACCGAGCCCATGGCGAGATGCATCACAGTAGATATCAAAGCTCTTATGAATGTGTGGCAGAACAAGTACGGGAGCTTCTGTCAGACATTCTTTCAGGGTTTGGAAGCTTTGCTCGCATTCTGCTGTCCACTCAAATTTCTTTTCTTTCTTTAGAAGTTGGGTCATAGGCTTTGCAATTTTTGAGAAATTCTTGATGAACCTACGGTAGTACCCATAAGTCCAAGAAAACTACGAATGTCGGTGGCGCTTTTGGGTTGCTTCCACTCAAGGACATCTCGTACCTTACTAGGATCAACAAATGACACCGCCTTTAGATAGGATATGTCCCAAGAAACTAACCTCTCAAGCCAAAACTCACATTTGCTTGAATTTGGCGTCAAACCGATGGTGGCGAAGCTTTTCTAACACAAGTCTCAAATGTTGCTCGTGCTCAAGATCGGACTTAGAGTAGATGAGGATATCATCAATGAAAACCACTACAAACCGATCCAAGTATTCCATGAACACCGAATTCATGAGGTTCATGAAATAGGTCAGGGCATTGGTCAAACCAAAGGACATGACTGTGTACTCGCATAAACCGTAACGAGTAGAGAAGGCGGTCTTCTAATGTCCTCGGTTCTAACTTTAACTGATGGTAGCCTAACTTCAAGTCAATTTTGGAGAACACCGAGCTCCACTAAGCTGGTCAAATAGGTCATCGATCCGCGAGCGGATACTTGTTCTTGATGGTGACCTCATTCAACGGACGGTAGTCATCACACATCCGTAGACTCTTGTCTTTGTTCTTGACAAAGAGAGCCGCATCCCAAGACGAGGAGCTAGGCTCGATGAAACCCTTATCTTGCAACTCCTTAAGTTGTTCTTTCACTCGCTAACTCATTGGGCGCATCCGATACGGCCTTTTGAGATGGGCGCGTGCAGGTGCAAGCTCAATGACAAACTCTACCTCTCGGTCGGGGCATGCAGAAGTTCTTCAGAGGAACACATCAGATACTCACTCACTATTGGTACCTCCTCTAGTGCGAGAGAGGTACTCGCCTCTAAAGCATATAGGTGAGAACTACCCACTAAAGGTGCAAAGACGACTGGATGCCGTCCTCGCTAGTCACCGAGATAGACCACGGGCACAATCAATCTTCCCCGATTCTTAGATAACCAATCCATCCCTAAGATAACATCAATGCCCACGTAACTTATCACTATTAAGTTTGCTTTGAAAAGTTAACATTTTGTATTTCAATTTTACGTCCCGGCGGACTTGATCGGCGAGAAAATCGACCACGGGACCGAATATGATAAGGTGGGTGTAGTGTATGTATCTTGAATTGGTTAATTTCGCATACTCGTTTTTAATAAATGAATGAGATGCTCCGAATCAAATAAAATCGATGCAGACATGAATTAACAAGTAGTGTACCTAGCACGACGCGCGTCGGTCGCCTCCTCTGCGAGACGTGGTTGACGCGACCACGTGCATGCCGGGGTGGAGTAGGTGCTGCTCTGTGGTGGTGGCGGTGGCCTCGCCGAGCCGGGCTGGTGGTCTTTGGGCGAGTACGCCCGGGCATCCTCGCCGCTGGCGAGGCATGCAGCATAGTGGCCCCGACGCCACTGATGGAAACAAATGACGCCGGCTTGTATGCCCTCGCCGATCGTGGTCTCTCGCCCCGCCTTGTCTTCTTTGAGCCGCCGGTGGAGAAGGTCGTGGAGGTGCCACAGAGACCTCGATGGTGCTTGGGCGGGCACGAGGTGCCCGAGGTAGTCTGGCGTGGCTCGAAAATCGCCACTCGCCATCGCTGCGTGTAGGCCTTCCTCCTCTTCCTCGACTCATCCACCGTCATGCTCTCATGCTCCACCACGATCGCCTTGTTGACCGGATGCCGAAACTCCGAAATCATGTGCAGCTAAAACAAGCCGCAACTCCTCCGATCCATGGAAGAACTCGCTCGCGACGAGCGTCTGCCGAGACGCCGTCCGAGCATACCGCCAAGTAGTTGAAATCATGCGGTACTCGTGGCCCTCCGCCTGTCTCAAGGCAGGAACTGCCGCCGCTGATAAGCGGCACTCCCTCGTATATGGGCCTCTCGGGCGCTGCCCTCGACTCGCCCCACGCCGGGCGTGACCAGCGGGCTGCATGGCGGAATAACTATCCCACCACGCTGCGCCGCACCGCCAACCGATAGCCGGCAAACAAGACTCTCTCAACTCCGTACACTACGCAATGTTCGACTTCTTCTCAATGTTGTGCAGCCACCCTCTGCCTCCATCGGGTCCTGCCGCCGCAAGCGTCGGAGGGTTGGTCCGCCGAAACTCGCCGAGACCTCCGGGCGCTTCGATGCGGGCAGCTCCCGCCGGACGGAGTCGGGCGGTGTTACGTACGATCGCCTCAAGCATCCGGGTCTGGTCCATCCGGTTGCGCTCAATCATCATCATAAACTCGACCATGGATGGCGGCGGAGGGAGCACCTCCTCAGGCGGTCCACCCTGCTGGGACGGCGGCTGAGAGGGCTCGCCATGCTCAGACGGCTGCTGGGATGACTGTCCCTGATCGTAGAAATCGCTCAGAGGTGCTAGACGTGGTGCCCTAGATGGGGATGGGGAGCCTCTGCCGCGCAGGGCTCCTGATCGCGTAGTCGGTCCTGTCATCCTGTATTAGGCAAGGATGGTTAGTAAGTAAGATAAAAGCCATTACTTGGCTATACATGCACAATCAATATCAAAGAGCAAGAAAATTGTAACATCAAATGGAACACCAAACATTAATCAACATAAAACCAATTCGATACAACTCCGTACATAGCGCCCGCAGGCTTAAGATTACAACTGAAATAGTAGTGTTTGCAAATAAAACACAATAGTTCGACATCTACTACCCTATTACATAAACTTAAGGATACAAGCTCAAACATAGAGCTCCCTGCCCTAACAGCCTAGATATTATTCCGGTCAAAGTTCACCGGAAAGTCATCGAGCAGATGGTATCCAGGGGATCCTGTGTCTTCTGGGTCTCCTGGGTTGGTGAGGCGTAAGGGGGATCCTACGCCGATGATATGGCCTCCTACTTCAGGAAGACGATAGTCCGGCGGCGCAGAAATGTACGGCGAAACCTCATTAGCGCCATACAGCACATCCGGACGAATTAGCCTCATGTCATGCATAAGCTGTAAATGCTCCTGAGCTATAATGAGACGACGACGCGTCTCCCATAACTCATGCATTACGCAGCGATGCATTTGGTCCATTACATGAACCAATCTCGCAATCGCACGACTTGGGGATCCTCCCAAACGGATCCTAGCAAACGAGCTCACGTCCCTAGCGCGTGCGCGCATCGGAAAGTGATCATATGGGGGCTGGGCTAACTCCGTCAGGTCGTAGCGGAGACGACTCATGGCCACTAAGGACACTTCTTGTAACGCCATGGCCTCAGAAGTACCACGCGCCTGGAAGCGGTAAGGTATGCTCCCCGTGACTTGCCTAGCAACAATATCTATTACTGCCATAAATTCCTCCATTCCAGGTCCTCGATCACGGCGGTAGATGGAATAAGTGGGCTGATATGTGAAGTTCGCCCTCCACATCATGTCTCGTAGCAACGCCGGGTATCCATCCACTCCTTCAGCTTGAGTTTCCCGGACAAGGTACTGAGGGTTCATCTAAAGGCAAGAAGGTAAGGTAAGTTAGTTTCATAAACCAAAATAGGATCAGGAGAGAAAAGATACTAAGATGGATAAGGAATAAAAGATATTCTTAACTTAAACTTTCTGAAAGTAATTTGATAATTTCAAAATATTTTGACTCCAGAAGGCTTACTAACTCTAACTCCAGTGCTACCTCTAACCTACAGTCAGTATGGCTCTGATACCAACGCTGTGGGGACCCCGGTAATTATCTCCTTAAGACCGAGATTAAACAAGGTCTTAGGGACATAATCACGGGTCTCCGGAAATGAATTCCAATTTAACTCCATCCAAGTGAGAGGCTTAGCCGAATACTAGAGCCTCAACGATCATGCGCGCTGCTCCTTTGCGAACGCTACATGATTGTCGATTCTCTTCCGACTCGAAGCACTACACCTAGTGAGTTAAATGGGGATCCATTAACAATGAGTATGACATATATTGGCTCCCAAGATCAACGACCAATATACTCATACCCTCATCCAACGTTGATTACATCCATACAACGCATACAACAAGAGATTAAAAAGACATACTGCATAATAGTTAAGGTCTACAGTTTATTACAAACGGCCGACCGGCCAAATTCAAGTAAAGTATCAAGTAGTAGCGGAAGTAAATAGATAAAGCAAAAGACCAGCAGTGGTATGCCCATCACCCATCGGCAACCGACTGGGAGTTAAATGATAGCACACTACTCATTAGTGTCACCCAAGTCAACACTAGCGAGATCGTCATACTCATAATCTTCCTCACCTGAAAAGGCCAGCTAACATCTGGCTGAGTACAAGTGTACTCGCAAGTCTTACACAAATAAAAATAGTTATGCATAAGGGTTATTCAAAGGATGGCTCATATTGGTTTAGTTTTGCGAAAGAGACGCAACAATTAACATCCTACACATACTAGTTTTCATGTGCCCATTTTAAAATCAGATTTGAAGTAGAAGTAAAGCATGTAGTAAAGTATTTCAGTAATAAACAATTGAATCATACAAAGACCAAAGTGGCAGCCCACTTTGATATACTAAACACATGAACAACCCGTTCATGACGAATACCAAGTTCAACCACAATTTTAATTAAAAGTCTAACAATAGTAACTCCCGAACTCAAGCGGTTGTCCATAACCGTGGACACGGCTATTCGAATAGATTTATACCCTGCAGGGGTGTACTACTTTACCCACACGACTTGATTAGCCCGTAAGCCTCCAGAGGCCTCTGAAATAGCACACTTCCTATGGTATGTCGGTACTGTAAATCAAGATACTGATCATTTTCAAGAAAGCCCTATTGGGCTAAGTCCCCCTTGTGAGATGGTTCCTTGCCTAGTACAAGCGTCTGATAGCACTTGCTAGGGGGCTCACAAGTTATATTGGAAATACCGATGCAATCAAAACAAAAGAATTGGTGCTCCATTGCACACTATAAAGGATTACATCGGCTCCTCAAAGAACATAGGATTTCACGGTCGCTATGCCCTTACACCACCAAGGACTTAACACAACAAAACCCTCCCCTACTTAACCATACGGCTCCCAACCCGCGTGTGGCAAAGACGAGTGTACTTGAATTAACGACGTTACAAAGTCCGGTCCTCAATTGTCCGCACAAGTCCTTCCACTTACCCAATGCTCGTGCACAAAGCACCATCACTAACCAACACTTGTCCGGACCAAATCTCATTTAAAAATGACAAAGTTTAACTCATAAAACAGCTACAAAGATCTGAAGTAAAAAACATGAAGTAAGAGTTGTGTGTATCCCAAAACCACGGGTTATTCCGACGATCGAACTACAGTATCTAGACTTGCATGGCTAAGCAATTCTATAACCCATAATTCACACATCCTATCTTAAGCATATAGGGGTTGGCATAATTCAAGATTAACCTCAAGCATAGGACATAACTAAACTACACATTACAAAAATATTGACATAATCAGAATAGCATGCAAGCAATTATCATTGCACTAACTTAACCAAAATCGGATCAAATATGATGCAAAAGAAAGTTCAAATGATGCTTGCCTTGCTGGTACAGAGCTGCTCGCTCTCGTGAGCGTAAGTGTCGATATCAATATGCTCGGGATCTATATAATTATAACATCAAATAAATACCGAGAAAACAACTCAAAAATCAAAATGCTAAAAATGCATGATTTTTCTACAGTAGTTAGGTCATGATTTTAAATGATTTCTAGTGGAAGAATTATTTCATTTGGATTTAGTATAAGAAAGTTATAATGGTTTGAAATTCAGATTTCAATATGCCGTCATTTATATAATTTAATTATGAAGTGAAATTTTGTAGAACAGTGGTGAGTACATGGATTACATAGATAAATAGGCAATATTATTATAAGTTAAAAACAGTTGAGTTTGTCCTTTTTGGAGTTTTTATGATTTAGTTATTAATTTTCAAAGTTATCAGCCTTTACTAGTATAAAAATAATGGAGTTTAAGGTTATATTCTCCCGAAATAGTTTCTGTGACAGAGGTAATGTGGAGACCATTTTTAGAATTAAGTTCACTGAAAATGAAAATTATCAAAAGTGGTCTCACTGTTTTTGAAGTTTCCAAAAATTACTTATGCATTTTTGAAGTTATCAACCCTTTTCTTATTGTAAGAATAATGGTTTTAATGGATTAATCTCCAAATGAAACTCTCTGTTACAGAGACAAGTTTGAAACTAATTTTAATATACATTTTACTAAAAATACAAATTACCAGAAGTGGTTTCATATTATTTGGAGTTAAAATGATTTAGTTATGCATTTTAGAAGTTAATACATGTTTGTCAGTGTACCAGTAAATGGTTTTCGGATTTTATAATTCATTTGCTACTTTCCTCACCGAGCACCGCGCTAGCCGCGATCCATCGACTAGCGGGCCCGTCGCCGCCAATGCATTTGCAAGCGCGCGCATGTGTATTCTAGAGTTGCGATTGCGAGCCGTTGGATCAGGATCCAACGGTCCACAGTCGAGGTGCATTAGGATGGTCCGAATGTCTCACAAATCCAAACCGTTCCTTTCACATCTGACGGTCTAGATTAACTCCAGTACATTTAGTTTCTAAGCACGTGTTTAGAGCCTTAGGGTCCACACGCCGCTGGATCGCTCATGGAATCGGGTCCACGCGCGCACGCGCTTGGTGCACGGGGTTTATGGCCCGAGCCCACACGCCGATGTCGTGGCTTTAAAAACAGCAGCCGGATTTCGTGCAAGGTCCCACTTGTAAGCGACACATTAGGACGGCTAAGACAGTATTTAATAGCTAATGATTGGGTTAACGCGGCAAATGACAAAGCTACAGTGTTGGTCGGGGTACGGCACGGCAACCGCCGCCGCCGCCGCTTGCCGGCTGGCTCGCGGCGCTCGCGCCACTGCGAAGCTGCCGGTGCTGCGTTAGCTTCGCAATAGCATTGCGCAGCTAGGGGTAGTGGTCTTAGTGCTAGAGGTGGCTCGTGCCGGCGGCTAGCCGGAAGTGAGCGGCGACGCCCAGCACGGCAAATGCACAAACGCGAAAGGTAAAGCTCTGCGGCTCATACAAGCATGTGCCCAAGTCCTAAAGGCTACAAGGAGGTCACCTGAGCTAGGAGAGAGCTTGGGGAGGTTCGGAGCGGCAGGAGACTCGTCGGAGCTGGAGAAGATGATGGCGGGCAACACGGCTTCACGTGGAGAGGTAGCCCTGAGCAAAACCAGCTTAAATGAGTGGTCGGGGTAGCTCAAGGGCCCCACTAGGATGCTGTGAGAGCGAGGAATTGACTCAAAACTCACCAGGACAAGGTGGGAGATGGAGAGGCGTGTTCTTCGGCCACAAGTGACAATTCCTCGAATACAAGAGTTCCCGCTGCATTACCCAAATCGCTTGAGAGGTTTCGATTAGCGACCGAGGCATGCAAGATGACGCGTAGATCGAGGACAATACTCACCGAGTACGAAGTTGGCACGGGAAAGTCACTCGGTGCGTGCTCCAGAGCTGAGCTAGAGCACGAGGGAGGTCCCCGAGGCTACAAGCAATTGCACGAGCTGAGGTTAGCCAAAATGGAGAGGGGGTCGAACATGGAGTCGAGGGATACCATGTGGTGGAAGCTTACCGGAGCGTGGAGCTTGCACTAGCTTCCCCTTCCTCAGCCACCGAGAGGAAGAGTGAGTGCATTCTAGGGTTCTGACGGGTCTTATGCATGGGAAGATAACGGAGCAGAGGCGGTGTTAGACGAGGAACACACCGGAGTGGTGGATGGAGGCGGTGGATTCACGGAGTGAGAATCTCCCCAACGGCCGCCGCAGAGAAGCCCAGCCGCGTGGAGCACAGCTCCTGCGCGAGGTTGAAGAGAGGACTGACAAGGCGGGCCCACCATGTCAGCGACTCAGGAGTGACGGGGGTGCGGTGTGACTCGGGCCTTTTGATTAAAAACGGACGGCCAGGATCTAAAGGGGACGCTAGTTGATTTAGCCGAGTCCGCTCGCCCCGGGTCGGACTCGAGTCTGAGTCAGGGTCTGGTCCGAGTCGGTGGAACAGTGCAGGTTTGACTGAGATTTAAATTATTCTACCCACTTTGACCAGGGGCTTATAATTAGAAATAAATTCCCAAAAATCATGAAATAATTTGTGGGGGTTAAACTAGCCCCAAAAATTTGGAAAAAATTACATTAACTCTTGATAATTAATTTGGTATTTAATTAAATTGATTTCGGATGATGATCACAACTTTTTATTACTAATTTGAAGTGAAATCTGAATTTTGATGTGTATGTTCACCTCAAATTAGATTTTCCAAGTACAATATATTATGAAATGATTTGAATTTGATAATGCATGTTAATGAAATACATATTAATCCAATTTAATTAGTTGGGGCTGTGACATATTGCAAGGAAATGTCGGGCCATAGCTAACAAGACAGGGTACTTTGTGGCGTTTTTCTTCTACCAACCCAAAATATCGAAATTGTCACCACTCATGTCAAATTCTTCTTCCAAATATCCATCAAGCTCTGACTTGGTTCACCCTGCCTTACCCTCCTTTGGGATATATATTGAACAAATTCTTCTTCAACTCTTTTTTTCTCGAGAACCGGTGAACCCACACTACTCCTGGCTTCGCTAGTATGAGACACCGGGTCTTCACCATTTCCCCTAACAAGCTGTTCATATTTTTTAGTACTTTTTCATCCAATCTTTAGTCGATTTGACATTTTTGTCAATGCCATCCTCGTTGTCACATACCTTCTCGAAAAAGAATTCCAAATAATCCATCTTTTTGGTTGGATTTAAGATGGTGGCAATAACAAGAGCCATGTTGTATTTACTATCCCAATACTTATCAAGCTTTGATTGAATTGTACCGGCCAATACCTCTAACACATGCTCAGTCTGCCAATCCCTTTCTCTCAAAGCATGACGAATACCTAAGACCACCTTCAAGTACAGGTGTGACGTAGGTCTCCTATCTGCTGAAAATGCTTTTGTTGCCTCTTCGAATGCTCCAAGAAAAGTTGCAATTGCCTCAACGTTTGCCCATTCTTCATCAGTTGGTGAAGGTTCCGGTTGTTCTACAGCATATCTATTCAGGACAACTTTGTATTTCAACACTTGTGCACTCATTTCATGTGTTGAATTCAACCGATTCAGAACATCAAGAGCTAGTCCAGACTTCATAGGAAGACCCATCCTATTTGCAATTGCATTGGAAGTCTGAATGCGTGTAGGTGATGAATTAATATGCCTAACCAAATCACGTATCAATTCTAATGCCACATGAATTGGTTTAATGCCATCTTGAACCAATATATTCAGTATATGCACACAACATCTAACATGAAAATGTTAGCCAACAAACAACATGTCATCTTTGCCATTTTCTATCAAAAATTTACAAGCCGAGTTATTATTGCTCGCATTGTCTAATGTTAGAGTAAATAATTTTCTCTTTATGCCCCAATCTGTTAGGCATTTGGTGAAAGCCTCCTCAATTGCAAGACCAGTGTGAGGATACTTCACATCCTTGAATGCTATTATATTTTTCTTGAGGTTAAAATTGGCATCAATATAATGGGTCGTCACACACGTGTATCCTAAGTTTTGAACATATATCCACAGATTTGAGGTCAGGCAAGTACGAGAATCAATGTTCTGAAATTCATTACGAGGCACTTCCTCCATTCGCTCATACAAACTAACGGAATCATTATGGAGTGTTAGACGACCAAAGACTCTAAATGATGGCTGCATTGACTCTATCCATTCCTTAAAGTAGGGGCCCTCTAACTTTTGGAATGGAATCTCCATATGAATGCTGAACTTGGTAATAAGCTCATGGGTCTTTTGGGGATCAAAGATAAATAAAGCTTCTGATGGTTGCTTTTTCATAGTTGCAAGGAACCTATTCTTGTCATCAATCTCCATTTTTGGGAAGGACTCAGCAATGTGGTTTCTAAGGCTGTTTGTACCATTTTTGTTGGTATATGTGAGCTTCAACTTGCAATATTTACAAACTGCCTTTGTGACACCTTCGACTATAAGCAACTCATGCTCAAAATGTTCCCAAACCTTTGCCCTCCTTCTAGGTGTTTGTGATGAGGGCTTATCAATGGTGTCATTTGTACCTGAGCCCTCTGACACTTGTGTAGATATGCTTAGAAATCTAAAGTAATTAACAAATTAACTTTCTTAGTAAATGGCCAAAAGTTTGCATATTTGGTTGATGCAACATAAAGAATTGTATGACCTTTTTCATCTATCAAATTATAGGAATTCAAATTTACATGCTGACATGATTTCATATTTAGGTAATTTCATATACCGTAATCACATGTTATCCTTCTACCATGTAAAGATCTACAAATACTGTACCACGTAAAGATTACTCTTTGACAGAATTATAATCCTCCCATCAAGAACAGTAACTTTTAGTGTGAAGAAAGGACACATAGAATATGACCAAAGACAAAAACGTAGTGGTGGCTTGTTTCCCACCTAGCAACATCTTTGGTCTCTAGGGTGAATAAGCTTAGTGTTTATCTATAATGAAACAGAGGAACAAGAAAATCAAACTCTGTACTTGCATCACAAGTTCTTATTTAATACTCCTTTTGGGGGTCGGATGAATGCACAGTGGATTACTAGAAATAGAGTATCTCAATCTGTATTTACAGCAGTATACGGATTCAAATTTATATAGGCATGAAATTACATAACTAAATGAATGCCCAACGATTTTTTCATAAGAAAGAAGAAAATTTAATGACCAATTAAGAGGGAATACCAACTTAGGCTGTTCTTGGAAGATTTGAAGTGACCTTGCAGCCGTAGGCAACTAGAATTGGGGGTCGGCTGGCGTTAGAGATCCAGGAGAGCAGGGGATGCAGCGGCCGTGTAGAGTCGAAGGAGAAGCAGGAGCTCAGCGACGGAGAGCTAGTGGACGAGGTAAATCGACGACACCGATCGATCTGGGCCTTGCTGTCATGGTCAGCGTCCTGGGTGTTGCCGACGTAGCGGGGATGCTCGACGGCGGTGAACAGTAGGAGGAAGAGGGGGATTCGGGCGTCATAGAGCAAACCGGCGAGAAGAGGGTGGCGATGGCGGTGGTAGTGGCAGTTGTGAGCAATCCGGCGAGGAGGGGCGCGGCAGCGGCAGTCGCAAGCAAGCCGGCCAGGCAAGGAGGGGCGCGGTGGCAGTGGCGATATACACTCGGAAGTGGGACCCTAGCCGCTGAGTCACGACTCGCGACCCCTATCGGGCAATCGGCAGCAAGCCAGCAAGCACTTAATCAGCACCCCAGCCATGCCAACCCACGTTACCCACCAGAGAAACCCCACGGGTCAACCCGTTCGAACCCAAAATTTTTGAACCCACACCAACCCAACCTAACCTAACCCAACTCAACCCATTTTTAGTGCAAATCCAACCCAACCCACCCCGTTGGCTGCCTCAGCTCATTTCCACCCGCTCAAAGTCAACCCTATGAAAACCCAACCCGTTTAATCCATTTCAATTCAATCCATTACCAGACCTATCCGTGTACGATTTTCAAAATATTAAACTTGCTTTCAACTTGTCTTGCAGCCAGTTGACTGGATTAAGAAAACTTACTTTCAGAAATCCGAACAAGAAGCTTAAACCTTCTAACCTTTCAAGCTGCATCTTTTCTGAAATTACATATAACGTAACATCCTCGAGGGAAATGGATTATCTGCATTGAAGTATTTCATACAGAGGATCAACAATGCATGATATTAGGAAGCGATTTCTACCGTTCGATAAAAAATCGAAGGCCGAGGTCAACAGCAACAGAGCTTCTGGTATAGTAAAATCGCTGAGGTAAATATTTTACTATTTCTACAGTATTAATACAGTCCAATTGCCGAGTACGGTTCACACGCTCATAAACAAATGGTTGTGCAGTAGACCTTACAGTAATACAGATGATACAGATCCTTCATGGAGATGATTCTGTGTTGGAAGAAAACTCAAGTGAGCCGTACGTGCGAGTGATAAGATACTCTTGTGGTCTTGCCATCCTCATTTGATTTTATTCACATGTAGGGTTAGGATTCCCGTGTTTAAAAACTTCTGCATGGTTTCCGATGTTGACATGAGTCGTGTATTGCCATCTGATGCTCTCTAAGCATCACGTTTTTGCCGCTGTGAATTCTTGCACTAACGAATTGTACCTGATCACTAGGTTTACCTACCCTGTGTTGTTCATACAGATTGAATGGTCGACTGCAACTCAGCAAGATAATGCGAGCTTTAGACACTACTAGCCTTCTAGGCCATCGTAATTCTAAATTTAGTTCTTTTACTTTCGAAATTCCGTTTTTAGAATACAGATTGAATGGTCGACTGCAACTCAGCAAGATAATGCGAGCTTTGGACACTACTAGCCTCCTAGGCCATCGTAATTCTAAATTTAGCTCTTTTACTTTCAAAACTCCATTTTTAGCCCCCTTGACACGCCTGCTGCCGTCCCCGACCGCAGTAGCAACCTGCTGTCGTCCCCATCTGCAGCAGGTCAGGACATTGTAGCATCTTTTCCCAAAAATCTATTTAAATATATTTTTTCATAAATTTCTAAATATAGAAAATAAGCTTAAAAAATTATGAATTTTTTGTGGAGCCTCCTGGTATAGCGCAATTTATTGTGTAATGTTTTCAGAATTTTATAAGTTACGATTTTTTCTCTAAAATTTATTTAAGTATACTGTTTGTAGGAATTTTCTAATATATAAAATGAGGTCCAAATATTATGAAAAATTTTCAAGCTCCTTATATAGTGTACTTTATTGTGTATTTTTTTTATAATTTTATATGTTCAAAATTATCTCGACAAATTAAGGGTTTAGATCTCGAAAATTAGGACAAAAGGTTTCAGAAATTATGGTGTCAAGATTTAATGTGACTTGGAATGTGTGAAGTTTAGTACCACATGACTACTCTTCCCACATGTAGTACTAAACTTCCCACACACATGTAGTACTAAACTTCCCACATTCCAAGTCACATGAAATCATGAAACCCTAATTTTCGAAACCTTTCGTCCTAATTTTTGAGACATAAACCCTTAATTTGTCGAGACAATTTCGAAACATATAAAATTATAAAAAAAAAATTACAAAATAAAGTACACTGTATAAGGAGCCTGGAAAAAAATCATAATATCTGGACCTCATTTTCTATATTAGAAAATTCCTACAAACATTATACTTAAATGAATTTTAGAGAAAAAAATCGTAACTTATCAAATTCTAAAAAAATACACAATAAATTACACTGTGTCAGAAGGCTCCACAAAAAAATTCATATATTTTTTGATCTTAATTTCTATATTTAGAAATTCCTGCAAAAAATATATTTAAATAGATTTTTGAGAAAAAGTGCTACAGTGCTACAGTGTCCTAACCTGCTACGGTAGGGGACGGCAGCACCTTGCTGCTGTGGTTGGGGACGGCAGCAGGCACGTCTAGGAGGCTAAAAATGGAATTTCGAAGATAAAAAAGCTGGATTTGAATTTACAGTGGTCTAGACGACTAGTAGTGTCCAAAATTCAGATAATGCACGTGTACGCCGCTGCAGAAATAAAATATTCAGAAAATACTAGATGAAACAAAATCCTTATCTTGTCGTTATCGTCCTTTTTAATTAGTCCCAGTCACTGTCATCCTTCAAACAGCCGTCTAATCACAATTTAATTTGGTGCATCAAGATTTTTCGTCCGGAGTGATTCTACACGAGGAACATATTGAACAGTGGACTCTCACGGAGACGTTGTATCACGGTACACACGAAATAGTGGTGGTAGCGGCAGCTAGCTACAGTGGTAGTGGGCTCTAGACTTACTCACGTGATGTAGAGAAGATCTATTATATATTTATATGTCACCGAGTGACTCTTTATCTATTTCATATTATTGGATTTCAAATTATCTTCATAATATGCCATCGTCGCCATCTCCTTGTTCGACCAATGCCGTTAAGCGATAAGAAAAGACCATTTTGCCCCTGCGAGTGATAGCAAAGCCTCACATGCTATTTCTGTGTCTATGCGTGTAGGACCCAGAAGTAAGAGCCACCAGCTTCCTCCTCTCCCTCTTTCCCCCAATTCTATTTTCACCGGCGGTAGCACATTAGGGAGGACAGCTTGTCAATGTCGTAGCGACAGAATATCTCTCGCCTTAGCACTGGCATGGTAGCCTCCTCGAGTAGACAATGCGGGTAGAGCGAGGTGGTGGCCAGCACGAGGTTGTCAGCGAGTGCCCATAGGTGTGCCTCAAGAACGGCACGCTCGAGTGTGCCTCGCATCCTGCAACTACCAAGGTCAGGGGAGACGACGCTCGTGGTGTTGCCTCTGGCATAACGGTGCTCGACTAGGCGAAGTGGTCGTGCTAGACTGAGAACGCCGAAGCGCAAGGTGCCCAAACTCCAACACCGATCTACCAACCTAGATCTCTCAAACCGGTGAGCTATCTCGACATCCATTCTCGTCACAATGTTCAACATCGACCTACCGACCTACATCTCTCCAAGGTCAAATCGGTGAGCTATTTCGACATCCGTTCATGCCACAATGTGTTCCACACCTTTCTCATCAAAAACCCAAAGTTAATTTGACTTCTTTGATAGTAGTTGAGCATAATCAAACTTCTTCTTCCCTGACTCCATCAAACTTCACCGTGGCCCTTCATTGTCATGGGTTAGACTCTGTTCAATTCCTTAATTGTTCTTACAAGGGACCACTTCTGAACAAAAATTTAAAAGTGCACAAAAGTTTTACATTAGGGAAATTTTAGCAATGCTTCATAAAAGTTGAGGAAGATTAACACATTTTCCTTAGTGTAATTTTTTTGAGAAATTTTACTATTGTATTAAAAATCAAAATTGTTCAATAGTTATCCTTGGATTTTGTTATATTTGTTCTCTATTTTTCACATGTTTTTTCTAGGTTTTCTTTGATTTTTTAAGTATTTTTAAGTTTTGCTCATATTTCTTGACTGTCAAACCCTGTTGACTTGGACGGAGTGACAAAAATGAAACGTGCACTGACGGAAGAATGGCAAAAATGAAATGATCACATTTTCAATGGTAGAACTAAATTTAATCTTATTTTGAGTGGCAGGAACAAAATTTTCCCTAACAAAAGAAATATATGAACAGACTAGTGAGCTTGGAACCACAGATCTTCAAGTGTGTGGCTTCTCCGTTAAGCAAAACCACACCAGCAAATTTTAGATTATGTTGGCAATCACTCAATTTTGGAGCATCAGTATTCAACTTGATTTCGTAAGACATGTTTATAATGTATGAATTTCAAAAAGCCTTATAGTATCAATGAAATTCTTGTTCACTTAGGGTGTGTTTTGATGGGTGTATGAGGAGGTACCTGGATGGGATGGTTCAGGATATGTCCTGGTTCATGTGTTTGGTTGGACAAATGAAATGAAACAATCTGAGACGAGTTGATTCAAGTTGAGGGAATATTTCACAAAGATCTTGAACCAACTCGTTCACCAAAATCGGCCGAACCACACGGTACAGGGATGGGCTCATCCATTGGCTCGCGTGCGCTCACCTGCCGCTCGTGTTCTCCTCTCGTTCTCGACGTCGCCATGTTGCCTCTGGATGCCGCCGCACCATGCCTTCCTCTTCCCTCCCGCCACCACTACCTTGCCATTAGACACTGCAGCCATGTCATGCCTTCGTCTTGCCTCCCGCCTTGCCATCAGACGGTGACGACCGGTTAGATCTGTCGGCAAGGTGAAAGGAAAGAAGAAGGTGCGGGGTGAGGTACTATGGTGGTTGGAGGAAGCCGAGGGCAGGGCAAGGCGATAGCCGGAGAAAGCTGAGGGCGAGGCGAGGCGGTGGTGGCAAGGAAAGAAGAATGCAATTGAGGACCGATCGAGGAAGAAAGAAGTAGAGAGGGAAAGAAACATGCGTCCAGAAGACAAGATAAGGAAGAAAGAGAAAAAATGAAAGAAGGAAAGGAAAGGAAAGAAAAAACTTCAATGATTGGTGGTAATCACACCATAGAGAGGAGGTTACAAGAACCTACTTCATCCCTCTAACCAAACACCAACTTGAACCATCATGCACCGTTTCATACAACCAACCAAACATAACCTCATATCATCCCGTACAACCAACCAAATACCTCTAAACCATCCCATTTAGTTTGTACCATCTTATCCCATTCAATCTCATTCCTTCAACCAAACACACCCTTAATATGTTCCAAATGGGCCTCATTGAGTGGTGAAGTAGTATGCTAGAAGATCGCAAATTGTTGACATGGAGCATGAATCTCAAAGCTACAATAATAGGAAAATCATAGTTTTTGGCCGATATGCCGGGTGTAATGACAAATTTAGCCCCATCCCAGCCGTAAATGCCAAAAATAGCACCACGGAGTTGCTGGCGGTCAACACCTAGCAAAGTCCAGTGCCCAGGGGGCCGGACTCCACCTCCAACATGCCCTAGGGGTCCGGACTTCCCCCTGCGCGCCACGTGCCAAATTCGGTCCCCTAGGCCAGACCTAGTGCATCTGTGCCCGTGAGGGTCGGAGCACCCTAGTTTGTGCCCCTAGGGCACGGTTTTGCCGAGCGCAGTGTCCCTGGGACACAACACTCCTGCTCCCGTCACGCTAGCGCCCGCGTGGGAGGGAATCGATTCCCTCCCGTTGTTTCCTCCGTCCCATCTATCACGCCCATGCCCCACATGCATGCAATGGCACTGCATGAAAAAAAAAGCACGCGGGAGGGAATCCAATTCCCTCCCGTCTGGTCGGTAGGAATTGCATTCATGCAGCTATAAAAATCAGCGTCGCTCTCGTTCTCGCACTCGACATACAGAGACAGTTATAATAGATCGAGCGAGTGAGTTCTAATTTTGCTGTCGATTAAGGAGTGTTTAGAGCAGTGCTTAGTGGTCGTATTAGTACAGAAAGGTCGACATCAAGAGGAGGTAATTTTTTTCTCCTATGCATTATGTTTATTAAGTCACAATTAAATAGTTGTAATTAATTACTTGTAATTAATTTAGTCATAGTTAATTATTCATAGTAACTGAAGGATCGGTTATGGTGACTAGAGGGGAGGTGAATAGGCACAAATTAAGTTTTCCCAACTCAAGTATTTATCCTCTTAAACTCTAGTGCTATTAGGAAGACACTAGGTTCAAGAACACCAAGAGTACACTAAGAACAGAGTGAATCAGAACATGAATTTTAGAAAAGCAATTTCAGCAAATCTAGAATTTCAAAAACTTGGCCGCTAAGAAACCTCAAGAACTCAAGATCTATTCCACCAAAATTGATGAAACTTGAATCATAACAAGATAAGGTCATCAGGGTTATGATTCCAAAATGAATTAAGCACAAGAGAGAGACATTTCTTGCTTCAAGATCACGCTGCATCAAAATCTAGAATTTCATAAACTTGTCTGCTAAGAAATCTCAAGAACTCAAGATCTACTTATCTAAAATCGATGAAACTTGAAACATAGCAAGATGAGCTTCTCAAGGTTATGATTCCAAAAGAAATGGCAAAATAAAGCCTGAGAGAGAGACATTTCTTGCTCAAAGTTCACGTTCCATCAAAACAACAATTTTAGAAACTTGGCTGTGAAGAAACCTCAATAACTCAAGATATACTCATCCAAAATTAATGAAACTTGAACCATGGCTAGGAAATGATCTTAGGGCTGTGATTCCAAGAGGAATTACAAAGATATTTCTAAAGTTTCAACCTTTCCTATAAATAGTTCAAGCTGCATAAAAAACAACAATTTCAGCTCAAGAACACGGTTAATGCAAACACAACTTGAGCGAGAATGAATTCTAATGGATCTTGTTGGTTTGGAATATGTTCTTGATGAATTCCTCAACCTCTTACACATCCTAGATCCAATATAACTATAGCAAGTAGAAGGAGGGAAAGAGAAGCTCAAGTTGCAACAAAGAAAAGCTAGAAATTGCAAGAAATAAAATAAATTTCAGAACATATAAGACTTAGAACTTTCATTGCTTCAAGAGAAAGGATTACAAAGCCACAGTTTATGGTGGGCAAAGCTCAAAGGAGCATAAATCCTTCTTCAAGACTTGGTGGTGGAGGCATACCTCCACCCCTCTATTTATAGCTCTCTAGGAGCAACCTCAACCCTTGGATTACCTCAAATGCCAAGATTAACTCACTCCACTTATTCATATGCACTTAGGGTTTAGCCAACTCTTTCCCTTGACTAGAATAGCCCTCTAGGATAGCTACAATTACATCAATATACCAATTACATCAATACCCTTACGTTGACATTGGTCAACATAAGCCACCTAGAGCTACCACGCTGCTCCACCTTGACGGTCTTCGATCCTCGTTGACTTATCACGTCCACGTCTTGTGTCTCGAGCTCCAAACACCCTCGGAACGCCTCGTCGACACTTGGACGCTGCCAAGTCATCCTGAGCCACCGCACGGACCTGTCTCGTGCCATCTTCACGAAGACTCCATCTTCATGACCGGACTTGATCCCTGATTATCTCCTCGACCACCATGATCGTAAGGGACACCAAGCTTTCCAAGCTTGCTCTCGATCCCACGTCGATGATCATCTAAGCCATCAAGTCAACCTGCAGTCAACAAAAACAAAGAAATCGTTTCCTTAGCACAAGCGCCACGCACTTGACCATCATTAGTGAAAACATGCATCATAACATCCCATAAAACCTAGTTGAAACTCAAAACTCGACTTCGCTAACTTCAACAACTCTCAAACCAATACCAACAAGTCCCAAATGCTGTCAAATATTCATCACAACATGGAAAGGGCCTCCACAAGGCCTCTCAATCTCCCCCTTGATGAATATATTGACAACCCACATCAAAATGCAAATGTAAGGTTTTAAAAGAAAAGAAGTTTGTGAAGAGACTTTGTTTGTCCAGAAATGAAGAAGGAAGATCATGACCAAGTTGCCAAAATAGAAATGAGTTCAATACTAGAAAAACAATCTTTGCTCAAAAGCTCCAAAGACATTAAGCTCAAAAAAGATCAAATGAAGAATATGATAAGCAAATGACCTAAACTTCATTTAAAATCATTTTGAAGCACATTTAAGCTCAATTATGGTTGAGATCAGCATTAAGTCAAAAAAATTAATTTTTCATTTTTAGCCTAATTAGCGTATATTTTGCCTACAATTCTCCCCCCCCCCCCTTTCTCAATTTAGTCATCAAGAGACTAGTTAACCTAAAGAGAACGTGTATGCATGAAATGTATGAGAATGCAAACCTAAAGAGTTTTGTATATTATTCAACATGAATATGAAGCTCAAAGTATTATTCCAAGCCACCTTAATTTAGAACTTGCTAAACTAGTTCATAATCAAATATATAGTATAAAGCAAAGACTAGCTAGCTAGCAAGATAAACAATTTACATAAATTAAGGCCAAGTTTTGCATGATTACATAAGTAGCAAGTTCTTAGCATAATTTCAACTCAAAATTCATAGCCATGTCCAAGATGCAAAGAAAAAACCTAGAGTTCAACCTAGTCAACACTTTGGGCATGCTACAAGTTCATGAAAGAACCTAAAGCTCATTTTATTTCAAATTTTTGTTTGCAAGGTGGGATCGAACCACATATTTTGCAAGGTGGGATTGAACCACATCTTTTGCAATTTTCAATATTTTTCCTTTTTTTGGTCAAGTTGACCTCACATCTTTTCAATATTATTTTTTCATTTTTTTCGTGAGGTTGACCTCATATCTTTTCAATATTCATTTTTGATTCATTTTTTTGTGAGGTTGACCTCACATCTTTTTGTATGAGCAAATTTACATAAGGTTCGAACATGATTCAAAATAGCTCAAGCCCAAGTTGCTCTAGGGACTCTAGTAGAAATTCAGATTATCTAAAGACAAGGCATAAGTATTAAGAGTAAAAAAAGCAAGTGAAGCTACAAGTTTCATCAAGTTTTCAATAAAGCTCATGTTGATATTTAAATTTTAGCAAGCATTGATAAGCTAAATGGCACATATCTAGGCATGAACAAGCTAGCAAAGTATTTCATTATAATAGCAAGGTGTGAATGATATGAAACAAGATTTTAATGTGAATAATAGACAAAGCTCCTTATCATCTAAATGAGTATATCATCTATGCCTACATGATATGCATGATAAACAAAATAAAGATCTAAGCTCCCCCTCAACAAGTGAATCAATTTTAGAGATATTTTGGTTTAGGTTGAGTTATGTCAAAATTAAGCACAAGAAAAACTTAAATGAACTCCCCCTGAACCAAAGCTATAAGTAAGAGAGAATAAGCTCGAAAACGAAGAAAGAAGAGGCAAACAAAAAGCATAGACAGGATAGAGGGATTACCGAGGCTCAAACTCGCTCTCATCCACCCCATATGACTCTAGGACTAGCTGATCATCTAAACACAAGGGGGTAAACACGTTCCCTGTCTACCCAGGGGGCCTAACACCTGCTAGGCCTATAAAAAGTGAGTGAACTCAACCTAGTGAGAAGAGAGCAACTAATAAGTAGCATCCTAAAGCCACAAGATGAGAAGAAGTCTAAACTGCCTAGTAAGCTCTCCCTTAAAGTAAGCCATAAGGACACACAACCCCAAGTTCTCCCCGCAAAGCCATGAACCTCAAGCTATCTAGAGGCTTGGTGAAAATGTCAGCTATCTGGTGATCACTCTCAACAAACTGGACCACTATGTTACCATTCTCCACATGGTCTCTAAGAAAATGATACCAAATAACTATGTGCTTGGTCCTAGAGTGTTACACTGGGTTCTTGGCAATGTTAATGGCAGAAGTGTTGACACAGAAAAGTGGAACACTATCTAAGGCTAACAGGAGCCTTAGAAGCATATTGAGTCATTTTCTTATTATGATCACACATGTTCTGAAGTTGCTAAGATATAGATTCAAGTTCAGCTGTCAACTTAGGACAATTAGTACAAGAAGTAACAGGCTTACTCAAGGCATCATACATCATAGTAATTTTTTGGTCTGCATTCTTCAAATTATTTTTTCAGTTGGTACAACTATCACAAGTTTCAGGCAGACCAAGAAGGAAGGTATACAGTTCTCTAATAGCATTGTCCTTAACCTCACATGAGGTGCAAACAGTAGTCTCAACAGCAACAACATCAACAATAGTAGAACAAGACTTTAAGTTTGACCTATGTTAGTTGCAGCTTTGTTTTGCTTGCAAGAGAAATTTTTGGAAGAGTGAACAAGGCTTGTTTTGAACCTATTCTTTAGTCAACCCAAATCTCGGGGACGAGATTCCTTTTAAGGGGGGTAGATTTGTAACAAGCTAAATTTTCTGAAGTTTAAGAATCATTTTGAGTAGTTTAACTCTCTAGAAAAATTCACCAAAGTTTGATTTTGTTTTTTCATAAAGCTTAATATGGACTTTTAGTAACAAAACAATTTAATATGATTAATCTCAACATCAATTAATGTCAAAACTATTTTTTGGGGGTTCTATATGCTTGGATATATTTTCTAGATTTTTCCAAGTTCATTTGCTATTTGGATTTTCTGTATTTTCTAAAATAGAAAACCTAATATAAATTCTGAAATCCTCCTTGGGTTCAAACCTAATCCCTTGGCCCAATCCTGTTCAAACCCCAACCCAATCCGTCGGCCCATTCCCACTGTAGATCCTCCTCTTTCCTCCTGCACGCACCGCGTTGGTCCCACCTGTTGGTCTCCGTCGAGTCGGGTGTCACGCGATCACGTCCGAGCCCCACCCGCTGATTGGTGGACACTACTGAAGCACTCTTCATCGTCCTCCTCCTAGACTCCTCAGTCCATGTCCGAGACATGCTGCTCTGTCGTCCTCCTCGCAGATTCTCCCATCCCGTGGCTATTTAAGGCCCGCGACCGCATTAGAATCTCCGTACCCACCTCTCTCTCCGAAACCTTAGCCCACCTCTCGAGTTGCACCGTTGTTTGGGCAAATCGAGCCTTAGAAGCTTTCGGCCGCTGAAACCTTCTCCGCCGTCTTGCGCCACCGTCGATGAGACTTCGACTTCCTCATCACCAACATCAAGATGGCCACCGCATGTTCTACATGATGCGCGCACGACCATCGCCGAAGGAGCCCCGAGTCGCCTCGCCGCCGTTCAACCACACCACTCCACCGCTCTTCTTGTCACCGCCATCGCTGTGGTCGTCGCTGGTGTCCTTTGACCGCGTCATCATGCTCATCATGTCGAGCTCGTCCAGATCTGCACCTCCGCCATCGCCGGAGAGCCGTCGTTCACCAGATAACTTTGAAACCCAAGCCTTGCCTCCGTTATGCCTCTGTGTCTTACCACCTTAGCGACGTGTCAGCCTTTTCGCCTACATGGCAACCCAGTTAGTGCCACGTGTGTACAGACGTGTCAAACCTCAGTCTAACCCAAATTCAAACTCTCAGTAAACCTAGTTCATCGTAAGCCATCTCTCTGACTTGTGGGTCCCACATGTCAGGAGATTTCCAATTTTCTTTTTCTTTTTCTTTTTCGGTTGAAATTCTTCTGCTGACATCAGCTTGACGCAATTAATTGTTTTTCCTTCAAAAAAAATGATTCCAATAAATCCTAAAATTCTGATTTTCATTATTTCATGTGATTTCAATCTTCCAGAAGCATGTTCTCCTTCGTTCTAACTCGGATTCAGTTCATTTAAATTTCTAAATTTATCTAAAATCAAGCTCTTTCTTTTAGAGTTGGTTTCATTGTTTTTGGATTTTTTTAAATTTATTTGTGTTTTCATTTGTTGTTTTCTCTTTCGTTAGACTATCTGTTTCACAGAGCAGGAGCAGAAGTCAACTTTGAAGATGCAAGTGTGGTAACTGAGTAGAGCCAAAGCCAATGCAAGTCATAGGCCTTTGATCATATTGAACCTATGTTTTTAAAAGTATATTGTTTTATATCATTTGCATGATATCTTTATATCAAATGCTTTGGGTATAGTTATTACCTGTTGTCATTATGCCTCCAATGATTATTTGAATGCCATTAATCAATTATCACCCTAGCATGGATAATTTTAGTTGGACATATTTGTATAACCAACATGGGTATCGTATTGATGCTTAGTTAAGCTTAGTTACGATTGGTTCATGATCACATGTGTCATAATGATTAATTTTGACTTAATGAAATATGAAACTATGGTGGTTAGCCACTATTATTAAAATTTGTGTACCATGATAGGGTATATCATTGGTCTTAGTTAAACAAAATGATTTTCGTTCGTGCAAGCGGTTGTGCAATGAGGGTGTGGATTTAACATGTTGTGGGGTTTGTGGTAGACTCGTTTGAGTAAATTGTCAAGGACGTAATCTTGTGTGCCATTAAACTGGGCCTTAATCGTATAACCACATGTCCGGTATGGGACGGACCTAGCCAATTAATTAGTAATGTCTTAGTTGATAGACGTATACTCACAGTGGTGTAAGAGGGGGGCCCTGTCTGGTCAAAAAGACATTCAATGTTAAAACCTTAGCGGACATAATTGGGCTAAGAAGGAGCTTTGTAAAAGTCATGTGATGACTTCGCACACCTATGGAAGTGTGGTCATCAGACACTTTAAGTTGATTTATCTCTTGTGGGTAAGCTATACAACCTCCGCAGAGTTAAAACTGTTTAGACAACCGTGTCCGCGGTCATGGACGTGCTCGGGGACTTCACAAGAGAGGTAGAGTTTCTTTATAAAATGTGTCGAAGTGTAAATAGAAAGTTCACTTCATGAATATAATGGACGTGCTCGGGGACTTCACAACCTCTGCAGTTTGTCTTGGGAAGTAAATGGAGAATTCACTGGTTGTTTCAAAGCAATTGTTTATTTATTTATCACTGTTTTTCAATCAAGCATTTCAATCTATTTATTGTATTTATCGTAAATGTTGCTTTCTGCAAAAGGACCATACAACTAACCTTTGTTCAAGTCCTACATAAATACTATTTTCATACTATTTCTCTACGACTTGCTGAATACTTTATATGTTCACGACTCCAATTTTTGCCACTCAGTTGAAGAGTACCAAGCGGCTCAAGAGTTCTTGGCTCAGGAGTACCATGAAGGATTTGCGGATTAGGATGCGTTCTCCAATCGATTGTGATGAGGATTAAAATATCTATGTATTATCTTTAATACATAATAAAGGACCATACGTCTTCATAGTCGTAACCCCTAAAAATCATGACCTCACTGGTCGTAAGGATTTCAGAGGTTACACAATGCGTACCCTGGTCGGACAAGGTCCTGTGCCTGGCCTCCGACCAGTTAACTGCTCGTAAAAGGTATGAACTGATATTCGGAACTGATTCCAGGTATATTCCCTACCGTGTGACAAATGCAACACATGCATATATTTCATACCACACGACGTCTCTTTATCCTAAGACACTGATGAACAACCACCATAGGTTAAGTATCTCACAGACATACAACCGCTGAACGGTTGATACTCCATCAACTGTCCCCTCACTTCGACCAGTCGCGACGCTTCACAACAGACGTCTTCTGCAGAGATAACTGCCACCTCTTCAAGGGCTATTTAAAGATGGAGCATGGACGGAGCAAAGGGGGATCAGGCCGCATTTGATTGAAGCATAGTCATTAACATCATATTCATATTTCAAGCCTGATATTATAGCATAGCAAGCATTACTCTCATTGTGAATAGGATTAGTCCACCGCCTAGTCATAAGACATCTTCTGTAAAATCCAGTTCATATTAATAAAAGAGCAGTCCCATTCTCTCCCCATAAATTTCGTGTTATTTTCCTCTATTGATTTCGTAAGATCGACGTCTCGATCGTCGACAGCTGGCGCTGACCGTGGGGATCAAGGTGCGGATTTCTAGAAGAAGTTCTTTACTCATCAAGTCCTTGTCCATCTCTCATTTGTAATCGCTCATGCGGTTATGGCAGAAAGTTGGGACAAGGAAAACTGGTTCGACCTGGCGGACTACTCCAACCTCAACATGGACGCGTGCATCCGCGCAATGCAAGAAAACGGAGTCTCATCATCCTCCTCCTCCCCCTCCACCGGTTCGCCCATCGCAGATATCATTGAAATCGATCGGATGGATGAGCATACACAGCTACGACCAGTGACGGTTTCAGAGGAAGTGCTTCCGACCAGTTTGGAACACTCAAAGACCTTTGCAAGCCCAGTCTTTTCGACCGGCGAAAAAAGTGACGAAAATTCAACACCGCAACTCGAGGATCAATGTACCCTTGATGTGATCATGGTTTACAGGTACTCACCAACGGCTTCTGGCAACTCCAGGAGCCAACCGACATCTGATGACAGTGTCGATGAAACCCCCACTGGTCATAGACCAAGTGGGGATGATAAGGCTTAGTATACAATCGGCAATCCGCCGGATCAGGCTGAGACCATTACAAAAACCTTAGAAAGTGCTGATTACCGACCAATCTCCATCATGGAAGTTTCTCGCAGAAGCGCTGAAAGGCTCACCATCGATTACGACGGAAGCTCATCGGAAGATCACAGCTGGAGGCACGAGGTCAATGCGATCGGAGATATAGATCAAAATGCCGTGTACGGCCCTCCATACGTTGCCTCGTCACCACATAATGATGGAGATGGTATGAGCGGTCAAGCACCAAATGCTAGAGGTAACAGAACTGATGGATGTCCATCAGTTAATTCATCTGGTTCTGCTCCAGCCCATGTAAGGGACCAGGCAAGACCAACTAGGAAGTCGGGGGGAAGTTCGGGCCATTAGACACCTTCTGGCAGAAATCCTCTGAGACCTTCGATAACGGTACAAAACCTGCAGCGAGTTCGAGATATTTTAAATACTTCTGACCCTGTTTTAGTAGAGACTCTGGGTTTTATCCAACTTGTAGGTTAGGTATTCGAAATTATCCAACAGACTATGCAGCGCACAGAAGCATATCGGGAACGAAGGCATTCGCAAAGTCAGACCATGACTTCATCCCAGCATTCCTCCCGCAGTAGAGGCCAGCATGGTCGTGTTGAAGACTAGTTGATACCAAGACCACCTCGACGATTCCGACCAAGAAGTCATAAGGGGAGAAGGCTATTTCAAGAAACATCACCTTCACTTCGTCGAGAGGAGCAATCGCTTGGACCTGATGATCTTCGACATCATCTAAATCAAGCAAGCGGTCGAAGGCGTCCTATCAACGTCCATGACCGAATCGAAACACCGGAGCACCGGCAATCCAATTTAAGAAACCGGTCTCCGACCGATTATAATCTGGCACCTTTCCAAAGAAGGCGCCATAAAACTATCACAGGTTGTTGAGCCTTCTCCGCAGGACTCCAGGCTGTGCGTTGGCCAAATAGGTTCCGACCGGCCAATTTGGATAAGTTAAATGGGACTCAAAATCCTTTAGAATTTCTCCAGATATACACCACCGCCATCAGAGCCGCTGGTGGTGATGAAAATATAATGGCTAACTATCTTCCCACGATATTAGAAGGATCAGACTGGTCGTGGTTACTTAACCTACCGGTCGGATCAGTGTATACTTGGGAGCAACTTTGTGACCTTCTGATTGCAAATTTCCAGGGTACGTACGATCGCCCTGGGAAGGAGGGCGATCTCCACCGAATCCGACAAAAATCCAACAAGACTCTCCGGCAGTATATCAAAAGATTTAGCCAAGTTCATAATTCAATACCAGAAGTTGCAGAATCTTCTGTCATTCAAGCCTTCAAAGCAGGACTAAGAAATCGTCGGTTTACGGAGGATTTAGCAATACATCCTCCACAAACAACCATCGAGCTCTTCGATATGGCCGACAAGTACGCAACCTCCAGCGAAGCGGTTGAGTGGAACGAGGCCATTGATCGAAAAGAAATATTATACCGATCGTGGCAAGGCAAAGGTCCCGACCAATGAATACAAGAAAAACAAGAAGTGGTGTCCACTTCACCAGCAAGCAGGATATGACTTGCGCAACTGTCGTGCCTGGCAAAAGAAGCTGGAAGATTATTATGTAGGTAAAGGTCCACTCCCCTCGATACAGGAACTCGAAGAGACAAGCTCCAAGAAGGACAAAGACGGTGACGAAGAAATGGAGTACCAAGAGTCTCAACACACTGTTGACGTTATCTTTGGTGGATCTTCTTCGTACGAGTCCAAACGTCATCTGAAAGCCATGGAGCGGGAGGTCAATCTTACCGAACCTTCGATCGTCGCTAAACCATCAAGGTGGTCGGAGACGATAATCTCCCTCAGCAAAGAAAACTGCCCCATTCCTTCAACTCGACCAGGTAGGTTCCCTGTTGTCGTTGAGCCTACTATTAATAATTGCAAGGTTAATCGGGTCTTGATAGATAGAGGTAGTTCTTTAAATATTTTATTTACGGGCGCATTGGAAGACATACAAATTCTCAAATCCAAGGTAAAACCTGTGAAATATGCCTTCCATAGCATAGTTCCTGGATCTACAAGCAAGCCTATAGGGCACCTGTCCCTACCAGTTACGTTCGGAAGGCCTGACAACTTCCGAACATAAAAGATTTCATTTGATGTGGTGGATTTCGAAACCGCATATAATGTAATCCTTGGTCGTCCGGCCTTAGCAAAATTCTTGATAGCCACACATTACGGTTATCAGAGTTTGAAAATATCGGGACCAAAGGGTGTCATCACAGTTCGAGGCGATCAAAAAATAGCTTACACATGTGATCGGAAATGCTTGGAACTGGTCAACGAGCTTTCGACCAGGGAAACTAACACCACTACCATGTAGGTCAAGCACTCGTGGCCAAAGATGGCACCGAAACCTTCAGACCAGACAAAAGAGGTACTACTTGACAAAAACGCTTCTCCAGGGGGCACCAAACTACTGGTCGGAGCAGGACTCAACCTTAAGTCGAAAGAGTCACTCGTGTCCTTCCTCCGAGCAAACCAGGATGTATTCGCCTGGCAGGCGTCCGATATGCCCGGAGTCCTGAGGGAGGTGATCGAGCACAGGCTAGCTTTGCAGCCTGACAAGAAACCGATCAAGTAGAAGCTGAGGCGTTTTGCACCTGATCGGAAGGAAGCAATCCTGTCAGAGATTGACAAGCTCCTCAAGGCTGGGTTCATTCGTGAGGTCGACCACCCAGAATGGCTCGTCAATCCTGTAATGGTTAGAAAAGCCAATGAAAAATGACGAATGTGTATTGACTTTATATATCGTAATAAAGCTTGTCCGAATGATGACTTTCCCCTTCCTCGCATTGATCAACTTGTAGACTCTACTTCCGGGTGTGAGTTGTTAAGTTTTTTAGATGCTTACTCAAGGTACCACCAGATTAATATGAGTAAAGAAGATGAAGAGAAAACTTCCTTCATTACTCCATATGGCACTTACTGTTATGTAAAGATGTCATTTGGTCTCAAAAATGCTGGTGCAACATTCGAAAGGTTGATGTAAAAAACCTTTAGTCCTCAGATAGGTCGGAATATCGAAGCCTACTATAATACTCCAAAACTAGTTTGGAGAGAAGAAATAAATTAGAGAGTAGGACCAAACTAGAAAGGAAATCTAATGTAAGAATAGAGGGGAAATCAGAAAGTTTTGACAACTGGGCACAGGCTTCCACCCACAACATTTCAGCCCAAAGGTGGAGGGGCAGCCGCCACTAGGGAGCCAAAACCCTAGGGCGCCACCCTCTTCCCATGCTTGGCCGCCATTTTCCCCCTCCCTCTCCTTTGGCCTCCACCCCATCACCTCTTGCGCTCCCACCATCCTTGTCCAGCACCTCCAGCAACATCTCCCTCCCATGGTGAAGCTCCTTGATGCCGCCAATTGGAAGAAGAAGACCTCCAAAGTGGTGGCCACCAAGAAGAAGCAAGAAGAAGGAAGAAGTGAGAAGGGAAAAGAGAGGGATCACAAGTTGGTGTTTCCGCTCATGATCTTCAGCGGTTCTACAAGGGTAACATCAGGTTTCTTGCAAGGTTTGTTGGTGATTAGATGCGCTTATGAGTAGAATTGCTTAAATCCAGTCTGTCTTCAATTCGTTCAATTCTGTCCAGTATGTTGCGGGATCTGTTTCGACTACTTAGAGGCGGAATCTGAAGAGTTGGTCTCCTAGAGATATCTGGAACTACTTCTTAAGTTTCAGTGGCCACCGAGTTCACTCGATTCCGAGGTCTGAGTCAAAAGTTATGGTCGATTTAGTTTCTGCTGCCAGAAATCTGACGAGAATAAACTGTCTAGATATTTCCTAAAATATGATAGGGAAATTGGAAGAATCTGAAAGTTCACCCAACTACGTTATTGTAGATAATTCGATAACCTTTTCAGATTGTTAAAGAACGATCAATTCGGAGTTATATCTCAAAA
Organism: Ampelocalamus luodianensis; assembly: GCA_036346255.1. NCBI lineage: Eukaryota > Viridiplantae > Streptophyta > Magnoliopsida > Poales > Poaceae > Ampelocalamus > Ampelocalamus luodianensis. Next base: position 26,888,831 of record CM070622.1, read on the forward strand.
GTTATGGTCATCTGAATTTTGCTGTTGGACTGCTGTCCAGAGACGGTTTTCTGTCAGTAAGTCGGTGTTCTGCAGTGTTAAAGATTGTCGTTTTTGCGTAGGTTTAAGGTAGAATTGGGTCTTGGCCCCTCCTAGAAAGTTGTAGATATCGTAGTTACCTTTCATTTCCGACAAGAATCAAGTCATTCGGACTTCCGTAGCCAAAGTTATGAATTTCTTAGTATTTCTGTGTTTCTGGAGAGAAGCAGAATTACTAGTGTTGGTTAACCTGATAGAAGCGCATATTTAGAGGAGTTTCCAGAGGGTCTCACCATAACGAAAAATGAGGCTAATCCTCTTAGCTTTCAGGAAAACTAAAGATCACTAAATTCGGACGAACGTAGAGAAAGTTATGATAGTTTCTTTGTCGCTGTTCAGAAACCCGACGTGAAATGTTTGCTCTGATTAAATGGATTGGTAGGACTAGTAGATGGCCGAATCAGAGGGTTCCCCAACTAAGTTTATTTAGAAATTTTAATTACCTTTCCAGAATGTCCAAGATCATCTTATTTGGACACCGAGCAGAAAGTTACGTATTTTAGAAGCTAGCTGTCTGCAGTGATCGATCGCTAGAAATTATGAGAATTAGAAAATGCTAAGATGTTAGCGAGTTCAATTGCGATGCTACTTATGATTTTGGTCCAGAATGTTGGTCTTAGAATGGGGTTTTCTTCATGTCCAGTGTGGGATTGGTACGGAGGCAGCACCGCCTTCACGCCCTCCATTCGCACGCGGTTAAGGCAAGTGCATTGTTTGTTATATGGGTGTGATTGATTGGCTATGTTTGTGTGCTTTTTGATATATTATTGCATAGCAAGATGGCATACTTGATGATTGTTTAAGTATGGTGATTGCTCAAATTATGCTTATGTTTTATTGTGGTACAATGTTGTTGTCTTTTGGTAAGATTGATGATGAATAAGAGATGAGCATATGCATATTGAGAACATGTTGAGGCTTGGTCACGCGGTGACCAAGCATGTTTCCCTTTGAGATCCCCGTCATGAATGTGACGGGCCCGAGATCCCCTCACTCGTGGAGTGTGGGCTTGAGGTCCCCGTTACTTGTGGAGTAACGGGCAATTGGTCCCTGTGCGTGCGCGCACAGGCATGGGTATGCGGCGACGGTTGCTTACTCGCATTACGGTGTAATGCACACGTAAAGTTAAAGTTAAAGGATCCTTGAGCATTGCATTTGCATATGAGATGTTCTATTGTTGATCTCCTTTACATGGTTGTTGATGTTATGGTTTCTTTATGTACTTGCTGAGTCTATGGACTCACCCTTGCTTTTATTGTTGTTTTAGGTACCCGAACCAAGAACGTCATGCGTGGGGGGAAGTAGAATGCTAGTCACACACATGCCACAGAACTAAATAAAGATGAATGATCTTGAACGTGATTGATTTTAATAAATGCAAAGATTATTATGTTTTGTCTCATGCAATGGATTAAATGTAATAATGATGTGTAGTGGAACTTCATATCTCTTTAGTTATGTTAAATACTTAGCATGTCTTCGATTATCTTTTGATGTCTTTGGATGAAGGTTTTAGTTAATATTTGGTTAATTTGTGTGTTGGAACTTTCGTGTAATTAACTTTACAAGGAGGTTCTGCAAAATTTATTAAGATTGTCTAGATTAGAATTATTAGAGTTTGTTTAGTAGCATTCCGTGCTCATGTTGGGTCAGGGTGTTACATTGGTATCGAGCGGCGGTAGGTCCGTGGTGATTGGATTTACAACCTAGGCAACTTAAATTGCTAAAATTTTGTAATGGTTAATGAACTTATAAACTCGACACAATCGGTGCATGAGGATGGGATGGGTCAAGCATTGCATTTACGCATCTGTTGAGTTGTATTAATGATTCTGCTTTGAGATGATCATTATATCTATAGTATAATACTATGGTTATTATGTGTGGGGTAACCCATGTTGAGAGATGGAGGTAGTGGTTGTGGTCCCGGGCTATACCGAGTTACACCACCGCTCGTGGTATAGGAATAGCGAAGTATCCACATGAGAGATCGTAGTACAGGCCGTTGGTAGCAGTATACTTAAAAGAGTTGTTCTCTTCCCTGAATTTGAATTTGGTCAACTCTTATCCAGTTGAGATTGATGAGTTTCTCTTGGGTTATTTATTCTTGTGGTTGATGGGTTGCTTTGAGGAAAAAAAATATATTGGTGTGTTTTCTTTGGCTTAATTTGTCCTGTAAAGCAATCATTATTTTCCCAACTGATGAGTTATTCTTGCGGCTGATGAACCGAGTTGATTGTCAAGTTTGACCTTTATTTTGGAGTTTTGTCCTTCTCATTGGGAAAGCATGACCCATTTATCCGGTTGATGTTCTTGAATAATGAAAGTCTCCTTTTGCAAGTCCTGTAGTACGTGGAAGTTTTGATTCAATATATTTCTCTTGGGTATCTTGAGTGTTGAAGTTGAAAAGTTCTTTTATAAAAGAAAATGTTAAACCCTTTAGCGATGTCATCTCGTGGTTAAGTGGGAGGTTATAATCGGAGAAGTTAGTGAATATGATATGGGTTATCAAGTTGGGTCTGTATAGTGTTGTATAATCGATCCTAACTAAGATCCCTGGAAGGAAAGTTGATTAATTTGATGGTGTCATGTAGTAGTTCTTGTTGAACTGTGATTAGGTGTACGGCTATACCTAATTGGAATCAATAGAGTTATTAACCACTGTGGAACATTAACGGAGTGGTTGATCCCTGGAGTTGTTTAGTTGGCTAAACTAGTTAGATTATTTGATCTTAATGGATTAATCTAACTGTGTGAAAAGAGAAATATAAGATGTGTTCGACTGTCGTCTTGGTAGATATTAATATAGAAATATTCTTTAATTGGCTATTTGATGATCTTATTTATGCTCGTGGGAGTACAAATAGATACAGGACCATCAATTCGTCCATGATTGAATAATCATCAAAAGTTTAGGATAACATCTAGATTGGAGTTAGTGTGTACTAAATAAGTATGAGCATTCCGAATATGCTGTGTTTCTGTTGGAAAGGTTTATGATGGGATTTAATAGGTGACATGTGTTTGCTTGATGGTGAGATTGTCAGATAATAGTATGTCTTTGATGAAAGAGTTTTGGTGTAACCTTGTAAATTGTGTAGTAGGTTCCTTGAAAATACGGTGGTTGTTATAGTGAGGGTGTAAGAATTTGGTGTACCCTCATTTGAAGAAGAGAGGATAAAGTGAAATGTAACAGCTTTGGTGGTTTTGGGGACTTTATAAAGGAAGAGTTGATGATAACGAACCTTGCTAAGAGTGAAATATTCTTGATGTTAGTAATAAGGTCTACAAGAGATTGTGACGTGTTGGAGTGGTGATGATTCTTTTGGAGAGAAAGTAAGTTGATTGTTTTAATAACGGTTAAATGAAATATTTAGAGTTTTGTATTCGTGATCTTTTGGGGACTCATGATTTTTGCAAGAGATAAAATTAGTTGAGCAATGTGACATATGGAAAGGTTCCGTTTGGTTCAAGTGATGAATGTGTTTTGGTATTAAAGACATCTCTTGTTTGGTTTGGCAAGTAATGTTGTAATCAAAGAGATTACTTTCGTTGTGTTAACGGAAAATGTTTACCATAAGTATTTGAGGTTGGAGCTAAAAAAATTGTAATCCGCAACTTTCTTGTTGTCTCACCAAGAGTTTCTCGGTTTGCATAGCAATGTTTTATTATGATTTATGGTGGTGGAAAATTTCTTCTTGTGGGACTTGTGCCTCGGCAGTGGGCTCAGATCTTGTTTTCTGAGATCCTACTATTTGATTGTCTCTCTTGGTCTCGTGCTCACTTCGAGGAGCCACGATTTCTTGTCTGTTGAACCTTCTATCTGTTTATTTCTTCCTTTTGAGTAAAGCATTAACCAAGTTGTGTTGCCAAGTGTTATAAAGAGTAATATGGTGATTGGTTGGAGGTGGTCAAGTATTTGGAACTGTTGAGATTTTTCAGGAACCAATCAATTTGAAGAGCAGTATAAAGTGAATTGGTTTCGATTTACAACACCCGGAGAGAATTCTATTTAAATGGAAAGTTGTCGATGAGATAAAAGTGATTAGTGTTACAACTAGTGGAACCTATTGCGAATTATGATCCAGTAACCTTTGTCCGTGTTGGAATATTGGGATTATCGAAATTATGGACTCTTGATAAGCTTATCGAGTATCGCAATTGGATACTTAGCATGTTTGTGCGTAAGAATTGTGGTGGTGAAGTTTAATGAAAGTAGCGCGTGGAGGAATCTAAGTGTCATGCTAATTAATGGGATAGCGAAATCGTTGAACTATTGTCAACTATGACTCAGCCTTAGTAAGTAACCCTATGGGAGTTAAATTATTTCTAAGGATGTCATGGTCAAAGGATATATTTATTTATTGACGCTAGTGATTGGGTATATTTGAATGTCGGTTAAACAGTTAGGGTTTGGAGAATGGGTATATTGTGGTTGTGTAACTGAATTGGATTGGTGTGGATTAGAGAAGGTCTAAGACTTGTGAAATAAATCGTCTTGGGGCGGTTACTTGATTATGTGCATAAGTGGTAGAATAAGAGTGGATTCCGAGTAGTGGAATGATCACTGATGGTATCCTTTGGGGCTAGTATATGAGAGTGTGGGATGTGAATTTAAAATTGTTCATCCTTAACGGATTAAGGGATGTGATGGTGGGTGAAATCTATATTGAGTTGTGTTGAAAATTATTTTAACAAGTTCATTCGGTAGGGAAATTGGCTAGAGTACAATATTGTGGATTGGAAGAGTCTCCTACATAAGTGTGGATTTTGTGTTCTGTAGAGCATAGGTTTGAGGTTGCCAATTTAAGAGAAATGAGTTAATGCGTTATACGATGATTTGGGATCCTATGGTTTAAGAGAAAGTTGATTTCTTAAAAGAAAGATTTTGGTAAATGGTGTGATCTTGGATAGTTAGATGCTTTCTTAGTTCTTACTTGAACTATGTGGTTATGATGGATGTCGATTATAAATTGGGTTGGTTCTTGTCGGTGTGTGTGATTCCTACCGCTAGAAAAAAGGGTAAGACTGGTTTTCGAGTGATTTCGCTTTTGGCTTGTGTGGCATTATTTCTAAACTGCCTATTTTGGAAAGTGGAAAAGATTTCGTGGTAAATCCATTGATTTTGGATTGGGCTCTTCTAAGAGAATGTGACTTTGAGTTGGTTGCATTTTGACTCCTTTGTTTTCAGTTGAGTTTTTCGGATAAGTGAGTTGACAGGTGAGTTCTTTGTGTGTCCCTTGTCAAAGGAATTGTTGCTTGTATAGGTAAAGTGATCGACTGAGAGTTGGAGCAAGAGTTTCGTGTGATTTGTGCAAACAGTGTAAATCGGTACCAAAAGGAAGTTTAACCAAAAGTGTACTGGATAGGTTCTGATAGTTTCAGGGATTTGAAGATTGACATATCGCTAAGACCGTCTTGAGTTCTTGCGCGAAGCTCGCAACGTCTTGTAGATTCCAGTGCGGAGTGGGAACGTGAGAGGTCTGAGGCTTGAGATTTTGCTAGAACTGTTGGCCAATGAGTAAGACCTCACCTTTGAGTCCTACGTGTTGAGTGTATCTATAAAGGTCGAGATTAGTGTTGGGGTCAAGGTGTTGTGATCCCATAAGTCCGAGGGGAAAGTGACTTGCGGGTGGAGTTAAGCATGCGCGGCAAAGATCCGGAATTGTTCACAAAGATCTATGTGGTGATGTTAATAAATTGTTCTTTGGCGTTAGCGTGTCTTGAATTCGGGTCGAATTCCGCTTAAGGGTAGAATATAATACTCCAAAACTAGTTTGGAGAGAAGAAATAAATTAGAGAGGAGGACCAAACTAGAAAGGAAATCTAATGAAAGAATAGAGGGGAAATCAGAAAGTTTTGACAACTGGGCCTGGGCTTCCACCCACAACATTTCAGCCCAAAGGTGGAGGGGCACCACCACTAGGGAGCCAAAACCCTAGGCGCCACCCTCTTCCCATGCTTGGCCGCCATTTTCCCCTCCTCTCCTTTGGCCTCCACCCCATCACCTCTTGCGCCTCCCACCATCCTTGTCCAGCACCTCCAGCAACATCTCCTCCCATGGTGAAGCTCCTTGATGCCGGCCAATTGGAAGAAGAAGACCTCCAAAGTGGTGGCCACCAAGAAGAAGCAAGAAGAAGGAAGAAGTGAGAAGGGAAAAGAGAGGGATCACAAGTTGGTGTTTCCGTTCATGATCTTCAGCGGTTCTACAAGGGTAACATCAGGTTTCTTGCAAGGTTTGTTGGTGATTAGATGCGTTTGCGAGTAGAATTGCTTAAATCCAGTCTGTCTTCAATTCGTTCAATTCTGTCCAGTATGTTGCGGGATCTGTTTCGACTACTTAGAGGCGGAATCTGAAGAGTTGGTCTCCTAGAGATATCTGGACCTACTTCTTAAGTTTCAGTGGCCATCGAGTTCACTCGATTCCGAGGTCTGAGTCAAAAGTTATGATCGATTTAGTTTCTTCTGCCAGAAATCTGACGAGAATAAACTGTCTGGATATTTCCTAAAATATGATAGGGAAATTGGAAGAATCTGAAAGTTCACCCAACTACGTTATTGTAGATAATTCGATAACCTTTTCAGATTGTTAAAGAACGATCAATTCGGAGTTATATCTCAAAAGTTATGGTCATCTGAATTTTGCTGTTGGACTGCTGTCCAGAGACGGTTTTCTGTCAGTAAGTCGGTGTTCTGCAGTGTTAAAGATTGTCGTTTTTGCGTCGGTTTAAGGTAGAATTGGGTCTGGGCCTCTCCTGGAAAGTTGTAGATATCGTAGTTACCTTTCATTGCCGACAAGAATCAAGTCATTCGGACTTCGGTAGCCAAAGTTATGAATTTCTTAGTATTTCTGTGTTTCTGGAGAGAAGCAGAATTACTAGTGTTGGTTAACCTGATAGAAGCGCATATTTAGAGGGGTTTCCAGAGTGTCTCACCATAACGAAAAATGAGGCTAATCCTCTTAGCTTTCAGGAAAACTAAAGATCACTGAATTCGGACGAACGTAGAGAAAGTTATGATAGTTTCTTTGTCGCTGTTCAGAAACCCGACGTGAAATGTTTGCTCTGATTAAATGGATTGGTAGGACTAGTAGATGGCCGAATCAGAGGGTCTCCCCAACTAAGTTTATTTAGAAATTTTAATTACCTTTCCAGAATGTCCAAGATCATCTTATTTGGACACCCGAGCAGAAAGTTACGTATTTTAGAAGCTAGCTGTCTGCAGTGACTGATCGCTAGAAATTATGAGAATTAGAAAATGCTAAGATGTTAGCGAGTTCAATTGCGATGCTACTTATGATTTTGGTCCAGAATGTTGGTCTTAGAATGGGGTTTTCTTCATGTCCAGGTGTGGGATTGGTACCGGAGGCAGCACCGTCTTCACGTCCTCCATTCGTACGCGGTTAAGGCAAGTGCATTGTTTGTTATATGGGTGTGATTGATTGGCTATGTTTGTGTGCTTTTTGATATATGATTGCATAGCAAGATGGCTTACTTGATGATTGTTTAAGTATGGTGATTGCTCAAATTATGCTTATGTTTTATTGTGGTACAATGTTGCTGTCTTTTGGTAAGATTGATGATGAATAAGAGATGAGCATATGCATATTGAGAACATGTTGAGGCTTGGTCACGCGGTGACCAAGCATGTTTCCCTTTGAGATCCCCGTCATGAATGTGACGGGCCCGAGATCCCCTCACTCGTGGAGTGTGGGCTTGAGGTCCCCGTTACTTGTGGAGTAACGGGCAATTGGTCCTCGTGTGCGCGCGCGCACGCATGGGTATGCGGCGACGGTTGCTTACTCAGCATTACGGTGTAATGCACACAGAAAGTTAAAGTTAAAGGATCCTTGAGCATTGCATTTGCATATGAGATGTTCTATTGTTGATCTCCTTTACATGGTTGTTGATGTTATGGTTTCTTTATGTACTTGCTGAGTCTATGGACTCACCCTTGCTTTTATTGTTGTTTTAGGTACCCGAACCAAGAACGTCATGCGTGGGGGGAAGTAGAATGCTAGTCACACACATGCCACCTGAACTAAATAAAGATGAATGATCTTCAGAACGTGATTGATTTTAATAAATGCAAAGATTATTATGTTTTGTCTCATGCAATGGATTAAATGTAATAATGATGTGTAGTGGAACTTCATATCTCTTTAGTTATGTTAAATACTTAGCATGTCTTCGATTATCTTTTGATGTCTTTGGATGAAGGTTTTAGTTAATATTTGGTTAATTTGTGTGTTGGAACTTTCGTGTAATTAACTTTACAAGGGAGGTTCTGCCGAAATTTATTAAGATTGTCTAGATTAGAATTATTAGAGTTTGTTTAGTAGCATTCCAGGCTCATGTCGGGCTGGGGTGTTACACCTACATTGATAATCTGGTTGTAAAAAGCATCAACACTGGCGATCACATTCCAGATTTACATGAGACTTTCAAAAACTTAAGACGCCATAACCTTAAGTTAAATCCAGAGAAGTTTGTGTTCGGAGTTTCTTCTGGTAAGCTTCTTGGGTTCCTGGTTTCGGCCAGAGGCATTGAAGCAAACCCAGCAAAAAATCACGGCCATCGATCAGATGCGCCCTCTGACCACAAAGAAAGAAGTTCAAAAACTAACCACCTGCATGGCAAGCGATAAGTCGTTTCATAGCACGGTTAGGTGAAAAGGATTACCTTTCTTTAAGCTTCTCCAGAAATATGAATGTTTCGAATGGACTAAAGAGGCAAACGACGCCTTCGAAGAACTTAAAAAGTACCTTACAAGTTGATTTGTTTCTCCTGATCTTAGTGTCTCTCCTGATCTTAGTTTCTCCAAGATCAGGAGAGACACTGTTGATTTACGTGCCTGCAACGCCACAAACAGTCAGTGGTATGCTGGTCGTAGAACGTGACAACATCCAACGACCGATATATTACGCAAGCGAAGTCTTACATGGACCAAAGGAAAGATATCCACAGGTACAAAAAATGCTCTATGATCTCCTTATGGCTTCAAGGAAACTAAGACATTATTTTCACGCCCATAAAGTGGTTATACCAACTGGGTATCCCCTTGGTCAAGTCCTTGGAAACAGGGAGTCATCAGGACGAATAACAAAATGGGCGGTTGAACTTGGGGCGTTTGACCTCCATTTCATTTCACGAACAACAATCAAATCACAGGTAATAGCAGAATTCATTGCCAAATGGACAAACCCTGAACCCACCCAAGGGCCCGAGTATGAACACCACGACGAGTGGACAATGTACTTTGATGGTTCCTTGACACTCAAAGGCTCGGGGACTGGGGTCGTCTTGATTTTCCCTACTAGCGAACACATAAAATACATCATTCAGTTAAACTTTCCTGCTACTAACAATGTGAAAGAATATGAAGGTTTACTGGCAGGACTTCGAGCAGCTCGTTCGCTCGGTATTCGCAGATTACTAGTGAAATGCGATTCTCAACTAATAGCGAATCAAGTAGGGAAAGAGTATCAGTGCTCTAGTACCAAGACGTCATCATATCTGGCGGAAGTACGGAAACTCGAAAAGCATTTCTTCGGTTTCAGATCTAACATATTCCTAGAAAGGAAAACTTTCTGACAAACCAGTTGGCACAGATGGCTTCTACCAGGACATCCGTCCCGCCCGGAGTTTTTCTTGAGCAACTCTATTCACCATCGGTGGTCGAGCCTTCCGAGGACATAGATGTTGACAAGGAGATCGCACACCTCGATTCTGTGAACATGGATGCTCCACAGGTCGATGATGGTTGGTGCCATCATGTTCAAGGTAGAGATTGGATGACATCGATCTACAATTATCTTCAGCATGACCTCATTCCAAAATATGATGTAGAGGCTGATCGTATAGCTCAAAAAGCCAAATCATACACTCTTATTAAAAGTACCTTGTATAAGCGAGGATCTCACAGAGTGTTGATGAGATGCATATCTCAACCGGATGGCATTAAGTTGCTAACCAAAATTCATGGAGGAGTCTGTGGAGCACATCATTCCTACAGAACGCTGGTCGGTAAAGTCTTTAGGCAAAGATACTACTGGCCAACTGCCCTTCATGATGCAAAAGAGCTCGTGAAGAAGTGCGTACAATGTCAGTTTCATAGCCGACAAGTACATCAGCCGTCCCAAGCTTTGCAAACAATTCCTCTTTCTTGGCCTTTTGCAACCTGGGGAATAGACATTCTGGGACCTTTCCCAAGAGCACCCAGGGGCTTTGAGTTCTTTTTCATCATGATTGACATGTTCACTAAATGGATCGAAGCCGAGCCAGTTATCAAAACAACAATTGAGACTGCCAAGAGGTTTCTCACAAAAAACGTGATCACACGATTTGGTGTGCCCAGTCGTATAATCACGGATAACGGTACCCAGTTCTCAAGCGGTAATTTCCAGGAATTCTATGACGACCTAGGTATCAAGATACATTACGCTTCTGTCGCTCATCTGCAGAGCAATGGAGCAGTTGAGCACGCCAATGGTATCATAATGTAAGGAATCAAACGACGAGTTTTCGACCAGTTAATCACACGGTCAGGGGCTTGGGTTCAAGAACTTCCTTCTGTGTTATGGGTCGTTAGGACCACAACTAGTCGTGCGACCGATGAAACACCATTCTTTTTTGTTTATGGGGCTGAAGCCAGGCTTCCTCCAGAACTAAAAATGGGTTTTGCTCGGACTGATTGTTTTAACAAAAATGATCAGCATGAACGATGACTTGATGACATAAATTTCCTTGAAGAGCGACGAAATCAAGCCTTGATACGATCAGCAATCTACCAACAAGCCATGCGTAGGTACCACAGTCGTAAGGTGCAACCTTGTAACATCCCAATTTTCTGAGCCTTAAAAATCCTTTGAGTAGTTAGTAGGGAAAAATTCACCATTTGATTTTATTTGAATTTAATTTCAACAGCTTAATATTGGACTTTATAATCAAAAATGTTTAATGTGAATAATCCCAACATGAACAATAGCCAAAACTATTTTATTTGGGTTCTATGTGCTCAGATATATTTTCTAGATTTTTCTAGAATTTTTCTGAGTTCATTTGCTATTTTCCATTGCCTATTTAAATTTCTGGTATTTTCCAAATTAGAAAAACTAATTAAAATCTCGGAAATCTCTTTGGGCCGAATCTCTCCGGCCCAACTCCTATTCCGCGCTTCCACAACCCTTCACAAATTTAGCCAAGCTGCAGCAAAGCCGCTTCTTCCACCGGCTGTGGACCCCGTCTGTCAGTGTCTCTCTCTCTCTCTCTCTCTCTCTCTCTCTCTCTCTCTCTCGCGCCCGCTCATCCTCCACCGTTGGATCAAGGATGAACGGCTGGATGCGCATAAGGCAATCGGAGTTGTCCGAATGTTTCTTTGATTGTGGGCCGTTCGATCAAGATCTAACGGTCATATCTCGAGTCTGTTTTGCAGCTGCGCCGTTTCACACGCGGACTCACGCGAGTTGTGTCTCTGACGTGTGGGTCCCACCCCGCCACGTCATCATCGTCTCCGAGTCGGGACGACCGACTCGCCGCCGCCCGCTTTCTCGCCGTTCGTGCCTCGGACTCTCCCAGCCTCCGGGTATAAAAGGAGGTAGCCTCGGTCTCCGCGACTTCAACCGCGCAACCGCCGCCGTAACCCTAACCCTAGCCGCCGCAAAAACTCGGAGAAGCGATCGCGCCGCCGCAACTCCGACGAGCTCGTTCTCGCCGCGTCGGTGCCGCCGCGCCTCTTCGTCGCACTGCTGACATCGCACGGAGCTCCTCTACCTCCTCGTAGCCCTTGTCTCGCCGGGCGCCACCGAGCGCCATTGCCGTCAAGCCCGGCCCTCCGCCGCTCTTTGCTCGCCGACCGCCACCGCCCACCCCGAGCATCCGGTGTTGCACCGATGAGGTTCGCATAACGCCCTCTACATGCCGGTACCACTCACCGCCGGTGAATCGCCGCGCTCGCTGCGCCGTTGGTTCCCGAGCCGTTGTCGCCGTCGGCCCGACGTGGCAGCCGTGTCGGCCCACCTCGGCGTTTGCTGCGTGTCATCTGCGTGGCGCCGTGTCGCGACGCACACGCGCGATCCACCGGTTCGTTTCGAGGCTCGGAGACCCAGCCTACCGTGGAGTTGTGCCAGCGACATGTGGGTCCCACATGTCGGTTTTTCTTTATTTTATCTTTTCCGAAATCCGAGGGTGACGCCACTTGCGCAATAATCTGATTTTCCTTTAGGAAAATAATTGAAATTCATGAAATACTGATTTTCAGCATTTTATGTATTTTCAATCTTCCAAAGGCCATAACTTTTGCATCTTAACTCCGATTGAGCCCATTCAAATTTCTAAATTTGTCTAAATTCGAGATCTACCTAATTATTATTTTTATTTAATTTTTGGAGTTTGTTTTGCCTCTGTTATTTATTTGTTTTGTTTGTTTGTGTCTCGTTTGCGAGTAGACGTCGATTCGTCGGGGAATTTTGTGGAAGAAGGAGCACCCCAAGACCAAGATCAGTACATAGACCTTTTCCAAGGCAAGTCATACCTTTGATCATCTTGAACCCAGTTTTCAAATTACGTTGTGTTAAATTATTGCATTCTACTTTAATTACTTATTTAAATGCTTTGGGCATAGTTATTATCCAAATTGTTATCCCACCTTGGCCTTGTATGTCATAATTCCTTGTCACCCTAGATTGGTTATTAGTTGGTAATATTATAGCACCAACGTGGGTTGGTTAGATACGAGTACAATTGCTTAGCCATGCCACGAGTCATCATCTCATGTAAGTTGCAAATATCAATTATGACTAAGTGACTATGGAACTTTGTGTAAAACTGTGTGCTGTATGTTATTATTTCGTGATGGCATGTGTTGCACTAAAACCAACTGGGTGGTAAAGGATTTGGACTGAGGTAAGTGGTGGAAACTGTGTGACATAGTGGACTATGTGATGGGTATGATAATCTGTGTGGCCTAGTTAGAACATGGAAGTCTTGCCTTGGTCAATTAAGGACTTAACTTTGTGCGCCATTGAACTGAGCCTTCTTCAGCGACCACATGCCCGTATGGGACGGGCCTAACTTAGTAAGTTATGGATTCTCGGCATTGATGTTCGGTGGTAGGTTAGGCTTTGTGATAGGGTGGAGGTGTGACTACTTGGTGGTTGCATCACGGAGGATTCGCTCGTCCCCGTCCCAACGGTGTGTGTTATGCATGGGCTATGTGATATGTATAACGGTTTGTAAGCACACTGGGAATGTCAATGTTGGAGATGAAGTTTCCGAACTGTTTTGTTATGATTGGTGCTAGCTACACTGGTTATATCGTGTGGGTAAAGTGTACAACCTCTGCAGAGTGTTAAACAAACTATTCGAATAGTCGCGTCCGCGGTCATGGACATGCTCGGTGATTTCACATAAGGGGTAGTTTTCATAAAATGTGGGAATGGGAGCTGTGTGATCTCAATCATATGGCTATGTGAAATAATCTGTTTAGTTGTGTGTCTTTGTGAAAACAACTGTTAAATTAATATTGTCTATTTGTTTTGAATTATGCTTTTAATCTATTATTCGTATTCAATTGCAAATGTTGCTTTTATGCAAAAGAACCACAGAAGCCTTTTCTTTGGAATAAGCCTGCATCTATGCATTGCATTCTGTGGTATGATTTGCGAGTACGGTTGTGTACTCACGCTTGTTGTAAAACTTGCGCCCAAACCTACAGAAGAGGAGGAGTCTACGCCTGCTTTTGAGGAGGAGTTCGTTGAAGGCTGATCGTTCGTTAAGGTCTGGATCCCAGTTGGTTGCCTGTGGTGAATTGGTGGGATCTACGCTGGAGTTTTCCGTTCCGCTGCTGCTTTATTTCTTTGTTAGCCCTGCGTGGCTTAATAAGTGTAAACTCGACCATAAGGTCAAAACCGTTATTTGTTATTCAAACTAATCGTTTACATTACCTATCGCTTGTGTGGATCGATATTTACCTGTGTTAACCCTGTGTGCACTAGCGTGATCCTAGACTAGTGCAGTTTACACAGAGGGTTCCAGAATCGTAATTCTGGGTCCCGACAAACCTCGCAGCCTCGCTGTAGGTGATCTGGTTCTCAGAAAAATTCAGAGCCAAGCAAATCGCAACAAACTTTCACCCAAGTGGGAAGGTCCATACACTGTGGTCGAAGTCACCCGACCAGGTTCGGTACGATTAGCTATGTTGGACGGATAAATTTTGACTAATTCTTGGAATATTGATCAATTGCGTAAGTTATTTGTATAATTTCTTATATTCATTTCATTTCATATTTTAATAAAGATGCTTTCCCTTTTTAAGATAAGTGTAATTGTTTATAGTTATTATCTGTTGCTTTTGGTCACATATCATTATTGTTTACATTGGTTGGTGAAGACACTCATTCTCTCCGATATCCCTTTAAAAACACCAAGAGGGGTCTCCATTACTCATTGGTTGTGACTTGATTGTCAAACGCCAAACCGGTCCTAGTCGTGATCATTGCTTCAATGATTCCCACGCATGACCACATACTCTCTCATCAAAGAAACATACGAGTAAAAGGAGCAAAACACAGATAATTTATATGGTTTTGTTTTTCCTCAAGAATTCGAAGATTAACTTTCTTTATTTCAACATTCTGTTCTACTCTTGTTTGGCTACTGATCGGGACACGGAAAGCCTCCTAGTCGAAGTCTTTCCTCTCTGCACGTGGTTCCGCCCACTGGAAGGAGCTTCCTAGCGACGGTCCTTTTCTTATAATCCTCGCTGCCCGTCGGACCTGAGCATGAGCACGTTTCGCGAAATATTTTACAGATCTTCAATTCTTGGAATTCATTACGACCAGTTTCGAATAATTTATATAAACAAAGATACTTATCGTTTTCTTTTTTCTTTGCATACATTTTTTGCATACTTTCTTATCATCAAAGTAAGTCTTGTTATATCTTCCGACTATATATAATATCTTACAGTGATCCGATAATGGACAAGATCTAAACTAGTCGAAATCGTATACTGGTTCCGACCACATGATTTCCTAGTGGTCACTAGATCATTTTTTACAAACATTATCGGCACATATACCATGGTCGTAGTTATTACTCATTTTATTGGTCTACCACTTCTTTAGTAAAGTTCATCTACTAATATAAGCAGTCGGGGGCTAGGAAATATATGAGTATTTAATGACATTGATAGGATAAAATAAAAACTTCATTGATGATAACAGGTAAGTTTTATTTACAAAGTCTAAATATTACATCCATCTACTTGTTAGAACCACCAGACTGGTCGCTGCGTAACGGAGATCCGACTTCCATTTCCTCCGTAACTTTCTCTCCGAGAGGCCTTACTTCCTCGAGAAATTTGGTTGCTTCATCTTCGAAGCAGTCGAAGTCTTCTTCAACACCTCCAAGACGAACAGAGGGGTCGACAGCCTTTAGTTTCGTCAAGGCAATACTAACTCCATTCGCAATAGCTTCCTTCATCGTCCTGGCATGGTTCTCTCGAAATATTGTTGTCACATTCTTGAGGTCCTCGAGTTGATGGCCAAGAAAATTGATCCTCTCTGAAGGGTCTCTCAAAGTAGGCAACTGCGTTCCCGACCCCAGGTTGAAGAGCATCTTGTTCAGAGCCTTGACTTTGTCTTCAAGACTCCGATCGAGTTCTGCCCCTTGGCCACGCTCAAACTCAAGAGCTTTTTCTGCTCTTTCAAGTGCTTGAGTTTTCTCTGCACGAGTGGATAAAAAAAAGTTAACATACACATTAAATTGGAGACATGGAATACTTGTCAAATCTACGACTAGTTACCTTTGATTTTCTTCTCGCAAGAGTCAAAAACCTCCTTTTACCTGGTCATCGCATGCGCAATCAACCGGTCTTTTTTTTCGATTTTCTTCTTTAAGCTTTATTATCATAGCTTCTTTAGTCACGACCTCTTCTTTAATTTTCTCCAAATCTATCAAATACGATAAAGAGAGAAGATTGATTTTCAAAAGAGGAACGGGATAACAAAGTATAAGAAGACAAGTTAAAGAGAAAATGTCTTACTTTTCAATTCGGAGTGTTTCTGCTCCAGGGTTTTTATTCGTTAGGTCAGCCCTCCGACAT
Organism: Ampelocalamus luodianensis; assembly: GCA_036346255.1. Taxonomy (NCBI): domain Eukaryota; kingdom Viridiplantae; phylum Streptophyta; class Magnoliopsida; order Poales; family Poaceae; genus Ampelocalamus; species Ampelocalamus luodianensis. The sequence continues at coordinate 26,905,013 of CM070622.1, forward strand.
AGCGTAATTCTCGACCATATGCTACAAAAGTAAGTTCCTTTCTTTATTAAATTTTCAAACAAACTTTAGAGAAAGAGTTATGAAGATGGTCGTAAAGTACTCACCCGAATTGCCACGTCATTGTGTTCGGCAAAAATTGTATCTGAACCCATCTCGATTTGACGGTCTGATATCTTTCCCCAGGCTTCGTTAAGTTCCTTATCCTCGATAAATCGGGGAGAAAAAGGGAACTTGTTAGCCTGAGAAGTGTTACCAATGGGAGGTGGAACCTGTTGAGAATCTCCGGGGATGACTACCTCCGGAGATGGAGTCAGAATCACTAGTGGATCCTGAGCAGAGGCTGGTACTGATACCTGCTCGGGAGCTTCCTTTGCCATTTCGTTCTCGGCGGCTCTAGTCCGAGGAACGTTCTGGTCAGGAATTTCCACGACCACCTCGTCCTCAGGAACCGTTTCCTGAGAAATATTTTGGTCGGAGACAACCGGAACACCAGAAGACCTTTTACAAGAAGGAAGCAAGAAAGTTCAAGGTATTGACATATTAAAAATATCCAAGGAATGTATTTATATGATTTCTTCATTCATACATACCTGATCGATTTCTTTATTTTAACCTTATAGACCATCAGAGCAAAATCCGTTGCGTTGGCCTTCCTTTTCTTTTCAATCAATTTCACCGGTTCTGAACCGGTAGGGTTGGTTAAATCCCTCACATCCACTGATTGAAAATCAGAAGCAATGTTCTCAACCAGTTGGTCAAGAATAAGATTCTGATTCATCAGATCAGTAGGTATAGGTTCATCGACCTCTAAGACAGTAGCTTCAGTAGCAATTGGTCGGTCCTTAGCGACCTTACTGGAGTGCACGACAACCGCCTAAATAAAGCATCAAAGTTAGTTAGGCGACAAAAAATTATTTATCACAAATATACATTAATGTTCGGTTACGTACCTCTGAAAGGCTAACATCCTGTGTGGTCGTAAGGATGGTCGGATCATCAATCGGCTCACAACTTTCAGTGGCCTCATTGATCCTCAACCCAACCGACTACACATCAAAGAGGATTTATGGTACACCGATCAGAAAATGTATATATAGCAAAAGAAAAAAACATAGTTGACAGTCTTACTTTAAGCCTCTCAGCCCTCTCTGCGGCGGAAACAACCGCTAGGATCCGAGGGAAACTAGCCTTGTCGTCAGGCTCTCCAACACATATCATTTTGATCCGAATTCTGATCTCATCAGAAGATAAAGCTGTAAAGGTGAACAAGAGACTTAAGGATATATAAGTAATCAACTAATGTAGGCAAACTGGTCGGAACCATTCAGAACTTACCCTCTTTGGAATCTTTGGTCGCATCATCACGACCAATATACCAGAGCATCGGGTACGCTCGGGCCTTCAAAGGACTAATCCAGCGTATGAAAAAATCCTTCACTACATGCCAAGATGTTAAACCCTTGATACTAAGAAACTTGATGGCTTTAGCCCATCTTTCTATTTTTTTCCTCCTTCTCCACGGAGGAGCGCCATATTGGATTCTCGACCGCCTTCTTACCAGAATAATAAAGGCTATCTTTCTTAGTGACCGTCATGTAGAACCAACTTTTCTTCCATGACGACCACGAAAATTTTGAGTACATGGGAATGTACTCATCGGCTTTTCCGTCATGGAGGTGCAAGGTGCACTCTCCAGGCATCCCGATCGACTTCCCAGACTTCGCCATCCTGTAGTAATACTTGAACAGATCCAGATCTGCGGGAATTTCCAAGTATGCTTCGCAGAGATAGATGAATATGCTGAGATTGGCGATAGCATTGGGAGCAAGATTCACCAATTCAACTCCGTAATACTCCAAAACTGTAGGAAGAAAGGATTGAATTGGCAATCTGAATCCGCATTCGACATATGCGAGGAAAACAGGAATTTTCCCATCTTCGTTGCTCGGAGAATGTTCTCCAGCCGCTGACCTCCAAGAAATCAGACTCTTGTCGGGAAGCAACCCGATCTTCTCCAAGCTCTCGAGTTTCTTCTCGCTTAAATCAGACGCCGACCTGTTAGTAATTTGGTCTGACATGGTTAGGTTTTTGGATGAGGAAAGAAAGGAGGGTTGAAGAATAAGGGGTCGGAGGCAGTTTTTCCGCTCAGGAGATGAAGAGAAAAAGCAGGAAGTGAAAAAACCCGAGGCCTACAAAGGGGTTTTTATAGCTTCAGAATTTTTAACTGTAATTGGGAGTTTTCCAAAAAGTCCAACGGACACAAAAACTCTTCGGTTCCCAAGGCAAGTTCTCAACTTTAAAGTGAATACAGACCGCTTCAAATGTCACACACTAAATGAAGGTCTGCCCGGTACAACTTCATCGGGGTAAAAGTGTTCACACGACCAATTCATTTAAAGTTCGAAGGCTAGCTGACGAGGATTAAAATCTCTATGTATTATCTTTAATACATAATAAAGGACCATACGTCTTCATAGTCGTAACCCCTAAGAATCACGACCTCACTGGTCGTAAGGATTTCAGAGGTTACACAATGGGTACCCTGGTCAGACAAGGTCCTGTGCCTAGCCTTCGACCAGTTAACTACTCGTAAAAGGTATGAACTGATATTCGGAACTGATTCCAGGTATATTCCCTACCGTGTGACAAATGGAACACATACATATATTCCATACCACACGACATCTCTTTATCCTAAGACACTGATGAACAACCACCATACGGTTAAGTATCTCACAGACATACAACCGCTGAACGGTTGATACTCCATCAACCGTCACCTCGCTCCGACCAGTCGTGACGCTTCACAACAGATGTCTTCTCCAGAAATAATTGTCACCTCTTCAAGGGCTATTTAAAGATGGAGCATGGACGGAGCAAAGGGGGATCAGGCCGCATCGAATTGAAGCAAAGTCATTAACATCATATTCATGTTTCAAGCCTGATATTATAGCATAGCAAGCATTACTCTCAGTGTGAATAGGATTAGTCCATCGCCTAGTCATAAGGCATCTTCTGTAAAATCCAGTTCATATTAATAAAAGAGCAGTCCCATTCTCTCCCCGGAAATTCCATGTTATTTTCCTCTATTCATTTCGTAAGATCGACGTCTCGATCGTCGACAGATTGTCTGTGGGCATGTTGATTGGCCTTTCCAAGTTTTCCCATTCTGCTGCAAGAGTTTATTTGTTTCTTTAACTCTGCGTGGCAAGCTCAACAAACATTGACCATAAGGTCCAGTTATTATTACTATTTGTTACTTTGAGATCTTTTTAGTTAAATCGAGTAGATGGATGGTATTTCATCACTCTTTCCTGTGTAAGCTAGCTACTGATTTGGGACTAGTTCAAAATACACCGAGAGTTCCTGAATCATAGTTTTGGGTCCCAATAGAGGTGGTATCAGAGCCATATCGAATGTAGAACGCAACCTTAGCTAGCATAGTTGTTTTAGCCAAAAGCTTTAGAACTTATTTTCTAAATCAAATAAACTTAACTTGATTTGAGTAGTTGTTATTTTTTCATCTATTATAATTCTTTTCTCATCTCAGTCTATTCTATTCTTACCCTATTCTATTCCTTCTCATCTTGTTCTGGAGATCTTGTCTCTTATCCTTGCCAAACTTTGTTTTATAATGTTAACTTGACCATCTTGTCCTATTAATTTCTTTAGATGGTTCAAGTATTTCATCATGAGGATTGGAAGCCACATCTGTCACCATAGTATGAAGTGTCACAACAAGCTTGGGGACATGTCAGCAATCAGAGTTGCCCGTAAAGTTGTTCGAAGGATTTGCAGGTTGCACCAGATCAGTTTGTCCAAGTTGATTCAGAAATATGTGATGCAAGTAGCGTCAGTGTCAGTTGTCCCTGAACCATAAGAAGAGTTGGGGGAATTTTTGGTTCCATCACCAGTTCCATTGCGACGACCTGCCACCTTGTGTTTTTCCACATGGTGGAGCCTTATGCACCGCAGTGCATAATACGATAGTTCAATCTTTATCAGGTTGTGCCTCCCCCTGATGGGAGAATGCTCGAGCGAGCTGTCCACTTGTGAGTGCATCTACATCCAAGTAATGTTCACAGTTCATACATATATCTGCTCTTCTCACATAAATCCTTCTCGAATGTAGGCAACCCAGGATGGGTCGACATTCTAAGGACTAGAAAATAGTCCAACATCAATGGGCTATGGTTTGGATGAAGACAGCACGTAATGAGGTTCTACAGGAGTAGCGATAGTACGATGTTCGGACTTACTGTGAGTACATAGAGTGGTACGTACCACGGTCGTGAACCAGACTCACTCGTCCTCTGCCAGAGTGTCTGGAGCAGTTCATGCATGAGGAGAGGCTTTGTCACCCATTCGATCGACACAGCGCTTCGCGGTGTGACGACACTATAAAACACTCACAACCTATGCTTGCTTCATTCATGATATTTTTATTGTTTGGTACTGAACAACTGTTGTCTGTCACTTCAGTTTGACCGGATCTAGCAGATCTCACACGCATTAGATTATGCCATCCGCTGGCTTCTTAGTACTTTGAAGTCCATCTTGGTGGAGTCCAAACAAATAATAAAAAACCAGAGTTGTAGTCGGTCGAGAGACTACTTCCATCAGGCTGTACACCGAGTGGGTTGACCATGCTCACCTGCAAGGTCGACACGGCCTAGTGAGACTAGCGGACGTCTTAGCACCCCCTGTCGGTCATCTACACTACATATCAGGGATGTCAGTTATGTTCAATTTACGTTCTGATTATTTATTATGCATTAGGTTGTGCTAACATCTGTCTTCCAACCGCATGTCCATCGAGATGCATCACTTCTATGATCAATGTCCGCAAGGCCTAGTGAAACTGGCAGTCAGCTAAGCGCTCCACATCGGTCATCCGCACTGCACATCGGGGAGGTATGTGATGTTCCGCGTAGGTCCTGATTATTGATTTCGCGTAACATCATTCCATCTTGCAGCCTTCAGTTGAGGTGGGGATGACGATGGATCAACCGATGAGAAGGCTGCCATCCCAGCTACTGCTAGGGAGGAGTACATGGTGCCAAGATTTGGAGTGTACCACCCCGGGCGCACCCTGGTATACGCTCAGTAGAACCTTAATCAGTATGGAGTACCGTACCAAGGCCAGAGCTCCTCTGAGGTCGTTGGTACATCGTGCAATCAAGGCCAGAGCTCCTCCACACTGAGGGCAGTTCATACATCGTACCTGGGGGCTGTGGCTCTAGGGGTGGATTCATGGAGTCATTCATTACTGATATGATGCAAGTGGTAGCCAGTTTGGCATGACTAAGCTGGACGACATTGATATTGGACAGACTCAGCTGGGCTAGAGTCAGCTTGCTAAAGCACCTCTGTCCACTCAATAGTCTCTGTATGCCCTCTGAACAGATATGCGCTCTCTGAATCAGTTCATGTATCCCACGGGACATGCTCAACGTAAGACCAAAACGCTCACGCAGACGCAACGAACAGAGAGTGGCTCAGATGAGTGAGTCATATTGTAGCTCGTGTATAATTACATTGTATAGATGTTGTGCGCTTATATTGTATTATATTTGTACACATATTTTGCATAACATATTTGTATACATTATACATTATGTGCATATTATCGGAGTACATCGATTCTGAAGATGATTGCAATGCCTGAGATTCACATGAAATCATAAAATACCTGATGTTCACATGAAATCATAATACTATAAAACACCTGACGTTCACATGAAATCATAAAACATGAAATCCAGGTGGGGGAGTCCGGCTCCTAGGGTCACGGCATGGCAAAAACGTGCCCTAGGGGCACAGACTAGGGTTCTCTGACTTGGGAGCACGGACGAGCTAAATCTGGCCCCTAGGGGACCAGATTTAGCACGTGATGTGCGGGGGAAGTATGGTCCCCTAGGGACCGAACTTCGCTAGGTATCAGCCGCTGACGGCTCCGTGATGCTATTTTTGGCATTACGTTTCGGAGATGGCTAAATTTGGCATTACGTCCAGCAACAATGCCATACCAACCAAAAACCTGGACAATCAAGCTACCTACCCAGCCGCCCTCAGAGACCACACTGTCCATGCGCAACGCCAATCACGAGTACGGGCCACTGATCCATCCATCATCCATCGGGGACCGAACTTCGCTAGGTATCGGCCGTTGACAGCTCCATGGTGCTATTTTTGGCATTACACCTGGGAGATGGCTAAATTTGGCATTATGCCTAGCAACAATGCCATACCAGCCAAAAACTCAGACAAGCCACCCACCCAGCCGTCGATTTTTTAAAAAAATAATAATATTAATTTAAAGATAATTACAAAAATAAATAGTCGAATAAAACAATTACAAAACTAGACCCCTGTCGACAATTGGAATGGCGACAGGGGTCTGGGCACTGGCGATAGGGGCATCACAAATCCCTATCGCCAATTGAATTAGCAACAGGGACATGTCACCAATTCAAATGGCGACAGGGATGCTCTTTTTTAAATTTTGGAAAATCGCCGTTTGAAATGGTGATAGGGATCCCGCAACTCCCTGTCATCCTTCCAAATGGCGACATAATCTTCTCTATAAAAGACCCTTGAAAACATAAAATTCAAGGAAAGCTCACTTTTATTCTGAAAAAAGAAAGAGGAGAGGGAAGGGAGAGGAGCAAAGGGGAGGAGAGAAGCTAGCAAAGCGTTGTCCATCCGGTCTCACCTTTCAGGTAATTTTTTTTAACCAAATGGACTACATAGTTTTGGATGTACGGTTACGTAGTATAGTATGTTGTACATAATCTTTTTGGTGGGATTTCTAATTTTAGATATGTGGTTATTCATGGAAATCTTGTTTACGGTGCAGCACATTAAATATGTCGGACATCACCAACTTTAAAATTTACTACGGTCAGGAGACTATTCTTGAGGGTCCCGAGGGGATTGATTTGTGTTATTTCCAATCGGCGATCGTGTCCCTACCAAGAACAGAGCAGCGTCAATGGAGCGCAGTGATGCGGTAATTGTTTCACTCATTCGAATTGGACCATGCTGTGTATGATCTGAGATTGAGTTGTCTTGCCCCCCGAGCAACACAGCGCATATATTGGGAGTTAGTGTAGCTCAAGGGAACAAATTCATGGCAGTCATATGTACGCATGACGAGGGAGAGATGATGGGATTTGGTCCTTTTGGCCTAGGCATAGGCCAAGCCCACTCCTGCATCGGCGGCTGAATAAGAAGGGGTGGTGATGCCGAAGAAGAAGTTGGGGACTCCAGCAACAGCGCGGTGCACACAATGGCTGAAGCTCTTGGAGTTGCTGATGTTGTTGATGAAGACCCTACGGAAGTAGCTCCTTTAGTCAGGCAAGCTAGTGGGGTTGCTGACGAGGGTGAGGGGCTGGAAGCTATAGTGCAAAGGATGGATCTCGAAGACCGAGACTACATGGCATTGTCAGAACATGAAGGATCCGAAGGGAGGATGTTGTGGACCAGCAGGTGGTTTCACCCAAGTGGAACACATTCCAGTTCAACAACCTCATCGTTAACGAAGGATCCTGTGTGTCGTGGGAGTACGACCATAGTGAGGTCAGACAAAGAGCTATGTATAAATGCAAAGAGGTCGTGCAGGGGGCAGTCAAACTCTGGCCTTGTTGGTTCGGCATACATTCACATTCGTCAAGTCTAACACAAGACGCTACGACATGAAATGCGACATAGAGGGAAACCCTTGACGAGTGCATGCATTTTAGCCTAAGTGGGATACCTACTGGAAATGTTCTATAGTGGTCCCTCACACATATGTCATTACTGAGTCCGTGCAGTCCCACAGGAACTTATCATCAGGTTTCATCACCAACCTCATGTACGATAAGATCCTGGATAATCTAAATTTTGAGTCACGATCCATCATTCGGGCGATCGAGGTAAGGTTCCAGTACACTGTCAGCTATACCAAGGCGTGGAGGGCAAAATAGAAGGCATTACAATTAAGGTTCGGTACGTTCGAGGGCTCTTACCACAACCTCCCCAGGCTACTCCGAGTCATATAAGATAGGAATCCTAGCACTCATGTCAACATTCAAAATTCTACGCATCTGAAGTGGGCCAATAAGAGAACACTGCAGTGAGCATTCTTCGCCTTTGGTTCATGCATTAATGCATTCTAGCACTGCTATCCAATCTTGTGTGTGGATTGTACATTTCTGACTAAAAAGTACAAAGACCAGATACTGAAATGGATGTGAATGTCTCATGCTCACCTACAAACTTTCCCGAGGTGCTAGCAACACGTTGCCACGAGGATCCACTCACCACAACTGGATGAGGAGCCTGTGACCGTGAACCACCGTGGCTCACCCCTCGTCCATGCACTGATGGGTCCATCGGGTCCCTCGGCATACGACACATCGCGATTCGGATCGCTCACCTCGACTTCTCGAGGAACTGCTCCATGACCCCTCTGATGTTATGTGTCGTCATGCTGAAGCACTCCCCGAGTGTCCTCTAATGCACGGAGGCTGCCAACTCGTGCACCTCCCAGTGTAGATCCACCTGTACACGTAATCAACAAGTTGGCAAATGAAATATGAAGTATCGATCGTTCAACACGTACCACGTAGTGGAATGTGGAGTCTGGCTGGGTGGGGTACGTGTCAGACGTCGCGGCCTCGTGCTGTGGTGGGTCATCCACGACCCTGATGCCGTGAACCCTCGTCCGACTAGAGTACCACTCCATGTACTCTGCGTACGTCCCGGGGTCTTAGGCATCAAGCTCCTCAACGACGTCGCCGTAAGCGCTGAGCCAGCCTTGAACCCAAGGGAACATCATCTCTACCTAGGAGGTAGCGGCAGGTACTCCCTTCCTAGTGTACCTGTGGAAGGCAAAACAATTGTTTCGTAGATACGTAACACAAATTGTACGAAATAAGTAAAGCGTGAACTTACCCATGGATATTCGCCGGCACCCGCTGCCCCTAGGAGGATGGGACCTGCTGTCGCAGACCGAACTAGCGCATGACTCGCTACACCTGGTACTCCTCCACGAAGACATCGTACACCAAGGCCCTCCGTGTGTACCAGTACACATAGTCTTGCATGCACAAACTTGACAGTCCTTTCGGGGGTGTACGGTGTTCAGATGATGTGGTCATCCATCAGCTGATTGAACATCTTAACGTACTCCAGGTAGGACCCGTGCAAAGTGATCGACGTGTAGGTGACCTGTGGAATAGAACGATGGAAACGTAGCACACGAAATTGTGATTACATTACAAAAAAAACTGATTGTGTATGAAAAATAATAACTTAGCATGCCAAACTAACCCGGCGGCGGCACCACATCGTGCCCATGGTTGGCTGGTTCACGTCGTCATCCTCGGCGTACAAGCTGACTGTGTACGCTCCCAAGTCCAGCTGTGGTTGTCCGATTTGGAAGTGCTTGAAGGACCATAACTGAAGAAGCAGTGGGCATCTAGAGAGGATGGAGCTATCCGCTACCCGGTGGCATGCGTCGCATAGTCCACAATACATTGCGCACAGTACCGCCGAACCCTAGGCGCATGGCTGGATCTCCTCCACCGGCCAGTCCCCCAGCTCACGTGCGTACCGAATATAGTGCTTGTTGGGGCTATCACCGTGAGACCCTAGGAACATAACCCACCCGAACTGCCACAGTAGGTAGGCTTTGAAGTGCCTCCTAACAATGTGGTCGGGTGCGTCCGCCACCATATGCTCGAGCTGCAAGAAGACATATACACATCAGTAGGGTTCACAAATGAATTGACGTGAGAGGACAATAGTTACGAATACTTACATAGAACTAGCAGAGCCACCTCAGCGTCGCCCTGTGGGTGCTGCTGAACTCCCTGTACCCACTGTCCGGCGGCAACACCTGCTGGAACCTCGTCAGGAACTCTGTGCGCCAGGTGGCTAAGATGTCGTATGCCGCCAGAGGGAAGCCAATGCAGGGCAACCTGGTCAGGAAGGTGACATCCTAAAGGGTCGGCGCCATCTCCAAGCACGGAAGGTGAAAAGTGTGCATCTCCGGCCTCCAACAGTCAACCAGCGCCGTCAGTAGGGACCGGTCATATGGAAAGCGCCTGGACGTACGACCAAGAACTCCCGCGCGATCTTGGTCGTCCTCCCACATCGCCTCAATCATCCTCGCTAGCGGAAGGAGGCCTGCCGCCCTCAAACTGCGTCAGATAAGGTTAAGAACAAACGTTAGTCCACCCAAAGTAGTCAGGCTACAAACGAGTACACGAACATCGCAACGACACATACCTCAGAACCGAACGTGGGTCCACCCTCCATGCCCTCATAGGCGCACGCACCCGCAACGCACCAAGCTCAATCGTCGCCTCACCCTCTTGGGAGAGGATGGTACTGGGGTGGCTCCGGTGATGCGCGTTAATCACTAGGTCAAGCAACTCGTACGGCCACTATGCAGCGTGTCCTGGGTCCGTCATACTTAAAAATTATGTGTATACATTGTAAAGACTACGAAACATGTACATAAGGTAAGAAGAAGCGACATTAACAAAATAATTTTCAGCATAAATAGAAACCAAATTTATGTTGAGACTATTTTGGTTAAGCTACACAAACCCCACTAACATACTATAGATTTTTTTATCGGAATGGGGCTATTTTCGTACTTTAAAAAGAATTTGCAAATGGGAACAAAAAATAACGACCACAGTATTTTAATTCGTCTCTACGTAACCTATGTAGCAACTTTTTTTTTCAATTTATGATGTGTCATGCTATTTTTCTAGTTTCAAATTAATTTATGACATTAACAATATAATTACCACGCACAAATGGGAAGCTAAATAAATCTGGGATTATTTTGATCACCCTTTACCCACCCTACTTAGCTACACTACAATTTTTACAAATTTGTAATAGGTGTCTTCCTATTTCTGCAAATTTGTCTTAAATTGTTCGAGTGCTGGAACATTAATAATATGTGCACGATGAACTACACTATACACAACTCAAATGATGTATTACATAATTTGACTAAACATATCTAATATATTGAATTCTATATCACTATTTTTGTTTGCTAACCGACAAGGTTTTGACATAATGTACGAAGTTGCAAAAACCAGTACCTGGCAAGAAGGACGACCGGATGTGATGCTATGTTTTTCTCTCCTCGTATACGAACTGTAGGGCTTCGCTACCTTTCTTCTCTCTTTCTCTCTCTTCATCTTTTTTTTTGGAATTAAAATGAGTTTTGGACTGATTTTTTTGAAGGTTTTATCGATAGATCCCTATCGTTAGTTCAATTAGCGATAGAAATACTATTCACTTCCTGTCGCCATTTGAACTAGCGATAGAGAGTTGGACCAGCGACAGGGAGTAAAGAGGGTCCCTGTCGCCAATTGGGATGACGATAGACTCTTCATTCCAATTGACGAAAAAGACCTAATTTTGTAATATTTTGGAGCGACTATCTAGTTTTGTAATTTTTTAAAAAATAATATTATTTTTCTAAAAAATATCCCCAGTCGCCCTGAGAGACCACGTTGTCCATGCGCGACGCCAATCACGAGTACGGGCCACTGATCCATCCATCATCCGTCGGCCGTCGTTGCCTTTTCGATAGAGACATCGACGAAGCAGCTCCCAATTTAGTTTTGGGGGATTGGATCATATACCCTCCCTGAATTTCAGGATTTCAGGATTTACCCTCCCACCTCAATGACATGTGGGGTCACCATAGGTCAATGACATATGGGCCAGGAGGGTAAATCCTGAATTTCCATCTAAGAGGAGGGTATATGATCAAATTTTCCTTTAGTTTTAGGTTCGGTTTGCTTGGACGGAACAAACAACCGACGACTCCACGCACGCAGCTCAGCCGTGGACGCGCTCCAAAGTCCAACAAGCGAGCCTTCGCTAGATCTCACCGGCCTCCTCGATTTGTTAATTCTCTCGGGGTCTTTCTACAGGTCCGTAGATCTGCGCCTCCTGGAAAACCCGCTTCTTGCCACCCTCTCCTCCCGGATCTTTTCACTCACTTCAATCCGGCAGAAAGCTCACCCTTTGATCGATATAGTCCGTGCAAGAACTCGATTTTCCCCCTGCCGGCTTGGTGCAGAGATCCCACCTTTCGTAGTCAAGAACTCCTCCGGTGCTGAGATTTTTGCCCGGGTCGTACGGAAGGCGCTGTTCTTGATCGAATTAGCGTGAATTGTATCGAGGGTTGATCGGGGGCCCAGGATGAGGGGACCGGTGCTGTGGGCTCTGGCGGTGGCGGTGGTCGTGCTGGCCATGGCGGACGCGGCGGTGGGGAGGTTCGTGGTGGAGAAGAACAGCCTGCGGGTGACCTCGCCGGAGGAGCTCAAGGGCAAGTACGAGTGCTCCATCGGCAACTTCGGGGTGCCGCAGTACGGGGGCACCTTGCACGGCTGGGTCGTCTACCCGAAGTCCAACAAGAAGGCCTGCAAGGGCTCCAACGAGTTCGACGCCTCCTTCAAGTCGACCAGGTCTGGAGGCCGCCCCAACTTCGTCCTCATCGACCGCGGAGGTGATGACGTCTCTGTTTTGGGATCTTGCTTTGATTCAATTAATTATGCGTCGAACGAGATTACTGGCTTGGAAATTCGGTATTTATCGAGCTGGGTTTATTGATCAGTTAACGAGGGTAATCTAGTTCTTAGCATTAATTACTGGTCTCTTAGCTTCCAACTCGCTTCTTGGCGATGTTTTGTGAGGCTTTGCTCTATATTTTGGCTTCTGTTCCCTTGGATGTAGCCCATGTTTTTATGATCTGTTTGATGCTCTACAAATGAGGTACATAGTTTTTTTTGGCCGCAATATGTGTTCTCTGGCCGCAATATGTGTGCTTGAGGATTTGTTTGGTCTGTAGTAGTATTGGGGTGGGTGGGGTAGCAATTCGTTTAATGGGGTTTCGAACTGAGTAGTGGTAGGTTTGGTATTTCTAAAAGGAATTAGGAAGATTCTGTAGTTCAATTTGCACGAGTGGTGCTTTGACTGTTTTAAGTTGTTTTGACCATTTTCATATCATGGTTTTCTTATGAGAAATTTACATGTTTAGCACTTATTAGTAAATAGGTATTTTGACCAAAAACAAAATCAGTTGTTGCTACCCCGTGAAAAAAACTGAAGCCCTGCAGCAGTAACATCATCATAGGAACTTTTTACTGATCCACCTAGCATGATACATTGATAAGATTCTAATCTTGTTTTAGCTTTCTGCATATGGCAGCAGAACCAGAATCTGCTGACATATTAAAACGTGTATATGAAACACGTCTTCTAAGTTCTAACTAATACGATCAGTGTCATGCTTATTAAGTCGTCAACTAGTGTCGACAAGTCGGTGGAGCAAAGGCGACTTGGTCCGGCGACTCGACTTGCCAAGTTCCCAGCTCGCCGCCTTCGCCCATCGTCGCCCTTGGCTGCAGCTTCCAGCCGGCACCGCCCTTCGTCTCCCTCGGCAGGAGCTGAAACTCCTAGCTCGCCGACAGCGGAGATGGAGGCGATGTGGATCTAGCGTCAGGGAGGTGGAGGCGAGCTTGATGTGGCCGGAGATCGTCGCCCTCGGCTGCAGCTCCCAGCCAGCGCCGCCCTTCGTCTCCCTCGGCGGAGCTCCCAGCTCGCCGACGGCGGAGGTGGAGGCGAGCTCGATGTGGCCGGCGGCGAGCACCCTGCCGCCGTCGCCATCACCCTCCTCTGCTCCCTCTCCCTCTGCCGCCGTCGCCATCCCTGTCGCCATCACCCCCCTCTGCTCCCTCTCCCTCTGCTGCCGTCGCCATCCCCGTCGCCATCATCCTCCTCTGCTCCCTCTCCCTGTTGCCGTTCTGTGTGTGGCTGCGGTGTGTTGTGATGGCTGTATGTGGGTGTGGTGTGGTGTGATGGCTGTGTGTGGGTGTGGTGTGCGGCTATGTGGTGTGGTGTGCTGTGTGGTGTGTGTGTTGTGTGCTGTGTGCTGTGTGCTGTGTGTGTTGTGTTCTGTGCTGTGTGCTGGCTGTGTTCTGTGCTGTGTGCTGGCTGTGTGCTGTGCTGTGTGTGTGTGCTGCATGTATTGCATGAACAGTACCTTTTGCCTAGTCGGCAAGTCAGTCACTAGGAGGGTAGTGTCGACTTACCGACTTAATAACCTTGATCAGTGTTTTAAAAACTGGTCTACTATGCCACATTCTAGGCCATAAACAAGGAACGGGTGCCCCTACCTGTTAGCGCATAATGACCGATTAGGCTGTATAATCGCTACTAGGTGGGTGACCGAACGAATACCGCTTACCGCTTTTTAGAACCTTGAATATGATACAGAAATAGCAAAAGAAATTTCAGATCATTAGATATTTAGATGCCTAACTTCAATAAAATAAAATTTCCATGTTAAAGTTGGAAACTTGGAATAGGAAGTCACAGTTATGATACTATAGACTTTGCTGTTTCACAATTCATTTATTCTTTTAAAAGGAATCCATCTGACATATAAGGTAGAAATAGTTCTGGGGGAAACAATACTATTATTCTCTGCTAGTTGGATAAGGAAAATATTATCGCTTGTGTGTTAAAACATGGAGGTAATTAAACAATTTGTCTGCTTAATTCTCTCTGGTATTTTATTTCCCTTCTTAGATGATTATCTCATTACACATATTTGTAACAATGACTAGAAAAAAGCATCTCCTAATTCTTTTGATCATTCTTCTCTCTGATGCACAGACTGTTATTTCACAACAAAGGCATGGAATGCACAGAATGCTGGAGCTGCAGCAGTTCTTGTTGTGGATGACAAGGTGGAGCCTTTAATCACAATGGACAACCCAGAAGATGTTGGCACAGAGCACATAGAAAACATCACTATTCCCTCAGTGCTTATAACAAAGAAACTGGGTGATGACCTTAAGAAATCTGCGGAAAATGGTGATATGGTTAGTGTCCTTCTGGACTGGAGGGAATCTCTTCCCCATCCTGATGAGCGTGTAGAGTATGAATTCTGGACAAACAGTAATGATGAATGCGGCCCTAAATGTGATATGCAAATGGACTTTGTGAAGAGCTTTAGAGGAACTGCACAAGTTCTTGAGAAGAAGGGTTACACCCAGTTCACTCCTCATTATATTACATGGTATTGCCCAGAAGCTTTTGTCACGAGCAAGCAATGTAAATCGCAGTGCATCAATCATGGGAGATATTGTGCACCAGACCCAGAGCAGGATTTCAGCAAAGGATATGATGGAAAAGATGTTGTGGTTCAAAATCTACATCAAATTTGTGTATTCAAGGTTGCTAATGAAAGTGGCAAACCATGGTTGTGGTGGGATTATGTGCATGACTTTTCAATTAGATGCCCAATGAAGGAGAAGAAATACACGCGTGAATGTGCTAGTGATGTTATTAAGTCACTTGGTAGGTCTAATTGGCACTGATTTCATGTATCTCAAGAATTCTATATTTTATTGCTCTTTGATGACATTTAACTAATTGACTAAGTACCTGCTGAGTTAATATTTACTATGAAACTTCCTCATCTTTCATATTTATAGGGCTGGACGTTGAGAAGATAAATAAGTGTGTTGGAGATCCTGAAGTCGATGAGGAAAACCCAATTCTAAAGGCAGAACAAGACGCCCAAGTACGACTGTGTTCATAAATAATGATTTTTTTTTGTTAACTAGTGCCCTGTTCTTGCATATTTTCATCGATTTATGGTATATTCAGCTACTTGCTTTATTATATAGATTGGTCATGGTAAACGAGGAGATGTCACGATACTGCCAACCCTTGTCATCAACAACAGGCAATACAGAGGTCTGTCTACTGTTTTGTAGCACCAGTTGTTTTTCCCTGATGTTTGTGTTACAATTTAGTTTTCTCTTCAGGTAAGTTGGACAAAGGTGCTTTGCTAAAAGCCATCTGTTCAGGATTTGAGGAGACAACTGAGCCCACTATTTGTTTGAGTGAAGGTCTGTATGTTTTTTTCTTTTTACTGCAGAAATGTCTTTCTAGATCTTGTCTGATGACGCATTACTTTTTTCTTCTCCCTTCTATTTATTCCGTATAGATGTTCAAACAAATGAGTGTTTGGAGAACAATGGAGGTTGCTGGCAGGACAAGGTTAATAATGTTACTGCATGCAGGGTACAGTTTTAATGCTACAGATGCTTCTGATATTTCACCATGTCTGATTGTCTTCTTCCTCTAGTCTTGTCTGGTAATATGGCTCTAATTTGCTGAATATGAAAATGCAGGATACCTTCCGTGGGCGTGTTTGTGAGTGTCCTATTGTCAAAAGTGTAAAGTTTGTTGGTGATGGATATACCAATTGTGAAGGTACTATATGAATTTAGTTCTGGGATTGAATTGGCTGTAGTTGTTTCTGTAATTGGCGTTTTTTTTATTAATTATTATTAGTGAAACAATGCTGTTGCATATAGTAATGTACTTTTGCACAACAACGTATGAATATCACATTTATGTTACTTGTTAGTACAGCTTACTATTAACATTTGCCATTGTCAGCTTCCGGTATTGGTAGGTGTGAGATCAATAATGGAGGTTGCTGGAACGAAACTAAAAACGGGAAGACAATTTCTGCCTGCTCGGTAAGTAGATGTTATCCCGAGATCCTTTGTTTTGTGCTTTGCAGTTCATTGACAGCACAAAAACTAAATGCGGAATTCTGCAGAATGAAGAATCTGAAGGTTGCAAATGTCCAGTAGGTTTCACGGGCGATGGTGTAAAAAGTTGTGAAGGTACTTTATCATTATTCATAAACTTATTTTGTATGACTTTGAACGCAATATTATTCTGAAGGAGCATAATTCGATTCTATTCTTAGGTTTAGATGTTTAGTACTCGTCTAGTCAAAATAAGTGTTGTCTTGGACATCGACACATTCTCTTAAATATAACTTTGACCACCAATTTTTTATTGTAGTATATTTCTAAAACTAATTGTTGGAATGGACTATTGTCTATTGCAATAGACCAAAGGCCAATATAACATGTACAGAGTAGGCTATATGCAAAAAACACCATAAGCTATATACATATGTAACACCCTCTTCAAACTCATGGTGGATCAATAACACCAAGTGTAGAGAGGTAGAAACTATGCTAAGCTTTAGTCTGTGCTTTGGTGAACAAATCTGCTAACTGAAGTTTCGAAGGCACATACTGAAGAGCAATAACTTGGTCTTGCACCTACGATCTCATATACGAAGCATCTATTCCAATGTGCTTGGTGAGCTCATACTTCACTGAATCTCAAGCAATGCTGATCGCACTAGTACTGTTTGATAAGAAAGGAGTCAGTCCAGAAACTGAAACACCGAAATCCTCAAGTAATCACTGAAGCCAGGTGATCTCAGCTGCCAACGACGCAATGGCTCTCAACTCAGCCTCAGCACTCGAACAGGAAACAGTAGTCTGCTTTTTGGTCTTCCAAGCAATCAAAGAGAACTAAGGAAAACACAATAGGCAAAAAGAGACCGGCGATCAGAATGATCGCTAGCCTAGGTCGCATCAGAGTGCTCCTGAAGCTGCAGAGAACTGGAATGAGGAAAGAAAAGGCGACGAGTGATGGTTCCGTGAAGATATCACAAAACACGTAGGTGACTGTAGTGGAGCTGAGTGGGAACAGAGACAAACTGACTCAGGATGTGAATTGGGTGAGAAATGTCAGGTCGAGTGATATCGAGGTAGACGAGGCTCCCAACAGGATGGAGGTAACGAGTGGGGTCCTCAAGAGGCTCACCATCAGTAGGCCGAAGGTGAAGACCAAGCTCCATAGGAGTATCCACCATGTGCTGATCAGTGAGACAAGAGTGAGCAAGGATATCCTGAATGTACTTCTCTTGAGAGAGGTAGTAGCCCTTTGGCGTAGAAGTGATCTCAATCCCAATGAAGTAACGAAGAGGACCCAAATCAGACATCAAGAACTGCTCACTGAGACACTCCTTCACAAAAGCAATGTATTGAGAGTCATCTCTAGTAATGATCATATCATCCACATATAAAAGGAGGAGCGTCTGACCCCAAGGAGAGGTGTGTACAAAGAAGGCAGGGTTGTGATCACTGGCGGAGAAGCCGACAATAGTGACAACAGAGGAGAAGTGGTCAAACCAAATACGAGGGGTTTGCTTGAGCCCATAGAGAGAACGACGAAGGCGACAAACTGTACCAGCAGGAACAAAATTCCCACAGGGCGGCTGCATGTAGACCTCACGCAACTCGTCATTGAGAATGCATTCTTGACGTTCAGCTGAGAGATGAGCTACTGTCGAACAGATGCCACAGTAGGGAGTGTGAACAGTGGTCATGTGAGCAACAGGAGTGAAGGTCTCATCGTAGTTACGACCATACTCCTGTTGAAAACCACGCACCACAAGACGAGCCTTGTAGTGCATAAGGGAACCATCCGAGCAGGTCTTGATTTTGTACACCTACTTGCACGTGATAGGATTGGCACGTGTAGGTAAGGGCAAAAGATCCCAAGTGCCAGTACGCTCTAAAGCAGCAATCTCCTCAGACATCGCGAGCTACCACTCAGGGTGAGCAGTAGCCTCACGGTAGGTCGTAGGCTTAGAAAGAGCAGCGGCTGCAAAGCCGTAGCGCTCAGGAGGCCTGACAGTGTGATGATTACGAAGATCATATCTAGGAGAAGAAGGCGGAGCAGGACCTAGTAAGGACGGAGAAGAAGAGTTGGAAACATGGCTTAGCAAAGACGGAGACTCAACTGGAGGAGTATGCCGAGGACGGCGAGAGCAGTGCAGAGAAAAGGGTGGAATATCAACAAAAGAGCTCGAATGAACCCCCGGTGAGGGGGAATAGGTGGAGCCAAAGGATAGGGAAGCGAAGAAGGTGGAGGTTGAAGTGAAACAGAAGTGGAAAGCTGAGAGTTAGGAAAAATCAGAAAGGAGATCGACTCAACAAGAATATCTGAGCTGATAGTAAGGGAACGAGGATAATAAGGTTGAGACTCATCGAAAGTTACATCTCGAGAGATCCTCATCCTGTGAGTAACAGGTCGCAGTAGCGATAACCCTTATGCTCAATATTGTAGCAAAGAAAAACACACTCAACTAACTGAGCAGTGAGTTTGGTGCACTCAGGAGGTGGAAGAAAGACAAAGTGGACACAGCCGAAACTGTGAAGGCGATTGTACTCTGTAGCTCGACCGTAGAGACGCTCGACAGGAGTAGAATCCTGAAGAGCAGTGGAAGCTTGCGTGTTGATGAGGAAAGCAGTAGTGGAGACAGCCTCAACCCAGAACTGAGGTGGAACAGAAGAGGCAAGCATGAGGGCGCGAGCTGTCTCAAACAAGTGACGATGCTTACGCTCAGAGACACCGTTCTAAGCGTGTGCACCAGGACAAGAGTACTGGGGAAGAGTACCCTTCTCAGCGAGAAAGCAACACAAAGCAATAGACAGGTACTCGCCAGCAGAGTCAACACGAAACGCACGAAAAATCAAACTGAGTACGAACCATGGTGGCGAACATTTGGTAAATAGAGAGAACTTGACTGCGAGAAGATATGAAGTGGATCCAAGTATGATGAGAATAATCATCAATAAAGATTACATAATATCGATGTCCTCCTTTTGAAACGAAGGGAGTCAAACCCCAAACATCAGAGTGAACAAGATCAAAAGGACGAGTAAAAACAGAATCACTAGAGGGATAGGGAGCTGCAGCTACTTGCCAAGCTTGCAACCCATACAATATAAAGAGATGTCCCCAGAAACAGACCCAAGAACACCACGATCTACTAGTGGCAACAGACGCGATCTGTAGAGATGACCCAAACAATGGTGCCACTGAGCGATGGAAGTAATAGAGGACTAGGCAAAACCAAAGGCAGTGGTAGTGGTTGACTGGTTGGTGGAGACAGCGGAAGGAAGATGCAGTCAGTCGAGCTCCCAAAGATATTGCGAATCACGGCATCGAGGGCTAGTACCAACCAGAGTCTGTTAGTCGCTGGACTCTTACTATTGGTGATAGCAAGATCCTTACTCTCATGGAGAGGATGACACTTGGAGATGGGGCAATTTTCTCTTGTATATTTCTCTTCACAATGCCATGCCAACCTGAGGGGTTGGGGATACATATTTATAGGGCTAATCAGCCAAGCATATGCCAAGCATATGCCGAGCATATGCCAAGCATATGCTAGTCTAAGATGCTCTGTCCTAGATGCTGTGTCCTAGATGCTCTGTCCTAGATGCTGTGTCCTCTAAAGCTAGTCCTAAAGCTAGTCCAAGATGCTCTGTCCTCTAAAGCTAGTCCTAAAGAGATGCTAACCGCCAGTCAAGGATGCTGTCCTTGAAGGGCGGCAAAAATAACACGAGACTTATCCATCAATCTCCCTAAGTCTTGTGTGTCTCTTGTGAGAATCTGAGCCATCCCGATCCTAGAGCGAGCGTCGTCCTTGATTTCCACGCGGGGCGTCCCAAACTTGACTGAGCCTCGAACGCTGAGTCACGCTCGAGAAGAACTCCCGCCGCCGGTCATGTGGTTGGTGTCGCGGTGTCGAGGCACCACCCGCTTGTCTTGCCGCTGTTTTAACTTTCGCCGAGGAGGCGTGTGCTTTTGGCTCGCAAGGTGGAGGAGGAGCCGTTGCGGCGCGTCGCGCGGAGGTAGTTCGATGCTCGCTCGAGCAATGAACAGAGCCGGCCGCTCCTCCTCCGCTGCGCGACGCTGGTCCGGCGCGTCGTGGTCGCCGACACTCGCCCAATGACCAAGCTTGCCGCGATTGTAGCAAGAGTCGCCTCGCGCTCTTGCTTGCCAGCCGGCGCCGCTCGGCGCCCACGGTCATCACCCTCGGACGTCCTCGCGCCCATGCTCGGCGTCTTTGCGCGCTTGCCGCGCTTGCCACGCACGCGTCGCTGTCGTGGAAGAAGGCTCCTTCTTCTGTCACCTTGGCCGGCACCCACTCCTCCCGAGCGAGGAGCTTCCGCCAATGGTGACGGGTCCCGAGAGGCGTGGCTCATCATCGTTGATTTACCTTGAGGCGACCTATCGCCTCCTCGATCGACATCGTGGAAGGTCCAGCAGACCGGATCGACCGAGCCATCCGCTTGTACTTCTCGGGGCCGCAGCGAAAGAGCTTCTCGGCGCTCTCTCCTCATTTGTAGGTGTCGTCGACGAACCGTACCAACTTCGCAGCAGAGTGTTGAGACGGAGCAAAGTCATCAACGTCCTCACCGCTTGAAGGCGTGGTCTCCACTCCGTCGCGGCGTGCAGCGGTGTGGACTTGCGCGCGCGATCGGCTGCCGTGCGTCTTGCGGCGATGGCGTCTCAAGCCTCTTTGGCGATCGCTTGTTGGAGAGCGAAGCGCATCTCGGGCGGGGCTGCAATGATGAGGGCATCCAGCGCCCATCGATCTGGTCGTAGTCGGCGTCGGCTGCCGGGCGCCTCCCGCGTGCCGTGCACGAGCCTCGCCTTCATCACCGCGGCCCACTCGACGTGGTTGGCCTTGGTGAGGTAGGCTACCCACCGCCGGCGGCGTCCCGACAACGACTTGGAACCCGTGGTAACCACGATGCCGGTCCGGGAGAAAGCCGCGCCGCTCGTGAAGGCCGCGCTCTCTATCGACCGTCTGCCGCCGTTGTCGTGCGCGCCTCTTCCGGGAGCGCCACCGCCGCGCGCGCCTCCGAGCGCCACCGCCGTCGCGCCTCCTCGAGAGCGCCATCGCGCGACCGCGCTGTCGATCGCCGCTAAGCTTCGTGGCGTCGCGGCCGCCATCGCGCTGCTTCGCCTCGCGCCTCCTCTCCGGCCGCTCAAGGTCGCGCGTCGGCTGTCGCCATCGCGAGATGAGCTGCTGCTGCTGCCGCGCAGACCTTGACCTCTGCTGCAGCCGCACGCTGCCGCTGCGCCGCCGCTTGCACTTCCGCCTCGCTGGCTGCTGCCGGCTCGCGCCGCTACCGACCTCGGCGCCGCTGCGCGCTGCGCGGTCTCTGCCGCCGCTTCCTTACGCTTTGCTGCGCGGCGAAGCTCGGCCGTCGGCGACGCCAGCGTGCTCGAGGCGGCCGAAGGCCGAGACCGCCTGCGGACATGGCGCTGCTCGGGGGTGTTGCGTGAGAGAGGCGCCGACGAGCCGCTACCCGTCTCGGAGAGGAGCGAGCGGGGACGGCCAGAAGCTGCTGCACTCTACTGGGCCGAAATTTCGAGGTCGAAGAAGGAGATGAGCACGAGATGCTCGAGCTACAGGATACACAAGCTCGATACCACTTGTTAGTCGGACTCTTACTATTGGTGATAGCAAGATCCTTACTCTCATGGAGAGGATGACACTTGGAGATGGGGCAATTTTCTCTTGTATATTTCTCTTCACAATGCCATGCCAACTTTGAGGGTTGGGGATACATATTTATAGGGCTAATCACCAAGCATATGCCAAGCATATGCCGAGCATATGCCAAGCATATGCTAGTCTAAGATGCTCTGTCCTAGATGCTGTGTCCTAGATGCTCTGTCCTAGATGCTCTGTCCTCTAAAGCTAGTCCTAAAGCTAGTCCAAGATGCTCTGCCCTCTAAAGCTAGTCCTAAAGAGATGCTAACCGCCAGTCAAGGATGCTGTCCTTGAAGGGCGGCAAAAGCCAACACAGAGACTTATCCATCAGAGTCGTCGTGCGACGGTCCGGGACACAACAAGAGTTCGACTCAAGAACAATACGACAGTCGTGATCAGTGATCTGACCAGCCAACATAAGCTGTATAGTAAACTGAGGAACATGAGAGACTCTAGAAACATGAAAAGAAGTGGAAAGGGTGCATCGTCCTGTAACAGGAAGAGGTACCATCTGCAGTCTGAACAGTAGAAAGAAGAGTTGTGGGACTCATAAAAGTGAGGTGGGTAGAATCTGGTGTCATGTGAAAGGAAGCACCAGAGTCCAAGATCCATGGAAACAAGATACCTGACGAGGGAGGAGCTAGTGGCGTGGAAGACTGCTGAGAAACAAGAGCCAGATGGGCAGAACCCGAGGAGTTCGAGGACGAGCTGACACCGAGGCACTAGAGCAGGGAGAGGAGCTGCTGCGTGGTGTCACCGGCGGAGCCTAGCGAGAGGCGTCAACTCCTGAGTGGGAGGAACCTCCAGAGCCCTTCGGGGGACGTCCACCTCGGCGACCCTGGCCCCTCCTACACTTGTAGCAGTCTTGATACCTGTGGTCGTCATGCTGGCAGTAGGTGCAGTAGAGGCAGCAACCACTGATGCCCTAGGAGTTGGAGGGACCATGGTCGGTGTTGAAGGAGCAGGCGCTGAAGCAAACAAGACGGCCTGCATCTGAGTCGTGCGACGATGACGAGTCTCATCAGCACGCGCACTCACGAGGACCTCCACCAAGCTCGGGCGCGGGTGGCGAGTCAGGAGCTAAGCACGCACGGTGTCGAACTCAGGCTGGAGACGCGTCAGGAAGTCATAGAGACTGTGAGTCTCCTGGTGAGCACGAAGCCGCACAAAGCAAGGACAGGTCCGATAGACATCCGGACCTAGAGAGTCGAGCTGACGCCACACCTCAGACATCTACTGGTAGAAGTCATCCACGGAGGCATCGAGCTGCTGAAGAGAATGCGCCTGGTGCACGATGGAGAGGTACATAGCATCACTCGTCGACTGGTAGTGAGCTCGGAGGCAATCCCACATAGGCTGAGTCATCTGCAGCTCCGCCACATCCATGGAGATGGCCACGGGCATGCTACCCACTAGGATGATGGTAGCACGAGCTTCATCATCCTGCCTTCTCTCGTAGGCGTGCAGCTCAGACTGGTAGAGCTCCATAGCCTCCTCCAGTGCAGCATTGGCGGCCTCTTGAGCCAAAGAGATGGCAGAACTGGCAGTGTAGGGCGAGGCGGGTAGGGGTGCTCGCCGATGAGATGACCCTAGAGGCGCTGACTATTGAGGTGAACATCCCACTCCCGGAAGGAACAGAGGAGGGACGCGCATGTGTAGAGCAGAGGAGGCGTGCGGCAGTGAAGAGGGGCTTAGGTGCGGGGACAACGGCAGCGGCCGGCGGCGGCTGTCAGGTGGTCTAAGAGGCTAGGGTTAGGGTTTACATGGCTCTGATACCATGTTGGAACGAACCCTTGTCTATTCCAATAGACCAAAGGCCAGTATAACATGTACATAGTAGGCAATATGCGAAGAATACCCTAAGCTATATGCATATGTAACACTAATAACATTATAATATTATGAAAGTATTTTTCAAGGCAAATCTACTCATATCATTTTCATATGGCCAATATAAATATTCATAAATATATTGTTGGTCAAAGTTATTATGGTTTGACTGCACAGATTTTATGATGGTACTTGTTTTTGACTGAGGGAGTACTTTAACATATTCCAGAGAACACCACTAGATTCCTGCTTGAGCAGATTTTCATTGGAGTTCGTATTATAAAAATTCACCTACTGATCATAGTATTATGTTTCCAAATTTTGAGAACTTTAAGACTTATGAAATTCTTTTGTTGTAAAAACTGTCCTTAATCTACCTATGTGCAGATATTGATGAATGCAAAGAGAGAACTTTCTGTCAGTGCAAGGGCTGCAGCTGCGATAATACATGGGGAAGCTATGAGTGTAGCTGTGGTGGTAACAATATGTTATACATGAGAGAGCATGACACTTGTATTAGTGAGTAGCCTAATCTGAACTTTTCCATAGCTATCTAGTTTGATTTCTTTATATTTATCTTGCAAGTGCTAATATTATATTATTAGTGGTGAGAAGTAAATACACCTGCTCAATTGAGCAAAATACTTTCTTTTGTTTGAGATGCTTGACCGGTTGATCTTATACTTCAGTTTAAATCATGTACGGGCTGTTTCTCAGTCATCTGTTAGTTTCTGAAAGAACTCGGGGATGTGCTAGTTGCTTAATTAATGATGATTACCTCCAAAAGAGTTTGCCTTGCCGTTTGTATTTGTCGAATTATTATTACAATATATTGTAGCCTTATCGATGTGCTCCAGCCATGGTTATTAGTCAGATCACCGGGGCTCTGTATTCCTGGGAACTGTAATGGTGGCTTTTATTTACAGAAGTTAATTCAGTTGCAGTTTTAAGTTTTAAGTTTGGACAAATGAACCAGCAGGCGCAGGAGCTGTTTATTGTGATCTGCACTATTGCCTCACTTTTTTTTTATAAAAAAAAGATCCCTTGTGATATTGCTTTAAGTTAATTAGCATGCAATCATCACAGCTTTATTGGTAAATTTGTGGACCTGCGTTGATATTGTTCTGTCCCGAATCATTATTAGTTCTCCTTTTCATCTAACAATACCTCACTCCACTTTGTCGCCTGAACTCAAATTATAACAATACATGATGCATGTGCATATAAAATAATTGTACAGATGATCTATTAATCTAAGATGCTATGAACAAGTAAAAGTGTGCCACATTTTTTTTTCACTTTTTAAAATTATACTAGTCTAATGCTGTTTCCAAACTCCGTGCAGGCAAAGAGGCTACCTCAGCAGTCGGCTGGAGCTTCCTGTGGGTTATTTTCTTCGGCCTTGTTATTGCCGGGGTTGGAGCATATGCGGTGTACAAATACAGGCTACGGGTAAAACATCTACCCATCCTTCTATTTCCTCCCCACCCTTTACCTTTATTTTGCAAGTGGTCGCCAGACTTGCACCATTTTTTAAGATAACAATGGTACCTAAGTTGCTGCCTGACTCAATCTGTATCATCATGCCTCATCAGAGTTACATGGATTCGGAGATTCGCGCCATCATGGCTCAGTACATGCCTTTGGATAACCAAGAAGCACCGAACCAACATCATGTCGCGCACGCTGATGATATTTGAAATAGCACTGCTTTTCCGGAGCAACATAGGAGCGTGCAAAACATCTCATCTGTACCCGCATCGGTGGCCATCGACTTTACAGAGGTCAACTTGGCGCAAACATATAGTCTGTGTGCCAGAAGATTTGCCGTATCATGTATGATTCTAAGTGACACATTGTTGTTGCACACCCTCTTTTCGTGAGACTTGATGAACAGCATAGGCAATATCATCACAGTTTAGCCCTCAATCATCGCCTCTAATTACTCTTCAAACTCGTGTTTCTTGTTGCATAGATGTCAACATCGTGTAAATACTTGTTCAGACTGTAGAATTTCTCTTGCCCTTACCTTAATAAAGCTCGAGTCTACAAGCGGTAGTTTACTGCATGCTTGTGGCATTGGTTCGCATATCTGTATGTGTATCTGAGTATGTGATTGCTGTGCTGTTGTTATTCAAACTGGGCAATCAGAATTACCTTGCATTGCACATTTGCATGGCTATGAAGTATGGACTGCAAGCTTAGGCAACTGTGGGAGGATTCCCTCAAATTCCCAAGAGAAGACATGAGAAGGAGCATACTGAAAACATTTCATGGTAGGGATACAGCATACAGGTGCTTGAAAAAGGGAGCAAATTGCGAAGGGCGAAAGAACAACAAAAGAATGGTGCGCGTGTGCAGCCTTTCCATACGAAAGCATGGGCAGCATGATAGCGTGTGGTATTATTCCTTTCGTACTTTTGAGGGAGAGCCGGCCGCTATATCGATGTCTTCTGGTCTTTTGATACATGTTGCTTTGAGATTCTCACAGCTGCTATGATTGGTCACGGTAGAGTTCCCAGATCAATCCTACTGGTCATTTTGGTCACCTCCCTACTGCTAAAATGAGTAGGCTTCTTTTCAGGCTTAGCATGGTTCAAGAACTAAGTTCCATGATACAGTCTGGTCATTGCAGGCTGCAGACATAGACAGTATCTGATGGAAAAGGTAGCCTCTCTCGACCTGATGAGGGTTCAGGACGATTGAACGATGTGTCGATATGTATGCTGTACTGTACACTCGGCTAGTGCAGCTATATGCAAGCGTCCAGCTTAACTGTGCATTAGTTTGTCGGGATACATGAGTACCAGTTCAATGCTCACGATATATTAAGGTTTTCCCATAAACATTTGAGCCAGCCAGATAGCATTCCTAACGGAAATGTGCACAGAAATGATCTAAAAAATCGTGGAGACGGCTATGAACCATCTTCGCTTGAGGTCGATCCCTGTCTAGGACCTGTTTGGAATGTCGAAATTTCACAAGAAATAATTCAATTCTTACATAAATTGGGAAATATTTGTGGGTTCCAATGCGGTCTTAAGTTTCTTCTAGCTTGAGGGTACAGTTTTGACTGATCGGAGCCATCCATTTCAGATCAGACTGTTTTCGACGAGCTTCTCTCACAATTAAGCAGAATGAGCCGGACCCAACTACCCCGGACCGGACAGATCCTTGAAGGTGAGATTCGACCGTTCATAGTCACAGGTACGTGGCCCCCCATCACCCGCATTCAACAACAGCTTCCTTGAATGATGCTTCCTTACTTGCTTCCTCTGCATGGAGGGACTATTCGTCTATCACATCCGGAGTATCTGTTTTAATATATTTGTCTATTGTGATAATTTATAGTTTAGTTATTGTAATTTTTACTTAAATGTTTTAGAAGAGATTAAATGGTTGAGTTATATCATTTAATAGAAGTATGTATAGTCATTTCTCATTAAATATTTATTAGATTTAGTATTTTCTTCGTCTATGCGTACGATGGTCTATGAACAAATATAGTGAAATGGAAGGAGTAGCATGTACGTAGGTTAGGCCCACCCTGCCGCTCGCCTCATTGTGCATGAATGTAGTCATGGAAGGGAGCTCGATCGCACATCGTCCACATCGCCACAGTGGTGCTACAACTACTGTGACTGTAGCGAGATGCGGCAGCGGAAATGGATGCGACCGACTTGATGGTGGCAATCAAAACTCCGTTGCCGCCTCCTGCCTGTCCTACGTAGAGCCCCGCCCCGCCAGCCGCTCTTAAAACTGTGGACGGAGACAAGCGGCACTGCGTGCCGGCCATCAATTCCCTTCCCTCGTGCGCTTCAGCGTAGTGAGGCCCTCCCCCACAGCCGTTGGATCTCCTCTTCCACAAACACATGCTATAGTGATGTCTCACGTCATCCAACGGCTGTGGGGGAGGGGCCTCACTGAGGCCCTCTCCCATAGAATTTTTTTCCCTTTCCTTCCTGCCGGTGCCGGGCGGACGGATCGATGCGTCCACCATTGGGCAGCGCGCTTAAGACATGCACGCGCGCGCCCAGTGCGGTAGTGTGCCCGTTGCATCGTTCGGCTGGATGGACCGAGAGTGATTGGGTGTTCGAGAGGTGGGTTCACGTCCAGCACTGGAACGAAACAGCGTTGCTGATGGTTCTATAGTCTGTAATGTAGGCCTAAATGGTTAGGCTCACCCAGACCAAGTGCGTGCTCACGATGCATTGCCATAGAAATTTGTTAAGCGACTCTATGGATTAATAATGGATCATGACAGATGGTGGGCACGGGCTCTAGTAGTGCTCCGGTGACTGAAATAATCGCGTTTATGCACGCGGGCATGTGAATCGAAATATGTGTGCACTATGGTCTAACTAGGCGTGGAAGTGGGCGCAGGCTGCCCGCAAGCCCACTTAACCTGAACACTAAGCAAACTCCTGTAGGTTAGTTGAAAAATTAAGTAGCTATTTGCAGACGCCACTATGTGTCCATATACCCACGTAGCCTATGGCGTGCATGGAGATCCTCGACCCCGAGCAGCGGTGGGACCAGCCCGGCATTGTTCTACTTTGCTCTGCTATCGCAGTCGATCACCCTCGAGCTGAGCGAGGAGAGCCAAACGAGGCTATGAGAACAGGTCGCGTCCCACCTGCAATTCGCCTGCGTGGACGACCTGCCACTGCCAGAGCAAGAAGCTGGTTGGTCCATCGTCGATAGTCCGGAGGTGAGGGCATTGGAGAGCATCATCTCAAACCATGTCTCCATGTAGAGAAGAGGCGCGGAGGCCGTTGCGGAGTTGTGGGATCAATACCTGTTAAATTATTCATGATCTAAACCAGATGATCAAAACTAACAGGATCGCATATGTGGTAATTGCAACACCCATAAAATCTGTAAACGCGGAAGCATACCTGATAATGATGCCATTGTTCGTTGTAGGGTTGATATAAAATAGTAGATGTACAGGTGCTCAGTCTACCTAGGGTTTGGTCTTTCCCAGCAAAAGGTAAGCCACAAACACCAACTACAGATGGAGATAGGTGGTATGGCATGAGTTACCCTACTGAGAGGATTTGACCATTATTTATAGCCTTTAATATATAATCATATCTCGTCCTATAATTAGAGATAGATTCCAATTAGGCCTCTACATAGATTTAAAATCCTAGTCCATATTTTCCCTAATAGATACTCTGGCTCTTAATAAATATTTGATCACTTTATATATTTGAGCCAACCAAAATAGATATTTGATATTTATTTAAACTTATGTAGGTCCACATAACGAAAATTAATCCAACAATCTCCTACTTAGACAAATGAGTAAATATATTTCAAAAACTTTATGAGCTCCAAAATTGCTATCTATGTCATGAGCATCTTTAAACCAATCCGGTCTATCAATTATATCAACATAGAATCAAAGCGGTCTTCGTCACTTTAAAGCGTAACTAAACCCATCAATGGTCACAAATGTCAACATAAAAGAATGACATGGATCAAATATGGATGTTTAGCATAGAAATTACATGTGATGTGATCATAACATGCCTATTTCCAACCGGTCCAACTTTATATCTTATGAGATCAAAACATCTTCTTAGAATCAAATGAGAAGATATGAATTTAGAGTAAAAGAACATAAACTTTATTTCTCTAGACAATATAACTGAAAGTCTTTACACCAAACTAGTATTGTCATATGAGCATAAAAAAATACAAACTCCCACTAGAACTGAATTCCTCAGATGAAACCACACCCATATGAGCAACATGCTCATAGAACACTTTAGGTATCAAATCTTTAGTGAACGGATCCGCGATCATGGGGTTTGTACCTATATGCTCAATTGACAACTTACCACTCTGAATTCTTTCTTTCACAACTAGGAACTTGATGTCTATATGCTTAGACTTTGACGAGCTCCTGTTGTTATTAAAATACATAACTGTAGACTTGTTGTCACAATACAACTTTAGTGATCTGTCGATCTGATCCAAAATTCACAGCCTAGTGATAAAATTTTGCAACCATATCCTATGATTTGAAGCCTCATAGCAAGCAACATACTCAGCTGCCATTGTGGATGGGGCAACGAGTGACTGCTTAACGCTTTTCCAAGAAACCACACCTCCACCAAGTAGATAGATATAACTTGAAGTGAATTTGTGAGTATCTTGGCAACTAGCAAAATCAGAATCAGAATACCCAATGATCTCCAACTGATCTGATTTTCTATATGTAAGCATGAAATCCTTCGTCTTTTGCAAATACTGCAACACCCGTTTTGCTGCGACCCAATGATCCAATCCTGGATTGCTTAAATATCTGCTTAGCATTCCAACAATATATGCTATATCTGGTCTAATGCAAACTTGAGCATACATCAAGCTCCCTATCAAAGATGAATATGACATGCTCTGTATTTTCTTAGCCTCAAAATCACTCTTAGGACATTGACTAATACTGAATTTTTCACCTTTTGCCACAGGGGTATCTAAAGATTTATAGTTCTGCATGCCAAATCTTTGCAATACCTTATCGATATAGTTCTTTTGTGATAATTCAAGTATACCTTGAGAGCGATCTCTGTATATTTTAATTCCTAATACAAAAGAGGCACCACCAAGATCCTTCATATTGAAATTTTTAGCGAGAAATCTCTTGGTTTCATGCAACAGACATATCGTTACATGCAAGTAATATGTCATCGACATACAGAACCAAAAATATAAACTTACTTCCACTGAATTTATGATACACACAATCATCAACTGTATTTACCTCAAAACCAAAAGAGATAATAACCTCATGAAATTTGTGGTACCATTGCTGGAAAGCATGTCTGAGCCCATAGATGGATTTCTTTAATTTGCATATCATTTGCTTCGGCTCACCGATCACAAAGTTTTCTGGTTACTCCATATAATTCGTCTCATTAATGTTTCCATTTAGAAACGCTATTTTTACATCCATCTAATGAAGCTCAAAATCAAAATATGCCACAAGTGCCATAATGACCCTAAAAGAGTCTTTCAAAGAAACCGGAGAGAAAGTCTCTTTATAGTTTGTGCCTTCTTTTTTAGTATATCGTTTGACAACAAGACGAGCTTTATATCTTTCCACATTGCCTTTCGAATCCTGTTTGGTCTTAAATATCCATTTGTAACCAATGAGTTTCTTTCTTTCTAGCAATGGGACAAGATCCCAAACATGATTGTCCTTCATGGATTTTAACTCTTCATTCATGGCATTGATCCAATTAACTGAATTTAGGTTTTGCAGGGCTTTTTGGAGATTGATAGGATGTTCTCCCCAAATTTCACTGCAAGCCTCATTCTCCTGAAGAAATATAATGTAATCATCAGAAATTGCACTTCTTATTTCTCTAGTGTATCTTCTTAATGGCACTGGTTCTTAAGGTTGATGAGTTTGTTTTTCTGTAGGAACAACATTTTGTGGAGAAACCTCATAGATATTATTTTGAATAGTATTTTCCTCAATAATACCAGGTAAAATAACCTGATCCCGATCATTATTGGGAATAACCAAAGGAAGAGGAAATAAATCCCCTTCAGAAACTTCTTCAAAATTAATGTTCCTAACCATATCTCCCCTTCAAACTCAATATCCTCAAAGAACCGGGCATTTTCCGTTTAAAAAATTGTCTTAGTAGTGGGATCATAGAATTTGTAACACCTTGATATTTCAGAATAACCAACAAAATAGCTACTAACAGTTCTTGAGTCCAATTTGTAATACTCCGGAAGTGTGAGAAGTCAAGAATCGGGTTAATTAAATTTAATCGGTAAAGAATTATTTAATCGGAGAAGAGTTTATTTTCAGAATTCGTCAAATCAAGTTTAGAGAGGGCTTTTCCGCTTGTTCTCATCCACTTGGGCACAGGCCTTGGCCCATCTAGCCTAGTGTTGGCCGGCCAAAGGGGAGGTGCCACCTCCCAAACCCTAGCCGCCCCTCCTCCCTTTTCCCTCCTCCCACTTGCAGCCGCCCCTTCCCCTTCCTTGGCCGACTCCTCCTCTCTCCTTGCGCCTCCCGCTGCCCAGTGCTGCTCCTCGCGACTCCCCTTCGTCTAGGCTGCTGCCCCTTGCGCAAGAAGGAGAAAGAGAGGAAGAGAAGAAGGAGAAGAAGGAGAAGAAGATCTTGTGTGGGATTGGTTCAGAAAATTCTAGCGGTTCTACAAGGGTAATGAGATGCCTTCCCCGCTGTTTGATCCATAGTAGATGCGAAACCGATTAGAATTGTTGGTTAAATGTTGGGCTGCAGAAGATTCGATTCTGTCCAGTACCTTGCGTGGGGATTTTCGTGTATGTAGAGGCTGAATTTTAAGATTCCATCTCCTAGAGTTATGTGTGTTATGTCGTTATCTTTCAGTAGCCGCGAAGATCACTCGATTCCGAGGTCTGAGTCAACAGTTATGGTCGATTTAGTATCTGCTGCCAGAAATCTGACGAGAATAATCTGTCTGGATATTTCCTAAAATATGAAAGGGAAATTGGTGGAATCTGAAAGTTCACACAACTAGGTTATTGTAGATAATTCGATAAACTTTTCAGATTGATAAAGAACGATCAATTCGGAGTTACCTATTAAAAGTTATGGTCATTTTAGTTTTGCTGTTCGTTTGTGTAGGCAGTTTCTGTACTGAAAGTTCAAACAATGGTTAGCCTAATATTTTGGTCGAATTGGATTATCGTGTCAACTAGAGTATTGTTTATGAGTCAGTTAAGAATCTACAGAAATTGGGTTTACCTCTTTTTGACTTCCAGTTCATGAGTTATTTCAATTACCGTGCGCTGTCCGAAGCGGTATATGGCGAGAAACGTTGTTTTTCGGTTTCAGCTTTGTAATCTCGTTTTGAGTCGTCAAGTAGCGATGTAGAATGCCGATTAGTAGCGCTGAGTATATTATGTCTTAATTGAAATTATTTTACCTGTTTAGGAGGTGAAGCCTCAGGTTTAGGAGTATCATCTTTGCCGCTAACGCGTCGCATCGTGGAAGGCAAGTAAATGTAGCGGTTGTGCTACGGTTTAACCCGTTGTTCTTACTACTTGCACTATGCATGATTGGCGTAATGTTAAGCGATATGCCATGGTTACATGTTTTTCTAAGTATGAATGTGGTAGCAAGATATTAATCAATTGCTATGTTTGGATGAGTTTGGGTAGTATTGTGGCAATTTGCTTAATGAGCCAAATGCGAATATGAAAATAAACTCAAGGTGTGCATGTTGATAATTCCTTGTGGTTACATTCATGATGATCATGTTGTGGTCTATGTGGTAGAATTCCCTTTAGATCGACTGATTTTGATCTTGGTGAATCAGTGGGGTTATGTGGTAATGGTTTTATGACACAATGGTGCTGTGCTTAATGAGACACATGTGGATTATGAGGAAGTATTCATGATGAGTATGTTGTTGACATTCGTGGTTAAATTCTTGTGGTTTATGATAATCATATCATTCATGACATGTCATAACATTTGCATTGTGGATGTCGCGCTTATAGCCGCGATCTGCGTACAACATCGTGCATTCTTAGTACGATGTACACTTTTACCTTATTGGGTAAAGGTGCGAGTGGAGCATAGCATGCATATGCATTACATTGTGGAAAGATCATTTGCATACTTATGCAATATATTGAGGTGAAGTTATTTTGCAAACAAGCGCAACTTCATAGTTGCAATGTGGAAATTGACTCATGAGAGTCTCTTGTGGTATGATTAATGTGGTTGTGGTGGTGGAATGGGGTTCATCCCTTGTGGTATGGTAGAGGTTGTGATTGTGGCATGAGATTCTTCTCTCTTGTGGTAATTGTTGATAGCGATTGTGGATGCGAGAAATAGTAAAGTTATGAGGTAAAACATGTTAATACTTTATTGTCATTGGTAGTGGTAGTGGTGATTAATATGAAGCGGTTGATCAAGATTCAATTGTTGATATTTTACTATCATTGGTAGTAAATATGGTTGAGGCTATAATTGTGATCATTATGGGAATTGGATATTGATGCTTAATATCTTTGTAGTTAAATTAGCTTGTAAATGAATGTGGATTCACATTATGGATGTGGACATATGGATACTTTAATGATGTTGTATATTTGTTTGTAGTCCAATAGCTTGTTAAGCAGTTTGCTTCTGAGATTTTATCTCACCCTTATTGTTTCTTTCCCCCTTTCGGTGATTCTTAAGCATTCTGGGATGGGTAGAGCGGCACTACAATAATGCACTCAATTCATAGATTCATCTTGTAATAAAGTTGAGAGGAAATTAGCCTAATGACTAGCTTTTGCGAGTGTTACATCGAATTATTATTGACGAATTTGTGGACTACACTTGGTTTAATCTGCTAGAGGTTGTTTAATTATTGAACTTGTTACTGTTATCTTTATTCCCTTAGTTGTTTATGCTTCCGCTTAGTGCTTCTTGTCTAGAGTTGCTGCCGAATTAATTTTGTTGTGAAATTATTGGCTAGCTGTAGAGTGGTTAAGTAGCATTCCAGAGTAATGTGGATCCTGGGGTGTTAGTGGTTAAGTAGCATTCCAGGGTAATGTGGATCCTGAGGTGTTACACAATTTTCCCTCACTAGGCCTGTACGCCCTTACCTCAGATGGACATCCCTATGTACATACATGCCTGGTGCTAGGCTTTTTTGCATATCCATTGTTCATACAGGGTTTTGTTAGTTGCCTTAGTTGGTACTCTGTTGAGTAAATAAGCTGCAGTTTTCAATGCTTCTCTCCAGAGAGACTCTGGTAAGGTAGAATGACTAATCATACTCCTCACCATATCTTTAAAAGTCATGTTTCGCCTCCCAGCAACACCATTCATGCTAGGAGAACCCGACATGGTATTGAGGGACGATCCTACATTCCTCTAGGAATTTAGCAAAATATCATGGAGTTGTTCACCTTATCCGTCATTTCTGCCATAGTATTCTCCACCACGGTCAGATTGAACAACCTTAATTCTTTTGCCAAGTTGGTTTTCCACCTCAGCCTTAAAATTTTTGAACACATCCAGGGACTGTGACTTCTCATGAATAAGATAAATATAACCATATCGCGAGAAGTCGTCTATGAACATGATAAAATACCTTAGGCCATTCCAAGAAACTATCAGGAATGGGCCGCAGATATCCGTATGTATCGGTTCTAAGACATCTGAAGCTCTATTAGCACTTAACTTCCTCATGTTTGTTTGTTTCACCTTTATACAATTTACACAAATATCGTAATATGTGAAATCTAGGAGATCCAAAATTTCTTCTGACACAAGCCTCTTAATTCTCTGCATGGAGATATAACCTAAATGCTTATGCCACAGGGAACTTGATTTCTCATTAGTAAATTTCCTCTTTATACCACGAGGAACCGTATGTAGAACTTTATTATATGAAGCATGTCGGGACCCAGAATTATGATTCTGGAACCCTCTGTGTAAACTGCACTAGTCCAGGATCACGCTAGTGCACACAGGGTTAACACAGGTAAATATCGATCCACACAAGCGATAGGTAACGTAAACGATTTGTTTGAATAACAAATAACGGTTTTGACCTTATGGTCGAGTTTACACTTATTAAGCCATGCAGGGCTAACAAAGAAATAAAGCGGCGTGAACGGAAAACTCGGCGTAGATCCCACCAATTCACCACAGGCAACCAACTGGGATCCAGACCTTAACGAACGATCAGCCTTCAACGAACTCCTCCTCGAAAGCAGGCGTAGACTCCTCCTCTTCTGTAGGTTTGGGCGCAAGTTTTACAACAAGCGTGAGTACACAACCGTACTCGCATATCATACCACAGAATGCAATGTATAGATGCAGGCTTATTCCAAAGAAAAGGCTTCTGTGGTTCTTTTGCATAAAAGCAACATTTGCAATTGAATACGAATAATAGATTGAAAGCATAATTCAAAACAAATAGACAATATTAATTTAACAGTTATTTTCACAAAGACACACAGCTAAACAGATTATTTCACATAGCCATATGATTGAGATCACACAGCTCCCATTCCCACATTTTATGAAAACTACCCCTTATGTGAAATCACCGAGCATGTCCATGACCGCGGACGCGGCTATTCGAATAGTTTGTTTAACACTCTGCAGAGGTTGTACACTTTACCCACACGATATAACATGTGTAGCTAGCACCAATCATAACAAAGCAGTTCGAAACTTCATCTCCAACATTGACATTCCCGGTGTGCTTACAAACCGTTATACATATCACATAGCCCATGCATAACACACACCGTTGGGCGGGGACGGCGAATCCTCCGTGATGCAACCACCAAGTAGTCACACCTCCACCCTATCACAAAGCCTAACCTACCACCGAACATCAATGCGAGAATCCATAACTTACTAAGTTAGGCCCGTCCCATACGGGCATGTGGTCGATGAAGGCTCGATTCAATGGCGCACAAAGTTAAGTCCTTAATTGACCAAGGCAAGACTTCCATGTTCTAACTAAGCCACACAGATTATCATACCCATCACATAGTCCACCATGTCACACAGTCTCCACCACTTGCCCTAGTCCAAATCCTTTACCACCCAGTTGGTTTTAGTGCAACACATGCCATCACGAAGTAATAACATACAGCACACAGTTTTATACAAAGTTCCATAGTCACTTAGTCATAATTGATATTTGCAACTTACATGAGATGATGACTCGTGGCATGGCTAAGCAATTGTACTCGTATCTAACCAACCCACGTTGGTGCTATAATATTACCAACTAATAACCAATCTAGGGTGACAAGGAATTATGACATACAAGGCCAAGGTGGGATAACAATTTGGATAATAACTATGCCCAAAGCATTTAAATAAATAATTAAAATAGAATGCAATAACTTAACACAAAGTAATTTGAAAACTGGGTTCAAGATGATCAAAGGTATGACTTGCCTTGGAAAAGGTCTATGTACTGATCTTGGTCTTGGGGTGCTCCTTCTTCCACAAAATTCCCCGACGAATGGACGTCTACTCGCAAACGAGACACAAACAAACAAAACAAATAAATAACAGAGGCAAAACAAACTCCAAAAATTAAATAAAAATCTCAGATAAATAGATCTTGAATTTAGACAAATTTAGAAATTTGAATGGGCTCAATCGGAGTTAAGATGCAAAAGTTATGGCCTTTGGAAGATTGAAAATACATAAAATCTGAAAATCGGTATTTCATGAATTTCAATTATTTTCCTAAAGGAAAATCAGATTATTGCGCATAGTGGCGTCGACCCTCGGATTTCGGAAAAAGATAAAATGAAAGAAAAACGACATGTGGGACCCACATGTCGGTGGCACGCTCACGATGGCGGGTCTCACCGAGCCTCGAAAGCGAACCGGTGGACTACGCGCGTGTGCGTCGCGACACGGCGCCACGCGCGGAGATGACACGCAGCAAGCGGCCGAGGTGGGCGGCCGCGGCTGCCACGTCGGGCCGACGGCGATAACGGCTCGGGAACCAACGGCACGGCGAGCGGCGATTCACCGGCGGTGAGTGGTACCGGCATGTAGAGGCGTTATGCGAACCTCACGGTGCAACACCGGATGCTCGGGGTGGGCGGTGGCGGTCGGCGGCGAGCAAGAGCGGCGGAGGGCCGGGCTTGCGGCAATGGCGCTCGGTGGCGCTCCGGCGAGACAAGGGCTACCGGAGGTAGAGGAGCTCGTGCGATGTCAGCAGTGCGACGAAGAAGCGGGCGGCACCGACGGCGGAGAACGAGCTCGTCGGAGTTGCGGCGGCGCGGTCGCTTCTCGAGTTTTGCGGCGGCTAGGGTTAGGGTTACGGCGGCGTGCGCGGTTGAAGTCTGGAGACCGAGGCTACCTCCCTTTTATACCGGAGGCTGGGAGAGTCGAGGCACGAGCAGCGAGAAAGCGGGCGGCGGCGAGTCCCGATCGTCCCGACTCGGAGGCGATGATGGCGTGGCGGGGTGGGACCCACACGTCGAGACACGGCTCGCGTGGTCGCGTGTGAAAGCGGCGCGGTACCAGCAGACTCGAGATCGGCCGTTGGATCTTGATCGAGCGGCCCAAAATCAAGGAACATTCGGACAACTCCGGTTGCCTTACGCGCATCGGCCGTTCATCCTGATCCAACGGTGGAGGATGGCGGCGCGCGGAGAGAGAGAGAGACACCGACAGACGGGTCCACAGCCGGTGGAAGGCGACTGCATGGCAGCACTGGCTGGTGGCGGCGCGGGGAATAGGAGTTGGTAGGAGAGATTCGGCCCAAAGAGATTCAGAGATTTTAATTAGTTTTTCTAATTTGGAAAATACGAGAAATTTAAATAGGCAATGGAAAATAGCAAATGAACTCAGAAAAATTCTAGAAAAATCTAGAAAATATATCTAAGCACATAGAACCCAAATAAAATAGTTTTGGTTAGTGTTCATGTTGGGATTATTCACATTAAATGTTTTTATTGTAAAGTCAATATTAAGCTTTTGAAATTAAATTCAAATAAATCCAAATGGTGAATTTTCTCCTACTAACTATTCAAAGGATTTTAAGGCTCAAAATTGGGATGTTACAAACCCCTTAAAGGAATCTCGACCCCAGATTCAGGCTAACTAGAGAAAGGTTAGGAAACTCGGCTTTGGCTCTTCTTCACGTTCCCACGTCGCTTCTCCTTACAGTGGTTGCTCCACCGGACCTTGCAAAAACGAGCGGTCTTGCTTACGGTGAGCGCTCGCGACATCCAAAATCTTGATTGTTTGCTCCTTGTAGGTAAGGTCCTCCTTTAGATCAATTGATTCTAGCGGGGCTTGCTCTTCCGGCACACGAAGGCACTTCTTCAACTGCGAGACATGAAAGACATCATGCACTCCTGCTAACGACTGCGGTAGCTCAAACTGGTAAGCAACTTCTCCACGGCGTTCCAAAATCTTGAATGGACCAACATACCTAGGGGCAAGTTTCCCTTTGGCATGAAACCTTTTGACACCTCTGAGCGGAGTCACTCGAAGATAAACGAAATCCTCGGGTTCAAAGCGAGATCTCGACGGCGATTATCGCATAGCTCTTACTCGCTGGGTGAGCTATCTTCAATCTTTCTCTTATCATGGCCACTTGCTCTTACGCTACGAATAATGTCGGGCCGAAACGATCGTTCATTGTTTCGACCAATTCAACGAGGTTCTACAGCGCGACCATACGATGCTTCAAATGGTGACATTTGCGGTCGGCTTGATAGCTGTTGTTGTGCGAGAACTCGCATCGGCAAACTTTTATCCCATCGGGTAGCATTTGCTAGAGCACAAGCTCTCGGCATATCCTCCAATATCGATTGACTCTTTGATCGCCCATCGATGCATGGATGGTATGCGATCTTGAAATTGAATGGTACCCAATGCTTCATGCAAGCTTTGCCAAAAGCGAGAGGTGGCGAGATCCTCGATCGGACACTATCTTCTTGGGCACACCGTACAAGCGACAATTCGGCCAAGTACAACTCCATGGCGATCTCGGAGTATGTGGTTTTGGTGGCAAGAAATGGGTGACCTTGGTTAGACGATCGACTATTACCCGGATCGAATCGTAACGATTGGGTCTTGGGTAAACCGGTGATGAAATCCATTCCGATCTCTTCCCACTTCCATTCGGAATTTTCAGTGATTGCGACAAACCTGCTGGTCTCGGTGTTCTGCCTTTACTTTACGGCGGTGTCGCACAAGGCAACGAACTCTGCGACTTCGTTTCAAATTTGGCCACAAAATTTAGTCTTAACATCTGGTACATCTTGGTACTTCGAGGTGGATTGAGTACTTTGAGTCATGGGCTTCCTTTAAGATTAAGCGTCTCGGACCTTGATATCACGGTACCGAATCGATCATTAATCAGTATGTCTTGATCATCTTTGGTGAAATCCTTGAATTTCATACGTCATTTTGACCTTGATGTCGACAACACGGATCCTTTGGTTGTGCTTCACGAATTTGCTTCTCGAGGTGGTTGTACTTCAAATTGGCCACAAATCCCTCGGACACAACTTCTAGCTTTAGCTTCAAATTCCTCATAAAGTTACGGGAAATTTTCCTTTACTTCCAAGGCATTACGATAACTCTTACGACTTAGGCGTGCGCAACTCGTTGGCTTTTCGGGATGGTAGTGGATTCCAAGATTATAATCCTTGATCAATTCTAACCATCTTCTCTGTCTCATATTCAGATCATTGGGTAAAGATGTACTTGGACTCTTATGATCTGTGTAGACTTCACAACGATTCTGGATGAGGTAATGGCGCCAAATCTTTAAAGCATGCACTCGGCGGCTAATTCCGGATCATGAGTAGGGTAATTCTCTCGTGAGGTCTCAAGCGTCTTGGCGCATAGCGGCGCTCTTCCTTCTTGCATCGGGGCGCATCCTAATCCTTGACGCGAAGCATCACAATAGATATCGAAATCCTTGCGAATATCGGCGGAATCGAAGATGAAGTGAAGTCAATCGTTCTTCAACTCTTGAAAACTTCCCTCACAGGTGGAGTCGGTGAACTTTTTCTCCTTCTTCAACAATTGCGTAGGGGCTTAGCAATCGATGAGAATCCTTCGATGAAAGCGGCGGTAATAACTGCCATTCCCAAGCTGCGAATCGAGTCACGGTCTTGGTGCTCCCAATGTAATCTTGCTTTAACTTTACGGGTCATTGCTACTCCTCATTTGTCATCACGTGACCAAGGAAATCCACTTCCTTCTTCCAAAAATCACACTTACTGAACTTGGCATGCAGCTGATGCTCTCGAAGTTTTCCCAATATTATCCTTAAATGTTCGGCGTGTTCTTCCTCCGACTTGGAGTACACTAGAATATCATCAATGAACACAACTACGAACTTGTCCAAATATTCCATGAATACTTTATTCATCATGTTCATGAAATAGGCGGGGGCATTAGTCAGACCAAAGGACATGACTAAGAACTCATAATGCCCATACCGTGTTGAGAACGCGGTCTTTGGTATATCCTTAGGACAAATCTTTAGCTGGTGGTAACCTGATCGCAGGTCGATCTTCGAGAATAACCCGGCTCCTTTCATCTGATCAAACAGATCATCTATCCGGGTAGTGGGTACTTGTTTTTGATGGTAACCGTTGAGAGAGCGGTAATCAATACACATCCTCATGCTTCCATCTTTCTTCTTGACAAACAACACCGGCGCTCCCCACGGCGACGAACTAGGTCTCACGAAACCTTTCTCAAGAAGTTCTTCTATTTGCTTCTTCATCTCTACCAATTCATGGTGGCATTCGATCGGTCTCTTTGAAATTGGTGCTATCCACGGCACTAGGTCGATGACAAACTCAATGTCACGATCGGTGGCATTTACGTAATTCTTCCGAAACACATCTAGATATTCAACGACCATGGTACTTCTTCTAAGGCAATGGTCTTGGTGTTTACTAGCAAATGTCCATCACGAACCGAGGTGGCTAGAAACTCTACCTTGTTTCCCTTGGCGTCCTCTCTTATTCTGCTCTTCGCCACAATCTATACGACTTTATGCTTGGATAACCAATCCATGCCGAGAATGACATCTAGGGTTTGGGTATCTAGGACTATTAGGTTGGCTAGAAACTCAACTCCACTATGAGTAACTTAGCTCCTAAACATCCCACTCTAGTACTTAGCTCTGCTCCGGTATTGGACTAACGAGTATGCTTAAGTTGCATAACTTCCAATTTATTCTTGGTTGCAAACATTCCGAAACAAGCGAATGCGAAGCTCGAGATCAAACAAAGCGATGCAGTGCGAGTTAACGAAACTTACCCAGACGACGTCAGGGATTCTGGGCTCCTTCGAGGTGGCGTGGTTGACACGACCTCGATCCTGCATCGTGGTGCTCCTCGGCTTGACCGAGCAACTTGGCGCTCCTTGATTGATGCTCGGCGCTGGTGTCTTGGATGGCGTAGCTCAGAGGTTGAAGCGTCTTCGGAGTGATTGTTCCCCTTTGCGGACCGGTTGGCAAAATGTCGGTGACGGCGACAGCGTAATGGACCTTTGGTACGCTCTGCTGGTTGCTTCCTGGATTGGGGTTGACAGGTGCAGGGTTGCGGAAGTTCTGGGCAGCTGGACGGGGTGTTGAAGTTGGTGTAGGTGCTCAAGCGAAATGCAGGGTGAAACTCGTTGAACTTGTCTTGCATTTGTTCTTGCCCTCTTTGTGATTGATGATTCCCTTGCTGAGCCATCCGGCGTTCACGGTTATCCTCGGTTCCTTGCGTTTGTCCTCCAAAACAAAGGCTTTGTTGACGACTCTTGGAAATCGGGAAAAGTATGGGCGATCAAAGCGACTTGTAGTCCGGTGTTTAGTCCCTTCAAAGCGACTCTGGCGAGCCTTGTCCGTGGCTACATCTTCCGCGCATAGCGAGCTAGTTGTGAAAACTTGTTGAGGTAGTCGGACACGACATAGCTCCTTGCTTGAGAGCGGAACTCATCCTTCTTGGATCGATAATGCCTTCGGTGCGTGATCTTGGCGAATGCGCAGAAAATTCCTCGGGTGATATCTGTGGCGTCTCATGGGCGGCACGAAGTTCTCCACCATTCGGCGCGGTGCCTTCCATCCGTGCGTGGCATACGAAACCTTTTCACAATCGCCGCCTTGGGTGATCGCAGCTTCCTTTCGATAACTACGAGCCAATCGTGCGCTTCCACTTTGGAGGCGTGTCGAGAAAATGTTGGCGGACGAGTCCTCATAGATTCGCAAGTTTAGATGGTCCATGGTGACCATGAGCATTGGGCTCCATCTTTGGTGATTGTTGTTGTTATTGTTCGGTTGTGCATGGCTTGCATCCGAGTCATCATGGTATTCATCACCGAGTCTCGTGCTGCCATGAAAGCTCCAAAGTTTTGCAAGTCAATTGGGGGTGCTTGCGGCGGGCGCACTGCGGTGGTTGCTCATTGCCTCCCGGTGTTTGGGTGCCGAACCACTGCGTGATCGACGAGTTTGAACCATCCGCGAAGCTCCATAGGTTAGATAAGGTAGCAAGCACAAGATAAGTTGAGAACTAGCGGGGGTAGGTTAAACCCAACAAAACACGACTCAAGAAACTCAAATGAAATACCTTTATTAATAGGGTCTTAGCATGGTGCAACAAATGCCTAAGGGCCTTTGCACTCATACTCGCACACAAAAGAAACAACGACCTAAGCACACAAACTACCGCCTAAAGGCGACTCACTAAATCGCCGCTAAGCTTTGGCGGGACTAAGACCAACTACTCGAAAGCCTCCACAACGCGGCGCGCTCGGCGGTGTGGACTCGGAGGTGAGCCGACATCTTGGCAAAGCGATCACGATGCCACAGGCGTGCGGCGAGAGCAGCGTTCGGTGCAACCGCTCCGCTGCTCCTCGGCTCTGCATTTTCTTGGGCTCAACTGGACCTTCCTCGGATCTTCTTGAGATCCTCCTCGGGTCTTCCTCTTCTTGAGGAACTTGGTCGTAGAGGATCTCTTGCGAGTGGCGACCTTCTCTTGACTCTGCAAGGCTTCATAGACATGATCCAACTCCATGATAGTTCTCTCCAAAGCTTCCTCTGGCGGCCTGGCGGCGAGGTGTCGACTATAGCGTTGCTCTCTCCTACGTGGGCGGGTAGCGTCTTTGGCAAGTCCACACCGCGGCTTCGGGGATGGTAACGGAAGGCGGTGTTCAAGCTCCGGCGTAGATGTTGCGAATCGTAGCATGGCCAAGCGCGACGACTCTGGATACCTTCCACCAAGTGATCTTCCTCACGAGGCGTGCGAAGGTTGGCTCGCCTTGTCGTTCCTCTGGCGTGATCGTCGAGCGACAAATCACTCCGCGGTTCGACCATTCACTTTGTCCCGATTGTTGCCGACGTCGGCGGACGATCAAAACCTCCAAGAACACGAGCAACTTCCAAAGCTTCGGCGGCATACCCTCCAAAGGCGCTCACCATAGCTCAAGAAGGCGAGGCATCTGTCAAGACAGACGAGCAGGTAACAACAACTTTAAAGCAATGGGGGAGAGAAGAGATTATAGCAAAAGTTGAGGCGAGAGAGATATGAGAAAAGTTAAGCAATCAATTAACCTTGCAAGTTAATTTTTCCTTTAGAAAATAGTTTGGACACTCTAAACACGGCCAATCTAACTAAGGTCAAGACCTACAGTCAATATGGCTCTGATACCACCTCTGCCGGGACCCGAGTGCGATTACGGAACCCTCAATAAACCGCACTAGTCGAGATCACGCTAGTGCACACAGGGTTAACACAGGTAAATATCGATCCACACAAGCGATAGGTAACGTAAACGATTAGTTTGAATAACAAATAACGGTTTTGACCTTATGGTCGAGTTTACACTTATTAAGCCATGCAGGGCTAACAAAGAAATAAAGCGTGGCGAACGGAAAACTCGGCGTAGATCCCACCAATTCACCACAGGCAACCAAGCGGGATCCAGACCTTAACGAACGATCGCCTTCAACGAACTCCTCCTCAAAGCGGTGTAGACTCCTCCTCTTACAGAGGTTTGGGCGTAAGTTTTACAACAAGCGTGAGTACACAACCGTACTCGCATATCATACCACAGAATGCAATGTATAGATGCAGGCTTATTCCAAAGAAAAGGCTTCTGTGGTTCTTTTGCATAAAAGCAACATTTGCAATTGAATACGAATAATAGATTGAAAGCATAATTCAAAACAAATAGACAATATTAATTTATGAT
Source organism: Ampelocalamus luodianensis (assembly GCA_036346255.1). Classification (NCBI taxonomy): domain Eukaryota; kingdom Viridiplantae; phylum Streptophyta; class Magnoliopsida; order Poales; family Poaceae; genus Ampelocalamus; species Ampelocalamus luodianensis. Next base: position 26,949,838 of record CM070622.1, read on the forward strand.
TATTTTCACAAAGACACACAACTAAGCAGTTATTTCACATAGCCATATGATTGAGATCACAGCTCCCATTCCCACATTTTATGAAAACTACCCTTATGTGAAATCACCGAGCATGTCCATGACCGCGACGCGCTATTCGAATAGTTTGTTTAACACTCTGCAGAGGTTGTACACTTTACCCACACGATATAACCAGTAGCTAGCACCAATCATAACAAAACAGTTCGAAACTTCATCTCCAACATTGACATTCCCAGTGTGCTTACAAACCGTTATACATATCACATAGCCCATGCATAACACACACCGTTGGGCGGGGACGGCGAATCCTCCGTGATGCAACCACCAAGTAGTCACACCTCCACCCTATCACAAAGCCTAACCTACCACCGAACATCAATGCCGAGAATCCATAACTTACTAAGTTAGGCCCGTCCCATACCGGGCATGTGGTCGTGCTGATGAGCTCGATTCAATAGCGCACAAAGTTAAGTCCTTAATTGACCAAGGCAAGACTTCCATGTTCTAACTAAGCCACACAGATTATCATACCCATCACATAGTCCACCATGTCACACAGTCTCCACCACTTGCCCTAGTCCAAATCCTTCACCACCCAGTTGGTTTTAGTGCAACACATGCCATCACGAAGTAATAACATACAGCACACAGTTTTACACAAAGTTCCATAGTCACTTAGTCATAATTGATATTTGCAACTTACATGAGATGATGACTCGTGGCATGGCTAAGCAATTGTACTCGTATCTAACCAACCCACGTTGGTGCTATAATATTACCAACTAATAACCAATCTAGGGTGACAAGAAATTATGACATACAAGGCCAAGGTGGGATAACAATTTGGATAATAACTATGCCCAAAGCATTTAAATAAATAATTAAAATAGAATGCAATAACTTAACACAAAGTAATTTGAAAAATGGGTTCAAGATGATCAAAGGTATGACTTGCCTTGGAAAAGGTCTATGTACTGATCTTGGTCTTGGGGTGCTCCTTCTTCCACAAAATTCCCCGACGAATCGACGTCTACTGCATAAGCGAGACACAAACAAACAAAACAAATAAATAACAGAGGCAAAACAAACTCCAAAAATTAAATAAAAATCTCAGATAAATAGATCTTGAATTTAGACAAATTTAGAAATTTGAATGGGCTCAATCGAGTTAAGATGCAAAAGTTATGGCCTTTGGAAGATTGAAAATACATAAAATCTCAAAATCGAGATTTCATGAATTTCAATTATTTTCCTAAAGGAAAATCAGATTATTGCGCATAGTGGCGTCGACCTCGAGATTTCGGAAAAAGATAAAATAAAGAAAACTGACATGTGGGACCCACATGTCGTGTGCAACTCACGGTGGCTGGGTCTCTGAGCCTCGAAACAGAACCGGTGGATCGCCGCGTGTGCGTCTTGACACGGCGCCACGCGAGATGACACGCGAGCAAGCGGTGAGGTGGACGCTGACACGGGCTGCCACGTCAGACCGACGGCGACAACGGCTCGGGAACCAACGGCACGGCGAACGGCGGCGATTCACCGGCGGTGAGTGGTACCAGCATGTAGAGGGCGTTATTGCGAACCTACTGGTGCAACACCGGATGCTCGGGGTGGACGGTGGCGGTCGGCGGCGTGCAAAGAGCGGCGGAGGGGCTTCGGGCTTGACGGCAATGGCGCTCCGGTGACGCTCCGGCGAGACAAGGGCTACCAGGAGGTAGAGGAGCTCCGTGCGATGTCAACGGTGCAGACGAAGAGGCGCGGGCGGCACCGACGGCGGAGAACGAGCTCGTCGGAGTTGCGGTGGCGCAGATCGCTTCTCCGAGTTTTTGCGGCGGCTAGGGTTAGGGTTCTGAGCGGCGGCTGCGCGGGTTGAAGTGCGGAGACCGAGGGCTACCTCCCCTTTTATACCCGGAGGCCTGGGAGAGTCCAGGGCACGAACGGCGAGAAAAGCGGCGGCGGTCGAGTCGGTCGTCCCCGACTGGAGACGATGATGGCGTGGCGGGGTGGGACCCACACGTCGAGACACACCTCGCGTGGTCGCGTGTGAAGCAGCGCGGTACAAAGCGAACTCGAGATCGGCCGTTGGATCTTGATCGAACGGCCCAAAATCAAGGAACATTCGGACAACTCCGGTTGCCTTACGCGCATCCAGCCGTTCATCCTTGATCCAACGGTGGAGGATGAGCGGGCGCGCAGAGAGAGAGAGAGAGAGAGACAGCGGCACGGGGTCCACTGCTGGAAGGAAGCTGCTTGCGCGCGCTGGCTCGAAGTGGTCAAGGCGGCGCGGGAATAGGAGTTGGGCCGGAGAGATTCGGCCCAAAGAGATTTCCGAGATTTTAATTAGTTTTTCTAATTTGGAAAATACCAGAAATTTAAATAGGCAATGGAAAATAGCAAATGAACTCAGAAAAATTCTAGAAAAATTTAGAAAATATATCTGAGCACATAGAACCCAAATAAAATAGTTTTGGTTAGTGTTCATGTTGGGATTATTCACATTAAATGTTTTTGATTGTAAAGTCCAATATTAAGCTTTTGAAATTAAATTCAAATAAATCCAAATGGTGAATTTTCTCCCTACTAACTATTCAAAGGATTTTTAAGGCTCTGAAAATTGGGATGTTACAAAGCAATAATATCAAGCAAATATAGGTTGTCATGCCAAATTAAAGAACTGGTACCAACTTTATTGGAATTATGAAAAAGACTAAATAAACCATTTCTGAAAGAACAATTATAACTTGATTTGTCCAATACAGAAATATAAACCAAATTCCGCCTAAAAGACGGTACAATATAAGTCTCTTTCAAAGCCGGATAGTATCCTGTCTTTAACAGCAACCTAAATGTGCCTATAGCCTCAACTTCCATCGTCTTGACATCGCCCACATAGATGAATCTTTCACATCACTTGGCTTTCGGCAATTTAGGCAACCCTGCATGGACGCACTGATGTTAGATGTTGCACCGGAGTCTAACCACCAAGTGTGTTCAGGTACAGAAGTTAAGTTAACCTCAGAGCTAACTATAGCAAGAATTGTACCTTGTTTAGCATGCTAAGTGTGATATTTGGTACAATCCTTTTTTACGTGACCATTCTTCTTATAAAAGAAACAAGCCACTTCAGGTCATTGTTTATTTTGTTTCTTCTTTATGGATGGCACACTTGTAGTTTCTTTGCTCTTCCTCTTGTTATTCTTGACTTTAGGGGTCATACCAAATGAGCACTTTCTGTTCTATCTTGTTTCCATCTATTCTCCTCTTACACACAATAGGAGATGAGCTCAATAAGGGACCATTTGTCCTTTTGACAGTTATAGCTCACCTTGAACTGATTAAAGTGTGCAGGAAAGGATATCAAAATTAATGCACCAGCAAATCCTCAGATAGCTCTAACTTGAGTGCCTTTAATTTTGAAACAAGATGAGATATTTCCATAATATACCCCCTTATGTTTCCTTTACCTTTATATTTTATTGAGATAAGCTTTGTGAAAGCATCTAGGTCCCTAAAAATTAGTTTTTGTAATTAATGATAATATGTGAATATGGGACTTATGTGTTTGTTGAGTATTTACTAGGTTAAGTCCAAATGGTGAGTATGATCTTGAAGATGCACGCTAAAGGATATCGTGAAGATTAAATATGGATCAAATCAAGGTACAAATAGCTTAGGATCCTTTTACATTTTACCGGTCTCAGGAGAAATAGTTGAAAGACCGGATTATAGGATAAATACCGTACTATTAAGAGGGATCATGTCCAAGTAACTTGATAGCATATTCTTGTGCTTTGAGGATCAATTTAGGATCATGCATGAAATTGAATTTCTTTTTGAAAAGCATTCGTTGCACTGTCTAGATAATCGGTAGTACCGGCGTGTTCACGCGGTACTCTGACAAACAACACAACCGGCTTGTAGTGCGGTACTACCGCACCCCGGTCGTTCCGTATAAAAAGCGGTATGTTTTTTTTTTCAGAGAACATGTTTTTGGGTGTTTCGGTGTAAACCCTCAGAACGGTAGTACCGCTGTTCTAAAGCGGAACTACCGCTCACCCCCGGTAGTACCGATTATGCGACGGTACGTTTTTTCCAGTAGCAATGCAGTTTGGGATTTCTCGTAGAACGGTAGTACCGCTGCCTTCGGGCGGTATGACCGGGAAAGCGGTAGTACCACATGTTCTTGGCGGTAGTACCGCTCTGCAATTCTAACGGCTATATCAGTGCATTTAATGTCTTCCTTTGTAGTCGTTACTGTGCTGGTGGTAAAGTGCGGTAGTACCGCATTTACTTGGCGGTAGTACCGCAATTCGCTGATTTCTGGGGATTTCCTCCCCAATGGTTATATTGTTGGTTGAGGGTATTTATACCTCCCCAACTGCTCAAGGGCTGGTTGCTAGAGTTAATTTAACATCAATGGAGCCTTGAGAGCCTTGAGCATTGACTCAACACCAAAATTCCCTTGTGCATTCATTGTGAGGTGGTTGAGTTCTTTCAAGTGCATTCATTCATTCTAAATTGATCCCATTGCACTTGTGAGTTGTCAAGCGAAGGTCATTGATTTGTTACTCTTGGAGTTTTGCCAAACTCCTAGACGGTTTGGAGGCGCTTGCACGGTGATCTCTTCAAGAAGATTGTGAAGAGGCTCGGTGCCGAGATTGTGAGTGGTTCGGTGTTCACCATCTCCAGAGCAGAGGAAGAACAACCATAGTGATCGAGGGAAGGCTTAATTCGTAGAGCCGACTTGAGTGGTCAAGCTTCCTCAACGTGGACTAGTGAAGACCGGCAAGTCTTCGATACCACGGGAAAACATCATTGTCTCATTGTGGTTATTTCTAGTCTTTACTCTTCCGTATTTATATTTCTAGTTTGATCTTTATGCTTGTATTGCTTAGTTAGAAGTATAACTTGTTTAGACTAAGTTGTTAATTGGCTTAACTAGTTAATTTGTTAAAAAGTTTAAAAACCTCCTATTCACCCCCTCTAGTCGGTTATCCTTGATCCTACAAGTGGTATCAGAGCAAGGTCTCTCAATTTATTAGACTTTACCGTCTAAGAGAGAAAGGATGGCTAGTGAGGGTGTGCCTATAGGAAAGGCTCCTTTATTTGATGGCTCAAATTATTCTTATTGGAAAATTAGAATGTCCATTTTCTTAAAGGCCATGAGTCCGAACATATGAAAAATTGTAAATGAGGGTTATGTTATGTCTCTTGATCCTACAAACTCCACGGTTCAAGATGAACGTAATGCTCATTTAGATGCTCAAGCTATGAATGCTCTCTTTGGTGCCTTGAACGCGGATGAGTTCAATAGGGTGAACAATTTGGAAACCGCTCATGCTATTTGGACTACCCTCTCCGAAATTCATGAGGGCACATCCACGGTCAAAGAAGCCAAATTGCATAGGCTTCGGATTAAATATGAGACATTCATAATGTTGCCTTATGAAAACATCACCGAGATGTATTCAAGACTTAACAACATTGTGAATGAACTCAAAGGTCTTGGTACTAACCTTCTTGATGTTGATGTTGTGCGCAAGATGCTTAGGGCGCTCCCGGATAAATACGAGACGTTGGTGACATTATTTCTCAACTCTCCCGAGTTGCCAAGAATGACACCAACCGGTCTTTTGGGCAACCTCATCACAAACGAACTATACAAGAAGGACAAGGAAGAGCTCTTGGAGTCATCTTCATCCAAGAATAAAATTACCGCTTTCAAGGCTAAAGCGGAGTCAAGTGACGATGAGGATGAAGAAGAAGACTTGGATGAGGAGTATGCTCTCCTTGTGAGGAGAATGAAAAATTCATGAGAAGACGCCCACATCGAAACTTCAACTTCAACAAGTACAAGAAAAGGGAATCCTGAAATGACAACAAGCGATATAGCAACATTCGTTGTTATGGATGTGATGAAAAGGGGCACATAATCTCAAATTGCCCTAACAAGAAGGATGACAAAGATAAACCATCAAATAAGAACGAATTCGATGGAAAGAAGAAGCTTTTCAAAAGGCTTCACAAAAAGGGCAAAAATGAAGCTCACATTGGAGAGTGGGATTCTGATGAAGAATATTCGGATTCCGACTCCGAATCAAGTGATGAAGAGTCTTTTAAGAAAAGAGGACTTGTCGGCATCGCCATAAAGGAAGCTCCTTCACTCTTCGCGTCTCCTACATGGTTTATGGCAAAAGTAGATAAGGTAAAATCCATTGATGATAATGCTCCTTCATATGATGAATTGATGGACATGGTTGAAGATTTAAATGAGTATATTGGAAAAGAGAAATCAAAATTTAAAGTCTTAAAGAAAGAGTATATCTATCTAAAAGACTCTTATGAGGAGCTAAAGGAAGCTCATGATTCTCTCCTCCTAAAAGACATAGAAAAATCTCATTCAAATATTGGTATTACTTGTGATTTAATAAATGAGATGCCTAGAGTAGAAAATGCGTCAAATGCTAAATCTATGTCTAGTATTTCTACTTTTTGTGATGACTTGCTATCCATACCTTGTTGCTCAAATGATGATTCAATTGTTGGTATGAATAATATTTGTGACCCTTTACTAATTGTTGAAAATCATGAGTTGAAAGAGCAAGTCACTAAGCTAAGTAAGAGCTTGGAGAGATGCTTCAAGGGTAAATCAACCCTTGACAAGTTATTGAATGTGCAAATGTGCTCATTCAATAAAGAAGGACTTGGGTATGTGCCCAAGAAAGGTAAAAAACCGGTAAATAAACCTCCAAGGTTTATTAAGCAAAGTGACAAATATTGCAATAAATGTGGTAAGGTATGACACATATCAAATGCTTGCTCAAATATTAATGTTAAATCCTACGGCATTTATGATTCTTGCTACATGCTTAAGAAATCTATAGATGGTAAAATAACTGCAAGATTTATTGGCACTTCGATTTTAGGCGTTAAAAAGAATGCTATTTGGGTGCCTAAAACCTTGATCACTAACCTCCAAGGACCCAAACAAATTTGGGTACCTAAAAGAACTTGATTCTTGTTTTGTAGGTGAACTACAAGACCGGTGGAAAACATTGGGTGCTTGATAGTGGATGCACTCAACACATGACCGGTGATAGAAAAATGTTCACCACATTCGAGAATGTAAATGGAAGTGACAAAATCATATTCGGTGATAATAGTAAAGGAAAGGTAATTGGGTTAGGTAAAATCGCTATTTCAAATGATCTTTTCATTAACAATGTATCTTTAGTTGAATCACTAAATTTCAATTTATTATCCGTCGCTCAAATTTGTGATCTCGGTTTAATTTGTTCATTCTCTAATGAAGGTGTTTCAATTTCAAATGAAAAAGATAGTGCTTTGGTTTTCAAAGGCTTTAGATTTGAAAATCTTTACTTGGTAGATTTCTCCTCAAATGCATCATGCTTACAAACTTGTTTAATTGCAAAAACTTCCTTGGGTTGGCTTTGGCATAGAAGGCTAGCTCATGTTGGCATGATTCAACTTAAAAAGTTTTTCAAACATGATCTAGTTGTTGGCTTGAAAGATGTGAAGTTTGAGAAAAATCGACTTTGTAGTGCTTGTCAAGCTGGTAAACAAGTCGCAAGCTCTCACCCTTCCAAGAGTATCATGTCAACTTCTAGACCATTGGAACTCTTACATATGGATTTATTTGGGCCAACAACCTATAAGAGTATCGGGGAAAATAGTTATTGTTTAGTTATCGTAGATGATCACTCTAAATATACATGGGTGTTCTTTCTAGATGACAAGAGCGAAACCTCCGGAATCTTCAAAAGTTTTGCAAAAAGGGCTCAAAATGAATTTGATTTTAAAATTAAGAAAATCTGTAGCGATAATGGTTCCGAGTTCAAGAATACTAAAGTTGAAGACTTTTGTGATGAACTTGGAATAAAGCACGAACTTTCCACAACCTACACTCCGGAGCAAAATGGAGTTGTAGAAAGGAAAAATCGTACATTAATTGAAATGGCTAGGACAATGCTTGATGAATATAATACTTCCGATAGTTTTTGGGCGGAAGCAATTAATACCGCTTGCCATGCCATAAATCGTCTTTATTTGCATCGCCTTTTGAAAAAGACTTCCTATGAACTTCTTGTTGGAAGAAAACCAAATATCTCTTATTTTCGTGTCTTTGGTTGCAAGTGTTATATTTTGAAAAAGGGGGTTCGTCTTTCAAAATTTGCAAGTCGTTGTGATGTTGGTTTCTTGCTTGGTTACTCTTCAAATAGCAAAGCTTATCGTGTCTTCAATCAAAACTCCAGTTTAGTTGAAGAAAGACACGATGTTCAATTTGATGAAACTAACGGCTCTCAAGAAGGGCATAAAATTTTGGATGATGTAGGTGATAAATTGTTAAGAAAGGCTATGAAAAATATGCAAATTGACGACATCAAACCTAAAGATGAACCATCATCTTCTGCTCAAGTTGAACCTCCTACCTCTTCCACAATAAGTCAAATTCAAGTGGAAGAAAACAATAATGAAGATGATCAACCATCCAACCTACCACCAAGAATCCACAATGCGATTGCAAAAGATCATCCAATAGATCAAATATTGGGTGATGTAAGTAAGGGTGTTCAAACTCGATCTCGTGTCGCGATATTTTGTGAACATTACTCTTTTGTCTCTTCTCTTGAGCCAAAGAATATAGATAAAGCACTTGATGATCCAGATTGGATGATTGCAATGCATGAAGAGCTTAATAATTTCATCCGAAATGAAGTTTGGACATTGGTGGATCGACCCAAAGAACACAATGTCATTGACACAAAATGGGTGTTTAGAAACAAGTAAGACGAAAATGGTATGGTTGTAAGAAACAAATCAAGATTGGTCGCACAAGGTTTCTCTCAAGTCGAAGGTTTGGATTTCGGTGAAACTTTTGCTCCCGTAGCTAGACTTGAATCAATTCGTATATTACTTGCTTTTGCATCATGCTTTGATATTAAATTATTTCAAATGGATGTCAAAAGTGCTTTTCTAAATGGAGAAATATCCGAACTTGTATTTGTTGAACAACCTCCCGGTTTTGAAGATCATAAGAATCCTAATCACGTCTATAAACTCTCCAAGGCGCTCTACGGTCTTAAACAAGCTCCTAGAGTATGGTATGAACGCCTTAGAGATTTTCTAGTTTCAAAAGGGTTCAAAATCGGGAAAATTGATTCAACTTTATTCACCAAACTATTAGATGATGATTTCTTTGTATGTCAAATTTATGTTGATGACATCATATTTGGTTCTACTAATCAAGACTTTTGTAAAGAATTTGGTGATATGATGTCTAGGGAATTTGAAATGTCCATGATTGGAGAACTTAGCTATTTTCTTGGACTTCAAATCAAGCAACTCAAAGATGGAACTTTCGTAAGCCAAACAAAGTATGCAAAAGACTTGATCAAGAGATTTGGAATAGAGGACGTAAAACCTATCAAAACTCATATGGCAACAAACGGTCACCTCGACCTAAATGAGGGAGGTAAATCAGTAGACTTAAAGCTTTATAGATCTATGATTGGTAGTTTACTTTATCTCACCGCATCTAGGTCCGATATTATGTTTAGCGTTTGCATGTGTGCACGGTTTCAAGCATCTCCAAAAGAGTGCCACTTGATGGCCGTAAAAAGAATACTAAGATATTTAAAGCATTCCTCTAGCATTGGCCTATGGTTTCCTAAAGGTGCTAAGTTTGATTTAATTGGATATTCGGACTCCGATTATGCGGTTTGGAAAGTGGACAGAAAAAGCACCTCGGGGAGTTGTTAATTCTTAGGGAGATCTTTATTATCATGGTCATCCAAGAAACAAAATTCCGTAGCTTTATCCACCGCCGAAGCCGAATATATTTCCGCGGGAAGTTGTTGTGCTCAATTGCTATGGATGAGGCAAACTTTGATGGATTATGGAATTAAAATTGATAAAATGCCTCTTTTATGTGACAATGATAGTGTGGTGAAAATAGCAAATAATCCTGTCCAACACTCAAGAACCAAACATATTGATATTCGCCACCATTTCTTAAGAGATCATGTGGGCAAGGGAGACATTGAAATTAGCCACATCCGAACCGAAGATCAATTAGCGGACATTTTCACCAAGCCATTAGATGAAGGCCATTTTTGCAAATTGAGGAATGAATTAAATGTTATAGACTATTCAAATATTAGTTGAAATTTTGCCTCATGTATTTTGGTTGATTTGGTGTTATTCGAAAGTTTTTGAAAGAAAATATTTTCAAAATTTTATTAAGAATATCTATGTTCATAGAAACTATATTCTCATATAGACATTAGTCTATTCTATGCATAATGATCCTTAACAATATTTATTTGAGTGCAAAACTAAGGATCATTTACAAATCAATCTAAATCTCGAAGAAATCCAGAGCTGACCCTTGTAGTCCCCGAAAAATCGGAACTACCGGCGTTGAATCACGGTACTACCGCAGTGCGGTACTACCGGAGGTAGAGTCTTGGAACTACGCGTCGCGGGAAAATGAGTTTAACTGCCAAGCGGGGGTTCTTTTCACCCGTCTCTCTCTCTCCCCGAACGGTTGTACCGTTTTCCCCCACCTCGGGCGTTCTCTCTCTCCCTCACCGAAGAACCCCAAAATCCTCTCTCAAATCCCAATTTTTCTTCGACGGTTCTTCACTCCTTGGTGATTCCTAGCTTCTCTAGGGCTTCACTCCTCCAATCTTCGAGGTAAATCGTCTAAAATCCTCGCTTTTACCGGATTATCTCAAACCCTAGGACTAAATCAAGAATGATCTAAAATATTGCGGTTCTATGAGGTTCTAGTTGGGCAAAACAACATATTTGATGTTTAATGATGTTTGTGCATCTATTCCCTGGATTCAAACCATAATAAACATCGATTTTTTCTTCAAAATCAAAAACCCTAGAACCAGGTCTGTAAAAGCGGTACTACCGCTCCTTGAGCACGGTACTACCGGCAACGGTACTACCGCTCCTCGAGCACGGTACTACCGTCAACGGTACTACCGCTCCTCGAGCACGGTACTACCGCTCTTTGAGCTCGGTACTACTGGAAGCGGTACTACCGGCCAAGATTTGCGGTACTACCGTTTTTACTGACAGAACCACAAATGTCATTTCATTCAATTTGATCCTAGTTTGATTGATCCTTTGATCTCTTTGTAACCTATCCTCTCCTTATTCAGATGGCAAGGACAAGGAATGCTACTCGCCAATCAGTTGGACCTCGTAGAGGTCAATCCTCTTCCTCCCATCCTCCTGAAGATCCAGTTGAAGAATCTCATAACAAAGGCAAAGGTCCAGCGGCATATGAGTCTGAAGATGAGGAAGTTTTCTCTCAAGCTGGGTCAGGTTCTGGATCTGATTCAGAAGAAGAGATTCCAGTAGCATCTGATGAAGAGATGGAAGATCCAGAAGAGCCTCAAATTAGCTTAAGGCTCATATCAGCTGATGACTATGCTGTCCTGCGACATAAGGATCAGTACCTCCTGCCTAGCAACTCAATCAATCCCAGATTTCATACAAAGTTCCAAGAGCAAGTCTATGAGGAGGTATATGGCCAGAACAGAAAGTTTGCTGATCACAAGTGGATAAAGTGGCAGCACATTAACAAATTGGAAAAATATGATGGTATATATGAGATGTTTCAGCAAGCTGGTCTTCATGAACTTATAGCTCTAAAGCATGATTATGATAAGGAAATCATAAGGTAATTCTATGCCACTCTCTATGTCTCTCCAGATTTCACCAAGATGAAATGGATGACAGTAACACGCTATGTGGAGTGTAGTAAGACTGATTTTGAGCGTGTCCTGCGAGTATCTTCATCCAGCAAGTGGGAGAAGATTTATGACAGACCTGCCCTGATGGTTCCTAGCTGGACAGAGCATTATGATAGAAATGCCAAGTGTGTTCCAGGAAAAATTCATAGCTTGCTACCCATTTCCAGTTTGATTAATAGGATTATTAATCACACTATTCTTCCCAAGAGTGGAAATTTTGATGCTGTTGCGTGGACATGCTTGGAACATTATTGATCTTATCTCAAAAGGGAAGAAGTTTGATGTGGTAGATGTCATAATCAGAAGTATAGCTTCTTCAAAAGATGACAGGGTAAAAAGGATTTATCATGCTCCTTTTATCATGGCCCTAATACTCAGCAAAATTGAGTACCAAGGAGGCTTAGGCACTGTTCATAAAGCCTACAAGCCAAGAGAAGGACCTCTTGTTCAGCCAGCACAGCAAGAACATATAGATCAGCCAGAACATAATGCCCCAGAGGAGGCAGCTGCAGAAGGCTCTCAGAACCAAGCCACTCTCGCTCAGATTCTTAACACTCATACTCTTATTCTCAATAATCTGATGCAGATTAAAGTCACTCAGCAGGAGATGAGGACAGCACTTACAGATTTTCAGAATGAGACTAACAACAGACTTGCTGCCCTGACAGAGACAGTTGACTCTATGGAACACCGTCTACCACCTCTTCCACGTCTACCACCTCTTCAGCGTTTCACGCGTCGTCGCCCCAATACTCCACCTGGTTCACCTTCTATCGTCGTCACAGCTCCTCAGGCTCCTGTTGCTCCAGTCTCTCCAGCTCCAACTGTTTCAGCTTCTCCACCTCCTGTTGATCCTCCTCCTCAGGATTCAGTTTCTCAGGACACAACAGCTCTTCCTTCTCCGGGTCCCTCTGCTTGATGTTTTTTTTGTACTTTGATGCCAAAGGGGGAGAAGTAGAAGTAGTAGAAGTCTTGTAAGTAGGGGAAGCAAGCTTGTTTTGAGCTTGTTGTTTTGAACCTGTTGTCTGCTTGTGCTTGTAATAGTTAACTGCTTGTGCTTGTAATAGTTAACTGCTTAATTAGAATCTTGTTGATTTTTTGTTGCACTTGTTGGTTAATACTTAATGTCATTATCTATTTTACTCTCTTGAAATGCAAATTGTTATATCAGTTTTTCTTATTTCTTGCATTTCCTCAAATCTAATCACTAAAGAAACTCATTAAAATTCTTAAAAGCGTGCTTGCAAAGCTTGTCCATAACTTATATGCACATGTTTAGGGGGAGCTTTCTTTTTTAACAAGAATATAATTCTACTTCAATTCATTCGAACTCTGTACTAGAATTATATTGTTAAGTCATCAATAGAATATACACCTGTTTCACACAAGGAGTATATTCAAAACAATCTTCCTCACATATTAGGTATGTTGTCATCAATTACCAAAAAGGGGGAGATTGAAAGCATCTAGGCCCCTAAAAATTAGTTTTGGTAATTAATGATAATATGTGAATATGGGACTTATGTGTCTGTTGAGTATTTACTAGGTTAAGTCCAAATGGTGAATATGATCTTGAAGATGCACGCTAAAGGATATCGTGAAGATTAAATATGGATCAAATCAAGGTACAAATAGCTTAGGATCCTTTTACATTTTACCGGTCTCAGGAGAAATAGTTGAAAGACCGGATTATAGGATAAATACCGTACTATTAAGAGGGATCATGTCCAAGTAACTTGATAGCATATTCTTGTGCTTTGATGATCAATTTAGGATCATGCATGAAATTGAATTTCTTTTTGAAAAGCATTCGTTGCACTGTCTAGATAATCGGTAGTACCGGCGTGTTCACGCGGTACTACCGGCAAACGGTACAACCGGGCTTGTAGTGCGGTACTACCGCACCCCGGTCGTTCCGTATAAAAAGCGGTATGTTTTTTCCAGAGAACATGTTTTTGGGTGTTTCGGTGTAAACCCTCAGAACGGTAGTACCGCTGTTCTAAAGCGGAACTACCGCTCACCCCCGGTAGTACCGATTATGCGACGGTACATTTTTCCAGTAGCAATGCAGTTTGGGATTTCTCGTGGAACGGTACTACATAACAAAGGTTGCTTTGGCAACATAGAATTTCAATTAATCTATGTAGAGCACTAGCTGACCAAATCATAAATCAATTCAACATTATTTCACAAGAGTCCACAATTTATACACAATGCATAATATATTCCTCATCCAGATGAAGTACAGATGGGAAAAAAAATGCTCATCAAGGAACATAACTTATTTGCAAGACAATCAATATAGCAGTTGACTGATTAAACTGATATGTCAAGACTTATCTTAAATCAACAAGTTAAAACTCAGGCTAACAGAGGATTGAACCAACATGACAAATCTTGAATGTCCAATTTCAGTACTATAGCCTTACGGCAACCAGAGAACAATTAACCCTTAGTTCATACTGAAATAAAAAATAGTATCTACTGATTTCTTCCAACAGAGTTTCATACAAGATTTCAAACACAATATTCATCCATCATAGAATACTAAATGTATCTGTACCACTGAAATTAATAGAGACTAGACAACAAGGTGACAACAACAGTATCAGCAATTGATTGTTTATACCTGTTTGCACAACATTGATAATACTAGAATCATCTCAAAAACAGATGATGCAAAAACTAAATCTAAAAACATCCTAATCCAGAAGCTTAATCCACAAAATAACTCAAAACAACAGAGGCTAATCTTTTGGAGAAATCTCTTGATGCTGGTGATTACAGCTTGAGGACGCTCGGCCAGATCCGAAAAAAAAACGAGAGCTCGGAGGGTGCTCGGCCGCACGCAGGAGGCAGTGGAAGCTAAAAGCCCAGAAGGACTCAGCGACACCAGCAGAATCCAGAGGTCGTGCAAAGGGGCAACAGGATCCGAAGGCGACGTAGCGGACGGAGGCGGTGGAAGCCTAGACGGAGCTGCTACGTGTAGAGGCAGTGCAAGGGCAGAGGGCCGTGGCGCGCAGACTGCTGTCACTTGAGAGTTAAGATGCTACTCAGCATGGCGTGTGGTTTGCAACTCATTCTGATGAGGACATCAAACCTAAGGATGCAACAACTGCTTCGACCTGCTGCACTGCATCCTCTACTTCAACAACATCTTCTCCAATATGACTTTCGGCTAATGCAAGACCATATTACCCAATTGGATCGAGCTACGTCTACATACCATGGTGCTACGTCTACATACCATGGTACTATCTCTACAAGCCATGGTGCTACTGCATGTGCCAAGCTGGATATGTTTTGGTCAGATCAGTTCGGAATTAACCTGACAGCATCAACTTCAAACGGACATAACTTTCACATACAGAGTTCGTTGGAGGTCCACGAGTACTTGATGGAAAGCTTATTTCGTCCTCTTTCCAACGGATCCGGCCTCACCTCCAAATTCCTTCTGTACTGACCGCAATCATCAAAAGAAGATGTCATATCATCTGTTGGGGCCAACTTGGGCTTTGTAATCGTATTGAACTTGACCCATCTGCCGACGGCCCACCTGGAGGGCATGTTACTGTTCATGTGAACAATACCCCACGAATTTAGTCCCGCCCCGCTGGTTCTATTGGATGTGTGGCTCCTCATCCCCTATTTAAGGAGGTCGCACCCCCTCTAGTTTGCTCGGATTTTGTTTAGTTAAAAGTTAGCCTTGTTGCAACTTCGTGTATTGGATTGTGTCGACTAGACCAACCATAATACCGTTTCAAAATCTCAACTCAATTCAATATTTCAATTCCTATTTACAATTTTAGATTATTTTATCTTTTTCTTGCGTGCTTCTTCGGTGTATGCAGGAATCGACCTTTGTGGTCAGGTCATCCGGGTATTCGTGCACGATTGATAACGACTTGTCAATCAGTTCAGCGATTGCGTGATTTCGAGTCTTACGTGTTCGTAGTCAGGATCGTGAGAGTTGAGCGACGACTACCGAGTTTATTGTTCTCATCTAAAGATCGGGCCAAAAATAGGACCTTAGGGTTCATCACATTCTGTTATCTTTCAAAATTCTTCTTCAGAAAAACATTGAATGAAAAGCTTGATTATTTGCTGATTGAAGGGGAGTTCCTGAATTGAGCAATCTTTTTTTGTACGAGACAATCTTTTTTGTACGAGACAATTTGTAATGTGAATTACTTTGCTCCTGTGACGATATCTTGTGACGATACTGGCTAGATCTGGGTTGCAATGGCATGCTAAGCAATCTCATGTGATTACATTAGAATATCTAGTATTATTTTTCATGAATTGTCATAATTACTCGTTGAGCTATTTGTTTGTTATTTGAACTTTATATTTTTTTGGATTGTTTTCAGAAATTTATGGTTATTTGAGAATTTTCTGGACTATTTTTTAAAAAAAATTATCTATACTGTTTTTCGCAATTTACTGATTTTATTTTGAATTTTTGGAATATTTTATGATGTTTTCGAATTTTATGGTTTTTTTTTTTTGGAAATTCCTAGACTGTTTTTAGACTTTTCCATTTTATGTGACATTTCATACCACTTTTAAATTCAAAAATTTAAATAGGTGTTATCCCCTCCAATCCAATCATGATCCAAACAATCAATCTTTGCTTCAATCCCCTATTGGATAGGTGGAAGAGGAATGAGTGGGGATTCGGTGGTGGGAGGAGGATTAATCCAATACCCTTAGATTGTCTTCCATTTCGATTGGTTTCCCAACTTGCTGAGCAAAACCTTAGTGTGATGGAATGCACTCCAATTGGATAAAACGAGTTGTTATGGCACCAAATACCAATCGTAGCAATTCAACACAATATGTGATTCTAACCAGCGTACCTAACGCAACACACGAAATGCTTGTCTTGCCTTATCACAGCGGCAATGAATGAATTTGGCAACAAACGCGAAACACGACACCGCAGCCGAGCAGCGTCCGAATCCAGAGTTCACGCACACGCTCAGTCCGATGGCCGGAGCCGGAGTTGATGTGAGGAGTACCTGTACGAAATACGAACTCAATGCAAGGTAGCTCATCATTCAGGTTCAAGTTCTCTTCGAGATGAATTTGAATGTCTATTATGACTATATACATTCTTAGTTGGTGCAGAGATCAGATATTATACTTCCATTTCTTTTATAAAAAAATTACAAGGCAGCCCACCTCAAAAGCACCGACGAGTCCGCGGTTCGACTCGCCCGGTCCACCACACCTCGAACCGAGTAGCCCCCACGGATTGCGAGGAGGAACCAACGCTAGTGCAGCCTCCCGGTCCATACACCGGGTGTATTACACCCGGACCACGCACCCAGCCCATCCCATCCCCGTACGCAGCTCCCAGCCTTATTACCCCGAGCTACCGGGCGCGCGCGGCTCATCTGAGCCCTCGGTCCGGTGTTACGCCCGCTCTTCGCCGTCCGATCAGCCCTCTCGTACTGCCTGGGTGCAGCTTTTCTTTTTCTCCTTGCGCAGTTGCGCTTTTCTTTCTTTCTCGCCAACATAATACCAACACCGTTACACCTTCACACACACTCCGCCGACTCCCCTTGCTCCCTCTCATCTCATCTCTCTCTCTCTCTTCCCCTGCAATGGCGTTCTCCGGCGAGGCGGCGGCGGCGGCGGCGTCGGCGTAGATGGCGGCGTGCGCGGTGCATCCTGGCTCGGCAAGTGCTTACCCACATCTGCTAGTACTAAAAGGTACTAGTTCTTAGAGTCCCCATTTCTAGCTAGAGCTTAATCACTTACATTTGGTTTCTTCTCCTCTTCAATTTGCAGGAGAGAAGAGGGCGCCGTTTGAAGCCTGGAGGCCATCTGCTGAAGATTTAAGCGAAGCCCATTTCTCGTACCTTCTTCCCTCCCTCGGAATCGCCTTCTTGCGGCGTTTCTTGGAGCATTTTGGAGCCGTCTCCGTGTGCTTCCGAGGCCAAAAAGCCCTCCTTTCTCGTTGCTGTTTGTGCCATGCCACCATTTGGGCTCCAAGTCGCGGCAATGCGGCATCTCGTGCTACTGGTTCTTGCCCACCTCGTCTTCTTCGCGGAAGCCAAGGGCGGTGCCGGCGCGGGCTCGGCGGCGGCGCTGGATGACGACGTGCTGGGCCTGATCGTGTTCAAGGCCGACGTGGTGGACACGGAGGGGCGCCTCGTGACGTGGAACGAGGACGACGAGCGGCCCTGCGGCTGGGCCGGGGTCACCTGCGACCCGCGCACCGGCCGCGTCTCGGGGCTCTCACTCGCCGGGTTCGGCCTCTCCGGCAAGCTCGGCCGTGGTCTCCTACGCCTCGAGTCGCTCCTCCTCTCCCGCAACAACTTCTCCGGCGACCTCCCCACCGACCTCGCCCGCCTCCCGGACCTCCAGTCGCTGGACCTCAGCTCCAACGCCTTCTCGGGCGCCATCCCGGAGGGATTCTTCGGCCAGTGCCGCTCCCTCAGCGACGTCTCCCTCGCCGGCAACGCCTTCTCCGGCGACATCCCGCGCGATGTCGGCACGTGCGCCACCCTCGCGTCTCTGAACCTGTCCTCCAACCGCCTGGCCGGCTCACTACCGAGCGACATTTGGTCCCTCAACGCCCTACGCACGCTGGACCTCTCCGGCAATGCCATCACCGGTGACTTGCCGGTCGGCATCAGCCGGATGTTCAACCTGCGGGCGCTGAACCTGCGAAGAAACCGCCTCACAGGCAGCCTCCCGGACGACATTGGGGACTGCCCGCTGCTGAGGTCAGTGGACCTTGGGTCCAACTCGCTGTCTGGCAACTTACCGGAGTCCCTGCGGAGGCTCTCCACTTGCACAGACCTTGACCTGAGCTCAAACCAGCTCACCGGGAATGTTCCAACGTGGGTTGGAGAAATGGTGAGCTTGGAGATGCTGGATTTGTGGGGGAACAAGTTCTCCGGGGAGATTCCGGAGTCTATTGGTGGGCTGATGTTATTGAGGGAGCTGAGGTTGTCTGGAAACGGGTTCACTGGTGGCTTGCCTGAGTCAATTGGTGGATGTAGAAGCCTAGCGCATGTTGATGTGAGCTGGAATTCTCTAACGGGTGACCTGCCTGCCTGGGTCTTTGCATCGGGCGTGCAATGGGTGTCGGTGTCGGATAACACATTGAGTGGGGAGGTATTGGTGCCTGCGAATGTTTCTTCGGCGGTTCGAGGTGTGGATTTGTCAAGCAATGCGTTTTCAGGACGGATCCCATCGGAAATCTCGCAGCTGCTGACCTTGCAGTCGTTGAACATGTCTTGGAACTCACTGTCTGGGAGTATTCCGGCCAGCATTGTGGAGATGAAGTCACTGGAGTTGCTTGATTTGACTGCAAACAGGCTCAATGGGAGCATTCCGTCTACCCTTGGCGGAGAGTCATTGAAAGTGTTGAGGCTGGGGAAGAACTCCCTCACTGGGGAAATCCCAGCCCAGATTGGCAATTGCTCTGCCCTTGCATCACTGTAAGTTTAAGCTCCTCTGTCTGATTCATTTCGATGGCTAGGCCAATATTTGGAGTTGTTCAAGCCATTCTACCTTTTATTGTCTAACGCTACATGGTCCTCCTTTTTTTGCTTGATTACTGTTTGCAGGGATCTTTCACATAACAATCTAACAGGAGCGATTCCAGCAACAATAGCCAATCTCACCAATATTCAGACTGTTGATCTCTCTCGGAACAAGCTCACTGGTGGTCTGCCAAAGCAGCTCTCTAATCTCCCCCACCTCATTCGCTTCAACATTTCACATAACCAGCTCTCTGGGGATCTCCCACCTGGTAGCTTTTTTGACACTATCCCCCTCTCATCAGTGTCTGACAACCCTGCCCTTTGCGGTGCAAAGCTCAACTCTTCTTGTCCTGGTGTGCTACCAAAACCAATTGTGTTGAACCCAAAGTCTTCTTCCAATCCGCTACCTCAGACCGAGCCTGCGCCAGATGGTATCCGTCACAACAAAACCATACTGAGCATCTCAGCCCTTGTCGCAATTGGTGCTGCTGCTCTCATTGCTGTTGGTGTCATAACCATTACTGTACTTAACCTTCGAGTACGTGCCCCAGGCGCTCACTCTGCTGCTGAACTAGAACTCTCAGATGGATATCTCAGCCAGTCCCCTACAACTGATGTGAACGCAGGCAAGCTTGTCATGTTTGGAGGAGGCAATCCAGAATTCAGTGCTAGTACCCACGCTCTCCTGAACAAGGACTGTGAGCTTGGCCGTGGTGGTTTTGGCACTGTCTACAAGACCACTCTTCGAGATGGACAACCTGTTGCCATTAAGAAGCTGACCGTGTCAAGCTTGGTTAAATCTCAAGATGAATTTGAGAGAGAAGTGAAGATGCTGGGCAAGCTACGCCACCGCAACCTTGTTGCACTCAAGGGCTATTACTGGACACCATCACTTCAGCTTCTTATCTATGAGTTTGTCTCTGGGGGCAACTTGCAAAAACAACTGCATGAGTCGTCCACTGCAAATTGCCTTTCATGGAAGGAAAGATTTGATATAGTCCTTAGTATAGCAAGAAGCCTGGCTCACCTCCATCGGCATGACATTATCCACTACAATCTGAAGTCAAGCAATATTCTGCTCGATGGATCAGGCGAGGCCAAGGTGGGGGACTACGGATTGGCAAAGCTACTGCCTATGTTAGATCGGTATGTTTTAAGCAGCAAGGTCCAGAGTGCACTTGGTTACATGGCACCAGAATTTGCATGCAGGACTGTGAAGATCACTGAAAAATGTGATGTGTATGGATTTGGAGTACTTGTCCTTGAGGTCCTGACAGGGAGGACACCAGTGGAGTACATGGAAGATGATGTTATTGTGCTGTGTGATGTGGTGAGGGCTGCTTTGGATGAAGGGAAGGTGGAAGAGTGTGTCGATGAGAGGCTGTGCGGAAAATTTCCACCGGAAGAGGCTGTTCCTATCATGAAACTTGGTTTAGTCTGCACTTCTCAGGTTCCTTCCAATAGGCCAGACATGAGCGAGGTGGTGAACATATTGGAGTTGATCAGATGCCCCCAGGATAGCCCAGAAGCCGAATTAGGTTAAGCTCTATCTGCTTTGGTCCCCTTTTTGCCGGTTTCATTTTGAGATCCTTCTGCCTCGTAACTGATTAAATGATGAAAGAGGAAGAAAACCCTATCTAGTGTGGTTTAAGACAGTAGGAGCGAAGTGTGAAGTGCCTTGGTAGTCTTTTGGTAGTCAAGGAATGCATGCAATAGTTTCATGGCCTATGGCTGTTGATGTGTTTGACTTTGATCCTCATCAGTATGATATCTGTTGTGGATCCTCTCACATCAATTATATAAGCATGAGTCATCTTTAGAAAATATTGATGTTCCATATAGTTCTGGTGGCTTCTTTGCAAATCCTCTGTATTTTCAGTTTCAATTATGCAGCGTGATCATGTGATGCAACCTGTGTGGCGTCCCTCTAATATTATTTTGGAAGCTTGCCACATTTTGGTCATTTGCTTTCTAACCACATATGACAATCCAATTGATCTAATCCTTTTTCCTGTCATTTCTAGCTAAGTCGAGCTGTATTTTCGAACTGATATGCAATTGAGCACCGATAATTCCCTTCTTGTGTCTATTTGCAGTGTTTTACCTGGAACATAAAAACATTTCAGTTAGCACTTAAGCCTTTTCTTGTCTGAGAATTTCCATTGTTTCATTGCCCCCAAATAAAAAACAAAAAAGATAAAGAAATTAAAATAAACCGGTGGTTTTGTGTGCGCTAAGTGCCAACAGTTTCCTGCATATTTGTACAATCTGTCTTCTGGTTCAGAAATGCCTGCTTGTGTGAGAGTTCTGTAGGCAGAACTTGAGGTGTTTTTTTTTTTGCTCGATTCGATTTTCAACCTTATGGTATTGTACTTGAACCAACTCACAAGTACTTATCACTCCACATATCGAGTGGGCAGTCAGAAAGTTTGGTGTTTGTTTGTTCATCTACCTGACTTTTCTTGGAATCATACAGACAAATCGAAACAGGTTGATATGGATTGACCCCACCCTGATGACTTACTGACTAACTGTAAATGCACGTGTATAAAGAAATGGAGATGTTTGCATTGTACATTTGTCCCCTTTCTAATGTACTTTGGTTCCTCCTATAGTTGTCAATTCTATTCTGGATATTATTCCGGTTTGCCCCTTGATATAGAATACGTTGGTACCAGTCTATTCCGGTGTATTATTCTAGATTTTAATATAATAATATTTATTTATTATATGTAATTATATGCTTACATAATTTTACTTGGAATCTCACTTTAAATACATAGCCATAGAATAAAAATAACATATAGTTCAATAACTTCGTAAATACAAAGATCATGCGTAGTTAAATAATACAACATGAGTTTATAACCTCATACATTTTACCATAATCTAGCATACTAGTCTAGCATAATTTCACTTATCGAAGGAGTAGTATTAGACTGGGTCTTCCAAGCTGATTCAAAGGAATGATCACTTCAATTTTGTTTGGTATCGGAATGGACCATAATGACGTATTAAGACTGGTACAGGATTGAGGATTGAGGCTACGGTGTGCCGGTACGGCATACCAAAATGTAATTGATAAGTATGGTTCTTCCTCCTTGGTGCTGCTGCAAGAGTATCTCTGTTTATTTTATCTCCTTCCCGAGAAGGGAGGGGACAACCTGTACTCTAAAATCATGGTACAGTGACCTGTCTTCAACAAACTAATCAAGAGACTAGTTGCTTTAGTACTATATTAATATTTGATGGAGTCAAAGTTTACTTGAGCTGAATGAACTTTTGGGCTATGATAAGTGCAATGCTAAGCACACTTACAGACTGATGCCTCAGTTGATCGCCACGAGGTGCGGCTCGCGGGATCATGCATGAACAAGGCATTTGCCGGACGGCATAGGCCGATCGGCCGTGTCGGTCGGTCGCATCGAGTGCACCAATGAGGCTCCGGTGACTCGCAGGTCGCCCACGGAGTGCCGCGCGGTGGCCGGCGCTTGGTCCGGGCATCACCGCGCCGCGGCCGGTGGCACTTCGGACATGCCAAAGACGCCGAGGAGATCGACGGCGATCGGGCGCCGTGGACAAACAACCTGCCACCGCCACGCGCCACGAGATCCCGAGAAAGTGGTGCAGGTCGCCGAGGTCCGTCATGGCGAACTCCGAGTGGAGGCGCGCGATGATGTGCTCAAGTAGAGCGGTGACGATGCCGTGAGGATGATGTCGCCGACGCATGTAGCGGTAGGCGACGCTATCTCCATCTTTGTAAACAAAGAGAGATGCATCGGACTTGGTCGCAGTGAAGCCGATGCGACAGATGTACGAGGCGGTTACCGGTTCCACGCCGGGAGCTCGCTGAGCCCGTCTGATGACTTCGCAGTAAGACGACATAATCGGGGTTGGCGAGTCGATGAAGCCCGACGGCCGGCGAGAGACGGCTTCTCCAGTGACCGTGGAGGAAGGCGTTCTTCACATCGAGCCGTGAACGTGCCGCACGCGAGGCGGCGATGCCGAGGACGGTGCGTGTCGTCGCCGGTTTGACAACCGGTGAACGCCTCGTCGTAGTCGACGCCGGCTGCTGAGAAGCTCTGACGACCCAACAGCCTTGTGCCGTGCCGTGGAGCCGCGAGTGGAACTTGTGCTTGTGCTGACCACTTGCCGGTGACAATGTTAGCACCGCGGTCGAGGGACGAGGCGCCAGTGCCGCGGTCCATGAGAGTTTTGTACTCCTCGCCATCGCAGCAGCGCCAACGGGTCGCCAGTCACACGCGGTAGTTCGCCGAGATCGGCGAGGCCGGTGTGGCGAGAGGTTGAGGCGGTGACGGGCGTGAGATCGCCGGCTCGAGATCGCGTCGTGGCGCGCGAAAGGTGGCGGTGGCGCCGAGCGCCACGGTGTCGAGGGTGTCGGGGCACCGGAGGCACGGGCCGCGCGGCGCCGCCGGTAGACGATGGGACGCCCGCCAAAGTGGAGCGCAGCCGGGCGCTCGCCGTGAGCGTAGGGTCGACAGGCGCCGCCGCAGCAGCGGCGGCGGTCGGCGCCAAACTAGTCGGCCGGCGGGTAGGACCGGCGTAGATGATGGCCGGTCGGAGGTCCGCCGCTCAACCTCGCGACGAGGAGCAACCGAGGCGACGCGGTCGCCAACGCCAATAAGCGAGCTCCGTCGTTGAAGATAGTCCTGCATCAAAAAATCCAAAGAAGATGGCAAGCGGTATCGCCGAGGGTGCCGAGGCGAACGGAACACTGCATCATCAAGACAACATGGCGTGAGATGATAATGCGACTACCGGACATATCCAGCAACTGCACTACCTTGTGGGAGGAGGGGTAACCAAGGAACACGCATGGAGTCGAACGAGGAGAGCTTGTGAGGTGTCGTGGCACTAATGTTCGGATAACAGAGGCACCAACACACGGAGGGAAGAATAATCCGGAGTTTGTGGTGCGGTCGGTAGGGGATACCGTGATGAATGCAGAGAGGACGGCGCCGGTTAAGCACATATGTGGCAAGCAGCTAGAGCTTCGCCCGATAGGGTGGAGGCATGGATGCATGAATCGCCAGGTGCGGATGGTGTTGTTTATAGTGCGAAGGATGCGCTCGGCTTTGCCGCTTTGTGGCGAGGTGTACGACACGAAAAAGCGTAAGGCAATGCCGCGACTAGTAAGAAAGGTAGTGATGGCATTGTTGACGAATCCGGTGCCGTTATCGGCTTGAAGCATTTGGGCGCACGCCGAACCGTATGGGCAAAAGCTACAAAATCGATAATATGACGCGCACATCGATTTATGGCGTAAAGGAACGACCAGCGTAAATGAGTAATCATCAAGTAACACAAGATAGTATTTATAGCCTAAGCGCTAAGAACTGGAGATGTCCAAACATCACGGTGAAGTAAAGCAAAAGGAATAGTAGTGACAGACGTGGAACTACTAAATGGGTGCCGCGTGTGCTTGCTGTCGGCGTGCATGACACAATGACCGCGGACTTTATTACAAGCTTATGACCGACATGTGTTGTAGTTTGGCGGGGCGAAGGACCGGTGACCAAGGCGATGATGCCACGGGGTGGACGAGGTGGCGAGATCGCAATCGTGGGGCGTGGACGAAGGAATGGTGTAGAGGTCCGCGCGCTATTGCGGCGAAAAATCACGCGCCCGTCCGCCGATCTCAATAAAAACCGGCGCCAAACTCAATGGAATGATTATTGTCGCGAGTGAATCGACTAACAGAAAGCAAATTGCGCACTAGAGCGGGAGCAATGAGGACATCGCTAGGTGAAATGTGGTGTCGCCATCGTAGGGTGGATGTCGCGCGACCGAAATTGGTATGGTGCTGCCATTGCCTGCGATAATGAAGGAATTGGATGGGGTATGCGGAGAGCAGATACCATCCGCCGACGACATATGAGCGATGGCGCCGGTGTCGAACCCAGTTGTTGGCGCCAAGCGCCATCCGTTCAAGCGGTGACAAGGTCGCCTGATCCCACCCGCCGCACCTTGCGAGGTGGAGCAGTAGCGGCTGCGCGGCGCCGCACCGAATGGGCGCAAGCGGTGTGCGCAGCGGTGTGCGCCAGATGCCGGCCGTGGAGGACGCCACGGTTCTTTGCGACGCCATGCGGTCGCCATCGCCTTCGCATCGCGCTTCACGGAGTGAAGCACATCCAGGCGGCCGGCGGGTGCGCCGCGGCTGCCGCCGCCGCTCGTAGTTACGCCGCGCCGCTTTTCTTCCGACGCGGTTGCCTCGTGAAGCTGCCGCCGCTTGGCGCCGGATCGACCGCCTGCTGCTGAGTTGCCGCCACCGTGGCGTGACCCCGCCGGCGTGCTCAGCCGTGAGCGGCGGCGTGGCATGCCGCCGCAGGCGAGGTGCCGCGTGAAGCGCAGCTCGGTGGCGACCTTGGCCTCGCTGGCAGACGAGTTCCTTCAAGACCGCCGCGCGGTGGCGGTTGGGCGCGGGATCTGAGTCGGCGATGTTGCCGAGGTGCCGGAGAAGCGAGGGTTGAGGCCGCGCAGCAGTTGAGGACGAGCCGCGAGTCGAGGACGGCGTAGAGCCAACGCCACGCAACGCGCCGGCGGTGGCCTTCATCTTCCGCGCAAGACTCGCCGATGGAGAGAGTACCGCGCCATGGAGTGGAACCTGGTCGAGGAAGACGCGCGCGGAGGCCTTGTTCGCCGAAAGAGGGCCGATGGCGACCCACACCGCGGGCGTGCAGTCGCGCGAGGGCGAGGCTAAGAACGCCGCCCGCGACGGAGCCGAGGAGCCACCAGGACGCAGGAGTCGGCGATCTCCCACCGAGCATCCCGTGGCGCCGCGGCGATCCGCCGACGTGTGAGCGAGTCCGAACTTGCCGCACGTGGAGAGGAAGAACGAGGACCGGCCGGTTGAAGTTGGGACGCTTCAACTCTAGAGTCACCGGACGTGCGACTTGACGCGCGAGCGCCGCGTAGGGGCGGCAAGATGGGCGGCAGCGACGCCGGATCCGGTGGAGGCCATGGTAGCACCGATGACGAGGAGGACGCCGCCATGCGTGGAGATGTGGCCGGTGAGGTGCACGGCCGGGGAAGGTGCGCCAGGAAGGAGGTTTGGCCATTGGGGGGGTGGCGGGGTAAATGGAGGTGGCGCCGGATGGGGAGTGCGCGGTGGGAAGGCACGGCCGGGAGGTAGGACGCTGGGCGCGGAGGAGAGGCCGGCCGGGGAGGAAGCCGACCGAGGTGGCCGGGAGGCGAAGGGTGGCGGGGTGGCCGTGGGTAAATGGAGGTGGCGCCGGTGGATGGGGTTCGGCCGGTGGGCAAAGGCCGGGAGGTAGGGCGTCGTGTGGCGGAAAGCCACACGAGGCGGGGATTAGTTAGAGTTGTTGGAGGTTTGTTAGGGAGAGAGAGAGGCCACGGAGGGGAGGGGTGGGGCGTTTTGGGTTGGGGGTGGGGTGGGCTAGGGTTTAGCCAGTGAGGTGCTCTGATACCATGTAGAATGAGATTGGGGGAATCACCACACACCCAAGTGGGGGGTGCCTTTCATATATATAGCCATGTACAGGTACAGGGGTACATTAGTAATTATCCTAATACTAAGTCCGGTCATCCTCATGGATTTCCATTTTCCTTGCATTGCTCTAGCTTTGCTCTCAGTGGTAATGAAAAATAGCATACATGCACAACTATTCTCTTATAATTCGAGTTTTCAGAGTGATCGATTTTGGCATGTGTTAAGTTTCAGTTTGTAAGCCTAGCATTTTTGGCTGTGGAGCCTAATTAACAACGACATGGATAAGCATTGCCTAGCGCTGGCGTATCACGGCATGTGTGCATAAACAAACAACGAAGTACCTGAAAATGCAGGAAGAAGTCACACATTACGATGATTGTGTTGGCACTGCATCCGGAGCTTGTTTTGCAGTGAGCATAATCTTCTTATTTGTCGGTCCCCACAAACTACTCGGTGTATGTATGCATTCTATCGCCCAACCAAAGGGAGTTGCTAATTAGACTATTGTGGTTAACGCCCCTTTGTGACCATCAAATCAAGAGCCCATATACGCAATGCAACTCAGCGGGGTTCTTTATTTGTTTGGAGCTTGGCCAACTCTCTGTCGTGAAGTTGTGCGAAGCATATGCCAGTTACTGCTAGGAAGCACACTGCCTCCCATGGCATTTTATTCGTTGCTTTGATCTAAACAGCAACCAGTGAAGACGAACAAGCTACAGCCTTGGCCTGTGACCTGAAGATGTCTCTGAACCAAGATGGTAGCATGTGTGTGTGTATACGCTAATGGCACTGGGTGCACGACAGTTCACAAAAGAGCAGCTTTGGCACCACAATCTTGGTTGGGCCCTGTCCAATCTGCTCACTCTGTTCGCTCCCCACTGAGAAATTTTCAGGCAAAAACCACAGCGCGTGGGGAAGCAGAGAGGAGGGAAGAGGCATCACCTCTCCGGGGTAGTAGCTTTTTATGATCGTCCGTCCGTCTGCTAGGTTCAGAAAAGTGCACAAGAGAATCTTTGCATGGGGTCTATATAATTGCTCAGCGAGAATCCAAAGCGGTGAACTGGTGATTTCTTGTTCAGAAGTCGGTGTTCATTTGACTGTGCAACTGTGCATGCCATAATTAACGACTCTGCCAAAAGCAGTAACCGGCGATGTACAGCTTAAAGCCTTTGGACATGTATGGCTATTAATTAGTTGTAAATCATGCCTAGCCTCTCTCTCTCTCTCTATCACCTAGAGCACAATCAGCTCGGCTGTTCTCTATCATCCAGGACAGGATCGGTGTGCGATGTAGAGTGGAGGCTGTGCAGCGCTAATCAACGAATCCACAGTAAAAGGGCGGGGAAACAAATGGCGGAGCGGTCGATCCAGAGTGTAGATCATTCGATTCTGCCAAGGGCTACACAACGTACGATCTCCGTACCATACATCGGAGCAAACCACTTGCGCGCTTGGTGATCGTAGACGGAAGTGATTCGCGTAAGACGATTCTTTTTCCGTCCTACGCGCTTACGGCACACGTGTCTTTGCCGAAGAGGAGCACAGACACGCAGGGCGGCTGAGAGAGACAGGAAGACGTACACGCGCAGGAAACTCACGTGATTTGCTCTATCAGAGCATTTGTTTTTTGATGAAAAATATCAGAGCATTTGTTTCTTAGTTTGTTACTAAGAGAGAGTACTCAATCTAATAAAAAGAAATAAGTTTTTCAACGGATTATTTCTTAAGTTTGTGTCTAAAACTTTAATTGCTACAAGTGTGTATAATTCTTGATGATCAATAATGAAGTATAACTTTGTGGTCTACATATTTTAGCTCATTTATTATATCAATAATAAAGTCGACTGCACAAATGATCGGGTGGATATTTTGCTTTAAGACAGTGGGACCCACAAAACGCGTCTTTCGGTAACAAGTAAGTCTCCATAGAGTATTTAGTTGTTTCTTGTGTCTTGGTATTAACAATTTGATAGTTTTTTCATTTAGAAACAATCTCACCTTCTCTCCTCCACATCATCTATCCTCCACATCACCTAAATACTGATGTGACAACCTTTTAGTAACAGCTGACGTTGACTGTTATAGATAATCTCATAACACTATCATATGTATCGTAGAAAGTAGAAACTCATGTGACGCCGACGTAAATTGGCCGTTGCTAGAGACGGGGCTTCGTATATATGCATGCGCTGGGCCTCTTGGAGGTTTCTCACCTGAACGTGAGGCTCGGCTGTCCTGTTGCACAGCCCCAGAAACAAACATTAGTGCTCCATTACCTCCCGTTCTTTCGATCTTGCATTGGCTCTTCTTGTATACTACTGGTGTTGGTCAATTGGGAACAGGACAGGAGAGCAAGATGAGCAAAACTAATAAAACCGGGTGGACAAATTTTCCATCTCCAGGGGAAAAGACTATCATCTCCTATAAGATATATTCCTAATTCACCTTTTGGAGCTTTCACTCTTACATAAAGCTCTTGTTTTGACATTTTAAAATTGAGTGAAGGTTTTTTTTTAACCAAGAAATCGATATTCAAAATCATTCCAGACAGGTGTGGGGTTTGGACCTTGGAGCACCCGGGCTGCATGAAGCTTTTTTTACTCCCTAGTCCCTATCTACTCCAGTGGTGGTGGTGGTGGTGGACCAAAATGACGTGGTTTTCATGATCATAAGTTCACAACAAAGCAGGAGGAAGTAGACAAAGCTTTGGCTGGTGCGCGTGGCCGGGCGCCTTTTGAGGTGGGACCTGCGAGGAGTTTTTTTTTGGCTTATTTTGGGTTCCGAATTAACAAAATATGTTAAGGGTAAAAAAGTAAAAATTTTGCTACTAAGTATAAATTGTTCGTATTAGAGACAACATCTCAATAATTTAGAATTATCAAATAAATAAGAAAAAAAATATATAATATAAAGTATTTAGCCTAATTATCATCCTTTATATCTAAAGCATCTAGTAAATAATTGTTATTTTCGAAAATGTTTTTCGTGTGCAGTTGAACACCCTGGTTGGTCCGCCACTACGTGGGAACAAATTCCTGTGGATGGCACGACGATGGGACGCGTCCTTTTGGAGGGCACCGCCGCAGTGCCATGCAGCTTTGGCAAGCAAAAGGCTTATATGCACGACGCTGCACCTGGTTGAGACCTGAGAAAAGGTTCTGCAGGTGGGCCGTTTCTTCTCTGTGGGGGAGCAAAGTGGAGGCGGAGCTCATGATTTGCACTCATCATGGCGATGAGGTACTTCGCCATGGTATCTTTTAGCTCTGCTACTGCTTCTTGATTGTTATGATAATAACAATAGGTGTAATAATAATCTGCACATCAAAAGATGTTGACCTCAAAACATAGAGTTTGAAGCCTGCGCATAGAGTTTGGACGGACATTAAAACAAATGGCCTCTTTTTTTTAAGGAACGAAAAGGTCAATAACCACAGGGGGGACGGAGTGAACGAACTTGGACGAATCCAACCGTTGGATCATCTGGACTGGGCTTTGATAAAAGGTCGATATGACATTGTGAAGGCAAATCAATGGTTGACATTATTTACACAATTTGGGTGGGAAAAAAGATGGCTAATCCAGATTCAAAACTGGTGCATTATACTAATCTAATCGACCATGACAAGAATCCAGGGCAGAAAACTCTTGACTATGGGGATGAGAAGTCGTGTGCCATTCGTGTGGAATCCACGGACTACTAGGCCATTGGACTTGTTTTCAAGGGATCCGGATGCCCTGTATTACTGCAAATGTTCATTGTGTGAACATTTTTTGTGAATGCGTGAACAACACTTTATAGTGGTACTATAGCAACAACATTTACTGTAGCAAAAACACTACAACAAAAATATTGTACCTGTTGATCTCGACTTTTGATTTTTGATTAGACGGTGAAGATCACATCCTAATGTCATGCATTGTAGATCCTCTGCATTGAATAGAGGATTCATTTTTGTTTTCAAGATGCTGATCGTGAGTCCAACAAGTACTCTTCATTTTGTGCGAGGGAAGCCATCGGATGCATGCGCCAGAGCATACTAGCTGAGTGCTTGTGCTTTGCTATGGATAAAAAAACATATTACTCTATCACATCGAGCCATTGTTATTGAGATCTGTACCAACCCGCGTCGTGTCTCCATATGTATTGTCGAGCTCAGCGCATCAGCCTACAATACATCCTTGGCTCCGACACGATGCCTGGTTGAGCTCTGATACAGAGAGGGTTCAAGAAAAGATGAGTATATTGCTGCTTGTTCTGCATTCTATTAGGGATGTTTCCCTCTGATATATGGTTTTCAACAAAAACTGAAACTCCCTATGTTATTCGAAGACTCATTGAGTCGTTGTTGTGATTTGGGAGCGGTTCTGTGAATGTTGCTTGGTACGACAATAATGCAAGTAGTTTCAATAGAAGACATAACAAACTTAGCCGGTAAAAAACATATTACCCTAGCACGTCACGTCACCATTGCCTGGCTTGGCTTGCGCCACGCCGTCAACCCAACAAGACACCTGGTTTAGCTCTATTGCGGTCCGTGTCGTGCCTCCGGCACTATGTTCGTCTTACGTCGTACCCTTGGCTACGTCTCCATGCTGGGGAAATAAATAACAAAACTTTAATTATTTGTAATCGAACCTGATAAGATATTAACCGCACAA
The DNA here is from genome assembly GCA_036346255.1 of Ampelocalamus luodianensis. NCBI lineage: Eukaryota > Viridiplantae > Streptophyta > Magnoliopsida > Poales > Poaceae > Ampelocalamus > Ampelocalamus luodianensis. Next base: position 26,981,286 of record CM070622.1, read on the forward strand.
GAAAAATCAAGAAATTAGTAAAAATGGCAATAAGCTAGATTTGCAACAAATTGCATAACGAGTAAGCAATTGCTTGACTGAACTCGTTCCATTTAACACCGTCAAACAATTCTTTATATGCATAACCTAAAGCATTGTTTTTAGAACATATACCCAAAGCGGATTAATAAACTCTTTTGAAGCAGATATAAAGATAAAAAAGTTAGAGCGGCATCACTTGCATTACATGTAGAAGACTAGTTAAATCAAATGCTTTTGAATCCTCGGTTCAAGTCCAAGACTGCTTTATTGTTTTCTTGATTAGAAAGGGAATCTAGCACGAACAAAGCCATTGCTTGTTGTCCAAAGCATTTTGCTTAAGCAGCAACTCATAAGGCTTCAATGTGAACTTTTTCTTCCAACATCATGTAGGAAGGATTAGTACAATTCATTAGCGATAAACTTTGTGCTGTTCGTAAGGTGTATTGATGGAAAACAGTCACAAACAAACAATGCCTATCAAAGAATTACCTACTCGATAGATTTGTTGTGCAGAAAGCAATAGAGCTGGAGTGTTACTGTGTTAGTATCACATCTGTCTCCTCTTCGCAAGTCGCACACTGGTGCTACCTTGCACCATCGGGCGCCAGGCAACCGCGTTGGCCGCCAAGGGTTGGGACCATATCACGCTGGCCTCATTGATGCCAAGAATAGGGGATTCGTCCAGTGTTGGAGCTATTCCTGGGAGGTGAAGGTAGATGAAAGGTCTAGGGTGCGCTGGTTGGAAAGGAAGACGACTTGTTGGGATTTGTTCGGGAGAAGGGGGCGTCGCGACAAGGAAAGCGGGGAGGCTGCACAATCAGAAGTAGCAAAATAGGAGGAAGGGTTCGCGAGGGATTCGGGTGGCGACGGCTACGCTCATATAAATTTTTTCAAAGAGAAGGGGTCGCGATGGATCCAAGGTGATGAGGCTGGGTCCACACGCCAGCATGCAATTTCTCGAGGGGATAAGGGTTGCAACTTGCGAGGATTGGAGGAGGATGCGAAGAACGTATCACTCACTATACATTGTGATCCGACTCAATCCCTTCAGATTGACTCGGAATTTGAACTAAAATTGATTTTAATATAAAGAAATTGGTTTTAATCCCTCCCTATCTAGACCCTAAGGGGTACAGATAAAGATATCTACGCTCCATGTGAGCATGCATCATTGTGCGGGTCTCCTACACAGAATACAACGTGTATCATTATCAGGTGGAGTATTTACTAGTGATAGCCCCAACCAATCTCGATTGTTATTGTAACAACCTCTTCTTCTTAGGCATCACTTGGAAAGCGGAAAATCTAGCACTGGATTCCAGCTAAAAAAATCAAATTCTAAATTACATCGTTCGGATCACAATCAGATTCTACGTTTGCAATTAAAGATGTGTGCCAGCTTTGTTACTGTACTGAGGCGAGCGGCCAGTCCATCTGTATGGCATTTTCTTTTCTTTCTTTTTTTTGTAAAAAAAAAACTCAACAACGGTAGTTCAAGTAGTCAAATTATCCTGATCGTAGTTATCCTGATCGTAGTAGGCTGTGGGCTTTGGGCCGCACTTCAAGAGGTGTTGTGTACTCGAGTATGACACCCCAAAACCATTTTTCTACTTTTCAAGATAACCCACAAAGTCAAAAGGTCCAACCTGTACCTTCACCTAAATGATAAATCATCCCTTTGCTTTCTAACATACGGCCCAAGAACGTCTTGATAGGGCTCTTCCACTGTCGTGCCAGATTGCTAGCCGACAGATGACTTGGGCCTTAACGAGTCGGCACTAACGATGATTTTGCCATGAAGCTGACATCGATTGTCACCAAGATTGGGGTCCAAGAGACAAGATGGAAGAGATTTATGTGGTAAGAAAATTTCTTCGTGCTATCCCTGGGAAGTTTGCACTAGTTGTCACGACGCTCGAGCAGTTTAGGGACCTCAAGGCAACGAAGGTTGAAGAATTGATCGGCCGTTTGAAAATGCACGACGAGGGAGCTTGTCTCTTTAGTGGTGGCAAAGAAGAGCACCTGCTCATAACCTGTGCCGAGTGGGAGGCCAAGGCGACGAACAAGGAAGGTGAACAATTCATCGACGGCGCCTTCAAGTCAAAAGAAAAGGGAGGTCGATGGCGTGGCAGGTGTGGCCGTGGTCATGGCCGCAGTAGGCGTGGGCATAGTGAGTGCAGCGACAATGAGCGTGTCGTTGAGTTCGGCAAGAAGAAGTTTGACAAATCCAAGATCCGCTGCTACAACTACAATAATCTCGGCCATTTCGCATCGGAATGTCGTAGCAAGAAGGAGCAGAAAGCATACATTGCTGAGAAGAACGATGATGACAAACCAGCACTAGTAATGTCCGAGGTATGCGACCTTGTCATTGGTGAAGATTTTGTGAGTAATCGTGTTATGCTCAATGAACAGAAGGTGAGGCCAAATCTGGGCGATGAGTACAGTTATAGCAGTGATATTTGGTATTTAGACACAGGAGCAAGCAACCACATGACCGGTAGCAAAGACAAGTTCGTTGATCTTGATTCATCTTTGATAGGCTCGGTGAGATTTGGTGATGGGACTGCGGTTGAGATATGTAGGAGAGGCTCTGTGTTGTTCAAATGCAAGACTAGCGAGCATCGCGTACTGACAAATGTTTATTACATCCCTAGGCTCAAAAGCAATATTGTGAGTCTAGGTTAGCTCAATGAGAATAGGTGCAAAGTGTTTCTGGAGGATGGTTACTTGTGTAACTTTGATAGACAATGGAAGTTACTGGCCAAGGTGAAGCGCTCATGCAACAAACTATATTTGTTGAACCTGAATCAGTCTCAACCAGTGTGCTTGTTGGGAGTTTGTCACAATCCAGCCTGGCTGTGGCATGCTAGGTTTGGGCACCTGAATTTTCGAGACTTGAGGGGCCTAGTGCACAAGGAGATGGTCATTAGAATGCAGCCAGTGGACCATGTCGATCAGGTTTGTGAGGGTTGTCTGGTCGGCAAACAGTGACGTGCTACATTCCCCTCTGAATCTGTGTACTAGGCTGAAGAACAGCTTCAGTTAGTCCATGTCGATTGTCGGGGACGGTCCCGGGATTAAACCCCAAATCCTCTGTGCAAAACACTAGACCAGAAACAGCTAGTGTACACATTAATAAAAGTGGTAACAACCAAAACGCAAAGCTTTATTAATAAACAACAGAGTTGATTACAAGACAGGCTTACGGGCCGACAAAGCAAAACACAGCGAAAGACAAAAGCAAGTAGTGGACCACACGATTCGCCACAGGCAATCGTCTGGAGGGCGTAGCCTAGTCATCCTGGACCTCGTCCTCAACATAGAACTCCTCTCCTGCTCAACACACAACAAGCAAGATGAGCACAACTTCTGTGCTCGCAAGTCACACCTGCTAAGAAACAGATTATAATGCATGCAAGGATATCTCAAAGGAAGGCTTATAGAGTTGATTTGTATAAAGCCAAGTTTCTTTCCAAATACTTGTACTAAGTTCCAAGGTAGTCTATTCCATAACTAAAACTCATTTTTTCGAAACTCGAGTTTTATAGTCAGACATCAACAAATGGTGAAGGATACCTTCCTATCACAAGGCTACCAGCCCAAAACCCAATTGGATAGAGATTCAAAACCATTTAAATAAGTATTTTGAAAACAAAAATAAAATCTAACTTGGAGTGACTTTGCTAGCATGTCCATGACCGTGGACACAGCTATTCAAATAGTTTTTACACTTTGCAAATGTTGTACAACTTTACCCACATGACACGACCTCTCTAGTTTATTTGACATTCGTCGATACCACCGCTTACTACCTTAGGTGAGCAGTCTAGAGCTCGTGACAAGGCCTTTACAAAGCGCCATTCCACAGCAGCCCCTCCTCGCTAAGGTTTCGCCCCCCTTTGAATATAAACCCATAGGGTTTAGACCCCCTCTTGCGCCAGGAGGGAATACATAAAAGTAGGTCATAAAGACACCCACATAACCGGATGGAACGACCACGGTGAAACATTGCAAATTAGTTAGCCAGGTCCCGCCCATTCGAGACATGTGGTAGTACGATAAGGCGTAGCAAAATACGCTCGAAGACCGGTCCTTAACTGACTTAGACAACTTTCCAAAAGAACCCTGGGCTTCTATCATAGAAATGAATCGATCCCATACATGAACATGCACCCATCTAAACATCCATTTCGCCTAAGTTCAAACCAGTTTTTATTTTGTTTACCACATTAAAACATTTTGTAAAACTCCATGGTACAGACCATACCATAGCGACAATTTAAATCATAGTTGAGTTTTTGGCTAAATTCCTCAAAATTAAATATTTTTGAGCTAAGCTTTGACTAAGTAGAGAGTTTTGCAACAAGTTCTAGTTCATATTAATGTACCAACTAACTTTTACTAGGATATCAAGGGTGGTCCAAACGACATTCGAGTTTGGGTGTACAAAGGAATTAGGAATAACTATCAAGTTAAAACAGGTATTTAAAGTACTTGAATTGAAATACGCATATAATAATAATTTAAAAATAGAATTTAAATAATTTAAAATACTATGATTCAATATGATCAAATGTATGACTTGCCTTACTTGAATTCCTAAGGATCTACCTCTTCGGAGTACTCAGGTTCCCCAGAGTCATCAAAATCTACACATGAGAACTAAGCCAAATCAAATAAAATCCAAATAAAATCCAAATGAACTTCAGAAAGCACTACCTGGGACCAACATAAAGGTACATACTTTAGAAGAAGATAGAAATTTGAACCATTCGATTCGGAACTCGAATGAGGGAGAATGAGCTCTCGGAAGCTTGAGAATTCCAAGGTTAGAAGGAGGTCCAAATGACTGGGTCGAAAGAGGTTTGACGAATTAGAGGGAGATCCAAAGGGAGTGCAAAAGGGCAAAATGGCTCCCTGATGCTTATTTAAAGAGGAAGTAGGAGAACTGGATGACAAGGATGGAGCGATGAGATTCACGGGGGTGCAGCACGGGCACACGAGCGGAGCTCTGGCCGGCGCAGAGCGACGGGATGGGAGCAGGTAAGGGAGGAGACAAGAGGAGGAACATGTACTGCGGAAGCGGCAGTATTTAATATGACACAACGACATTTAATGTTCAAAGACTTTTGTGGCAGAAGTGACACGGCGGGAGGAAGGAGAAGGTGAGCAGGGGAACTGACAGGCGGGGTCGGTCGAAGTCAAAGGGGTGGTCCAACCGATAGGATGGTCGTGACCAAGAAGGAGGTCGTGGCCAAAGGTCGTGTCCAAAGGGAGGTACTAAGGAGGTTAAGGGAGGTCCCAAGGAGGTCCTGAGGGGGGTTCTGAGAAAGAAGTCCTGAGGAGGTTAAGGGAGGTCCTGAGGGAGGTCAAGGGAGATCCTGAGGAGGTGGCTGACAGGCGGGGCCAGTCGAAACTGAGCGGCTAGTCAAAACCGAGAGGATGGTCCAACCGAGAAGGTGGTCGAAAGAAGGCTTCGACTACCAGGTCCGCAGAAGGATACGACTACTCGACGTGGTCGTAGGAAAGATACGACTATCCCACGTGGTTGTAGGAAAGGTACGACTACCCAACGTGGTCGTAGGAAAGATATAAACCAAGAGGGTGAACAGAGCACGGGAAACTCACCAAGGCCGAGAGAGAGGCCGGAGGTGGAAAGGGAACGAACAAAGAAAGGGAATTTCAAATATCAGAGAACTCCAATAAACTCAAAACCAACTTTCTAATTAGTTGAAGTTTGATTTAGTCATTTAAACTATTTTTAATTCCCAAATTTCAAGTTAAGCTTTATAATTCAACAAAACCAAATGGTTATTTTTATTTTAAAAATTTTCAAAAGGTTCAGAGAAACGGGGTGTTACACCGATCTCTGTGGACCAATTTCTCCATCAACACAGTGGCAATAGGTATTTCTTGCTAGCAGTTGATGATTACACTCGTTTCATGTGGATAGTGCTTTTGAAGTGTAAGAATGAAGCCTTGACAGCACTGAAAAAAATAAAGAGCAGTGCTAAGCTGGAAACTGTTGACCCAGCTCTTCTCCTGGAGAACACTCACTCATGGCTCTTCCTCTCTTGGTGTTTTCTCGGAAGCACGCACACACGAGATGAACTCAAACAAACACAACTCAGTTTTGGTGCTAACTCTGCCGCACCTTTTCTCCTGTCTATTATTGCTCCTTATATAGCTATGTTTTATATGCTAGCACATAACACACACACAGCCAACTTAATGACCGGTTCTCACGCCACTAAGCACTACTTCCACTCCATGCATGCCTCCACAGCTAGTGCTCCACTACTACACACTAATAACTAAATGCATGCAAGCAACAACTAATCAACTCTATCTATGACCTGTTCCTGTGGCCACACCTCTAGAATGCATCACGTTTACCCACTAATTGAACAACACTAGTGTGCACACATGCACATGGACACGACTCAAAATACTAATGAAAATACACAACTAGATGCATGGTCAAGATTATTTCCAACAATCTCCCCCTAATCTTGACTTGACTTACTCCGCATCTGAAAAGCCAATCGTCTGACGCATCTTCAAGAAGTTCTGCCTTCCTCTTCTTGGCACGGGACCGACTACACGTACATGGACTTGAACGGAGCCCACACATCTTTGTAGATCTTCACCTCAGTGAGACACGGAGATAGCCTCCAATGCCATCTTGTCCCGTTGGCTTGTTGATGACGATTTCACTGTCAACTCCAATTTGTCTTTTTGCCAGTACCATTGGCGACGGAGACTTGGACCGGAGCTTACATTAGTGAGTTATTGGACACACCTACAAGAACTCATGTTTTCTCGTGGACACAACTAACACGAGAATACACACATGTACAACAGCTAGACAGGAGTACACGGAGAGAACACACTTCTATTCTCTTGTACTACTAAGCTCTTAGACACGCACACAACTAATTCACAATGGAGAAAACAGAAGAGCGTCATGAGCACACACAAACAGCTTTTGGCACTCGGCAGGCCCAGAGCTTTTTTATGTGCTCTTATTCTTTATCCTCCACAATACCTCACGACAGTTACCAGATGTGGCGTACAGCTGCGTCGATGTGCTGTCGCGGCACAGACCTTCGCTCGTTAGGCGGCGGGCATCATGCGCCCATCGCACCGCTCCCAACTCCATTTGCCGCGGCCTCCTGTGCTGCTGTTGCACGACAACGAACGCATTGCATGGCTGTTGCTGCGTTGCTAGCGCAATGCAGCCGCTGTGCACATGTATGCATGCATTGCATTGCTTCAATGCTGCTGCTGCTGGCTCCGCGCACACGCCTACTCCCGGCCACGTCGTGCTCGGAGCCGCGCTGCTCCGCCCGCACCGGGTAGCATCTCCTCGCTCTGATACTAATTGTTGGTCCAACTCTTCTCTTGGAGAACACTCACTCATGGCTCTTCCTCTCTTGGTGTTTTCTCAAATTGAAGGGATTGTGCACAGACCGTGGGGGTGAATTGAGGTCCTTTGATTTCAAGGAGTTCTGTGAGAACTCTGGATTGAAGCATTTCCTCACTACTCCATACTCGCCTCAACAGAACGGCGTTGTCAAGAGGCACAATTAGACGGTGGTTTCCATGGCTAGAAGCTTACTGAAAAGCATGAAGATGCCAGGTTTCTTTTGGGGAGAAGATGTGTCCACTGCAGTGTATCCCCTAAACAGGGCACCAACAAAAATTGTAGCCGGTATGACACCTTATGAGGCATGGTATCACAAGAAACCGAAGGTAAATCATCTCCTAACTTTTGGTTGTGTGGTACATGTTAAGAATGTGACACCCCGTGCTAAGAAATTGGATGATAGAAGCACACCGATGATGTTTATTGGATATGAGCCCAGTCAAAAGCTTATCGAGTGTTCAACCCGACAACCAGGAAGCTGCAAATCACCAGGGATGTTGTGTTTGAGGAACATAGGGCTTGGAAGTGTGATGAGGCAACTGAGGTGGAGTCCACGAACATCACGACACATTCACTTTCATGTATGAAAGTGTTGATATTCTCAGCGAGGAAGCTGAGTCACCGCATCAGAATAATGAGGTTAGATCAATAACGCTGACACAGACGAATGCTGGTGCACTTGACAGGGATTTTGTCCCTACTGCAGCTGCCACGGCCCACACGGTAGGTATGTCACCAGGTTCAGCTGCTAGCTACGGTGGGCTTCTTGCCAGGATCGGTTGCCACGGTAGGCTTTATGACAAGATCAGCAGTATCAGGATCTGACTCGTCTGTTGATGGCCCAATCCATTACCATGAGCTTCAGATGTGTATGAGAATGCTCCTGTAGTCGAGCTCGACTACAACAAGCTGTGCTTGATAGCCATGGAGGAGCCTGAATCTCATGTTGAGGCGGGAAAGCATGCCTAGAGAAGGGCAATGCAAGAGGAGTTAGAGGCTATCTGCGACAATGGGACGTGGAAATTGGTTGAACTACCGAGAGGGCGATGTTCCATTGGCTTGAAGTGGAGTCTTTAAGATTAAAAAGAACACTCAAGGCGAGGTGGTGAAATACAAAGCACGACTTGTTGCGAAGGGATATGTGTAAAGGCAGGGGTGGACTTCGATGAAGTGTTTGCTCCAGTGGCTCGTCTTGAAACAGCGAGACTGCTAATTGCTCTTGCTGCACAAGAGGGATGGCAAGTCCATCACATGGGCGTAAAATCTGCATTTCTCAATGGTGATCTTGTGGAGGAAGTCTATGTCTCACGGCCGCTAGGTTTTGTTGACGTGCAGAATGATCACAAGATGCTCAAGTTGAAGAAGGCCTTGTATGGACTCTGTCAAGCCCCTAGAGCTTGGAATTCCAAGCTAGATAAGAGCTTGTGTTCACTTGGGTTTGAGAAATGCCCTCTTGAGCATGCAGTCTATAAGAGGAGAATGGGAGATTCTACAGTCATAGTCGGAGTATACGTGGATGACTTAATCATTACCGGGTCAAATACTGATAAAATGGCAAAATTCAAGGTTGAAATGAGGACCCTGCTCAGCATGAGTGATCTTGGCAAGTTTAGCTATTATCTTGGCATAGAAGTGCGACAAGGACCTCAAGTTATCTCTCTGTCAGTCCTCCTATAGTCCTATGTAGCCAGAATCCTTGAGAAATCTGGAATGAGAGATTGCAATCCAAGCCAAACTGCAATGGAAGCAAGATTGAAGTTGAGCAAGGCAAGTGGTGATCCATCCGTTGACCCTACTTATTACCGAAGCATTGTGGGCAGCCTGAGATATCTTGTTAATACCAGACCAGACATATGTTATTCGGTTGGCATTGTCAGTCGTTACGTACATGGAGGCGCCCACATCACTACACATGACGGCAGTGAAATATATTTTGATGTATGTTTGTGGTACCTTGAACTATGGATGCTTTTATGTGAGAAAGGAAGATGGGAATGAGGGGTTGGTTGGTTATAGCGAGATCGTGATATGGCCAGAGATTTGGAAGACCGGAAAAGCACCACTAGAGTTGTGTACTACCTTGGCTCAAATCCAGCCAGTTGGTACTCACAGAAGCAAAAGGTAGTTGCTTTGTCTTCGTGTGAGGCAGAATACATTGCTGCAACTTCAGCAGCATGTCAGGGCATCTGGCTTAGTCGACTCCTCTCTAATCTGCTGAAAAAGGATGTTGAACAAGTGATTCTAATGGTTGACAACAAATCTGCAATCTCTCTATGCAAGAACCCGGTGCATCATGATAGAAGCAATCATATTGATACAAGATACCATTTTATAAGTGTGTGTTGAAACAAACAAGATTGTGGTGGAGTATGTGAGCACTGACAATCAACTTGCTGATATTCTGACAAAGTCACTTGGTCGGGTAAAGTTTGCGGAGATGTGCCAAAAGATAGGAGTACAGGAGGTGAGGAACTAGCAACAAGATTAAGGTGGTGATTGTTAATCATAATCTTGTTATTGTACATAAGTTGCACGTTAGTTGTGTTAGTGTACAATCAATTAGTTGTGTCATTTGTGTTTGTACACAGTTTGCATGTAGTTGCATGAGCCAATTACTCTTCATGCTGCACATTTGTAGGAGATGCTGCGCACGTTGAAGAAGAGTGGTGTCATAGCTAGAATTGTGGATCGTGATCCATGATTGTAGGACTCTCTTTGTTAGCCGAAACAACTTGTAATCGCTGAGTCTATAATATTTCAGAGTGCATAATATATAGAAAATCACCGAAAAGGCACAAGCTGTAAGTTGTGCTGCAAGATTCCACTCTCTTATGTTCTTCCTGGTTTTCATCTTCTAGCTGTGATCACGTGTGTGTGAGAGAGAGTTCACATAGCGTGTGTAATCCTGGCTTTGAACTAACACCTACAACAGCCTCATCGGCGGGCTCTGCTACGTCGGCCGCCTCGAGGAGGCGCTGGACCTCCTCAACATGCTCAAGGACGTACTCTCCCAAGCAGACGCCGGGCATCTACACCTTCACCATTGTCCTCGACGAGTTCTGCAAGGTTGGGACTCTCGCCCACGATATTCACCTACAACGCGCTGCTCAAGAAATTTTTTTATTAATTATTTTTTAAAAAAATTTAATTTTAAAGTTAACTCCGATACACTTTATTTTCAATTCTGGCATCTTTGATCACGCCACCATCCGTGACGTGACAAAATAGCACTATCATGCCAGTCCGTTTCTGGGCCAACTCTTGTCAAGCCATGTGTGGTGACGTGACAGTGTTGTTTAGTCACGCCACCACCAGTGGCGTGACAAAAATGCATTTTTGCAGACTTATCCTATGGTATGATAATATTGTTTTGTCACGCCATGGATGGTGGTGTGACCAAAGGAGTTATAATTGGAAATAAAGTGCGCCGAGGTTAACTTTAAAATTAAATTTAAAAAAATCAATTAATAAAAAAGTTTGTTGCTCAACGGCCACCGCTAGGAGGGGGGAAAATCCGCTGAAGGCGCACAACCTGCTCATGGATATTGTCGTCTATAACAAACATTTTTTAATATCATAATTAAAAGATTGTATGATTCCATAGAGACAGACTTAGAAGATAATCTATCGTAGAAGTTATCTTTAGGGACCAGAGGCAGAGCCCAAGAGGCTCACCCGGTGTCACAGGACACCGGGTCTAAAAAAAATTTTAGTAAGAATGAACTCATATGTACCAACTGTGCACCCCAAACCGAAAATCTGTGCACCCGGGTCTCCTTTTAGCCCACGCCCAGCGGCCCAGACGGCAGCGGCACGCGCTAGCGCCTTGCGGCTGCCCACGCGCAGTGCCCCGATAGCCACGCGCCCACGCGCTATTAAGCCCCTCGCGTTAGCAAGCCCTAGCAGGCTGCACGCCCCCACGTGGGTACGTCTCAGCGTGACAACCTGGTTCTGCGTATACAGCGAGGCATTGACTGACGCACGGCTACAAACGAACAAGTCAATACAAGAAGAAAAAAGAAAGAAAATTAACGGCAGTTATGACATGTATCTATATCATCTATCTCTGAGCTAGCTAAGGGAAGGAAATTATCCATTTTGGGTTATAATTGAGAGAGAAGGTTATAATATGCATCAAGGATAATAACGTTATAATATGCATTAAGGACAATGACATCCCATGTGTTTGGCTAATGATTTGGGCAGGCTGTGTGTTAACAAATCTCTGTGATGAGGAGGAATTATTGGGCGCAGCATATATAAAATTATGTTGGGTAATGTACGTGAATGTTACGAAGGATGCATGTTCAAGCAAAAGACTAAATTTGTGAGTTACAGTTTTAATGTGATGATTATTGATTGATTTTTGTTGAAATATAGGGTTAATATTTAGGGTTTCAATTTATATTTTTGGAATACTGGTCTAGTTCTTTACAAATTGGAAGGAAAATTGCAAGTGATATCCATCATCGTTGTGCTCATATTGGATCATGCTTTGGGTTTGACTTAGAGTTTTTTACTAGAATGTCAAGCAAGTATGCTCCCTGTCCTAGACGTACGTTTCTAATATATTATTCTTTAACTATTGAGTATACCATGATTCCAATATTTTATAGAATTTTTTTGAATAATCAGCAAATAGCAAATAAATTTATAGAAAAGATTCTGAAAAGAAAAGCGCCAGATAGTACTACTAATGTTGTGGTTCGTTGCTTCATGAATTTGAAAGATCGTAAATACTAAAAGGTAAATTATTTATTATTTACTTTATTATTATACTAATTTTTACTTCAAAATTTTAAGTCATTTTGTTCTTTTTTATACGCCATTGAGGTCGGAAGATGTATTTTGCTAATGTTTACAGCACACATTACTATTTAGTACAATATTACTTTAAAATTATATATATATATATATATAGTTATATGTATGATGAAATAGTAAACCCCGGTCATTTTCGTTCTAGTTCCGCCCCTGTTAGGGACAGTAATAGATACAAACTTAAGAGATAATTTATTGTAGAAATTATCTTTAAGGTATGTATAGTAGTAAAGACAACTCCTGTCTATATATCACTCCATGTCATCTAGAGGTAAATATAAAGACAACTTCTACAATATGTTGTCTCTTAAGTTTGTTTTTATGGGACACGACAATATTTTAATTATTGCATAAAAATATTTGTTATAGATAAAAAAAATTATATAATGGTGTTTTGTGTTGCCTATATGTCCATCACTTCACGAAGAGACAACTACTCTCTCCTCTTTCTCTCTCTGTTAGAAAAAAAAACTTACGTGTCAAAACATATACACATATAGACAGCAGACGTTACGTTATTATACACACTAGAAGTAACCCGCGCCATTTGGCGCGGATGCTGGTGCTTTATGTGGTGTGGTGGGGCGGGGGTAATGGCGAGGGATCTACACTGAAAATTTGAAGTAGGAAAAAACGGATAATCGTACACAGACAAAAAAAAAATGTGTATCGTACCATGAAGAAGCTTAGCCAGACTGTACACAGGAGCAAAAATGACAAAACATATCGATGGGAAAGGGTCTACAAAACAAAACAAAAAAAAAACAACAACTGTGGCTATTTAACGGAAGAAATGTATATTTTTCGTAATGTAAGCATCCTACCACTTCAGCAACACTATGCAAGAGACAACTACTGAGTACTGACTGAAGAGGTAGGAGCTCAAGAAAGCTGGAATGGAATAATAGAAACTGTACTTACCTAATCTCGGCATATGTGGGCGTCCATGCTGGAACTGGTCTTCTTTGGCTCCTAATTTTAATAAAGAAGCAGTTTGGCGTTGCGGCCCTATGAACAAAATGAGAAAATAGGGGAAAAAAGATGAGTTAGAGCCTTAAATTCATGTCAGCATAATATATAAATAACTTAACAAAAAGAACAAAATAAAGCTCACAAGTATAGTCCAACGTAGTAATCTCCATAACTCCATGCCCTCAGCAATCAAAAGGGCTAAAGCTATCCTTCCTAACTATTCAAACTACACTCCAAAATCTGAAGTAAGGACCATACTAATGCAATAACCTCCATGGCTACTGAACAATAGAATAGGCAAAAAAACAGAGGCGTCAACTCTCTCAGTCAATACATGGATCAATAAATTAGCATATATTAGAAAGGAAATTCGAACTGAATTAAAAAAAAATTAAAATTGACACATCATATCTCTATGAACAGGTAGAGGACGATATATCTCATAATCCTTGCTGGAACAAAAAGAAATAAAAGTTACCAGAAACAACCGGAAGGTTAGGTAAGCTCATATTTAAGCCGTGTAATCACAAGTGAATTTAAACCGAATTATGCTACCTAATCTCTGCATACATGGGTGTGCACGCTGGAATTGGTCTTCTCTGGCTCCTAATTTTAACAAAGAAGCAGTTTGGCATTGCGGCCCTATAAACAAAATGAGAAAACAGGGGGAAAAAAGATGAGTTGGAGCCTTCAATTCATGTCAGCATAATATACAAATCACTTAACAAAAAGAACAAAAATAAAGCTCACAAGTATAGTCCAACCTAGTAATCTCCATAACTCCATGCCCTCAGCAATCATAAGGGCTAAAGCTATCCTTCTTAACTATTCAAACTACACTAAAAAAATCTAAAGTAAGGACCATACTAATGCAATAACTTCCATGGCCAATGAACAATAGAACAGGCAAAAAACAGAGGCTTCAACTCTCTCAGTCAATACATGGATCAATATATTAGCATATATTAGAAAAGAAATTCGAACTGAACTAAAAAGAATTAAAATTGACACATCATATCTCTATTAACAGGTAGAGGACGATATTGTTATTCGCTGGACTCTTACTATTGGTGATAGTAAGATCATTACTCTCATGGAGAGGATGACACTTAGAGATGAGGTAATTTTTCTTGTATATTTCTCTTCACAATGTCATACCAACCTGAGGGGTTGGGGATACATATTTATAGGGCTAATCAGCCAAGCATATGCCAAGCATATGCTAGCCTAAGATGCTAGTCTAAAATGCTCTGTCCTAGATGCTCTGTCCTCTAAAGCTAGTCCTAAAGCTAGTCCAAGATGCTGTCCTAAAGAGATGCTAACCGCCACCAAGGATGTTTGTCCTTGAAGGCGGCAAAGCCAACACAGACTTATCCATCAATCTCCCCCTAAGTCTTGTGTGTCTCCTTGTGAGGAATCTGAGCCATCCCGATCCTAGAGCAGAGTGTCGTCCTTGATTTCCACGCCGGAGGCGTCCCCAAACTTGACGGAGCCTCGAACGCCTGAGTCACGCTCGGAGAAGAACTCCCGCCTCCCGGTCATGTGGTTGGTGTCGCCGGTGTCGAGGCACCACCCGCCGGTCTTCTTTTGTCGCGGAACTTTCGCCGAGGAGAGCGTGTGCTTTGGCTCGTCAAGGTGGAGGAGAGCCGCTGCGCCGCTGCTGGCGGAGGTAGTTCGATGCTCGCTGAGCAATGAACGAGCCGTGCTCCTCCTCCTCACTTTGGCGGCGTGGGCTGGCGCGTCGTGGTATCGACAATCCTTGGCCCAATGACCGGACTTGCCGCAGCTGTAGCAAGAGTCGCCTCGTCGGCTCGCTTGCCGCGCCGCCTGGCGCCTCACGATCATCACCCTCGACGTCCTTGCGCCCATGCAGGGCGTCTTTGCGCTGCTTGCCGCGCTTATCACGCATGCGTCGCTCGTCGTGGAAGAAGGCTCCCCTTCTTCCTGTCACCTTGGCCGGCACCCACTCTCCCGAGTGAGGAGGAGCTTCCGCCAATGGTGACGGGTCCCGAGAGAGCGGTGGCTCATCACGTTGACGACCTTGAGGCGACCTATCGCCTCCTCGATCGACATCGTGGAGAGGTCCAGCCGACCGGATCGACCGAGCCATCCGCTTGTACTTCGGGGCGCAGCGAAAGAGCTTCGACAACTCTCTCTCGCTGTAGGTGTCGTCGCGAACGTACCAACCGCAGCAGAGTGTTGAGGCGGAGAGCAAAGTCATCAACGTCCTCACCGCTTGAAAGCCGTGGTCTCCCACTCGCGAAGCGCTGCGCAGCAGTGGACTTGCGGGCGCGATCGCTGCCGATGCGTGCCGCAGCGATGGCGTCCCAAGCCTCCTTGGCAGTCTGCTTGTTGGAGAGCGAGAACTGCATCTCGGGCGGGACTGCAGCGATGAGGGCATCCAACGCCGTCGATCTGGTCGTAGTCGACGCCGCCGCACGGACGCCTCCCACATGTGCCGCGCTTGAGCCTCACCTTCATCACCGCGCCCACTCGACGTAGTTGGCCTTGGTGAGGTAGGCCACCCACCGCCGGCGGGCGTCCCGACAACACACGGAACCCGTGGTAACCATGCCGGTCCGGGAGAGACCACGCCACTGTGAAGGCGCGCTCTCTATCGACCCGCTGCCGCCATTGTCGTCGCGCGCCTCTTCCAGAGCGCCACCGCCGGCGCGCCTCCTCCAGAGCGCCACCGCCGTCGCGCGCCTCCTCCAGAGCGCCATCAGCGCGACCGCGTCTGTCGATCGCCGCCAAGCTCGTGGCGTCGCGGCTGCCCATTGCGCCGCTTCGCCCTCGCCTTCTCCCTCCGGCCAGCGCTCAAGTTCGCGTCGCTGTCATCGCGAGATGGAGCTGCTGCTGCCGCCGCAGACCTTGACCTCTGCTGCGGCGCCGCGCGCGCATCTGCCGCCGCTGCTTTGCTTCCACCTCGCCGGCGCCGCCTCGCCGCTACACCTCGACGCCCTTTGCGCCGCTGCGCAGCGTCTCTACCGCCGCTGCCGCCAGGCTGCTTTGCCGCGGCGAGCTTCGGCCGTCACGACGCCGCGTGCTCGAGGCGGCCGAACGCCGAGATCGCTCTGCGGACATGGCGCGCCATCGGGGTGTTGCGTGGAGAGGGCGCCGACGAGGTCTTTGCCGTCTCGGAGAGGGGTGAGCGTGGACAGCCGGAGCTGCTGCTGCTACCGGCTAGGGCTGCTGCGAGGCCGGAGAAGGAGATGAGCAGGAGATGCTCAGGCTACAGGATAGTATAGCTCTAATACCACTTGTTAGTCGCTGGACTCTTGCTTGAGGTGATAGTAAGATCCTTACTCTCATGGAGAGGATGACACTTGGAGATGGGGCAATTTTTCTTGTATATTTCTCTTCACAATGCCATACCAACCTGAGGGGTTGGGATACATATTTATAGGGCTAATCAGCCAAGCATATGCCAAGCATATGCTAGTCTAAGATGCTCTATCCTAGATGCTCTGTCCTAGATGCTCTGTCCTCTAAAGCTAGTCCTAAAGCTAGTCCAAGATGCTGTCCTAAAGAGATACTAACCGCCAGTCAAGTCCAAGATGCTGTCCTAAAGAGATACTAACCGCCAGTCAAGGATGCTGTCCTTGAAGGGCGGCAAAAGCCAACACAGAGACTTATCCATCAGATATATCTCATAATCCTTGCTGGAACAAAAAGAATTAAAAGTTACCAGAAACAACCGGAAGGTTAGCTAAGCTCATATTTAAATCGTGTAATCACAAGCGAATTTGAACTGAATAATGCTTTCCATTGTTCATCAGGACAAACAGCAAGTAAAAGTAGATACAGGCTTGTATGGCCCGTGTCAAGAATTCAAGATATCAAATGGTAAATCTCCCACGTACACGCCCTCTATAAAGAGCTCAAAACCACACTGTAATTGCAATTTTCTAAAACTCAAACACTGGTTCCATACTCTCAATGGTAATTCACCAATCACTTGGCTCGCACATCAAAACCCTACCAGGTGTTTCCATCCCTAGAGTTGTCAAGTGAGATATAGCAGCCGCATGCACTGCCTATGACGGTCAAACTAATTGCACTATAGCGATGCTAAGCAACGCTTACTCCAAAATAAGTCCTTTCATGAGCTACATGCTAGTCTAAAATTCCCATTTTCGACCTAAAAACACTTGTCCGTTAAAAACCAATGGCCACCGGTCTTCCACACATTTATATCACCTAAAATTCGTTATGTCAATTCATCAAACACATAGCAAGCACAACCAAACTCACAGAGCAAGCACCTACCGAGGCAAGCTTAGACGACACCGAGCGGTGCCCCCTTTGCTCGCACTCCCGCCACCGAGCAACTTGCAAACTCTCGGACCAAGCTTCCCAAACAACCCCAAAGACCCGGTCAGTGCCTTGCCCCTCCAGCGTCCTCGCCAGGCAGGTGGCCGCCCAGCCCTGCACCGCCTTGCTATGCTCCCCCATCACCTATTTAAATCGTGTAATCACAAGCGAATTTGAACTGAATAATGCTTTCCATTGTTCATCAGGACAAACAACAAGTAAAAGTAGATACAGGCTTGTATGGCCCGTGTCAAGAATTCAAGATATCAAATGGTAAATCTCCTACGTACACGCCCTCTATAAAGAGCTCAAAACCACACTGTAATTGCAATTTTCTGAAACTCAAACACTGGTTCCATACTCTCAATGGTAATTCACCAATCACTTGGCCTGCACATCAAAACCCTACCAGTGTTTCCATCCCTAGAGTTGTCAGTGAGATATAGCAGTCGCATGCGACTGCCTATGACGGTCAAACTAATTGCGGCTATAGCAGTGCTAAGCAACGCTTACTCCAAAATAAGTCCTTTCCGCAGGCTACATGCTAGTCTAAAATTCCCATTTTCGACCTAAAAACACTTGTCCGTTAAAACCAACGCCACCGGTCTTCCACACATTTATATCACCTAAAATTCGTTATGTCAATTCATCAAACACATAGCAAGCACACCAAACTCACAGAGCGGCACCTACCGAGGCAAGCTTAGACGACACCGAGCGGTGCCCCATTGCTGCACTCCCGCCACCGAGCAACTTGCAAACTCGCACCAAGCTTCCCAAACAACCCCACCGGGTCCAGCCTTGCCCTCCAGCGTCCTCGCCAGCGGTGGCCGCCACCACACCGCCTTGCTATGCTCCCCATCACTCGAGCAATGGCCGCGAAGAGCGCGAAGATCGTATTGGCCGCCTCAGCAGCGGCCGAAGCAGCCAACGGCCAAGGAAGGAGGACTCGTGGCCTTGGGCGACCCGAGGCGCCGGGCAGCAGGCAGAGCGGCGGCCGGCGCTATGCGGGCGCAAGGCGGGGGACGGAAGGGGAGAGAGGCGAGGAGGCGGAGAGGAGTCCGGAGGCCATCCGGAGCGCAGCAAGGCAACCGACCTCGCGCGGGAGAGGACGGCGGAGCCGACCGCGAGGCAGCGCGAGGGGCGAGGGGGGCGGAAAAGAAGAGTAGAGGAGCGAGGAGGCGAGAGGAGAGGGAAGGCGCGTTGGCGGTGGAGGGAGGAACGGTGCCGAGGGAAGGCAAGCGCGCGGGCGCACGGGAGAGCAGAGGGCACTGAAGAAACGGAGGCGGCGCAAAAGGGGATAAGGGAGAAGAACGCCCACGCGAGCGAGAGTTAAAACGCTCGGAGGCCCTCCCCACCTCGCGCGATCTTGAGCGGACAGCGAAGATCCGACGGGCGACGTCTGCAGGACGACGTGGAGCGCGCGCGGCCGCGCACTGGCAGCACGCGCAGGTGCCGAATCGGATGGGCCAGAGCCGCTCGACGCGCGATCTAACGGCTGTAAAATTCTTGCCGACGTAGCATGCACGGGTGAGCTCCAAAGCTAGCAGCCTTTAAGTTAAGTAACTAGAAAGTAACCCGTGTCAGATGACGCGGTTGTGGCTATTGCACACGGGTGGGAAAGTTCTAGCTAAACTTATTTTTCATAGAACATTAGGATCAGATAGTATAAGGGAAATCTTGAAACAACAAAAGATGCATGTAACAAATATTAACAGAGCACAATTAATAAAGTAATATAAGATATAGTGACATGCTTGAGCAGTATGTCTCTCATTTTGTCATTTTAGAGACAACAAAGTTAAATCTCACAAGTAAAATGTAACTGAATAACCCAAAAAAAAAACTTTTGCAGCCAATAGTGTAGAAATTGCATCAATAGGACTAAGAACAATTATAAAGAGATTCATCATCCATTATATAGCAGAAGCATTCTAGTTTTGGGTATATCAGAAATTTGAATTTTAATACAATCTCAATAGCATGACATGTGCAACTAATCTCGAGAGTTGACTATATTTACAGTTAAAATCAAGCTGGAATCTATGCATACCACTTTATTATTATGGATATCATCTTATAACCACAATGATGATTATGAACTAATCTTTCGGCATCACGAACAGAACTGTGATCCACCTGCCGGATTTATCGCTCCCTTCTCTATAAAATAAAGAACCAAGCGCAACTAAAACCGACAGGTTAGAGAAGAGGCCCAAAAAAACTACAGAACTACATTTACAGGGATCTGAAGATCTCTAGAGATGTGGCCATGCTATGCATGAGCCTAGAGGGGGGAAAATGAGGCATAGATCAAAATCACACTGCAGCCTAAACGCAGTGAAACAACCTCATTGAGCTTCTTGTTTATGGTTTCCACTCATCTGTCTTTGTTGCTTGCAGATATCTCTTAATCTCTTCGCTAGCCAGTTCTGCTTATTGCCAATTTGTAGGCAATAATAATGCATCTTGGTTATGCCTAACAATGCTAAAAACGCTAAACCGAATAAAGATGTAAGAGCACCTTCGCTATCGCTCAGTAAATTCATTCATTAGTATCTTCATGTAAAGCTGTCCATAAGTGGTATGGTAGGTGCAAAGATTTAATTCTAGCCTCATTATATGAGTCGGTGTTCATGAGGATCAACAGAACCCAGGATAGGTGCAAGGTCATAGCTGAGTAGCAAAGAATAGAACAATATGCTTACCATATGTGAGCTAGTTGAAGAAATATGGAGCCTCAAGAATATCTTTCAGATCAAAATCTTCCTTCTCTGGTAATGGTGGAAATCTTAATGTAGGGGAAGATTTCTCAAAGCTCTGCAAAAACTATATTAAAATTATTGTCAGTTCAGAAACGGAATGCAATGGCGTGGATGTATGCGTGTTGTAATGCTCTATGCGAATTTCATACTTTTTAACCAATAGGATTCGATATGGTATAGGACATAGGACAAATACTACAAAATAAAAGATGCATATGATAAATATGAACCAAACATAATTAATACGTAGACAACTATGGTAAGGGTACCATTACAGTACATGTATTTAACTGAAATATTTGGTAAAAACCGCATGCTATTTTGTGTGGAAAATAGAGAAGGAAAAATTGAAACCTACACTTAAGAATAAGGTAGAGTGGGGAAGATTAGGCATCTTGGAGGGCTCCTGTGCATTGCTTGAAGACCTCTAAGTATATGGATTCTGTCCGTGCATTTGCAATCTTTCATTGATTCCCATCTGAATTGTGTACACAATCGATCTTAGACCAGCAGTCTCTGGATCGAAGACAATCTCAGTTTTTGAGAGGGCAGTATCTACATCAAACAGCCGCAAATATTTTTTTAAGTAAATGAAGTAATATATCTCCATCTTTCTCTATGTGTAAGCCAGTCAAGCATAGTGAATTTTTTGTCTGCCTATCATTCTGTAAGAATGCAGTTTGAAAACCTCCATCTTTGATAGTTTGAAAAATATTACCTTTGTTAATGGCAGAAGGAACATACTTAATTTCCCCTAATGAGTTTGTCCATTCAACGGGGTGTCTTTTTAGAGAAGGTAGATTTTGTAAGGTCTTCTCAATTAAGTTTGCATAATCAGCACATGTTGGTCTTTCTACTCTAGATTGCTTTGGCAAAGGTCACGTGACTTTGGTGCAGGATAGTAAAATCTGGGAGGATCTCTGCTTCAAACTCGGTAGCTTGTATTTTTTGTGTTATATCCTCTATCTGCATAAAGAACTTCACAAAATAAAATTGCAGGTGTTGAAGTTACCCAAATAAGGTACTAAATCTGGGAAGCAATTAAGTCTTTTTTAGAGGCAAAGAGTGTGTAACAGTGTAGCATGAAAGCTAAACCAACAGCAGAAAATCTTTAAATTAAAGGCTGGGACGATTGCATTAGTTTCAGAAACCGTTGTACCTGTGAAGCATTATGCTCATAAGAATGCATATATTTTTGACTTCTTTATCCATTTGGCAAACAGGCTCTACATAACAAATTGCCATATCCTTCCACCTCTGTAATGTAGTTTGGTTGGCTATCTGAATGGGGGAAACAAATTAATGTAGGAGCTCTACTAATGTATTTTAGAATCGTAACTGAAGCAGCAAGAAATCAAGAAAGTAAGAACTATGGATTTACAGGATCCACTTTTTCCACGTTTTCAGTGAAAGATGATTTGTTGTAGTATCGAATCTTGACCTTGTTTCAATTGTAAAAGTCTGTTTTTGATGATTGCATAGACAATAAGAATTTCCATTCATATAGATTCTAGGCAGTCTGAAACCTGAATTGTTAGAGAACTAAGGAGATATAGTACAAAATTATTCTCTCTCAAATCAATTGCTGAAATTAAGTACCTAGGTTGCATTTTGGGATGCTGTTCAAGATTTCAGAGCAAGCAATTTGTTTTGCCATCTGTTTGGATGAAGCTAACCGAGTGCGCCTATGCTCCAGGTAGGGTGCAGCACTGCTACAACATTCGACTCTCTATTATCTGCGTAAAGAATTTAACTGAATATTATCTAGCATTTTAGGCTCTAGTAGCACAAGTGCAGTAATACTTTTGTCCCAACAGACTTCAAAGTGAGTGAATTAGTTATTCACTCCAGAGGCGAAATCTTGGGCGAGATGACATGTTGGGGGGCTTCTATCCTAATCTATTATATCTCACACACATCTCTAATTTGTATCAGCGTATTACATAGTACTATTATATAAGGAGAAAATTCCAGAAAATGAGTCAGCACAGCATAAATAGATACGCTGATAAACTGTTGTATTCACCTGTTTCTTTGGGCACATGTGTCACGAATAGAAATAGCGTTTGATGGATTTTCATATAAACGCGTACAAAGAGCAGTAAAAGTTGTTGGGAAAGTCACTTTAAAAAGCCCTGAGGATTGCACGGATTGCTGCAAGAATGTGTGATAATTAGAAAACACAATACATGTATTCAGTACAATGTAAAAACTATGCTATGAGATAATTAAGAAATAGAGTATTCTTGCCTGAGTAGTAGTGAATTCAATCAATTCATTGAAAATTGTCTAACCTTAGCTGATAATGGTAGGGCAGCTCGATGCCAGGATATTGGTAAAATCCAACCATGCATGATTTGCCAAATACTCGGTGAATTTTTTTTGTTGGTTTCCTCTACAGTGTGCTTATAATCCTACCTGCATGACCGCATAGTGGATACCATATGCTACGGCCTTTGTGCTTGCTTGAAGCAAATCGTATGAGCACGCATGAAACCGAATCAAGGTCCAGCAAACGGAGGCAACGAACGCGGGCAGAGCGGCGCGGGAAGAAGGGGCAGCAGCCAGAAGCACAGCGACGCCTGCGTTAGGCCGGGGGGACGGAAGGGGATTGAAGCTCTGAAGCAGCGGGTGAGGAGAGAGACCAAAAGGGCAGTGAGGGGGGAAGCGGCGATGGCTGTGGAGGGGCTGGAGCGACCCGAGCTTGGGGAAGCGCCGATGGTCGTGGAGGCTGCGAGGACCCGGGCGCTAGCTAGCGGCGAGCGCGACGACGCTAGGCGGGCGCAAGTTGGGGGCACGGAACAGGAGCGAGGCGGCAAGGTAGCGGCGGAAGCTCTGTGGGCTGGGGCGACCCGAGGCGCTGGGCAGCAGGCGGAGCGGCGACGGAGCTGCGCGGGAAGAAGGGGCAGCAGCCGGAGGCACAGCGACGCCTGCAATAGGCCGGGGGACGGAAGGGGATTGAGGCTCGGAGGCAGCGGGCGAGGAGGGAGACCGAAAGGGCGGCGAGCGAGGAAGAGGGGGGAAGCGGCCATGACTGTGGAGGGAGAGGAAGAGGACGGCCGAAGAGGATAGAAGCAAGAAAAGTCGAGGCGGCGCACGCTGGATCGAGAGAGAAGACAGGTTGCTGCGCTGGAAGCCCTCCCCACCACGCGCGATCTCGAGCGTGAGGCGACGATCCGACGGGCGAGGCCCCCAGGGCGACGTGGAGCGCCTAAGGGCCAGCCGTCCCAGCGCGAAGCGCAGTTCGGATCGGGCGGCGCAGAGCCGAACCGAGCGCCATCGGACGGCCTGCGAATTCGTGCTGACGTAGCGGGTGCGGGAGAGCTCCAAAGCTAGCAGCCTTATATGTTAGTAATTCTTATCTCTATATGAGAAGAGTATATGGACAACAACCCCTCTACTTCTCTATATAGGAGTAGTATATAGACAACAACGTACCCTATCTACTTAACTATTGTAAATGCTAAGTAGATGGATGTAAAGCCCGAATGGATTCTGATTCTTTACTCTTGTTCTGATGCTCGCAATTCTACATTTTTTTTTATCAGTTATACCAATTTATTACATCACAAGTAAGGAAATGTTATGAACTCATGATGCTTGAGAAGCTGAGTTGCTCAATTTTGATCAAAACCCCAAAACCTATTGGCGGCACAGGTTTTGCTATGCATCCACAGACAATTTTCTCAAGCATCTTTATTTATTGACGACGCCAAAACTCCATGAAGAGACACGAAGAACACGACATAGACTAGCACACATGCTTACTTAGGTACAAAAGTTTCAAGACCACAAGATAAACGCAACTGCATACTTAGGCATAGATAGATCACCTGCTCAATAAGAATTAAGCAGCTAGCTGCGCGCGCTTACTCCTTCGCTACCTGCTTAATAACCAACGGCTCCCTCTGCTTCCCCTTCTCCTTCTCCTCCTCCTTCCTCGCCTTCTCCTTCTCCTTCTCCTTCCTCGCTTTCTCCTTCTCCTTCTCCTTCTCCTTCTCCTCCGGCAACCCCTTCCCCTTCTCCTTCTCCTCCTTCTTCTCCTTGCGCTCCGTCCTCTTCTCAGGCAACGACGGCAGTATCACCGCCTGCTTCTGCGCCAGCACCAGCTCCCTAATCTCCTTCTCGGGGACGCCGAACCCGGCGGCGAGCTCCGGCCCGAGCATCGTGCGGAGGACTGAGGTGGCGCCGATCAAGAACTGCGGCCGGTTGCGCCGCGC
Organism: Ampelocalamus luodianensis; assembly: GCA_036346255.1. Classification (NCBI taxonomy): domain Eukaryota; kingdom Viridiplantae; phylum Streptophyta; class Magnoliopsida; order Poales; family Poaceae; genus Ampelocalamus; species Ampelocalamus luodianensis. Next base: position 27,005,831 of record CM070622.1, read on the forward strand.
CGACGTCGTGAACCCGAAGAACTCGAACGGCCCACCCCGCGACGCCACCTGGCAGAACGGGAAGTAGCGAGGGATCCAGAACACGTCGCCGGCACGCACCGGCGCGCTCATCGCCAGCGACCCGTTCGGGAAGACCACCTGGATGATGCCTTCCCCGCCGAGCACCACGCCGTACTCCGTCGCCCTCGGGTTCACGTGCGGCGCCATCATTGATCCCTGCGTGCGACACACAGCATTAGCCTCGCCGCAATCAAATCTTTACTGGTGTAAATTGCTGTGAAGAGCAAGAATGCAAGAACTCGTACGGCGGTGAGGTTGACGAGATAGACGCCGATGTCGGAATGACCGAGGGGCTCGTAGGCGTGCTTGTCGACGGAGACGCTCCAGCCGTAGGTGTTCCGGAAGCCGGGATCGTGGTCGTAGAGGTTGTACGGCTCCGACGAGCGCACCGTCTCGTCCTTCTTGTTCAGCTCCGCTCCATTGGAGGCCCCTCCGATGAACCTGCCCATCAGCTTCCTCCACGACCACGTGGGCTGCTCCTTATCGCATTCCTCTTCCTCGCCTCTCCCCCCTGGTCTCCATGGCTCTGTCTCCCTGCGCCGCGCTTCCTTGTCTCCCACATCACGCTTGCCTCCCTGTCCATGCTCACGCTTGTCTCCTCGTCCATGCTCTTTGCCGCCGCTCCCGGGCTCCGTGGTGTAGTACACGATAGGGCCCCGGGTTTCTACCAGTAAGATTCTTGCCAGCTCGTCGTAAGTGGTCTGATTAACACAAGACATCACAATCAATTAGGCATGCAGGAATTGGAGATTGCCATGTATATGTGTTGCTCAATGTAAATTGTTCATATGCATTAGCTCACGTTGAACGCAGTAGCAAGTGTCTTCGGGTCGAAGCCGGCGAGCACCGACGTCGGGTGCCCCGCGCCACCAAGAAAGAAGGACTGCATCGTATTCATCGTTCATCAGCAGGGGATCGATCGATGGAAGTACGTAGCCAGAATCTTTGATATATTTGCTAAAGCGAAAGGATGGTAAATTAACGCAGGATAAGTAGTATGACGGACCTGATAAGGGCTGAAGCCGATGCTATCTGAGGCGTCGATGCTGCATATGATCTGCAGCCTCTGGCCTTTGCCGGTGTTGACCATGTAGAAGGTCGAGCCGGCGTCGATGTGGAGGACATCGCCCATCTTAAGCTTCCTCTCCACGAGCTCGTCCTTGTGGATCCAGCCAACCTTCACCTCCCCTGCTCATATCATCATCAACCCAATAAAGTGCATGCATGCACAAGTCTTCGATCAGTTCTCAAATCGACGTTGCAAAGAATTAAAATGTCAGATATATGCTCAAACAGAGACACGCATTGGTCCGCACATGTATATACCTCGCTGCACGAAGAGGATGAGGTTGGAGTCGATGTACTGCGGCACGAACAGCGTCTTGGGCTCCATGGTGATGAACCCGATGTGCATGAGCCCCTCCCGCCGGCACGCGCCGCACCCGCCGTGCCACGGGTCCGGCACCATGGACGCCGGCGGCCACGGCTGCCCGCGCACCACGTGCACCCGCCCGCCCTCCGACTCCACCACCTTCTCCAGCCTGTCCAGCACGAACAGCCCCCTGCCCGGGCCGCCGCCGCCGCCGCCCTTTCCCTCCTCCTCCGGCCGCCACTCCCCCTCCCCCTCCTCCCATCTCTCCCCGTAACGCGACTCCCCCATTGCCGCCGAGCACCGCGAGAGAAGGAGCAGCAGCATGAGCAGCGGCGCCATCAAAGCCACCCCGCGACCCATCTCCTATCTAGTTCCGTGAAGCTACCTCGCTTGCTTGCTCTCTTGTTCTTGCAGACTTGCAGTTTGCTGTTTAGATCGGTGCGAGCTGTGGGTGTGGTGTGGCCTGTGGGACGGTAGAGGGGGTTTAAAGCGGTGACCGGTGGAGGCGGAGCGCGCTGCACGTGTCGCCGTGCATGGCGCGCCTCATGCGCTCCACGTAGCGTGCGCATGGTCGAGGAGGCAGTTTGGTTGGCGCGAGGTGGCCGCGGCCCTGCTTTCCAACTGTGCTCCATGGCGCAGAAATTTCTTGCCTTGAAGAAAAGAGTTTAAGAGTGCGCCCCTGCAAGCCACCCAAGCCGGAACGGTGTGCGCCGCGCTTCTCTGTTTTCCTTTCCGTGCTAACCTGCAGATGTTCTTCAGATTACGACTTAGAAGCCTCTACATCTTCTGTAGTTATCTACTTCTTTTGTTTACTTTTGTACGGTTCAAGATATGTTGGTGCAACTACGTAACAACACAAAGTGCAAGTGCAGTCTGTATTAGCTTTGCTTGTGGCAATGTTATTGGCCTGGTGCGACACATGACACTCCTCCTTTTCTAATGTTTTTCTTGAGGAAATTCTTGTTAGTAAATAATCTAGACGTTGCGTCAGTTAGTTTATTTGTGCTCTGGTTTCAGTCTGAGTTTCAGCAAGCGTTCTGAAGTTTCAGAACTGAGTCAGAAGTTCAGAACTTGTAATTAACTTGCACGTTGGTGACTTCGGTTCAAGATCCGAGTTGTGAGGAATATGGCCGAGTGTGTTAGTGGCTAGAAAGTCGGTCTGTTTGTTGCTAGTGCGTGCGTGTGTGCGTGTTATCAGTAGCTTTCAGTTCAGAGTACTGTAGACCGTCCGGAAAAGATAAATAACAGAGTGAAGAAGACAGAAAACTGTGCGGAACTTTTGAGCACCAAAATTGGGTTCTCTCTTTGTTTGCTTTCATCTCCGGTGCATCCAATTGTGCTTGCGTGTGTTCTAGTAATCTCTGGGCCATCCAGTGAGTGTTTTTCCAAGCGTGTGTGAAGGAAATCAGTGATTGATTTCCAACATTTGGTATCAGAGCTTGGTTCGTTCCGGAGATCATGGTGTCAAACAAGTTGGGTTCTGTTAGCTATAATCTTGACTTAATTGAGTTTTGCATGTAGCTATGCATTAGCAGGTTATTATGCTAGTTAGTGCGTGTGTTGCATGTGTGAGTTAGTGCGTGCGTTGCATATATGCAGTGGCGGAGCTAGGATTTCACAAAGCCTCGGGCTCAAAACTAAGGGGCTATAAGTCTATCACTAACGTCAAATATTATCAACATTGGGGCATAACAAAAGTACAACACAAATGTACAATGGAAATAAAATTTGAATTCCATATTTAACGATACGACAAAATAGATAAACATAGCAAAAAAAAATAAAAATGTAATATAAACCTGAACCTGCAAAGATAAAATTGTATACGTAAATCAGTGACACAAGATCACTGTTAGAGATATATGTATAGTGTGTTATTCCACATTGTTATGAGGGGTTATTTGCATATCCATCTCCTCCCCACGCTAACCGAGCCGGCTATCCTGCCACCGCCACCGCTGCCGCTGTCGCCGTCGCCGCCATCGGGACCGTCGCCGTTGTCGCTAGGGTAGGGTCCCCCCCCCGGTGCGCGCTGTTTCCTTTTGGGTCGAGTGCTGCCAGCCCGTAAGTAAGGAAGGAAAGAAAAAAAAACGTCGTTCTAACCGCCGCGCCGTCCAGCGCCGCCTGTTAGACTTTGTTGTCTTGGTCACCGCGCCGTCCAGTGCCGCCTACCAATGTTCTCTATTTACGTTCCTCGCCTGAGTGGTGCTGGTCTGATGCCACTCCCCTCCGTGCTCACCGCTCGTCCACCTGCTACACCGACTGCTCCATGCTTCAGAACACTGCCTCCTCAAGTGACTGCCACAGGTGGTGGTGGTGGCCACCCTCCATCTGGCGGTGGTCGTCCTCACTACTGCTACTGTGACAAGGTCTGCCACTTTGAGTTCCAGTGCTATAAGAAGCAGCGGCATCTTTCACGCCGTTCTTCTACTAGCATTGGCACTGGTGCTTCTACATCGACGTATGCATCGACTCCTTCAGTGTTTTCTCTCACTGAGCAGGAGATAGCTAGACTTCGATGCTCGCTACCGCCTGTGTTCTCCTCGACAAGTTACGCAAGTTACGCATCGACTCTTGGGCACTACGAAACCACCTCCTACACAGTCAAGTACCTCCTCGTGGATTCTTGATTCTGGAGCATCTTTTCACATGACTTCTGATGCTTCCACTTTGTCTTTTACTACACCTCTTGATTCTCCTGTTAGTGTTCTTACTGCTGATGGTACATCTCTTTCTGTCTCTAGTCGAGGACCTCTTAGCAACTCATCTTTTCATGTTCCTTCTGTTGCTCATGTTCCTCGCCTTACCATGCAGCTTCTTTCTGCTGAGCAGATTACTGACCTTGGTTATCGGGTCATTCTCGACTCTGACTCTTATTGTATTCAGGACCGCCACATGAGAGCTCTGGTTGGTTCTGACCCTCGGCGCCTTGACTCACAGCGTCTCTGGGAGCTTGACTGGCTTCACCTTCCTTCTGCTGCCACCGTCGCCACCAGTCTCTCCGCTTCTGCCACTCCGTCTACCGGCTCTTTCCAGCAGTAGCATCACCGTCTTGGTCATCTGTGTGGGTCTCGTCTGTCGTATTTAGTTCATCGTGGTCTTCTCGGGCCTGTCTCAGGAGACGTGTCTTTAGATTGTCAGGGCTGTAAGTTAGGTAAACAGATTCAACTTCCTTATCCTCATAGCGAGTCAGTGTCTCAGCGTCCTTTTGATCTTATTCATTCAGATGTTTGGGGTCCGGCTCCCTTTGTTTCGAAAGGAGGTCGTCGATATTATATCATATTTATAGATGATTTCTCTTGTCACACTTGGATATATTTCAAGTCTTTTCGTAGTGAGGCCTTGTCTATCTATAAACAATTTGCCACTCTGGTTCGCACACACTTCTCCACTCCTATTCATGTCTTTCGTGCTGACTGTGCTGGTGAGTACCTTTCTCGTTACCTACGCAGCTTCCTTGCTGAGCAGGGCACTCTCGGTCAGTTCTCCTGTCTTGGTGCTCATGCTCAGAATTGTGCCGCTGAGCGCAAGCATCGTCACCTCCCACTACAGTACCTTTTTATCCTCTCTTCTACACTCGTCGACCTCGTATTGAGGATCTTCCAAATGAGCCATCTTCTCCTGATGCTCCATCTTCCCCTGATGGGTCATCTTCTCCTCGCTACGCTCTCCGCGATCGCCAGTCGATTCGCCCCCTGCCCATTATGGTTTTGCTGGTGCAGCTACTCATGAGTCTGTCTCCTACCGGGATGCTGTTACTCATCCTGAGTGGCAGCATGCCATGGTCGAGGAGATTGCTGCCTTCGAGCGTACTGGTACTTGGGATCTTATTCCTTTTCCATCTCACTCTCTTCCCATCACGTGTAAGTGGGTCTATAAGATTAAAGACTCGCTCTGATGGCTCTCTTGAGCGCTATAAGGCGCGTCTTGTTGCTCGTGGCTTCCAACAGGAGCATGGTCATGACTACGACGAGACTTTTGCTCCTGTGGCCCACATGACCACTGTCTGCACTCTGCTTTCGATGGTGTCTGTTCGCCACTGGTCTGTTTCTTAGCTTGATGTCAAGAATGCCTTTATTAATGGCGAGTTGCGTGAGAAAGTCTACATGCATCCGCCACCTGGGTATTATGTTCCTGAGGGCATGGTCTGTCGCTGTTGGGACCCAAAATTACGATTCTGGAACCCTCTGTGTATAATGCACTAATCCAGGATCACGCTAGTGCACATAGTGTCAACACAGGTGAATATCAATCCACACAAACGATAAATAAAGTAAACGATTAGTTTGAATAACAAATAAGGGTTTTGACCATATGGTCGAGTTTACACTTATTGAGCCACTGTAAGACCCGGGATTAACTTTCCAGATCTTATGTGCATAACTGAACTAGTCCCGTGATCAGTGGCTAGCTCACACAGTAAACAAATGTGATAACACAACCATAACGCTAAAATTTATTAATAAACAACAGAGTTGATTACAAGATAGCCTTACAGGGCAATAATAAATAAACACAGCGGAAGACGAAGAAGAAGTAGTAGGGTCCAGCAATCTGCCACAGGCAATCGACTGGGGTAGCGGCCTAGTCGTCATGATCCACACCTGAAGCGAAGTCCTTCTCCTCTGAAATTTGTTTGCATTAAGCAAGTATGAGCACAACTTCCGTGCTCGCAAGTTACACCTGTCAAATAACAGAATGACATGCATACATGAATGTAACAAAGGATGACTTATAGGGTTATTTGTGCAAAAACAATGTTTGACATTAAAAACCATACTAAGTTCAAAAGCTCAAGTTTTATAAAAATCCAAAATTGATTTTGAATTGATAAACATAGTGTAGGCACCAACCTAACACCAACATAAACACAGGCACCAACCCGGGGCTTCAACCCATAACTTTTCTTATGGACACCCATCCATGTCAAAACTGTTTTACAAGAATATTTTGAAATGGAAGTCTAACTTTGAGTGACTTTGCCAGCATGTCCATGACCGTGGACACGACTATTCGAATAGTTTTACACTCTGCAGAGGTTGTACAACTTTACCCACAAGAGATAATCAACTTTTAATGTCCGTCTGACACACTTCCGAAGGTGTGCGACTAAGTGATCATCACGAGGCCTTTACAATGCACTATTCCACCATAGTCCTCCCTCGCTAAGGTTTCACCCCCGTTGGACTACCCGTCAACAGGGTTCAGGCCCCCTCTTGCGTTAGGTGGGACTAACAAAAGTCATGAAAGACTACCCACCGCATCACAGGAACGACCATGATGGAACTTTGCAAATTATTCAGCTAGGTCCTGCCCATACAGGACATGTGGAAGTACGATGTGGCTTAGCAAGATGCGGCTCGAAGACCGGTCCTTAGCTGACCTGGGCGACAACCAACAGAACCCTGGGCCTCAACCTACCCAGTTGAGCCTGTGCATAAACCTGCACCCACCAGACAACCATTTCGCCCAAGTCCAAACCATCATTTTATTTTATTTTTCAAAGTCATTTAGAAACTTTCATAACACACCAATGTTATGGATACAATTTAAACCACAATTGATTTTTGGCTGAAATTCCCCAATTGAAACATATTTGGTCTATAAGCATGACTAAGCACAATATTTTCCAAATGATCCTAGTCCATACTATTGTATCAACTAGGTTTTATCTAGGGTGACAACATGTTTGATTCAATTATCAAAGTTGGCCATACAAAGATTTTTAGGCATAACTATAAATTGAACACAGGAATTTCAGTTACTGAATATAAATAAGCATGCAGTAATAATTTGAAATGGAATTTAAATAATTTTAAATAATGGGTGCAATTATATTCAAGAATGTAACTTGCCTTGCTCAAATAGTTGCTCTCAAACGGCGTCGAGATTTGACTCTCCGAAGTCGTCGAAATCTATACGCAAAATAAGCCAAAATCAAATAAATTCAAAAAGACAGTTCAAATTAACTCCAAATTGAAATATTTTGGTTTAGTTAGCTAGATTATAATTTTATACAAATTTTGCAACTTGAATCACTCAATTTAGAGTTTAGATGCAAAAGATATGAGCTCTGGAACATTGGAAATACATGAAATGATAGATTTAGGGTTTTTCCGGATTTTGGGAATTATTTTTGTAAAGAAAATTCGAGATATTGCGCAATGATGATGTCAGCGACTGATTTTCGAAATTTAAAATACTTTCTGACATGTGGGCCCCATGTGTCGGTGGCTCGGCTCATGGTGGACCTAGCCCACCGAGCCCTGGGATTTGGTCGCGGTGGACCGGCCACGCGGGCACTTACGTGGCGATGACCGGGACGCCACGCGTGCGCCACGTAGGCAAACGTGGTGATGTGGCCGTGAGGTGGCAATGCCACGTCGGCATGGGCGGCGGCGGCGCTCGGCGTTGAGCTCGCCGGCGCTACGCGCCACGGCGAGCTCCGCCGAGGGGCTCAATGCGAAGAGGGCAATGCGGGGAGTTGAGTGCGCACGGTTTGGTCACCTGAGGACGTTGCGGTGGCCGGCGGCGAGGCGAGAAGCGGCGGCGCGTGCGGGCTTGTCGGCGGCGACGAGGTGTAGCGGCGCTCCGGGGAAGGCGACGCGAGCATCGGGTGCGCGAGATCACGGCGAATCCGATGGTGGTGGCGGCGTGGATGCGGCGGCGGAGACTCACGGCGTCCGGCGGCGAAAATTCCAAATTACAGCGAGCTCGAGGGAAGAAAGGAGGAATGAATGGTGGCGCTGTGTTGAGGAGGAGGAGGGCTTCTCGGTGCTCCCTTTTATAGGGGCCGAGGGGCACAGGAGGAGGAGATCGTGCGCGGCGGTGGTTGCGACACGACGGCGGCGGTTGTGGCGAGAATGTGGGCGAGAAGGGGGGGTTGAGGGGGAGTGGGGTCGGCGTGAGGTGCGGGAGCAGTTGCGCACGACCATGAGGAGAGAGGGGGAGGAAAAGGCGAAGGATTCAGAGCTCCCACGACTCGGTGATGGCGGCGGTTACGCGAGGCGACACGGGGAAGAAGGGGAGGAGGAAGAAGAGGGTGCAGACGGGCCCACCTGGCGGTGGCAGCGAGAGAGGGAGGGATGAGATGAGAGCGGTAGGCCGTCGGATTTTAATCCGACGATGGAAATTAGAGTGGGGGGGTTGCGCGGGAGAGCAAGCCAAATGGGCCACGTGCAGCAAAAAGAAATGGGGCGGATGGGGTTTTGGCCCAAAAGCCATCTCCGGATTTTCAATTGATTTAGCAATTAAATTAATTCTGATAAATAAAAATAGCTTTATAAAAAAAACAAAGTAAATCCAAAAATTATGGAAAAATTCACAGAAATTCCCTTGTTTATTTTGGACTTAATAAAATTATTTCCAACTCATAATTGGCTATTAATTTTGCAAAGTAAATTGTTTTGGTTTTAAAATATTTAGGAAAAGCTTTTAAAAACTCAAAAAATCTTAGAAATTACTTAAAATTTTATTTTTCAGTTCAAACCAAATAAAACTTCAAGAACTATAAATAAATTTTACTTTTGACTTTTAAAATTTCAAAAAATTCAAATAGAGCAATAAAACTCTATCAAATCTTCAGAAAATCTAATAAAACAATAACTTTATTTTTTTTATTTTGGTAACAGCACTTTGGGATGTTACAAACTCCCCCCTTAAAAGGAATCTCGTCCCCGAGATTCGGAGAGGCTAGAAAGAAAGCTGGGAAATGCTAGGTCTTCAACTGGAATTGTCGTCGTCCACATCCTGCTCATCATCCGACAGAATTTGAGTTGTGACATTGTAGAGACGTCCTCGTTCAGAATTTTGCAGCTTCCTGTTTGTTTGCATGATGTTAACTTTTGGGTTGGTGGGTTTGCTGCCTGCTGCTTCTTTGCACATTTGCTGGCGAAATGCCTAACCTCATGGCAATTGAAACACGTGATGCCTGGAACATAGGATGAGTCCTTCTGTGTTTGATCACCATCAGATGTGTTGGAGGACTCCAAGTTGACTGGGTTGTCTGCTGTTGGCTGGGATTTGACCTGATATGATGAAGTCCCTCTAGCTCTAGAAAAACTTCCAAAGTTAAACTTCTATGCAGCCATTCTTCTCTTGCGATTCTCCATCTCGCGGTGCTTGCCTTCTTGACGAATCGCCTTGTCGACTAGCTGCTGGAAATCAGAATAGTCCTAGGAAATCAGCTGAATGGACAAATCATCATTGAGACCTTCTAGGAATCTTTCCTCCTTATCTTCATCCTTAGCAACATCGTTAGGTGCATATCGTGCCAGTTGATTGAACTTGTGCAGATACTCATTCACCGAGAGGTTGCCTTGGCGTAGTGAATGAAACTCCTTCTTCTTGAGGGTCATCATGCCGGAAGGGATATGTGCATGGCAGAAAGCTCGCACAAATTCATTCCACGTGATGGCTTGAGCATCAGCATGCGAGATACTGAAATTGTCCCACCATTGGAAGTTTGGACCCATGGTGGTGCGGCGAACAACACCCTCTCATGATCCGTGCACTGGGCGATGTCCAACTTCTTACTAATCGCCCGGAGCCAATCATCTGCATCCATGGGCTCAGTACTACTTGAAAAAGTTGGTGGACGCATCCTCATAAATTCTGACATACTGGTCCTTTGAGGTGGTGGAGTTGGAGTTGGAGCTTGGGAAGCTGTAGCTTGTCGGGCTTGATTGTTGTTGATGGACTAAGAGAGCAGTTCGATCAGACGGTTTTGATTGGCCATCAACTGCTGCCACTCTGGTTCATTGATTGGGGCACTTCCATCGTTGTTGGTGTGGGCTCCACTTCCTGAGTGACGAGTGTTCACCATCTGCTGGTTACCCAGAGAGTTAGAGACAAAGGCTAGGGAAGAGACAAATAAGGAGAACTAAGGGGATAGAGTAAAACAACCCTCCCGAACGAAAGAACCAACTTAAAAGCTTTTCAGACCAACTTAACACAACGTTCTATCGATCGAGACTCTTTAAGCTCGTAAAGCGACTCAATACACAAAATGAGTCTCGGCAACTTAAGCTATATGGCCTAGCTGACAAAGCAATCTTCAGTTCATAATCTTTGATGACGATGCTTCCTCGACAGCTTCATGTCTTGTGGTTTCGAACGTAAGGGTTAAGAACGTGTTGACCATCTATAGAAAATTTCCAGGGTAAGAGGATCCATTTAACATTATATAATTGTGAGGGGATAATAAGGTAAGAAGGCTAAAGGTAGATAGATGACCCAGATGAGGAGAGAAAAAATTTATTTTTCTTGTTTATATAACATAAGTTTTGAAATTTTCAACTAACGGCCATTCTAACTAGGTCACGACCTACAGTCGATATAGCTCTGATACCACTTTGTAAGACCCGGGATTAACTTCCCAGATCTTCTGTGCATAACTGAACTAGTCCCATGATCAGTGGCTAGCTCACACAGTAAACAAATGTGATAACACAACCATAACGCTAAAATTTATTAATAAACAACAGAGTTGATTACAAGATAGCCTTACAGGGCAACAATAAATAAACACAGCGAAAGACGAAGAAGAAGTAGTAGGGTCCAGCAATCTGCCACAGGCAATCGACTGGGGTAGCGGCCTAGTCGTCATGATCCACACCTGAAGCGAAGTCCTTCTCCTCTGAAATTTGTTTGCATTAAGCAAGTATGAGCACAACTTCCGTGCTCGCAAGTTACACCCGTCAAATAACAGAATGACATGCATACATGGATGTAACCAAGGATGGCTTATAGGGTTATTTGTGCAAAAACAGCGTTTGACATTAAATACCATACTAAGTTCAAAAGCTCAAGTTTTATAAAATCCAAAATTGATTTTGAATTGATAAACATAGTGTAGGCACCAACCTAACACCAACATAAACACGGGCACCAACCCGGGGCTTCAACCCATAACTTTTCTCATGGACACCCATCCATGTCAAAACTGTTTTACAAGAATATTTTGAAATCGAAGTCTAACTTTGAGTGGCTTTGCCAGCATGTCCATGACCGTGGACACGACTATTCGAATAGTTTTACACTCTGCAGAGGTTGTACAACTTTACCCACAAGAGATAATCAACTTTTAATGTCCGTCTGACACACTTCCGAAGGTGTGCGACTAAGTGATCATCACGAGGCCTTTACAATGCGCTATTCCACCATAGTCCTCCCTCGCTAAGATTTCACCCTCATTGGACTACCCGTCCGCAGGGTTCAGGTCCCCTCTTGCGCCAGGTGGGACTAACAAAAGTCATGAAAGACTACCCACCGCATCACAGGAACGACCATGATGGAACTTTGCAAATTATTCAGCCAGGTCCTGCCCATACAGGACATGTGGAAGTACGATGTGGCTTAGCAAGATGCGGCTCGAAGGACAGCCAACAGAACCCTGGGCCTCAACCTACCCAGTTGAGCCCGTGCATAAACCTGCACCCACCAGACAACCATTTCGCCCAAGTCCAAACCATCATTTTATTTTATTTTTCAAAGTCGTTTATAAACTTCCATAACACACCAATGTTATGGATACAATTTAAACCACAATTGATTTTTGGCTAAAATTCCCTAACTGAAACATATTTGGTCTATAAGCATGACTAAGCACAATATTTTCCAAATGATCCTAGTCCATACTATTGTATCAACTAGGTTTTATCTAGGGTGACAACATGTTTGATTCAATTATCCAAGTTGGTCATACAAAGGATTTTAGGCATAACTATAAATTGAAAACAGGAATTTCAGTTACCGAATATAAATAAGCATGCAGTAATAATTTGAAACAGAATTTAAATAATTTTAAATAATGGGTGCAATTATGTTCAAGAATGTAACTTGCCTTGCTCAAATAGTTGCTCTCAAATGGCGTCAAGATTTGACTCTCCGAAGTCGTCGAAATCTATACGCAAAATAAGCCAAAATCAAATAAATTCAAAAGGACAGTTCAAATTAACTCCAAATTGAAATATTTTGGTTTAGTTAGCTAGATTATAATTTTATACAAATTTTTCAACTCGAATCACTCAATTTGGAGTTTAGATGCAAAAGATATGAGCTCTTGAACATTGGAAATACATGAAATGATATATTTAGGGTTTTTTCGGATTTTGGGAATTATTTTTGTAAAGAAAATTCGAGATATTGCGCAATGATGACATCAGCGACTGATTTTCGAAATTTAAAATACTTTCTGACATGTGGGCCCCATGTGTCGGTGGTTCGGCTCATGGTGGACCCAGCCCACCGAGCCCTGGGATTTGGTCGCGGTGGACCGGCCACGCGGGCGTTCACGTGGCAATGACCGGGACGCCACGCGTGCACCACGTAGGCAAATGTGGTGATGTGGCCGTGAGGTGGCAATGCCACGTCGGCATGGGCGGCGGCGGCGCTCGGCAGCATGAATGGTGGTGCTGTGTTGAGGAGGAGGAGTGCTTCCCGGTGCTCCCTTTTATAGGGGCCGGGGGGCACAGGAGGAGGAGATCGTGCGCGGCGGTGGTTGCGGCACGATGGCGGCGGTTGCGGCGAGAACGTGAGCGAGAAGGGGGGGGTTGAGGGGGAGTGGGGGTGACGTGAGGTGCGGGAGCAGTTGCGCACGACCATGAGGAGAGAGGGGGAGGAAAAGGCGACGGATTCGGAGCTCCCACGACTCGGTGATGGCGGCGGTTACGCGAGGCGACGCGGGGAAGAAGGGGAGGAGGAAGAAGAGGGTGCGGGCGGGCCCACCTGGCGGTGGCAGCGAGAGAGGGAGGGATGAGATGAGAGCGGTAGGCCGTCGGATTTTAATCCGATGGTGGAAATTAGAGGGGGGGTGCGTGGGAGAGCAGGCCAAATGAGCCACGTGCACCAAAAAGAAATGGGCCGGACGGGGTTTCGGCCCAAAAGCCATCTCCGGATTTTCAATTGATTTAGCAATTAAATTAATTCTGATAAATAAAAATAGCTTTAGAAAAAAAAACAAAGTAAATCCAAAAATTATGGAAAAATTCACAGAAATTCCCTTGTTTATTTTGGACTTAATAAAATTATTTCCAACTCATAATTGGCTATTTATTTTACAAAGTAAATTGTTTTGGTTTTAAAATATTTAGGAAAAGCTTTTAAAAACTCAAAAAATCTTAGAAATTACTTAAAATTTTATTTTTCAGTTCAAACCAAATAAAACTTCAAGAACTACAAATAAATTTTACTTTTGACTTTTACAATTTCAAAAAAATCAAATAGAGCAATAGAACTCTATCAAATCTTGAGAAAATCCAATAAAACAGTAACTTTATTTATTTTATTTTGGTAACAGCACTTTGGGATGTTACAGCCACGCAGGGCTAACAGAGAATAAAACAACAACGGAACAGAAATAACTTTAGCGTAGATCCCATCAATTCACCAGAGGCATCCGACTGGGATCCAGACCTTAGCGATCAGCAACCTTCATTGAACTCCTCCTCGAAAGCAGGCATAGACTTCTCCTCTTCTGTAGGTTTGGGCGCACGTTTTACAACAAGCGTGAGTACACAACCGTACTCGCAAATTACACTACAGAATACAATTTATAGATGCAGGCTTATTCCAAAAGAAAAGGCTTCTGTAGCTCTTTTGCATAAAAGCAATATTTGCAATTGAATACGATAATAGATTGAAAGCATAATTCAAAACGAATAGACAATAATAATTTAACAGTTATTTTCACAAAGACACAAAGCTAAACAGATTATTTCACATAGCTATATGACTTAGAACACATAGCTCCCATCCCAACATTTTATGAAAACTACCCCGCGTGTGAAATCCCCGAGCATGTCCATGACCGCGGACGCCGCTATTCGAATATATTGATTTTACACTCTGCAGAGTTTGTACACTTTACCCACAAGATACAACTAGTGTAGCTAGCACCAGTCGTAACAAAACAGTTCAGAAACTTCATCTCAAACATTGACATTCCAAGTGTGCTTTCCCTCCAGGCCAGCTCACAAAGAATGCTAGTCTGACACACACCGCTGGACAGGGATGCGGTGAACCGTCCCGCGATGCAACTACCAGGTAGTCACACCTCCACCCTGTCACACAGCCTAACCTATGCACCTGAACATCAATGCCGAGAATTCATAGCACACAGTTGGGTTTAGTGCAACACATGCTATCACGAAGTAATAATACATAGCACACAGTTTTACACAAAGTTCCATAGTCACTTAGTCAGATTTAATGCTTGCAACTCAAATGAGATGTGAGACTCGTAGTATGGCTAAGCAATTGTACTCGCATCTAACCAACCCACGTTGGCGCTATAATATTACCAACTAATAAACCAATCTAGGGTGACAAGGAATTATGATATACAAGGCCAAGGAGTATTAACAAATTAGATAATAACTATGCCCAAAAGCATTTAAATAAATAATTAAAGTAGAATGCAATACTTTGAAACAAAGTAATTTGAAAACTGGGTTCAAGATGATCAAAGGTATGACTTGCCTTGGAAAAGGTCTAGGTACTGGTCTTGATCTTGAGGTGCTCCTTCTTATCCAAAATTCCCCTACGTAACGACGTCTACTCGCAAACGAAACAAATAAACAAAACAAATAAATAACAGAGGCAAAACAAACTCTAAAAATTAAATAAAAATCTCAGATAAATAGAGCTCGAATTTAGATAAATTTATTAACTTGAATGGGCTTAATCGGAGTTCAGATGCAAAAGTTATGGGCTCTTGAAGTTTCAATCTAAAAGAAACCCTAATTTTGGATTTACTGGAATTTCTGAATTATTTCTTAATAGAAAAATCGGATTATTGCGCAGGCATGACGTCGGCACAGAGATTTCGGAGATAAAAGAAAAGAAAAAGAAAATACTGACATGTGGGACCCACATGTCAGCGAGATGGCTCACGGTAGACCAAGTCTGCCGAGCCGATTGAATCTGGAGCCTGTGGACTACCACGTGGGTCCGATCTAGACCAACCCCGGTGCGACACGTCAGCAGCGGCTGCTGACTCAGGTGCACACGAGCAAGCTGACGGGGACGCCACGCGAGACGACACGTCGGCGCGGGACCTGATGTGGAGAGCCACGTGGACGGCCACGTCAGCTCGACGGTGACGGGCTTGGGAACCAACAGCAACGGCGAACGGCGGTGATCCACTGGCGGTGAGTGGTACCGGCGTGTAGCTGAGGTTATTGCGAACCTCTGGGTGCAACTCCGAGTGCTTGGGATGGGCGGTGGCGACCGGTGGCGAGCTCGGAGCGGCGGAGTGGCTCGGGTTTTGTCGGACGGACGCTCCGGTGAGGTCTAGGCGACGGCTCCGAGAGGTAGAGGGCGCGACGGTGGACCCGGCGGTGCACTCCACGAGGGCGGGGTGACGTTGACGACGGCGCAAAATGGAGAAAAAGGCAGGCGGCGAAAAACCCTAAAACTCCGATTGCGGCGGCGCTAGGGCTCTCGGGGCGGCGTGGGTGGCGGCTCTGGGTTGTGAAGGGCAGGGCGAACCTTGGGGGCCTATTTATAGGGCCGGGGCGGCACGGGATAAGAAATCCCCCAAATCGAGTCCGTGAAGAAGACAAAACAAATTTCAGAAATCCGGGGATAGGATATGATTCGGGATAAGATTTTAACAGAAACGGGGGCGGAGAGGTTAGAGATAGGATTTGACATATTTTCTAGAAGGGGTTTAGATAGAAAAACAGCGTTGTCGTACGGAGCTCAAGCTCCAATCCATGGCGGACGGCGCGGTTGCGTGCGGAGACAAAGCCGGGTGCGAGGAGGACGACGGGGGCGTGGACCCACGCGTCAGTGGCACGGAGGCGCGTGTGCAAACGGGCTCCAACAGGATCTGGCTGTCAAATCCAGGTCGGAGGGTCCAAAAGAAAGGAACGTTCGATCCTCAATGCCTTAGCCACATCTGGCCGTTAAATCTTGATCGAACGGCTCACAATCAAGGTGACGTTCGGATCGCTCGGAAGGCATAACGCCATCGGGCCGTCCAAAAAGGATCGGACGGTGGAGGCTTAACGCTTTGTGCGAAGAGAGAAAAAGAGGCGACACGGGGACCACTGTCCAAGGGAAGCGAGCTCGCGCGGTGGTGTAAATTTGAGCAATTTGGGCAAAAGGGGTTTGTCTTGGTTCGGCCCAAGAGCTTTTCTGAGATTCTAATTAGTTTTTCTATTTTATAAAATACCAGAAATTCAAATAAGCAATAGAAAATAGCAAATGAACTCAGAAAAATTCCAAAAAAATCTAGAAAATATATTTGAGCACATAGAACCCAAATAAAATAGTTTTGACTATTGTTCCTGTTGGGATTATTCATATTAAATGCTTTTGATTCTAAAGTCCAATGTTAAGCTTTTGAATTAAATTCAAATAAAACCAAATGGTGACTTTTCTCCCTACTTACTATTTAAAAGGTTTTTAAACTCAACAAAATTGGGATGTTACAAACCCCCCCCCCCCTTAAAGGAATCTTGACCCCGAGATTCAGGCTAGCTAGGGAAAAAGGCTGGGAAACTCGGCTTTCAGCTCTTCTTCACGTTCCCACGTTACTTCTCCTTCCGAATGGTTGCTCCACTGAACCTTACAGAAACGAATAGTCTTGTTCCTGGTGTGGCGCTTTGCGACATCCAAAATCTTGACTGGCTTCTCCTTGTAGGTAAGATCCTTGTATTAAAGCTTGGTTTCGTCGTTCTTCAAGGAAATTGATGTCGTCTAGTCTTCGTTCTTCTAGATCGTTTTTATTGAAATAATCGGTTCGAGCAGAGCCAATTTTTAGTTCTAGTGGAAGCATGACTTCAATACTATAAACTAGAAAAAATGGTGTTTCACCGATCGCACAACTAGTCATGGTTCGAACGGCCCATAACACAGAAGAAAGTTCGTGAACCCAAGCTCCTGACCATTCTATTAACTGGTCGAATACTCAGCGCTTTATTCCCTGTATTACTATACCATTAGCTCGCTCGACTGCTCTGTTGCTCTATGGATGAGCAATAGAAGTGAAATGTATATTGATACCTAGATCTTCGCAGAATTCATGGAAATTACCGCTTGAGAACTGGGTACCGTTATCTGTAATTATACGACTTGGTATACTAAATCGTGTAATCACGTTTTTGTGAGGAACCTCTTAGCGGCCTCAGTCATTGTTTTAACAACTAGCTCGGCTTCTATCCATTTTGTGAACGTGTCAATCATGATGAAAAGGAATTCGAAGCCCCCGGGTTCTCTTGGAAAAGGTCCCAGAATGTCTAATCCCCAGGTTGTAAAAGGCCAAGAAAGAGGTATTATTTGCAAATCTTATGCTGGCTAATGTACTTGTCGACTATGAAATTGACATTGTACGCACTTCGTTACGAGCTCTTTTGCATCATAGATGGCAGTTGGCCAGTAGTATCTTTGCCTGAAGGCTTTACCGACCAGTATTCTGTAGGAATGATGTGCTCCACATACTCCTTCATGAATATTGGATAGCAACTTAATGCCATCCATTTGATATATGCATCTCATCAACACACTACTACAAAAAGGCTAATATTGGACGCCTCATCACAGACGGTTGACCAAAACTGTCTGTATTACATGCAATTATAGACGGTTTTAGTTTAGAGACCATCTGTGTTACTGGCTGCGCTAAAAACCATCTGTGAAGAGGTAATATCACAGACGGTTCATATTGAAAACCGTCTATGAAGTATCACAAACGGTTCTAAACATGAATCGTCTATGATAATTATAGACCTCACAGACGGTTCATATTAAAAACCGTCTATGATATTTGTTCGTCGCTCGATGAGTTTCTTCGTTGCTTCAATGCCGCTTCGGCTCCCCGATGCGTCTTTTCGTCTCATACGTCGAATTTATTCCTTGTTTTATAAAAATGATCATCCACCATCGAAGATAATCATCATCCCCACATATAACTCTACTGTATATACTTCTAAAGCAGAAATATATGGCTCCCTCTTCTGTTTCCTTGTCACCGACATTGATGGTCTACCTGGCCATACTGTATGAGCACCTCTCCGACCGTACGTTAGGGATGCGATGGAAGGACACTGTTCCAACAGTGTCCTCCCTCCTCCGTCCGAGGATTTGCCAGAGCAGGTGGCGGCCACCTTTCGCTGTCTTGACATCATAATTCGCCGTGTCTTCCGAGTGATCTCTCACTTCCGGCGAGTTTACCGTGTCATCGACGTAGTCCTCCACAACGACGTTGCACATCTCCAGGAGGCTCACCATCACTTGGACTCCTTAATCGAGGCGGCAGGCAATCGAGTAGACCATGCCGAGACCCCTCAAGTAAGGGAAGAGAGCCTATGGGCTCAATTCTTCTTGATTCAACAGTCCGAGGGTCTTCGGGAGACACTCGAACAAGCGTGTCAGCGGGTGGACGCATTTTGAGCTGATGGTCACGAACCGTCCGATGCCGCCGCCGCCTACGAAGTTTTGAAGACGGAGATAGCAGCCTACCTCCGCCACTAGAAAAACATTGTTTATTTAATTAGGTTTCTACTTTTTTAATCTTTGTAAGAAGCGACTGGCCACGCTTGATGAGGACATCCCTAACTTGGATACAACCGCGCCTACATACATAACTGATCCACAACCAATGTTACAAGGACCAATTACTCGAGCTCGTGCTCACCAACTTAATCACCAGGTGAATTCGTTCATAGGTTTATATGTTACTGAGAATAGATCGCTACCTAATGCAAGTGATTTAATTGTGCTTAGGAATATGGGAAAGGACCAAGGAGAGGTATGTGGAGTTATGGACAAGCATAGAAGGCATAGTGGAGGTCATGACGTCACTTTGGGTCCGAGCCAAGCAAGAGTTCGAGTTGGGCTCGTTCTGGATTCGAGTTCGGACTGCTGCGATAGCAGTAAGTTCAAACGGTCATAACTTCTTCATATGGACTCCATTTTGGACGTTCTTGGATTTCATTGAAAGCTTATCAAGTCTACTTTCCAATGGATTCAACCTCAGCTTCAAATTCCAACCTAGCCTGCCATAATAAATAAAACAATCCATGTATGTTTTTTTGCTCGAGTCAAAAAGGGTGCTGCGCCACCTCCTCTTGGGCCCATGGGCCTTGTAACCCTAGGGGCGTGCGTCCACTTCCCTGGCCACCACCCCTGGTCATCTTCACATATAGGAGTCGTTGTCTCCCTAGCTAGAACTCGGATTTCGTTGAGTTTAGGTTTAGTCATTGTGCAAACTTCTGCTCTTCAGTTGTGTCGAACGACCATCTGTCAAGACAGCCTTCGAGATGCCACCTTTGATTTTCAATACCATCTACGCTACATTCTTATTCGCAATATCAGATTTCCTATATTTTATTCTTGCTAGTTCTTCGATTGCTCGCAGGAATTGAACCTCGTGTTCAGGTTGATCGCGCTACTAGCACGGTCAATAACATCTCGGAGTTAGTTCAACGATTGCTAAGGCACAAGCGTCGTCGTACGGTTGTAGTCGGATCGCGAGAGTCACCTCCACCAAAATCGATAGTTATCGATCTCATCGAAAGATCGGGCACCCTGCCTCCATCAACGCTGTTTGGCCATATATATGTAAATTCCAAAAATGAAAAAAAATCTAGTTTGGAAGTGATTGAATTACTATATTATATGTTGAACCGTCTGTGATATTCCTTTATTAATAACAGCCCGTGCGCTAGGGTTTGTGACCAAAACCGTCTGTATTACATGCAATCATAGACGGTTTTGATTTAGAGACCGTCTGTGTTACTAGCTGCGCTAAAAATCGTCTGTGAAGAGGTAATATCACAGACGATTCATATTGAAAACCGTCCGTGAAGTATCACAGACAGTACTGAACACGAACCGTCTGTGATATTTAGAACTATCACAGACGGTTTTCAACAAACAACCGTCTGTGATAATTAAACATTTCGGTTCTCGCGCGATGCGTCTCTTCGTCTCCTGCACCGACGGCCGATATGATGCGTCTCTTCGTCTCGCTCGCCGACGTTACGTACGATGCGTCTCTTCGATGTTTTATAAGAATGATCATCGCGCGCCATGGTGACCAGCACGCATATGGTACATATTGAATATATTATACATATGTACGTACACGATGGTGAGCACACAGAGCATGACTGCTAGGACCAAGCTGGCGAAGTGGTCGGCGATCGCTGTCCTAGCTCTTCCTAACGATGTTGTCGTCCACATCGTCGGCCTCGTGGCCGCGAGCTCTCCTCAGCCCATGGCTAACCTCTGCAACCTACGAGCCACTTACGATCTGAACTGAATTTGACTAGCAACAACGACCTTAATTTGACCTTTTAATTTTCTCTTATAGAGTAATTAATTCTTTTATTAAGATTTTGTCATGCATCTTGAATTTTAGTTGAAAGGCCATATACAAGGCATCCAAGAAGCGCGCCGTGGGGAGGTGCGTGGCGTTGGAACGGGAGGAGGCAATGAAGTGGCGGGAGAACGGGCACAACCTCACCGTTCTCAACCACCTGGCCGGCGCCGGCAACCCAGAGGCCTGCTTCATCGTCGGCCTCACGCTTGTCTTCGCGCACCAAGACATGCAGTGTGGCCTCGTGTTCCTTGAATGGGCGGTCGTCGCCCGCTCCTCCTCTACACGGTCAGCGAGACGCGCGACATTGGGAAGCACTACATCAGGCAGGTCGAGGGCGAGTCGGCCGGCGGCGGGTGCGAGACGGTCAAGAGGACCAACCAAGAGTGCAGGCGGTGCTAGAGGCTCGCCGCGAACATGATCTAGGTAGCGGCATGGGGGAAGATGGCCGGGCCACTGCGCCGGGTGTGGGCACTGTCGGAGGACGGTCACCGGTGCACGAGCACCGACTGCAGCGTGGAAGGGTGGGACGACTACGCTGTCTTCTGCAGCGATGACTGCAAGATTAGGCATGAGTATGCCAATTTCTTTGCAGAGGTGTTAAACTACTTACCATAAAATTTCTTTATCCTTCAGGTGACTGAAATTTCTTTATCCATCATTCACATTTTCTCACAGTTAGATCAATATTCTATGGTCCAGATTGTCTCTTTCTAAAATATACAAAAGTATTACAAGAAAAATACAAAAAAAATTGCACAGATGGTTCCATAATAGAACCGTCTGTGATATTGTACATATCACGGATGGATCTTTTATGGAACCGTCTTTGGCAAGTATCACCGACGGTTCCATAATAGAACCGTCTGTGATATTCCTTTATTAATAACAGATCGCGCGCTAGGGTTTGTACCCTTACTCTCACCCATTCCCCTCTGCATCTCACGCTAGGGTTCGGGACTTTGGGTCCCCGCATCGCGCCTCCCCCGGCCGTCGATTCGACCTCGCTGCGGTCGAATCGAGCTCGCCTCGTCATCTACGCCGCCAAATTGAGGTACGCCACTCCCCTCTGCTCCCCCTCCCGCACCGCCGCCCTCCCCTCTCTACTCCCCTCCCGCGCGGTCGCCCTCCCCTCTCTGCTCCCCCTCCTGCGCCGTAGCTCCCCCTCTTCTCACTAATTTTTGATTTTTTAAACCGATGAACCGAATAGTGTGGAGGCTTGCTGATCTGCTTTGTGCATTATGATTTGTGATCAACTGATGAACTGAACCGATTTGCTTGTTGATCTG
Organism: Ampelocalamus luodianensis; assembly: GCA_036346255.1. Lineage (NCBI taxonomy): Eukaryota > Viridiplantae > Streptophyta > Magnoliopsida > Poales > Poaceae > Ampelocalamus > Ampelocalamus luodianensis. The sequence goes on from CM070622.1 coordinate 27,027,879, forward strand.
TTGTGCCTAATGCCTACATTTGTTGATGAATTGAATACTTGTTGATGAACTGAATACTGAATAAGTGAATATTGAACTGAACTGAATATATTGCTTGTTGAATACTGAATATTGAAGTATTGCTGAATACTAAATATTGAATATACTCCCTCGACGATATGGATGAGCCATTTCCCGTCCCCTTGCTCAATGATAAATCTTGAGAGCTATCGACTATGCTTCTGTGATGTGCCCTGAGGGCTAATGTTTTGTGATTTTGGGGGATGATGATATGGCTGTTGGTTATGGGATGAGCAGAGCTCTCTGTGAAATATCTAGTTCATATGGGCGGTCCCTTTTGAACAAGAAAAAAATAGAGGAAAGGGCATGAGTAGGGTTAATCTTGTGCGGTCCACCTTTGCCAGGTACGTCCTACCATTTCATTCCTAACCTCTTCTCTATAAAGTCTCTAAGCGATGGTTTGCTTGTGCTTTTAAAACCGACATCATATTATGTGTATATATATATATATATATATATATATATATATATATATATATATATATTGTTTGTAGTACCTCAACGACTTTGGAAGTCGTCCACGCAAACATGAGGAGGATGAGATGGCGACCATGGGCAACTTCATCGAACCCATGCAAGTTTAAGAAGCATGTTTGCCGGGAGGTGTCGGGACATCAATTAGCGGATGTCGCCGTCGATATCTAGATAATTGGATGTCTGGCGCTCTTGGCGACCATGCTTAAACTTGCATGCGCTAGATGAAGTTCCCTGTGGCTGTTGTCTCATCCTCCTCATGCTGCGTGGACGATCGCCTGAAAGTGGCTAAGGGACTACGGACAATATATATATAATATATATGATGCTGGTTTTAAAGGCACAAGCAGCCACTACTTGGAGACATTATAGAGAAAAGTCATCACAGATGGTTTCATTATAGATAATTGGCTTAGGAGATATACCTTTGGGACATTCCTTACTAAAATATCCTTTCTCCCGGCAATTGTAGCAAGTAGGGCTTTTGCTTTCCCTTGATGTCTTCTTATCTTGCTCATTTCCGTCTTGCCTCTTCATTGAATGTCTTGCTTTGACATCCTTTTGATTTGGGCACACCGAGGCAATGTGTCCAAACTTCTTGCATCCAAAGCACTTGATAATTTTGAATTGATCTCCATTTTGCTTTGGGTGACTCTTCACCTTCTTCTTGGCGGTGAGACCAAGTCCTCTCTTGTCCATTTTCTTGATAGGGCACTTGGAGGCAAAGTGACCCTTCTCATGGCAATCAAAGCATTTTATATCCTTGATCTTTTTACTTTCCTCTACAAGATTAGTCTCACGAGACATAGAAGAAATCGAAGCATTTAATTTAGAGCAACAAGGTATATCATTTAAATCATTTACCTTGTTAGGGCAATACTAAGCAATGTGTCCCTTTTCATAACATCCAAAGCATTTGATATTTGAGTATTTCTTTCCTTTTTGCTTTGGGATGAACTTCACCTTTTTCATTTCGATGAAGCCAAGTCCTCTCTTCTAATCTTCCTTGTTAGGGCATTTTGAGGAGAGGTGACCCTTTTGATGACAATCAAAGCACTTGATGTTCTTGTTGTGTCTTTGATTGTGTCTCATCTTGCTATTCTCCCTTTTCTCCATGGGAGTGAAGTCGATTCCACTCTTGTCATTTGAGCTTCGTTGCTTGCTCAAGATATCATCAAGAGTGGCCTTCCCTTTGTGGCTTCTATCCAAGTCATTTTTCAAATTTGCGACTTGGGCCTTGAGCATTTTGTTTTCCTCTACAAGATTAGTTTCAACAAGCATAGAGGAAATAGTAACATTTTCACAAGTGCTACAAGGCATATCAATTAAATCATCACAAGATGTGGATATGCTAACTTTAGATGAATTGCAAGAGATAGGAGCTATGCATGGCAAATCATCTATTAGATTACATGTTACACCTATATCCACCTTGGAGCTAGTATATTCATTTAGGAGGAGCTTTTCATGTTCATCTTTTAGAACATCATAATTATTTTGAAGTAAGACATGTTCTTTCTTCAAAACTTTGTATTTAGATTTCTCTTCTCCTATATATTCATTAAGCTCTTCTAGCATATCCATCAACTCATCATAGAGGGCTCCCCAAAGCCCTATCAAAAGAAGGTAGGGGGACGGCGCGCGGCTCCCCCCCCCCGCAATAAACAAACATATATAGAGAGCTCCCCGAAGCCCTATCAAAAGAAGGTAGAGGGACGGCGTGCGGCTCCGCCTCTCCCTCGCAATAAAAAAATATGCATAGGGCTTCTCGAAGCCCTATCAAAGGAAGGCAGAGGGATGGCACGCGGCTCCGCCTCCCCCTCGCAACAAGTAATATATATATATATATATATATAGCTCCCCGAAGCCCTATCGAAAGAAGGCCGGGGGACGGCGGCGTTGTAAGATCGAGTAGGCCGACTAGAGGGGGGGTGAATAGGCGTTTTAATACTTTTATGCACTAAAACCGATTTCTAATGCGGAAGTTAATATTAATACGGTTTTGCACAATTAAGACCTAAAATCACTAGTCTCAACTAAATGCTCCAACAATACAAGTATAAAGATAATAATCAATAGAGCATGAACTTGTAAGCTTTCAACTAATGATATGATCAATCAAGCACATACACGATAGCAATCAAATAAATAAGCAATTATACAATGAATGTAAATTGCAATAAGGTAAAGCTCAAGAAAGCAAACCACAATTGACACGCGATATTTTTCCGTGGTGATCGAAGACTTGCGGTCTCCCTAATCCACGTTGAGGTAAGTTCAACCTTTTGGATCGGCTCCAAAGCGCGAGCAACACCTCAGAGGTAAGTCCAAACAACTTGGACCGGTTCCAACCGAACCAACACCTCTAAGTGAGTTCAACCGCTGAACCGACTCCAACAGAACTTATCACCTCGATCCACTAGGGTTGCTCTTACTCCGCTCCGGAGATGGCGAGCACCAAGCCACTCACAAATCGCCTGGTCTTCTCACAAGCTTCACTTGAGAAGATCACCGACGCCAACGCCTCCACGCCGTCTAGGTGTCGGCAAACACCAAGAGTAACAAGACTCAACTTTCACTTGAACCAATCAAGTGCCAAAGCTCTATGGATAAGCAATCCACAACCTAATGCAACACATGCACTTAGGGTTTGTTCTCAATCACTCACTAAGTGCAACACATGCACACAAGAGTATGAGAGGCTTGCTCTTAGCTCAAAGAAACTCAATGGGGCACCAGCAACAACACTTCCTCACACAGCCAAGGTGGGTATTTATAGCCCACACTCAAAAACTAGCCGTTGGGAAAAGATTCGAGATGCTCTGGACAAAATCGGTCGACCAGCCAACTAATGGCGGTCGGACCGCTTAAGTCCAACGGCTATAAAACTAGCCGTTGGACTCACAATCGGTCGACCGCCAACCAATGGCGGTCAAGCCGCTCAACGATCGGATCGCCGAGGCTGGTCGGACCGCTCAATCGAGCACGAGCAAAACGAGAAAACAACCTTCGGAAAACACGTGCATCGCCAAACAAAGTTGGTAGTACCGCTTCAAACTCGGTACTACCGCACCGTGTAGATCACGATTCTTATGGCGGTACACACAAGAATCGGTCGAGCGCCCAACCCATGGCGGTCGGACCGCTACCACCGGCCGATCGCTACGTGGCGATCGGACGCCAAGGCGATCGGCAAGGCGAAAATAGGCTTTGTACATTTGCCTCAACTCAATTTGCAAAACATATTTGCCAATTGATGCAACATGTACACAAGAGATAAAGCTAGATTCTCAACAAGTTGCAAAACACATTTGCCGACTTTTAGAATCATTGCCACAGGGAATAAGGTACATGGACTTAAACCGTTTGCAAAACACATTCGCAAACTAAAGTCACATGCTACAAGGATTAACCATGAGCCACAACCATTTGCAAACGCATTCGCAAATATAGGCAACATGTTAAGTTGAGCTAGAGCAAACACAATGAGCTATCAACACATGACTAACTCAAGCTACTAATTAAGACCCTCTTAATAGTATGCGGCAACCTATTCTAGCAATCCGATCTCTCAACCAAACACCGAGATCGGTAAAGACTAGGAACAAATCCTTAGCCCTAGCTAGTCATACCTTAGCCTTGCACATCTTTTGAAGCTTGACAATCATCAACGCATGATGATTTCCTTTGCTTCATGATTTCGACTTGATGTCCATCAACACATGATGACACCTTCTTTTGTCTTGATGATCAACCAATGATCATCTCATCTTCTTGAACTTGACACGCATCAACTCATGATGCATCCTTTACTTCAAGCTCTTCACTTCAATATCATCAACTCATGATGATGTTGTTCTCTTGATATCATCAACTCATGACGATATTCTTTTTCTACAAACACTTGACTTGATGATGATCAACTCATGACATCATCCAAAGTCTTCAATCACATGGAACATAACCTATTTCACCAACTCATAGAAAACCGTTAGTTCCACAATATGATTATCATACATTACCACATCAAACCATTAATCAATAATGGTGGGACAAGATACCACAATCTTTCCCTCTTTGGTAATTTATGATAACCACTTCAATAGCAAGTAATTGAATGTAATTGGTATGAGTATATATAAACTACATAAGTTATATATATACTCAAGAGTTATGTTTCAAAGTAGATCACAAAGATCAATACTAATGAAACAACAAGATCATGAGTATATATGAACCACACAAGTTATATATACCAAAATGAGTGTATACAAACTACACAAGTTGTATATACTCATATGAATATATTAACTACACAAGTTAAATATATTCAAGGATATATTTCAAGGTAAAGATCCTTAATATGTGTGGACAAAGGAATATGGATCAATACTAATGAAACCACAAGATATAGCTTGAACTCCCCCTACATGTGTGCATACACGAGTGTGTAAATAAAACATATGCACATTTACAAGTTTTCCTTTTTGGTGAAGTTCAACCTATATATTGGATCCGAGGAATGCAGCAAGATATAATTAGATGTTGTCGAATGCATACCTCTTTTATCTTTAAATCCAATTGAGACTAAACAATGGGTATATCAAAAAAGAGTGTTAGTCTCACAAAGCATTTGTCATTAATAACCAAAATACCATTAACACATAATGGCAGATCTAGATTCTTCAGGCGTGGCTTCGCCCCCTCCCCCCCCACAAGTAATATATATAGGGCTCCCCGAAGCCCTATCGAAAGAAGTTCGGGGGCCGGCGCGCGGCTCCGCCACCCCCCTCGTAACAAAAAGCAAAGTCCCTTTATTACAACCAGGCTTTATTAATCAAATGAAGGGTGGAAACACACAAATTACAAGGGCTCAGCCCGCAATAAAAAAACAATATAAGTAGGACACAATACAAGCTTACAACGGGGCCGTGGCGCGGCTATGGGACAAAGTCCCATACCTCCGTACGCATAGCCCATTCTAGCAGCTCCTCATCAGGCGCCCCGACTGCTATCAACCTCGAATACTCCCTCTGCGTCGCCTCGTACTCATCTAGCGACTCGGATGAGCTCTCGCTCGAAACACCCATTGGCGGAGGCGCAGACTCGGCAAACGACGCCAAGGGGTCTGCATCGGCACCCACACCCGACGCATCCCAACGCCTCCAAAACGGTCGTATCTCTTCGCGCGCCTCTGCCTCCTTCCTCTTACGGGCACGCTGGAACTCCTTCATAGAACCATTCGGGTTCGCCAATTTCCATCGCTGCCACTTTGCGCCGTGGTAAACAACCCCCCGATAGCACAACTGCAAGGGCCAGACAGACACCACGCTGCGCTCGTCCTTCGAGCCCTGGCGACCGGCGCTTGTCTTAACACCTCGCGTCTCGGAGGGAGCCGTGCCCAGCAGAGCGAGGCGCTTGAACAACAACCGCTCACCCTGTACATACGAGGCCCAAGTTCAAATAAGCAAACCACGCGCAATCACACTTCAAAACATTTCCATTTTAAACCAGAGGATCTTACACAAAAAGAGGTTCTCCTTCGGAAAACCGCTCCTTACATTAGGCAAAAGGGGAGCGGGAAAAGCAAAGAAAACCTAACCGAACACCAACACTAAATGGCGAAGGACTGAAAAAAAGTTCATCAGGCTAGCGGAGGGTCACACCTTATCATGTTGGGTGGACCCCCGCTTGCCGGCCCCCGCATCTTCCGCCGATGTGCCCGCCGAGGCCTTCCCCTTTTCCCGTTGTGCCTGCACCGCCCGGAAGGATTTTGTCGCGTCATTGTGGCCGCGTAGGGTCCAGTAGTCCTACAGCAGGACCCTATCGACCCTCCTTGTGCGATTTCACGAGGCGACAACTTCGTCTGCAGTGGCCACCGCGACAAAGCGGGCCGCAAGGCCGTTTATATGGGCACAGCCAGCCTTGTCGAGGGAAGCGAGGGTCGTCGACCATGCCGCCTTCGCACAATGATCGCCGTACGCGCGGGTGGCTGGCAGGCACACCTCCCCGGCGCGCCGAAGGCGCTGGAACGTGATGTCCATCTCGGCCGAGCGGTGACACCTCGCTGGCGGGACGACACCAAGCTATGACACGGCCCACTCAATAACCTCCATGGCCTGCCAAGCAGCGAGCCCAATGGAGGATGAGAGCTCACGTTCTGTCCGGACCTTCTCTTGGAGCGCCGCCTTCTCACCCCGCAGGGCCCCCACTTGCTCCTCCAGGGCTTTTACCCTAAGGGCAAGAGAGTCACGCTCGCCGGAGAGTACCTTGTTCCAGACATGCTCATCCTCCACCTGCTTCTGGATCTCGGCGAAGCCCGATGCAATGTCATCGTCAAGGGCTCGTGATAACATCACGGTCTGCAAAAGTGAGATGGTTAACAAAGTCACACGTGCAAAAGCAAAAAAAAAAGAGGCGAGCTCACCTTGACGGCATTCGCCTCGATGCCCCGAAGCATGTCCGTCAAAGGTGTCCTACGAAAAAGCTCTCGAAGCAGCGGCGGGGAAGTGAAGTCAGCAACTGCCCCGCAAACCCGCGAAGCGCCCTCGCTAACCCGGAAGTCGGCACGGCACATTGGTCCTAAGTCCACAGTGCCTCGACCCCCAACAGCGGCAGGCTCCGACGAGCGCCTACCTTCGGAAGCGGCCGGACCAGAGCCACCATCACCGGCCCCGTCCTCCCGCACGTCACTGTCCACTGCGAAACAAAAACCTTCAACAGCGTCAACACAAGAAAAAAGATAAGCACCAAAGGATTGGCGAGGGGAGGGATTTACCACGCGGCATCCGCGGCGTCAGCAGCACCTCAAGGTCAACATCATGGCCCCCGTAAACATGCGAGGGGGTGCCACTGCCGAAGGACTCGTCGGTGTCGAGTCCCACCACGTCAAATGAGCCAATCGCCTGTCGCACTTGCGACGCGGTTCGCTCAGCCAACACGACAGGACTGTCCCCCATGTTCGAACCGGCGTGCGGGTCAGACGGGGCAACATTCGAAGCCGACCCTGAGAGCTCCGTCCGGTCCGAGGGATCCGTCGTGGGCTTCTTCGACAGGCGCCCCATATCTCCCGCATCGCGTGAGGCCACACCAACGTTGTAGGGTCCTGCGACGCTCAGGGGGGTCACAAAAATTGGCCCGGTCCCATCAACCTCGGCTGGGCGGGCACGTCTCTTCTTCTTTGCATCCGGGTCGGGGCGCTCGGAGGCGCGGCCGAGGCGGTCGCCGATTCAGGCCGTCCTCCGCACAACCAGGCCGCGCCTCGAGTGCTCCTCGCCCGTGTATGGGCCAAGAAGCACCTCTGCTGCACGGCTTGCCTCGGTGATGGGCACGACTGTAAACAAAAAAAAAGGAGAAAAAATTCAGCCCCATTAAAATCCACACAAGTGAGAAGCGCCAAGCCAAGAATCATACCCTTGCGCCCCTTCACGATAAGAGTCGGGTGCCCGGAACCTGAGGGGCCACGTTCAACACTCCAATCCTTGGCCAGGGGCCAGATGACGAAGGCGCAGAACTCCTCCACCAGATCGCGTGTGGAGAAGCGCCTCATCGCGTCCAGAAGGAGGTGTAGAAGAGCCTCCTCCCGGGCTATGAGTACAATATCGGAGCTGGCGATGGGCTGGATCAGACCACCCCGAGATTGCAACCCACCCTCCAACATGGACGTATGGTAAAACCACCTCCGCGTCCAAGCCGTCTCCCAACGGTTCCGCGCCGCCGGAGCGGGCAGATACATCTGGCACCGCGACTTCGGTTGAAAATTAACACTGCTGAAGTTTAGCGTGTCGTCGCTACTATTCTTCTTTGGTTGGCAGCGGGCGTCGTGCAAGAAGGCGAAAACGTGACCCGCACCGGTAGCTCCGGTCGCTCGAAGCATCCACTCAAAAACTCCCAGCTTCACGATCGAGTTCGGCGTCAGCTGGGCCAACTCCACACCGTAACGCTGGAGAACGACCTTAACCAGGTCCATGCACGGGATCCGGAGACCGACGTTGAAGAAAGCCACGAAGAGAACCACCTCATCCACTCGAGAGGACAGTACTGTCTCCGTCCCGGGAGCACGGACCTTCGCCAGACTCTCCAGCTTGCCCTCTTCGACAAGCGTTCAGAGAACCGACTCCGTCACGGTTGACCTCCCGAGATCGCTCGTATATGACGCCTCCCCCGCGACCTCCTTAGTTCGCCTCGTCAGACCCGAGGCACCAGGCGTGGCCAACCGCGCAACTAAGCAGACGTCAAAAGCGTTGAACAATAGGAAACCAGATAAACACCTAAAGAACAAGCTGGGGGCGGGCAGCTACTTATAGCCCCCTGAGCCAGCCCACCAGGCGCCACAAGTCACCAGGACGCGCGGCGCGTAATATGAGAAGGCGCCATTACGGCGCACGGTGCCCTAGCACCATTACGGCGCACGACACACCAGTGTAATTATGGCGCACAGCGGCGCTGGCCGCCGTTACGATGCACGGCATACCAGAACCATTAAGGCGCACGGTGCCCTAGGTGTTGCCAGGCGAATAGGGTCCACGAGCGAGAGATCGCCGCAAACAACATGCACGCCACGGCGAGAGGGCGGTGTGCTCGAACCTTCCAGAGAAGCGCGATTTGCCACCATGGCGGCGGGACTTCAACCGCGAGGGGCTTGTCGTGGGCGCCCACCCCCACGACCGTGGCTGCGGTTGCCGAGAGGTCTCCGCAAAGACCTACCCGAAGGGATCCCGAAGACCCCTTGAAGGATCCCGAAGACTCCCCGGAGGATCCTGAAGATCCTCCAGAGTTGTACTGAAGACCCTCCGAAGGCTCCCAGAGACCCTCCGGAGTAGTCCCGAAGACCCTCCGAAGGCTTCCGAAGGCCTCCCGGAGCTACCCCAGAGACCCTCCGTAATAGTCCTGAAGACTCTCCGAAGGCTCCCGAAGGTCTCCTGGAGCTATCTCGAAAATCCTCCGGAGTGGTCCCGAATACCCTCCGGAGGAACCCCGAAGACTCTCCGAAGAGGCCAACGAAGGACCTCAAGGGGTCACCTCTACGGAGGGCACAAGAGCAACAGGAACGGTGGACCAGGTGCACTCCCCGAATGGGCCACATCCAGGAAGACACACCGTGCACCAGAGGCTACTTGTAGGGCGCATAAAAGCCCCTACAGCCCCTATAGTTACAGTACTTTTTCAGGGATACAAATGTAAATTTAGATGCCCTGCAGGGAGGCTATAAATAGCCCCCTCCACCATGTAACAGAGGGAGGTCTTTTTTTTAAGCAATACATTTACATTCAATAACCGAGCCCCTTTAGAAGCCCCCCCATCTCTTAATGTGGGGGGTCTCCTCCTTTTACTGTCTAGTCTTCTCACTACGACAAATTTAATGCCGATTATGGTACTTCAATCTGATAGAATATGATTGTCCTTTCTGTCGTTTGTAGTCTCCTTTAAGTAGTCGACAAAGTGGTGTCAATTACTTATTGAAGAGACGTTTGTCGAAAGCATCGTGACTGATCGGAGCGAGACGATAGTTGGTGAAGTATCAACCGTTCGGCGGTTGATATCAGGGAATGGCGTAACCATATGATGGTTATTATCAGTTACTTAGAGCTATGAAACATCTTGTGGTTTGGAGTAATTAGGCATATGTTCCATTTATCACATGGAAGATATATACTTGGAATCAAGTTCAAGTGTCAGATCATTGTTTCTACAAGCAGTTACCTAGTCGAGTAGTTGGTACAGGACCTCTCCGATCAGGGTACCAACGGTGTAACCTCTGGAATCCTTATGACAACAGAGGTTGTTAGCTTTAGGGGTTACGATTATAAAAATATATGATCTTTAATTATATGTAGAGGTTTTAATCCTCACCACCTACCATGTCTTTCTCTCTTTTTATTACAAATAAGGCCATGGTGTCACACACGTAAACACTAGGTTTTCATGTGGTGTTTGTACTTTGTGCGAAGCCCGAACGAGCTCCCTCAGCCAACAACGGCCAGCCCAGACACTGGCGGGCCTGCGTGGATAGACGACTAGACGCGCACGTACCGAGGCCCGGCTCCAGCCAACATTTCACCAGCACGGCGTCGCACGGGCTCAACCCGCACCCGCACCCGCACCGAAAGGAGGAGGTGATGCTCACTTGTCCCCGCGGGCGCTCACATGCTACCCATCCTTCCTCCCCCCGCATCCAGTCCCAGATCCCACCCCACCCCACCTCTTAAAAACCAAGCCCACAAAAGCTACACGAAACACAGGCGCAGCCGCAGCAGCCTGCCTATCCACCACCGCTCCTACAATCCCCGGCCCGAACACTCACGCGCGCACGGAGGCGGGGAGCGGAGCTGCGCAATGCAGCAGCCGAAATCCACCGATCCGCCGCAGCCGCCGGGCCGGCCCTTCCCGCCGCCTGCCCCGGCGCCGGCGATGCCCGGGGCGCACCACCGCCGCGCCAGATCTGAGGTCGCCTTCCGCCTCCCGGACGACCTCGACCTCGGCGGCGGCGGCGGCTCCGCGGGCTTCGACGAGATCGGCTCCGAGGACGACCTCTTCTCCACCTTCATGGACATCGAGAAGATCTCCTCTGGCCCCACCGCCGCGGGCTCCGACCGCTACCGCGCCGCCGAGACCTCCTCTTCGCCGCGGCCCAAGCACCGCCACAGCAGCTCCGTCGACGGCTCTGGGCTCTTCTCCCCCGGCGGCAGCGCCGCGCGGAAGGACGCCGCCGCCGCGTTGGCCGAGGTAATGGATGCCAAGAAGGCCATGACCCCCAAGCAGCTCGCCGAGCTCGCCGCCATCGACCCCAAGCGCGCCAAAAGGTGCCGCCCCTCCCGATCCCTCTCCCCCTCTCTATCCATCTGTTCGCTTAGTGTGCTTGCCATTGCGAGGTCTGGACTTAGTTGCCGACTGGTTGCGCCCTTGCGCTAGTGTCTTGTTGGTAGGGATATGGTCGTATACTATAGATCAGTTCTTTCGTTTCTCCGAGGTGGCGGGGAATCGGGTGAGGCATCCAGGACAATTATGCATGCATGCTTTTTTGATAGAAATGCCTTGAGGTTAGAGAAAAGTTGCGCATTTGCGCGTTGTTTGTTTCTGTGCGTACTGTGGATTGATGGCGTTGAGTGGTTGGTTGGCAGGTTGGGAGTTAAGGTGGTGGTGGTTCTTTAGCGCTCGGTTGGTGGGAAGTATTATGGATAAGTGTTTGCTTCTGTGAGGTGGCGCATGCTTTTGTAGGAGATGGGCCAAAAGTGTAGCTGTAATTCGCTTAATTTCTTACTTGCAGTTTTTTATGTCCTGGTTGTAATTTGACGACTTACTGCTTGAGATGTAGGTTAAATAATTGGTTTTGGAGGATTGGCTTGCTTATGTGCTTAGTTCCGGCACTTAAGAAATGTGACAGTCTGACAGACAAATGTTAGCCCTTTAGTTAAAAACTTAAAACTTAAAAGAAAAGAAAATGCAGCACATTGGACTTGTGAGTCATGCCAAATTATTAGAACTAATTGTCTGGATTGATAGTGAAAGGCCGTAGGAGACAACTACCAAGGATAACTATCCAATCAAATCACAGAAAATAACATGTTTTTGCCTTTCTCACCTACGAGTCTCTCTTGGAATTACTCCTTCAGGTCATAGCCAATCAAAATAGAGAAAATACCACGACATTATTGATTTTCACGTAATTTTCACCTGTTCACATAATCACTGCAAAATTCTTTAAAAAACTGAGATGTAGGGGAGGTTATGTTCTATATGTAGTGAAGGTCATGTTCTATATCTCCGCAAAATTTCAAGATCAAACTTAATCGCATTTGCAAAATAAAAAAGACATACTTGCTGAAATAGTGTTTTTCACTGTTTTGGTTAAGTGTCATCTTTTTTCTATCTCTAAAATGCGATTGAGTTTGATCTTAAATATTTTCTGAGACAAAGAACATACCCTGCCCTACATCTGGTATTTACGAAATTTTCACCAAGATGGCATTTTCACCTGATATATCGCCAACTGTTAAATGCCATGCCTGATGCGTCAAAATGGAGCTGCATTTTTTTTTATCCCCCCCCCCCCGAAATCATGTGCGAACTGGGTTCTGAAACTTCCACCTATATAAAGTTGTTCTAAGATCATTTTACTTGCGCCAATTGGATGACTTGCTATCTGCAATTGCCCTCCAATGATATTTTCCTCAACGATATGCTTCTCCAGTACCATGTGCTCTTTAGTTTGATACAATGGTATTATGAATGACAGACTGATAGTGTTGTATAGGTTATGAATGCTAGATATGTATGTAGCTTAGGGTGCTCTTTGTATATTGACCCTGCACATGATATATTGGCCTTTTGGCCCATTGGAAGAGATTAAGGTTCATTCCAACGTGGTATCAGAGCAAGGCTCGCTCTCCCCAAAAAACCCTAGCTACTATTCACCGCCGCCCTCCTCCGGTCGCCGCTGCTACCTTCCTCTGTTTTTTCGTTGCCTGCTCTGTTGTTCTCCTGAGCTCGTGAGCCACTGCCTCTACCGCCGCTCCACGTCACTGGATCCGCCCCTGATCCGAGCTATCCGGCGCCGCTAGCTCGGGATTGAGCCGTTGCGCCCCAGAATCGAGCGTCGTGCCCCCGGTTGAGCGCCGCGCCTCGAAGCTTCCTCGCTCGTGTCGCGCGCCCAACGCCCCGGCACCGTCGAAGCGTCGGATCCGCCACGAGCGAGCGCCAGCCAATCGACGCCTCGATGCGGGCGAGCTCCATTGCCGGATCCGCTTCCACCGTCACTCCCAAGCTCCCGCCGCGCTCTGCTCCATCGAGCTTGCTTTGAGCGAAGCTCTCAGCGGCCGCCATCGCTGTCGAGCTCTGCCACGAGTTCGCCTCGCCGAGCTCGCCTTCGCCGCCTGCAGCTCCTCGCTAGAGCGCGCGCTTCCGCCTCTAGATTCGGACGCCCTGAGCTCGTCCCGACGCCACCGCGACGTTGTGTAGGATCCCGCTGATCCTCGGTGCAGCCACTACTCCCCTACTATGGGGGATCGGGAAGAGGACTCACTCACATGCGCCATGTGCGGTTGCCACCGCAAGTTCCACCGCCCGCGGCAGCAGCCGGTGGCCCGGGGCTTGTGCGCCAGCCTTCTTCCACCCGTCGTCGTCGCCCCCACACGGGACGAACCATGTCGCACTCCTGACCTTCCCACCGCCCTGGCTAGCGTCGCCGCTGGCCCCTGCCTTGGGCCGCCGCCGTCACCTTGGCTTCGGACCACCTCGGGCCACTGCCGCCGCCATCTCGGCCTCCCTGCGTCGGGCTTTGCTCCTCACCTCCGTTACCTCCCTTGTTCGGTATCTTGTCTTCGTGGGTCTTTCAATCTGGTACTTCTTTTCACATGACACCATATTCTGCTCGCCTCACTTCTCTTCCTTCCACTGTTCAGACTGCAGATGGTACCTCTCTTCCTGTTGTAGGCTGAGGCATCCTTTCCATTTCTTTTCATGTCCTGTCGTCTCTCAGGTTCCCAAGCTTACTATGCTGCTTATGTCAGTCGGTCAGATCACTGATTACGACTGTTGTGTTATTCGAGTGCGACTCTTGTTGTGTCTAGGACCGCCGCACGAGGACTCTGCTTGGTGCTGGCCCTCGACATCGTCATTTGCGGTGTCTTTGGGAGCTCGACTGGTTGCACCTTCCTTCCGCTATCTCCACTAGCCAGTCAGGCACTATATCTGTCTATGTTTTTGTTGCATCCTCTACTGTTTCCTTTGCTCATTGGTACCATCGTTTGGGTCATCTCTGTGGATCGCGACTGTCATCTCTAATAGGTCGTGGTCTTCTTGGGTTTGTTGCTGGTGATACCTCTTTACCTTGTATGGGTTACAAGCTTGGCAAGTAACTGCAACTCCCATATCCCTCTAGTGATTCTGTTTCGGCTCGTTCTTTTGATCTTGTTCGCTACGACATTTGAGGTCCAGCTCCCTTCGTTTCGAAAGGGATCATCGATATTATGTGATTTTTATTGATAATTATTCTCGTCATACTTGGATCTACTTCATGTTCTCTTGCAGTCAGGTTCTCTCTATTTACAAAAGTTTTGTCACCATGATTCACACTCAGTTTAATTTGGTCATTCGTGTTTTTCGTGCTAGTCTGTGCGGCGAGTACCTACCATCGCTGCGCGCGCTTTCTCGAAAGGTGGTACTCTCTCCAAGACTCTTGTCCCGTACTCGTGCTCGAATCTGTCTCTAAGCGTAAGCATCGTCACTTGCTTGAGACAGCTCGCGCTCTTATGCTTGCCTCTTCTATTCTACCTCACTTCTGGACTGAGACTGTCTCCACTGCTGCTTTCCTCATCAACATGCAACCTTCCACTTCTCTTGTGGTTCTACTCTGTTGAGCGCCTCTCTGATCGGGCTTCAATCTGATCACCTTTGTTGTTTGGTTGTATGCGCTTCTCTTCTTCCATCTTGTGAGCGTACAAAGCTGATTGCTTAGTCAATGCGTGAGTTTTTCTTGGCTATAGTCTTGAGTATAAGGGTTATCGTTGCTATGACCCTGTTACTCGCCAGATAAGGATCTCTCGGGACGTCACATTCGATGAGTCTCGGCCTTACTACCCCCGTCCCTCTACTGTCAGCTCAAATTCTCTTGTTGAGTCGATCTCCTTTCTGACCTTTCGTTACACTCAGATTTCCACTGATGTTTCGCTTCTGCCTCCACCTACTTCGCTTCCCTCTCCTATAGCTCCGCCTATTCTCTCTCCTCCGAAGTTTTCTTCCAGCTCCTTTGTTGAGATTCTACTTTTTCCCCTACACTACTCTCGCCGCCCTCGGCCTACTACTCCAGTTGAGCCTCCATCTTTGTTGGGCCTTGTTCCCAGTTCTCCTCAGTCCTTATTGGGTCCTGCCCCTCCTTCTTCACCCAGATACGATCTTCATGTTCGTCGCACTGTCAGGCCTCCTGACCGCTACGTCTTCGCAGCCGCTGCTCTTGCTGAGCCTACGACCTACCGTGTGGTTGCTGCTCACTATGAGTGGCAGCCCGTGATGTCTGAGGAGATTGCTATTTTGGAGCGTACTAGCACTTCAGATCTCGTGCCCTTACCTGTGTATGTCACTCCTATCACGTGCAAGTGGGTGTACAAGATCAAGACCCGCTCGGATGGTTCCCTTGAGTGCAGAAGGCTCGTCTTGTGACGTATGGTTTTCAGCAGGAGTATGGTCATGACTACGATGAGACCTTCGCTCATGCCGCCCACATGACTATTGTTCGCACTCTCCTTGTTGTGGCCTCTGTTCGACAGTGGCCTATCTCTCAGTTGGATGTTAAGAATGTCTTTCTTAATGGCGAGTTGCGTGAGGTCTACATGCAGCCGACCCCTAGGTATTCTGTCCCTGATGGTATGGTTTGTCGCCTTCGCCGCTCTCTCTATGAGCTCAAACAAGCCCCTCGTGCTTGGTTTGACCGCTTCTCCTCTGTTGTCACTGCCACCAGCTTCTCCACCAATGATCACGATCCACCCTCTTTGTACACGCCTCTCCTCGCGGTCGAACACTACTCCTTCTCTATGTGGATGATATGATCATTACTGGAAATGACTCTCAGTATATTGCCTTTGTGAAGGAGCGTCTCAGTGAGCAGTTCTTGATGTTTGATTTGAGTCCTCTTCATTACTTCCTTAGTATTGAGGCCACTTCTACGCCAGAGGGCTACTACCTCTCTCAGGAGAAGTACATTCAGGATATCCTTGCTCGCGCTTGTCTCACTGATCAGCACATGATGGATACTCCTATGGAGCTTGATGTTCACCTTCGGCTTACTGATGGTCAGCCTCTGGAGGACCGCACTCGCTACTGTCATCTTGTCGAGAGTCTCGTCTACCTTGGGATCACTCGTCCTGATATTTCTCACCATGTTCACATCCTGAATCAGTTCGTCTCTGCTCCCACTCAGCTTCACTACAGTCACCTTCTTTGTGTTATGCGATATCTTCGCAAGACCATCACTCGTCGCCTTTTCTTTCTTCGCTCCACTTCTCTGAAGCTTCAAGCGTACTTTGGTGCGACCTAGGCTAGCAATTATTCTGATCGTTAGTCTCTTTCTGCCTATTGTGTTTTTCTTGATTCCTTCCTGATTGCGTGGAAGACCCTGAAGCAGACTGCTGTTTCCCGTTTGAGTTATGAGGCTGAGTTGACAACCATTGCGTCGTTGACAACTGAGATCACCTAGCTTCAGTGGCTACTTGAGGATTTCGTTGTTTCGGTTTCTACACCGACCGCTCTCTTATTAGATAGTATTGGTGCTATCAGCATTGTTTGAGATTCAATGAAGCATGAACTCACCAAGCATATTGGAGTAGATGTTTTGTACATAAGATCGCAGTGCAAGATCAAGTTATTGCTCTTCAGTATGTTCCTTCGGAGCCTCAGTTAGCATATTTCTTCACCAAAGCACTTAGAGCATCTCCAGCAGAGCCCTACTTGAGCCCCTAAAACCAAATTTGAGGGCTTGAGGCAAAAACAGAAGTCCAACAGGGCCCCTACTAGAGCCCTCAAATTTGAGGGGCCCCTAAAATCCCCCCTCAAGCCCTCATTCCTGGGGGCTCTAGGCCAAGCCCCCAAATCACGGTTTCTTGCGCGCCCTGGTCCCGATTCTTCCCCGACCTTTTTCCCCCCCGCTTTGCTCCTTCCCCTGGCCAAATTTGATGATTATGTCATTTGATTTGCAGAGATGTTATGAACTATGTTGTGATCGACTATCATTAAATTCGGACCAAATTTGTCTTTGAATTTAAATTTGAATATTTGTATTTTCATTCATAATTTTAAGTATAGTGCTTTAGAGTTATAGTTTAAATAAATTATTATATAATGTGATGTTCTCAAATACATATGCATATAGTGTGTGAGGAAACAGACGGAATTAAGAAGTAGGGCCTGCTTTGAGGGCTTCACTGAGTGCAGCCAAAACAGGCCCTCAAAGTAGGGGAGCCTCAAATTAAAAGTAGGGGCTCTGTTTTGAGGGCTCCTGCTGGAGATGCTCTTACTAGAGTTCAGCGTAGTTTCTGCCTTTTCAAACTCGTTGATCCACCATGAGTTTGAGAGGGTGTTAGATATGTATACAGCTTGGGGTATTCTTTGCATATTGACCGACCATGTACATGACATATTGGCCTTTTGGCCCATTGGAAGAGATTAAGATTCATTCCAACAATGAATATTTGTTACATTGCAGTGATCGGTCAAATATGAAAAGTTGAGACAAATATATAACAAATTTTTGCTCACGAATTGGTTTTACCTACTTGTGTCTTCTGTCAATTAATTAAGTAAAACTGTGCTGGCGGTTGTGGGATGGTCATTTTGAGGGGGTCCTGTAATATGATTGCTTTTGAATTTGTGCATATTGTTTGTCATGGGAAAAAGGGATTGAATGTGCAAAAAATGATAATAATAAAACACTTAAGCATTGGCTAATTATCATGCATGAGTTGTGCTATGTCCCTATAAACTTTTATATCCAAGTCATTTTGTAAGCTTGTGCTAACACTTCGGAGTTTGTTGTCCTGCAGAATTCTAGCAAACAGACAATCTGCGGCTCGATCAAAAGAAAGAAAGGCTCGTTATATAATAGAACTTGAGCGGAAGGTTCAAACTCTTCAGACTGAAGCCACCACTTTCTCAGCACAACTGACACTATTTCAGGTACATTTCCGTCTATCCGTTATCTCATGGGTATCAGATCCAGTTTAAGTTCATGTAGTTTCTGGTAGCGGAAATCCGGTAGTAGCAAAATAACAGTTTTCCTTTGCAACCCTTTTAAGAAGCTGATCGCACAGCAACCATATTACAGCTTCTTTGCAGATTGCATCTAGCTTGGTAATTTTCTTTGTGTACCTTTGGACAACTGCATGGTTGTATGGACTAGGACTGATGTACTGTTGCACATGCTGTGATCAATCTAAGGGAAAATTGGTTCAGTAGCATCCTTTCGTGCATATTTAGAGAAATAACACTGCTTTGGTGACATAGTGCAAAATAACATCACGAACGCTCGAAAATATTAGGAATGACATTGACGTCGGTTTGGCACCCGTTAGTCGACGTTGCACAGGTAAAAAGACATATATGCCATTTCTTTCTTCTTCCTCCTTTCTTTCTTCTTCCTCTGCCTCTGCCAAACACCAACGCCGCGTCGCCAAGCACTCCTCGCCACCGCCTGCGATGCCCTCGCCTGCCTCTCCGTCGTCGCCTCCGTCCTCTCCATGCTCTAATCCCACGCCGTGCTAGCCTCCCTCACCCGCGATGCCCCGCTCCCCTCCCACGTCGTGAGCCTAAGTCGCTGTCGCTGAGCCCTCCTTGCCACTGCTTGCGACGCCCTCGCCTGCCCCTCCGTCCCGCCTCCTTCCTCTTTGCACTCCCCAACCACACCGTGCTGGCCTCCCTCGCCCGCAACGCCCTGCTCCCCTCCCACACCATGAGCTCGAGCCGCTTCGCCCGCGACGCCGCCTCCCTGGGGCGTCGCCTTTGCCAATTCTTGCGCGTCACCATGCATTCCCTAGCTTCCTACACCGTTTCCCCATCTCCATTTGGCCAGCCCACCGCCGTGGGGCACCCCCGCCGCCGCCCCTTCTTCCCCTCCGCTAGCCGTCGTCGCCCCGTCGCCTCGGACCACCCCTGGCCTCCCCGAGTCACCTGGCATGACCCATTTGTCGACGTCGTGCCTATGCTCACGCCACCTCCCAAAGGAAGTCGTCAGAGCATTGTCGTCGCCGTCCTCCCGTGAGCCCGAGTTGCCGTCGCTGTGCCGTTCCACCCGCAACGCCCCTCCAATCGCCTCCCGGGACGCCACCGTTCCATTTTGCCCATCACCCCACCTCCCCGCTCCGCCGTCGCCGCCTAACCGAGCCGCCGCCCTGGTGTTCTATTTTCCTTTTCTCTCCCTCTCTTTCTCTCGCACTCAAAGTCCCCACGTGACAAGAGGGGTAAAATGGGCATTAAAATTATATTATCTCACGTCGTATATCCCTTGTTAAATACGACGGAAAATGTGACGGTGGTGTCATTT
Source organism: Ampelocalamus luodianensis (assembly GCA_036346255.1). Lineage (NCBI taxonomy): Eukaryota > Viridiplantae > Streptophyta > Magnoliopsida > Poales > Poaceae > Ampelocalamus > Ampelocalamus luodianensis. The sequence goes on from CM070622.1 coordinate 27,047,440, forward strand.
GCAAGATTTTATGTTGTTCGCGGTGTTATTTCGCAGTCGACCTCGATTTGGATGTTATTTCTCTAAATACCGACTATTACAGTGTTACTGAGCTAATTTCCCCCTCAATCTAAACATCCAATGGTTCAGTAACATCACTTTCATTCGTATTTAGAGAAATGACATCGCTTTGATGGCGCACTGCAAAATGACACCACGAACAACCGAAAATCTTGGAAATAACACTATCGTCACATTTTTCGTCTGTCTTTAACAGCAAGCACATATGATATGAGATAATATAATTTTAATACCGTTTTACCCCTCTTCTCTCGTCCCTTTTCCCTCTCTCTGGCTCAACAGCAGCTCTTCTCCCTCTCTCCCGCTCGACGACAGTGTGGGTGGTGGCGGCACTCGGGTGGTGGAACGACGATGAGGAAGTGAGCACGGCGTGTTCCCGATCTTGGGGATCTCGTTTTTGAGGTTGAGGAGGGAGGAGGAGGTGCCAAGGAAGCTGGGGGCGACCATGGTTGCGTGGAGGGGCTTGGCGGTGGTGGTCCTCGGTAGTGGTCTGGCTTGGGTGCGTCCACGGTGAGCATCACTGTAGCGGTTCAGAGTTCATGATGCAAACGGTGTGGCAAGGTCGGAGGCATTGGGTCGGTGTGCAAGGCGGCGAGGCAGGTGACACGATGAGCCAGCAGCGTTGTCCCAGCGAGGAGGATGGTGAAGGGGCGGTTGGGCGAGTTCAATAGGAAGAGGGGAAGACGAGGGGGAGCTCAATTTCAAAGGAGGGATAGGGACATCGAATTTGGGCAGTTTGGCGACGGTGGTTCAAGAATCAGGGCAGTGACTCACCGGGTCCCAAAACAGCTAGGAGAGCATCCGTCGCTGTTGGATCCAGCGGCCTTCGCCTCCATGGCCACCACAGGAGCGAGCTCGACAAAGCCGTGACGCCGCCTAGCCGAGCTTGAGGAAGCCGTGCGCCCAACCGCTGTCGTGGGAGCAAGCTCGAGGAGGCCATGCCGTTGTCGAAGAAGTCGGCCGAGGTCAAGGACGAGGACGAGAAAACCGGCCGAGGTCGACAACAAGGAAGCCGCATCGCTACTGGTCGAGGTCGACGACGAGGAAGCCGCGCCGCTACCGATCGAGGTCGACGACGAGGAAGCCGTGCCACCACCGGGCGAGGTCGATGACAAGGAGGCTATCTTCACCGCCGGATCTTGGAGAGGGCAGGCGGAGTGGAGCGGTGGGGGCGGACGGAGGAGGCGTTGAGCGAGTGGGGCGGAGGAGGGAGGGGACGAAGAGCAGGGAGGAGAAGGGGTGGCGGAGGGAGAGGTTGTGGAGGAGGAAGCAGACAGCGGGCTGGTGGCGCGGGTGGGAGGCGAGGAGGCGGAGGAGGGCTAGGGAGGACAACGGTGAGGATGCAGCACAGAGTGGAAGAAGGCGCGGGGCGGTGGATGACAACAACGAGGAGGTGAAGGTGGGGCTAGAGGGAGGGCATACACGTCTTTTTACCCATCCTCTGTCTCCTAACGACTGAAAATGTGACGACAGTGTTATTTTCAAATTTTCCGGTTGTTCGTGGTGTCATTTTGCGGTGCGTCTCCAAAGCGATGTCATTTGTCTTAATACGTTTGAAAGCGATGTTACTGAACCAATTTTCCCTATTATATATGGTTATGTGGACAATTTGGAGAGCTGAATCGGTGAATCCTAATGCTCTGCATGTGAGAATAAGAAATCATGTTAATTGTTGACTTTGACTGTCTTGTTCTGGTTATTGCTATATTTTTTTGCTGTTGAAGGAGCATCATGTTTTTAGGATTGCTATGCTGGTGTGTTAAATTACTTGATGTCCTTTAAACATTGTCTTTTTTCTCTGCAGAGAGACACAACTGGGCTTTCTGCAGAAAATGCAGAGCTCAAGATAAGGTTGCAGGCCATGGAGCAACAGGCTCAACTGCGAGATGGTGAGCATTTTCCCCTTACTTAGATAACTATAATGATCCGGCAGTTTGTTGTTTTCAATAATATTTTTCAGTAACATAACTGAAAATATTTTGGAAGCAATATCATCAAAAGTCATTTTTATCCTTTTCTGGTCTGCTCACTATGTTTCATGTTATAACTCAGTCTAGGCTTCTATTCTTGTCATTACTACAACCCCTTCACCTGTTCAAGATAAATTTGCCACAATCTTTTCATCCGATGCCCTAAACTTATTTGCAATATCATGACTGTAATTTACCTTTTCTCTTGCACCAAGACACCTTGAATAGGGTTATATTTGATTTGGTCAAATTATGGCACATTTTAAATCTTGTGCCAACAGCTGGAATGACTTCTAATATGGAACAGAGTGAGTGATTATATTAGACCAACGTACAACAAAGTGATAACTGGAGTATGCATTATGAGAAGACCTATGTCGTACGTTCTAACAAAAACCTGGTATACTATGCAGCTCTGAATGATGCACTGAAGCAGGAAGTGGAGAGGCTTAAGATTGCTACTGGTGAGATGACAAATTCCAATGAGACATATAACATGGGATTGCAACATATCCCATACAACTCTTCCTTCTTCCCGCTTTCCCAGCAAAACACAGCCCAGCACCAGGCTGGCGCCCAGTTGCCACCCCCATTCCACCCACCTCGTCCTAATGTACCAAATCACCAGATGTTATCCCACTCAAGCATACTCCCAGATATCATGCAGCAAGATCCCCTTGGTCGGCTCCAGGGTTTGGACATTGGCAAAGGGCCTCTAGCTGTGAAGTCAGAGAGCAGTTCGATCTGTGCCAGCGAAAGCAGCAGCACCTTCTAACCAGGCCTACCCATCGAGCCCTCAGTTTCATTAGATTCCTTTGTTCATAGCCTGACATCCTTTCGCTGCCTCCTGTTCTGTAAGGTTTCTTTTTTATTCAATTCGTTCGATTAGTTGAAATTGGTTGTAATCACTGTGGCTGATCTATCCCCTTTTGTAGACATGATCCCCGGACTCTTCACGCCTGTTTGTTTAGGTTTCATTTCCTGTGTGCTGTGTTGTTTGGGATTATATCAGGGCATTGAGAGTGGCTTTCTCCGAGAATATTGTGTCCTTTTTAGTCCAGTGGACTCGTTCTTTCAGAAGATACATGCATTCTCTTCATTTTTCCGAGTTCTCAGTTCTGTGCATTTTGTACTGTGATGCATAGTTTGATCAATGTATACTCTGAGCGGGTGAAATTGTGTCACTTCAAGGAAACAGAGTTAAGTAGGGAATGTTGTGGCATCATCAGCGTGTGGCTAAAGAGTACAGAACGTTGTGCTGTTTATCATTATATATGCGTGTGGGGCTAGTTTTTTCTTGCTTTTGTTGAATGCGCATGTGCTCTAACATGGCTAGCTTTTTAAGGCCCAACTCTTCTGTTCTTAGATCTGGAAATGCAAACGTTTTTATTTATTTTCATTTTGTTGAGGTTTCCAGAACACGAATCAAACAATGCATGTTTATTGAATCATTTTGCTCTGCCGTGTAAGGTGTAACCGTGTCAAGCTCGATGCTGTTCGTGACAAGCAGCTCCGAGACTCGACAAAGTTCATGGTCTCCAGTGTTTGTCAGGTAAGAGAAGCTTAGATACATGAATTGACTGTGAGCATGTTATTACAAAATTGTTGTTCACTCGCAAAACCATTTCGATTAGTATACCTTTGTGCCGCCACCGTTCGTAACAGTTCTATAAAGAAACTCGTCGGCATTCATACAAGTTTTGTAACAAAATTGTCTGTGCACATGTCAGCTACAAATATCTGTTCTCTATGATACTCGATATGAAACAAGCGAGAGATTTAGAACAATTATGATTATTACATATGTGGTTAAGATGGTTCCATTGATTTTCGTCTCCGCAACATTAGACACTACAACAAAAACTAGGGTGCACTAAGATTAATCTTGAGGCAGTATTGCAATGTTGTCACAATAGTTTGAATGTAAACGTTGAAGTGTAGTAAACAGGAAAAAAAAAGAGGGTATTCAATTATTTTAGTTTTAGTTTTGTTTTTATGTTGACGCAATGATGTTTTTTAAAAAAATAATAGATAAAAAAATCAAAATAAGGATAACCGTAAGATAGTCTAGTGGTTGCACCTTGTATATTTGATTGATGATCAGGGTTGAGCGACGCACCTTGTATCTCTTGCTGATAACAAGAGTTCGATTCCCATCAAACACACAGGTTGGGTGGGTTATTTGTATGGATTTTTCACTATTATGCGGGATTTCAACCTGTGACATATGGACTGTGAGCCTTACGTTGATTGCACCAACCAGTTATTCCCGCCATCTCAAAAAATAAAAATCAAAAGAATTATTGGATTCAATCCACTAACAATCATGTTCAAAGCAAATGATCCTCTTGGAAAGTTTTACTTTGTTGTGCTTGTGTTGATGAGGCTAAGGGCCTGTTTGGGACGACTTTGGCTTTTCGCTTGGAAAAGCCGGAAGCCGTCCCAAACCGGGGGAGGCTTTTCCCACCATTTTTTTAAGCTAGAAGCTGCTAGAAGCCGTCGCGGGGTAGCTTCTCTGGCTTCTCGTGGCCCCCCTAATGAAATTACCCCTGCAGTTGGGTGTAATTTACCTGTTTTTGCCACCGGCAAACCTCCATCCTCCGCCGCGAAAAACTAGCTGCCCGCTACTTCCTCCCTCCTCCTCCCCCTCCCGCGCCCGCTCCTCCTCCCCCTCCCGCGCCTGCTCCACCGCCCACCCTCCTCCTCCCTCCTTGGCGCCGCCGCCCTCCCTCCCCCTCGGCACCCGCTCCCGCTCCTTCGTCCTCCCCCTCCCCCGGCGCCCTCCTCCTCCCTTAGCACCTCTGCCAGCCCGCGTCGCCGCTCGCCTCGCCTCCGGCTCCCTCCTCCTCTGCCGGCCTGCGCCGCCGCGGTCCTCCTCCTCTCCTGACGCCAACCTCCTCCTCCCCTAAATCGCCGCAGTCCTCCTCCCCTGACGCCGTCGCCTCCACCACCACCGCTGCCTCCTCCTCCTGACCCAGTGCCGCACTCATCCTCCCCCCACTGCCACCGTCGCCAGCATGCAACCCTAGCCGCCGCCTCTTTTCTTTTCAATTTCAATTTTGTTTTCTGTTGTAAACTAATTAATTATGTAATAATTGTTTATTGTAATAATTTTTATTTTAATTATTTACATTAATTGCTAATTTTTTGTGTTAATTGTCGTTAATTTCGATCAATTGTGTTTATTGTTGTTGGTTGTGTTATTTGTCATTAATCACATTTTATTGTGTTTGCTGCTGTCTATTACTTTAATTGTCGTCGATTGCGTTAATTATCGTTAATTACGACAGTTGTCATAAAGTGATGTCAATTGTCGTTAGTTGTTGTTAATTACCTTTAATTGTCATTAAACGGCATTAAACAAGCCATCATTTGCCTCAGGGGTTTTTCAGATATTTCTCATCTCAGAAGCTATAGTTAGCCTACCTATAAGCCAGACAGCCAAACACAAAACCTTTTTCAGCTCAGCCGTTTGTAAGATCGAGGAGGCCGACTAGAGGGGGGTGAATAGGCGTTTTAAAACTTATATGTGCTAAAACTGATTTCTAAAGCGAAAGCTTATAACAATACGGTTTTGCACAATTAAAGCCTAAATCAACTAGGTTCAACTAAGTGCACCAACAATACAAGTCAATTGATGAATATTGCAATTAAACAAAGACTTGTAAGCTATTCAATTCTAGCAATGTAAATAGCACAAAGCATGGCAAGCATTCATACACAATGAATAAATAATTTAATACAAGAAATATAAATTGCATAATGTAAAGCAATAGAATGCAAACCACAAAAAACACGACGATGTTTTACCGTGGTGATCGGAGACTTGCTGGTCTCCCCTAATCCATGTTGAGGGAAACCTAAACCAATTGGGCCGGCTCCACGAATTAAGCCTTCCTCCGAGGTATCAACACCTCGCTTAACTAGGGTTGCTCTTACTCCACTCCGGAGATGGCGAGCATCAAGCCACTCACAAACACGGGCCTTCTCACAAGCTTCACTTGAGAAGATCACCGGACCACGACACCTCCACACCGTCTAGGTGTCGGCAAACACCAAGAGTAATAAGTCAAGCCCCTTGCTTGACTCTCACCACATACAACGATTGCACAAGCTCAAGTGGATACGAAATCCACCTCTAGATGCAACACATGCAACTAGAGACCTCTCTCCTTGCTCACAAGGTGCAACACATGCACAATTGAGAGGAGAAGCTCACACTAGCTTAAGAGAGTGAAATGTGATGCTAAAGGTTGCCTCTCAACCGACCAAGGGGGTGTTTATAACCCCTATACCAAAAACTAGTCGTTTGGAGACGAAACAGCCAAAAACTAGCCGTTACAAACTTGGTGTGGTCGTACCGCACTCACAAGGGCCGGTACAACCGTTCTGGGCGGTCGTACCGCTCTTTTCATGGCGATCGTACCGCAGCTCAAAATCAGTACAGACGACACTCGGTAAAATGGTCATAACTTTTGATTCCGATGTCGGAATTGAGTGATCTTGGACTCTATGGAAAGCTTATTCAGAGGACTACACAACCCACCTATTTGATTTGATCTCAAACACATTTTATCAAATCAAAAAGCACAACTCCAAAGAGCCACTACCATGATCTAAGTCCAAAGTATTAGCAACAAGCAATCTTAAACCATGCCAAGGGAAAATACATGAATCCCAACAATTTGTAAAACACATTTGCAAACTTAGATCATACCACAAGGAGTAGGTACATGGACTTCAACCATTTACAAAACATATTTGCAAAGTATAGTCACATGTTACAAGGATTAAATGCATGAGTCTTGACTATTTGCAAAACACATTTGCAAATAATAGCATCATGCCACGGAGAGCTAGAGCAAGTGAGATTGAGTTATCAACACATGATGAGACTCAAGCTACTAGACAAAAGACCCCTCTTAATAGTACGACAACCTATACTAACAATCCGGTCTTCCAACCAAACACCAAGACCGGTAAAAGACTAGAAACACATCTTTAGCCCTAGCTAGTCATACCTTTGTCTTGAGCATCTTCTTGAAGCTTGATGACACACATCTTCACTTCAAGTCCGGGTCATCATTTTGACATGCATCAACCCATGATGCATCATTTACTTGACCTCAATCAACACATGATGAGCCTTCTCTTGACTTGATGATCAACTCATGATCATCTCACGATCATCTCTTCTTCGAGATTTTGATATGCATCAACACATGATGCATCCTCTTCTTAAACCTTTACTTGATGATGATCAACTCATGATGCTATCCGAAGTCTCTATTACCTTGGAACATAACATATTCATCCAACTCATGAAAAATATTAGTTCCACAATGATTAACATTAATTATCAAGATATACCTGCAATAAATGCTTCTAAACAAGCCGTTGAAAATCCTGGACCGGTACTACCGCCAACCAAGTTGCGATATCGCTATCCGTCGCATCGCACGAAGGAGCGGTACTACCGATTGCAGGGTTTCCAATTTTGCCGAAAAGACATGCTCTCTGGAAAATTCATACCGCCATACAAACATCGATACAACAGTATATCGGTACGACCGATTCTCAAAGGCGGTACGAATGCATGCATGATCCTAAATCGATCCATATGGCACAAGAACATGCTATCAAACTACTAATCACGATCCCTCTATTGTCATGCATTTCTATTACCATGTCGCCATCCATAAACTAGGACCAAGCCTTTAAACATCTTAGCACACATGTTAGTCCCACAAACACAATTTCAAATAATTGAATATAGATAAACATGAGTATGTATAAATTACACAAGTTATATATATACTCACATATAAGTATATATGAACTACACAAGTTATATATACCATGAGTATATACGAACTACAAGTTGTATATACTAAATATGAGTGCATACGAACTACACAAGTTGTATATATTCATATGGATATATTAACTACACAAGTTAAATATATTCAAGGATATATGAGCATCTATGAACTACACAAGTCTCATATGCTCTCATATACTCATATGAATATATTAACTACACAAGTTAAATATATTCAAGGATATATTCAAATAGCTTAGCATGAGCGATGGACAGGCTAATAGGCATTTTCACTTGCATCTACTCTACTACATGCAATCTTATATTTATCTCCTATTTTCATATTTATATTGAAGTGCATTAAATCGATATAATGTGTAAATAATATTTTTTGAGCGGTATAGATAAATAGTTGGTATCCTATACAAAGTGGGCTAAAGTGCAACTAGGCTCAATGCGGAAGCAAATTCGCTCAGTGAGGCTCTCTCCATTCGCCGTTGATCTCGCTTCAGTCACCCCAGATGGACGGGCGGATGTGGGCCTTGGGCGAGGCCGCCCTCCACTGTTTTTTTTTTTCCGCTCAAAGCACCCCACAGAATCCATATATGCCTACGTAACCCTAATTAAACAACAAAAAAAAAGGATATAAGCGAAGCAAACAGGGAGGAGGCGCGCTGCTAGTGTCGCCGCGCAACTCTCTCCCACAACCCACCTCGTATCTCCAGGCGGCGGCGGCGGCGGCGGCGGCGGCGAGGCCGAGATGGCGGCGGCGGTGTCGCGCGACGACAAGGTAGTGATCAAGTCCCCCAACGACCACCGCTCCTACCGCCTCCTCCACCTCGCCAACGGCCTCTGCGCCCTCCTCGTCCACGACCCCGAGATCTACGCGGACGGCTACCCCGACCCCCACTCCTCCAAGCCCAACGAAGACGAGGACACGGAGGAGGAGGAGGACGACGATGATGATGAGGAGGACGAAGAGGATGACGAAGAGTATAGCGACGAGGAGGGGGAGGACGAGGAGGGGGAGGAAGAGGGCGAGGAGGACGGGAGTGAGCCGAAGAGGAGGAAGGAGAAGGGCGGCTCCGAGCCGCTCATTAAGAAGGTAGTGACGGGTTTTACTCTTAGCGCAATCATTGCTTACTCTGTTAATTCAGATTTTGCAAGTATATTAGATCAATCTCGTTTGTATGGTAGATGTGATGCTGTGTTATGCACAATCACTGGATCTAGCGTGATTTAGTGGTGTTGGGAACGATCAGCTACGTGGATCATAACCAATGGAAAGGAAATTGAATTTCTGTTCACTTTACTTAGAACTTAGAAGTGTGTAGTTGGAATCTGATCTCAGGAGGTAGGCGCTGTTAAACTGTTATGAGTAATTCGTGCATTGAAGTGATTAGATTGTGGTAACGAACCAAGTGCTGGCTTTATGTATTTTGGTGTGATCTTGCGGTGTAAGAGACATCACACTGTTTTTTGCTATTGGATTTTGCTGTTTGTGAGTTTTGCTGCATGTTGGAAGTTTGATGTTTGGTAGTGACGGGTTTTACTCTTAGCGCAATCATTGCTTACTCTGTTAATTCAGATTTTGCAAGTATATTAGATCAATCTCGTTTGTATGGTAGATGTGATGCTGTGTTATGCACAATCACTGGATCTAGCGTGATTTAGTGGTGTTGGGAACGATCAGCTACGTGGATCATAACCAATGGAAAGGAAATTGAATTTCTGTTCACTTTACTTAGAACTTAGAAGTGTGTAGTTGGAATCTGATCTCAGGAGGTAGGCGCTGTTAAACTGTTATGAGTAATTCGTGCATTGAAGTGATTAGATTGTGGTAACGAACCAAGTGCTGGCTTTATGTATTTTGGTGTGATCTTGCGGTGTAAGAGACATCACGCTGTTTTTTGCTATTGGATTTTGCTGTTTGTGAGTTTTGCTGCATGTTGGAAGTTTGATGTTTGGTTTCGGCGTTTCGCTTGTTCTCACAAAGTGATACATTGCATTTCAGGCTGCTGCCGCAATGTGTGTTGGAATGGGCAGTTTTGCTGACCCGCCAAAGGCACAGGGCTTAGCTCATTTTCTAGGTATGCAATCCTCGTCATTTCTGTTTTACCTCTCTTTTATTATGGCTGCTCATATGCATCATCTAAAAGCTGAAAATTACTTCCCCTTCTGTTTGATGATATCTAAAAGTCAGATGAAGCTAGTCTGGTGATCTATACTCCCTATGCTTACGTTAATCTGACATAGTGCTACAATTTTGCAGAGCACATGCTTTTTATGGGGAGTTCTGAATTTCCAGATGAAAATGAGGTTTGTAAAATCTGCACTCCTTTGCTCCCTTTCTTTTGTTCTGTGAGTCAAGCCCTGAGATTAGCTGTAACTGAGAAAGTTCTGTGTGTGTTGACTGTATGGTTCATTGGTTCCCTTAATTCTATTACCATCACATGTTCTGTTTGGATCAATGTTTTAAATGGTGTGTAGTGGAAGCATAGAAGTGGAGTGTTTTTGTAGTGGATAGTGTATAATGGTGATAAACTTGCACAACAGACTCTGCTATATCTGTCAAAATATGAACTATGAAGTTACTTGGCTGGTGAATCTTAAATGAAAACATCCAAATCGTAGAAGCTAATATGACTATACCAAATATCTAATCTAGCACAAAAAATAACAACCAATATTACGATTCTTCTAACAAACCTTCATCCTCCGTTGAAGATGATGAACCCAAACTATGGTTTGGATAGTCCTTGGATTTTTGCATATTATTTGGCTCACATGCAACATTGCTTTCTCTTGTGATGTCTTACCTTTGCTATTTGTTACATATCCGAGTAATTTGTTATGATGATTGTGCAAATTTTAAAAATTTGGTGAAAGCTAGTAATTAATAATGACTTGATAAATTTTCTTTTGCAGTATGACAGTTACTTGTCCAAACATGGTGGCTCGTCCAATGCTTTTACTGAAACTGAATACACGTGCTACCATTTTGAGGTCAATCGAGAGTATCTAAAGGGAGCATTGGGCAGGTAGCTATCATCTGTTATTCTTATTCCCCATTCTAATGTTTTTCTTTATAACATGAATTCTGAGTTAAAATTTATATTTATACATCGTTTTGGTTTCATTCTTAGGTTTTCTCAGTTCTTTGTATCACCTCTTGTTAAGGCTGAAGCTATGGACCGTGAGATATTAGCAGTAGATTCAGGTATGTGGTTAATCTTGTTCTTGCTAACCAGTATCCACTGATAGTTCTTTTTTTGTCTCTCTAATTATACATTATAATTGCTGTTACTTGAACAATTATATTGTGTTAGAGTTCAACCAAGTTCTGCAAAGCGATAGCTGCCGTCTTAACCAACTTCAGTCCCACACTTGTTACCTAGGACACCCTTTGAACAGATTTACCTGGGGTATGCTTGTCTTTTGGTTGTTTTCATCTAGTACTATCGATTGAATTGTATTGGGCCTGAACTTTTGAGGTTGTTTGTAGGAAACAAGAAAAGCTTGGTTGATGCAATGGGCAGTGGAATCAATTTAAGGGAAGAGATTTTACAGATGTACATGAGTAACTATCATGGAGGGATGATGAAGCTAGTTATAATTGGGGGAGGTGAGGCTCATTAACTATATTTAATTGTATGGTGACTAACTGACTATAAATCATATCCAGGAATTAATGCTCTTGTTTTTTATCTGTTCAATGTTTATATGGTCCATCTGTTTCAGAACCCCTTGACATTCTAGAAGGCTGGACCATGGAGCTATTCAGTAAGGTTAAAGCTGGTCCTCTGTTAGATATAAGTCCAAAGACTGATATGCCTTTTTGGAAATCTGGTAAACTTCACAAGCTAGAGGCTGTTAGAGATGTTCACAGTCTTTTCTTATCATGGACGCTTCCTTGCCTGCACAAGGAATACATGAAGAAACCAGAAGATTACTTGGCACATCTCCTTGGCCATGGTAAATAGCTCCCATACACCTTTATCTGTAAATTTTGCTCTTCAATGAGGGTGCTGTAGCTTAATGGTTGAATGCTAAGCATGTAGTTGATTTTCCCCTGCAAATATTTGTTTCTTTATGTTTTCTTCTTTTGAGGAGGGTTTTCAACCTTTTTAGTAGTAGCACTTCCTCCCCTGTAGGTTCGAATCCTGCCAATAAATTCGTCGTTTTGATATGATAGTATCAGATGGATTACTTGATTGGAATATATATTGTTGTGAGTTGTTTCCATGCTGTTTGATATGATATGCCCCCACCTATGTTGATTTGCTAAACCGTCCTCCTATTCTTGCTCAGTGTTATCTTATTGTATGTTAACCTCTGGTAAATTCTGTACAGCACACTAGCTCCTTATTGCATTGTAAAGTTAAATTGTAAGGAAACTAATGTATTTTTTATACATTCTAATGTTGGTTACTTTCTTATTTAATGTGGATTTGAAGCACACAGAGGGCTAACCATCTTCATGTACTACCATTTTGCAACTGACCATTTTTTTAATTTTCAGAGGGCAAGGGAAGCTTACTTTATTTTCTGAAAGATAAAGGTTGGGCGAGCTCATTGAGTGCTGGTGTTGGCAGTGGAGGAGCACAACGGTCCTCGTATGCCTATATCTTTGAAATGTCTATCCGCCTTACTGATTCAGGACTGAAAAATGTATGCATGTTCTTATGATGTTTACCTTTCTATGCATATATTGGCTGGGTGAAAATCCTTTTCTTTTCACATCAAAGCACTTTACACGATTTTTGCAGAATTATTGCAATTAGCAACTCTATAACCCCTCCCCACTAGGAAAACTCCAACGAAAATACAGCAGCCAAGGCTTTTGTCATAATGTGTGTGTGTGTGTATATATATATATATAATGCTGCATAAGATATTACCCCAGGTTTTATTTAGAAAGCTGCAAAAAAAGGATCTGCCTCAGATGCCTTCTAATATGGAACATTTGATTGTTTTTAATTTTGCATCAAATTTTGCCACCAATTTGACTGGCAAACATTGTCAAAACTAATAATTCTTTAGGAAATTTCTGTATGCACTATGCAGCGATTCCTTTTTTATTTGTCAAATCTTCGAATAGTCTTGCTTTCACCTGTAGAACTAGTAGACCTATTTACTTGCTAGAAAGGATGTTACCAGGGTCATCTGTCTAGGGCTGAAAATGGATATGTTTGGTTATGCAACATTCCTTAAAGGGTGTCTTCCCCTGTCTTCATGTGGTATGAAGTGGAACAGAGGATCAGTATTGCGGGACAATGTTGTGATGTGTTTAATACCTTGATTTCATTATGCTACAGGAGATAATGGATCGCTATTATATAATCCTTTAGGTCTGATCCGTACTAACCGATTTCTAGGCGCCTAGAAACTCAAAAGGAATATTTGTCACGTTACCTTTAGACTTCTCCATTGATATATTCTAGTGCATCTTTTCTCAGTTAACATGTGTTTGTTTAGCAGATTGCAAAAATATTTTCATTACACTATTATATTTATAATATTGTGTGCCATGGAATGTTTTTGCAGCTGTACGAGGTCATTACTGCTGTATACCAATATATCAAGTTACTTAAGCAGTCTGAGCCGCAAGAGTGGATATTTAAGGAACTCCAGGACATTGGGTACATGGAGTTCAGATTTGCGGAAGAGCAACCTCCAGATGATTATGTAGTAGATCTTGCAGGTCTTTACTTTTTTTTTGTTTGTTTTTCTTTTAATTTATGGAATGGATGTGGGGTTTACTGAATTCTTCTTTGCAGAAAATATGCTATTTTATTCTGAAAACCACATCGTTTGTGGAGAATATATTTATGAGGGCTGGGACCCGGAGTTGATCAAGCATGTTTTGAGCTTCTTTCATCCGGACAACATGAGAGTTGACATACTTAGCAAATCATTTGATAGACAGTCCCAAGGTAATCAGTATGTGCTGTCAATTTGCTGTTGTGCGCCCCAGTTAATGCACAGTGCTCATATGCCAAGCTCATGAACAGTGGGCTCATGCAGCATGATGCAAGTTGTTTAAAATTTTCGGTTCACCATATTGTTATATGTTGTTTAAAATTTTCGGTTCACCATATTGTTATATGTTCAAAATATTTGATGTTTTTTTTGTTATATCATGACTCTTGTAATCTTGTTAACCATATTGCAATCTTAATATTGTACCAGTCAAATGAGATGCCTCGTCTTGTGCTCACTTATTTATTTTGCTGATTAATCCTGAAATACGGAACCTAATTTTTTGTTGCTTAATGGAGGTCTTTTCACATTTTATGCTAAAGGATACGCCGCAAACAGAATTTATAAGCAGTGTTTTTCTACGCATCCTTTGCAATGGAAAGAAGTGGCGAAATGATTGAGTATTTGTTGTAGTTAGGAGACTAAATGGGTAGATAATACCATTTGTCTTGAGGACCATGTGGAGGAGCAGCCAAATGTGTCATGTATATTTAGAGTGAATTGTGAGAGAAATGAGGGGAGAGAACCCCCTTACAAGTGCCCATGAGGCCATATATATAGAGGAGAGGGGGAGATAAGCCCCCATCTTGCCCCGTAGCTACATGCCTAAAGGAGGGGTGTTTTGGTACATTCCTCCTGAGTACATAAGATTGATCTATACACATGCTCATGTTCCCAAGGGCTCACTAGGCATCCCTGAGACCCTGACGGCCCTAGGGGTTGGAGCACCCCTACAACAGTATTGTAGGAAGACCGAGAAAAAGAAACATCAAACATGCAAGCACTTAAACCTTAGTCTGGAAAATTATTTTTTTTGTTCTGCCATTCTATGCTAGTTATTTTAGTATGATATTTGAAGCAATAATAGTCATGCTTGATTTCTTGCTTGACCTAGCCGTATAATTTTTTTCCAGAAATGAAGCTCATTCTGTTTGTAGAATTGTATCAAAGAACAGTTTGTTGGTTTTGGATTGCTGCTTTGAGATTTATGTTTATTCCACATGCCATGGAGAGTTTTATGGACAATTTTGAGATTAAGTCGCAATTTGTTCAACTGCATAGTTATACCTGATTGCCTTATGATATTGCATTTCTAATACAGTCTATTGCCTGCAGATATTCAGCGTGAGCCGTGGTTTGGTTCACAGTACATTGAAGAGGACATTCTATCATCTTTGATTGAAAGCTGGAGAAATCCTTCACAGATAGATGCTAATTTTCATTTACCTCGGGAGAATGAATTTATCCCAGGGGATTTCACTCTGCGAAATGCTAACATAACTGAATCCTCAAGCGATGATAATCCTCGATGCATTGTGGATGACCCATTCATAAAGCTCTGGTATAAGATGGACATGACATTTAATGTTCCTCGTGCCAACACATACTTTTTGATTTCTGTCAAGGATGGCTGTAGCAGCCTCGAAAACTCTGTCCTGACTGATTTGTTTGTAAACCTTCTTAAAGATGAGCTAAATGAGGTCCTCTATCAGGTGGGTATTATTGAATATGTTTCAACACTATTTTTATGAACTTTATAATAGAAGTTTCTGTTTTTGTGCCTGTATTGCACATAACATCTACCTTTCTAGATTCTAAATATGTTTCTCTCATCCCTGATTGTGGTTGGTTGCTTTCATGGTGATGCTAATTTTTGTTCACTATTAAACTGAATTTAAGAGTGACTGAGATTTGTGACTGATGTGGCTTAAATGGGAAGGTTCGACATTAGTTGGATATCTGCAGCAGATCAAAATTTCATGTTATTAATGCAAGAATTTGAGCATAAGGTCAATAATTTTATCCCTAGAATTTAGAAATCAGCTGTTGATTACTAAAATGTTGTTGTGCAATTTCGTTTTGTGAAGTTTCTTTTTCACTTACTAAAGCCCTGATGTAGTAAATAATGGGGCAACTCAGCCACCTGCTATGGAGTATTTCAATTAGTTGTCTTGCTTCTCAGATCAGATATCAGAGAACTGACTCATTTTCCCTTTCCCCCTCTTTTTGGTATTTCCTATTTTATTGACTGTTGTTAATTGCCTTGATCTATCTGAGTTATTTTTTTACAATTGGTTTTATGACTCTCAGGCTTATGTGGCTAAACTGGAGACTTCATTATCTGTAGTTGGTGGCAATCTTGAGCTAAAGCTTTACGGTTACAACGACAAGCTGCCCATCCTGCTGTCCAACATCTTGGCTGCTTCTCAATCCTTTTCTCCAAAGACAGATAGGTTTGAGGTAATGTATCCTTATGTGGAACACATGATAGATTCTTTTGAAATATAACTGTGAGAATAAAAAAAAACTCTGATGCTTGCTTGGAAGTCTGATTTTTTTCTGTGTACCTTTTTGGCCTTTTCCTTTTAACTTTCCGCAACAACAATGGTGGTCTTATATTGATGGTCTTGTAATTATCAACATAAGCAGATTAGTAAAAAGTATTTATTGCTTTGTGTCCACTGTATGTTTTTTCTGTATTTAAAAGGCACTACATTGTAGTCCTGTGATTCCGAGGAGAATGGGTACATTGAACTGCTTAGCCTACGCATAGAATTCAGATACCCAGATGACATAACAGGTTTCGATATTCCTGTTAGCTGGCATATTGCTCTTTGCTGCTAATGTATCATTGAAAATGATTAGAAAGACTGAAAGCAGTTGACATTGAGATGCGTTTTTGTCCTCAAGTGCTTTTGGTTCCTATTTTTAAATCTGTTTGTTGCTTTCTTTCTATTTATTTGGAGAAATAGCTTCATAAACTCCAGAAAATTGTTTTAATCTTGGACCTAGTTGTCTTCCTGTGAGCAAGGATAAAAAAACTGGAACCGGTTGAAATCCCGGTCGGCGTCCGGGCCGGTTACTGGAAAACCCTGGAAAAAACCGGTTGAATTTCGAAACTTGAATTTTGTATTGAAGATTTTGAAAACCGGTTACTGCCCAAAAACCAGAAAAACCGGTCAAAAAACCGGAACCAAAACCAGAAAAACAGAGAAAACCGGTTATGGGTAATTAGAAATTGGAATAATGTAAATATTAATTAGAAAGTGTTTAATGAAGTGCATATTTAGCTCATACAATATAGGTAATCTAGCATGTTTAGCTCATACAATAGGTAATCTAGCATATTTAGCTCATATAAAGTGCAAACCGGCCAGAACAATAATTCAAGCATATTTAGCTCATACAATAGGTAATCTAGTATAAAAAAAGGCCTAAACCAACATAGAAAGTGCATTGTGCAGTTATAAACTTAAATTTGAATCTAAAAAATTTCCGTCTGGTTACAGTTCATCTCGGTGCCCATCGAGATTTCAGGTAACCGGTGGTTACCGTCGGGATTTTGATCCCTGCCTGTGAGAGAAGGTTGTCAATAGACTGCAGCTTAAACCATGAATAGAAATCCGTGATTCTGGGTTTCTGCTGGTACCGGATTTAGAAATCGCCGTTTTTCTTAGGTTAAGCAAATTCAAATTTAGTTTTCGAATTTCGGCTGGTTTTTAAGCAAATTCAAATATCAGTTTTCAAGCTTTGGCCAGGTTTTCCCCCCAAGATTTCTGTTACCAGCCGGTAACTGAAAAATGGTGCTGGGCGGTTTTTTATCCGGTACCGGATTTTAATCCTTGGCCTAAACGCTTGGTTGATCAGTTTATACAGTTGTCTTGACATTCACTTGGGTTTGTTGCATGGTTATCAAGTCGACGACTAGTCGTCGACTAGTCGCCGGAGAACGATCGACTGGAGCGCCGACTCGACACGACTGGTTGACTAGTCGTCGACTTGCCGGTCGACTAGTCGACCAGTCGGAGGCAAGTCGGGCGACTGGGATATGGGGCCCACCGCCGTGCGCAGGCAAAGAGGCAAGAGGAGTGAGGGAGGAGCGAGGCGATCGGGCTCACCCTCACGCGTGAGCTCGGAGAGGTGCAGCCGGCGCCGGCAGCTCCGAATCGGTCTCCGCCGCGCGCGCCGGCCGGGCTCCACCGCGTCGCCGGCCATCGTCCTCCTTCCTCCTCCGTGTCACCGGTCTTCGCCTCACGTGTGAGCTCGGAGAGGCGCAGACGCCGCAGAGCTCCAGATCCGGTCTCGCGCCGCGAGCTAGCTCCCACCGCGCCGCGCCTGCGTCCTGCTCCCGAGCGGGCTCCCACACCAGCGCCGCCGCCCGCCCTCCTCTCGCGCGCGCGCCGCCGCGGCTCTGCCGCTCTCTACTCCTCTCGCGTCGTTGTGAATGTGTGGTGTGAATGTGATGGCTGTGAGGGTGTGGTGTGAATGTGTGGCTGTGGCTGTGGTGTCCTGTGCTGTGAATGTGTGGTTGTGGTGTGCTGACCTGTGCATGTGTGGTGTGCTGTGAACGTGTGATGGCTGTGTGGTGTGTGTGCTGCTGTGTGGTGTGTGGATAGCTATGTGGTGTGTGCTGTGCTGGCTGTGTGCGTGAACAGTACCATTCGACTAGTCGGTTACTAGGAGGGTAGTGTTGACTTACCGACTTAGGTTGCGTTTGGTTCGTTGAATTATTTGGTCCTGAACCGTCCGGTACGGGAAATGAGCTCGTTCAGGTGTTTGGTTGGTTTAATGGAACCAAACCATTCGGGATGAGATGGTTCAATAAATGGGAATATTCCATGTTTATGCTGTATCATCCCGTTCGGGAAAAAATCCCGAACCACACCGTTCACTCGAATTCCAAGGCGCGCACGGAAAAAAGGCATGATTTACGAGCTTCAAATGACCATATTTCCTAAACCGAGTATCTGATTTGCGATCCGATTGAACCGTTGTGTTCCTTGTTATTTAATCAACAAAACAAGACCACTCTTTGCATATTTTACTGCAAAAAATATCATTTATGTATCATCCTATCTCACCAACCAAACACCATCTTAAACCATCCAGGACCATCCTATCCTACCAACCAAATAAAATCATATATTATCCTATCCCACCAACCAAACACCATACTTGAATCATCTCATCCAGGACGATCCCATCCTACCTGTACCATCCCATCCCATTCAACCTCATCTCACCAACCAAACGCACCCTAAATAACCTTGGTTTGTTGCACCAGGCTACTGGCTGCTGTAGCCTGTAGTCTATGAGGGAACATCACTTGGAGCTGGGTGTCAGTTCTCTCAGTAACCAGGAAAAAACTGGAACCAGGACAGTTCGTGGTGATTGGGCAAAAACCTGCCAGTTCTTTGCCAGTTTTGGATTTGCAAAATTCTTAATTTCAATTTTTATCTAGAATTACGGGACACGTCTTAGAAGCTGTAATATTACCTACTTGATTGGAAGTTGAACCGGAAAGAGTCCTGTTCTGGTTTACTGGGCTCTTACCCATAATCCGTTGTTTTCCAAACCCTAGCTAGGAGTACAATGTCTGGCCCGTAGTCACTAGGAATTCAGGCTGACTGGGCCGAGGAACAGGGTCGCGGGTGGCTAAAAATTTGGGCCGAGGGGGCAGGGGGTGGGTGGGGGTAGTGTTCTTCGGAACGTCGAACGTGATCCCGGTGAATCTGGGTCGATGACCCAATTAAACAAAGATATTATCGTAGTCACTAGTCAGATAATACCATATGTATACTTGGAAAAGGAAAAGGACAAGGACAAGGAGAAGGGAGTGGGTCGGCTTGTTAGATATGTATATAGTCTAGGGTGTTCTTTGCATGTTGGCAACCCTGTACATGTCATATATTGGCCCTTTGACCTATTGGAATGGAGAATAAGCCTCATTCCAACATGGTATCAGAGCAAGGCCAGGGTTAGGGTTTGCCGCCGCTGCCATTGCCCTCCCCGTGCTCCTCCTCTCACCATCTCCGTTGCTCTGCTCTTGCCTGAGCCGCTGTTCTGTTCCCGCCCTAGTTGTCGCCTCGTCGATCCGGCATCGCCGCCACCGCCGCCGTCTGGCGTTGCCGGCCGCCGCCGCGGCTCCCCTCTGACCGGCGTCCTTCGCCCGCGGTTGCCGCCGCCATGGCCGCTGCTCGTGCTACACGCGCGCGGTTGAGCTACCGTAGCACGCGGCTCGCTGCCGCTGTCGCCACCGGCCGCTGCCCTTGATGCCGTTGGCTCAAACCACCGAAGCAAGCAGGGCATTGCTCTATTTTTTTTGTTTTGATTCGGTGGAGTCGTTGGCTTCAGCTTCACACCAACTCCATCGATCTAAGTGGAGCCGACAGCTTCGGCTTCACTCTGGCTCCAGCGATCTGCGTGGAGTAGGCGACTTCGGCTTCACTCCGGCTCCCTGATCTACGTGGAGTCGGCGGATTCGGCTTCACTTTGGCTCCTTGATCTATGTGGAGCCGCTGGTTTCAGATTCGACTTCACCTCGGCTTCGGCTTCTTTGCCCTCTCTCTGGCTTTTGGCTTCTCTCCGGCTTCCAATCCAGCTGAAGCCCCTGCCTATGGTTTATGCTCCTGAGCACAATGACCCTCGACTCCAAATCCGGTTAAGTCATCACTGATGGCTTATGCCGGAGGCTCCTTCGCCATCCCGCCCCTAGTTCGGTTCGACGGGATGAACTTCCGGGAGTGGGCTGTTCACCTGAGGATTCACCTCAATAGCCAGCATCTCTGGGGTCATCTCACCGGCGAGCACCCCTGTCCGCCTTGCCCTACAACGCCAGTTCTGCTCGCTCTTCCTGCTGGTGCGGATTAGGCGGCTCAGGAAGCCGCCAATGCTGCACCGGAGAAGGCCCTGGAGCTCTACCAGTTTGAGCTGCACGCGTACGAGCGATGGCAGGATGCCGAGGCTCTACTACCGCCATCCTGGTGGGTAGCATGCCCGTGGCCATCTCCATGGATGTGGAGCTGCCGACGACATAGCTTATGTGGGAGCGCCTCTACCAGTCGATGAGTGATGCTATGTACGTCTCAGTCGTGCACCAGGTGCATTCTCTTCAGCAGCTCAATGCCACTGTCGATAACTTCTACAGTAGATGTCTGAGGTGTGGCGTTAGCTTAACTCTCTAGGGCCGGATGTCTGTCGGACCTGTCCCTGCTGTGTGCGGTTCGGCGCTCACCAGGAGACTCACCGTCTCTATGACTTCTTGATGCGTCTTCGACCTGAGTTCAAGACTCTACGTGCTCAGCTCTTGACTCGCCACCCGCGCCCGAGCTTGTGGAGGCCCTCACGGGTGTGCGTGCCGAGGAGACTCGTCACCGTGGCGCGGCTCAGATGCAGGCTGTCTTGTCTGCTTCAGCACCTGCTCCTTCGCCTGTTTCTTCAGCACCGACCGTAATACCTTCCCTAGCTCCCAGCGCACCAGTGATTGTTGCCTCTACCGTGGGTCTCCACTGCACCTACTGCCAGCGTGATGACCACAGGTATTAGGATTGCTACAAGCGGAGGAGGGATCAGGTCGCCGGGGTGGACGCCCCCTGAAGGGCTCTGGAGGTTCCTCCCACTTAGGAGCTGGTGCCTCTCGCTAGGGCTCCTTCGGTGGCACCACACAGTAGCTCCTCTCACTGCTCCAGCGCTTCGGTGTCGGCTCGTCCTCAGACTCCTCGGGTTCTGCTCATTTGGCTTTTGCTTCTCAGCAGTCTTTCTCGCCTCCGCCTCCGCCTCTTCCCTCGTCAGGTATCTTGTCTCCGTGGATATTGAACTCTGGTGCTTCTTTTCACAAGACACCAGATTCTACCCACCTCACTTCCATGCGTCCCATAGTCTTTCCTTCCACTGTTTAGACTACAGATGGCACATCTCTTCTTGTTGCAAGTCGAGGCACCATTTCCACTTCTTTTTATGTTCCTGTAGTCTCTCATGTTCCTCAGCTCACTATGCAGCTTATGTCGGCTGGTTAGATCACTGATCACGACTGTTGTGTTGTTCTTGAGTCTGACTCTTGTTGTGTTCAGGACCGCTGCACGGGGACTCTGCTTGGTATTGGCCTTGGCGCTATGATTCGCAGTGTCTTTGGGAGCTCGACTGACTTCATCTTCCTTCCGCTGTCTCCACCAGCCAGTCGGCGACTACCACTCCCTCTGGTCTTTCCGTGTCGTCCACTACCTTCTTCGCTCAGTGGCGCCATCGTCTAGGTCATCTTTGTGGATCGCATCTATCGTCACTAGTAGGTCGTGGTGTTCTTGGCTCTGTTTCTGGGGACCTCTTTACATTGTATGGGTTGCAAGCTTGGCAAGCAGCTGCAGCTCCCCTACCCCTCTTGTGATTCTATTTCTACTCGTCCTTTTGATCTTGTTCACTGTGATGTTTGGGGTCCGGCTCCCTTCGTTTCGAAAGGAGGTCATCGATATTATGTGATATTTATTAATGATTATTTTCGTCATACTTGGATCTACTTCATGTCCGTAGTTAAGTTCTCTCTATTTACCAGATGTTTGCCACCATGGTTTGCACTCAGTTTGATTCGGCCATTTGTGTGTTTTGTGCCGACTCTGCTGGTGAGTATTTATCTACTGCTTTGCGTCGCTTTCTCGCTGAGCAGGGTACTTTTCCTCACTACTTTTGTCTTGGTGCTCATGCTCAGAATTGTCTCTGAGCGTAAGCATCGTCACTTGCTTGAGACCGCTTGCGCTCTTATGCTCGCCTTTTTTGTTCCCTGTCACTTCTGGGCTGAGGCTGTTTCCACTGCTGCCTGCCTTTCTCATCAACATGCAGCCTTCCACTGCTCTTCAGGGTTCTACTCCTGTCGACCGCCTCTATGGTCGAGCCCGAGTACAGTCACCTTCACAATTTCGGCTGTCTGTTTCATCCTTCTTCCACCTCGTGAACGTACTCAGCTGACTGCTCAGTCAGTTGAGTGTGTTTTCTTTGGCTACAGTCTTAAGCATAAGGGTTATCATTGCTACGACCCTGTTGCTCGCCGGATGATGATCTCTCGGGATCACTTTCGACGATTCTCGACCTTACTACCCTTGTCCCCCCACAGTCAGGTCAGATTCTCTTGTTGAGTCGATTTCCTTTCTGACTTTTCTTGACTCTCTGCCTTCCACTACTGTTTTGCTTCCTCCACCTTCTTCACCTCCCTCTCCTCCAGTTGCACCTGTTCCACCTCCGCCGGAGTTTCCTTCCCGCTCTTTTGTTAAGATTCCACCTTTTCCTCTGCACTACTACTGTCGTCCTTAGCCTACACTTTCTCCAGTTGAGCCTCCGTCTTTTCTGGGCCTTGTTCCTGGCTCTTCTCCGTCCTTGTTGGGTCCCACTCTGCCTTCTCCCCTAGATACAATCTTCGTGATCGTCATACTGTTAGGTCGCCTGAGCGCTACGATTTTGCAGCCGCTGCTCTTTCTCAGCCTATGACCTACCGTGAGGCTGCTGCTCACCCTGATTGGCAGCTCGCGATATCTGAGGAGATTGCTGTTTTGGAGCGTACTGGCACTTGGGATCTTGTCCCTCTACCTGTGCGTCACTCCCATCACGTGCAAGTGGGTGTACAAGATCAAGACCCGCTCGGATGATTCACTTGAGCGCTATAAGGCTCGTCTTGTGGCGTGTGGTTTTCAACAGGAGCATGGCCGTGACTACGATGAGATCTTCGCCCCTGTTGCTCACATGATCACTGTTCGTACTCTTCTTGTTGTGGCCTCTGTTCGACAGTGGCCCATCTTTCAGTTGGACATTAAGAATGCCTTTCTCAATGGTGAGCTGCGTGAGGAGGTCTATATGCAGCCGCTCTCTGGGTATTCTGTCCCTGATGGTATGTTTTGTTGCCTTCGTCGCTCCCTATGGGCTCAAACAAGCCCCTCGTGCTTGGTTTGACCGCTTCTCCTCTGTTGTCACTGCTGTCGGCTTCTCCGCAAGTGATCACGACCCTGCCCTCTTTGTACACACCTCTCCTTGGGGTCGGACGCTCCTCCTCTATGTGGATGATATGATCATTATTGGAGATGACTCTCAGTACATTGCCTTTGTGAAGGAGCATCTCAGTGAGCAGTTCTTGATGTTTGATTTGGGTCCATTTCGTTACTTCCTTGGGATTGAGATCACTTCTACATCCGAGGGCTACTCTCTCTCTCCCCCAGGAGCATTACATTCAGGATATCCTTGCTCGCGCTTGTCTCACTGATCAGCGTGTGATGGATACTCCTATGGAGCTTGGTGTTGACCTTCGGCCTACTGATGGTGAGCTCTTGAGGATCCCACTCACTACTGCCATCTTGTCGGGAGCCTTGTCTACCTTGGGATCACTCGCCATGATATTTCTCACCTAGTTCACATCCTGAATCAGTTCGTCTCTGTTCTCACTCAGCTCCACTACAGTCATCTTCGTATTCTATGATATCTTCGCGGGATCATCACTCGTCGCTTTTTCTTCTCACTCTAGTTCTTGGCAGCTTGAGGCGTACTCTGATGCGACCTGGGCGGGTGATCATTCTGATCGCCGGTCTCTTTTTGCCTATTGTGTTTTTCTTGGTTCCTCCTTGATTGCCTAGAAGACCAAGAAGCTGAGACTGAGTTGAGAGCCATGGTGTTGTTGACAGCTGAGATCATTTGGCTTCGGTGGCTACTTGAGGATTTTGGTGTTTCCACTTCTGCACGACTCCTCTCTTATCAGATAGTACTAGTGCGATCAGCGTTGCTCGAGATCCCGTGAAGCATGAGATCCTTGGAGTGGATGCTTCGTACATACAATCGCAGGTGCAAGATCAAGTTAATGATCTTCAGTATATGCCTTCGGAGCATCAGTTAGCAGATTTCTTCGCCAAGGCACGTACTAGAGTTCAGCATAGCTTTTACCTCTCCAAACTCAGTGTTGTTGATTCATCATAAGTTTAAGGGGGGTGTTAGATATATATATAGCCTAGGGTGTTTTTTGCATGTTGGCGACCCTGTACATGTTATATGTTAGCCCTTTGACCCATTGGAATAGAGAATAAGCCTCATTCCAACAGGCCCATCCTGCTATAACCAGGCCAGCTCAATCCCTTCCCCATTCCCACTGCCACTAGAGATTTTCACAAACACAAGTACACAACACAGCCACACAGAGAGAGACACGAGAGTGCAGATGGCTGCCACCCCACACACATGCGCGCAGGTGGCAGGAGAGAGAGCGTGCGAGCCACAGCCGTTTGCTGTCTCCGGAGTTGCCATCAGCCCTCCTCTCCGCTCGTGGTGACGGTGGCGGCGGCCATGGAGACGACGTGAAGCGACGGTGGCAGCTTGAGTTAGCTCACTCCTCTCTCCTCTCCCCTCGCAATCTGGTGATGTCCCAACGGAGACCCAGATCGCTGGTGACCCGCGATTCGGGACAAGTGATCCAGGATCGTGGATCGAGGCGGCAACCCTGATCCTGGTGACTATGGTCTGGTCTCCATGACCGGTATTTGTATTACTATAGATCAGGGCTATTTTGACACTTTAGGCAACCTCCTAGATGCTGATTGCTTACACAATTGAAGAGAAGAAGGGAGTAATGGCTGAAGAATGGGGAGATGTTGGTCTTGACGGTATCTGAATAAATGATTGTGGTTTAAATTTAATGATAGAAGCACTTAAGCTCTGAAAAAGAGTGGTTGTTATTAATTTAGAATTTTGAACTTCATTTCCAGTTTTAGCGAATTGATGCAGTTTGTTTATCTCCTCTTATATCTGCTAGTTAACCAAAGCACCATATCATCTATAAACTTATGCGCCTTGGTACTTATGTACTGTGGCATTGTGCATTCACCAGGTTATCAAGGAGGATTTGGAAAGAGCTTACAAAAACACGAATATGAAGCCTATGAGCCATTCTACCTACTTGAGGCTGCAAGTCTTACGTAAAATATTCTGGGATGTCGATGAAAAATTGAAAGTTCTTACGAAGTTAACCTTTTCTGATCTGGTAGCATTTGCTCCAAAGTTTCTTTCTCAGGTATCAAGTACCACAATGACCTTATGTATTCCTCCTATATTTAAGCCACCACTTGTTCTTAGATAATAGCAAATGATGTCCGAGGATGAAAGATGCTGGGTGATAGTATGGTTCTGATAAATGTTTGGGATGGTTTCTTCAAAAAACAAAAAGTTTGGGATGATTTTTTGTACAATGTAACCTTGTTTGGTAGATCATATAAACCACTCTCTGTTGGCACACATGCAGTTGCACATCGAGGGCCTCTGTCATGGTAACCTGTCTGAAGAGGAAGCAATGAATATATCAAAAATATTCCAAAACACTTTGTCAGCTCAGACACTGCCAGAGGAGGCAAGGCACGGCGAAAGAGTTTTTTGCATTCCTCATGGTGCAAATTTTGTTAGAAGTGTACGTGTGAAGAATGATCTTGAAGAGAATTCTGTGGTTGAGGTGGGTTTTATTCTGGTGCTCTGTTGATTACTGTAGACTGAAGCATAATACTTTTGCATGTTTTTTAAAGGTGATCTGAAAATTTCAATTATATGCTAACAGTATCCCAGATCTGGAACCTTTCACTATAATAGTATCCTGTTTGTGAAATGTGCCTATGTGTATTGCAACCACTTTGATAAATGTTGCAAGGGTAGCAGAAGTGGGATCTCAAGGGGCTGCATTGTTTGTTTTTTTTGCTTCAAGATAATCAAACTGCTTTCTGATATGTCGTTCTTGTCAGGTTTATTTTCCAATTAAGCAAGACGTTGGAAAGGAGGCGACAAGACTCAGAGCTATTACAGATCTTTTCAGCAACATTATTGAAGAACCTTGCTTTGATCAGCTGAGGTATAAATATCATACCCCCTCACAAAAGGAAGTCGTTTTTCAACAAAATGTAACTTTGACCATTAAATTTTATTATCAAATTTTCAAAAAAAGTAATAAAGTAGTTTTCATGACAAATTGACGCATACTATTTTTGATTTTTCGTATATCCAAATTGCATATTTTAGATAGTATCTTTGGTCAAAATTGATACAATTTGACTGCACGCATTCTAGGGCGGCTTCCTTTTGCGACTGGAGGGAGTATTATCTTGTTATTTAGATGAAGTGTCACAATTAATGCAATGTACTCCACAATACATTGAATACAATACTCCCTCTGTTTCACAATATTAATACAATACTCGCCCGTTTCGCAATATTAAATGGCATTAAACCACATACCCCTATTAAATGATATACTACTACTCAATATCTTTTACAATATTAAAGTAGGGGTAGAGTGGAAATATTTCAATAGGTTTCCTCAATGACCAAGCATTGTAAAGAGACACTTCCCAAGAAAATGGACAAATATTGTGAAGCGGATGGAGTATTATGAATGTGTTTTTTGAGACATATTGTTTTTATATGCACAATTCAAATATTTACGAAGTTGTTGGCTGAAACTAAAATAGTTTTGACTGCACACATTCTAGGACATCACTTTTTTTTACTGAGGGAGTATATAGTTCGGTTAATATTTATATTTTGCAACTTTTTTCTAATTGATTTTTTGTTGTTCCAATGATAGAACGAAGGAGCAGCTTGGTTATACTGTGGACTCTAGTCCACGGATGACTTATCGGGTGCTGGCATATTGTTTTCGAGTTATGTCCTCCAAGTATAGCCCTGTTTACCTGCAAAGCCGGATTGATAACTTTATTAATGGTCTATCTGATTTGCTGGTATGCTTCTATCCTATTTCACATGACTGCTTTAGTACCTCGTTATATTAGAATAGTAGACTATCTTATGGATTTGCACCTGACAGAAAGTGTAGGTTAATCAGCATTCTTTTTTAACCATTAAGATTCTAAAGAACAGGGACATTGCAACATATTGATGACATGATTTACATATCAACTTTATTTCGATAAACAGCATAATGATGTTTATCTCTGAGTCAATGGACAGCCTGCACCCAGTCCTTCGATTAGTCTTTGTCAATATATTTACTTTTATCTCCGACAAGAATACCTAAACAAATTGTCTTTGAGATGTTTCTTCATGATATATTTCAAACCACTTCATATTTTCTGAGGGCTGAAAAATCAATTAATTGTAACCTCACAAATAGTTTCTTACTTTTGGTCAACGCCTGTGTCCTTTGTAGGATGGGCTCGATGAGGAGACTTTTGAGCATCACAAGAGTGGGTTAATAGCTGATAAACTGGAAAAGGATCCTTCCCTTAGCTATCAAACTGGTGATTATTGGTCGCAGATTGTTGACAAAAGGTATAATTTCTTTCCTAGCACAAGTGCAGCTATCGATCATTTCAGAACTTATGCACAATGCATTGAGTAGTATCTAGTTGTCTCCCTGAAGGCTGAAACATTTAAGGTTAGGATCAAGCTTTGAAAACCAATAATGTACCGATTAGTGCTATGTGGACATACTGTTTTTTTTTAACCAGTCCAGTTCTGATAACAAACTGCCCAGGCCGGTTTTGTAACCTTCCAGTGCTGATCAGGGATTCAAAATCCGGATACGGAGAAAATATCGGACCCTCCCCGGAACCGGTTACCCGACAGCATGGTAATCAAGGTGTCGCCTAAGCGGTAAGACGCCTCCGACGGTCAAGGCGCCACCCCCGCCTTACCAGAGTCCGCCTCATCCTCTGCTTCCGCCGCCGCCTCGCACGATCTGCTCTGCGCCGGCAGTGGATCCTCCCCAAAACCAAATCCAAATCCTTTAGCCACCGCCTTGCCGCCTCCTTCCTGCGGTTCCTCGTCGCGGGGCTCCTTCTGGCTCCCCGTCGTCGTCGCGTAGCTCCTCGGCGCCTCCCGCCCGCCCGAGGAGGAGGCGGCACGCGCGGCGGGTGCGGAGGGAGGAGAGTCGGAGAGAGGGAGGGCGGCGCGACGCGGCCGACGCGCGCCGTTGCCGAGGAGGACCGGAGGAGGCAGCGCGGCGCTTAGGGAGGAGTGAGGAGGGGCGCGGCGCTGAGGGGCGTGGAGGAACGCGGGCGAAGAAGCCGAAGCGAAGCGCTCGGCCGGGCGGGGGGAAAAGAGGACGCGGGGGTAGGCGGGGGCAGCCAGTGGGCAGAGGTCAGGCCGGATCTTCTGCGGCCAAAGAGAGAATCAGAGTTGCTGCTGCTGCCGGATCTACTGCGGCCGCTCTACACTGTCGCCTTAGGATGCGTAAGGCGTCGCCTCACCTCGCGCCTTAGCGCTTAAAAGGTGTGAGGGGGTTGGGTCGCCTCATCTCGCCTTACCGCCTTAATAACCATGCCGGACAGTTACCGCTGGTTACCGGTTTAAAATTGGCCAAATTTCGTCAAACGGACATTTGAATTCTCCACTGGTCACCGGCCGGTAATTGGCCGAAATTAACTAGTTACCGGTGAACAAGGAAACAATTCCATTTGACACAATTTTTCTAGTTAGCAACCAATATTTTTCTTGGCCCAAGTGGAAAGTGGTTCATGGTCAATAGATACATTCAAATCCTTCTCAGGGATGGCATCTAGAACAATCTTTGAAGGCATAGGTGGATCTCCATCTTCATCAAGTAGAGGCTCAGATTCACCTTTTGAATTGTCTAGCCAATCCATAATTGGATTTTCCTTGTCACACATTATGGTCTCCATAATGCATCCAAATGGATCTTCAACTTCTTTCTCATTTTGTTGTTCGTCGAGCTGTAGCAACCGTAGCTTCAAATTAAAGTGAACATACACTAATTTGTGCAGTTTGGTATACACAATTGTAGAATAATTTTTTTTGCTACAATTTAAAATTTAAAATTTTTCGGACTGGTATATTTTTACCGGTACAACCAGTAACTGCCGATTTTTCCCCCTGGTGCTGATAACAAATTACCATAGGTTGAAAGTCAATGACTTTGGCTAGGAGCAAGTTGGAAACAACCAATTTTTGCTTATTTACAGTTAAACTTGGTAAATCAGTGAATTTACATGTTTCCCCCTTTTCCCCCTCAGTAGTATTATGAAATATCATGCTTACAAATAAAAACAATGTTTACGTGACATAATCCGCGGAAATTGTTCATAGCTTTGGTCACTTGGGCAAATGCCCAAGAAAACTCTCAGCCCCTAAACCATCTGGTTTTCAAAAACAAAACCTGCCCAAGATTATAGGCCACACATTGCAACAGAATAATTACGCTTCATATTTTGAACTTCTGTTATGCAATAATTTTATGTTTGTATGCCTGCTTTTAACAAAAAAACTCATCTTTCTAATCGGGCCTATCTTATTCACTTTGAACTTGATACAATTCATTTTTTAGATGATGTAGTTCAAATTAGTTAGCATGCATCACCTGAATCTTCATAATTTATTTATGTTTTAATCTACACAAATGACAACTGATGGATTTCATTAATGCTTTACATCTCCTTTCCCTAGTATTGACAATCTCATGTTGTGGAAATCCAATTATAGGTATATGTTTGATATGTCGAAACTGGAAGCTGAAGAGCTAAGAACAGTTCAAAAGGAGGACGTAATCAGTTGGTACAATACCTACATAAGACCATCATCTCCAAAGCGCAGAAGATTAGCAATCCATGTGTATGGTTGCAACTCGGACATCGCTGAGGCCGCCAAGCTGCAAGAGCACTCATGGACTGCAATTGATGATGTTAAATCCTTAAAGGTTTCATCTCAATTTTATTCGAGCCTTTGCTGAGGGAAGGACACTTTTAGTTTGGTACAATGCTCTCCTACATAAGATCATCTCTGAAGCTCGGATGGCTAGCAATTTATGTGCGTGGTTGCAGCTTGGACATTTCCGAGGCTGCCAAGCTGCAAGAGCAGTCATGGACCGTAGTTGATGACGTCCAATCCTTAAAAAAGTGTCATCTTATTAATATATTTAATCCTCGCTGAAAATCCACAACCATGTGAAGCATTGCATTCAGTTGGCCTGCAGCTCGTAAATTGATGAGCGCCCATTCAATATCAACAGATACAAAATGCATTTTTGTTCGTAAGATGTAATAGTGTTTTGTAGTGCAGTATGCACTTCATTTTTTAACAAAAATGTGCCGCTTTCTTTCGTCATACTCTAGAAAATGTCTTTTTCTACACTTGTGTGTGCTACAGTTCATTAAATGGGGGAATATCTTATTTTCACTATTTCTATTCTGTCATGTATAAGATGGCTGGAATTGTTACTGAATTTCATATTTGGAACACAATAATCTCATAGGCATAGCTTAACATTCAGCTGTTCTCCAAGATTACCTTATTTTTCATCCAGGGACTAATGGGTTCTTTTCCTGATAAATGCAAATCTTACAATCCGCATAGCTTTAACATTCAGCTGTTCTCCAAGATTATCTTATTTTTCATCCAGGGACTAATGGGTTATTTTCCTGATGATAAATGCAAAGCTGACAATCCAACCATGAATTCACAGCTGTTCT
This sequence comes from Ampelocalamus luodianensis, assembly GCA_036346255.1. NCBI lineage: Eukaryota > Viridiplantae > Streptophyta > Magnoliopsida > Poales > Poaceae > Ampelocalamus > Ampelocalamus luodianensis. The sequence goes on from CM070622.1 coordinate 27,078,495, forward strand.
TCATGTTCAGTACAAAGTTGGTTTGTAAAATCTGCTTGTAATTCTTCAAGCATCGCCCAAGGGCCGACTGGACAATATTTCCTAGCCTTCTTTTTTCCCCTCTGTCTTTATCCACACTGTAAATCAAATCTTGTCTTTATCCGCGTGACAAATCTGAATCAAACCTGACCTTCGCCTTGATCCGAAAAATACATGCTCCTGCAGGGAACAGATCAGAGGCAATCCCTCGTACCTAGGGGTGAAAATGGATCGGATAGTTTTCGATCGATCCGGACAAAAACGGATTCGGAATGTCTCGGATCGGATTTTTCTCGGATAATTTTCGGATAGGAAACGAATTCGTTTTTTTTTTATCGGAAACGGAAACGAATACGGTAGTCATGCTATCCGGCGGATACAGAAACGAATACGGATTATCCGAATAAGACGGAGTGAGGATTTCAGCCCCAAAAGAGAAAAGGGGATTTTAATTGATTTTTGAATTTTAGAAAATACAACAAATCAAATAGTCTATTAGAAAATAGCAAATTGGGTTAAAAAATCCTAGAAATTCGTTGAATTATTTTTAACTTAATAAAATTAATTCCAACTTAAAGTTACTTTTTATTTTTGTATATAAATTATTTTAAATTTCTAAAAATAGGGAAAACATGTTTAAAATCTAGAAAATTCAAAAAATTAATTAAAATTTTCTTTTTCACTTTAAATCCAATAAAATCCCAGAAAACTCAATAAATTTTATTTTTTACATTAAAAACTAGAAAAATTAAATAATTAACTTTATTTTATTATTTTTTCCTTTTTAACCAGGAAAACTATTTTAAATCTGAGAAAATCTAATAAAATAATAACTTTATTAATTTTATTTTTGGTAACATACTTTGGGATGTTACAGTCATTTGCGTATAGATTAACCATCCAATCTAATCAATGTTAGTGTGAACTAAATTTTATGTATATGATGAACTAAGTATGAATGCGTGATGACTTTGTAAGTTATGACTTATGAGCTAAATATGGTAAACTAAGTGTTATATTTGTGATCAACTAGTTAATGTAACTTGCTACTGCCAATGTTATGTGTGGTTACTAAAAATATGAACAATTCATAAATGTTTACATCAAATAAATTAGTTATATGTTTTCGTTAATTTCTAGCATACAATTTAAGGGGTTTTCATGTTCCGAAAAATATCTGTGACTGTATTCGTTTCGATTCGTATTCGCTCCGTATTCGTATTTGATACTATTCGCATTCGTATTCGTATCCAGGGTATTCGTATTCGTATCCGGATCTAGAAAAAAATATGAAAACAAATATGGCAAAGTCATTATCCGTCCGTTTTCGATCCGTTTTCACCCCTACTCGTACCCTAGACATGTAGACCACATGGTTGAGCTGCACAAGCACAAATCTGACGAGGGGAGGAACGAACCGTGAACCGGAAAGACGTCCCAAAAAGGGATTAGCATCCTCTGCCGTTTCATTGGGAATATCACATGCTACAGTACAGTGACATTCAGCAGATCTGAGCTGTCGATCGGGGAAGAACGACGGACCAATCATAATGCTACAGTGTTTTTGCTACTCTATTTGTATTTATGCTACAGTAAACTCGCTCTTGGGAATGTCACGGGCTACGGTGCCGTGACATTCGGCAGATCTGAGCCGTCTGACCTGAGAAGAATGACGGACCAATCGCTGCGGAGATGCTACAACGTCCGTAAACAGTGCCAATGCTACAGTGTTTTCACTACAGTATTCTGCTTCCTGATCCGACGGATGCTATGCAATATCAGAGGATGTGCGTCCCCCAAAAAGATGGCCAAAAATCGAGAGAGAAAAGCACCGTTCTCTTGTAATTTGCGCCTTGCACGGCTTCCCCGCCTACTGTCTGCCTCAGAAACGGCGGTCGATACCGCTTGCTTCGGTTGCATCAGTTGGTTCCTGAATTTTTGGCGGTATTGTCACATTTTCACACCGTATGTACATAAATGGGAGCATTTTTTTTTTAACAAATTTAGCCTCCGTCTGCACAGCCGCCGTGTGGCGGTGCTTCTCCGGTAGCCACATCGGCGCTACCGCTCAACCGCCGTGCAGTAGCACCCCGATGCCGCCATGTGTCCAAGGTTAGGGTTCAAGCCGCCGGATTGGGGTTAGGGTTTAAGCTGGGTTTCAATGATTTTTGTTTGAATTTTAAAATATAGCAAATGACTTCAAAAAATTATGAAATTTTACGTCGAGCCTCCCAACATTGTGTACTTGCTTGTGTAAATTTGCCGTAATTTCCACGATTGGCTCCCATGTTTCGTTTTCGCAATTCATTTTGCCTTGCCGAGACGAGTGTTTGAGAAAGGCATTCACACGTGAAATCGGTCACCGCGCGTGCGTGCGACATGAAAGCAACTGGCCGTATGTACAGTCAAAATCTAATTAGTAGTAGTATCGATCATCCTGAATGCGTTCATGTAGCTTTGTTTTCTTTGTGTGTGTGTTTGGGGGGACAATTTGGTGGTATTGTCACGTTTTCGTACCGTATGTACAGAAATGGGCGTACAAATTTTTTTGGCAAATTTAGCCCCTGTCCGCACGGACGCCGCGTGGCGACGCTTCTCTGGCCGCCAAATCGCCGCTGCCGCACGACTGCCGTGCGGTGGCACCCACGGGCCACCATGTGTCCCCCTATCGGTTAAGCTGGAATTAGGTTTAGGGTTTAAGCCAGGTTCGACGATTTTTGTTTTAATTTTAAAATATAGCAAATGACTTTAAAAAATTATGAAATTTTACGTGGAGCCTCCTCACATGGTGTACTTGGTTGTGTAAATCTGCTATAATTTTATCCATACAAAATTTTTCTCGCAAATTTATATATAAGTGTACTATTTGTACAGATTTGTAAATGTAGAAAATGAGCTCCAAAATTATGAATTTTTTATTGTGTAATGTTTCAATAATTTTATATGTGTTCTGGAATTGTCTTAGAAATTTAGGATTTAGGTCGTGAGAATTTGGATTTTAGGTTACGGAAATTAGGGTTTCATGATTTCATATGATTTGGAATGTATTTGAGATTTGCTAATGTTTTAAAGGGTTCCTGCTTGTATGTAAATATCCTGGGTTACATTTTGGTGATATACATGTCTTGACAACAAGGCACATTAGCGGTCTAGAGGAGGTTGTGGGATATTCCAAATATGCTATACTTTTGCCTACTTCTGGAAAACTATCTGTTAGACTTGCAATAACATTTTGTGATCATTGTACGTTGTTATATATGGTGCGCTAAATTTCTAAAAAAATTTGTGAGGTAGCAATCATTCATAAGTACGATGGTAGGTGAAATTGCGATGCGCCAGGAAATTTATACACGGTAACATACATGATAGTTTTGGAGAAATAGCACAACGATAACAACACAATAGTTGATTCGACAAGGGGGTTACATGGCACACAGGCTAACGAACCAAAGATGGTACACGCATGCCTTTAGAGAATTAGAAATACATGGGACATATGGACGAAGAGGGTTGGACTACTGCGTGGACAGAGACCATTTGCCCTTCCTTGCGAGCTCGGTGTTGTACTCCTCACCGGCCGCTTTGGCCTCGGCCGTCATTTTCCTCTTTTTCTCATGCTCTATCTCATGAGCCTCACACTCCCTGCGCTTGCACGCCTCAAGATGGGCTCGCGTCTCCCGTCGGATACGCTGGCTGTACTCTTCGGTGTGGCGCTCCTCCTCCCTCCTCTCGCGGTCCCTGTTGGCATCCCACTCCTCGTAGTCGAGACTCGACTGGTCGTGTGGGTGGAGCGCCTAACTACTTAAGTACGCAGTTAATAAATAATTTATGAAGAACAAAAAATCGATGGAGATAAAAATTACCTACTAAATTGGCTTATAATGACAGCGGTTAATAAGGCTAAAATATCCCCAGAAATATAATCAACACGGAGAGAAACCGAAAGAGAGAGCGAGTGAGCGACTGTGAAATGAAATCGCGCTCGTCGCTCGCTATATAGCCGAGAGGGAATCCTTCCTCGCGTGCGATCGGTTTTAATTTGTATGCGGCAGACAAGGATTAGACGGGGGAGACATGGAATAGAAAGATGTGACAGGATGATAAGATTGGTTGGTGGAGCTTTCGATGGAAAAGAAAGACAAATTGATTGGTGGAGCTTTCGGTGGAAAAGAAAGGCGAGGGCGAAACCGAAACCCTAATCGGGGGAGAGAGCACGTGGCGGTTCTGGACGAATAAAATTATGGCAAATTTACACAAGCAAGTACACCGTGTCGGGAGGCTCTACGTAAAATTTTATAATTTTTTGAAGTCGTTTGCTATATTTTAAAATGCAAACAAAAATTGCCAAACCCGGCTTAAACCCTAACCCTAATTCTGGCTTAACCTAAGGGGGGACATGTGGCGGCCTGTGGCCGCTACCGCACGACGGCCGTGCGACAATGGCGACGTGGTGGCCAGAGAAGTGCCGCCGCACGGTGGGCGTGTGGCGCTAAATTTGCGAATTTTTTTTGTACGCCCATTTCTGTACATACGGTGCGAAAACGTGACAATACCGCCAAATCGTCGGGGGGAGGGGGGTTTCGTATACGTACTCCCTACCGCACTGCACTGCAGTTGCTCCGCCGTTGGATGCTCTACGCTTGCTTGCAGTTGGTGCCAGATCTTTCGTTTTCACGTCATCATGGGCGATCTAGTAACATCGTTCAAAATTCAACCTCTGCTTCAGAATGACCAACTAACTCTCTATATATACAACGACGATCTGAACAGTTATAGGACTATATATAGATATCTCAATTCTCAAAGAAGCTAGCTTAATTTAGTACTCCACTAACTAAATATTCTTCTCCAAAAACTCTATCCGCTAAACTCAAGGTTGGCATCTTCACAGCCATAGTACGTAGTACGAGCATTGGAAGTTGGAACTGTTGCAATCATGCGTGCAACATGGCAATTGGCGAGGGCAAGGCCATGGTTAGGAGAGGATCAGATTTTGAAATTATGGCTGCATCAGGCGGGCAAGGGGCCTCCCTCTGACACTCTCTCTCACCACCAGCCTCATGGCAAAGGCAAACCATGCAAGTTACTCTTATTCTTATCCCTATGCACGTAGATGCATGTCTCAATGTCTGGCTCTCGTGTCCTGTGGTTGCATGGCTCCCAATCATCAGACTGAAACAGCTAAAAAGCAGTGACTGCAAGCTTGTCCCGCACCCTACCCATGTGCGCCGAACATGCAAGGTTGATATTGGCATATACGTAGTTTCATACATTTGTGTCGTGTGAGTTGAGGTGCGGATTACCCACTGAATAGATACTACCTTTACACGCTACTCTTATTTAGAGAGCTCTTTTACGGTACATTTAATTTAATATGGATCGTCTATTTTCTTTGATCTAATGGTTCATATTAATTATGATTTAGTTATACTACACCTAATAGTATGAGTAGTATAATCCCGAGAGAGGTAGAACTGTAATTGCCTATATGGAGATCACATGGCACCAGAGTAATATTTTCAACCCTAGTTGGAAAAGTCCATAGTACCCCCTCACAAAAAATTATAAATACAAAGAAAAGTCTATTATACCCTTAACAAATCAATGATCAGATTTGATTTATACTACCATTGTATACTACCAGTAGAATGTATCATAAAATTTCTCTATTTAGAACTGGATAGAGATTATTACCATTTTAATCTACTATAATTAGAAGAAAAAAAAGATCCTCATTGTTCTGTTGTGAGAGTTCAATGAATGAGCTCCTACGATACCATACAAATGCAAACAAGCGGAGAAGATAGGCTCAACCTCACTCTAGGCTCGACATGCCGACCGGTGTGCTATGTACCATAAACTAAGGGTTTTGTTGGTTCCATGCCACAACCTCATTTGCATTTTCGGCACTTGGTTTATTCTTTACATGCCACTGCTTAGCCAATTTTCTTCGGAAATTGCCACTGCCATCACCCTCCGCCCCCTAGAGCCGTGACAACGAAGAGTGGTGTCAAGTCAAACCGCTTGACTAGGACAAATGACCGCTGGTACCCTTAGAGCAATTATGAAAATGCCACTAGAATCCTGATGGTTTTGACAATTGCCATTGTCCTATATTTGCTGTTGGCGCCTGGAAGGAAAGCTCATGGAGGGAATTTTTGGCGCTAGAAATTTTAGTCATTGCTATAAATCCTGAATCGAATGGATGAGGGAGAGAGGGAGATGCAATGGATCAAAGTGGAGGCATAAGCCAATGTAGCTCAGGTAGCTCGCAGCACCTAAAGAAGTCCATGTTCCGCTGCAATTGTGGTAGCAAAACAATGAGGTACAAGTCCAATATTGATAAGAATCTGAACCGTGGGTTTTTTAGGTGTGCTAACTGGAAGGTGAGTTGATTCTTCAACACATAAAACTCTTCCTATTTCCTTTATATTTTTTCCATTGTTTATTTTGAAAACTGTCTTTTTGTGTTGGTTTTGTCAGTCTGGGGGTTGTGGATTTTATTTGTGGGAAGATTTGCTCGAGGTATATGTGAACAAGGAGATTGTAATGCATCAAAACATGGAGATGGAGAAATTATAGAAGAATATGGAGAAGTTGAGCACTCAGCTGAAAGCAATGGGTGTTGCTGAGGGCAGTGTGCAAGAATTGAAGGACAATGTGCAAGAAGTAAGCAGAAATATGCAAGAAATGAAGAGCAGTGTAGACAATGTGAAACTGATATGCAGCATTTTGCTTTGTCTCTGCCTTTTGTCTGTTCTCCTAAATACAAAGTAATTAGTTTGTGTAATTCATGCCTTTAGCATGAGCAAGTGCAATGTAGCAGTATTAGTATATGCAATTTAATAGAGTGAAATTTATGTTGCCAATCACCTTTACCAGATTACCAAATTACATATAGTAGTTCACCAGATTACATATAGCAGTTCATCAAGTAATAGCAGTTAACAAAAGAAGTTTACCAGATTACATATTGCATTTCAGCAAGTAATAGCAGTTCACAAAAGAAACTCACAGTAGCTGACATAATGCAGATTACCAAATCCTTACAAATACTAGTTTCAGTGTGGAACAACTATATAGACTTAGCCTTTTGCCCTTGGTGTTATTGGCCTTGGTTGCTCTAGCCTTGGATGCAGCAACACTGGAAAGAAATTCAATGCACAAGTTAGACAAAAGTAGTGTCATATATTTTTTTTGGCAAAATCAAAACAAATGTAAGTAAAGCTAACCTGTATGATCCAGTAGAATCTTTCTGGGAGGTTTTCTTAGATGGTGGAGGTTTTGGGGCAGCAGGATCATTGCTCCCTTCCCCTGATTTGCTATCCTTACAATTTGGCCAGTGATGGCCCGATTGCCCACACCTCTTGCATCTGTGTCTTTTTCTAGGTCCAGGCTCTTCTTACCCCTTGATCCTTTGCATTCTGGGTCGACTTGGTTGTCTTCTAATAACAGGTAGATGAATTTTAAAGTCAGTATCCACAGGAGGCCATTTACCTTTGTCTGTCATAGGGTAAACGATCCCCTCATAAGCTGCCTTGAATCTATCAACTGTGAAGTAGTCATGCAAATAAGACTCCAAGTCATAACCCCTGAGGTTGCAAATGAAAGCCAATGCATGATTGCATGGCTTCCCAGTCATCTGCCACTGCAAGTTTGTGTGTTAATGTGTAACATCCCAAAATTTTGGTATGTTTTCGAAGTTTTAAAAATAAAAATAACAATTTGAATTTTTCCTTTTTAAGTTAAAGCTTAATCTGAATTTTTAGAAATAAAAAAGATTTAATGTGAATAATCTAAACTTCAATTAAATTAAAAATTTATTTTATTTGAGTTCCTGGTGTTCCAGAGATTTTTTTGGAATTTTCTAGGATTTTTTTGGAGTTTATTTGCTATTTATTTGAGCTCGGTTTTATTTATCCTAATTTCCTAAATTCGGAAAGTCTTTTATTTTCCGAATTTCTCTTTTCGTCTCAAACCTTTTCTTTGGCCCAATTCATTTTTCTTTCGGCCCAACCTTCTTTTCCATTTTCCTGAGCCGACCCGCTCTATCTTTTTCTTTTCCTGGCCTTTTCTCCCTTCCTTTCTACTTTGGCCTGGCCGCTTTCTTTCCCGTACACGCCGCAGCCCAAGCCCAGCGCCAGCTTGCCTTGCCCCTCTTTCTTTCTTTCTTTTCTCATTGGTCCTACCCGTCAGTGCCTTGCCTGCTCTTTCCTTTCTTCCCTGAGCTGGACTCTTGCTCTCGTGTTCATGTCCGACATGGCAGTGCGCCGCGCTTCTCTTGGACTCCTCTCGGGTCCTTTATAAGGAGAGAAACCCGCGTCAATTTCTTCACGTTGCTTTCCTCTCCTCGAAACCCTAAGCTTCGGCCCCGACTTCGTTTCCCTTGCGTCGCAATCGCCGAAGGACAGAGCGCCACCGAAGGACTTGCTCGCCGGAATTCGTCATCGACAAGGGTCCTCCGTCATTATCGCCACCGCTGTTGGGTTCGCATCAACATGTGCTACACCGTGCTCACACCATCTCCCTCGGAGCATGAACAACCCACCGTCGACTTCATCTCCTCCAAAATTGGCCACCGCTGCCGTTCTGATCTATCTCGTCGGTGAGCTCCTAGCCCTGTTGTGCGCGTCATAATGTGTTCTAGTCCCTACTCATCCAATACCCCACCTCCTTTTGGTTTCTTTGCCACCGGGATGCTGCCGTCGGCCACCTTCTTGTTCTCCGGTCGTCTTCTTCTCACCGATATTCTGGTCACCTTTCGGTCTCCCCGAGATGTCCCTCGTGCTCCTTGAGCCATTGCTGAGCCGGTGCTTCCTCTTGTTCTTGTTGGGTGTCAGTAAATTGCCAAGGCCGCCATGATCGTGAGCACCTCGCCACCAATGTCACCGTCGACGTTGCTGCACCACTGCTACTAAAAGAATCGTCGTCATCTGGGGAACCCGTTTTGCCCCCTTGCCAAACCTTCCTCACTACTATAGAAAAGGTTTTCACAGATGGTTTAAAAACATCATCACAGACGGTTTCGTGAGCCGTCTAAGTTTATGGGTTAGTAATGACATGAAATCATCACAGATGGTTTTCGAACCGTTTGTGATGCAGACTATCACAGACGGTTATTAACTCAGAACTGTTAGTGATAGTTGACTATCACAGACGGTTTGTAGCTGAAATTGTCTGTGATGATTTTTCTCTATAAACGGTTTGTAGCTGAAACTATCTATGATGACTTTTCTCTATAAAGTCTTCAAGTAGTGGCTGCTTGTGCCTTTAAAACTGACATTATATATATATATTATTCGTAGTCCCTCATCCACTTTCGGGGGGTCGTCCACGCAGCATAAGGAGGATGAGACAGCAGCCACGAGCAACTTCATCGAGCCCATGCATGTTTAAGAAGCATGGCTGCTAGGAGAGCCTCAGGACATCCAATTACCTGGATGTCGTCGATAGGGAATTGAACGTCGCTATGTTCAGAAAGTGACGTGGACACGCAGGTACTCCGACTGGGAAGTGACTTCATGTATCAACAACCAACCATTCCTTGATGTTAAGTCACCGTAGAACTTAGATTAACGTTAGTTCTACGGTGACTTGACATCAAGGAATGGTTAACGTTAGTTCTACGGTGACTTGACATCAAGGAATGGTTGGTTGCTGGTACATGAAGCCACTTCCCGGTCGAAGTACCTACGCGTTCACGTCACTTTCTGAACATAGAGACGTCCAATTACCTATCGACGACATCCAGGTAATTGGATGTCCTAACGCTCTCTTGGCAGCCATGCTTCTTAAACTTGTATGGGCTCGATGATGTTGCCCGTGGCTGCTGTCTCATCTTCCTCATGTTGCGTGGACGACCCCCCCCCCGAAAGTGGCTGAGGGACTACAAACAATATATATATATATAGGAAAAATACTATCTACTCTCAGGTGTAGTTACTCCATCTCCATCCACCCTTTAATTCTTGATGAGATCCGCGCGTCTTTCAGAGCCTAACGGGTCTGAAAATCACGGATAGGAGAGAGACCCAATCCAATACCTCTTGGCGTTTAATCCTAGCTATTTTTCTAGCATTTAATCCTAGCTAATTTTTTGGGTGTTTTCCTTTTTTTGAGATTTCTGGGATTTCGAGATTTCCTCAACCGACCAAAGCTTTCCTCAACCGACCAAAAGCTTTCCTTTCATGTGCATTTACTGTTGTCAAAGGAGTATGTATGTATACTTCCTAAAAAGGGGTATGTATTCGACCTCTAAAAATAACGTATACGTAAAAAACACAAGTGAAAAAAACTACTTTATGAATGGGAGTGTATGTGTACAAGGGTGGTATCTGCACTTCACAAATGGGAGTATACGTACATTGATAGGTGGTATCTTCAATTTTCGAATGGGAGTATAACAGCATATGTACTCGTGGAATATATAATTAGGAGCATTTGCACTACATGAACGGGATTACGGGAGAATCTGTACGTGTGGACCAATTAGTACTGGCTCATGTCAATCACGCCCCAATGCCGAACTTCATGGGAGCAGTTGCCAAAAGAAATAGTCAATTACGTAGTAGTCGGTAGTTGGATATTAATTTTGATTTGCTTCTGCTAGCGAATGTTATGTACTGCAGGTATTACGTGATATGTATTGCGGGTTGCTAGCGACTGTTATGTAGTGGTATCCGATCCAATAATCTAATCAATGATGTGGTATCTGAGACAGATGGACGGTAGATACAATAGGAGTAACTACACCTGGAAGTAGCAAAAAGGCTTCATATATATATATATATATATATATATATATATATATATATATATAATATGATGCTGGTTTTAAAGGCATAATCAGCCACTCCTTAGAGACTTTATAGAGAAGAGATCAGGAATAGAATGGTAGGATATACCTCGCAAAGGTGAAATGAATGGCGAGAGGCTAGTTGATTACACAGACAAAGGTAAGATTAAGAAGATTGATTATTACTCTCAGAAGGTTAATTGCACAAGATTAAAACTTGCTAATATATTAGCAAATCAACCACAATTAACTTATTACACAGGAATAAAATCTATCAAGATACTATCAACTGTGATGTAGGACAACCAGTATATCATAATGTATAAATTGCATGCTCGAAACAATACATAACAACAGGTAATCTAATAGCTCAAGGCACAATCTATATACAATATTACATCCAATTGCATTTGTGACATCAATTCATTGTAGAGCAATTCAGGAGCCCACAAAAAATCACTTTGAGTGGGGCTCAAGGGCTCATGCCACACTAGCAGTATCATCCATATCATCACCAATACCATCACAGAGCAAAGGGGAGGGAATGGGATAGAGAATAAAGAGGAGTAGTTTACCTCAGTGCGACGCAGTAACGAACATCTATGTCCCTACTATGCATAAATCAACCAAACATCAGAACACCACTACTGAATGCTAAGCATAAAAATCAAATCGCAGGAGAGGCAAGCGAGCGGCGCCGGCCGACAGCCAAGCAAGGGACGAGCCACCGGCGCACGGGTGAGCCCCATGCGCAAACCTCAGCCAAAGCAAGCAAGGGACAAGCCACCGGTGCACGGGTGAGCCTCATGCGCAAACCTCAGCCAAAGTAAGCAAGGGATGAGCCACCGGTGCACAGGTGTCAGAACCCGGGATTAATATCCCAGATCCTCTGTGCATTTCTGAACTAGTCCCATGATCAGTAGCTAGTTCACACAGTAAACAAATATGATAACAAAATTCATATCACAACTTTATTAATAATCAACAGAGTTTATTACAAAGAGGCTTACAGCCAATAATAAAGAACACAGCGAAAGACGAAAAGTAGTAGAGTCCGACAATGCGCCACGAGCAATCGATCGGGTAGCGGCCTAGTCGTCGAGATCCACACCGGTAGTAAAGTCCTTCTCCTCTCAAATTTTATTTGCATAAAGCAAGTATGAGCACAACTTCGTGCTCGCAAGTTACACCCACAAGTAAATGTAATGACATGCATATATGGATGTAACAAAGGATGGCTTATAAGGTCATTTGCATAAGCGAAGATTTTCTTTGAATACTTGTACTAAGTTCCAAAGCGCTTATTTTATAACTAAAATTTATAAAATTCTCAATTTTATAGTCGATAATATTCACACATGAATGGTGAAGGATACCCTCCTATCACATGGCTCCTCGCCCAATTCCCATCCGATAAACCGTTTTGAAGAATTCATTTTCAAACAAAATCAAGGTTTAACTTTGAGCAGTTCTGCTAGCATGTCCATGACCGCGGACACGGCTATTCGAATAGTTTTACACTCTGCAGAGGTTGTACAGCTTTACCCACATGACAAGACTTCTCTAGTTTGTCTGGCATATATCTATGCCACCGCTCACTACCTTTGGTAAGCGGTCTAGAGCACGTGCCAAGGCCTTTACAAAGCGCTATTCCACCGTAGTTACCCCTCGCTAAGGTTTCACCACCCCTTTGGAATAAAGACCTCCGGATTCGGGCCCCCTCTTGCGCTAGGTGGGACTAACATAAGTCGTAACATGACTACCCGTTGCATATGTAGGGAACGACCACGGTGGAACATTGCAAATTATTTAGCCAGGTCCCGACCCATACTTGGGACATGTGGTGGTACGGTATGACTTAGCATCATACACTCTAAGACCGGTCCTTAACTGACTTGGGCAACTTTCCAACAAAACCCATGGGCCTCAACCATACCCCGTTGAGCCCGTGCATAAACTTGCACCCACCGAACATCCATTATGCCCAAGTCCAAACCATTTTCATTTATTTCATTTTTCAAAGTCATAAACTTCCATAACATACCTATGCTATGGATACCATCTAAACAACAATTGATTTCTGACTGAAATTCCCAAAATAAACATGTTTGGTCTATAAGCATGGCTAAGCATGATTTTTCTCAAAATGTTCTAGTTCATACTATCGTATCAACTAGATTTTATCTATGGTGACAATATGTTTGCTTCAATTATCAAAGTTGGCTATACAAAGGATTTTAGGCATAACTATACATTTAAAGCAGGAATTTAAATTACTGATATAAATAAGCATGCAGTAATAATTTAAAACAGAATATAAATAATTTAAAATAATGGGATTGATATGATCAAGGGTATAACTTGCCTTGCTTGATTACTCGTTGCTCCCAAACGATGTCGAAATCCGGTCGTCCGAAGTCGTCGAAATCTATACGCGTAAACGATCCGAATTCAAATAACATTAAAATAAAATCCAAATAAAATCTAAAAAAAAATAAATACAGGGAGGAAGGTATCAATTTTATATTAATTTAGGAAGTTGAATCGACAAAATCGGAGTTCGTATGAGGGAGAACGAAATTGTAGAAAATGAGATGCATGCATAGAACACTATTCATGCATGGTACTGTAGCTTGCCATGCAACGTGAATAGTAGCTCATGCAGAAATGGCGATGCCGAATGAGAGGAAAGGACAGGCGACAGGTGAACTACAAAAATGGAATCCCGGGAGCAAGACGGACCCACTGGTGGTGGTCGCGTCGCCGGCGAAGGTCCGGTGCAGCTACGGCGCACAAACTAGTGTCGGATGAATAGTAGCACCGGTGAGTCGGGGTGTTTTGGAGAAAAGGAAGGGAGCACCGCGTAGAGCGTTGCGAGGCGAAGCCAACGGTGTGGACGATGTCGTCGGGGGATCAAAGACGACACCGGAAATGACGATAGAAGGTGGTTCGGCCGCTCGCGGAAAACTTTTGCTTGAGGCGAGATAGAGGGGCGAATTCCAGGGATATGAAGAGGATGCCGAGGGGCACGCCGCGACACGGTCGGCTTGGGAAATGAGTGGCCGAGGAGAGAGAATGGAGGAGAGATTAATAATGGACCAAAATAAATGACAGAAAATAAATAAAATCTAAAAATTACGAAATAAATACTGAAAATAGTAGGTGAATTTAAATGAATTTAGGAGGAAGAAACAACGGATTTGGAGCTTGCATGTGAGAGAACGAATTTCTAGAAGAATAAACATGTGTATGTACAAAGGATGAAGCGACTAGATAATTTTTACTTCATCGTCTTCTTCAATTGGCAGCCAGTACAGAATGCATGGAAGAAAAAGAAAAATGGTGGCACCGGTGAAGGAAAAGGGAGAGGTGGTCGGCAAATAACGAAAATGGGTTGCTTACCCCGCGACGATGCCGTAGGAGGTGGCGGTGCGGCGAACGGTGACGGCGGCGGCGACCTCAACCGTACACGGTGGTGGTGGTGGCGGCCATGGAGGGAGGTGATGTTCCGGCGGTGAGGGAGGGTGCACCACGTAGATCACGATGTTGCGAAGCCGACGGTGGTGACGAGGGTGGTCGAGACCCACCGGAGGCGATGCTAGAGGCGAAAGACGGCGATCGGCCGGTGGTAGAAAAATAGCTATTGCGGGTTGGAGAGGAGAGGAGAGGGCTTGAGATTTCGGGGGTGGAATGAGGTTGAGATGGGCACCCGATGCTCCTTTTATAGGGCCGAGGAGGAAGAACCGCGTGCGTGTGTCACGGCTGGTCAACAGCGCGAATCGCGAATTGGGTGATTAAGGAAAGCATTTATGGCCGAGGATGGAGGAGGTGATGATCGGGGAATTTAATGTAATCGATTGCACAGAGAATCGTGGAGGAAATTTTGGGTTTGAGAAGCTTCCTTCGCCGCAACAATGGCGTCGGTCATTTGGCCATGGTCCTGGACAGTAAGCAAAGAGAGGGGAAAAGAAAAGTGGCGCGGTGGTGGAGGTGGCCGGCGGTGAGGGCTGTGGCCGTAGCCGGCGAGGGTGGCACGGGTGGTGAGATGGCCGACCATGGCTGCTGTGATTTGAGAAGAAACTCAACAGAAAAGAAAGGTTCGGGAGGAAGAAGACAACCAAGAGAGAGAGAAAGGAAAGATAGATTAATAGAATGAAAGGAGAGCATTGATTAGTTAAAATAGAATGGAAATGTGGCAGTGTATGGAAAGGTTTGTTTGGGTTAAGTGAGCTGCGCACGGGAGAAATTTGGAATGGGTGACCCAACGTGAAGTTATTTTTTTTTTTATTATATATATATTTTTTCCTGAAATTACTGTACATCTTGTACTGTGTAAAGTTACTGTTCACGAGGTCTGGACGGTCCGAATACTTTCCCTGATTTTCGGATTTTAAATAAATCAATAAATCAAATAGACTTTTAGAAAATAGCAAATAGAGTTCAAAAATTCTAGAAAAATTCACAAAAATATCTTGAATTATTTTGAACTTAATAAAAATAATTCCAACTTAAAGTTGGTCTTTATTTTTGAACAGTAATTATTTTTATTTTAAAATAAATAGTAAAATGCTTTTAAAATTCCAGAAAATTCTAGAAATTAATTAAAATTTTGTTTTTCACTTTAGATCTAATAAAAACTTATAAAACTAAATAAATTTTAGTTTTGCCTTTTAAAATCTTAGAAATTCAAGAAAACCAGGAAAATACTATTGAAACTGAGAAAATCCAATAAAAGAATAACTTTATTTATTTTTATTTTGGTAACAGCACTTTGGGATGTTACAACAGGTGAGCCCCATGCACAAACCTCAGCCAAAGCAAGCAACCACCAGGGGAGAGAGGCAGATCTGGCTGAGGGGAGGTAGCCGGGAGAGGTCGGTGGAGAGGTAGCCGGGAGAGTGCCTGTACCAGCGGTGACAGTGGTCTGGAGAGAGGCTTTGGGCGGCGGCGACGACGGGTCTGGGGCGAGGAACGGCGAGGTAGGGCGAGACCTAGCAAGGCTCAGGGGCGAGGGAACGGATGAGAGTAAGGGCACAAACCTTAGAAAGGCTCCTACTAATAAAGAGTGATAACTTATCACTGATGGTTCCATAATAGAACTGTCCGTGATATGGTCTGATATTACTGACGGTTCTATTATGGAACCATCAGTGATAAGTATCACAGACGATTCCATAATAGAACCATGTGTGATATTTTTTTTGTCTATTTTAGAAAGAGACAATCTGAGCCATAGAATGTTGATCTAATGGTGAGAAAATGTGACTGATGGATAAAGAAATTTCAGTCACTTGAAGCATAGACACTACATATTTTCTAAAACTATATATGCTAAAACCGCTAATTTTATGGCAAGTAGTCCAACACCTCTGCAAAGAAATTGGTATACTCATGCCTAATCCTACAGTCATTACTGTAGAAGACGGCGTAGTCATCCCACCCTTCCACACCGCAGCTGGTGTTCGTGCACTGGTGGCCGTCCTCTGACAGCGCCCACACCCGGCCCAGCAGCCCGATCTTGTTCCACGCCGCCACCTGGACCATGTCCGCGACGAGCCTCTAGCACGACCTGCTCTCCCGGTTGGTCCTTTTGGCCGTCTTGCACCCGTCGTCGGTCGGCTTGCCCTCGACCTGCCTGATGTAGTGCTTTCCAACGTCGTGCGTCTCGTCGACCGTGTAGAGGAGGAGGCCGAGCATGTAGGCCGCGTCCTTGTGGCCGACGACGGCCACCCGTTCAAAGAATACAAGGCCACGCTGCATATCTTGGGGCGCGAAGAAAAGCGCGAGGCTGACGATGAAGTAGGCCTCGGCTTGCTGCGCCACAGTGGGTTGATTTACGGTGAGGTAGCGCTGTTGTTGTAATGACCCTAACTTAGGGTTTGTATTTCAAATGTAAAATTTTGAGGAGAAATAAAACTTTTGTTGTCTCTTCAAATCATTTGAAAGTTTCTACAATTTTCCTAGCAATTTCCAATTTTAGAATTTAATTCTTGTGATTGGAAATTGTTGTTAGCAGGTTCTTAGCTTTCACACTTGTGATCATCCTCTGAAATTATTTTTCCTACCATCTTGATCATCCTATCTACCTCCTGAATTATTTCACAATTTTTAGATTTTGTTTGCTATTTCATATGGCCAAGTCAACTCTGTTTCAAATCTGGTCAAACTCCTGTACAGCAGCTTGTGAATTTTCTCTAGAACAATGCAGTGCATAAAAGTTCTGGAAAATTATACAAGGTTGTCCTCTGTCCCTAGTAGCTACCATAAAATTTCAAAATTTTTGGAGCTCAGAGCTACCTCTAAAAATTCCCAAAACCTTCTCTGTCTTTTAAATCAAATTCTAAAGGTATCGTTCTCTGCCCGAACCCAACTCAGCTCGAGTCCGACTCGCACACTTGGTTCGGTCGCGTCAACTAATCGCACCGCCCGAGTCCAATTGATCGCGACCGTCCGATGCAAATCGAACGATCCACGTCGCGCGCAACCGACTGTCCGAATGCATACATCGATCTCACCGCCCAATTCGGATCCAACGGCCGACACGCTCTGATCAAATCAAACCACCGGTTCGCACCGCTTTGTGAGTCATCGACCGTGGACCCCACTTGTCGCCTTCGCCTCGCCCTCTCCGCGTCTCACCGAGCACACCGGCGATCACGCATGTGTGCCACGTACTCGTCGCCGCCACCTATTTGCCCTCGTGGTTCGTCCGTGGAGCATCGCGAGCTTTATAACCTCACCGCACTCACTCATTCATCGCTTTCTTCGCTATCTCACTTTCTCCGCCCGCTTCTGCTTTTCGCCGCGAAGAGGGCGGCGGTAGCGCCACCGTGTTAGCGCCGCCTTGATCCCGCAACCACACCGCCGTGATCCACGCCGACGCCGCCTCCATTTTGCCCAACCCGAGTCCTTGGCGCCCAGTGGATCACGGGCGGTATCGCCGCCACCGCCTCGGTTGCGGCGGTCCCGCGAGCTTGCTAGTTCTCTCGTGAGTCTCTAACCTCGCCACTTGGTCCTCGTGATCGCAATCCTCCTCTCAGTCTAACGGTGGGCTCGTTTACGTCTTTCGTGCATCGTGGAAGTCGTGCGGGTGTTTCTTCCTCGCGCACGGTGTTCGCCGCCGCGGCAATTCCGCCGCCTCGACCTTCTTCTTCGACTTTGTCTTGTGCTTATTGCTCCCGGAGTCGAGGCGATCCCGTGGCGCAACTTCTGCCGCCAAGTCTCAGAGCGCCTTCGCGAGCCGTAGCTTCTTCTCGCCTCCGCCGTCGTGGGCCCATCTCCGCGACCATTGGGCTCCGCGTCATCGGCATCAAGTTCGTGGAGCTGCGGTGCACCGTGCGTGCCATCCTCGAGCTCGAGCCTCGCCCATTCTCCGATCCCCACCTCGCCGCCGCGCGCGCGGGGAACTCCGCCGAGCCGCCAGTAGCTAAGGTCTAATCCTTCTTAAGCTCTAATCGCCTTTTAGTTTGTATCTCCGCTTGTGGGCCCTTGCCGTTAATCACGTTTAGAAATCGCTTAATCCAACCGCTGCATTTCACTTTGTGTCTCTCGCATGTGGGCCCGAATGTCGGTTGGGGTGGTGTAGTGTTATTAATGCGCTTTCTCTGCCGGCAAGCGCATTTCTCGTGAGTATATGTTAGAAGTACACTTTGATATGTCAAAGACGATTCTTAGAATACGCCGACGCCACCTTATGCGCGATCCGCTCTCGTCATTGCTTTGGGCCCGCCCGCTGCTGGTCAGGCTAGCCGTGCGTCGGTAGAAGAAGTATTAAGTGCTTTAGTATTTCAAATGCTTTTACATTGCCTCGTTAAATCAATTAAACTTGTAAAATGCATAACTAATTCAATTTTTATCCAAACTGCATGAAACCAGTCTTTGTTAATTTTCATTTTAAATGTACTATTTACTAAAATGAGTTTCAACCTTGTATCTGTAGCAAAAATCTGTTAATTAATTTAATGTTGTAAATCGTAATCTCCAAATTAGAAAATGCATATCTCTTTCAATAATTGTCCAAATACAGAAACCCAATTCTGAAAATTTCATTTTCAGTATACTAACTATTAGGATAGGTTTTACACACTGTTTCTGTTCATGAAAATTTGTTAAGTAATTAACTAGTGGCATGTTGTGTTTTTAGCTTAGAAAATTCATAGAAAATTATTAATAACTTAAAATAATTTGTTCTCTGTTTCTAAAATTTTGTTATATCTTGCTTAGGTTGCTGTGTGAGTTTTGGCTTGTTTTGGTGTTGTTGTATGTTTGAGTTTTGTCGGTGTTATTCGTTCTTATTTGCTGTTATGTTCGATCGTTAGGCTTCGATATTTGCGGCAACCCTGAGGACGATCCTCCGCAGCATATTGAGCAACAAAGCCAACAAAGCGGTTTGATCATGATAATCCCAGATTTTAAATTCTAATATTTTGTTTCAAATTGTATGTATGCATTGCTTAATTTGTGTTAAAATGGATTAGTTAAATCAGTAGTCGCATATCCTGTAGACAAAATATTGATCTCTACTACCGAGCCTAGGTTATTTGTCGTGATTAGAGGTCATTGGATGATCTCTTGTCACTTAGTAGATCCGGTCAACTTGCTTAGACATGCTTAGCTATCGGTAGAATCAAGCGGTTATCGACTTTAGTCGGTAACCTTGATCACACAAAATCTACTATAACTTTATGTTTCAAAGATTTCTGCTATGTTTAATTGCAAAACTAAAAATGAAAACAAAAATGATTTGGACGCGCACAATGGTAAGATTGGTGTGATCTTTTGGGTGTATCGAAAGGTGCCCGGTCAATTAAGGACCGAACATCTTGTGAGTGAATTTTTATCCAGCATTTCGCGTGCTAACCACACTAGAGTATATGGGACCTCTCTGACCTAGTACTTTGGCGTGTATTGGCTCGGTCGCAGGAGGTCGCAGGAGGATGGAGGTGGGAGCATGGTAGTTGTCCAAAAGCTTTATCCCGAGTGGGTAGTTGTCTTTTGGCTTTACCATGTAAGCGTATGGGTTTCTATCCATACGAGCGGCTCGTAGTTAATACATAATATTGGAAAAAGTCTCGTAGGACTTAGCTGTGCAAAGATACCTTCTAAGTGTGCTTTGGCTTAAAGGCGATGCGAAGTGTGGGTACAGATGGTACACCCCGCAGGTTAAAAACTATTCGAATAGCCTCGCCCTAGGTGATGGACACGCTTGGGTAAGCTTTTCAAGAGTTAGACTACAACATTTAAATTAAAACTTGATGGGTGGTACGAATCTGGGATTCGTGCTATTGTTGTGGTGACTATTGGGATAGTCACTTCTAGGTTGTTTATCTTTCGCTTTTGTTATTATTATCTTTCCTGTTATTTCAATCTTAAAAATGAATTGCAAACTTGCCTTTAAAAGCAGATACCTTATTGCAAATGAAAATTGGCTTTATGCAAATGAAACATATGACCTCCACCAAATAAGCTCGCATGTAGCATATGAACAGTGCATTAGTTCACACGTCAGTCTTGCGGGTACAAAGACAATCTTTGTACTCAGGTGCTTTGCTTAATGTTTTGTTGCAGAGGAAGAAGGTGAGCCTCAGGGGCCTCACTTCTGTGAGCTGTGCTGTCGCTTCGTGGGTGACGACTAGTCTTGGCGGTCCTGGCCGATGCCTTGTGGGTTGAAGGCACGCGATTGGCTTTGTTTATAGCCATCTTATGGCACTTTTGCTTCACTGCCGTTCTTGTCTATTTGTGTATCTTGTGGCACGTCGGCCATGTCCGTAATATTGTTACTATTTGTTTATCTTCCGCTTGTAGTGTAATGTTTGGACTCTATGTTTTGAATGGAGTTGATGTCTAATTTTGTAACGAGGTGCGATATTGCTTTGGAAGTATACATATCTCGGATCGGTTTATTTGATTTGTGATGCTAGGACCGTGGTTGGTTACATTACAAGCCAAATAAACTGGGTCCTCACAAAGTTGGTATCGAGCCATTCGACCGTAGTAACCCAAGCATAGCCGTCCTTAGGATATTTTGAAAGTCTTATTTTCAAATTATAAAAGGTTTATGAAAACCTAGGCGATTCTCGATTTTATTCCTTACCTATCTTAGCTTTCTACTCTCATCTTACTCTAATTTAAGTCTTGAAACTTGGTTTCTCTCTTCACCTTTCAAAAGATAGTTACTACTGGTGGAATTAGTTTGGGGAGAACCATGAAGTTTAATCCAACTAAAACTTGTGGGGATAATAGGTAAGATGTAAAGGAGTAGTTATGTGTCCGATTTTTGCCGGTCGAACTTTATCCCGCCTTGTGTTTGTTTCGAGTGCTTTCATGAATTTTGGGCTTTCTTGCTCTTAAATTTGTTGCTAACTTGTCTTAGTAAAACAGATGGCCGGAGAACGCGTGGCGCCGCAGTGGTCATGATGAGGAGCTTCCTCCTCCTCAGACCATGGTCGAGGTGCTCGCTCGATCGAGCGAAACCGCATGGACCAGACGCGCATCTTGGAGGTTATTGCTAGGAATACCTCCACTCGCCGGTGGTGGCGCCACCGCACTCGCGGGGACTTGCGAGTTCCTCCGCACACGCCGCCGACTTTCTCCCGCTCGAGGACCTCTCGATGCGGATGATTGGCTGCGCATGGTTGAGCGGAAGCTCAACATAGCTCGATGCGAGCGCAGGACAAGGCACTCTTCGCGTCCCACCGGCTTGAGGGCGCGGCACTCTCATGGTGGGAGAACTATTCGCCATGCGGCCGCGCCATGTGGTCGCGTGGGAGGAGTTCGGCCGCTTTTACGTCGGGCCCACATCCCGGATGGCCCGATGAAGTCAAGAAAAAGGAGTTCCTCGCGCTCAAGCAAGGGCGCAAATCGTGATTTGAGTACCTTTACGAGTTCAATCATCCGCTCGTTATGCTCGGGAGGTGGCCTCGATGAGGCTACAGAGAAATTTATGGATGGCTTGTCCGAGGAGCTGCAGGACAAGCTATCCATTGTGGACTTCTCAGACTTTCAGGCCTTGGTAGATAAGGCCATTGTTGCAGAGCATAAGGCAAAGGCGCTGGGCGAGTCCCGCAGCGCAAATGGGAGGCGATCGGTCACTCACACCACCTCGCTCGTCCTCGGCCGGCGGCACCACTGGCCCGTTCTTTTGCTCCACCGCGCGAGACCATCTCGCACGACTCCTCGCCCACCGCAGGCGTGTTTGACCACGTGCGCCGCGATCCAGACAGAGCGGCCTCCGCAATCCGGCGGCCGTGACTGATTTGTTTGCCACAACAAGGGCCATTATGCGAATGCCTGCCCTCAGAGTGTTGCAGCAGTCCCTCGTCCTAATGGAGGACGCGGGCAGGGGAGCGGTCACCCGCTCGACTAAGATTATTCAAGACCGAGTGCGGCAATGTCGAGTGAACCACCTTTCACCGAGGAGGCTCGGAGGCGCGGATGTTGTGATTGGTATACTTCTTGTTAATTCTCGCCCCGCTGCGGATATTTGATTCTCGAGCATCGATTCTTTTATTTCAAGATCATTTGTGCTGCTAGTGGTCTTCACTGTGTTCCTTTGGAAGTTCCTTTACTCATCCGCCTCCGGGTCGGAAATGAGAGCCGATTCTGATGTCGGGATGTTCCTATCATAGTTGAAGGAGTGGATTTTTGGCAAATCTCATTCGC
Organism: Ampelocalamus luodianensis; assembly: GCA_036346255.1. Lineage (NCBI taxonomy): Eukaryota > Viridiplantae > Streptophyta > Magnoliopsida > Poales > Poaceae > Ampelocalamus > Ampelocalamus luodianensis. The sequence goes on from CM070622.1 coordinate 27,100,969, forward strand.
TCGATTCAATGAGTCCGATGTGATTCTTGGCATGGATTGGTTGTCCCAACACTTGGGGCAAATCGATTGTGCGGGAAGATTGTCTATCTTACCACCCTTTCGGGTGAGCAAGTCGGGTTTCGCCACGCCTTCAGGGCCGTGTCTATGTGCATTAGAAGCAAAGCCACCTTGCAAATTCAAGATGTTCCCATAGTATCGACTTTGTGGATGTCTTTCCCAAGATTTGCCCGGATGCCTCCGGTTCGAGATCCGAGTTTGCCATCGAAGTTGCTGCCGCATCGCCCGATTTGAAGGCGCCAGACGGATGCCTCCCAATGAGCTAGAAGAATTGAAGAAGCAGCTTGGTGAGCTCCAAGCAAAGGGTTTCATCCGTCCCGCCATCTCCTTGGGGCTGTCCGGTGATCTTTGTGAAGAAGAAGGACAAGACTTTGCGCATGTGCGTGGATTACCGTCCTCTCAATGAGGTGACGGTGAAGAACAAATATCCTCTCGCCCGCATTGATGATCTTTTGACCGCTTGTCCGGAGCTCGTGTTCTCCAAGATTGATCCGAGATCGGGCTATCATCAAGTCCGGATCGTAATGAGGATATTCAAGACGGCTTTCACTACTCGTTATGGCTCATGCGTGTACACCGTCATGTCTTTTGGTTTGACCAATGCTCCAAATTGTTCATGAACCTTATGAATTCGTATTCATGGAGTATTTGGACAAATTTGTGGTGGTCTTTATTGATGACATTCTTATCTATTCCAAGATCAAGCAGAGCATGCCGAGCATCTAAAGATTGTTTTGGGCAAGTTATGGAGCATCACCGTATGCAAAGTTCAAGAAATGTGAGTTCGGTTGAAGGAAGTGGCATTCTTGGGCCATGTTCTTTCACCGGAGGCATAGTCATGGATCCCAAAGAAGTCGGCGATGTTCTATCTTGGGGCCACCCAAGTCGACCATCGATGTGCGGAGTTTTCTTGGTTTAGCGGGCTACTATCGCCGCTTTATCGAGAACTTCTCCAAGATCGCAGCCGATGACCGAATTGCTTAAGAAGGACAAGAAGTTTGTATGGTCCTCTGCTTGTGATGAGAGCTTTCAGAGCTCAAACAACGATTGACTTCACTCCAGTCCTTACTCTTCCCGATATCCACAAGAGCTTCGATATTTATTGCGATGCCTCTCGTCGGGGACTCGGATGTGTTCTTATGCGAGAAGGCAAGGCGCTTGCCTATGCATCCAGCAATTGAGGCCTCATGAGCTCAACTATCCCACCCATGATTTAGAGCTTGTCGCGAGAGTTCATGCACTCAAGATTTGGCGGCATTATTTGATCTGAAACCGCTGTGAGGTGTATTCCGATCATAAGAGTTTGAAATACCTATTTACTCACCAGATTTGAACCTCGTGCAGAGGAGATGGTTGGAATTAATCAAAGATTATGACATGGGTATTCGAGATCACCACAGCAAGGCCAATGTGGTTGCCGATGCACTTAGTCGAAAGGTGTATTGCAATACTTTGATGATCCAAGAGCAAAGAACTCGCGCTTTTTGCAGAATTCCAGCCTCAACTTGGGTTTGGTTGAGCATGGTTCCCTTTGTCGCCTTGGTTGTGCAACCAACCTTGGTGGATCGATCAAGGCGAAGACAAAGAATCGATGATGTGGGTAAAATCAAGCGTAACATCGAATGGATCACCAAGTGTTTCACGTAAGATGAGCACGGTGTTGTGTGGTTTGGGCAATGTCTTGTGGTCCCAAAGGTCCCGAGTTGCGGGATTTGATTCTTCAGAGGCCCATGATTCGCCTTTGTCCATCCATCCCGGCCACTAAAATGTACCAAGATCTGCGCCGAGATTCTCGTGGACTCGCATGAAGCGAGATTGCCGTGTTCGTGGCGGATGTGACATATGTTGTCGCGTCAAGGCCGAGCATCGCCCAAAGAAGTCTCCTCCACCCTTGCCTATACCAGTGGAAGTGGGATTCAGAGGCATGGATTTTATCACCGGTCCGCCTGCACTTCTTCGTGGAAGGATGCTATCCGGGTTGTTATCGATCGATTGACGGTTGTAGCGACTTCCGCCAAGATTTACCACTCTCGATGTCGATCGATTGGCGATCTCTATATCTCCCGCATTGTGAGCTTGCATGGTGTGCCACGAACGATTGTGTCGATCGTGGCTCTCTTTTCACTTCTGGCTATGGCACGCTTTACAGGAAGCCATGGGGACCCGTCTTTCTTTCACTCACCTATCATCCTCGTGATCGATGGTCGACGGAGCGGTCAACCAAGTTCTTGAAGATATGCTCCGTGCTTGTGTTCTTTCCTATGGGAAGAATTGGGAGAAGTGCCTACCGCTTGCCGAAGTTCTCCTACAACAACAGACTTCCGAGCTAGTCTCGGCATGGCACCGCTTGAGGCTTTGTATGGACGGCGCCGCAGAACACCATTGAACCGGTGGAAATCGTGAGAGGCGCTTTGGCCCGCATTCCATCAATGAAGCCGAAAGTCAAGTGCGCTTGATTCGTGAGCACTTGCGCCGTAGCTCACCGTGCGTAAGAGCTATGCGGTCGGCGCCGCCGTGAGTTGAGTTTCCACCCAATGACTTTGTGTATCTCAAAGTCTCACCTCTGAAGGACATCGTCGCTTTGTCAAGGGCAACCGCTCCTCGATATGTCGGGCCGACGCATCATCAAGAGAGTGGGAGCTGTTGCATACAAGTTAGAATTGCCACTACACTCGAAGGGTGCATGATGTTTTCCACGTGTCGCAATTGAAGAAGTGCCTTCGTGTTCCGTGGAGGAAACGCCTGGAAAATATCGATGTGCGTGAAGATCTGCTCTTATCGTGAGCGCCCGCTCAGATCCTCAAGAAGCTGAACGCAGACAAGGAACCGTGTGATCAAGTTCCTTAAAGTTTAGTGGTCAAACCACTCCGAGGATGAAGCCACTTGGGAGCGGGAAGATCGTCTCCAGCAGACACCCGCCCTTCTTCTCCTCAAGGATCGTAATCTCTGGGCGAGATTCTGTAGGGGAGATTTGTAACAGCCCTAACTTAGGGTTTGTATTTCAAATGTAAAATTTTGAGGAGAAATAAAACTTTTGTTGTCTCTTCAAATCATTTGAAAGTTTCTACAATTTTCCTAGCAATTTCCAATTTTTAGAATTTAATTCTTGTGATTGGAAATTGTTGTTAGCAGTTCTTAGCTTTCACACTTGTGATCATCCTCTGAAATTATTTTTCCTACCATCTTGATCATCCTATCTACCTCCTGAATTATTTCACAATTTTTAGATTTTGTTTGCTATTTCATATGGCCAAGTCAACTCTGTTTGAAATCTGGTCAAACTCCTGACAGCAGCTTGTGAATTTTCTAGAACAATGCAGTGCATAAAAGTTCTGGAAAAATTATACAAGGTTGTCCTCTGTCCCTAGTAGCTACCATAAAAATTTCTGAAATTTTTGGAGCTCAGGAGCTACCTCTAAAAATTCCCAAAACCTTCTTTGTCTTTAAATCAAATTCTAAAGGTATCGTTCTCTCGCCCAACCCAACTCAAAGCTCGAGTCCGACTCGCACACTTGGTTCGGTCGCGTCAACTAATCGCACCGCCGAGTCCAATTGATCGCGACCGTCCGATGCAAATCGAACGATCCACGCCGCGTCGCGCAACCGACCGTCCAATGCATACATCGATCTCACCGTCCAATCGGATCCAACGGCCGACACGCTCTCGATCAAATCAAACCACCGGTTCGCACCGCTTTGTGAGTCATCGATCGGTGGACCCCACTTGTCGCCTTCGCCTCGCCCTCGCGTCTCACCGAGCGCACCGCGATCACGCATGTGTGCCACGTACTCGCCGCGCCACCTATTTGCCCTCGTGTTCGTCGGCGGAGCATCGCCGAGCTTTATAACCTCACCGCACTCACTCATTCATCGCTTCTTCGCTATCTCACTTTCTCCGCCCGCTTCTGCTTTCGCCGGCGAAGAGGCGGGCGTAGCGCCATTGTGTTAGCGCCGCCCTTGATCCCGCAACCACACCGCCGTGATCCACGCCGACGCCGCCCCATTTTGCCCAACCCGAGTCCTTGGCGCCCAAAGTGGATCACCAGGTGGTATCGTCGCCACCGCCTCGGCTGCGGCGGTCCCGCGAGCTTGCTAGTTCTCGGTGAGTCTCTAACCTCGCTACTTGGTCCTCGTGATCGCAATCCTCCTCTCGAGTGTAACGGTGGGCTCGTTCGCTTTCGTGCATCGTGGAAGTCGTGCGGGTGTTTCTTCCTCGCGCACGGTGTTCGCCGCCGTGGCAATTCCGCCGCGGACCTTCTTCTTCGACTTTGTCTTGTGCTTATTGCTCCCGGAGTCGAGGCGATCCCGTGGCGCAACTTCGGCCGCCGAAGTGCAGAGCGCCTTCTGCGAGCCGTAGCTTTTCTCCGCCTCCGCCGCCGTGGGCCCATCTCCGCGACCATTGGGCTCGCGTCATCGGCATCAAGTTCGTGGAGCTGCGGTGCACCGTCGTGCCATCCCCGAGCTCGAGCCTCGCCATTCTCCGATCCCCACTCCGCCGCGCCGCCGCGTGTGGGAACTCCGTCGAGCCGCCGTAGCTAAGGTCTAATCCCTTCTAAGCTCTAATCGTCTTTTAGTTTGTATCTCGGCTTGTGGGCCCTTCTTTGTTAATCACGCTTAGAAATCGCTTAATCCAACCGCTGCATTTCACTTTGTGTCTCTCGCCATGTGGGCCCAAATGTCGGTTGGGGTGGTGTAGTGTTATTAATGCGTTTTCTCTGTCAAGCGCATTTCTCTCGTGAGTATATGTTGGAAGTACACTTTGATATGTCAAAGACGTATTCTTAGAATACGCCGACGCCACCTTATGCGCAGATCCGCTCGTCATTGCTGCGCGGGCCCGCCTGTCGCTGGTCGGGCTAGCCGTGCGTCGGTAGAAGAAGTATTAAGTGCTTTAGTATTTCAAATGCTTTTACATTGCCTCGTTAAATCAATTAAACTTGTAAAATGCATAACTAATTCAATTTTTATCCAAACTGCATGAAACCAAAGGTTGTTAATTTTCATTTTAAATGTACTATTTACTAAAATGAGTTTCAACCTTGTATCTGTAGCAAAAATCTGTTAATTAATTTAATGTTGTAAATCGTAATCTCCAAATTAGAAAATGCATATCTCTTTCAATAATTGTCCAAATACAAGAAACCCAATTCAGTAAAATTTCATTTTCAGTATACTAACTATTAGGATAGGTTTTACACACTGTTTTTGTTCATGAAAATTTGTTAAGTAATTAACTAGTGGCATGTTGTGTTTTTAGCTTAGAAAATTCATAGAAAATTATTAATAACTTAAAATAATTTGTTCTCTGTTTCTAAAATTTTGTTATATCTTGCTTAGGTTGCTGTGTGAGTTTTGGCTTGTTTTGGTGTTGTTGTATGTTTGAGTTTTGTCGGTGTTATTCGCTCTTATTTGTCGTTATGTTCGATCGTTAGGCTTCGATATTTGCGCAACCCCGAGGACGATCCTCCGCACCATATTGAGCAACAAAGAACTGTGCAAGCGCTTTGATCATGATAATCCCAAAGATTTTAAATTCTAATATTTTGTTTCAAATTGTATGTATGCATTGCTTAATTTGTGTTAAAATGGATTAGTTAAATCAGTAGTGCATATCCTGTAGACAAAATATTGATCTCTACTACCCGAGCCTAGGTTATTTGTCGTGATTAGAGGTCATTGGATGATCTCTTGTCACTTAGTAGATCCGGTCAACTTGCTTAGACATGCTTAGCTATCAGTAGAATCAAGCGGTTATCGACTTTAGTCAGTAACCTTGATCACACAAAATCTACTATAACTTTATGTTTCAAAGATTTCGCTATGTTTAATTGCAAAACTAAAAATGAAAACAAAATGATTTGGACGCGCACAATGGTAAGATTGGTGTGATCTTTTGGGTGTGATCGAAAGGTGCCCGTCAATTAAGGACCGAACATCTTGTGAGTGAATTTTTATCCAGCATTTCGCGTGCTAACCACACTAGAGTATATGGGACCTCTCTTGACCTAGTACTTTGGCGTGTATTGGCTCCGGTCGCAGGAGGTCGCAGGAGGGATGGAGGTGGGAGCATGGTAGTTGTCCAAAAGCTTTATCCCGAGTGGGTAGTTGTCTTTTCGGCTTTACCATGTAAGCGTATGGGTTTCTATCCATACGAGCGGCTCGTAGTTAATACATAATATTGGAAAAAGTCTCGTAGGACTTAGTCACAAAGATACCTTCTAAGTGTGCTTTGGCTTAAAGGCGATCCAAGTGTGGGTACAGTGGTACACCCTGCAGGTTAAAAACTATTCGAATAGCCTCGCCCTAGGTGATGGACACGCTTGGGTAAGCTTTTCAAGAGTTAGACTACAACATTTAAATTAAAACTTGATGGGTGGTACGAACTGGGATTCGTGTTATTGTTGTGGTGACTATTGGGATAGTCACTTCTAGGTTGTTTATCTTTCGCTTTGTTATTATTATCTTTATCGTTATTTCAATCTTAAAAATGAATTGCAAACTTGCCTTTAAAATCAGATACCTTATTGCAAATGAAAATTGGCTTTATGCAAATGAAACATATGACCTCCACCAAATAAGCTCGCATGTAGCATATGAACAGTCCATTTAGTTCACACGTCTGTCTTGCGGTACAAAGACAATCTTTGTACTCGTGTGCTTTGCTTAATGTTTTTGTTGCAGAGGAAGAAGGTGAGCCTCGGGGCCTCACTTCGTGAGTCAGGCTGTCGCTTCGTGGTGACGACTAGTCTTGGCGGTCCTGTCCGATGCCTTGTGGGTTGAAGGCACGATTGGCTTTGTTTATAGCCATCTTATGGCACTTTTGCTTCACCGCCGTTCTTGTCTATTTGTGTATCTTGTGGCCTGCCGCCTATGTCCGTAATATTGTTACTATTTGTTTATCTTCCGCTTGTAGTGTAATGTTTGGACTCTATGTTTTGAATGGAGTTGATGTCTAATTTTGTAACGAGGTGCGTATATCGCTTTAGAAGTATACATATCTCGAGGATCAGTTTATTTGATTTGTGATGCTAGGACCAGGTGGTTGGTTAAGCATTACAAGCCAAATAAACTGGGGTCCTCACAGTTGTCCTGTCACTTCATCACCTCCTCCCGCTCCAGCGCCACGCGCCTCCCCACGGCGCACTTCTTGGATGCCTTGTACATGGCCTTGCAACTAAAATTCAAGACGACAGAATCTTAATACAAGAATTAATTACTCCATAATAGTAAATTAAAATTAAGGCCAAATTAAAGTCATTGTTGCTAGTCAAATTCAGTTCAGAACTGGATATTGGACACAAAACAAAATCACCGATCACGTACGTGGCTCGTAGGCTACAGAAGTTAGCCATGGGCTGAGGAGAGCTCGCGGCCACGAGGCTGATGATCTGGATGACGACATCGTTAGGAAGAGGGGCGATCACCAACCTCCTCGCCAACTTGGTCCTCGTCGTAATGCTCCGTGTGCTCACCATGTGCATACGTAGATCAATACCATGCGTGCTCACCATGGCGTGCGATGATCATTATTATAAAACGTCAATAAGACGCATCGTACGTAACGTTGGCGCGCAAGACAAAGAGACGACACATCGATCACCTGTCAACACAGAAGACGAAGAGATGCATCGCGCGGGAGCCGAAACATTTAATTATCACAGACGGTTCGTGTTAATAACCGTTTGGGAAGTATCATAAACGGTTGTTTATTGAAAACCGTCTGTGATAGTTCTAAATATCACAAACGGTTTCATCTTGAATCGTCTAGGATGATATCTCTTCACGAGCGGTTTCAGTAAGAGCGAGAATACGCACGCCTCAACCAAAATCGCTCGTGATTTCATGTAATACAGACGGTTTTCGTTAACCGTCTATGATGAGGCGTCTAGTAATAACTTTTTTGTAGTAGTGCTCACTGCTGTTCGCCGTCGACACCGCAAGCTTCACCACCGCCCAGAGCTTCCCTGTTCTCTTTTTACTCTCTCTTGATTTCTTCTCTCTATTGAGGTGGCATGCCACCTCATGTTGTACCCGAAATCGACTAGGACCCTCTTAAATTTTAAAGATATTCGCGCTAACGGTCTCCATATAGAGACTGAAGAAGAGTATGGTAAGGAATACCTGCTAAGCGTGAAGAAAATAGAAAAAGGGTATTAGAATGACTTCCTTCATATGAATCTGGGCTATACTATATTAATATTAGGGCACCTGCAGCCTATACTGTCCTAAAAACATCTTTTAGAAGCTCTGAACTTTTCTGTCTTTGGCATGATAGATTAGGCCACCCCGGTCTTAGGATAATGAGAAACATAATCAACAATTCTCAGGAACATAATATCAATGTAAAGAATTCTCCGAATCCAGAAGATTTTGTGTGCCCTGCATGTGCCACCGGGAAATTAATTACTAGACCTTCTCCTCTGAAAGTGAACGATGAAATCCCTGTATTCCTGAACCGAATCCAGGGAGATATTTGTGGTCCTATTCAGCCCCTGTCAGGGCCATTTAGGTACTTTATGGTGCTCATTGATGCTTCCTCGAAATGGTCGCATGTATGCTTCTTGTCTACGAGAAACCACGTTTTTACAAAGCTGATCTCGTAGATAATTAAAATAAAGAATAATTTTCCTGATCATCATGTGAAGTTCATCAGAATGGACAACGCCGGAGAATTTACTTCCAAGGCATTTGATGATTATTGTATGGCAATGGGAATTACCGTTGAGCACTCGGTACCACATGTCCACACCCAGAATGGACTAGCAGAGGTATTGATTAAAATAATTAAATTCATTGCCCAACCACTTTTGCAGAATTGTAATTTACCAACTACATGTTGGGGACACGCAGTCCTGCACGCAGCAACTCTCATCAATTTTAGACCGTCGGCATTTAACATCCATTCACCTATGCAACTAGCGCAATGGTTAGCACCAAAAATCTCTCATCTCCGAAGGTTTGGTTGCAAGGTTTATGTACCTATACCACCACTGCAGCGAACTGCAATGGGCCCTCTCCGAATGTCTGGGATATATGTTGGTCATAAGACAACATCCATAATCACATATCTGGACCCGATGACCGGAGATTTGCATACAACCCGTTTCGCTGATAGCATATTTGATTAGGATAGTTTCCCATCATTAGGGGGAGGAAATCAACCTCTTGATGAAAAATGTCGGGAAATAATGTGGCAAGCCACGGGAATCCATGCGCATGACCCGCGCACTAGTGAAGTAGATAGAGAAGTCGAGAAGATAATAGATTTGCAAGCATTAGCGAATCAACTGCCTAACCACTTTAGTGATTTGAAGAGCGTGACCAAATCGCATGTGCTTACACGCAATGCACCGGAGATAGTTGAAATACCAAAGAAAATAGAAGGTATCCCTAATCCCGTCCAGAGGCCTTAGAATAAAAGGACGAGAACTTCAGCACGTCGAATCCAAAGTAATCGAGGACGCCTGGTGAAAAAGGATAAGAAGGATTTGTCACACCATCACCAAGTTCCCAAAAGCGTAAGGGAGCCGTTGAGACTGCACCGTATGGAACCTTCAGCAAAAGGCATACCGGATTTGAATATTCCCACTGAGGGAGACATCAGCATGGATGTGTGCGCACACATCGGAGTTGAAAAACTAAAGGGACTTGCCCCCGCAATAAGCAGCGGTGAGTAAGTAGAAGCATTAGCAGAACCGTCCTATGAAGAAATAGCTATAAATTATGTGACCACGGGAGAATCTATGAATAGAACAACAGCCAATGTCGACATCTATTTTGCAAAGAAAATTGTCACAATCATCGATCTTGATCCCGAGCCTGCATCGCTCGCTGAATGTAAGAAAACATCAGATTGGAAAGATTAGAAAAAAAGCAATAGAAACAGAATTAATATCTTTGAATAAAAGAGAGGTGTTTGGGCCTATAAGCCGCACACCTCCCCATGTGCACCCTGTAGGGCATAAATGAGTATTTGTTCGAAAGAGAAATGAAAGCAATGAAGTTGTAAGACATAAAGTAAGGCTTGTTGCACAAGGTTTTACTCAAAGAACAGGAGTCGATTATGAAGAAACCTATTCCTCGGTCATGGGCGGAACTACCTTTATATATTTAATCTCAATGGTAGTAAATCTGAATTTGAAAATAAAATTGATGGATGTGGTAACTACATACCTTTATGGGAACTTGGATTCAGAAATTTAAATGAAGGTACCTGAAGGTATCCCTGTTCCGAACCAAGACAGAGCAAATAGAAATCTATACAGTGTGCAACTCAGAAAGTCACTATATGGATTGAAGCAATCAAGCAGGATGTGGTATAATCGCTTAAGTGACTTTCTCTGCAAGAAAGGCTACACGAACAATGAGATTGTCCCTGTGTATTTATACGGCGATCCCAGAATGGATTCTGTATAATCTTAGTATATGTAGATGAGCTGAATATCATCGGGACCTTGGAAGATATCAAGAAAGCGAGCTCTTACCTGGAGTCAGAGTTCGAAATGAAAGATTTAGGTAAAACCAAATATTGTCTAGGCTTGCAGCTTGAGCATATCCCTGAAGGGATTTTGGTACATCAGTCAACCTACACTCAGAAGGTGTTAGAAAGGTTCGGCTTTGAAAATGCATATCCTTCGAAAGTGCCAATGATCAGGAGATCCTTGCAGCAAGACAAAGACCCGTATAGACCTAGAGAAGGGGAGGAGGAAGTCCTGAGACCGGAATTCCCATACTTGAGCACAGTTGGATCACTCATGTATTTGGCAAACTGTACTAGACCGGACATTACTTTTGAAGTGAACCTACTAGCAAGGTATAGTGCAGAACCTACCAAAAGGCATTGGCAAGGAATAAAGGACGTCTTCCGATACCTCCAAGGAAGTAAAGATTTTGGTCTGTTCTACAGAAAGAACTAAGACCTGACAATGACTGGCTATGCAGATGCCGAGTACCTGTCAGACCCGCATACAGCTAAGTCGCAAACAGGTTATGTCTTCCTGTGTGGTGGAACCGCAATTTCGTGAAAATCGTCTAAGCAAAGCATGGTATCGACTTCGACGAACCACTCAGAACTGTACGAGGCCGCACGTGAATGCTCTTGGCTTCGGTGGATGATTCACCACATCCAGCAGTCATGTGGATTGAATACCACACAAACCCCCACTATTATCTATGAAGATAATACAGCTTGTGTTGCACAAGTGCAGATGGGTTATGTGAAGAGTCCTCTCACAAAGCATATCAACCCCAAGTTCTTCTATGCTCATGAAATGCAAAAGATGGACGAAATCAAAGTACTGCATACTAAGTCATGTGAGAATCTTGTAGATTTATTCACTAAGTCACTTCCAGTATGTAGCTTTGAAAGGTGCATACGTGGAATTGGAATGATGAAACTTAGAGAAGTACAAAATTCAGGGGGAGAACCTTCACAAACTCATTACTAAAGCTTGATCATGAAGATCAAGTACCCAAAGAATAAATCCTACAGATTAAATAAAATTGGGTGGATTGTACTCTTTTTTTTTTCTCTTGACGAGTTTTTCTGAAGTTTCTCGGTTAAGATTTTTAATGAGGTAATTCGTGTAACATAGTAGAACATGATTCATGTACTCTTTCTCTAAATTTTTCTCACTGGGTTTTATGGAGTTTTGATAAGGCATAGACATGAAGGATGAGAGCCCAATGAGGAGTGTTAAGAAACCGGGCCCGCGACCAGAAGTTCTGGCCTAGATGGGCACCTCATCCACCTGTAGCCTATATATAGAAGGGAGGACCTCAACCATTGTACACGATCATTGAGAAGAGCAATAAAAAGAAGCATGTAGTCCCCTCATATCTCTATATTTATCTCTTATCTTATTCTTATATTCTTATATCGTTCTTACGATTCTGAATTTATATACGAAGTAATCGTTCGAATTAAACTCGCTAGCAACGGTTATTCGACGCTACTATCCTGCGCGAACCTACGTATGATTAGATTCCTACGGACACGATGATGTGATGTTTTGGCCCGTGGTGACGGTCGGTTACGTACATGCATGCAGATTCGACGCAGAGAGAATAACGAGACGACAACGACGCATGCTCCTGATTACAAGGAATAGAACACTGGACCAATTATTAATTATTAATGTACACCGTAAAATTATCCCTTCCAAATGAATGAAGGCTAGCTTGTTGATGCCTAAACTTAGAAGCACCGAAGACAAGCGAGATGCCAGCAGGTATTAACAATTTAACATATAGTGAAATATTGTGTGTGCGCCTGCACAGGGGCAGAGCTAGCGGTGATGCTCGATATGCACTGATACACTCAAAAAATTCAAAAAACATATAGAAAATATATAGCTATTAAGGTCAAATTGTTTGTTCCATTGAAACTAGATAAAAATTATTATATAATACTTTAAATTTATGTAAAATGTGCACCCATAAAAAATTTTCCTCCCCGACTAACATGCACCCAAGCATGTATGCATGTTTTAAAAGTACTTTACACACAGTTCATAACACGTTTCACCTCACAGCTTGACAAGATCGAGCAAGCACCATTGTCTGTACTCTGTACCTTTGCAAGCAGTGTGATAACTTTTCTTCTCTGTAACTGCAACGGAAAGCCATCTTCTCTCATAAAGGCAGGCTAGCTAGCTGCCACACAGTTAGTGTCGGTGATACCATGTTGTCTGCATACACACATATTATGCTCGTAAGAAGGTCGCGACTTTTAATCCATCCAGCTAATTAAAGCTGCTGCGCCCATCTTTTCAGGGCTAATCCACGACCAGCGAGCAAACATGTCGAATTTGGTTGGCAAACTCAATTTGCCCAAATTTTACTTGACCACATTACTGCCAGAATTGCCGTAAATCTAGGTAGAAAGCGTAAAACTTGTTGGGAAACTATGGGTCTGACCCTGCAGTCGGCCCATTAGTGGGCGCCCCATCCCAAACCCTAGCAGGGTCGTAGCCTATAAATAGGGGGTGCTATTCATTGTAAAGGATTGATCGATGGATGAAGGAATAAAGAGAAGCAAGAAGTCCCCCTATATCTCTGTGTTCAATCTCTTATTCTGTTCTTGATTATTCTTGTGTTCATGCATTGTTCTTACGATTCTACGCTTGTCTACGAGGTAATCGCCCGGACTGGACTCGCCAGCGACGGTTCCTCAACACGTTATCAGCACGATCGACTCTCCTCGCATCGAAAAGGTAACCGTCGATGAACGACACTCGTAGATTGAATCGTTTTTCTAGATTGCTTTCAATTCTGCAAATTTGGCTTTCTAGATTGTTTTTCTACGGTACAAATCCGCTCTAATCTACCGCGAGCCGACTTGAAGTCGCCGGCCAAGCCGATCGGTGGATTGCATGAAAGAGTAGATGATGATTGTACCGTAGGTAGTAGATGAAATCGCATGGAAGGCACCATGTGCACGGCACCGCCTGCAAGCGGCTGTCACTACCTCCGCGATACGTTACCGGTCGGCATAGTCCGCCATCACGTACCGCCACGGAGGCAACGATAGTGCCACGCCGCTAGCATGCGGCAAACACGCACATGACGGCATGAAGCCACGCCTCCGTTGCAATCTCGTTTTACACCGCATTGCATCGCATACATACATGGAGAAACAGTAATCTTGAACAGTAATCTCGTTTTTCCTTTTACTGCCTGCCATGAAGAGCAGGCCGGCGCCGCTGCCGCACACGGCCCCGCACGGCCATGAAGCTAGCACGGTCACGGCAACGCCCGAAGCGTTGAAAGAAAAAATCGCCGCCTCGACGACGGGTCTGCGCATCGCCGCCTGGCCACCATGAGCCGCACTCCGTGACGATGCATCGCGTGCTGCACCAAGAGCCTCCATCGGCTGTTTGCTGCGCGACGCCGCACGGTGGAAGGCAGCAGTCGCACCTCCAGCCAGCAGCCCGCGCATCGCGTCTCGACTGCGGCTCGCGCGATCGCGCCTCGCGCCATCGCTTCTTCGCCCGCGACGCTCGCATGCGCAGCCATGGTTGCCCCTGGAACTGCCGCCGCCAGTTTTGGGGACCAAGGCATGGGAAAACCTAATGCACCTTCCCACTTAAACCAATTAACGGGCCTTGCAGTGCGCAAAGACAGTGGCCGAATGGATACTTCACGCACGGGCCAAAGCCTAATTAAAGAAAGGCACATGCATGGTTCAATTAAAGAAAGGCACATGCATGGTTCAAATTGAAAAAAGGCACGTGCATGGCCCAAGATGAATGGCCGGTCGGCCCAAACTTGGAAAGCAAAGAAATTTGGTAAAAAGGAAAAAGAAATCCGAAAAGAAAAAAAGGATTTTTTCAAAAAGGACCTTCATGATTATGAAAATCACAAGGATCCTTATGTGAATGAGGAAAATTTGCAAAACAGTCCTCATAACTCTGAAAATTACGAGAACTTTTCCGCGAATAAGGAATTTTGCGAAAAACCCCTCGAAAAATACAAAATTTGCGCACAAATTCTCTCAGAACTGAGATTTCGCGTTTTAACCTCTGAAACTTGCAGTTTTTGCCGAAAAGTTACTTTTCTAGAAGAAAAGGGCTTCGGGAATCCAATTTTTTGCATAATTTTGAACTTTGAAGCTTTTTTTTATCTTTGTTATTGTTATTTCTATGCAATTTATTTATTGTATTTACTGTTTTGATTATCTGTTATTGTTTATATTGCTTTTAATCACTGAAAATAGCAGTAAATCATGAAAAATGCATAGAAAAATACGGGATCTTGAACCAAGAGTTCGAAGAGCATTGTGAGAATTTTGCAACCATTTTATGTAGATTACCAGTAGTAATCCTTTGAACTTTTTGCATGAATATAAATATGACTGGCATCATGAACCAGTAGTTCGAATAACTGACCCAGTATGGCCAGAATTTGTATAGAATTTGTATCAGTCTTCAATTCTGTGGTAATGTAATCACGGATGAGCAGAAGATCGAGAAGACTCTCTACCTTTCACCCAAACACGGTGCAATCCGCACGCAACTATCGTCGATACAGTTACAAGTAGTATGCCGAATTAATTGACATCATGCAAGTTGCGGAAACTCAAGATGATGTTCTAAGAAAGAACTACATCTCGGAGCCACTTAATAGCAATGTTGGTCATGAAGCCACTGCTAGCAGCTACAAGGTGATGAAACCTCTCACGAATGAGAGGAGCAAGAAGGGTAAGGTAGCGCGTCGCACGTTATTGATGCTTTCCAGTCTAAGAAGAAGGGCAAATAAACAACATAGGGCACACCTCGCCATTGCAGGCATAGAGGGTCCACATCCATTAGCTGCACCTATGCATGTGGACAGCCCAATAGCAGCCCCCATCATCCCTCCTTTGGACATCGCAGCGGCCACAGCCGTAGCTGCCCAAGAGGAGAAGATCGCGCATGGAGCCGATTTAGGCAGAAGGTCCTAAATACTTCGCTTATTAGATCCAGTGCACGCATTGCACTCGGACCTTTTATATAAACTTGCAGTTTGTAATTGAAGCAGAATTTTGAATTATTGAATAATGGTTGCAAGCTCTAGGAGAGTAAAGCATTAAATTCTTATTATGAGTCCTGCAAGGCTTATTTTTTCCGTCTTTATAATAGCAAGTTACGTTCTGATATCTGAAGTATTTTATTTATGTGTTGCTTGCTTTCTGCTACATATTAATAAAGTACATTATATTAGAACGCGTGTGGTGCCCTATGGAGGAAGTGTGCTTAGCATGTAGCGGCACAATGAAAACTATCCTAAGAGAAATGGAAATTTTTCCAGTCGATCAGCAAGAATGCTGGTAGTCTTACGACAATCGCAGGCAGCGATACTTGTATAATAGGCTCAGGAAGGGCTACAGTTATACTCTCAATGGGCACAACTTTGGTCATTGAAGAAGACTTGTTGTACCCAGAATCGACTAGAACTCTCAAGGATATTTGCGCTAACAGCTTCCGTGTAGAGATCAAGAAGAGTATGATCTGAATACTGCTCATTAAAAAGCGTGAAGAAAGTGAAAATAGCATTAGAATGTCTTCCTTCATATGAAATCGGGCTATACTACACTAATATTAAGGCACTGCAGCTTATAACGCCTTGAAAACCGTATTTAGAAGCTCAACTTATCTATCTCTAGCATGATAGATTATGCCGCCTAGGTCCTAGGATAATGAGAGATATAATTAACAATTCACAGGACATAATATGAATATAAAGAATTTCCCGAACTCGAAAGATTTTGTGTGCCCGCATGTGCCACCGAAAATTAATTATTAGACCTTTGCTCAAAGCGAAGGATAAAGTCCTCGCATTCTGGATCAGTATCCAGGAGACTTTTATGTCCTATACACTCGTAAGGGACAATTAGGTATTTTATAGTGCTCATCAATGCTTCCTAATGGTCGCATGTATGTTTATTGTCTACGAGAAACCATGCTTTTGCAAAGCCAATCTCGCAGATAATTAAATTAGAAATATTTTTCCTGATCATCATATGAAGTCCACCTGAATGGACAATGTCGGAGAATTTACTTTGAAAGCATTTGATGATTATTGCATGAAAATGAGAATTAAAAGTTGAGCATTCTGTACCGCATATCCACACCCAGAATGGATTAGCAGAACTTTGAAGAATTGTAATTTACCAACTATATGTTGGGGACACGCAGTCCTGCTCGTAGCAGCTCTCATCAACTTTAGACCGTCGGCCTATAACATCCATCCAACTATGCAACTAGCGCAAGGGTCAATACTGAAAACTCCTCATCTTCGCGGGTTTTGGTTGCAAGGTTTATATACCTATACCACCACCGCAGTAAACTGAAATGGGTCTTCTCCGAAAGTCTGGGATATACGTTGGTTATGAGACAACATCCATAATCAAGTATTTAGACCATATGACTGGAGATTTGTATAATGCCCGATTCGCTGATAGTACATTAGATGAGGTTAGTTTCCCGTCATTAGGGGGAGGAAATCAACCCTTGATGAAAATGTCGGGAAATAACGTGGTAAGCCACGAGAAGTCCAGAAGACAATTGAAGTCTAGAAGACAAATGAAGTCCAACAGACAATTGAAATCTATGCATATGACCCGCGCACTAGTAAAGCAAATAGAGAAGTCCGTAAGATAATTGCGATCGTAAGATAATTGAATTGAAGTCTAGAAGACAATTGAAGTCCGTAAGATAATTGATTTGCAAGTATTAGCGAATCAACCGCGGACTACTTTAGTGATTTGAAGAGTGTGAATAAGTAGCATTTGCTCGCAAGCAATGCACCGGAGAGGGTTGAAATACCATTGAAGGTATCCCTAATCCCGCCCGAGGCCTCGTAATAAAGGGACGAGAACTCCGGCCCCTTGAATCCGAAGCAACCGGGACGCTGGTGAAAAAGGATAAGAAGAACTTGACACACCGATCACCGAAGTGCCCTGAACTAGAAGGGAGCCGCTTGAGACTGCATCGGTATGGAACCTTCGTAAAAGGCATACTGCACTGAACATCCCCATGAAGGAGACATCGGCATGGATGTGTGCGCACACATCGAGCTGAAAAACTAAAGGAATTGCCCGCAATTGGAAGCAACGGTGAGCAAGTAGAAGCATTAGAAGAATCGCCCCTTGAAGAAATAGTTATAAAATTTATGACATCGGGAGAATCTTTGAATATGACAACAGCCAATGTCGACATATACTTTGCAAAGAAAATTGCCACAATCATTGATCTTGATCTAGAGCTCAGACGCTCACGAATGTAAGAAAAGATCAGATTGGAAAGATTGGAAAAAGGCAATAGAAGCAGAATTAATATCTCTGAATAAAAGAAAGACGTTTAGGCCTGTAAGCCGTACGCCTCCTCTTGTGCACCCCGCAGGGCATAAGTGGGTATTTGTTCGAAAGAGAAATAAAAGAAGTAAGGCTTGTTGCACAAGGTTTCACTGCACGTCCAGAAGATGATTATGAAGAAACCTATTCCCCGGTCATGGGCGGAACTCCCTTTTAAATATTTATCTCAATGGCAATGAACTTGAAGTTAGAAGTGAAATTGATGGATGGGGTACCAGCATACCTTTATGAAATATTGGATTCAGACATTTATATGAAGATACCTGAATGTATCACTGTCCCGAACCAAAATAGAGCAAATAGAAATATGTACAGTGTGAAACTCAGAAAGTCATTGTACGAACTTAAGCAATCAGGCAGAATGTGGTATAATCGCTTGAAGCGACTTTCTATGCAAGAAAGGCTACACGAACAATGAGAATAATCTCTGTGCATTTATACGACGATCCCAGAATGGATTTTGTATAATCTCAATGTATAAAAATGATCTGAATATCATCTAACCCCAAGGATATTAAGAAAGTAAGCTCTTACCAAGTCGGAGTTCAAATGAAAGGTTTGGGTAAAACCAAATATTGTCTTGGCTTGCAGCTTGAGCATACCCCTGAAAGGATTTTAGTACATCAGTCAAACTACACTCAGAAGGTGTTGGAAATGTTCGGCTTTGGAAAGGCATACCCTTTGAAAGTGCCAATGGTCGGAGATCTTTGCAGCAAGACAAGGACCCGCATGCACCTAGAAAAGAGGAGGAAGTCCGGGACTGAATTCCCACATCAAGTGCAATAGAAGCACTAATGTATTTAGCAAACTGTACTAGAACGGACATTGTATTTGCTGAACCTACTAGCAAGGTATAGTGCGTAACCTACCAAAGGCATTGGCGGGGAATAAAGGATATCTTCCGATACCTCTAAGGAAGCAAAGAACTTGGTCCATGTCTCTACGAAAGAACAAAGACTTAACTATGAATGGCAATGCAGAAAACGGGTACTTGTAGGACCCGCATACAGCCAAATCGCAAACAGGCTATGAACTCTTATGTGGTGGAACTACAATTCCATGAAAATCGTCTAAGCAGAGTCTTGTACCGACTTCGACGAACCACTCGGAAACAATAGCACTATACGAGGCCTCACGAGAATGTACTTGGCTTCGGCGGATGATTCACTACATCCAGCAGTTATGTGGATTGAATACCGCACCAACCCCCACTATTATCAATGAAGATAATGCAGCTTGTGTTGCACAAGTGCAGATGGGTTATTGTGAATAATCCTCTCACAAAGCATATCAACCCCAAGTTCTTCTATGCTCATGAATTGCAAAAGATGAACATAATCAAAGTACTGCATACTAGGTCATGTGAGAATCTTGCAGATTTATTCACTAAGCCACTTCCAGCGTCTAGTTTTGAAAGATGCATATATGGAATTGGAATGATAAAACTTAGAGAAGTGCAGAATTCAGGGGGAGAATCTTCACAAACTCATTACTAAAGCTTGATCACGAAGATCGAGTACCCAAAAGGTAAATCCTGGAGATTAAATGAAATTGGGTGGATTGTACTCTTTTTCCCTTGACGAGTTTTCCTGAAGTTTCTCGGCTAAGGTTTTTAATGAGGCAATTCGTGCAGCATAGCAGAACATGATTCATGTACTCTTTCTCCAAATTTTTCCCACTGGGTTTTTATGGAGTTTTGACGAGACATGGACATGAAGGATGGGTGCCCAAGGGGGAGTGTTGGGAAACTATGGGCCTGACCCTGCAGTCGGCCCATTAGTGGGCGCCCCATCCCAAACCCTAGCAGGGTCGTAGCCTATAAATAGGGGGTGCTATTCATTGTAAAGGATTGATCGATGGATGAAGGAATAAAGAGAAGAAAGAAGTCCCCCTATATCTCTGTGTTCAATCTCTTATTCTGTTCTTGATTGTTCTTGTGTTCATGCATTGTTCTTACGATTCTACGCTTGTCTACGAGGTAATCGCTCGGACTGGACTCGCCAGCGACGGTTCCTCAACAAAACTGAAACTGTAGCTAGGAACCAAACGCGCGTCGAGATTTCGACATCTAGCCCGAGCGGAGGCATGCGAGTGGGGCTACAGATAACCAACTAACCAAGCACCCACGCGACATATCATGTTCCGCTATTAACAGTAACATCACAATTTTATGAGTTTTAAAGCCTTTTGAGTAGATTAGTTCTTTGAAAAAATTTAACAAGTTTTATTTGAATTTAATAAAACTTAAATGAGGTTTTTAAAGTTAAAATAATTTAATGTGACTAATCTGAACATCAATTAAACCCCAAACTATTTTATTTTACTTCTTTGTGCTTAGGAATATTTTCTAGACTTTTCTGAAATTTATTCGAGTTCATTTGTTGTTTTTTATTTGCCATTTTGATTTTCTAGTATTTCTAAAATAGAAAACCTAATTAAAATCCCAAGAAAATCTTTGGGCTAAATCCTTATTCCCAGCCCAACCCTATTCTCTCAGCCTAGCCCAACCGCTAGCTCATTTCCGCACACAGCCCGCTCCCCTCTCTCCCGCTTGCCCGCGCCTTGGCCCTACCTGTTAGTCGCACACGTGGCGTGTGCGACGCAAACTCACCCTAACCAGTGTCGCTGATATGTGGGCCCCATTGTGTTACTGTTCATCGTCTCCAATTCAGTTACGAGCTAGACTCCACCGCCGCTCCAATTTCTTGGCGTTCGCACCAGGGACTCTCCCAGTTGCCACACTATAAAGGGGGAGGTAGCCCTCAACTTCCGCATCCCAACCGCACCGTCGCCACTCAAAATCTCTAACCCTAGCTGTCGGAATCGCTCGAAGAAGAAAAGCCACTGCTAAAACTTTCGTCGTCGTGTTTCTCCGCCGTCGGTGCACCACGAGCCTCATCGCCACTGCCGTTGGGGTTGCAAGGACTAGATCTACACCGTTGTCACCTCGAAGTCACTAGAGCATAACCAGAACCCCACTTCCGTTGACGACCGTGCTCCTCCGCCGCTTCGACCTTGCCGCAGGCCAACTCCATCATCCCCTTGCGTCCGTGAGTGCACCGTTGAGTTCGTCATCGTACCAGCTACCTAATGCGCACCACAATTTGCTCTGCCGTGGCCCAGAACGCCAGCGACCATCGGAACCCGAGCTACGCTGGCGTCAAGCTGACGTGGATGCCATGTGCCTGCCACCTCAGCTTCACGCCCACGTGTCCGCCACATCAATGTCGCGTTAGCTCCACCCGCAAATGCATCAAAAACAGTCCACGTGGACTTGGTCCACGATAGACCCACCCACTGACATGTGGATCTGACATGTCAGGTCCACTGTTCCATGCACCCGTGAGCCATAGACCATGAGCCAAATCCATGGACCCGGTCCATAGACCTTGGGTCCCACCTGTCAGCCTCTATTCTCTATTTTCTGGATTTTCTTTTAATTTTGAAATTCATTGCTGACGTCATACTGATGCAATATTTCAGAATTTCCTTTAGAAAGAAATTTTTGAAATAGTATTTTCTTTATCTTTTTCTTTGATTTAAATCTTCCTAGAGCTCATTCTTCCTCATACGAACTCCGATTGAACTCATTCAAGTTTCTAAATTCATCTAAATTCAAGCCATACCTTCCTGAGATTTTTATTTAATTTTTAGAGTTTATTTTTTTGCTCTATTTTGTATTTATTTGGGTTTTTATTTTCGTTTGTGAGTAGACATTGATACTTCGGGAACTTTCAAAGAAGGAGGAGTTGATCAAGCTCAAGACCAGTATCGAGACTTGTTACAAGGCAAGTCATACATTTGACCATGTTGAGCCCAATTTTTCAAAATTACTTTGATTCAAAGTTGCATGTTACTTCAAGTATAATTCTTTAAATGCTTTGGAATTAGCTATATATACATCTATTTTATTATATCCACTTTGCTCATTGTATTACCATGACCTTTTGTCACCCTAGCTTGGTTAATTATTAGTTGGTATTAATGTAGCATCAACGTGGGTTGGTTAGACATGAATAGACTGCTTAGCTATACAATGGATTATTGATATCATTTTGAGTTGCAAAACTAAACTTGACTAAGTAAATATGGAATACTAGCTTTATGGAAAGCTATGTGCAGTATGTTGTTACTCATTGATGGCATGTGTTGTACTTAACCAACATGGTTAGAAAAGATTTAGACCGAGGCAAGTAGATAGAATTGTGATACGGAGGAGCTGTGTACGCTTGGGAAATATGAATGTGATAGTTGGTAGTATTTGACAGTCTTGCCTTGGTCAACTAAGGACTCAACTTTATTCGCCATTGAACTGAGTCATAACTTTACGACCACATGTCTGGTATGGGATAGACCTAACTTAGTAAGCTACTGTAACATCCCAAAATTTGGTCTGTTTTTGAAGTTTTAAAAGAAAAATAACCATTTGGATTTTTCTGCTAAAGTTAAAAGCTTAATATGAATTTTCAGAGTTCAAAAATAATTTAATATGAATAGTGTCAATATCAACTATTATCAAAATTATTTTATTTGGGTTCTATGTGCTTGGATATATTTTCTAGAATTTTCTAGAATTTTTCCAACTGCATTTGCTATTTTCTAATTGTTATTTGGAGTTTCTGTTATTTTCTAAAAAGATAAGTTATTTAAAATCTCAGGTTTTGCCTCCGGGCCTAATCTCTTAGCCCTCGGCCCGACCTCCTTTCTCTCCAGCCCAGCCCACCTAGCCCTTTCACTCGCTGCAGCCCACCCGCGCGCGCTCGCTCCCTTCTCCCTCTTCCAGGTGGACCCCACCGCATCATCTCCTTCCTCCCGCTTCTTCTTCTTGCGTGAGCTTCGTCCGACACCACCATGGCTTCCTTTTGGAGCTCCGTCCGGCAACGGCCGAAGCAACCTGTGAATCTCGCGCTGATTTTGGCATTCAAATCCTTTATCTCCCCGCAACTAATCCTATCGCTTATCTTCTCCGAATCGTATCTCAATCTTTCGAATTTCCTTATCCCCTTTTCGGTTCCGAGATGGACTCCGCCGCCTTCATGCCACCTCGACCGCGCCCGACCCTATAAAAGCCACCCCGGGATCGCGAGAACACCCTCAACCGAAACCCCTACT
Organism: Ampelocalamus luodianensis; assembly: GCA_036346255.1. NCBI lineage: Eukaryota > Viridiplantae > Streptophyta > Magnoliopsida > Poales > Poaceae > Ampelocalamus > Ampelocalamus luodianensis. The sequence goes on from CM070622.1 coordinate 27,123,992, forward strand.
CAATTTCGCCTTAGATCAATCTGAGCCGCCGCTATTCGAGCTTTAGGGTTTTTCACCGAAACCCTAAGAACTTGAATTCCGCCGCCGCCGTCAGTGCTCCGCTCCCGTGGACTACTCCACCGTCATCCTCGTCGCAAGAGCTACCTCGAGCATCTCCCATTTGGGCCGGAGCACCGCTGGTTGCTGTTCCTGACAATAGCCGTCGTCGTCCTCCGCTCCGTCGCAAACTCCGGTGCTCCTCGTCGACCTCCAGAACCAAAAAACATACCGATGTGAGCGCAATAGTGAGTTTTACCTGTTGCGTGCACTCACCGCCGCTGCCGCGCCGCCGCTCGCCGTTGTCGGCCGGTCCAGGAGCCCTCGCCGGCAATGCTGACGTCACCAGCCTCGTCATTGCCAGCCAGTTGCCACATCACCCTTCCTTGCTCGTGTGGCATCCCGGTGTCATCCTCGTCAGCAGTTGCGTGCCATCTCAACCCCTAACCAAAACTCTGGCTCGGTGAACTAAGTCCACCGTGAGCCAAGTCGCTTCCATGTGGGACCCGCCCATCAGTTCATTTTCGTTCCGTCTGAACGTTCTCCGCTGACGTCAGCGTGCATTATATTCTGGAATTTCCAATAGGAAAATAATTCTGGATAATCTGAAAATCCAATTTAGGGTTTTTCTTTAGATTTCAATCTTCGAGAGCCCATATCTTTTGCATCCGAACTCCGATTGAGTCCATTCAAATTCCTAAATTCATCTAAATTCGAGATCTATTTATATGAGATTTTTATTTATTTTTTGGAGTTTGTTTTCTCTCTGTTATTTATTTATTTGGTTTATTTGCTTGTTTTGCGAGTAGACGTTGATACTTCAGGAAGCTTTGAGCAAGGAGTAGCATACCAAGATCAAGATCAATCACATGATTTATTCCCAGGCAAGTCGTGGTCCTATGATCATATTGAACCTATGATTTTAAAAGTATATTATTTTATACAATTGCATGCTGTCTTTATACAAATTGGTTTTGGAATTAGTTATTACCTGTTGTCATTATGCCTACATTGATTATTTGAATGCTATGAATCCTTTGTCACCATAGCATGGGTAATCTTAGTTGGATATATTCATATCGCCAACATGGGTATCGTACATATGCTTAGTTCAGCTTAGTTACGATGGGTTTGTCATCACATGTGTCTTTATAATTAATATTGACTTAATGAAATATGGAACCGTGGCGGTGAGCCACTCTTGTTAAAATTTTAGTACCATGATGGGATTAGTCATGGGTTTTGGTTAAACAAAATGGTTTTCGCTTGGGCGAGTGGTTGGTGGATAGTGGGGATGTGGATTGAACATGCTGTGGGTTTGTGGAAAGATCGCCTGAGTAACTTGTGAAGGACTTAATCTTGTGTGCCATTGAACTGGGCCTTAACAGTACAACCACATGCCTGATGGGACGGGTCTGGCTAACTAATTAGCAATATCTTAATTTCGGTTCTGTCATGTGAAGTGTGAGTCGTGGGAAACGTATTCTCACGGTGGCGCAAGAGGGGGGCCCTGTCTGGTCGGAAAGACATTCAGTGTTGAAACCTTAGCGGGCAGAAGTGAGTTAAGAAGGAGCTTTGTAAAAGCCTTGTGATGATCACTTAGTCGCACGCCTACGGAAGCATGAAATACCTGACATTATAAGTTGATCTATCTCTTGTGGGTCAAGCTGTACAACCTCTACAGAGTGTAAAACTATTCGAATAGCCGTGTCCGCGGTTATAGACGTGCTCGGGGATTTCACACGGGAGATAGTGTTTCTTCAAAAATGTGTCGGAGTGTGGATGGGAAGTTCACTTGATGGATATAATGTTCGTTTGGTGAATAGGTCATTCACTTGGTGGTTTGTGTCGATAGGTGAATAAGGGATTCACTTATCGTTGGTTTGGCTAGGAAGTGAATGGGGAAGTTCACTGGTTGTTTCAAAGAAATTATTTAATTACTTATTATTGTTTTCAATTTAGCATTTCAATCTATTTATTGTATTTGTCGTAAATATTGCTTTCTGCAAAAGAGCCATATAGCTAACCTTTGTTCAAGCCCTGTATGAATACTATTTGCATACATTTCCCCACAGCTTGCTGAGTACATTCAAAGTACTCATGGTTTTGCGCCCTGTGTTGTTTAATCTCCACAGAAGAACCAGGGAACTCTGAGTTCTACCAGGAAGGGTACCATGAAGGTTTTGCAGATTGTGATGCGTTTCTCCACTCGATTGCCTGTGGGCATGTTGATTGGCCATTGAAGAGTTTCTTTCCGCGGTAAGAGTTTATTTGTTTCTTTAACCCTGCGTGGCAAGTTAAGTAAACGTTGACCATAAGGTTCAGTTATTATTACTATTTGATATTTTGAGATCTTTTTAGTTAAAATCGAATAAATGGATGGTATTTCATCACTATTTACCTGTGTGAGCTAGCTACTGATCTGGGACTAGTTCAGAATACATAGAGGGTTCCTGAGATGTATTTTCGGGTCTCGACAGAGGTGGTATCAGAGCCATATCGACTGTAGAACGCAACCTTAGTTAGCATGGTCGTTTTAGCTAAAAGCTTCAAAACTTATTTTCTAAATCAAATCAACTTAATTTGACTTGAGTAGTTGTTCTTTTCTCATCTACTCTATTCTCTTCTCATCTCAGTCTATTCTACTCTTATCCTATTCAATTCTTTTCTCGTCTTTGCTGAACTTTGTTTTATAATCTTAAATTGACTTTCTCACCTTGTTAATTTCTACCAGTCCTGAAGGAAGAAGTCAAATCATCGGCAATCGTCAAGAGTATCCTCGTCGCTTCGTTCCAATTGCTTTTAAAGAGTCTTCGTCCTGCAGTTCAGATTAGGAGCCATTCTATTAGAGTTTAGTAGCGCTTTTAGGTCGTTGTTGCAATAGGTATTTATTTGGGTTGTGTGTAAGTGGGAGCTGCAGTTTTGCTGTCAAGCATTATGTTGCAGTCGCACTAAGGCTTTAATTTGAAAAGTTTTATTGTACTTTCATAGCGTTTCAGCTATGTTTTCTTGTCTTTGCCTTTGGGTATAATCTATTTCCCTAATTAGACTGTTTCCATCTACTCTACCTTGTCTATCTTATCTATTGTGCTATTCCCCCTCCTCTACATTGCTTTTCTATCTTATCTACTAAACCCGTGGAGGATTATCGCAGATGGTTGATACTCGCAATACTTCGAGCCGTACTCAGTCAGAGGATGCCAATGCCAATGCCAATGTCAATGCAATTGACCAGTCACCAATCCCTGGAGCCGCAAAGCCAAACATGACACAACTTCTAGCAGCTCAGACGCAATTCATGAGTGCAATGATGCAGAACATGAACGCCATGATGATGCAGCAAAGTCAGACCGCCGCTGCAATAGTCAACTTGTTAAACCAAAACAGTCAGAATGGTCAAAATAATCAAGCAGCAGTTGTTCCGCCGCTAGTTCATCATCATTCCAAGCTATCAGAGTTTATGAGGACTCGTCCACCTAAGTTTTCTCTTTCGTCGGAACCTTTGGACGCAGAAGATTGGCTTCGTTCAGTGGAGAAAAAGCTCGCCATTGCTCAATGCAATGATCGCGAGAAAGTTCTTTATGCTTCACATCAATTAGAAGGTACAGCTACAGAATGGTGCGAGAACTACACCGCAGCTCATGGGAATTCTCACGTTATAACTTGGGAGGAATTTTCGACAGCTTTTCTGTGAGACCTCGATTTATTTAGCTTGTAATACTTAGCCTTCCATTGGCTCTAGCATCACAAACAAAATACACCGTGTCTCGATGAACATGTGCTTCCCAGAAATTGCAGCACACATACATCATACAAAAGCATGCATCAATTCCATACAAGATAATATAACAAGTCTAGCAAAAGACATACATAATAATAAGTTATTACAGAACAACCAACCGGCCAAATGACAAGTATTAAGTATCAACGGAAGCAAAAGGTGCCACAAGATGGCTTAAACCAAAAGACGACCGGTTAGCCACATAACACCACAGGGCAACCGACCGGGCCGCCAAGTTAATCGCCCTACACACTGCCACAGCACAACTCACAAAAGTGAGGCCCTTCGGGCTCACCTTCTTCCTCTGCACACAACAAGCAATGCAGGTGAGTACAAAAATGTACTCGCAAGACTTACGAGTAACAAGCCTATACATAACTATATGAGAGCTGAATTCAAAAGAAATGGTTATATGGTTATTTGGACGCATAAAGCAATTTTCATTTGCAATAATTTAATAGATTGAAAGCAATTTAACAAATCAGTTTTTAAGCATTGAACTAACAGCGAGTAACAATAATTATCAAGTAACCACCTAGAAGTGACTAACCCAAAAGCCACCACACATAGCATGAATCCCTGATTCTTACCACCCGTCAAGTTTTAATTTAAAATGTTGTAGTCTAACTCTTGAAAAGCTTACCCAAGTGTGTCCATGACCTAGGACGAGGCTATTCGAATAGTTTTAAACCCCGCAGGGGTGTACTAATGTACCCACACTTCAGACCGCCTTTAAGCCACATGATTTAGCACACTTCCAAAGGTATGCCGGCACAGCTAAGTCCTACGAGATATTTCCCATATTGTGTATCAACTACGAGCCGCTCGTATGGACATGATACATACGCTACATTGTAAAGCCGAAAGACAACTACCCACTGGTAAAGCTTTTCGGACAACTACAATGCTCCCACACATAACCATCTCATTTTACCACAACACAACGCACACACGCCCTCCTGCGACTCGTAGCCAACACACGCCAAAGTACTAAGTCAAGAGAGGTCCCATTCCCTCTAGTGTGGTTAGCACGCACAAATTGCCTGGATAGCAGGTACTCACAAGATGTTCGGTCCTTAATTGACTCGGGCACCATTCCAATCACACCCAAAAGTCACACCATCTTACCATTGTGCCCAAGTCCAAATTGTTTTGTTTTCAGTTTTAGTTTTGCAATTTAATCATAGCACGAAGCTGAAATATAGAGATCATAATAAGTTTGTGTGATCAAGGTTATCGGCAAGTCGATAACCGCCTATTTCTACCGATAGCTAAGCATGACTAAGCAACAAACTCGTAAACTACTAAGTGATAAGGGTCCATCCAACAAACCCAAAATCACAGCAAGATAAACCTAGACTCAGTAGTAGAGGATAAACATTTGCCTACTGATAATGCATCTACTGGGTTAACTATCGACAATAGTTAAAACAACATAGCAATGCGTACATAGAATTTGAAAATAATATATTAGAATTTGAAAATAGTAGGAACAACATGATCAAATGATGCTACATCTGCTTGCCTTGCTGGAGTGAAGGGTCTGATGGCTGTGGCTCAGAATCAATATCAATAATATCTTCGGAACCTATCGCGAAAAGGCGATAAAATCAATAAGAACGAAGAACACCAAATAACTTCAACAGCAAAAGATATCCAAGACCTCATGAAATTTATACAACAGCTAGGGGATGACTTTAGACAATTTTAGGAACAAGAATCATGCAATTTGGATTTAGTAAGAAAACGTTATAGCTAAAATACACTCTCTCAGCCTATTAAATCAACTAAATTAATTACTGGTACTGTTCATGGTGAATATTTCTAGAATGATCTAAGTCCTGAAATTTTTATAGCAGGTAGATTATGACATCCTAAGGTCAACAAAGTTGAGTTTAGTCAATTTCGAGTTATAATGATTTACTCATAATTTTTCTAAGTTGTAAACTTGGTGCATGTCATTTTAGAGGAACATAACCATGCTCAAAACCTATTTTATATTAAAGTACACTAATAGAGGGATATAACAGAATTGATTTTGCACAAATTGGAATTATACAGAAAAAGATATGCATTTTACAAAGTTTAATTTATTTTCTGGAATATTCTAAAATGGCTGATATCAAGTTATTAGTGTTTGTAAAACTTTCTGTTACCGAAACTTATCTAAATGCATTTTTCGATTGAGCTTTAGTTAAACATGAATTTACCCTGACTGGAATCAACTAAAAAGGAATTAAAACAATTTAGTTATGCGTTTTCCAAGTTTTTCTTGAATTTCAAGAACATTAAATTATGGCAGAAACGAATTAATAATGCTTATAAAATTTTCTGCTGTAAAAATATGGCTAAATGTATTTTTAAATTAAACTATAGTGAAACGTGAATTTAATGCAGTTGGAATCATCTGAAAAGGATTTAAAATGAATTAGTTATGAGTTTCTAAAGTCTTAATATAATTTTTTGTTGATAAATAAATGCTTACTGAAATAACCAAACTTATCAGAACTAAAAAGACGTGGACGGCTATGGGCCCTTGATCGGAAATCTAACGGCCCACGCGCGAGAGTAAAACGCACGCGCGCGATCCCAAAAGGAGCCCACCGTTGGATCAAGATCCAACGGCCCACGTGGATGGAGACATTCGGACAACGCGAATGCCTCGGCCATCCACAGCCGAAGATCTAGAGATGAGCAGCTCAGAGCGCACTTCCCTTCGGGGAGTCCGAACAGCATACGAATCTCAGCCGTTCATCGCGAGATGGATGATCCAGAGTGATTAGGAAACCCGGAGGGTCCGAAAGTCCCAAAGATCTGGGCCGTTGATCACAAGATCGACGGTCCACGCTTAACAAAGCGTTACACACTCACCCACGTGGGTTTAAATGCGCCGGGAGGGGTTTAAAGAGCGGGTCCACATGTCAGAGAGACAAGGGACCATTTAGGACAACTATTAATTACTAAAAACCAATGATTAGTGATGATTAGCAATTAATGTATCCTAAAGATTTCGTACCGAGGTGGATTTAAGGGGTTGGGGCCCACCTGGCAGCGACACAAAAGGCATTTTCGGAAATATTAAAGTTAAGACAATTATTAATGATAATCATTAACATTAATGATGTCCGAACGGGATTAACTAGCGCCAGCGGGGATTTTAACTGGCTAGGCCCACTGGTCAGTGGCATAGCGAACCAGATTAAGACATATTAATTATCCCTAATGATTAACAATGATTAGGCCATTAATTGTGTCTTAACAACAACGGCAGAACGAGAGTTTCGTCCGGCAAAACCCGAGCGAAACGAGTGGCTTGCCGCCGGCGGCTCCAGCCACAGCGGCGCAACCTTAAGACTAAAATGGTGGTGACCTCGCCGGCGGCAACGGCTTAGAAAGCCGGCTAGCCGGAAGATAGCGATGGTGACCAAATCGGCCGAAAACAAAATTAGCTCAAATGCTCCGTAGCAGTCCAAAGAAGTGTGTGCCAAGCATCTAGGGACTAATTAGAAGCTACCTTAACCGAGAAGGGCTTCAAAGATGTCCGGAGGAGCTTTGACAGAGGAGGAACTCGCCGGAGTTGAAGACCACATTATAGCCCATAGAAGCTTCATGAGCAAATAATTGAGAGATGGAGCACTCACCGGAGCTGAGGAAGAAAAGAGGCAAATTCGGCCAAATTTGAAAAACCCTGTGAATGAATCCCAAAATTGAGTGAGGGGAAATGATTAGGGTAGTAAGGAGCTTAAAAGGGTGCAAAGAGATTTGAAGGAGAACCACTGGAGCACCAAGACCCACAATCGAGCTCCACGGGTCAACAATGGTGGTTTTGCTATTTTGGAGTGTTTTGAGCTCCACAAGTAAGGAGGAGCTTAGGGAGGTGTAAAAGATTACTAGGAGGGGTTTGGGGAGCCTTATATAGCTTAGAAAACTAGGGTTTGGGCGAAATGAGCTCCACGGGTGAGCTAAGTCCATGACATAACCATGGACCGAAAAGAAAGATGATGGAGATGTAGGAGTAGAGCATGCCTCTCGGCCGAAAGCACCTGCAAGCACTTAATGCCGACCAGGGAGACGTTGCCGGGGAGCACGATTTGACCCAAGCCATGCCGACCCCTGTTCACACACGGCTCGAGGTTGAAGATGACCAGAGAAAAGCTGGGGCTACCGGGAGCCGTTGGATTGAAAATGAACGGTTGAGATCGCCCCACGCTGTTGAGGTTTAAATCAAAAGAGGAGATCGCGAGCCCTTCGATCGGAACTGAACGGTCACGATTAAATGTGTCCTCCGGAGGTCCGAACGTTCTCAGATAATCTGGACGGTTGGATCAAGATCTAACGGTCCAAAAGAATTAGCGCATTCGCGGGGTCCGAATGTTCACGCGAACATGGGCCGAGCGATTAGGATCCAACAGCCAAGATTGAATGCGCGCTATAAAAGGAGGCCCGGTGCAGTTAGTTGACTGGACCAAGACAAGTGACTCGAGCCCGAGTCTGACTCGAACCCCAAGAACAGTGAAAATCAGGTTTTGGGTTTTAAACTGAGCTGGGACTTTGAGGATTTATTTGAGATAGCAAAACAACTCCAAAAATTCTAAAATGTTTACTGGAGCTTGCTAACTTAGATATTAACCTTGTCTAAAATTTTCAGAGGTTTTTGTATAGTGCATTTTTCTCCAAAAATTCTACAAGGTTCTGGTCTAAGGTTTGACTGCCCTCTAAAAATATTCAAATAATTTCTGAAAATTGTGAAATTTTTCAGAGGGGTCACATGCCATCCCAAGAACTTAGGAAAAATATTTCTGAGGGATTATCACAAGATTTGATATGAATGTTTTTGGAAGACAAGATTTTGGATCAAAAGACTTGTGACTTTGTATTTCCATAATTCTTGTACAGGAATTGTTTAGAACATACAGGAAATACATGATGTAAGAATTTTTTTTAATTTCTACTCATTTTCTTACATTTGAAACACAAGTCCAAAGTTGGAATGTTACATTTTCGTCAAGCTCATGTCCCTGATGGTATACTGGAAATGAAGAAGAATGAATTTCGTGAACTTCAGCAAGGAAATGGATGAACCAATGGAGTGCATGATGAACCAATGGATCACCCAATTCTCTCTCAAAGTCCTCGCAGGAACTCTGGTTTGACAGAATAAACAATAGCTATGTTTCAATCTTATGTAAAAACTAGTCTCTGGGATACATGGGGGTCACAGTGGTATTTATAGTGAACCTCTCGAAATCATGCTACCAAAATCTAGGGCTGGCGTAACTAACTGAGTCAGACAAAGACTCTGATTTCCAAATCCTAACTAAATCATACTGTTCGCAACGAGTACTGTTCGCATCAAGTACTATTCACACCGAGTACTGTTGCCGTCGAGCATTGTTCCTGTTGAACATGTCTCCCTCCGAGTATTGCTCCTTCCGAGTACGACATCCACTGAGTATTGTTTAAGACCTGGTCATAGACCTGGTTGTTGGACTGGTCGTAGATCTAGTCGTAGGATTGGTCGTAAGACTTGTCGTAAGCCTTGGGAACCTAGTCGTAGATCTTGGAGAACTGGTCGTAAGCCTTCGAAAACTAGTCGTACATCTTTGGAAACTGGTTGTAGAGCTTCAGACATGGTCGTAGGACTGGTAGACCTGGTTATAGAGCTGGTAGACCTGGTCGTACAGCCTAGTCGAGATAGCATAAGGTGACTTCCTTTGATCTTCCAAGGTCTTCCTCCATTGCTTTGCTTCTAAAGTCTTCACAATGTTCGAATATTGGAAATGTGCTTAATTAAAATTATACCAACGCTGTGAGGACCCTGGAATATTGGAAATGTGCTTAATTAAAATTATACTGTAGCAAAATTCTTAATTAAGGAATAGTACTGCCCCTTTATTAAAGATCATGCTAGAAGTATAAATTTAACAAGTAACAAATCCAATGTTCAGGATTCCCGGATATATGTCTTACAATGGTTCCCAGGATCAGTGACCATTGCACATATATCCTTAAATAACATTGCATCATACACATACAAGTCATACATTTACATAATTAAACATAAGCTTACAAATTTCGGTTTAGTACTACAATATCAAGTGACTCCGGGTCACTAACAAAATATGACAGCGGAAGCAAAAGAGTAAACGACCAAAACCACCAATGGCCCCATCACCCGCAGGCTATTGCGTGGAGGAAAGAAATAGCTTCACTCGTTAGCGTCACCCTGATTGGCGCTAACGGGCATCTCAAATCAATAACCATCTTCCCCTGCAACAAGAGGTTATAGCACCTTGAGTACGGAAGGTACTCAGCAAGACTTACACAAACTAATAAAAGAAAGTGTATGAAAAAACCTATACAATGGAATAGAATTTGTACATGCATAAAGTTAACAACAGGTAGGCATAAAGGTTCAATTTTGTATAAAGCAATACATCTTAACCTACAATTACTAAGGTTTGATAAAGCAATTTAATAAATCAAATCGTACTAAAACAATAAGTAAATAAAATGTAAATATAAACAGTACACCGCATGAATTCCCTCATGCTGAACCAGAACCCAAACAGTACTTGAAAATAAAATTCTATACAGGTGACATCAACTCAAGTTATCGTCCATGACCGTGGACACGGCTATTCGAATAGTTTAATACCCTGCAGGGGTGTACATCTTTACCCACACGACTTAGTCAGCCTGTTGCCATCGGATGCCTCCGAATGATGACACACTTCCTTTGGTATGCCGACCGGGGAAACTAAGATTTGGTATTTTTCAACAAGTTGACACTATTGAGTTGGATAACCCATGTGTGAACTAATCCCGCTTAAACAATGACTGATAGCATCTGCTTAACCGGGGCACACATGTTGCGCCGGGAACGCCGACCCAATCAAAAGAAATGCAGGTTGTGTTCGCTACACATACTAGATCGCAATCGGGACCCTTAAGGTACGTACATGTGATAGAACGCATATACGCCCTCACCCTCCTAAGAACATCTGATACTGATATAAAAACTCACATGGCATAAGACACAACCCGAAGACCTAAGCATCTATGCCATACAAGATCAATACACATGTCCTTACTCAAACAGCGCCCTTTACTTAACAGCATTAACCCTTTACTTAACCAAACATCGCCCATACACCGCGTGTGGAAGCACGTTGGGACTTGAATTGAATAGTCAGAGTTCAGTCCTTAATTGGTCCAGACAAGTCCACCACATTTTCCAATCTCGTGCACGAAGGCACCACCACTAGCATCCTCTTTTCCAGATCATTTAAAATTTAATATTCAGTTTGGATTTAAAGAAACTGGACAAATAGTTAAAATGACTGAAATTCATTTGTTGTCCCCATGTTTGACAAGATAATCTTTTCAAACTTTAAAGTTCTCTAGACTGCATGGCTAAGCAAGCTCTGGATATAAATTTTGTAGTATACAGTACTACTCTAGGTTTGAGTGCATGATTATAATTAAGGTAATCCACAATGTTAGGTCATAACTAACTATTAACAGATCATAATTATATTTTTCGAAAATTAGCATGCAACAGTTATCACTGTATTTGAAAAACCTATTGTATAAAACTTTGGGATCAATATGGTGCAAAGAGGATGCTTGCCTTGATAATAATACACCTCTTGTTCAGGTTCTTGTTGACCAACAAAAGATTTAACTACTTCAGAAGAACCAGAATCTATAAAGTCAAATAAAATCCAATAAATAGCAGGAAAATGGCAGAGAACAAAATATAGAAAGAGAATGCATGATCAATACTTGAATGCATAATTATCAACATGAACAATCTACATCTAGCTCAAATAAGGATAATAACCCTTATTTAATACCTAATGATACTAATTACTCAGATTAGGGTTTAACTTAAAGCTGCAACTTTAGATTTTGAAATCTGAAAAATAGGACAGATTTACAAAAGAAGAGCTGCTGCTATCGTAGATTATGAGAGAAAGATATTTATGATTTAGCTACAGCTAAATAAGTAAAACTAAAAGGTTAATGTATCACTTAATATCAGTTAATACTAATTATCAAAATTGAGGTTTAATCTGGACCTATAGTTTCAGATTTTGGAAAACTGAAAATGGGACAAATTACAAAAGAATGGTGGTTTGAGTTATACATGCACAAATAAAATTCTTTGCTAAAGCTGGGAGTATTCCTAACTATTACAGGAACCTAACTTATCACTTAATCACTAAGTGACAAGAATTAAGAAAGGAAGAATATGTTGCCTTTTGTCGGTTGGATCAACAAAGCAAAAGCAGACAGCACAACTTGCAGATTTCGGTGGATTTGGAGATTCTTTAAACAAAGATTTCAAATTAGAGTTAAAGCTGATCTACATAGGTAGATAATACCCTAGACCAACTTTTGCTAACATGAACTTTCAAGATTACAAGAAAATAGGAAACTCCAGTGTTTGTCGGTTTGCCCGACAAAACACAACAGAGAAGGATTTTGCCTTAACTCGAATTGGAGACATTAAAGAGCAAAAGAATAACTAATTAAGATGCTAGGGTTTAGTTACGACTTAGTGAAACCCTAGAACTTGAAAACGACATGAAAGACCGAAAAGTTATCAAAAGTAACTTTTCAGTAAAAGCAAGACTTGAGCATCACATGCACAAGAGAATTGTTCGAGAGAGTTACTGAGGTCCTTAGGGATCTTAAGGTGGAAAGAAACAAGAACAAAGCTTACCAGCCGGAGTTGGAGAAGGAGAAGTGGAGTTTTCGGCCGAAATAAGAAAAGTGCAAAATCCACAATTCCTGCTTGATAAAGAACGATATGAACGAAGGGCTTTAGCTAACTAGATCATAACACAAGATCTTGACAGAAAAGGGTGTAGAGCACCTCACCGGAGCAAGAAATCACTGCGGTGGGCTTCAACCGGCTCAAGTCAACAGAGAGCAAAATCACGGGCTTCACCTACAAATGATGCCCGAAGCTTTCATTACAAGATGGGTTAATCTTAGATAGAGATAAACAAGGAATGAGAGCAAGAAATCTTCACTGGACAGGAAGAAAGAAAGTGAAGAGAGCTCTCTCGGTCAACAATGGCGGATAGGCTCAAAAGCTAGGGTTTATATAGGGTTTGAATCACTGAAGCAAGTGAGAAGTGTCTAGAATTGATGCGGTGGCAACATGGTACCAGGTGTCAAGGAAAGAGTGGCCAAAATCGCGGCGCAACACCACCTCTCCGGCAATGAAGTCAGCGGCGATGCACAGTTGCGAGGAAGAATACAAGCACCTCACTAACGTGCGGGCCTCGCTGTCAGCCGCAGCAAGCACACGCCCGTGAAAGCACAAAAGAACGTCGACCGTCCGATTAGAAATGGGCGGTCGCGATCAAGATAGATGTTTAAAAGATCTAACCGGTACCTTTTCATATGGACCGTGCGATCTTAGACGAACGGTTGAGATTTAATGGAGCCTTAGGGAAACCCGAAAGTTACATTCAAAGAGGAGCGTTGGATTTGAATCCAACGGTCGAGATGGATGGGAGTTAGGCGACACGAAGGTCTCATCTTTAGAGACCCTACGATCAAAATCCAACGGTCAGCAATAAATGCGCGCCCTTGAGTTCAAAAACGAAAAGAGCGGCGCGGTTGGATTTAAGATCAACGGTGAAGATTGAAGAGAGGTTCAGCGACGAACGCCCAATTGATGCGTCCGTCGATCAAGATCCAAAGGTGGAGGTTGAGTGGTGCGTTCGGGTAACCCGAACGGCCCACAATATCTGACCCATCCAGTGAGAATCCAACGGCTCACGTTTAATTGTACCTTTTCATAAGAAAAATGGTATAGTCCAAAAAGTGAGCGCCGCACGATCAAGATCCTACGGCCAGGATTGAACGAGCCCTACGGGATGGCCCGAACGGCACAAAGGATCTGGCACGTTGGTTTGGAAATCAACGGCCACAAATGAAGATACGGTTAGGATGGATGAAGGTCGGATGTGGTTGGATCAAGATCCAACGGCGAAATCGCCGAGTGCGTGGATGTCCCGCGCTTTGCGAATCTCGGCCGTTCATCAAGAAATCGACGGCTCACGTTCGCTGGAGGTTTGGGCACACGCGCGAACGTGTCGGGTGCGGCCCGGTTGCACAGTTTAGACCCAAAGCACTTGAGCTCGGTCGCTACAGTGCAAATGGCTGGGTTTAGACTAGAGGAGTTGACTAACTCATTTTAAAGTTCCAAAAGTTTGACTGAGGTTTTAAAAATAGTAGATAAATTTGTAAAATCATAAAATTTTACAAGGATGCTACTGGGATGATATATTTCCCAAATAAATTTTGAAAACCACTGGTTCCATTTTTAAAATACATAAATAATTTAATTATCCCGAATAGGTTTATTTAAAGTCAAATATTTTTCTCCAAGTCAAAATAATTTCTAAGTATCCAACAAAAATTATTTTTGGTCAAGATAATTGATCCAGGCTTCAATAAAAATACTTTCCAGTCATAATACAAGCACTGACTTGTATTTCCTTTGAAACTTCAAATAGGTTTTGGATTTTGACTAGAAAAGGAAGGTTTTAATTTGTAACAACAAATCCAAATTTCAATTATGAACAGTAATGTTATGAACAGTATTCCATTACTATTCATAAAGCAGATTACTACTGTTTCTTAAATATGGGGCTGTTACAAACCTACCCCCCTTAAGAAAATCTCGTCCCCGAGATTTCGGATAAGTTAGAGGTTGTGAAAAAGTGAAGCTGAAATGATTTTTTATGGAAATCCTACATCTGTTGTCTTTATTTCCTTCAAAGGTAGCAAAGAAAGATTTTATATAATAACATGGTGTTATTATTACATCTTCTTTTATATTGCTTTGTTTAACCTCGTCTTTCTCGATCCAAAGGCAAGTTCTAAACAGTAAAGAGGTGGGGGTGGTTAATCTGCATCAGATCTTCGCGCACCCAAATGGCTTCATCCTTAGAATGATCAGCCCACTGAATTTTTAAGAACTTGACGGTGCGATTCCTTGTAATGCGTTCCATTTCATTGAGGATACGCACTGGTTGCTCTTGATAGGAAAAGTCTAGTTGAAGATCAAGACCCTCATAAGCAGTGGCCTCAGTAGAAGAACGAAGACATTTCTTTAACTGAGAAACATGAAAAATATCTTGTACTGCTGAGAGAGAGTCAGGGTCTGGAGATGTTGGAGAAATTTTCAATGAACCTACGATAATAACCTGCAAGTCCAAGAAAACTTCGATTGTCGGAAACATTTTGGGGCTGATCCCAATTTAGTACGTTTTGTACCTAGTTTGGATCAACAGTGATACCCCATTTGGATAACACATGTCCCAAGAATGCGACTTGCTTGAGCCAGAAGGTACACTTGCTAAACTAAGCATACAGCCGATGCTTGCGAAGTGTTTCCAACACAAGTCCCAAATGTTGTTCATGTTTTCCAACAGACTTGGAATAGATAAGAATGTCGTCAATGAATACGACAACAAACTTATCCAAGAAATCCATGAATATCGAATTCATAAAATTCATGGAATAAGCTGGAGCTTGGGTTAGGCCAAAGGACATAACAATATACTCGTATAACCTGTAACGATTAGAGAATACTGTTTTTGGAATGTCTTTAGCTCTAACCTTGATCTGATGATAGCCCGATCACAAATCAATTTTAGAAAAGACTCGAGCTTCAGTCGATTGGCCAATAAATAGGTGAATGACAGAGCAAGCGTCACCACCAATTTGGTTAAGGACAAAAGAGTAGGATAATGAGTGCGGTTAAGAGAGAGAACAAGGAAAGTTAACAATGGTGCCACTAAGTGACCACATTCAGTGTGAAAGCCACGTACACGGCCGCACTTAATGCTATATAACTTGTATTAAATTTCCTAGAGCTGCGTACCATGTTCGCTCAACACAATCTCCGTGGAGGTACGCAAACTGACGATGTGAGTGTACATGGTCCTCCAGCCGTTAAACATAATGAGACCGAGAAGGAGCGTGCTATTCATGTGGACGAGGAGCACCGACAGCGTCAGGCGCATCGCCTAGCAATGCAACCACACGTAGGTTTAGTAGTCGCAGCACGCGCACCGACATAGGGCCGTGGACGTGGTCGAGGCATCGGCGCCTACCATGGTGCCAATGTTCGGGTTGCACCCCTAGATGCCCCGCGACGAGGTGATCCGTTTATCGCTAATCCTGCGGTACGACCACATGATGCATGTCGAGACCCCCGGTAAACAACCTCGAGACCCTCTGTGCAAACCAAACTAGTCCTCGCTTGAAACACTTCTGAGGTGCATCATCTATGGCCACGTCCACTTGAGCATATTACGAGAGTTGAGTGAACTTATTGAGGTACTCACTCACCGATATGCTTCCTTGTTTCAGCTCACGAAACTCATTCTTATTCATTTCCACCTTCCCATCGGGAATATGGGAGTAGCGGAAGGCTTCTGAAAACTTAGCCCAATTGATGTTCTAGTGGTCTGCATGGGCGACGCAGTAGTTCTCCCACCATTCTATGATAGTGCCTTCTAGTTGGTGTGCAGCATACATAACTTTTTCACGGTCATCACACCGGGTGATGGCAAGCTTCTTCTTAGTTGAATGTAGCCAGTCATTTGCGTCCAATGGCTCAGAGGAGCTAGAGAACGTAGGTGGTCGGGTCCTCATGAATTCTGCCAGCCTTGATAGAAGGAAAGCTGGTGGTGGCGGTGGCATGGCTTCTGCTTGGTTGTTCTGGTTCACCAAGGCAAGTAGAGCGACAACGGTCTCATTCTGTTGAGCTATCATCTGGTTCATATTCTGCATCATTGCACTCATCAACTGTGTCTGGGCTGCCATGAGCTGACCCAAACCTTGATCTGCTGTTGCTGACGGAGGAGGTGGTGGTGGTAGTGTAAAGGGATCCACTGATTCATCTTGACTTGTCGAGCTAGGGGTCTGAACCATCTGCACAAATCTTCCTATGTTAGAAGACGAGGAGAAAAAAGCATGATAGGTAAGTGGAAAAAGCACAATAGACAAGTGAGAGTAGGGAAGAAAGACCAAACACCCTAACCAGGGAAAGTCGGTTTAACCCAACGAACAAATAGCAGGAAGGCTATTAAGAGGCAACAAACTTAAGTCGAAGGTCCTATCCTACGGACTAGATGATACTAAGATTAGGAAGGCAACTTACTAAAGCACTTCTAATCTAACTTAGATGGATGGTCAAATTAAATGAAAGCTTGATCCTATAGAGATTACTGTGGTAAAGAGGTCAGTTTGCATTCGAAAACAAAGTTTCATAAGAGATAAGAAGCAAGAACCTAGGAACGAGACGCGAAAGAATATAACAAGATGAGAGAAGAATAACTACTCATCAGTTGACTTGGTTTGATTTATAAAATAATTTTTGACACTTTTAACTAAACGACCATGCTAACTATGGTTGCATCCTACAGTCGATATGGCTTTGATACCACCTCTGTCGGGACCCCGGATAAACAACCCCGAGACCCTTTGTGCAAACCGAACTAGTCCCATCATCAGTGGCTAACTCACGCAGTCTCAACAAAGATGAAATCATATCCGTATAACAAACCGAAGAAGAAGCAGATAAATTAATATTACTATTAGCAAAAGACCTTATGGTCAGAGTTGTTACAGATTTGCCACGCAGGGCTCAACACCAAGAGGTTACATGCAGTGGAGAATAAAACATCTGTGGAAGCCATCCGACATGCCCACAGGCAATCGAGTGGAGGACGCGACCTAGCTCGTAAGGTCTTCGAAGTACACCTCTTCGTAGAATTCCGAGTTCCCTGGTTCACCCTCCTCTGCTGATCAAACAGGGGGTATAAAGCCGTGAGTACTTTGAATGTACTCAGCAAGCCGTTGGGAAGTGTATGCAAATAATATTCATGCAAGGTTTGACAAGAATAGCTTTATGGTTAATTTGCAGAAAGTAGTATTGACTAGAAATATAATAAGTAGATTGCAAAGCACGAGTTGAAAGATTAATATATAAGTAAACAAGTTCTTTGAAACAGCTCGTGAACACCCTGTTCACTTCCCAGACCACTCCCACAACCACCCCTTTTTTGAGAAAAACTACCCCTCTTGTGATATCACCAGGCATTGTCCATGACCAGGGACACGGCTATTCGAATAGTTTTACACTCTGTAGAGGTTGTACAGCTTTACCCACATAACACGACTTCTCTTGTTGGTTTGGCATCGGTCGATACCACCACTCACTACCTTAGGTGAGCAGTCTAGAGAACGTGTCAAGGCCTTTACAAAGCTCTGTTTTGACTCGGTTCTGCTCGCTAAGGATTCGCCTTCCTGGCCCCCTCTTGCGCCATTCTCAATCAAAACAGGACCGACTCAAAGCATTGCTAATTAGTTAGCCCAGTCCACCCCATAAATGAACTTATGGTTGCACGGTATTGCCCAGATCAATGGCCCATAAAGTTAAGTCCTTAGAGGCTACTCAGGCAAAATAATCACATCACAATGTGCTTCCTACACCCCTTTTACTATACGATCATTTTCCTGAGTAAAATCATTTTGGGTTCAACCCTGCCAAATGACAACTCTTGTCATGGCAGAATATCTTTTAAAAGCAGTGGCTCCACCACAATTCCATATATCATTAAATCAAATTTATCATTCTTTGAGTATGATCAAGAATCCCTCGGATAACTAAAACATGGCTAAATATAATACACATCCATGTTGGTATTACAACAATGTCCAATTAAGATTAACCACCCTATGGTGTCCAAGGATACATGTCAACATGTCATTTGCAATTTATCAAGGGGCAAACTGTCGAGTAAGTATTTAGATAGTTCCCAAACCAGTTTTATACAACTAGCCATGCATGTTGATATGAAATAATATACTTTTATAAAATGGGTTCAATATGATCAAAGGTCCATGACTTGCCTTCGATGAAGAGTTGGGATGCTTCTGTCGAGGTCATCAGATCCACGAAGTCTTCCGAAACGCCAGAATCTACATGTGCGAATAAAGCCAAATAAATAAAACAACTCCAAATAAAATTCCAATAAATACCAAATTAGCACAAACAGCAAGAGTAAGAAACTAGAGGAGTTTGGGAAAAGGAATCACTCAAATCAGAGTTTGAATGGAGAACAGGCTCTCGGAAGGAGGATCGACTGAGAGGGAGGTCAGAGCACGGGGAAACTCACCAGGACAGAGAGAGAAAGAGTTGAGGGAAAAACAAGAGGAGGGCGAGGGCTCGTAGGTGCTCTATTTAGCAGCTGAGGAGGAGGAGAGAAAGATCAACGGGCGGGGCGCACGAGCGGAGCTCTAGGCTGGCAAGCCAGGCAGTGGTGTGCGTAAGAAAGAGGGAGGCATAGGCGTGCGTACGGCTGAGGGGACAAGGCGAAAGTAGGGCGGCTCAGAGGGCACACGCAGATGGTAGAGGAGCCAGGAGGCGCAAGAGGCGGCGGTGACAGGCACATTTTATGCGCACGGTAGGGAAGGTAAGCAGGCGTAAAACGCGCGCATGGCACTAACCCGAGCGGCACGCGCGCACGACACTGACGCGGGCGGAGGAAAAAGGTAAGCAAGGCTGATAGGTGGGGCTGGTTGAAAATAAGAGGGTGGCCGTGACCAAGGGGGTGGTCATAACCGAGAGAGTGGTCGTGAGGACAAGGCAACAGAGACACAGAACTTCAAAAACCGAGAACTCCAGCAAACTCAAAATAAACCCAATTTTGAATTAGTTAAAGTTTGATTTAGTCATTTAAATCATTTTATTTTCCCAAAATCTCAAGTTAAGCTTTACAACTTCAACAAAATCAAATGGTCATTTTTATTTTGAAAGTTTTCAAGAAGCTCAGAAAAACTGGGATGTTACAAACCTACCCCTCTTAAAGGGAATCTCGACCCCGAGATTCGGGCTGACTAGGGAATAGGTGCGAAAACTCAGTCTTCAGGTCCTCTTCGCGCTCCCATGTGGCTTCTTCTTCAGTGTGGTTTCTCCACTGAACTTTGCAAAAACAGATAATCTTGCTTCTTGTTGCTTGCTCTGACACTTCCAAAATCTTAATGGGTTGCTCCTTGTAAGTGAGATCTTCCTGCAGGTCATAAGTTGGGTTTGAAGTATTTGCCACATCTATGTCCTTATCATGTGCAATGGTTGAGCGACAAAGAGGAAGTGAAGGTGAACCATATGGTGCGTGTGACGTTTTCTATTGGGAAGTACATCGATACTGTGAATTGCGATGTTATGCCTATGACGGTGTGTCACTTACTCTTAGGACGGCCATGGCAATATGACCGTTCTGATGTTCATGATAGGTGTACAAATCGCTATACTTTTCGATGGATCAATATGGATGTCACCTTGATGCCGTTTACACCGCAACAGATTGTGAATTCTTCAGTGCAGAAAGTTGAGATGGACGTTGAGCGTGCGACGGAGCAAGAGACAAATATGAGTGGTAACAAGAAACGTGTGAGAGAGAAGAATTTAGTGATGTTAGCCACTAAATCAGAGATGAAATAATTCAGCGAGGATCCCAATTTGGTGCACTTTGTATTGCTGTATAAAGATGCTTTGCTTTCGACTAATGACTTGACTTCTCTTCCTAGTGGTGTTGTTTGTGTTTTGTAGGACTTCAACGATGTATTTCCGGAGGAGATACCAGCTGGGCTACCACCAATTCGCAGAATCGAACACAAGATCGACTTGATTCTAGGGGCGTGGCTGCCAAACCGACTACCATACCGCACCAACCCTGAGGAAACGAAAGAAATTTAGAAACAAGTACAAGAGCTTCTTTCCAAAGGGTACGTACGTGAAAGCTTAAGCCCTTGTGTTGTTCCGGTTATTTTAGTTCCTAAGAAAGATGGTTCCTGGCATATGTGTGTAGATTATCAAGCGATTAATAATATCACTATTCGATATCATCATCCTATACCTCGCTTAGATGATATGCTTGACGAATTGAGTAGTGTTGTTATTTTCTCTAAGATAGATTTGCGTAGTGGTTACCGTCAAATTACGATGTACGAAGGGGATGAGTGGAAAACAGCCTTTAAAACAAAATTTGGGTTTTATGAGTGGTTAGTCATGCCTTTTGGGTTAACTAATGTACCTAGTACTTTCATGCGCTTAATGAATCATGTTTTAAGGCATTTGATTGGTAAATTTGTGGTTGTCTACTTTGATGATATTCTAATTTATAGTCACACTGAGTCTGAACATATAGACCATCTTAGACAAGTTCTACAAGTTTTGCGTGATGCTAGGTTATTTGGTAACTTAGAGAAGTGTACTTTTTGCAAAGATTGAGTCATCTTTTTGGGCTATGTTGTATATGTGCAAGGAGTTGAAGTTGATGAATCTAAAGTTGAAGCAATTAAGAATTGGCCCGCTCCTGTGAACGTAAGTCAGATTAGAAGTTTTCATGGTCTTGCTGATTTTTATCGGCATTTTGTGAAGGATTTTAGCACTATAGCTGCCCCTTTGAATGACCTTACTAAAAAGGGTGTTGAATTTGTGTGGAGGGTAGCATAAGAGAATACTTTTGCTGAACTTAAGAAACGCTTGACTGAAGCATTGTTGCTTGTTTTACCTGATTTCACTAAAACTTTTGAAATTAAATGTGATGCTAGTGGATTGGGTATTGGCGGTGTTTTGATGCAAGAGGGTAGTCTGGTAGCTTATTTTAGTGAGAAACTGAATAGAGTTCAATTGAATTATCCGGTCTATGACAAAGAGTTTTATGCATTAGTGCGTGCTTTAGAAACTTGGCAACACTATTTATGGCCTAAAGAGTTCATTATTCATTCTGATCATGAGGATTTGAAGTATTTAAAGGGCCAAGAAAATTTGAACCGTCGTCATGCCAAATGGGTAGAATTCGTTAAGTCATTTCCTTACATTGTGAAGTATAAGAAGGGAAAGAAAAATATGGTCGCTGATGCTCTTTCTCGGAAAAATGTGCTATTAACTCGATTAGGACTGCAAGTTCTTGGCTTAGAGAGTTTGCGTGATCTCTATACCACTGACCATGATTTTTCTGTTCCTTATACTCATTGCAAAGAAGGAAAAGGCTGGGATAAATATCACATCCATGATGGATTTTTGTTTCGCGCTAACAAACTGTGTGTTCCAGAATCCTCTGTGTGTTTGCTCTTATTGCAAGAATCACGTGTCGGTGGACTAATGGGCCATTTTGGACGTGAGAAGACGTTGTCTATTGAACGATCACTTTTATTGGCCTAAGATGAGGCGTGACGTGGAGAGGTATGTGCAACGATGCATTACTTGCTACAAAGCGAAATCAAAGTTGAATCCACACGGTGTGTATACCCCTCTACCTGTTCCCAATGCACCATAGAAGGATATTAGTATGGATTTTGTTTTAGGCCTGCCTAGAACTAAGAGGGAGAGAGATTCTATTTTCGTCGTTGTGGATCGATTTTCGAAGATGGCACACTTTATTCTGTGCCACAAGAGCAACGATGCGTCGCATATTGCTAACTTATTTTTCAGGGAGATCGTGCAGCTACATGGCGTACCGTGCACCATCGTGTCGGATTGCGATGCGAAGTTCATGAGCTACTTCTGAAAGACACTTTGGGGCAAACTGGGGACGAAGTTGTTATTCAGCACAACTTGTCATCCTCAAACTGATGGTCAAACAGAGGTGGTGAACCACACACTTTCGATGCTACTCCATACCATGATCAAGAAGAATCGGCGTGAGTGGGAGGATTGTTTGCCGCACGTGGAATTCGCTTATAATCGGGCTGTGCACTCCACTACGCAGATATGTCCTTTTGAGGTGGTGTATGGATTCAAGCCCTTGACACTGCTTGATTTGCTTCCACTTCCAAGTCAACAGCGTGTTGATATGGAGGCATCCAAACGAGCTGAATATGTGAAGAAATTGCATCTCAAAACAAAAGAAGAAATAGAGCGCAAGCTCAAGTCTTATGCCGAGAAGGCGAACAAGAAAAGGAAGAAGCTGATTTTTTCAACCAGGTGATTTGGTTTGGGTACACTATCGCAAGGATCATTTTCCCGACCGCCGCAAGTCCAAGTTGCTGCCACGGGGCGATGGACCTTTTAAAGTGCTTGCAAAGATCAACGACAATGCCTACAAGATAGAGCTTCCTGGTGATAACTATGGCATTAGCTCTACGTTCAATGTCGCTGATTTATCACCTTTCTTTGGTGGTGACGATTCTACGTCGAGGATGACACCTTTTCAAGAGGGGGGATAATGTGGGCATCCCTAACACTTTTGCATCTTCTCCTATTGTTGTTGAGATACAAATTGATGCGGACGTCCCTACGACCAGTTCAGTACCAGCCAGTCCAATGACCAGAGCTCGAACCAAGCTTCTAAACCAACATATGCTTTTGTTTCTTAATGAATCTCCTATTAACTATACTGAGAATTGGCTACTACCTCATGCAAATATTTTGTGCATTCTCAGATTCGAACATTGTGAAGACTTTGGAAGCAAAGCAATAGAGGAGGAGGACCTTGGAAGATCAAAGGAAGTCACTTTATGCTGTCTTGGCTAGGCTATACGACCAGGTCTACCAGTCCTACGACCAGGTCTCAAGCTCTACGACCAGTTTCCAAAGATGTACGACCAGTTTTCGAAGGCTTACGACTAGTTCTCCAAAATCTACGACCAGGTTCCCAAGGCTTAAGGCCAGTCCTACGACCAGTCTTACGACCAATCCTACGACCGGATCTACAACCAGTCCAATGACCAGGTCTTAAACAATACTCGGTGGATGTCGTATTTGGAAGGAGCAGTACTCAGAGGGAGACGTGTTCGACAGAATGATGCTCGACGGCAGAATAAGATTCGGTGTGAACATGATCGATGTAAACGATGCTGCGTTGCGAACGGATGATTCAGTTAGGATTTGGAAATTAGAGTCTTTGTTCGACTTGGTTAGTTGCGCCGGCCCTAGATTTTAGTAGCGTGATTTTGGGAGGTTCACTATAAATACCACTATGACCCCATGTATCCTAGAGACCAGTTTTTTTTTCTTCATAAAATTGAAATATAGCTATTGCTTGTTCCTTCAAACCAGAGTTCATGCGAGAACTTTGAGAGAAAATTGGATGATCCATTGGTTCATCCTGCAGTTCAAGGTCAAGCTGTTGTTTCATTGGGAATTGGAGGCTTGGCGATCTTTGCTTGTGGTCTCGCAACTATCATCTATCTGGTGTGATTTGGGCGATATCCAAATAGTTGAGGGTTCGTGCATTGGCGTGAATGTTCAGCTAACGACATCAACTATTTCGCATCATCTATCTACGGTTCTCACTGAGAAGATCGGGCAACCCCCATATCATTATGTCTTGTGGATAAAGTGTGCAAACATCTACAGAGTGTTAATCAATTTATTCGAATAACCGCATCCTGGGTCATGGACATGCTCGGGGATTTCACACAAGGGGTGGATTTTCATAAAACCGTTGGGAAGGGATAACTGTGTGATTTAAAACTCATATGGTTGTGTCAAAGAAATTATTTAGGCTTCGCGTCCTTTGTGAAAATAATTGTTAAACTATTATTGTTTATTCGTTTTAAATTATAGTTTTAATCTATTATTTATATTCAATTGCAAATGTTGTTTTTTACAAAATAACCATATAAGTCATTTCATTTGGAATAAGTCATCATCTATAATTGCATTATGTGATAAAACTTGTTGAGTACTTCGAGTATTCATTGTTGCTGCAACCATTCAGCTAAAGTGAAAGAGTTTTCGCTTGCTTTCAAGGAGGAGTTTTACAATGAGGGTGATCGTTAGATCTCGATCCTAGTCGGTTGTCTGTAGCAAGTCGATGGGTTCCGTTCGAGTTGTTTTCGTTCCACTGCCGTCTCTTTATTTAATATCAATGTCAGCCCTGCGTGGCTTAATAAGTATAAACTCGAGCTTAAGGTCACAACCGTTATTTATTAATTAAATTAGTCGTTTATTCTTATATTCGTCTAGTGTAGAATGATATTTATCTATGTTAATACTGTGTACACTAGCGTAATTCTGAACTTGTTTATTACGCACAGAGGATTCAAATTTACACATTTAAGTTCGACATTAATAAGCGGCGCTGCGCACGCATGCGTGGGCTCATCAGCGCGCGGATGACGCCCTGTGACGCTGCGTACATGTCGGCTTCTGAGCTGCTCGGGCCTAGAGATCTTGGGAGCGATCCATCCATCCCACTGTTGGAAGGCTTGCACGTATGCGTGGCGCAGAGGAGAGGGATCGAGCCATCGAGGCGTACGTGTCGTGATCTAAGGGAAGGGGACATCGGCATGGATGGATGGATATAGCTAGAGATCGAGATGGGGAAATCGAAGACGAAGGGGGGAATGGATGGAGTAGCGACGGGCTAGGCCGCTAGCTAAGTAGCTAGGCATGTGGCCGTGGGCTGCTACTTGGTTTGCCCTTCGCCGCCGGAGCAATCGCATGTGCGGCTGATTCCCGATTGGCGGCAGGGCACACTTTCGGCCGGCCCCACCTTTCTGCTGTATGTCCGGGACCACACGGCAGAGGATGAAAAAAAAAAAAAGCCTCGCCGTCCTCGCGCTGGTTCGCGGTTCGCTTCCAGGGGCGGGTCTAGCTAGGAATACAATGGAGTGCCGTAGAATCGTGTATAGATAAAGCTAAGTTTGCGTGACGATTCGCCGCTTATTTTTTTTGCTTTTATCAGACCGCGCAGAACTATGTGGATGTCATTCTAAAGCGTAGTAAATCAAGTCTCGACAAATGCTCCTCTATTGCTACAAAGCAACTTTCTATATACGGTTGGAGTATGAGTGGAAAATCCATCTTTCTCTAACAAGCTAACCCTTTTTTAGGGATGGTCGGCGCTCCGGACAAATGCAATGCAAAATTGTGCTAATTAGTTTTTTTAATATAAATTTGGTTAGGAGCTCTGGCATTCGCGAAAGAGGGGATGTAGGCACCTGAGTTCGAGCCCGGATGGATGGAGAACGCTCGGTTCCTAAGTATAAGTAAAAATGATATTTCTTTTATGGTAAAATAATAAAATAGGGGAAATCAGCATTAAAACAAACTGAACATAAGAACTCTGTTTTAGCATATCCCTCTAGTATGTAGTGCCTCGTATACAGGGACAGACCCAACAGAGGCAACCAGGGCAGGAGCACCACCACTACTGTTAACCGGACCCTGGGCACCCCTGTAGCACCGGAATCCATCGACCATAAAAGAGGGAGTGCAGTCTGGAGGTAGCTAGAAGAAGACTAAGGTCCTGTGAGCACCCCTTTTATTTTATGCTTTTGTTAGCTCCTAATCGTCTGATTTTTTTTTAAAATTCAGTCACCTAGAATTGCACAGTACTAAACCTAAAATTACATTAACAAGTGATGTGCAATTTTAGCACAGCTTTACTGTAACTTTTAGTTCTATTTATTTTTGTATCTGTAGGGTTCACCTAGATTTATTTTTGTCTGGTTTAGAATTTTTTTGTTTTATTTTTGTATTTGTAGGGTTCACGTTCACCTATATTTACTTTTGTCTTGTTTAGAATATTTTTTTGTATTTGTAGTGTTTACCGAGATTTACTTTGTCTAGTTTAGAATTTTCTAACATAAAAAAACAGAAACCAATTGGATGATGATCCAACGTATCAAAGAAAATGACTAGATTTAAAAAAAAAAAAATCAGACGACTGTAGCTAAATCGGCGCCTTCATTTTAATCCTAGATCCGCCAATGTCCGTGTATATCCTAGTGTTATTTCTCTTCCATCAATAACATTTCCTTTAAAAAAGAAAACAAAAGAGCATTGCAAATGTCAAAAAGTAACAGCGGGCTTTCCTGCATAACTGTCTCTTTCCTCAAAAACACACTGTTAAGGTCACATTACCTCCATAAGGGTCCAAAAACCACAAGACTTGAACCCAAATTAAGGCCAAGCTCGACTACAAATAGACCCCCCACCACTTCCCTCCAACACAAACACACTCGCGCTTCTGTCAAGTAAACCGCCTCAGCACAGAGCTCCAATGGCGTCCTCCTCTTCCTCCATCCTCCTGTTGCTCGCTTCTCTTCTCCTCGCCGCGCCGCGAGCCCTCGGGCAGTGGCAGCCCGGGCACGCCACGTTCTACGGCGGCGGCGACGCCTCCGGCACAATGGGTACGTACACAGAACATCAATTCGTTCACTCCGTTCTTGAAACTTCAAGTCACTAGTATACTTTGATGGATTAATTGGAGCGTGCACGCGCGGCGTTTGTGTGCGCGTACGTGCAGGAGGCGCGTGCGGGTACGGGAACCTGTACAGCCAGGGGTACGGCACGAGCACGGCGGCGCTGAGCACGGCGCTGTTCAACAACGGGCTGAGCTGCGGGTCGTGCTACGAGCTGCGGTGCTCGGGCGACCCCAAGTGGTGCCTCCCCGGCGCCATCACGGTGACGGCCACCAACTTCTGCCCGCCCAACTACGCGCTCCCCAACAACGACGGCGGCTGGTGCAACCCCCCGCTCCAGCACTTCGATCTCGCCGAGCCCGCCTTCCTCCACATCGCCCAGTACCGCGCCGGCATCGTCCCCGTCTCGTTCCGCAGGCACGTCCCCACATTCGTTTTCTTTTCTTTACTCCAACTGTACGTAACTCGTTGTTACTACTGTGTTACTGTAGCGAAGACGACAGTATACTACTAGTACCTACTCGTAGACAGTAACGTCACATATAGCTAGTAAGCCAAAATTTCTTCACATGCTGCGTGTTGCACGAATGCAGGGTGGCGTGCGTGAAGAAGGGCGGGATCCGGTTCACGGTGAACGGGCACTCGTACTTCAACCTGGTGCTGGTGACCAACGTGGGCGGCGCGGGGGACGTGCACGCGGTGGCGATCAAGGGATCGCGGACGGGGTGGCAGCCCATGTCGCGCAACTGGGGCCAGAACTGGCAGAGCAACGCCTACCTCAACGGCCAGGCGCTCTCCTTCCGCGTCACCGCCAGCGACGGCCGCACCCTCACCTTCGCCAACGTCGCGCCCGTGGGGTGGCAGTTTGGCCAGACCTTCGAGGGCGCCCAGTTCTGATCAGGAACTCCGTTCAGCTCCGTCGATTAATTTAGAGCTTTATGTTTAGCCAAGATGAGATTACCTTTTCTAAATCTCGAGTTTCATCGGTGTTGATTTATTAATCTGGTCCAGCCCTGATGCTGAGGTTGCTCCTGGAAGAAAACAAGGATTGGCACCCGCATGTCGGAGGCTGGAACGTATCTGAATGTTTGCTGCTCAGTTCTGTTATCTGAGATTTGTATAGGATATATAATACTAGTACTAGAGATGTGTGGTAGTGGTAGAGAGTCTTTTGAGAGAGAGGCAGAGAGACTTGTATGTATGAATGAAATTGTTCGTTTGCTTTGTCATGCCCAATGGCATTATCTACATAAAGTGTGTTCCATGTGACGGGATTATCATGGTGCGCTATTGGAATTTCTCGACACAAGAGGATGATATTGTAAAACAGGCCAAGTTTCAAATGGGCTGAGCGAGAGGCCAAGCCCACTAATCTGGGCCTTGGTTTGTTGTGTAGCTCCAGAGTCCGGAGACAAAACGCGGCCGTGTGCCACTTCCATTAGTACTCCCCGGTCAAAAGTCGCGTGCGGCCACTAGATTTTTCCTGACGCCGTCGCTGCTCCCACTCGCACTCCCGCTCCCACTCTCACTCCCACTCCGCCTCCCCAGGTGGCGGCGGAGGCGGCGGCCCTGCATCTGCACGACGAGGGCTTTCGCCATGGCGGCTTCGGGGTTCGAGGGCGGCGAGGCGCTCCGGCTGTCGGCGGCGGCGGGGGCCGGCGCGCTGAAGCTGCACAAGGGCGACATCACCCTCTGGTCCGTCGACGGCGCCACCGACGCCATCGTACGTTCCGCTCCCATCCCATGACCCCATCCCGCGCTGTTTACTCTTTCCCCCTCCTCCGTGCGCAGTTTTCGTTTGCGGTTAGGGCGCGATCCGAATCTAATACTGCATGTTTGGATGGATTTGGTGAGATGAGTGAGGCGTAGTGTACACGGTGATATCCACTGGCAGATACGATCTGATCTCGGTAGGGAAGGCCATGGCCGGATGGCAAGATAGCCCAGGCCCTTCGGTCTGCCGCTTCAGGTAGCTCCGGAACATGGCGCATGACCTGCTTGCCTGCTCTCATTAGAGGCCCAGCCCACCCATCCGGGCCTTGGTTTGTTGTGTAGCTCCAGAGTCCGGAGACAAAACGCGGCCGTGTATAGTTATACTTAGAACAACAATCCTCTGTTACTTTGATACATGGTGTGCTGTTTGTGCTGTAATATGCTGGATGCTGATTTGTGTTTTGGCCTTTTCTTGTCTTCATTTTTTGGAAGAAAAATATATTTCTCAACTTTCTTAAAGCAATAATTTCTGTATTTAACAATGAAGAAGATAATAATCTATGTATTTGACTATGAAGAACGTAACCGGCATTTATTTTGGCAGGTTAATGCTGCTAATGAACGAATGCTAGGAGGTGGAGGGGTTGATGAAGGTATTGAAATGCTTTTGAGAAGCGTTATATTTCATTATCATCCATGGGCTATCTCATACAAACTAACTTGAAACCCCTATCTCAGCTATACATGGAGCTGCTGGGCCAGAACTCGTAGAAGCATGCCGTATAGTTCCAGAGGTCAAACCTGGAGTTCGTTGCCCTACTGGAGAAGCTAGAATTACTCCGTTAGTACCTTCTCTGGTTTATTTTGATAGCATCGGAATGCTTTCTTCTAAACACTTCATATCCCTTTACCTGTATGTTGAATGCGAACAGAGCTTTCAAGCTTCCCGTGTCCCATGTGATACACACTGTTGGGCCCATATATGATATGGACAAGCGCCCTGAGGTGTCCTTAAAGAATGCCTACGAGTAAGTCCTTTTAAGTTTTATATATTAGAAAAGACTGTGCTTAGCTGCTGAATCAGGGAAAAACTATCCTGAACTGATCATCCGTTAATTGCAGAAATAGCTTGAAGCTTGCTAAAGAGAATGGCATTCAGTACATTGCATTCCCTGCTATATCTTGTGGTGTTTTTCGGTATGTAAGAAGTGCCAGTTGTCATTCAGTTATTTACTTGCGTTTTTTCCTTTACACTGTCTAATTTGTGAGGTTTAACATGATTTGATAATATCCTATGCAGTTATCCTCCCAAGGAAGCATCAAAAATAGCTGTTTCAACTGCACAACAATTTTCGGGGGATATTAAAGAGGTTAGTAGTAGCTCTGCTTCTAAACATTTCATCACTATACTGCTGTGCTGCTGTGGTATTTGTAGCCAAATGTCATTTCTACACTAAAATATAGGTAACAATACATGATACATCCAATAATTGAACTGGATATCCATTACCACAACTAGTCAGGCTTACAGTATTAGGCCTCTAAAAAAAGACTGATACTCGTAAACATAGAGATGATTCCCCTTATTTGGGCTTCACTGGGAAGAACCAGTTTATAAATATGAAAGCAGTTTTCGTTTTTCCTTCTTCTTTTTTAATGTAGTGCTCTCATCAATACTGGTAAACATGTAAACCACTTGGTAATTGGTATGGATTTTATTTGCAGGTGCATTTTGTTCTGTTTTCAGATGAGCTCTACAATATTTGGCGTGAGACTGCTCAGGAGTGTCATGTGGGGCATCACGTATGGGCGAAGAAGAAAGAAGACGCTGGACGTCGTGCCAGGGACGTCCGTTTCGGTTGCTTCGGCAAGTTTTCCTGCTTTGTCGGATTAGGAATAGTTGGTATTGTTAGTCTCCTCTTCAGTTCATAGCCAAATTCGGAATCCTGTATTAGTTTAGTTGCCATACTTGAATTCGTTTCCTAGTTTCATAGCCAAATTCGGAATCATGTATTAGTTTAGTTTCCATACTTGAATTCGTTTCCTAGTCCAGTTTGTTAGGATCTCTCTATTCAAAGCAGAGAACACTTTGATTTGAGTTAAGCAAAAATTATCAGAAAACCCAATTCCTTCCTTCTCTGCCGTTCGACGTTGATCCCAGAACATCGGTCGCGCGGTTGTTGTCACAACGGCGCCTCTGTCGCGTCGCCGAGGCTCTGGGTAGCGACCGATTCCGCTACACGATTACAACTGCATTCCAACCCCTCTTCATCGGTCCAAACACCTAACAACTTGGTATTAGTGAACGCTGCGCCATCCATCATGTTAGAGGGCGACAACATCGACTCGATCAACAAGAAGCTCGATGTCTTATTTCAACAAATGGAGGCCGATCGACTAAAGTTTCATGATAAGATCAATAGTCTCTATCTCCGACGCAATTCACAACATTGATCAACAACGAGCACATCACGTAGCTATCAACCGGTTGGAGCAGGGGCGGTCCCAGCTATAGAGCAAGGTTGGGCGGCCACCCGAGGTAGCCGGCGCCGGCGCAACCCCCCCCCCCTCTCCCGAGCGCCGACGGTCCTTGCTTGCCCCTTCCCGCTTCATAGCAGATCGTCTTACGGCTTCCTTCTTCCCTGTTCCCAATGCCACACCTCAAACTCAAAGCAAAGGCCCACGCCACCTAAGCCCATCTCACCAATACAACAAACTAAACCAAGCAGAGCATCGAGTACACCTCACTGCTCCGCTTTGTCACTTCCAGCCCCAAATCCAATTTCCAACCCTAGGCGCGCGCGCTGGGTCCATGCGAGCGCGAGGCCGCGCCCATAGGGCGGCGCGGGGTCCGCTGGAGTTTGGAGGCGAGGCGCAAGGCCGTTGGCGTGCGCACCGTTCTACGAGTGCGAGGCGCCGAGGCACGCGCGCGTCGCGAGGCCGAGGGGCGGGGGACGGCGGCGTGTCGGCGTCGCGCCGTCGCCGCGTCTGTGAGGGCTTATCGGCAACTCGGCGTAACGCATGAGGCAGCGCCGGCGCCACAGTGGGCAGCCAAAAGCCTAGAAGGGGCGCACCACGTGTGGCCAGAACTCCAAATTCCAGAAGGCAAGGAAGAACTGCACAGAAAGGTAGAAAATAGGAATCAATGATTCAAGATGTCTCCTCCTGATAATGCAAAGGCAAAGTCGAAAGGCAAAGGTAAGAATTAAAATGCATCTTGGAATTCTTGAAAATTTGATGTGTGAATTGTGAATTTGTGATACTATCAATCTGTCATACGGACAAACTGTGATGTATAAATAATTGATGGTGAATCACTAAATTGGATTGTGAATGCCTTATGCCTGAATGGTGAATACTGTGAATTTGTGATGTGTGATACTTTCACTGTGGATCTGTGATGTATAAATGTATAATTAATTAGTGATGAATGAATATGATGATGTGTGAATTTGATAGTGTCATGGTGAATTGGTGACACTGATGTATAATTGATGGTGAATTGGACTCGTAAACATAGAGATGATTCCCCTTATTTGGAGTTGTGAGCGCGGTCTGACCGGACCCCCGGGTCGAGGACCCGGTCAGCGTTTTCCAGAGAGCGGCTTTTCTGGTTTTCGGTCACGCCGTCTGACCGACGTGTTTTGGGCGGTTAGACCGGCTGCAGCGGTCTGACCGGCCATTGGTTGGCGGTCAGACCGGCAATGCTCCAACAGCTATTTTTTTCGACCGTTGGAGGGGGTGCGGTCTGACCGGCTACATGCCTGCGGTCAGACCGGCCTATGCTGATTTTTCAGCAGATTGCTCCCAACGGCTAGTTTTTATGTTGGGCTATAAATACCCACCTTGGCCGTGTGAGGGGAGATTGTTGGTGCCCCATTGAGTTCCATTGAGCTAAGAGCAAGCCTCTCATACTCTTGAGTGCATGTGTTGCACTAAGTGAGGTTAGAGAGCAAACCCTAAGTGCATGTGTTGCAATTAGGTAGTGGATTATGTATCCATTGAGCTTAGACACTTGATTAGGTCAAGTGAGAGTCTAAGATTTATTACTCTTTGTGTTTGCCGACACCTAGACGGCATGGAGGCGTCGTGCGTCGTGATCTTCTCAAAGAAGTTTGTGAGAAGACCCGGGCGGTTTGTGAGTGATTTGGCGCTCGCCATCTCCGGAGTGGAGAAAGGAGCAACCCTAGTGGATCGAGGTGTTAAGTTCGTTTTGGAGCCGGTCCAAGCGGTTGGACTTACCTCGAGGTGTTGGTTCGGTTTGGAACCGGTCCAAGTGAGTGGACTTACCTCGGAGGTGTTGGTTCGCGTTGGAGCCGGTCCAAGAGGTTGAACTTACCTCAACGTGGATTAGGGGAGACCGGCAAGTCTTCGATCACCACGGGAAAAACATCGACGTGTCAATTGTGGTTTGCATTCTTGTGCTTTACTATTGCAATTTACATTCCTAGAATTAAATTGCTTACTTGTATTTGTATGAATGCTTGCATGATATATCATTGTATGAATGCTTTCATTATCAATAGACTTCTTGTTGGTGCACTTAGGCGAAACTAGTTGATTTAGGTTTTTATTGTGCAAAACCGATTTGTTATAACCTTCCGTATTAGAAAACGGTTTTAGCCAAATAAGTTTTTAAAACGCCTATCCACCCCCCCCCCCTCTAGTCGGCCTCCTCGATCTTACAAGTGGTATCAGAGCTTGGTCTCTCTTGTATTAGACTTAACCGTCTAGAGAGTAAAGGATGGATATGTGGGTTTCTCCATTGATAGTGCACCACACTTTGATGGTTCAAATTATGCTTATTGGAAAATTAGAATGACAATCTATTTTAAGGCTATGGGCCAAAACATATGGAGAATTGTTGACATGAGTTTTGCTACTCCAATTGGTCCACAAAACCCCACTCAAAGGGAAGAGCAAAACTTACGACACGATGCTCAAGCTTTAAATGCTCTCTATAGCGCTTTGAGTGTAGAGGAATTCAATAGAGTGAGCAATCTTGAAAATGCTCATGATGTTTGGACAACTCTCATGGAAGTTCATGAGGGAACCTTAACGGTTAAAGAAGCTAAATTGCATATGTTAAAGCTCAAATATGAGTCATTTACCATGTTGCCTCATGAGAATATCAATGAGATGTATTCTAGAATGATCAACATAGTAAATGAGCTCAAAGGCTTATCTTGTGATTTAACCGATCTTGATATTGTGCGCAAGATGCTTAGGGCTTTACCGGAGAAATATGAGACATTGGTGACTTTATTTCTCAATTCTTCGGAATTGCCAAGGATGACTCCTACCGCTCTTTTGGGTAATCTCATCACAAATGAGATGTACAAGAAAGACAATGATGAACTCAAGGAGATGGCCTCAACTTCAAGCAAAAGAATTCATGCTTTAAAGGTCAAATATTATTCAAGTGAAGATGAGGATCAAGATGAGGAAGATGATGAGGACGAAGAAGATATGGTCACTCTCATGAAGAAAATGGAAGATCTCATGAGGAGACGTGACTCACATAAAGGCTCAAGCACATCTTCAAATGAGGAGCACCACAAGACTTTAAGGTGCTACAATTGTCAAAGAAAGGGACATATTGCCTCAAAATATCCTTATGGGCAAGAAAATGAAGAAGAGCCCAAATCGTTATCAAGAAAGAAGAATGAAGGGAAAAGAAGACAATTTGCCGGGCTAGCCATAAAAGATGATCCATCAAACCTCTCAAATGCAAATGAAGCTCCATCACTATTTGACATGCATACATGCTTCATGGCAAAAGGTAATGATGAGGTAAATAATGATGATAGTCCTTCATATGATGAGTTAATGGATATGCTTGAGGAGCTAAATGAATATTTTGGGAAAGAGAAAGCAAAATTCAAAGTTTTGAAGAAAGATCATATTTCTCTTCAAAATAATTTTGATATGCTAAAAGAAGAGCATGAGTCTCTCCTTCTCAAGGAATTCACTAGCTGTAAGGTGGATATATGCATTATATGTAATTTATTAGATGATTTGCCATGCATAGCTCCTAGCCCTTGCATTTCGTCTAAGGCTAGCATATCCACCTCTTGTGATGATTTGCTTGATGTGCCTTGTTACCCCGAAATAAATGCACATATTTCTTCTATGCTTGTTGAGACTAATCTTGTAGAGGAAAACAAAAAAAACTCAAGGCCCAAGTCGCAAATTTGAAAAATGACTTGGATAAAAGCTACAAGGGAAAAGCTACTCTTGACGATATCTTGAGCAAGCAACAAAGATCAAATGACAAGAGTGAAATTGGCTTCACTCTCAAGAAGAAAGGGGAGAATAGCAAGACAAGGCACAATGTGAGACATACG
Source organism: Ampelocalamus luodianensis (assembly GCA_036346255.1). Classification (NCBI taxonomy): domain Eukaryota; kingdom Viridiplantae; phylum Streptophyta; class Magnoliopsida; order Poales; family Poaceae; genus Ampelocalamus; species Ampelocalamus luodianensis. Next base: position 27,159,068 of record CM070622.1, read on the forward strand.
AAGAAACTCGTCAAGTGCCATGGATGTAATGAAAAGGGTCACATCGCCTCCATGTGCCTAAACAAGATGGATGATAAAGGAGGACTTGGTCTCACCGTCAAGAAAAAGGTGAAGAGCATCTCGAAGCAAAATGGGCGACAATCCAAGAAGGACAAGTTCTTTGGATGCAACAAGAATGGACACATTGCCTCGGTATGTCCAAACAAGCTAAATGACAAGCAATTGTCATTAAAGAAGAGGCAAACCGGCAATAAGGAAAATAAGAAGACAAGACATGGAAGTAAAATTCCAACTTGCTACAATTGTCGGGAAAAAGAACATTTTAGTAAGGAATGTCCTAAAGGTATCTCTCCTAAGCCAATTATATATAATGATCAATACTTGCTTAGGAATGATAGAAATGGCAATGTGTTTGCTAGAAATGTTAGTTCACATATATCTATTGCTAGGGAAATTTGGGTACCCAAATCTATTGTGACTAACATTCATGGACCCAACCAAGTCTTGGGTACCAAAATGTGCCTAAATGCTTAAATAGGTACTTGGAGATGCATTGGAGGTTTGGCTTATTCATGAAGAGGTGGATTCCACCATGTCAATTTGGAGCCAAGCTTGAGGATTATCAAGTCATATCATAAGCCAATGTCATCTCGGTAACAAGTATTTACATTGAAGTATCTAGCCCTTTATACCTTGTGTAGGTTGCATTCATGAATATCTTATAAAAAGGGGTGTTCTTGCTCTTGTGCTAAACCTTGATTATTCAAATCTTGAGCAAGTTGGAAGTGGCACATTAAGGGGGAGTGCTAAGTCATTTACATGTATATCACATCCCTAAGTGTGCCCAAATTAATTAAGTGCTAGTAATATTTTTCAAAATGAGCCATTTAGCCAAAAGTCAAAAATTTAAAATTATTAGTATATCCTTTAAAAAAATTAGTTGCAAAATGTATACAAATGCTTTTCAAATGTTTTGCAAAGGTTTTGGTTCAAGAAAAACATATTTTAAGTGAAAATGAGTTTCTACCCAAAGTTCTAGATCTTATAATCTTGTTTTTGACCAAACCTAGATTTTAGTGTAAAATCTATTCTAAAAGGAATTTGACAATTGTCCCAAAAGGAAAATCCTAGAGTTCGCTATTCTAAACCTTTTTGGTATTCAAATAATTTCTAAAAGACCAACTCATCAAAAGTTATTTGATTTCGAAACTCATCCAAAATCCTATATTGACCAAAGTGGTCACTTTCTAGCACTTAAGTGAGTTTTGCCATTTGAGCCTAAATTATTCGTATGAATAGGTCCATGATGGTATTTATGACTCATACATGCAATTGGATACTATAGATTTCATCAAATGCTCAATTTGGCTCCTTTTGTGAAAAGTCTCAAAAATATATTTTCATTTGCAAAATCAAAAGCTTAATTCATAAAAACTATTTGAAAGTTGGATTTCTAAAGGCTAGATAAGTTTAAAATGCTCCAAATATGTTTATTTAAATGTTTGTGTGAAAATTTGGAGCAATATACAAAAATTCCCTCTTTTCTCAAAATTTCAGAACTAAAATCTGACAAATTCAGTTTGAGCAGGTCTGACCACCAACTGAACTCCGGTCTGACCGCCTTACCCGGTTTGATCGCACACTTGCCGCCGGTCTGACCGGACCTAGAGAGATTTGCTTGATTTTGTCAAGATCTTTGATTTCAAATCTTCTCAAGCACTCTCTTTGCTCCCTCAAGTCAAATTGATCCATGTTATCCTTGCTAGATACCCTAATACACTTTATTGACTCCATATACTATTTTGATCTTTTTGTGATATGTTTATCATTCAAGTGGTATTCTTTTTAAGAGGTAGCTCCTATTGATCATCTTGACATCGGCATGAGATACATACTTGTCTTTACAAATGGTATTCTTGCACTTGATATCACATTTGTTTTTACAAGTGGTATTCCTACAAAAGATATCATCTTATTCCTACAAGTGGTATTCCTTCAAGTGATATCTAATTTCTTTCCTTGCCAATCTTACAAAGAGGGAGATATTGTTTGGACAAAGAGAACCTTTGTGTAAGGGGGAGTTTTACTAAAATGTTTTGTAAAAGCAAAAATGAAAATCGTTTTAAGTTTTACTTATATGGGAAAACTCTTTACAAAGACCTCCTTTGGCTTCGTTTTATTTTTGAACTTTTTGGTGCTTAATGTCAAGGGGGAGAAAGGTTGTTGCAAATAATAATTTAGTTTTAATGGGGGAGAAAGTTTTTGAATTTTTCTGAATGCATGTTTTTCGTAAGCATGAGCTAAATTGTCATTTCACTAGTATTGATCATATTCTTCCATCCACAAATATTGAGGATCTCTACTTTGAAATGCATCATTGAGTATATAAAGCTTGTGTAGTTGATATATACTCATGAAAATTCAATTTCTATGATTTGCAAGAGGATTGTCATCAATCACCAAAAAGGGGGAGATTAAGGAATCTAGACCCGCCATTATGTGTTAATGGAGTATTTTGGTAATTAATGACAATCATCATGTGGACTAACATTTTCCATGAGTTGGTGAAATAGGTTATGTTTCATAATGATGAAGACTTTGGATGACGTCATGAGTTGATCGTCATCAAGTAAAGAGCTTGGAGTAAAGGATGCATCATGTGTTGATGCATATCAAGATTCGGAATGAAGGAAATCATCATGTGTTGATGATGTTCAAGACAAGATCCCGAAGTGAAGAAAATCATCTTGTGTTGATGATATTGAAGAAAAGGAAATCATCGTGTGTCGATGATGTTCAAGAAGAGGAGATGATCATGAGTTGATCATCAAGTTAAGTGAGGACCCATCATGTGTTGATGGTGGTCAAGTGAAGAGTGCATCATGTGTTGATGCATATCAAGTCAATGACCCGGACTTGAAGCAAGGATGTGCGTCATCAAGCTTCAAGTGGATGCTCAAGGCAAAGGTATGACTAGTTAGGGCTAAAGATGTGTTCCTAGTCTTTTACCGGTCTCGGTGTTTGGTTGGGAGACCGGATTGCTAGTATAGGTTGCCGTACTATTAAGAGGGGTCATGACTAGTAGCTTGAGTTAGTCATGTGTTAATAGCTCATTGTGTTTGCTCTAGCTCACTTTAACATGTTGTCTATATTTGCGAATGTGTTTTGCAAATAGTTGAGGCTCATGGTTAATCCTTGTAGCATGTGACTTTAGTTTGCGAATGTATTTTGCAAACGGTTTAAATCCATGTACTTTATTCCTTGTGGCGTTGATTCTAAATATTGGCAAATATGTTTTGCAACTTGTTGAGAATCTCGCTTTTATCATTGTTTGCATCACACGTCAATTTGGCAAATGTGTTTTGCAAATTGAGTTCAAGCGAAGTGCAATTTGTGGTGTGATTCTAAAAGTTGGCAAATGTGTTTTGCAACTTGTTGAGAATCTTACCTACGTGCCTTGTTTGCATTTCATATCTTTTGCAAATGTGTCTTGCAAAGTTGATATTGAAAAAGAAATGCAAAATTCAGTCTTTGAGTTCTGGAGCGAATCTGACCGCAATGCTTTGAGCGGTCTGACCGGACCATGGTTTGACCGGAGTTGTGAGCGCGGTCTGACCGGACCCCCGAGTCGAGGACCCGGTCAGCTTTTTCCAGAGAGCGACTTTTCTGGTTTTCGGTCGCGTGGTCTGACCGACATGTTTTGGGCGATCAGACCAGCTGCAGTGGTCTGACCGGTCATTGGTTGGCGGTCAGACCGGCAGTGCTCCAACGGCTATTTTTTCGCCGTTGGAGGGGGTGCGGTCTGACCGGCCACATGCCTGGGGTCAGACCGGCTTGTGCTGATTTTTCAGCAGATTGCTCCCAACGGCTAGTTTTATGTGTGGGCTATAAATACCCGCCTTGACCATGTGAGGGGAGGTTGCTGGTGCCCCATTGAGTTCCATTGAGCTAAGAGCAAGTCTCTCATACTCTTGAGTGCATGTGTTGCACTAAGTGAGGTTAGAGAGCAAACCCTAAATGCATGTGTTGCAATTAGGTAGTGGATTGTGTATCCATTGAGCTTAGACACTTGATTAGGTCAAGTGAGAGTCTAAGATTTATTACTCTTGATGTTTGCCGACACCTAGACGGCGTGGAGGCGTCGTGCGTCGGTGATCTTCTCAAAGAAGTTTGTGAGAAGACCCGGGCGGTTTGTGAGTGGTTTGGTGCTCGCCATCTCCGGAGTGGAGAAATGAGCAACCCTAGTGGATTGAGGTGTTAAGTTCGTTTTGGAGCCGGACCAAGCGGTTGGACTTACCTCGAGGTGTTGGTTCGGTTTGGAACCGGTCCAAGTGAGTGGACTTACCTCGGAGGTGTTGGTTCGCGTTGGAGCCGGTCCAAGAGGTTGAACTTACCTCAACGTGGATTAGGGGAGACTGGCAAGTCTTCGATCACCACAGGAAAAACATCGACGTGTCAATTGTGGTTTGCATTCTTGTGCTTTACTATTGCAATTTACATTCCTAGAATTAAATTGCTTACTTGTATTTGTATGAATGCTTGCATGATATATCATTGTATGAATGCTTTCATTATCAATAGATTTGTTGGTGCACTTAGGCGAAACTAGTTGATTTAGGTTTTAATTGTGCAAAACCGATTTGTTATAAGCTTCCGCATTAGAAAACGGTTTTAGCCAAAGAAGTTTTTAAAACGCCTATTCACCCCCCCCTCTAGTCGGCTTCCTCGATCTTACACCTGCGCCGCTCGGGCCGCCCGCCCGAGCCTGCGTCGGCCCCTGTGCCGCCCGCCCACGAGCTAGGGTTCCTCCTACGTGCCCGCCAGAGTAGGAGTGAAAACGGATCGGATACGGACGGATAATGATTCTGCCATATTTGTTTTCATATTTTTTACCGGATCCGGATACGAATACGAATACAAATATGAATAATATCGAATACGAATACGGAGCGAATACGAATTGAAACGAATATGGTCGTGGATAATTTTTTTTCGGAACATGAAAACCCCTTAAATTGTATGCTAGAAATTAACAAAAACATATAACTAATGTATTTGATGCAAACATTCATGAATTGTTCATATTTTCAACAACCACACGTAACATTGCCACTAGCAAACTGCATTAACTAGTTCATCACAAATATAACACTTAATTTACCATATGTAGCTCATAAGTCATAACTCACAAAGTCACAAGTTATCACGTATTCACACTTAGTTCATCATATACATAAAACTTAGTTAACACTAACATTGATTAGGCTGGATGGTTAATATATACGCAAATGACTGTAACATCCCAAAGTATGTTACCAAAAATAAAATTAATAAAGTTATTATTTTATTAGATTTTCTGAGATTTAAAAGAGTTTTCCTGATTAAAAAGGGAAAAATAATAAAAGAAAGTCAATTATTTAATTTCCTAGTTTTTAATGTCAAAAATAAAATTTATTGAGTTTTTTGGGATTTTATTGGATTTAAAGTAAAAAAATAACATTTTAATTAATTTATTGAATTTTTTGGATTTTAAAAGGTTTTTTCTAGTTATATAAATTAAAAATAATTTATATAAAAAATAAAAACCAACTTTAAGTTGGAATTAATTTTATTAAGTTAAAAATAATTCAACGAATTTCTATGATTTTTTCTAGAATTTTTGAACTCTGTTTGCTATTTTCTAAAAGACTATTTGATTTATTGCATTTTCTGATATTCGGAAATCAATTAAAAGATCCTTTTTTTCTTTTGGACTGAAATCCTCTTTTGGGCCGAAATCCGGATATCCGGGCTTCATCTTACCCGGATAATCCGTATTCGTATCCAACGGATACCATGCCTACCGTATTCATTTCCGTTTCCGACAGGAAAATCCGAATTCGTTTCCGATCCGAAAACTATCCGAGAAAAATCCGATCCGAAACAATCTGAATCTGTTTCCGTCCGAATCGATCGAAAACTATCCGATTCGTTTTCACCCCTACGCCAGAGCCCGTGCACCGCCGGAGCTGCGCCTCCCCCTGCGCCCGCCCGAGCCCCTGTGCTGCCGCCCCCTCTCAGCTTCCTTGTTCAGGCTTCGCAGTTTGAAGACAAGGCAAGAACTCCTACTCTCTCATATTTGCTTTTGTAGGGCCTCCAATGTGGCTAAGCAGTCCAGATGGTTCCATTTTGCTTGTTCTGTTGTCATATTGAAGCTTGTCCGGCAGTCCAGATGATATCCAAGGTGGCTAAGCAGTCCAGATGACATGCTGAATGTGAAGCTTGTTCTGTTGTCATATTGAAGCTTTGTTCTTCTTTTAATTTCAGAAATGTACGAATTAAGATTTTGTTGTATGGATGAGAATGGAAGCAAGGGGCCCAAATGTCATGTTTTATTGATGTATGCAATCAATTTCTTGTTAGCAATGTCAATTTCCTGTTAGCAATGTCAGTATGGAATCGTATGCTACATTATCCTCGTTCGAGAAGACTTGTGCTGGTGTGAGGTGATTGTTTGCTTGTCAGTTTGTGGTCTATTCCTGTGATGTTTCATTGCTTCAGTTCTGGATATGGGGCTCCGGTAATCTGTTTCCTCACCGGTCCTATACTAGTGTCCTGATCTGTTGTGGTGTGGATGCTGTGCTCGTTTGCATTCTATAAATCCCCTTGTGAAGGCAAAAGGCCAAACGAGACGTAGTTATTTGCGTAGGCAAGCCTGAAGTCATGGTTGAGGTGTAGCAACTTTTGCGTCGTTGCTAGTTCTAGGCTCATGTCTCTGTTGCGTTAGGTGAGTACTAGTTATGCAGAAGTGCTCAATTTGGGGATTACTAACTATTTCATCATGTTTTTTGGAAATTGAAATTTAGGATGCCAAACTAGCAAGCAGGGGTGGGGTTTATCTTTTGTCTAATAACAAGCAAATCTGCCAATTTTATTCAAACATTCTTCAACTAAAATTTAACTTGATTGGATTGAACTGTGGCACACAATTGAACAAGATCTATAACTTCGTTTTTTTAATATAAAAAACTGACTTCAAGAAAGATTTCATACAAGATGAATATGAATGGAGTGCAGTAGTACAAAGAGAACACGATTTCATGATTTAAAGAAAGATTTCATACAAGATGTATTCTGGGAGTCAAAACAATCTGGACAGAATGTTGAAGATGTATTCTGGGAATGTGAGGCAGAGAGATGTACAGGGAGGAGTAGAGATAGGGATATGGTATTAGATTATCTCTTGTTTGAATACAGAGATTGATGTCCCTTTTTTAGCTAAGCTTTTCATGATTTCTACTCCCCAAGAAAAAAGTCTTGCCTGCAACAGCAAACAGGCCAGCATACTGCAGTCTACTAATTGAAATATTCAAGAACAAAATTTTGACTCCAGGACACTGCACTCCAGAATTTTCATTCAATATTACAGAATACTACATTCCAAGAACAAAATTTTGACTCCAGAATACATCTTCAGCATTTCAAGAACAGAACAAGCTTCAATATTGTTCAGGTAAAGATTTTTGCCTGTTATAGAATACTACATTCAATATTTTCATTCCATCTTCAACATTCGGGACTGTAGTGTCCTGCTTAGCCACCTTAGAGGCCCTACAAAGCAAATATCATTTACAATTGAATTGTGGATGTCCATATTGTTTCAAGAATTTGTGAATGTCTAGAACTTTTTTGCATACAACAATTTCAAAATTGATACTGTAGGCAAAGGATCAATATTAACTCATTACAACTCAACAATTTTCAGTCAATCTGATAGTAAACATCAGCTATAATTTATAATGCAAAAGAACTAAAAATTAATCTACTCAGATCTTTTGCACACCACTCTATTGATACTTGGGTCAACAAAACAAGACCTAGAGAAGAAGAACATGGCCTGATCCTGGAGGCCCTACAAAGCAAATATGAGAACATCAAGAATTATTCAATAATGGAAACATCAATGGAAACATGATATTGTACTGACAGGTTAGGTTATTTTGCATGAATCGATATAGGCATACCAGAATTCAGTAATGGAAACATGAATGGAAACATGATATTGTACTGACATTCCCTACTAAGGACTCTATCAGCCTAAATGCATTCCCTTGCAAACCCCACGAAAGAGGAGCAATAATTATGAACTCCGCGTAGCCTCGGAATCGCAACAATTTCCACACATAGCATAGTAAAGCAGCAGTGTTTCGAACTAAACCCTACTCAATCATGGAGCTGTGATATTAGCATCAACCAAATCGACCACAACCTAATCGCGGTCCCTGCACAATGCGTAGTTTTGGAACACCCCAAGTAAATTGAAACCAAATCGAACAAGGAGGAGAGGGGGAGGCATACCTCGCGGCGCTGTACGGTGCCACTGTAGCCGGTGGCTTGGCAGAAGCGGCGGTAGAGCAGGACAGCAGCGTAGGAGGTGTCGACCATCGCCGCCGCTACGCCGAGCAGGTAAGCCAACGTCTGCCTCGAGCTCTTCTCCCGGCCTGCGGTGGCGACGGATGCGGGGGAGGAGGAAGAGGCGAGCTCGCGTTGGAGGAAGACATAGGCCACAGGGGGCAGGGTTGGCGCGGGGAGTGGCGGCGGAGGAGCGAGAGGGAGAGGTGGTGATGGAGGAGCCTAGGGAGTGGAGGCGTCGCCGGCGGCGCAGTGGGAGGCGGCAAGAGGTCATGTCGCCGCTGCGATTCGCTGTTCTGTGTTGGATTTTGTAGGCTGTAGTAGAGGGCGCCGGGGGCAAACGCAAAATCGCCAGCGCGGGGATTGCGCTCGACCGCCCTGCGCCGCTAATCTCGCGATGGAGTGCTAGGATGTCATATGTCCATATGTTCCACAGAATGCATCATGTACAGGAGATATGCCGCCTGTTTGTATAGGATATATAATACTAGTGCTAGAGAAGTGTGGTAGTGGTAGAGAGTCTTTTGAGAGAGAGGCAGAGAGACTTGTATGTATGAATGAAATTGTTCGTTTGCTTTGTCATGCCCAATGGCATTATCTACATAAAGTGTGTTCCATGTGACGGGATTATCATGGTGCGCTACTGGAATTTCTCGACACAAGAGGATGATATTGTAAAACGAGCCAAGTTTTCAAATGGGCCGAGCAAGAGGCCCAACCCACCAATCCGGGCCTTGGTTAGTTGTGTAGCTCCAGAGTCCGGACACAAAACGCGGCCGTCTGCCACTACCATTAGTACTCCCCGGCCAAATGTCGCGTGCGGCCACTAGATTTTTCCTGACGCCGTCGCTGCTCCCACTCGCACTCCCTCTCTCACTCCCCAGGTGGCGGCGAGGCGGCGGCCCTGCACCTGCACGACGAGGGATTTCGCCATGGCGGCCTCGGGGTTCGAGGGCGGCAAGGCGTTCCGGCTGTCGGCGGCGGCGGGGGCCGGCGCGCTGAAGCTGCACAAGGGCGACATCACCCTCTGGTCCGTCGACGGCGCCACCGACGCCATCGTACGTTCCGCTCCCATCCCATGACCCCATCCCGCGCTGTCTACTCTTTCCCCCTCCTCCGTGTGCTGTTTTCGTTTGCGGTTAGGGCGCGATCCGAATCTAATACTGCATGTTTGGATGGATTTGGTGAGATGAGTGAGGCGTAGTGTACACGGTGATATCCACTGGCAGATACGATCTGATCTCGGTAGGGAAGGCCATGGCCTGATGGCCAGATAGCCCAGGCCCTGTGGTCTGCCGCTTCAGGTAGCTCCGGAACATGGTGCATGACCTGCTTGCCTGCTCTCATTCTCGAGTGGGGAGCAGGAGCAGAGACAAACCTCCAAATGCATAACCGGATTGGCCTCAGGCCTCAGGTGCAGCTGCATGCACTGCTACCGTGCCAGTTCCTTGTAGTACTACCTCAATCGTGATAACTGATAAGCCACTGTCAATTTTTACTTTTCCTCGTGTTTATGTACGTGGAGCGATTTGGTTTGGTTCGAGTCTGATATGGTAGAACCTGTTTCAGCTAGGTACGGTAACTTGCAGGCAAGCCAAACTCCAAGGGGATATCATATCAGCGTGTGTTGTCCCTTGGTGCTAGTGAGCTCAGTTCAGATGAGATCATGGGACAATGTCTCGTAGGTTCGACATCTGCTTTCTGGTACATGATACATACTAAGTTGGTGTGTGGTGTGGACTATGACCTACAATGCATTTTCCCTGCTAGTCTAGCTTCTGTACTAATATGCAGTACATAAGGTTCTTATTTTGGTTGAATCCACTGCATTTGAGGTGACCCCCTTGAAAAAAATGTAGCTCAAGAATTCTGAATCAAGATTCCCTGTGACTATGACTATGGGCTTATCTGGATGGAGCAGAATTGGAATTATGAGCCTCCTAAGCTAAACTAAAATGTCAGGAAAAATGTAGTTCTTTTGTGAGAATTTTCCAATTTTGAAATTTGAAGACAACAAGACATAAGCTGGTCAAATACCTTCTTGTGGGCCCATCATGTAATCTATACGTATAACTTAAGGGGCTACGAGACTTGAGGGCTAGATTCCGTTACACCTTGAGGCTTTGTAAGTTATACTATCATCTGTTATGAGAAGGACAAGTTAACATGGTTGACACTTCCAAATTTTCTATTCTTGTATTAAATTATTTCTTCTTGTATAGTTATACTTAGAACAACAATCCTCTGTTACTTTGATACATGGTGTGCTGTTTGTGCTGTAATATGCTGGACGCTGATTTGTGTTTTGGCTTTTTCTTGTCTTCATTTTTTGGAAGAAAAAAATATTTCTCAACTTTCTTAAAGCAATAATATCTGTATTTAACAACGAAGAAGATAATAATCTTTGTATTTGACTATCAAGGACGTAACCGGCATTGGCAGGTTAATGCTGCTAATGAACGAATGCTAGGAGGTGGAGGGGTTGATGGAGGTATTGAAATGCTTTTGAGAAGTGTTATATTTCATTATCATCCATGGGCTATCTCATACAAACTAACTTGAAACCCCTATCTAAGCTATACATCGAGCTGCTGGGCCAGAACTCGTAGAAGCATGCCGTAAAGTTCCAAATGTCAAACCTGGAGTTCGTTGCCCTACTGGAGAAGCTAGAATTACTCCGTTAGTACCTTCTCTGGTTCATTTTGATAGCATCGGAATGCTCTCTTCTAAACACTTCATATCCCTTTACCTGTATGTTGAATGCGAACAGAGCTTTCAAGCTTCCCGTGTCCCGTGTGATACACACTGTTGGGCCCATATATGATATGGACAAGCACCCTGAGGTGTCCTTAAAGAATGCCTACGAGTAAGTCCTTTTAAGTTTTATATATTAGAAAAGGCTGTGCTAAGCTGCTGAATCAGGGAAAAACTATCCTGAACTGATCATCTGTTAATTGCAGAAATAGCTTGAAGCTTGCTAAAGTGAATGGCATTCAGTACATTGCATTCCCTGCTCTATCTTGTGGTGTTTTTCGGTATGTAAGAAGTCCCAGTTTTCATTCAGTTATTTACTTGCATTTTTTTCCTTTACACTATCTAATTTGTGAGGTTTAACATGATTTGATCATATCCTATGTAGTTATCCTCCCAAGGAAGCATCAGAAATAGCTGTTTCAACTGCACAACAATTTTCGGGGGATATTAAAGAGGTTAGTAGTAGCTCTGCTTCTAAACGTTTCATCACTATACTGCTGTGCTGCTGTGGTATGTGTAGCCAAATGCCATTTCTACACTAAAATGTAGGTAACAATACATCTAATAATTGAATTGGGTATCCATTACCACAACTAGTCAGGCTTACAGTATTAGGCCTCTAAAAAAAGACTGATAGTCGTAAACATAGAGATGATTTCCCTTATTTGGGCTTCACTGGGAAGAACCAGTTTATAAATATGAAAGCAGTTTTCGTGTTTCCTTCTCTTTTTTTATGTAGTGCTCTCATCTATCCTGATAAACATGTAAACCACTTGGTAATTGGTATGAATTTTATTTGCAGGTGCATTTTGTTCTGTTTTCAGATGAGCTCTACAATATTTGGCGTGAGACTGCCCAGGAGATGCTTGCCCAATTTGAGAAATGAATGGCCATGCAGTTCCCTGATGCCATGGTAGTTTGCTCTTGTCAGCTAGCACGAAATATGAGTACTAGAGTCGGTTGAGTGATATTTTAACATGTGTTTGTATGGAAGAGAGTCGGATGAATATACTGGATGAGTGTCCTGAACGACATTTTTAACCGTGCCTTGTACTATATTTTCATACGAATAAGGTTTAGTGATGCTGAGAAATTTTGCGATACCAGTAATATGCTACTTTTGGAGGAAGATTTGAATCTTGATGCCAGGTTCCATAGGAACTTAGACTTTAAATTAAGGCTAATTCATAACCAATAGCTGTCTCTTACCACTTATCAGTCAGCATGTAACTGGGTGACGCATTGAACAGGTAAGGCCTTGTTTTAACATGTGTTTGTGCAATCGGAGACTACGGGAGTTCAATGGTTCAGTCAAGATGCATGATAATGCTAACAGCAACATGTTCGTCCCTTGTCACTGTATATCCAAACCCTTCAAAGTACGTGTTGCCAGTTGTTACTATACAAAATCATACAGATAGTCACTAGGAAACGAGTCAAACGGTGTACAACCACTTCAATTCTCTTCTCCATGACAATACATGGCTACTTTTTTACAACTTGGAACTCAGTTTGTTGCAAAGCCCGACTCGGATAGCACATCTACACCAGACTATACAGTGTGCAATCTTCTGCAAATTCTTTTTGGGTTTCAAACCTTATTGATCAAGAGTACATTGCAATGGTTTCTACAGCAGACTTCGGTTTTCACTTATCACTGTCCTACATTCCTATTTCACGCAACCTATGATGTAGAAATACAAGTACAAAAAGACATACTCAGCATGTGGTATATAACTATATAATATGTAAAAGGGGAAAACAAGACCAGCGTTACAGTTGATAGATATATCAGTCGTCTTTATCTGTGATAAAGCTTCTCGGTAGTCTGCTTATCACATTTTCGTCAACTATCTTGTAATGCCTTGAGATATTCCGGTGGACCATCCCAGCATACCTATCGACGTGCTCCTGGTGTCTATTGTATAATGCAGGTACTGTGACCAAAGCAATGGTTCCTGTCATCCACGCATTATAAAATTAGCACTGAACTCCAGAGCCACACATAATACAATATGTGCACAGAACATACCTATATAAGCAAGAGTTATAGAAGAGCAGAAATTGCCAATAACAGATAGCAGCCAAAGGGCAGACACAACCTGTGAAGAATTTTCCTTATCAGCAACCATAGTAATCTCATGTAATCATGAAATACAGGTATTATAGCTAACCTGGAAAAAGAACCGGAAGTCCTTGCCGAGAGTAATGTCATGCGCAATCATCAGCATGTTGTTGACTTGAACACGGAATGAAGCCGCAGCATTGCTAACCATCTCCTCTGATAAAACCAACTCAGGTAATTGCCTAGGTTGCCTACAAATAATTAACAGATAAGATAAATACAGATACACTTCTATCCAAATTTGAAATAACATGAAAGCAAAGATGTAGGTTGCTTACTTATTTAGCAACCCATATATTTTAACCCGTATGAATTGTACAGCTGTCAAAATGAGCAGCACATCACAACAGATCGTCAAGAATGACAGTTCAGACTTCTCGAACAACAACCATGCCATGGTAGCACCAAATATAACACCAGCTGTAACACGTCTGCGCTTCCATAAGATGATATCAGCAGCTGAAAGATAGGAACAACATTGTGAAGCATGAACAAGACAAACAGAAGGCCAAATGTACTAAAAAATGGAAGAATCATAGCATCTGTAAACTTCAAAAAGAAATCAAGCTATACTGTGTATATTATCAATTTATCATTATCAGTGTAGAAGAAAAATGTTTAATACCATATATCAAGTAGGCAACTAAATGTATCAGATAATGAACACAGCAAATGGTCATCTGATATAAGTGTAGCAATGATTTAGTTTGCACTAAGAGAGGATACAGGACCAAACGCTTTGGTTAGTCCTCCTAAATGATTTGTCTCTCATTTGAATCGATTGATACAAGCACATTGCAGCAATGAATTTAAAAGGGAAAAACTTTTATAATCACATGTATTTCAATTTTCAAGGCTGATTAAGTTGATAAACATCATCCAGAATTCAAAACAAAACTCCATGTCATCATCTCAATTCTGTGTGCACATTCTCATCCTGGCACAAAAGTGATGCTTTCTGAGACCCACAATACACAATCAGAACTACACACATCCTTGCTCGCATTCACGCACGCTTCTTTCTGCTACCGTACAGAACGAAAGCCTAAAGATCTATCACCTTTACTCAATCCCGCCACTACTACTGCAATACATTCACCGTATCTTGACTTGTCGAGGGAAACATCGCAACCACGCCTACGACCTCACGTATCCGCCTCTTCATCCAATTCGCGCTACTGATCAGTAATCACACGGGTTTAACAACAGGTCGACGAGTTTAGCACGACCGAGAGGTAGGGAGTTAAGAGTAGAAGAGTGGACCTTTCCCGCCACCGACGATCTGGAGGACGGAGAGTCGGTAGCCGCCGCCGGCGGAGCTGCAGGGGTCGGCGGAGACCTCGATCCCGCCGTTCGCGGCCTCCGCCCCGCCGGCGTCCATGGAGAGCCCTGACTTCGGGGCGGCGGGATCGGACAGGAGGCGAGGCGCTAGAGGGAATAATACTCCGGAGAGGCGGAGGAGAAGAGAGGAGGCGGTTTCTTCTTCCTTCTTCCACCCCGGGGCTGCGGCGGTTGGCCGTCGGCGCGATCGAAAGGGGTCTAACTTTTTCCCACCGAGATGGAACTTTATTTTATTTATTTATTTTCTGATTACAAGTTAGACCACACGAGTGCACCTTAGGATATCTCCAATAGTTAAAGATAACATTGTCTCTAATATATACTACATCATTTTTAGAGATAACATCTTCAATAGATAGTCTCTAGCACACTCTTCAATATTTATATTTTATAAATTTTTTTTAAACAGGCCTACATATCATGTCTTGTTTCGCGTGCACGACAGTCTCTTCAAGAAGAGACGATATGTACTCTCACCTCCACATAGAATTTTATTGATGTGATATAGCTAAGAGACGACAATAAAGATACTATTAGAAATACCCTTACATGGTTTTAGAAGAAACAATAGCGAAAAGAGGCTCTTAGCCATGGCTTCGGTCGTGCTAGAAGCTAGAAAATTTAAGGGATAATTGGCTACAAGACACTGTCCATTGTCTACCTTTGCCAACGGACACTGAAAAAACGTGGTACGGCTAGAAGACACCGCAAAAACGTGTAATTTTGCCATAGGACATCGAGGGCACTATTTTATTATTTTCGGACTGAAGTGGAGAGAGAAAGATGGCGAAAAGTCCATTTTACCCTTGTCTTCTTCCTTGTTCCTATTCCCACTTGTCTTCTCTTCTCTCACCCGAATTATTTATCACTCATATGTACCACGTCACCTCCACCAGTTGTCTCCCCTCCTTCCCATCCCGACAACGCCGCGGGCCTCCGCCACCCTCATCTCCGCCACCACGCCGCCATCGCTCTCCACTACGCTCATCTCTGCCACCACGCCGCCATCGCTCTCATCTGCCTGATCCTCTCCCTCCGCTCCGTCGATTTCAACCGCCGCTGGGCACACACAGCCAGGGCACCCTCCCCGTAGACAAGCTTGTCCCCGACGAGCCGGCTCATGCGACGCGCATCCAGTTCCTGGAACAGCCGCGCGAGCGCCTCAAACGCCGCGGCGGACACGGCATCTACAGAGTCCAGCGCGAGCTCGGCCAGGCGCCCCACCACGTGGTGGTGTGCACCATGAACGAGGGGTTGGAGGAGCACATGAGTGTGAGGTCATCGCGCGGGAGGAGGGAGGAGAGGGAGGTGACGACGGCGAGGTGGAGCGACTCGGCGGGTGAGGCGAGAGCGGCGGTGATATCGAAGTGGGCGGAGGAGAGGAGGGAGGGGAGCGAAGGAAATGAGGCGATGGAGGAGACGGCAATGTCGGGGTCAGGGAAGGAGAGGTCGGAGCGGAGGGAGGAGAGCAGAAACGGGTCGAGGAGGTCAGGGGGCAGAGGGAGCGCGCGTAGGAGGTCGAGTGCGAGGCGCTTGCAGACGGCGGAGGAGGGCACCGACAGGATCTTGGTGGCAGCGGTGCGGGCGAGAGCGGAGACGTCGCGGTCGGTGGCGCACTGCTGCAGGGCCTGCAGGAGCATGGATGACTACCTGAGCGTGTCCAAGGAGCGGTGGTCGGAGATGATCTGCGTGATGAGGAGGCACAACGGCATGATGTAATTGTTCATATTTTTGTAAATGTTCAGAAATCAGTGTGGAATTGATGTTTATGCTTGACTGGATGTGGATGATCCATGGAGATATTTGTTCCATTTGAGATGTCAGATGTGTAATTGTTCAGAAATTTTAATTGAGTAGAGATGTATAATTTGTTCAGAGATGTTCAGCAAATGCATGGTTCTTTTTTGTCCATGAACCAGATGCATAAATGGTTCAGAGATGTTCAGGAAATGCATGTGTTCTAAGTGATGCTTGTGTTGGAAAGTTGATGCTGGAGGCAAGGAAGCAAGGGCACTTGAGTTTTTTCAAAATTTTCTCTCTCCCTCAGGCCTGGAAATGATATAATAACGTCTTAGTGTCTTATGGCAAAATTACACGTTTTTGCAGTGTCTTCTGGTTGTACCACGTTTTTTCAGTGTCTGTTGGCAAAGGTGGACAATGGGCAGTGTCATGTAGCCAATTATCCCAAAATTCAATCATGCGATAATGATTTCGACAGGCACGCGATGTGTCCTCATTCTAGTTCTAACCCATGTTTCCCTTCGGGTTTAGTTCATCCGATTTTACATGAAATCTGTTGGAATTTATGGGCTCTACCGATATAATATTCTAAATAAATTCTAAAAAAGTCTTAAAGATTCACTTATGTATAGTAGAAGATGGAAAATTTAGTATCATATTGCTTGTCTAGGTAAGAGGGTACTAATATATAAGGTGGAGTTGATCTTATCTAGTTGAACCAAGCAAAGAAGAACACAAGCGCGCGCTTGCCTCACCACGCCATCGCCCGCGCGCGACGTGTGCGTGAATGGTCCGACGATCTTGTGTCCGGTTGGCTGTGGAGTCGTTGTTTCTTTTGCACCTTAAAACCATGCAAACCATTCATACAAATTAAAAATTAATAGTTTGAATTATATTGTTTCAATAGGGTAACTGCGTTTAAAACGGAGTAATGACAGCAGTTTCTTTTGCTTGATGTTGGTTCTATATGAGGAGAGAAGTCTTTTCTCATAAACAGAACGGAGAGATATCAGTACCATTTTGTTGTCATGTTCCTCTATGTTGTGTAACCTTGGTCTCTCCATCCCTTCTTCGGTGTGAACCGACATGGGTATAGTGATGTCTTCAAAGCCAGCGTTCCTCGTGATCCTACACGGGTTGAGGCGAATCAGGTTTTTAGAAAGCGTTCGTGCGACTACTCACTGCTTCCTCTTCTCCATCATTCTCTACGCGTCGTCTTCGTCGCATCAGACTTTGTCACTACCTTCGTCGAAGCAATTCTCTATAAGTCATTGTGATATCATTTGATATAGCTAGATCTTGCTTCTTAGATATTTGTCATGTGATAATGTTAATGTCTACTTATGTTAGTAGTATTCTTGTTTTAGGTTTTGCCTTGTTAGTGTATATATACGAGACAGATATATTTGAGTTGATGATCGTGTTACTATTTATAGTTCCAAATATGTCTAATATATATACTGTTGTTGATTCAATTGTTATTTTATGAATTATAATAATCACAAAAGTGTGCATATCTAACAAAATCAGCGTGAAACAATTCAATTTCTATAGACCGGGGCCTGCGTATGTAGACTCCTCTCCCTCAAAATAATAATAGTCTTGCGTGTAGTTTTAACGCTAACTAGTTGCAATATCTGCGCGTTGCTGCGGATCTGACAGGAAGATCTATTATGTTGAAATGGGGTGGGTTGTTTTTGTATTACTTTAGCTGATTACAAATATACATTTGTAGGGGAATTACAGATATACAATTGTTTCGTCTCTAACACAGGGCCGTCAGGGAGTTGTGGATGGGGAATGGATGGCGCAGCCCGGCCCAACTGGTTTGGGCTGTGTCACGGTCAGGTTCCCGGTTCTCATGATACGAGAAATGCTTGGAAAATCTACGGTAGCCGGTCACCACTGGGTGTGCAGAAGGAGCGTACAGTTCCAATCCGATCAATCGATCGAAAGTTTACAGAGTAAATACAAAAACAATAAATAGGTATCCAATTCAACTCCGACTCCTATGAAAAATGCGTAATAGGATACGAGATGAGTGATATCCGTTCGTATGTGTCCGTATATCAAATGGTATGAGAAAAATTGTTGTGACTTCACTGAAGAACATACTAATAGATGTGGGAGTTGTTGCATCTGAGCAGACAGGGGATATCGAGTGTTTTTATTTCAACATATCAGCGATTAGTCTCCCATGTTCGCTTTGATTATATCCTTACTGTCTAATATCTTGTGTAGGGGAGCAAAAGAAACGGATAATTTCCGTCCAAACGCCTAACCGAATGCTTGCGGTGCGAATACAAGATAAAGAAATAGGTATTCAATACTATCCGTGTTTGATTCGGACTCTCAGGAAAAAAAAACAGGATGAATGATGTCCATTTATATCCACCCTGATCGCATCAGTCACCGTCGCGACCGATAGAAGGGGAGAAGTCTTTTTGCTTGCTGTTTATTTCCTTGTCCGTTTTGGGTAAGGGATAAGACGATGAGGACTAAGTTGTTGGACGGTTAGTGCCCGAATCGACGAAAAGCGGCACGCCTTTTGCATCACTGCTCGGCACGAAGGCCGGCAGAGAAGACGGCAAGGCGTCCTCGTGTGGCCTACTTCGCTCTTCGGCTAGTTGCTGCTTCTTGGGATCTCGGAACACTTTTGACTGTTTCCTGCGTACGACGTTGGGCTTTCTGAGCTTCTGTTGCCTAGGTGCAGCCCGAGACATCACCGTGGCCGTTTGGACGGATATTTTGGAAACGTGGCTCGCGTGGTCGTTCGTGCTGTGTTCGCACCTCCACTGCGATGATTCCGTTCTACTCAGCAGGTGATACGATCGTTGTTGTCCACTGTGTCTCTTAGTATGGAATACATTGGTATGGATCGATTTTGACATATTATTTCGGATTTTAATACGATAATATATATATATATATATATATATATATATAATTTAACTAGAAATCTCACTTTAAATACATAACCATAGAATAAAAATAACACAATACAACATGAGTTCCTAACTTTATATATTTTATCATAGTCTAGCATAGTTTCACTTATCGAAAG
Source organism: Ampelocalamus luodianensis (assembly GCA_036346255.1). NCBI lineage: Eukaryota > Viridiplantae > Streptophyta > Magnoliopsida > Poales > Poaceae > Ampelocalamus > Ampelocalamus luodianensis. The sequence goes on from CM070622.1 coordinate 27,178,483, forward strand.
AGTGGTATTGGACTGAACCTTCCGAGCTGATTCAAAAGAGTAGTCACTTCAATTTTGCTTAGTACCAGAATGACCAGAATGGACCGAAATGACCGGTATCAATCGGCATTGATGCCAGACGTGATTGAGGTGACGGGTGTCCCGGTTTGGGTGCCACTATGGCATGTTCCGGCCAGTCCGGCCGATACCGGAATGTAATTGATAAGTATGGATACGATACACCTCACGCGCCTAACCTATTTTTTCCCGACTGCATTGACACGGGCACACCGTGGTTGTGTGCCTGTCCTTGGATACCAAGTGCCTAACCTCCTCAAACACTGGCATGGCCTACACTACACCGATCTGTTCAACGAAAAATGATCTCCAAGTTGGTAGATCTTGCACTTGATCACTCGCCGTCATCACAGAATGACCCGTGCCCTACTGAAAGAGTATGAGGTTTGGAGAATATGCGGCTCAAAGCACAAACCGGCCGGCCATGTTCATATATATGGATTGCCGGATGGGCAATACAAATACAATAGGATATAACCGAATACAATCAATCAAATATCTATACAAAGAAAGATAAGATGGTTATCCCTAAAATATCTCTATAAAACTTTTATAGGAAGAAAAGGAAGCCAAGCATAATGTGCTAACACTCCCCATCGTGAGCGTTTCGAACGCAGAGACTGGACCGAAATTCCTGGAATAGCTGTCTCGGGAGCCCTTTCATCATGATGTCAGCAAACTGCAAAGAGGATAGCACATGTAGAACTCGCGCTTGGCCAAGGGAGACCTTCTCACGAGTGAAGTGGATATCTATCTCAATGTGCTTAGTTTGACAGTGCTAAATCGGGTTGGAGGACAGGTACACCACACTGACATTATCGCAGTAGACCACGGTCGCATAGGTGAGAGTGTGATGAAGTTCCTGAAGGAGCTGTTGAAGCCAGCAGCACTCGGCGATGGCATGAGCAACCGCACGGTATTCAACTTTAGCACTGGAGTGAGAAATTGTGGTCTGACGCTTGGATAACCAAGAAATGAGGTTGTCATCGAAGTAGACACAATATCTAGAAGTTGAGCGGCGGGAGTTGGGGCAACCCGCCCAATCAGCATCAGAATATGCGGAGAGAGTGGACGCCGAGGAAGTATGCAATTGAAATCCATGATCCAAGGTGCCTTTGACATAGCGGATAATCTGTTTGATGAAAGCAAGATGTAGCTCGGGGGGATCATGCATATACAAACACACTTGTTGAATGGCGTATGCAAGATCAGGCTGTGTTAGGGTGAGATACTGTAGAGCACCGGCCAAACTCCTGTAGTGTGTCGGATCAGCAATCGGAGAACCATCAAAGGCAGATAGCTTGTCCTTAGTGTCAACCGGGGTCGCCAAAGGGTGACAGTCGGCCATACCAGCTCGCTAAAGAAGGTCGGCGACGTACTGACACTGAGAAAGAAAAAGACCCTAAGGAAAGTGAGTAACTGAGATGCCCAAAAAGTAGTAGAGATCACTGAGGTCGGTCATGGCAAACTCAGAGTGTAGACATTGAATTAGACGCTAGAGTAGTGTAGTGGAGAAAGCTGTCAAGATGATGTCGTCGATGTACAAAAGGAGGTAGGCAAGGTGCTTGCTGTCCTTATAGACGAACAACGAAGTGTCAGAAATGGAAGAGACGAACCCTTTGGTACCAATGTAGGTGGCGAACCGTTTGTAGTAAGCACGAAGAGCTTGTTTGAGACCATACAAGGATCGATGAAGGAGACATACATGATCGGGCCATGTGGGCTCAACAAAACCCAAAGGTTGCTAGCAATAAACAATTTAGTCAAGAGCGTTATGGAGAAAAACATTCTTGACATCAAGATGATGTATGGGCTAGGAGTGCGAAACAACAATACTGAGAACCATGTGAATGGAGGTAGGTTTGATGACGGGACTGAAGGTTTCATCAAAATCTACTCTGGCTTGTTGAGAGCAACGATGAACAACCCAACAGGCTTTGTGGTGGGCGAGAGAGCCATCAGAGCGTAGTTTATGTTTGAAAATCCACTTGCTAGTGATGACATTGGTACTAAGTGGGCAAGGCACCAGAGACCAATTATGATTGTTGACAAGGGCAGTGTACTCGTCAGTCATGACCTGGTGCCAATGTGGATCGAACATCGCAACATGATATGTTTGGGGAATAGGTGAGAATAAGCGACTGGAAGGTTTAATCGCTCCAAAGGTTTGACAATGTCATGCTTGGCTCGAGTGAGCATGGGATGAGGACTAGGTGTCGGTCGGGCCACTGGGTGATGCTCCAAAGGGGAAGTGGTAGGCAAGGAGAGTGCTGGAGCAGGCGAAAAGGCTGCAGCGGCAGGCGATTCGAACGAGGGCGGAGTTGCCATGGCAGGCAAGAACACTTCTGCAACATGTGGGAAAGCTACCACAACAGACGATCTAGAGGGCGATGCAGGTGCGATAGGGATGTAGCATGCCACGACAGGTGATGAGCTAATTGCGGTAGAGGAGAATGTGTCGCAACAGGTAGAATGGTGGGTTGTGGTGAATGTGTGACCACAAGGTCAAGGAGGAAATCAAGGGAATCAGGTTCAACCGATGGTTAGATTGAAGTAGAGGGAAAATTGTCTCATTAAACATGACTTGACGAGAGATGACGATCCGACGTGTGGCAATGTCAAGGCAGCGAGAGCCTTTGTGCAAGCTAGGGTAACCAAGAAAAACACATGCAGTGGACTAGGGGGAGTTTGTGTGGAGCGATGGAAGAGAGGTTAGGGTAACAAAGAGAACCGAAAACTCGTAAATGAGCGTAGGACGGAGGACAGTGATGAAGGTGCTCAAATGGAGTGAGAGACTTAATTAATCGATTTGGAAGGCCGACAATTAAGGAGATAGGTGGCTATTTGTAGAGCTTTTCCCAAAATGACGGTGGCATGGAAAGGAGGGTGCGAATAATATTGTTGAGAGTGCAAAGAACACGCTCAACTTTGTCGTTTTGTGGGGGATGTGTCATGTGTAGGGACACGACATGCGAAGATGGATGCCATGCGTATGAAAGAAGTCAAGGGAGAGAGTATTAGCAAATTTTGTACCATTGTTGGTTTGCACCGACTGGATAGGGGGATTGAATTGCATACAGATGTATGCATGGAAGTTCATAAGCGTGGTACGAATGTCAAATTTCTTGCGGAGAGGAAAGGTCCAGCAAAAATATGAAAATATCATCAAGCACGACAAGATAGTATTGATAGCATGAGGTACTCAATACAGGAGATGTCCATAGGTCACAATGAAATTGAAAAGGAGATGTAAAAGTGGAGGACGAATGAGAAAACGACGGTCAAAGATGCTTGCCAAGTTGATATGCATGGAAAGTAGATCGATCTGCTTTATTACATGATATTATGGAGGAATTTTGTAAAGTTGTCATAATGTTACGGCCCGGATGTCCCAAGTGATGATGCTAGAGGTGTTCAGAAGCCACCGTGGATAGGAGGACCTGAGGGGATGCTGCGAGTGTCGAGCATTGGGTGGTGTAGAGGTCCCTGGAACTATTGATGCGAAGTGTCTCTGCCTTGGTTCAAAGGTCCTTGACAGAAAAGGCAAAAGGATCAAACTTGATAGAACAAGAATTATCACGAGTGAACTTGTGGACAAAAATTAGTTTTTAATGAGGGAAGGAACGATAAGGACGTCATTCAGGAGAAACAATGCGGCAAGTGTGGGAAGAAGATCACGACCCATGTGGGAGATGGGGACGGTAGAGTCATCCCCGACAGTGACAAAGGGAGGATAGGGAGGAAGGGAAGAGAGTTGGAGAGTATCGTCATCCGAAGCCATGTGTGACGTTGCACCAGAGTCCATGATCCATCCTCTCGGCATGGAGAGATTGCTCATGGTGGAATCAGCCCAAACTGATCCCATGATGGTGTGGTTGAAGAGGACATAACAGCCAGAGCAAACATGGTGTTGTAGGCCTATGGTGCTTGTGGAGGTCGGGCGTCGAGGACATTGCCACCACCAGACGGATGCCAAGTAGGATTCCAGGGTTGGCCCTGGTTCATCCATGGGTTGAAACAGACCCATGTGTAAGATCGAGGAGGCCGACTAGAGGGGGGTGAATAGGCGTTTTAAAAACTTCTATGCGCTAAAACCGATTTCTAATGCGAAAGCTTATAACAATACGGTTTTGCACAATTAAAACCTAAATCAACTAGGTTCAACTAAGTACACCAACAATACAAGTCAATTGATGAATATTACAATTAAGCAAGACTTATAATCTATTCAATTCTAGCGATGTAAATAGCACAAAGCATAGCAAGTATTCATACACAATGAATAAGCAATTTAATACAAGAAATATAAATTGCACAATATAAAGCAATAGAATGCAAACCACAAAAGACACGGTGATATTTTACCGTGGTGATCGAAGACTTGCCGGTCTCCCCTAGTCCATGTTGAGGGAAATCCAAACCAATTGGGCCGGCTCCACGAATTAAGCCTTCCTCTGAGGTATCAACACCTCGCTCCACTAGAGTTGCTCTTACTCCACTCCGGAGATGGCGAGCACCAAGCCACTCACAAACACCAGGCCTTCTCACAAGCTTCACTTGAGAAGATCACCGGACCACGACGCCTTCATGCCGTCTAGGTGTCGGCAAACACCAAGAATAATAAGCCAAGCCCCTTGCTTGACTCTCACCACATGCAACGAATGCACAAGTTCAAGTGGATACGAAATCCACCTCTAGATGCAACACATGCAATTAGAGACCTCTCTCCTTACTCACAAGGTGCAACACATGCACAATTGAGAGGAGAAACTCACACTAGCTCAAGAGAGTGAAATGGGATGCCCAAGGTTGCCTCTCAACCGACCAAGGGGGTATTTATAACCCCTACACCAAAAACTAGCCGTTGGGAGACGAAACAGCCAAAAACTAGCCGTTACAGGCTTGGTGTGGTCGTACCGCACTCACAAGGGCCAGTACAACCGTTCTGGGCGGTCGTACCGCTCTTTTCATGGTGATCGTACCGCGGCTCAAAATCAACATAGACGACACTCGGTAAAAAGGTCATAACTTTTGACTCCGATGTCGGAATTGAGTGATCTTGGACTCTATTGAAAGCTTATTCGGAGGGATACATAACCCACCTATTTGATTTGATCTCAAATACATTTTATCAAATCAAAAAGCACAACTCCAAAGAGCCACAACCATGGTCTAAGTCCAAAGTATTAGCAACAAGCAATCTTAGACCATGCCAAGGGAAAATACATGAATCCCAACAATTTGTAAAACACATTTGCAAACTTAGATCATGCCACAAGGAGTAGGTACATGGACTTCAACCATTTGCAAAACACATTTGCAAAGTATAGTCACATGTTACAAGGATTAAATGTATAAGCCTCGACTATTTGCAAAACACATTTGCAAATAATAGCATTATGCCACGGAGAGCTAGGGCAAGTGAGATTGAGTTATTAACACATGATGAGACTCAAGCTACTAGACAAGACCCCTCTTAATAGTACGACAACCTATACTAGCAATCTGGTCTTCCAACCAAACACCAAGATCGGTAAAAGACTAGGAACACATCCTTAGGCCTAGCTAGTCATACCTTTGCCTTGAGCATCTTCTTGAAGCTAGATGACATACATCTTCACTTCAAGTCCGGGTCATCATCTTGACATGCATCGATCCATGATGCATCCTTTACTTGACCTCAATCAACACATGATGAGTCTTCTCTTGACTTGATGATCAACTCATAATCATCTCTTCTTCGAGATCTTGATATGCATCAACACATGATGCATCCTCTTCTTGAACCTTTACTTAATGACGATCAACTCATGATGCCATCCAAAGTCTCTATTACCCTAGAACATAACCTATTCATCCAACTCATGAAAAATGTTAGTCCCATAATGATTAACATTAATTACCAAGATATACCTGCAATAAATGCTTCTAAACAAGCCGTTGAAAATCCTGTACCTGTACTACCGCCAACCAAGTTGCGGTACTACCGCTTGGTTCGGTCGTACCGCACAAAGGAGTGGTACTACCGATTACAGAGTTTCCAATTTTGCCAAAAAGACATGCTTTCTGGAAGATATGTATCGCCACATAGAAATCGGTACAACCGCATAGCGGTACTACCGTTTCTCAAATGATGTACGACCGAATTTCAGGAAGAGCTCTGAGCCAAAATGCATCAGTTCTGGTTTTATTCAACCGCCAACTAGAAATCGGAACAACCGCAATGTGGTAGTTCCACAGTGTAACTCCGGTACGACCGATTTCTAACCAATGCACTTAAGGCTTTCAAATTTAAATTCAAATGCATGCATGATCCTAAATTAATCCATATGGCATAAGAACATGATATCAAGCTGTTAGTCATGATCCCTCTATTGTCATGTATTTCCATTACCATATCGTCATCCATAAACTGAGACTAAGCATTTAAACATCTTAGCACACATGTTAGTCCCACAACACAAATTCAAATAATTGAATATAGATAAACATGAGTATGTATAAACTACACAAGTTATATATATACTCACATATAAGTATATATGAACTACACAAGTTATATATACCATGAGTATATACGAACTACAAGTTGTATATACTAAATATGAGTGTATACGAACTACCCAAGTTGTATATACTCATATGAATATATTAACTACACAAGTTAAATATATTCAAGGATATGTTTCAAAGTAAAGATCCTTAATATATGTGGAAAGAGAATATGGATCAATACTAATGAAACCACATAATATAGAATGAACTCCCCCTAAATGTATACATACACAAATGTGTAATGGAAACATATGCACTATTCAAGTTAACCTTTTTGGTGGAGTTTAACCTATATTTTGGATCCGAGGAATGCAACAAGATATAATAAGAAGTAGAATGCATACCTCTTGTATTTTCTTCTTTATATCCAAACGAGACTAAGCAATAGATATTCAATAGAATTGTTAGTCTCACAAATAGATTTGTCATTAATGAATACATACCTATTTGGATTTTTACTTTTATATCCAAGCTGAGACTAAACATGATATAACAATAAGAGTATTAGTCTCACAAGTGCATTTATCATTAATCACCAAAATATTCCATTAACACATAATGACGGGTCTAGATCCTTCACCATGGTCCATTGGGAGTTGACGTGGTATCCCATTTGGTCGAGTTGGTACCACAATCTCCGTTGGGCTTGCCCTTGGAACGCATCAGAGGAGAGCTGTCGAGGTGGTCACTATGGCTGCCATGGCATCCAGAGTTGACGCAAGGGGAGGGGGCAACATTGGTCCGGGGAGTCAAAGTGAGGAGAGCGGTGGTCGCCGCCAGTTTGCTCTCATTGGCAGCCCGCGTCTCTTGGAGTAACAACAGGGATTGGGCGGTCGCGAAGTCGAGGAAGGGTACACGCATGTTGATGATGGTGGCAGCGCTGGAGAAGCACTCATTAAGACCATGCAGTGTGTTAAGGACTAGACAATGATCGTTGACCGGTTTCCCGACATCTCGCAGGGCATCGGTTAGCATTTTGAGGTGCTAGCAATATGCAGAGATGGACATATCACCTTGAATGATGGTGGAGAACTCGCCTTCAAGGTATATGGTGTGCATCTCCTGATTGTTGCGGAAGAGGGCTTCAGTGCAGAGCCGGAGATCACGGGCTGTTTGATTAGGCTCCATGGTGATGTCGATGATGTCGTTGGAGATGGATCCGTAGAGCCAGGTCAGGACGGTGAAGTCCTGCTGTACCCACTCAAGATCGGTTGGTGAAGAAGGGCTGGCATCGACGTAGGAGGCAAGACAAAACTTGCCAACCATGGCAAGGAAGAAGGTATGCCACTTGGTGTAGTTTGAAGGTTGAAGATCTAGACTCACAAGGATGTGAGTTCGGATGATCACCACATTGATGGCTTGTGAAGACGGAGCAAGAGCAGACACAATGGCAAGGTGGTGAGTCGGCGCAGGAAGGTTGGCGAGAGTACCTGTGTTGGAGTCGTCGGAGGCGGAGGTGGAGGCACAGGAGCTCACCATAGTTACAGAAGAAAAGGTGGAAGAATCGAACTAATCTGATACCATGAAAGAGTATGAGGTTTGGAGAATATGCGGCTCAAGGCAAAACCTAGATGACCATGTTCATATATATGGATTGCCGGATGGCAATAGGAATATAATTGGATATAACCGAATACATTCAATCAAATATCTATACAAAGAAAGATAAGATTGTTATCCCTAAAATATCTCTATACAACTTGTATAGGAAGAAAAGGAATGCAAGCACAGTGCGCTAACACCTACGCGGCTCCTCGACCACCTCCGCTGGCAAGCAACACTACACTACATTCGTGGAACAATGACCAGCTGCCCGTTCAGTCAAAACTCCAGCTAGTATGTGGGCGCCATTGTGTTTCTTTACTGCAACGCACACGCATAATCGAAGAGATAAACTTTACGGCTTTATCCAAAATGACATCATCATATGGCTTTATCCGAGTACTGAGAACATGATAGGTGGTCTGCTACGGACTGGGAGTACGACAGGTGGCTCCCGCGGACGGGGAGCATGGTAGGTAGAGGTGCAAACGAAGCAGATAGTTCTCAACAGTCTGTTCGTCCGAATGAATTCGGAACGTGAAACCAGATATCCAGAATTTTTCTCTGATTCCGTAGTCGAGTTGGATAGTTTGTCTCGGATATGGGATCAGATTTAGAGAGAGGTATGCATTAGATTCAGAGATATTCGAAAATTTTATCGTATACTATCTGACAAGCTCTAGGCCCATGAGTCATGCCTCAACCGGTAAGCCCATGAGGACATAGACCCATGAGTACATGACTAGCCTCTCACTTACCTAGAGTGGGCCGGAGAGATAAATCATCCCACGAGGCCTTTCCAATATTTAGATTAGTTTTTTATTTTTAGAAAATACATGAATCCAAATAAGCTAAGAAAAATAATAAATGAACTCGAAAAATTTCTAGAAAATTTAGGAAAATATCTATGAACATAAGGAACTTAAATAAAATACTTTTGAATTTAATGGATGTTTGATTTATTCATATTAAATCATTTTTGTTTTTGAAAATTCTATTTAAGCTTTGTTAAATTCTAGAAAAATCGTGAAGATTTCATAGAACCTTATTTTAAATAAAATATTTTGAAAAACTTAAAAATTGGGATGCTACAGACTTGCTACCGGTCAACATTCTGTGTCTCCCTAACTGTTTATTACTACTGGACTGTAGGCTTTGTATATGTTGTATCTGTCATGTTATGTAGTTAGCTAGTTACGTTTTGGATATCTTTTGTACTGCTATCACTATGACTTGCTACTTGCTAGTTACTACTTCTTTAACTAACCGATGTAATAGTGTGATGTAGTCAAATTTGCTTGTTGAATTGCTAACGTAGTTGCATTTTGGACATGCAGTACATTTGAGAGTTTTGGGCTAAATAGTATTGTTGGCGTGCGAAATAGCAAATCTAGTCCCCTCACACATCAAAGCCAAAATGGCATCGCGGAGCCGTGGAGATGCGACACGTCGCCACATCTATGCCCCTGGGGGCCGGACCTCCTCTGGTCCGTGCGCTAGGGACACAGACAACCCGCCACTGTGATACGCCATTATTTCATGTGAAAAGCTTTTTAGAATGAAAATTTCGTGATTTCATGTGATAATAGAGGGTATGATAATATAGCGAAATGACATCCTCGATACATACATACATAATGTACACAGTGCAATTATACATGGGTTACAATATGACTTACTCGTCTGAGCCACTCTCTGCTCACTGCGTCTGCGTACGTGTCCTAGTCTTGCATTGAGCATGTCCTGTGGGGTACGTGAATCGGTCAGGAGAATGCGTCTTTGTTTGAAGAATGTAGGGAGACCATTGAGTGAGTTAAGGTGCTTCAGCAAGCTGACTCTGGCCAAGTTGAGTTTGTCCAACATCAATGTCGTCCAGCTGAGTCATGTCAAACTAGCTACGACTTGCAATCATATCTGTAATGAACGACTACATGAATCCACCCCCAAAGCCACGCCCTAGATATGATGTATGAACGGCCCTCGGTGCAGAGGAGCTCTGGCCTTGACCGTACGATATACCGGTGACCCCGAGTGTGGTGGAGCTCCAGCCTTAGTACGGTTCACCGTACTAGTCATGGTATTGTTGAGTGTACACTAGGGGGACCCTAGGTTGTACGATCCTAATCTTGGCACCATGTAGTCCTCCATAGCACTAGCTGGGATGACCGCATCTTCTTCGGTTGATTCGTCATCATCTCCGTGCCCAACTGAAGGTTGCAAGATGGAATGATGTTAGCACAAAGTAAGGCGAAATCAATAATTAGGACCTAAGCTTAACATAACTTACCTCCTCGATCTACACTGCGGATGACCTATGGGGAGCGCTAGGACGGCCGCCAGTATGACTAGGCAGTGCAAATGTTGATCGCACCAGTGATGGATCTCGATGGACGTGCGGCTAGAAGACGACATGATGTCAGTACAACCTAAGGCATAATAAATAATCATAACGTAAATTGAACATAACTTTACCTCCTCGATCTGCAGTGTGGATGACCGATGGGTTGCGCTAGGATGGCTGCTGAGCTCATTAGGCCGTGCCGACCTAGGAGGTGAACACGGTTGATCCATACAGTGTGCAACTTGAAGCACATTGTCTCTTGACCGACTGGAATTCATGTTCTTGATGATTTGCTTGGACTCCTCGTAGATGGACTTGAGAGTCCCAAGGAGGCCCCCAATGATGTGATCGCTCTAGCAGATAGCAGACCCAGATGCACGTGAGATCCGCTGGACTCGATCGAACTAAAGTGATAGATAAGAGCTATTCAATAACAAACAATAAAATACCATCCTTGAAGCGAGCATAGGTTGTGGGTGTTTTACAGTGTTGTCACGCCGTGAAACACTATGTCGATCAAAGGAGTGTTGAAGCCTCTCCTCGTGCGTAACCTGCTCCGGACGCTCAGGCAAAGGACGGATGAGTCTGGTGCACGACGTGGTACGTTCCACTCGATGTAGTCACGATAAGTCCGAACATAGTACGACCGATGCTCTTGTAGAACATCAATGTGCGCCATCTCCTCCAAAGTCGTAGTCCATTGATGCTAGACTACCTGCTAGTTCTTAGAATGTCATCCCAGCCTTGATTGCTTGCATTCGAGAAGGATTTATGCGAGAAGAATGAATGTAAGTGGCTACTGTAAACATTACTAGGATGGAGTTGCACTCACAAGTGGACAGCTCACTCGAGCATCCTCCCGTCGGGATTGCCCAGAACTCGACGTCCTGTGTGCATTGCACGAATAGTCCGTATGGTGCTATCGTATTCATAAAATATGGGTTCCATGGAGACCATATGATGTCCTAACAACCTCGTCTGGTGCATTCGTAGGGCATCGACGGAAATGCATAAGCCATGTCCGAGGCACACCACGGGCCCTGTCGAGGATAGCTAGACTAAACCAATGCACCAAGCGGGCTTTCCAATCTGCTGGCGGACGGGATGGAACAAGTGCGTCTCCTGTGATCAGCCGACCGGTCAAGAAGGAGATATCCTGGAGAGTGATCGTCATCTCTCCCCGCCGAAAGTGGAAGGTGTGTGTCTCGGGTCTCATCTGTCAACAAGTGCCGACATGAGACTCCCATCCAGGGTGAAGTAGCGTCCGACGTGGAGCATCCTCGTAAACGGCAACAAGCCTGTGTCCTGAAGGAGTGGGACGTAGCAAGAGTCAAGCTCCTAGTAATGCTTCTCTGACCTAAGCAAGAGGGATGGAGGACATCCTCGTCCCCGGTGATCCGCAACTTGTTACGGTGATGTTCATCGTAGAATGGTTCAAATAGCTCCGGTAGAGGCATAGCTTGCAAGAGATGAAATATGAGTCAGTTCGAAACAAATAGAACACCAAAATACATAGACAAATTAAGTAAGACTAAACTAATTAAGACTAAATTAATTACGACTAATGAATTTGAACAAATTAAGTACTGCTAATTAATTATAATTAAATTAATTATGACTAGGTAACTATGACTAATTTAATTACAACTAATTAATGGTGACTAAACTAATTAAGACAAATTAATTATGACTAATTAACTATGACTAATTTAATTTCAACTAATTAATTAGGACTAATGAATTTGGACAAATTAATTATGACTAATGAATTTGGACAAATTAAGTACGACTAATTAATTATGACTAATTTAATTATGACAAATTAATTAAGACAAATTGATTAAGACATTAATTATGACTAATTTAATTGCGACAAATTAATTAGGACTAAATAATTACGACTAGTGAATTTGTACCAAGTAATTATGATTAAATTAATTTAACACTAATTACACAACTAATAAACATAATGCATAGGAGAAAAAAATACCTCCTCTGAAGATCGAGTTTCGCTTGACGTTGAACTTTCTCTACTAATAAGGCCGCTAAGTATTGCTCTATACACTATCAAATCAGCAGTAAAATCAGAACTACTTTCGGCCGATCGAGCAACCTCTCGCTCGCTCGATCCTTTTTGTCTTTTTATGCCGAGCGCTCAGTTTTCGATTGAAGAATGAGAGCAATGCGGGGTTTAATAGCCGCACGAATGAAGGATTTGCGCCGATTGTGAAGTGATGGGAGGGACAGGAGTGACTGGTGTGACGCGATGGGGCGGGAGGGAATCAATTCCCTCCCATGCAAGCGTGCTACACAGAGAACTGCGGTCCGTTCACGGGACGAATGGACGCGAGGCGGGACTGTGCCCCTGGTGCACTGAGCAGGTGGGTCCGTGCCCCGGGCGCACGGAGTAGAGAGGGGCTAGAATTGCTAATTCGCGTGTCAACAGCATCACATGTGCCAAAAACTCGTACATTTGATTGATCTTTATATGTGCGATATATATGGTTTATATTTTCGCGTAATATCCGACTAAATATTCGTTACTAAGACAATCCGTATTCGGTTCGACACGTATTCATGACCGACACTATCCGCATTTGTATTCATATCTGGCACTATCCTTACCTGACTCTAATTCTAAGAAAAATATAAAATAAAATACAAGATAAGTGACATCCGTTTGCATCCGCTTCTCTTACATCTCTAGCGGCAAGACCGTCAATTTTATCATTTTGGACACAAAACTACCTTCGCTGTTTCGTAGAAAAAAAAAAGCTAAATGAACCGAAAACTCTGCTGGGCGCTGGCCACCACCTGGCCCACCAGATTCGTCGCCACCACGGGACGGGCACGCACACGGCGCGGCACTCCCCCCCTATGGCCCTATAAATCCGGCCCCAGATAGGGACGGCCGCCCTCGCCTCGTGGGTTTTGTTCACACCCTCAGGTTTCCGCCCCCTGTCTCTCGTCGGACTCGGACACCAGCAGGCTCGTCTACCTACTCGCCTCGGGAACCCGAGCACCGCACTCGCGGCCGCACCCCTAGCGGCTCGGCAAAACCCCCAGCCCCAAGAAGAAATCCCCCAAACCCTCCCCTCCCCTCCCATTTCCGTTCCCCAATTTCGCATGGCCGTGCTCCCCGCCGCAGCGACGCGCTAGCAAGCCCTCGGATGGCCACGCTGGCGGTGGCGGTGGCGCGGGAGGCGCCGGGGGCAGCGGCGATCCCGGCGGGGGCGGTGGCCCGCGGGGAGGTGGCGGCGGCCGAGGTGGTGCGGCGCGTGCAGCCCACGGAGGCCTCGGTGCGGCGCCGCGCGGGGGTCATCGACTACGCGCGGAGGCTCGTCGGCGCCGCGCTCGGATGCGAGGTGCGTGCGTCCCTTCGTCCTCTCGCCCCGTCCGTACGCGAAACGCTCGCTCGCGGCGCGGCGGAGGAGAGCGCCTCCCATCAGTTTCGGGTTTTAGTTGGCTAATCCTGCAGGTGGATGTTTGATTGGTTTAAGGCTGCACCTGATACGTCTGCTGATTAGTGTTCTTTTTTGTAATTCATCGTTTTTGTTTAGTTTGGTTGGTTTAAGGCTGTACCTGATACGTCTGCTTGCTTGATTAGTTTTTTTGGTAATTCTTCGTTTTTGTTTAGTTTGGTTTGTTTACTCTGCTTCCGTCGTTTTCTCTGGGATTTGACGGGCATCGTGTCCAGTAGAGGATAATCTTTTGATTAGTCGGTTCGATTCGTACGGATCAGGACTCCTAAACTAATTGCTCGCGGCGCGCCGTTGCGATTCTGTTCCTCGTTTTATTTTGTGTTGGCCTTTACGGGGAAAATTGGAGAACTTTTTTTTTATTGTATTTTGTTTTGACTAATTTAGTCACGAAGTCGTGATGACAAGTTCCATTGTTTTGAAAATAGAAATTCTAGGGGAGCTTTCTGTGAGCTCAGATCTATGGGTTTTTGCTTTTTGGCATACGGAAAAGGTTTCTAAGCTGTTGACTGGAAACGTTTCTAGAAGCATTCTTCTGTGGCACAGTAATCTTTTCTGTACACTGTACATTTGCGAGATTACTCCGACGAAAAGGCACGGTTTGCTTTGTGAGATCCAATTTTTACTATCTAAAGAAGTTCCTTTTAGGAAAAAAAAACTACTTCTGCCTGAGAAATTTTACTGAACATTATACCAGTAATATGTGGTCACACAAGGCGAATCGAATCCGCAACGAGGATATACATGATAGGGTGTGGTAGCACCAATTGAAGAGAAGTTTGTCCAACATCGTTTGAGATGGTTTGGACATCTCTAACGGAGGTCTTCTGAGGCACCGGTACGTAAGTGGAATTTTAAGACATACTGAAAACGTAAGAAGAGGTAGAGGTCGATCAAGACTAACGTGGAAGGAAGCAGTTAAAAGAGATTTAAGAGATTGGTATGTAGCTAAAAAATTAGTTTTGGATAGGAGTGTATGGAAGTTAGCGATCTACGTACCGGAACCATAAAAAAGTTTAGGTGCTATGTTTTAGGCTCTCGGCTCGGTTGGCAGAATGCACAGCTTAGGGTTTTAGTTATGTAGGTTTTATTATTATTATATTATATTTATTTATTTATTATTATATTTATTTTTTCGCAAGGCTCTCGTCTCTTTAACTTTGAGGAGGTTTGATTCCTAACCTATTCTAACTTGTTTGAGATCAAAAGTTTTGTTGTTATTATTGTTGTATTATACCAGTAATATATGGTGTAGTATACGGTTGTGGTATAAATCAAATATAATAATTGATTTGTTAAAGACATAATATACTACTTTGTATTTGTAATTTATATTTTTTAGATTTTTCCAACTAGAATTGAAAATATTAATCTCATGCCATGTGATTCTACATATGTAATTACAATTCTATCTCTGTGAGATTCTACTGCTCATATTACCGGGTATAGTATAACTAAATCTTAACTAATTTGAACTATTGGATAAAAAATAATGGACGGTCTGTATTAAATTGAGTGTATCGTAAAAGAGCTCAAATCTAATTATTGATTTGTTAAAGTTATAATAGACTTTTCTTTGTATTTATAATTTATAATTTTTTCGTGAGAGTATTATAGACTTTTTCAAGTAGATTGAAAATATTACTTTTATACCATGTGATTTCACGTGGGTAATTAAAATTCTACCTCTCTGGGATTCTAATGCTCATACTAGGATAACTAAATTCTAATTAATTTGAACTATTAGATTAAAAATAATAGACATACCATATTAAATTGATTGTACCGTAAAAGAACCTGTTTCTGCTCCTGTTTGCATGCTTGACTAACTGGCAGAGGTATACACTTCACGCTGTGCAACTGCAATCTATCCAAGGTGACTCATCCACGTGGATTTTACCGAATAATATGGCAACTGATCGATGCTGTAGTGGAATCTTCTGGTCATGTTGTGTCTGCATTAGAGTTAGAGGATTGTGACAGCGCAGGAGTGAGATTTAGTCATACACCGACAGCTGCCTGCCAACTTCCTGCATTCAATTCTACTGCGATCCTAGAGCGCACTATTACGAACTCAAATTCATCGTTATTTACCGATGGTAATTCAGCGGTCCAATGTTTGAGTTGTACTTTGAAGTTTGTCCATGGACTCATTTATTTATGTGGAAGCTCTTCACTCCGTACCCACAGATGGTAGATCTGGAGAGGTGGTCCTTGTTTGCTGCTATCCTACCGATCACTTTTAATGTGTACGAGATGTCTTTGTATAGCTGGAATTGCTTGGAAACGTGTGGCTGGCTATAGGCCTTAGTTTTGTAGTAGGAGTGATGTTGTAGTGTTTCCTAGCATTTGTTAGTAACTCTAGGGTTCTATTCCTCGGAAATAATTGGTGTAGTGAAGGTAGTGTTTTTTTCCCTGAATTATAATCACATGCTTATGTGAGAGGAGACATTGCTAGAGTGGTCAGTTGTTTTTTATTCTATGCCAAAAGTGAGCAACACAAAATCAAAATGAAGATCCCTGCAAAATTACAAGTGGTATTCCCTCCTTTTGTGTTACTAGAGTGTTTTTTTAAATCTTTTACTTATTGGTTTTTGTGATGGTATTGTATGGAAACTGGAAATATAAGAAGTTGGCATGTGACTTTTTTTAGTTACCTATACTGGTTGATTGGTTGCTTACCGACGTCAAAAATATGATTTTGTGAATCATGAGAGCAACTCGTGGTATATGGTACAGACTGCAAAACTAGAATTTTTTGGCATAGATGTATATAGTTGTTTTGGTACATGCAAAACTGATTTTGCTAAATCCCTATATTTCTTCATGGAATAACTTCATGAAAATCAAAATAATAGTTCAGCTCTATTCTCTTGGAAAACCAATGGCAGCATACCATGCATCTTTGTTGATATGGTCCATAGTTACTAGAAACGCGGTTCGTCCGAGTCGCGGTACGGGAATCGGGTTGTAGTTCACCGCTTTTTCTTCCAATTTCCTCTGCGAACATGAACCTCGTACCTTAAACCGGTTTGGGTTCGATAAATCCGGTTCACTATTCACGGGGTTTTATAGCGAATCCGGTAACTATGATACGGTCCATCTTTCTGCCAACATTTATGATTATTACGGTAGTACTTGTATTGGATGATACAATGCCTTGATATTTCATCTAGCATTGTTGTTTGTTGAATCTTGTCACAATATTTCTTCTTTATTTGAATACTTAGGTCTTTGCATTTGGATCAGTTCCATTGAAGACTTACCTTCCTGATGGGGACATTGATCTAACTGTACTTGGAAATACATCATATCATAGTACTTTGATTGATGATGTTTACTGCCTCCTTAAGTCAGAGGAGCAGAGTAGTGATGCCGAATTTGAAGTTAAGGACTTGCAATACATCAATGCTGAGGTGCATTATCTTATTTTTCACTTCCTGTACTTTTCCAGTCATTCATTTGGATAATAGTTTGGGCAAGCTATGTATTGGCCTTTTAACTATTTTTTGAACCTTTTTATTCCCTGCATAATATATACTGATCTGATCCCTTACCAGGTATTTTCTTTTCTGCTCTTTTAATAAATGCTTAATATGAGTGAAAGTTAAACTCAATTTTTATGTGTCTCTCTTTCTCCTTGTATACTGTTATTGTTTCGCACATAGCAATTTATCTCAATTTCTGCAAATGTTCATCCATCCAGGTCAGGCTCATTAAATGCACTATTGAACATATTATTGTTGATATTTCATTCAATCAAACTGGCGGGATCTGCGCACTCTGCTTCCTTGAGCTGGTATCATAATGCAAATTTATTTATTTATGGGAATAAATGATGCAATTTTATACTTTCTGTTCCACTTCAAACTTCATAGTATTTCCGGTTAAATAGACAGCTGCTGAATGTGTAGAATACTCTGCATTGGTTTCCTGTGCTTGTCTAGGAGTCCTTTTATTTGGTTACTATGCTAAGTCATGGGAAAGTAAATGGTTGTTCTTTCTTCAGGTTGATCGTAAAGTAGGAAAAGATCATCTATTTAAAAGGAGCATTATATTAATCAAGGCATGGTGTTATTATGAAAGTCGCCTACTAGGAGCTCATCATGGACTAATATCTACTTACGCACTGGAAACACTTATCCTTTACATATTCAATCTATTCCACAGATCTCTCCATGGCCCTCTGGAGGTAAGTTTTGGAAGGAATGACTTGTTTCAGACATTCGATAACATCTTTAGCCAATATGAAAGCTCATATCCTTGTTATCTCCCTGTGTTTTCTTTTCAATAGGTTTTGTATAGGTTTCTGGAACATTTTAGCAAGTTTGACTGGGACAACTATTGCATAAGTTTAAATGGTCCTGTTGCTTTGTCGTCTTTGCCAAACCTAATTGGTGCGCTACCTTGTAATCTTTTCCTTGGCAGAGTATTCACCTGATGCCTATTCTCTTTTTTAATCCTAAAACCTGTATCTCTTGCAGTTGAAGCTACCAATACACATGATGATGACTTACTGTTTGACAAAGAGTTCCTCAGGAGCTCGGTGGATAAAGTATTTGTACCTCCAAGAGATTCTAATGCATGCTATACCAAATTTCGTGTGAAACATCTAAACATAATTGATCCGCTGAAGGAGTACAACAATCTTGGCAGAAGTGTCAACAGAGGTCTGAACTCTGAACGAACCTAGATATGTCTATCGATTTTTTTCCTTCTAAATTGTCCTCCAAAACTTGCACAAACATGTATGCTTGCCTGCAGTGGCGAAGCCAGGATGAAAATGGAGGGTGGGTTTAAAGGAATAATCCAAATTGGTGCAAACATATTCTTGTACCCTCATGAAATCCAAATTCATACATGAATAGAAGAGAAGCAAAGATTTTTTTTTTGTAAATTGCTTTTGAAATAGTTACGCAAAGTTCGTCTCTATTATTGCAAATCTACGAACAAATTGTAAATTTCACCACTTTATCGAAAGTGATCAATTAGACAATTACCAAATACCAAATTCATCAATCATTGCTATACAAAATACAATTATATTACTGTGCAATACAACATCGACAAGACTACATGAATATATAATAAAAAAAGAAGACTACAAGAGTATATGCAGAGTAAAGAATGTATACCAGCAGACGCAGACCATGAAAAAAAAAGATCCCCAATCTGTAGGGGACAGGTGTGCAGCGCCGCCGCAGCCTGCAGCGGTGCAGCGCCACGCTGCCCCCTCCTCAGCACCTCCGCCCCTGGGCCCTGCTGCCCCGACCGCACCTCCTCACGCCACAACCCCGGCTTCTCCGCGCGGATGCGTCCGGCGCCCCCTCGTTGCTACCGCCCCACCGGCGGCGGCCACTGCCTAGCCGCTAGGGTTTCTCCTCACCCCAAGCCTTCGGCTCCCCTCCTCATGTGTGCGCCGCAAATTCCTCCTCTCGTGTTTTGCTCTGCCTTAGATTGGTTCGGCCTGCCGGGCGGGGACGTGGGGTGGGTGTGGGCCGGTGGGGTAGATGTGAGACTGCACTTGATCCTTGTGGGCTTCACCAAAGGCCCAAAGTGGTTTCTTCTCTGTTCTTCCTTAGTTCGTTCCTCCGTCCTCTGTTCGGTTCGAGCATAGTGCATCATGGCAGCACCCATGGAAGCCATGGCTGGCGGCGGCCGGGGAGGGTACCCAGCGCCGCGGCGGGGGGTAGGCTCGAGCCTAACGAAGTTCCTCTTGGATTCGCCCCTGCTTGCCTGAGCATCATGACATGTGCTGTGCTGCTGTGTTTGTGCACAAAGCCATAAACAATGTTGCTCTTGTAGTTGAACATATGTAGAAGTTTGCTTTGCGTAATTCCTCCTCTGCTAAGTTTTATTTAACATTTCAATTTCGTGCAGCTAGCTTTAATCGCATTCGGACCGCTTTCTCGTATGGTGCACGAAAGCTTGGTCAAATTCTCATGTTACCACCAGAACTTATTCCTGGTGAAATTTACGGATTTTTCAAAAACACTTTGAAGAGGAATGGAAGAGGAATAAGGCCAGACATTGGTAATGATGGTTATGATGGTGCATTTCATTGTCAGCCCTTCCTTGGTCCTGGCAAGGCACTCTTGCAAGATATATCAAGCATGAAGATTTCTTACAAGAAGGAAGATGAAAACAGAATTTCTCATCATCTTTCAAAGAGCTTGGCTTATAACGACTCAAATATCAAAATATATGGGCCTACACATTTAGGGGGATGTTTTCCAGGATATCACAAGGTGGCATCAAGTACTGATTTAAGTACAAAACCATCCCGTTTTGTTCATCACGCACCAAAGCAATACTCGTTTTATCAAGAAAATGGAAATGGTGGCAGTGAACAGTACTATGTGGACCATGAAATGCAGGGACAGGTATCTCTCTGTACGGTTGAAGTCGATGGATCATTGATGCAGCCACACGTTCATGTGAACAATTCGTCACATACATTAAATTCCTCTATTAGTGGCAATACTTTGGAACTTTCCAAATCTTGTCCCATAAACAAGAAGGAAAAACATAATCTTCCTCCCTTCTCATCATTGAGCTTGCCAGATCTATCAGGTGATCTGGATTCACAGTTGAGATGCCTCCGTCAAGTTCAGTACCACCTAGAGTATTTGTTTGATGCGCTTTTGCAGTCTATTCAAGAAGCATCTTCTGATGATAAGGTTGACAATGACTCATTTAACATTCCAACTCTTAGCATCTTGCTAAATACTGATGTGACATTGCCAGTGCTATTGTTGCCTTCATCTGCTGAAACTGATGGAGGGAAATCATCTCCGGTTTCTTCTTCTCATAGCACCGAAGATTTTTCACAGCAATCACAGGATGAGGACCACTGGGGTATGGCTTCTCAGCAGAGTGCCTCTGGGACAGATGTTCCATCCAATGGACTTTCACCATCTTCTTCTTATGCTGATTCAGAGAGTTCTGTTTCATGGTGTCATAGCTCGGAGGATATCCCCAATATGCATGGAGTAGGCCCATATATTCCCGAAAAGGCAGGAACTCTCAATTCTCGTTTTTTGGTACCTGATGTTTTGATCTGCGGGTGTTGATGTGTTCAGTAAAGCGAGTCAAAATCCTTTTATGTTTATATATGCACCAGCTGTTGCCTGTTTGTCACTTAATTTTACTTTCTGTTTGGTTGGTAAACTTGTTCATGGTCCTCTTATGGTCAAGAAAAATAAATAAATAAAATGTCTAGGTTCAGTTTAACTCTCTTCATTATAACTGATACAGTTTGTTGTTTGGGTAGTCTGACAGTCACAACTTCAGTTAAAAGTATCTGTCTGTTATGATTAAAGGTTACACCTTTTCCTTCTTTGTATGCCAGAGCTATGAAACTTACAGGTTCCTTCTTTGTATTACAGCACATGCCATCTTTAGGAGAGAAAGGGAAGACACTGATCAATCAACCAGTAAAGATTAAAAACAACCAGGCCTCAGTTCCAAAAGGAAGTTTTGTCCCTTACAAGGAGCAAGTAGCACCAGGCAGTGGGACCAAGGAAATAACGACAAGTCAGCCATTGAAAGTTCAGGACAGTCCACATGGATGTATTCGCTCAGATAGGAAGATGGTTGAAAAGCAGAGTTGTGATACTCAAAAGGGTTGTGTCAAACCTGACAATGAAGCATGGCAGATACCAAGGTACTATGGGGATGTTTGCTGGAACAATAACTTGTTCGAGAAGCAAAGTTATGGTTCTGACATGGAGTTTGCGCATCCTGCTAATGCTATGAAGCAAATGCCAAAACATCAACCATTGGAGGTTCAGGATACTCCAAATGAGTGCACTTACATAAACAACAACTTGGCCAGAAAGCAAAGCTGTGACTCTCCAAAAGGGCATGAAGTACTTGACTGGCCAACAAAGCAAGCACCAATTTCTGAGCCGTTGAAGCTTCAAAGCAGTCTACGAGGCAGGGTTTGCTCAAACAAGAATTCAGCTGCAAAACAAAATTATGATAATCATAAGGAGCACGTATCTTTTGTAAGAGATGCAGAACATGTACCGAGTAGCCAAACTCTAAGCATTCTGAATGGTCCAAAAAGGGTGGTTAACTCTAAAAATGGAAGTAAACCTAGGTCATTATTGCCAAAAGAACCACTTTCAGCATGTAATGCATGTCAGCCCTCCTTCCCTGTCATGAAGACTATTGAGTTTGGATCTTTGGGGCCTTTCTCATTAACATTTTTCTCACCAAAGTCAAACAAGGCTTCTAGTACACTCCCTACCAGCAAAGCGTGTGCTGATGCCTCTGCATTGTTGTTACAGAGCTATAGGGTTGGTGCAACCCAAATCAGGTAATCTCGGAGTATCAGATAAAGCAAAATATTATATGTAAAATCTGGCTGCAGCCTACAAGTATATCTTAGACGCAACCTTAAAAAAAAGTTTATCTTAGACGCAAAAAGTCTGACATAGATATCACAGAAAATTTAGAGGGAATTTTGTTTTGCGCAATAGTCAACTTTGCATGCTACTGCATCTTTAGACTTCAGTATACATTATTGTCAGTCCATGAGCCTTCAGTTCTTGTGCTTTATGGTATAATATTACCTCGGTGTTCATAGTAAGCATTCCGAGAATTAAGTTTCAAACTATTTCAGGTCACCAGGACTTTACAAGTTGGGAGATGAAGATCACTTCCCACCCCTCCATGCTGGGAGCCGCTGAGACTTAAAGTACATGCAGATGGTACAGCTGATCATCATAGAGTCAAAGAGAGCGAAAGAAGAGCTAACCAGTTGAGCTTGTGCAGAATTTTCTAGCGAGCACAAATATGAAGATTGTAATAGCGTATATTCTGCCATGTAAAATTTCAATGACCCCTTGTGCTTTTCACTTCTGTCTATAGACTATAGTTACGCCGAAGAAGGCTTTTTAGGAGTATGAAAGAACTAATGATACCGTCGTAGTTCTGCTCTGTTTAATTATACTTAGATAGGAGAAAAATTAGGGAAACATATTTAGGTTTATCGTATGCCTATTCTTGTTTTCTTCTTGCCCTTCCTGTTCTTTGCTCCGGTGTACATTCTACGTTGTCCTCTCCTAGGAATCGATACTTCCTGTGGTGATGAAGAGAGAGAGAGAGAGAGAGAGATTCATCAAAAAGCCATTCTGGATTCCTGACCTCAAAATCATCATGCTAGCAATCTGCTGGCTTTGCATCACCTGACACCAAGAACATCACTTTTTTATTTCTACTTCCGACAAGAACTGCCACATTATGCTTTTGTCATCCAAAAAGGATTTAATCCTTCGCAGGGGCGCCTTTCCTGTTCGACCTCCTCTTCGGTCCTAGTGACAGCTGCCAAAAGGCAGGGCGCCAGGACTGCACCTTCATCAATCTGAGGCTCAGCAATCAGACGGTGAAATCTTTGTACCTTGTTCTTTTTCTTACCATGTATCCATGTGTACTCGTCGTCTCGATTGCAGCTTCATCCATGCTAAACATTTCGGCTCTTTGTCCGTCGTGAAGGCATGTTTGGAAGGTTTTGCTTGAGCCTAAAGCCACATGAAGTTTAGGCTCTATTTGGAACGACTTCGGTTTTTCGTTCGAAAAAAACCGAAAGCGGTCCCGAATGGGTGGCTCTCTCCAGCGGCTTTAAAAACCGAAGCCGTCCAGAGATAGCTTTCCACGGCTTCGGTGGGATTGACTTTTAAGATTGCCCTTAGAGTTCGGTTCTAATTACCCGCCAGTGCCACTCAACAAAAGCCCACTCCCCCATCGACTTCTCCTGCCCGAACTCTAACCCTAGCCGCTGCCCTGCCCGTGCCTCCTCTGCTCCTCTCGCGTTAGCACTGTCGCCCTGCCCGCGCCGCCACCAACCCTCCTCCCCTGATGCAGAAACCAATTGTTGGTAGTTGTCATCAATTATCATTAATTGGCGTCAATTATCATTAAGATTTACTTGTGTGTGAATTGTAATTAATTGTCGGTAGTCGTGAAGTACCGTCAATTGTCGTTAGTTGTAACGTCCCTAATTTGCAGAGTTTTTGGAAAAAAAAATTAAAACTTAAAAGTAACATTTTGGTTTAATTAAGTTGCAAAATCTTAACTTGAAATTTTGAAATAAAAAACTATTTAATTTGAATTAATCATACTTCAATTAAATTAAAAAAGTTAGTTTATTGGAGTTTTCTGGATTTTATTTGGATTTTAAGTCTTTTCTTGTTTTTTTGGATTTTAGAATTGGTTTCCCTTTTTGTCTAAAGTTAAAATCTATTTCATTTGCAAAATTAAAAGCTAAAGTATAGTTAAAAGTATTTTTATTAAGTTCTAAATAATTCAAGGGACTTCTGTGAATTTTTCTAGAATTATTAGACTTTATTAGCTATTTTCTAAAATCCTTTTTGCTTTTCTAGCATTTCTTTATTCGGAAATGCATTTAAATTCCTCCTTTTGGCTTTGGGCCGAATCTCTCTTGGCCCATTTACTTTTTCCCTTTGCGGCCCGCTTCGGCCCACTCCCGCGCGCGCCTACGCCCTCCCTCCTCGTGAACCGTTCGATTGAAATTGGACGGCCTCGATCGCATCGCACCTCAGAAGGCGCCGATTGTCTCGTCCATTGTGGACCTTCTGATTGAAATCGGACGGCCCTCGCGTTCCCGCCTCCATGCACCTTTCTCTCTCCCCCTCTCGTTGACAGGTGGGACCCACCTGTCAGCTTCGTCTTCTTCCTCCCCTTGTCTTCTTCCTCGCGCAACCGCACGTGCGTGCGCGACCCGCGTTTTGCACCGGCCGCACCTGCTCCTGTCCCGCACGTCGCTGTCGTACGCCGCGTCACCTCCGGCCTCTGCCGCGCCCGCTGCTACCACTACTTCCCGTCCCATTGCCTCCTTTTCCCATGCTGCACCCGTCCTCGCCGCCGAGAAACACACCGACCTCGTCCCCCTCTCTCAGGCCTCCCCGCGCCTATTTAAGGCAAGCACCGAGTGCCTCGCCTCCTCCTCTCTCTTTCCCCTTCTCCCTCGCCCTCTCTCGCTCTCCTCCAGCCGCAATCGAAGCTTCTCGCCGTCGGCCGCTGAAGAACGCCACCACCTTTTGTGTCGCCTCCGAGCCTCCTCCACCGTCATCGTCGTCACCTTCGGGTTCACCACGCCGAGAGCTGCCTCGTGTGCACCTCCCCTTCCACAGGAGCCCACCGGAGCGTCACCGCCGCCTTCGACCGTCGCCGCCTCAGCTTTTCGTCCTCGCCAATGACCATCTTGTGCCGCCGCGTCCACGAGATTGTGAGCACCAGCATCGCCACGTCTCCCTCTTCGCAAAGACGCCCTCGCCGCCGATCAACTCCCGGCCAAACGCCAGCGACCATCAAGCCCCGAGCGCCGCCGGCTCGGGTGCTGACGTGGCTGCCACCTAGCGCCACGTGCACGCCACATCATCGGCCACGTCAGCCCTTTGCTAACACTGCTGACCCAGTCAGCGCCGACGTGGCATTTCTGGGATTCCCCGTTGAAAAATAATTCGGCTGGAAATTGAAAACCTGCGCTGACGTCAGCTAGCGCAATAAATCCCTTTTTCTTTAGAAAAATAATTCCAAAAATCAGGAAAATCCCCTTTTCTTGATTTTCATACTTCTGGAGGCCGTAACTTCTTCGTTCGAACTCCGATTTGAGTGATTCAAATTTCTAAATTCATCTAAAATCCTCCTCTTGCTGTTAGTGCTAATTTGGTATTTATTTGGTATTTATTTGGAGTTGTTTTATTTATTTGACTTTGTTCGAACGTGTAGATTCCGGCATTTCGGAAGATTTCTCGGACCTGACGACCAAAGCACCTCAACTCTTCAACAAAGGTAAGTCGTAGACCTTTGATCATATAGAACCCCTTTTACAAAACTATATTGTTTGTTATAAACATGCATTACTAGTTTTATATTAAACAATTTCGGAGTAGATAATTGCCTAATTGATATATGCCCCCTTGAAAAATTGCAAATGACATGTACTCTTGAATGACATAAATCCTTGGACACCCTAGGATGGGTTATTTTAGTTGGACGTTGATAAACTACCAACAGGGGTATCGTATTATGCTTAGCCATGCTATAGTTGTATGTTGGGACTCATGATCACATACTCGTATGAATAAACATGACTAAAGGAATTATGGAATTGTGGCGTGGCAATTGTTATTAAAAGATGTTGTGCCATGGCAAGTATTGTCATCTCTCCGGGTTAAACAAAAATGATTTATACTCGGGCGAGTGTGCGGTGGTGAAGTTGGGTGCGAAAGCACATTGGGATGCGGATAGTCTCGTCTAAGCAAATCACTAAGGACTTAACCTTGTACGCCATTGTTTCGGGTCATACCGTGCAACCTCATGTCTAGACTGGGATAGATCTGACCAACTAATTAGCTATGTTTTGATTCGGTTTTGCTTTGGTTGAGAATGACGCAAGAGGGGGCCCGTAACGGCGAATCCTTAGTGAGCAGAACTACGTCAAAGTAGAACTTTGTAAAGGCCTTGTCACGTGCTCTAGACTGCTTACCTAAGGTAGTGAGCAATGGTATCGTCGGGTACCAAACAAACTAGAGAAGTCGTGTCATGTGGGTAAAGTGCACAACCTCTGTAGAGTGTAAAAACTATTCGGATAGTTGTGTCCCCGGTTATGGACATGCTTGGAGCTTTCACGCAAGGGGTAGAGTTTTTCATCAAAAATGGTGGAAATGATGGTTTGGGTGGAATGATTGAGAAGTTCACTTGTTTTCTAGGAAACTTGTTTACTTATGTATTAAATCTTTTAAATTGTGCTTTTACAATCTACTTATTGTATGTACTGTCAATACTGCTTCTGCAAAGTAAACATAAAGCTATCCTTATCAAGCCTAGCATGAATAATAATTGCATACATTTCTCTGCGGCTTGCTGAGTATATTCAAAGTACTTACGGCTTTATGCCCTCTAGTTTATTAGTCACTGAAGAAGACCTAGAAGCTTGAAGCTCTATGAAGAGGAATACTTCGAGAATTATACGAACTAGGTCACGTCCTCCACTCAATTGCCTGTGGGCATGTCGAATGGCCACCATGAGTTATTTTTGGTTCCGCTGCAAGTTATCTTTTATTGTTAAGCCCTGCGTGGCAAACTCTATAAGACTTGATCATAAGGTCCTTTTGTTACTAAGTAATATTAATTTGTCCGCTTCATCGTAATTTTTTTGTAAGGTTATGATTACATCTATGTTGTAACTGTGCGAGCTAGCTACTGATCTGGGACTAGTTCAGAATGCACAGAAGGTCCCGGGGTTACATACCCGGGGTACCGACATTAGTTATCGTTAATTGCCGTCAATTGTTGCTAAATGACATCAAACAAGCCACCATTTGCCTCATGGGCATTTAAGATATTTCCCAACTCAGAAGCACCAGCCTACCTAAAAGCTAGATTGCCAAATACTAAACTTCTTTAGCTCAGTTGTTCTGCCCTGTAGCCCAGTCGGAAGCTACTTTTGCATCCATGCCAAACACACCCTTAGGCTCCCCTAAATAGTGCAACTTCTTGGACATCTTTTGAGCTCCCTTTGTAAGCTTAGGCCACTTTTCCTCCGGCTTTCGAGAGAAGCCAGCTTATACAGTTCCCCAAAGAGATCATGTTTCCATTGTAAGCAAATCTAATAATTTAGGAAAATGTTCATATAACACCCTAAACTTTACTCAAAAGTCCATCCAGCACTCTGAACTATGAAATAAGACATTTGACACCTGAACTTTGCAATCTGGTTCAAATAACACAATGACCCAGTTTCCCGGGGTGGTATTGCCCATGTGGCACGATGAGTGGACAGTTTTGCTACGCAGGATGACATGTTGGCTAAGTTGGGTCAATGACAAGTGGGGCCCAAAGGGGTTTCTCCCCACCTAGTTACCATCTGCGCTTCCACGGCTGCCGCCCCTGTAGTTCCTTCCCTCTTTGTTTTGATTTGGGGGGAGAAGGCCCTAGGGCCTCACCTGTCATTCACCTAAACTTGACCAGCGTGTCATTTTATGTGGCAAAATCGTCCACTCATGGCGACACGTGGACAATACTACCATGCGAAACTGGGTTAGTGTGTTATTTGAACTAGATTGCAAAATTTGAGCGTCAAATATCTGATTTCATAGTTCGGGGTACCGGACGGACTTTCAAACAAAACTCGGGGTGTTATACGGACTTTTTCCGATAATAAATATCTTCATACACGAACATGACCACCTATTTGTACTTTGTTTCCCCCCTGTTTCAATATATGATTGCCAAGCAGCTTCCCTCCTCTGGTGCTTGAACGTTCAAAAAAGAAACACATGACACCTATTCCTTGCAAGAGAGTCTATTTCCCCCTTCAAATATGGAGTAGAGTCTATTTCCCCCTTCAAAGATGGAGTAGAACCTCTTCTAGTCGCGTCAAAACTTTCACTGGTACATGTACTTCTTCAAGTCGGCATCAACTAATATCAAGCAGTATGGTCGCTGAGCACAGTGATGCAAATGATGAGCCCTTCTCTTTTCCTGATACTGTTACCAACAACAAGGACACACACAATCCGTCGGGTCCCCATCAAAAGCCGCTTTCACTTGCTCTAGGCACTACGGTGCAGCTTTTTGCAAAGCTTTTTTGATATGTTCTTCTGTCAAAAGGGTTTCTTTTACCCATCGTTGCCATGATGCAGCACAGGGGTGTGATCTTATCTTTCCTGCTTTTCTCATATGGCAGGCCACTGTTGCACGTAGTTGCAGCTAAGCTTGTACTCCACCCTGGGGAAACTGACAGCTCGATCTTACATGGCAGCGGCCACAGGAAGGCTTGGTGTGCATGCGTTGGTTTCTTCGGTTTGGAAGCTGCTCGTTTTCTGAGGGATGGGTGGCAGCCAGTGACGGAACCAAAAGTGGAAGCATTGGGTCACATGACCCTACTGACTTTTACAAATCTTATTAAGACCACGTAGAATTAACATATAACACTGGGTAAATAAGTAATGACTTTTAATAAGACTGACTCTAATGATATTAATTCATGGATCCGCTCCCAGTGGCAGCAGACGAGCAGATGCATGCGTGCGGAATGGAGTGTGGCACGGGTGAAGTACAGTGGCTGTCAGCTGGGGAGTAGTGCAGACTGCAGAGTGGAGACTGAAGACAATGCCAACTAAGTAAATCCATTTCACTTTCACTCTTGAGGAAACGTGTGACGATGATGTGTGAGGTATCTTTGGATTGGCTTACATGCATGTGACCTGATATACCATGACCTTTTTTTTATTGATAAGCTAGCACCACAATGCTTATGTTTTCCTAGAACTGTATACCTTTTGTTTGCCCTAGTATTACTGTATAGAAACAACTAGCAAGATTATAGGTGCCACGCGTTAGTTCCGAAAAACAAAACTTTTAAATGAAGAGAAGAAAGAAAAGAGAGACGGCTTCATGGCGCAACAATGTCCCATTTTCTAATCTTTGAAGGAAAATTGTTGGATTTAATATGGGCTAGGCCCAACTTTAATTCTAATTAATTCCTGGAAAATCCCAAAGGCCCATGTGCATGTGCTAAACCTTTTTAGTCCCATATGGAGAGTTAAAGGGGAGTTACACTAATTTATAAGGTGGAACGTGGGAGTCCTCTTGTGGAATTGGAGAGAGCCAATACACGCGCGCGCTCGCTCGCCTCGCCGAGCCTCGCCGTGCCGTGCGTGTGCGCGTACACAGGCGTGTCGGGTGCGTGCGCATTTTTCTTTATCTATTCGAAAATCGAAACGCACCGATTCGCAATAAACGGCTGGCGATAATTGCGACTGTTTCTGGTCTCTTCATTTTTGCAATTAAAAGAACAGTGCACTGATTGGCCTCTTGACTAGGCAGTAACGGCTGCTGTTACTAGTGAGTAATGGCGACCGTTTCTGGCCTCTTGACTAGACAGTAATGGTTGCGGTTACTAGTAAGTAATTGTGACTGTTTCTGGTCTGGTTGTTATATATAGTCATTATCTGGAACGGAGTGGGGTTCTCCAATTCTCTCCACGAAAGACACCACGCTTCTTCGCTTTGTTGTTGTCTCGGCGATCTCCATCCGGCGAGGCGTGTCTTGTCATGCACGGGAGAGCAGGCCTCCGAACCTCGTCCTGAAAGCTTGCACGAGCAAGGGCGAATAAGGTTTTGGGGAGCGTTCGCGCGGCCGCCACGCTTCCTCTCCATTCGACTCTCTGCTACGTCTACAACCGTACGACTACTACCACGACGTTCACTGCACGACTACTTACCACTACGCCATGACAAACGACGATCTCACAAAGACTCCTGCTGCCGCTTCTTCTTCCACTACTGCTGCTCCTTCCACTGGATCCGGGTATGTCTATTTCATATGTATTGCTTGGTTAGTAATATTACTAGTTGTTACCTTGAACACTGTGATACATATGCTAGTTTCTGTTCTTCTGGATATTAGTATGTCTATAGTGTTCTTGCTTACTTGCTTTGTAAAAGTGGCTAGAATATTCATCATGTTTTATCTACTATATTTCTGGATTAAAGTAATTCGAAAAATGCTCTTATTCTCATCAAAAATAGGTAAAATACCAGTGCAAATGGTATGGTTTTGAAGAAAGGAAACGTATCCTATGCAATCACCCTTCGTCTCGTTATTGCGGGTGTAAGCAGTGGGTAAGCGGTGCAGCCTGCAATATCAGAATTCCGTGATGACACGAAATCAACAGAGAGATAAAATCCACAGGCGACGAGATGAACAGCTGAATCCCAATGGCTTTTCCTGGTGCACCGATCGAGCTGTAAAGGCAGCATCTAGTTCGCTTTCGAAGCTAAAGCGGGATGCGCACATCGCGCGCGTGCTTCCATCCTTCAACCTCACAACACCAACCGAAAAAAAAAGAGGAGAGAGAAACGCAAGACAGATCTGTCAACTTGACACAGCCCAAGCTCTAAACACGACACAAATTTCTCAAGAATGTACAAGAAACAACTAACACTGTGTCGACGAGGAGTCGATGACCATATGATTATGAACACACCATGATCCAGGCACACTATGCACGCATCCATGCATGCCACACGATCTTGCATTGCGTCTTGTAATGAATTCACTGGTGTTTATGAATTAGGAGTAATGCGTGGTCAGGTAGGTGTTGCTAGTCGTGCTCGTGCGGTCTTTGCCTGGCGAGGTGGAGCCAGACGCGGCGGAACGCTGCGACGACGGCGCGGTGGTGCTCGGCGGCGTTGAGCGCGAGGTAGCACGCGAGCAGCTCCTCGAGGTCCTCCGACGACCGGATGTCATTGGCGACCACCATCTCCGCCATGCTCTCCGCCAGCTCCCGCTCCGGGTCCGAGGACGCCTTCACCACCACCAGGCTCTCGTACAGCCACCGCCGCCGCCTCGTCGTTCCCCCGTGCAACGACGCCGCCGCGCCCTTCTCCTTCCGGGCATTGTTGTTGTCGGGGCCGCGCCGCCGCCTCCTGCCGGTCGGCTTGACGTGGAACCCCCGCGCCCTGGTCGACGGCGTCGTGGCAGCCGAGGTGGTGGTGGTGCTGCTACCAGCGTTGTCCGAATACGGCTCGTCCGTGGCGCCGGGCCTCGTGACGATGGGCCGCAGCTTGAGCTCCGGCGACGCCGGCGGCGCGTCGATCCCGTCGAGCCTGTCGGGGCGGCGGTGGAGCACGTCAACACGGACGTCCAAGGCCGTCTCTTCGTCGCCGTCGTCGCGCCGGGCGATGCATCGGAGCCCTCCGTCCGGGCGCGCGCGGTCCTCGCTGGGGAAGTAGTAGGAAGCTCTGTTCGGGGAGTAGCCGGCGCACGCCGCCGGTGTCTGCGACGGCGCCGTGGGCCGCTGGCACTGGTTTCTCGGTCCGTCAGCGCACACGGCCGAGGTGGCGACTGCGCCGGCGTCCCCAGTGGCGGCGGCTTGGTTTCTGCACGCGGCGCCTGATCGCTTGCACTTCCTCCTCCTGAGCTTGTGGAACCAGGAGGAGGCTGGCATCGCGTGGGCTGGACACACAGAGACACTCTGTTTGCAGCAGAGACAGCGTGTCCGTGTTGGTGGTGCAGTGCAGCTGTTGATCACCTTGGAAAAAAGTTTGCAGTGGCCGGCTAGCTGCTGGAGGTAGTTGAGGAGGCGAGTTATATAAACTGCGAATGTTGCAGCGAAGTCTAGCTTAATTCTGAGGTGTCAGAACAAGAGGTGGATCGTTCGGAGTGTGAACTGATACTAAATAGTAGTTTCTTTGAGGCGCATCCCATGTATATATTGCCGGTATGGGTATGGGTATGGGAGACAGGGGTTGTAGAGGTCAAAGCTATGGTCTACGGCGAATCATTCTTACGCGAGGGGCTGCTGATTTGCTCCCATAGGGTGGGAAGAAAAAGTGGTATCGTCGGTTTGGTTTAAAATTATTTTAATTATAGTTATTAATTGGTTAAATATTAAAGTGAGTCAATTTATAATAAAATTGGATTATACCGGCTCGGCTCAATTCTAAATATACTTCTAAATTATAAATAAAATAATAATAAATCAAACTATATTATTTTTCAAAAAAAACTTGGTTTCAAGAAAAACTCGGTAAAACGAGTGCATGCTCGATGTGCACCCCTGCTCCGATCTTTGGAAAAGTTTGGGTGTGCGGGCAGGTGGGGCAGGCTTTGTCGCGTTCAAGAACCAGGGCTCCAGCGCCGCGTAACGCCACGAGCTAACGCGACTGGCATGCCACGGCTAAATAGACTGATAGGCTAGAACTAGTAGCAGCAGCGGTAGTAAATTTTCGTATCTCTTCACAGGCACAGCACACCACACACCCGGGTGTCCAAAACAAGTGAACACCACCTCATTGCTGGTCATAGTAACAAGCTTTAATGCCACGTACGTACGTTGTCCCTTCATCCCTTGTCTGCATCATCACGAGCAGAAACAGCACTACATCAGCATGGATCGCTCACGCCAGGACGCACGTACGCGGCGGCTAATAGCTAGTGATGCTCATGGCCGACCCGATCCATTGCTTGAGGACTCGTTTCAGGCCATACAGTGATTTAATCAAACAAAAAATATTTTCTTCTCTTGTTCTTCAGCCACAAAATCATTTATTATTGTATATAAATCTTCGTTAAGGAAATCAATCTTTACATCCTTTTGATATACATAGAGTTTGTATACAGCATTTAGTGCTAAAAGCACTCAAATTGTGGGTAGATGAGCTACCGGAGAGTATATGCTAAAGTAGTTTTCACCTTCTCTTTGCATGAAACCCTTAGCCACTAAACATGTTTTGTATTTTTCTATAGTACCACCGGGTCTTTGCTTTTTCTTAAAGATCCATTTGCAGTCCACTGGCTTGCATCCAGATGGAAGGTCCGTAACCTCCTATGTTCTGTTAGCTATGATGGAATCCATCTCACTACAGACTGCTTCCTTCCAGTACTCCACATTTAGATATACGTATGCTGTGAAATAGTTTGTGGTTCATCATCCACAAGGTAGGTGACATAGTCATTGCCTAAGGAATTTTCAGTTCTTTATCTCTTACTCCTCCTCAACTCCAATTCAGGAGTCATGTTTTCCGTACTAGAAAGAATAGAGTGTTCTAATGAACCGTTAGGAACAACGATTCATTAGCTCTCATCGGAAACATATTCTCAGAGAAAGTCACACCATGGGATTCCATGATGACATTTGTAACCATGTCACTCACCTCGGATTTGATCACTAGAAATATATAAGCCATGTTGTTTTTAGCATATCCTAGAAAGACACAATCAACGATCTTAGGATCAAGCTTTCTTTTCTTCGATAATGACACATACACTTTTGCAAGGCATCCCTGAGTACGAAAAAATGATAAGTTAGATTTCCTTCATTTCCATCTTTCGTAATGTGTTTCCTCTTGATTACGAGGCGGAACCATATTTAGGACATAATTAGCTACGAGAACTGCTTCACCTCACCAATAATTCGATATACCTGAACTCTGTAACATGACATTGACTAAATCACAAAGAGTTTGGTTTTTTCCTTTCGACTATTCTATTTGATTAGGGTGGGTATGGTAGAATAATTTCATAAAATTATTCCACTTTCTTCACAGTATTGAGAGAATTCCGAATAAACATATTCACCACCTCGGTCCGACCTTAACCGTTTGATTTTCTTTTCCAGTTGGTTTTCCACATCGGCTTTAAATATCTTAAAATGTTTAATGCTTCAACTTTTTACTTAAGTAAGTAAAGATAGCAACACTTAGTTACATCATCTATGAGAGTAAGAAAATATCGTTTGCCACCTTTAGTTAATATTCCATTCATCTTACATAGATCAGAATATATTAGCTCAAGTGGTGAAGTGTTTCGCCCTTCAACACTATGGAAAGGTTTTCGGGGTTGCTTAGCTTGCATACATACTTCATACTTAGAACTTAAAGCCCTTTTCATAATTATAACTTAGAATTACACTCATTTTGCTTAACCACACAATGACTTCAAAGTTAACATGGCACAATCGAGAATGTCAAATATTATGAATTTTATTGCAATGGAAAATATAAAAAATATTTACATTATTGAAATCAAGAATAGATAAATGGAACATGCATCCACTGTCATAGCCTTTGCCCATGAAATTAACAAATTTGGTCAAAATGACCTTATTAGACTAAAAAACAAGCTTTATTCCTTGCCTACATATCATAAACCCACTCAAAAGATTATGAGTCATTGTAGACACGTACAACACGTATTTTAGGATGAGTGTCTTGCCTGAAGTGAATTTCAGGCAGACTTGTCCAATCCCTAGTACTGTAGCAATGGTACCGTTCTCTATCAGGATGGAACCACCACCTTGCCCTGAAATAAAGAGAAACATGATCGATCAACACATATATATCCAGTTGCAACTATATCAATCCACCAATCAATAGATGGACTTGCCATAAAGGCCTGAAGTGCATACCCATCTGAACTGGAGCTAGCAAGTGCGACATTGGTTTCGGCCTTGTAGCCTTTATGCTGACTAGGAGAAGGACCATTGCCTTTACGATTGCGACAGTGATTGGCTTTATGACCAACCCCTCCACAAAGGTAACGTACAATTTCTTCCTTCTTCATTTTCTTGCTTTTGAGCTTGTTTTGGGGTTGTTTCTTGAACTTATTTTTCCATTAACTCCAGCATTCTTGATCTCCACCTAATGAGCTTGAACTTGAGTCTTTCCTTCATTGTCACCGGCTCTGTCACACTCTTCGACATTAATAGTAGCTGACAACTCAGTGAGAGTTTTGCGCTCCTTTATATGTCGACGAGCAGTCATAAAGTCACGCCACGAGGATGGGCCAGAATGACATTCATTTGAAATTTCTCTGATAGGATACAGTCGTACCGACTGAAGTCACGTACATGGAGGTGAAGCTCATGGAGCTGCTCCATCACCAACCACCCCTCAACCATCTTAAAGTTCAAGTAAGTAGCAGTTATGAAGGATTCATTCCCACTATCCTCTTCGGAATATTTCTCATTAAATTAATCCCAGAGTTGTTTAGCATCTTTCAAGTTAACATAAACGTCGAACAACCGATTGGGTAAGACAGCTAACAAATGAGCTAAGGCTAAATTATTCACATTCCCCCATCTCGCCAAAGTTGCGGTTTCAATGGGAACACTGGAGGATTCGAAATGACCCAAACACTACTACAGAAAAGGTCTTCACAAACGGTTAAAAAATGTCATCACAGATGGTTTCATGAGCCGTCCGAGTTTATAGGTCAGTAATAACACGAGGTCATCACAGACGGTTTTTGAACCATCTATGGTGCAGACTATCACAGATGGTTGGTAGATGAAACCGTCTGTGATAGTTCACTATCACAGACGGTTTGTAGATTAAACTGTCTGTGAGAATTGATGTATCACAGATGGTATTTCCTAAGGAACTGTCTATGATATTCTTTTGTATTACTAAATCTATTTCTGTTTATTGGCTAGCCTCAGAAAATGCTAACCATGCCCTCTGAAACAAGCTGAAACATAACAAGTACATGTATACATCCAATTCACATTCATTTCAGAAATAAGCACATCCAATTCACATTCATTTCAGAAACAAGCACATCCAATTCACAAATCAATTAACTAAAAATTAACCATTCATGTACATTTACACACATGTACCATTAAATTCAATTTACATTGTGGAACTTCCTATCTGGATTTATGACCTTATGGTTCAAGAATGCCGCAAACTGTCCTCGAATGTTTATGAGCTGACCCTGTTCCAACGCAGTTGTATCGATGCTCGCAACCTATCGATAGGAAGATTAAATTTGTGCATATATAAATTGATAAGTATGAAATAATTATTGCAAGATTGACAAATCTGAGGATCATTGATCGTTACGGAATCGACGAGTAGTGCCATGTTGTGGCAAACATAGTATCCATAGGTGTTGCCCGGCGATTGCTGGTGGCACTATAAAAATAGAATTGGTTAGTTTGAGAGACATTACTACGAAGTGTTATATAGGATTAATGTGTACTAGTGAATACCGGAAATTTTAGATCGTGTCGCAAGGTCCCTCCCTTGTATTTCCCTCCAGAAGCATAGAACACGATGAACGAACTACATGATTCCAAAAAGTTAGTCTTAGCCATTGCAAAGGAAGGAAATACTATAATAGAATTATCTATAGAGGAAATGTGTTTACCTATCGATTAATTGTCGGATAATTGTGAAATCGTGTTTGGCACGCTGTAGGGAATCAAGGTATATTATCTTGTTCTGTTTTGGTATAATTACAATTAGAATCCAGTGGAAGCTACATATGTATGTCGCTATGGTCATTAAACCTATGTTCGTGTTGCTTATAAAATACAAATCAACAAGTATAGCCACTAGTGTAGCACTTACTCCTGGTTGTAGGGCAAAAGTCGATGAATTTTGCATTCTCCTTGATGTTTTCCAACGAGACCAAGTGTGGGTCGAGGAAACCTACCGATGAATTCCTTAATTCGGCTTTAGAAATCATGTATATATATATATACAAAAGCAAGGAGTTATATATAACATTTATCGGTATTACACGAACGTTGACCATGATTGTACACACTTACAGTGTCCAGCATCGCATGAGTGAGGCATCGAGGGCGTTGAGGTTGATGAGGAAGAACAAGTCCTCGAAGGTCACCCTGAAGACACAGTCTTGAACCATGTGGTTAAGATGATCCTTCTTGAACTTGACGTTGACACCCGAGCGTCGTTGTTCATCTGCCTTTTTGGCCTGTTCCATATACCATAGATGTAATCTCGTGCAAGCCATTAGGGCTAGAAATGAGCCGAGCCAAGCCGGCTCGAGCCAGGCTTACTCAAGCTTGAATGGAATAGAGGCCCGGCTCGACTCGTTTAAGAAATAAGCTAAAAGCTGGGCTCGGCTCGGCTCGGTAGCAGGGCTCGAGCTGCTTGCGAGCCCTCGCGAGCCAAGACACGGGACACACGATGCTGTGCATAGGACCAGCCCGGTGATGAGCAGAGCAATGGGCGAAGGACGAGCGACGACAGGACAGAGGACATGGGTGCTGCGAGCTTATGGGGCCATGGTGGCGTGGCGGACGGAGCGACTTGGAGCTAAGGGCCGGCGGCGTGGAGGACGTGGGTCTCGAAGAGGCAAGGAACCACCAATTACAAGCAAGAGGCGTCGAGAAGGGCATCTGCCACAGCGACGAGGAGACGCCAGCTGCCATGAGAAGGCAGCACCATCAAAGAGGAAGCAGTTGAAGAACATCATCCACACATACAAAACACCAATCGCAATATGCAACCGAAAAACATCATCCACATCCACATGAAC
Organism: Ampelocalamus luodianensis; assembly: GCA_036346255.1. NCBI lineage: Eukaryota > Viridiplantae > Streptophyta > Magnoliopsida > Poales > Poaceae > Ampelocalamus > Ampelocalamus luodianensis. Next base: position 27,216,289 of record CM070622.1, read on the forward strand.
CACATCTATGAAGGGCGGCGCCGAGGAAGCTCTTGCCGGCTGTCAGCTGTGGAAGGGGATCACGAAGGGCGCCAAGACGGCACAGGACCACCGAGGAAGCCTCTGCTGGGCTGGCTGTGGAAGAGGAATCACAACGGGTGAGGGGGCAGGTGGAGCTGGGTGAGGAGGAGAGGGAGGCGGAGGCGACGGGTGGAGCTGGGCGAGGGGGAAGGGGAGGGGGAGGTGGCGGGTGGAGGAGGTGAGGCAGGTAGGGCGGAGGTGGAGGGGAGGCGCGGTGGGCGGGGCGAGGGGGAGCCCAGGAGCCTAGGTGGGGGAGGCGAAGGCGGCGGGTAGAGGTAGAGCTGGGCGAGGGGGAGGCAGTGGCAGACGGGTGGAGGAGGCGAGGAGCGAGGTGAAGGTGGAGGAGGCAAGACGGGTGGGGAGAGGGGAATTTGGGAGGATGTATTGTAGGGAGAATTCGTGAGACGATGATTGCGCAATCAACAAGAATGAGCCAATTTGGCTCGCGAGTGGCTCAAGCTCGGCTCGATTTTCACCAAGCTGAAAGCTGGGCTTGGCCCGGCTTGAAAAATCATGAGCTCGAGCCGAGCCAGCTAGGCTCGCAACGAGCTCGAGTAGGCTCGTGAGCCTCGAGCTATTTTTCCAGCCCTACAAACCATTCCTAGGGTAGGGTGGTGCTCTACCGTCTCGACCAACGGCTCCACGAATCGTAGGTGATGTTGACCCGTTCTCGTGCAACTATTCTGACCGTTCTCCGGAATACAGACGCTGCTCGGTGAGGATTGATAGGGGTCCCAGACTCATCGACCTCCGTGATGGTAAATCGGCCCCCGGGCCTTTTCGATATTCCTCTTCTTCCACCACGCTTGGATATTCCAGAGGACGACGCATCAGACACATGAGGCGACGACAACGAAGAATGAGCGAAGACATCTTCACAAGAAATAGAAGTTCTAACACACATGAACATATTATCATAAGATTCGATCTCTATGTGTATGGGTATACACACCAATTAATAATAATTGGGATATGTAGGAAAGAAATTAGGACCAATACAGTGACATAATTGACATATAAACATGTACATCCTGCAAGTCATTTAAAAGGAATAACATGCTCAACACAAACATCATATGAACAAATGAAATCCACATAAAGCTAAGATTTAACATTTTAATATTGCTCTCAGATGTAGAGTAAGCATTCCAATTAGAGCTCAAGTTCAAACCCAATTATCAAAACAATTTCAGTACAAGACTATTATCATCACAGAGCATTCATCTCAAGCCCACCACACCACATTGCAATATATTCTAGTAGCAGTATCAAAACAAATACCATATGAATCACTGACTAGAGCAAATACAAATTCCTAAAACAAGTACAACACCTCATACTACTTAGTGTTTGAACTAGATACCAGCGCAATTATCATGAGTCCATGAGGACCATGACAGATTATTGATAGAAAGAGTGAGGGAAAGGGGCATCGGGGTTGGCAACTCGGCATCGGTTACCTTTGGGTGTCGAGGAGAAGGATGAGCAGGGAGCAGTAGGGTAGCGTCGAAGGGGAGGCGCGCCAGGCTCAAGGGAGGAGGAGGCGACGCGTGCTCAGGGAGGAGGCGTCAGGCTCGAGGGAGGAGGTGCGCCAGGCTTGAGGAGGAGGTGGCGATGGGCTCAGGTAAGGAGGTGTGTCGGGCTCGAGGAGGAGGCGGCGACGGGCTCAGGGGAGGAGAAACTTAATCGTTTGAGTGGGGGGCGCGGGCAAACCCTAGAGTCTGAATATAAATAGGATTGTACATAACAGACAGTTCTAAAGTAGAACCGTCTGTGATACATAATATATCACAGACGGTTCTACTTTATACGGTTCGAAAGTAGAACCGTCTGTGATAGATTGTTTATCACAGATAGTTTGTAGATGAAACCGTATGTGATATTCTTTTGTATTGGTAAATTGTGGAGACCCAACTCTAGGGCACCCGAGAGGACCACTGGAATATCCCAGGAAGTCCATCAGGACCACCCAGGAGGTCCGATAGTACTGCCCAAGGCACCGGTAGGGTCGGGCCTCGGTAGTACCGCACGAGGCTCCGGTAGGACCACTCGAGGTACTACCACCAAAATCTCCCAGGGCCACCTGGTGGTCTAACAAATTCACCCAGGAGGTCCAACAAAACCACCTAGGACACCTTGCAAGACCACCAGGAGGACTGAGAGTGGCCGTGAGGCCTAGGATCACCCCAAGATCATGACCAAACCAAGGGAGGTCATGAAACAAGGGATCACCCTAAGCCCTTTGTGAAAAAAATAAGCTAGTCCCAAGGATCATGAGCTAGCTTCTTACAGAACACAAAGGTGGTGACATCCAACACGCGTACTTGTAATAACAAAATATCAACAAAGTTGTTTACAAAAGCAGCCTTGGGCCGAAAATAAAATACAAAGAACAAAAGGGCGATGGTCCATCAGTACACCACAGACAACTGATTGGAGGTACAACCTAGCCACTTTGGTCCTCTTCTTCGCTGCTAAAGTCTTCTCATGTTAAAGATTGCATTGAGCAAGAGTGAGCACAACAACCGTGCTCGCAAGTCACACCCATGTATTAACAGAATGATATGCATAAATGGATATATCAAAGGAAGGCTGATAGGGTTAGTTTGCATGAAGCCAAGTTTAGTTTCAATTACAAGTAATAAGTTCCAACGCATAATACAATAATTAAAATTCATTTTGTAAATCATAGTTTTCAATTGGATAACATCCAACATCAAGATGGTGAAGGATACCCTCCTGTCACAAGGCTTCTCGCCCAAACTCATGGGATAGAAATCCCAAAATCAATTTATCAAAACCTTTTTGAAAACAAAACCAAGTCTAACTTTGAGTGGTCTTTGCCAGCACGTCCATGACCGTGGACACGGCTATTTGAATAGTTTTCACTCTGCAGAGGTTGTACACTTTACCCACATGACATGATTTCTTTAGTTTGTTCGACACCCGTCGATGCCACCTCTCACTACCGAAGGTAAGAGGTCTAGAGTTCATGACAAGGCCTTTACAATACATCATTCCACCGCAGCCCCTCCTTCCTAAGGTTTCGCTTCCATTGGATAGAAATCCACTGGAAAAGCCCCCTCTTGCGCCACTAGGAAACATAGGTTATAAAAGACTATAGGCCATGAAAGACCTCCCACACATCAAAATGGAACAACCGCGGTAGATCTTTGCAGATTAATTGGCCAGGTCCCACGCCCCATTCTGGAGACATGTGGTTGCACGGCAAGGCATAACCCATTATAGGCATAGCAAAGGGACGCTCAAAGGCCGGTCCTTAAATGACCAGGGCGACTTCCACTAAACCCATGAGCCTCAACTCTACCCAAGTTGAGCTCGTGCATGAACATGCACCAACCAAGCAATCAATTCGCCCCAGACCAAATCAGTTTTCCTTTTATTTTGTTTTTCAAAACACTTATAACACCTCCATGGCAACCCAATGCCATGGTTTAAATCATTGTGTCAGTATTGGTCATTTGGCAATAAGATCTCCCAAATCAAGAATTGATCTAAGCATGGCTAAGCATATAGTTTGCAGTATTCTCTAGTTCATACTAGTGTATCAACTAGGTTTTCATCTATGGTGACAAGGGAGATATAACAATGACAAATCTGGTTGTATACAAGATAACAAGGATAACTAAAGGGTTCCAAAAACAGGGGTTAAACTATTTGTATATAAATATGCATGCAATACTTAGTTGAAACCAACATAATTAATTTGAGCTAATGGGTTCAACATGATCAAGAGCATGACTTGCCTTGCTCACAATCCTGTGGGTCTTCTTTTTCAGGGCACTCAGGTTCACTAGTGTCATCACAATCTACACGGTAAAAGAACAAATTCAAACAAAGGTCCAATAAATAACCAAAAGAACTTCAAAAGAACCTCAAAACTAAAACAACAAAAGAACATTTCACTAAGGACATGTTCTTTGGGAGAGGTCTTAACTTACTGGGAGGAGGTCCAGCTAGGGCTATCCTTGTAAAAGACCAGAGAGGCGGTCTTTAGTAAAAGACCCAAAAAGGGTGACCTAGACTGTGGTCCTGGCGCACGGCCAAAAGGTCCAGGGGATGTTCCTCGCACAGAGACCAGGGGAGGAGTTCCTCACATAAGGGCCATAAAAATTCGAAAGAAATCCCAAAGAGGAGGTCCTGGAAGGATACAACTACACATTGTGATGGTAGGAACAAGAGTAGATCATAACACAAAGGGGCTTACTAGGGACAAGGAAGAAATAATAAATGAAGGGGAGGTCGAGGGCAATATTGGCGGTTGAGGCCGATGCCAAAGCTCCAGTGGAGCCTCCAATGGGAGAAACACAACGAGGAAGGTCCCTGGAGGTGTTCTTGGCAGCAAGGTCTCCCCACAAAGCCACTGAGCAAGAGCCAAAAGTGCTATGTGCGAAAAGGTGAGGAAGAAAGGCTACCTGGGCTTATTATAGCTAAAATGAAGAAAGAAAACACTAGAAGCATACGTGTCAAGGATAAGTGTGAAAAATGGGTCAACGGTAGGTGGGTGTCAGGGCAGGTGTCATCACCAATTTGGTAAAGGACAAAAGAAAAGGACAAGGTATGCTGTTACCGGAGGGGACAAGGAAAGATAACAATTGTTCCACCAGGTGACTACATTCAGAGTAAGTAGTCACGCACATAGCCACATTTATTGCAACATGACATGCATTAAGTGCACAAGGTATTTGTGTGGCGGAGAAAATGAGAATGGGTAAGACTGGTAAATGGGACCAATCAAATTTAGAATAATCGGGTCAAAGAGGGAGGTTCTGACCCGCCAAAGAGGTCTTTGAGGAGGTCCGATAGGCTTAGGAGGTCCTGCGGCTAGGAGGTCCTAAGGGGGGGGGGAGAGGTCCAGGCATATAGAGGAGTTCCAGACATAGGGAGGTCCTGACGGTCAGGATCAATAAGAGGAGGTCCTGACTGTTAGGATCTCTTCAAGGGAGGTCCTATGAGCTCAAGAGAGGTCTTGTGAGGAGGTCCAAAGAGCAATGAGGTCCAATGGATGGGGAGGTCCAGAGGAATAAATTTCAAAGGAAGGCCTAGACTTAGAGGCAGGAGGAGGTCCGAGCCACTAAAGAGGTCCAAACCACATACACATAAGAGGTCTAGACCACAGAGAAGGTTTAAACCACACATAACACAAAGAGATAGGCTGAGGGGAGGACTGGTAAGCATATAGGAGAGGAACAACTCTAAGCTCAATCAACTCTAAATGTACCAGGATTTTGAATTGATTGAAGTTTTGTCGTAGTCATTTTAAAACTCTTTCAAAATCTCAAGTTAAGCTTTGAACTCTCATCAAAACCAAATGGTTCTATTTTATTTTGAAACTTTAAAAAGGTTTAGAAATTCAGGGTGTTACATAAATATAGTTCTGTTTATTGGTAGATGAAACCAATTTACATTCATTTCAGAAACAAGCACATCCATTTCACAGTACAAATCAATTAACTAAAATTAGCCATTCAGAACATACATATACACACATTGTTCAATCTTTAAAAATTAGCTCTTCATGATGATCGACACGTATGTAGCTAGTTTTGTCATGTTGTTCTTCCTCGACCCTTATGCTGTTTCTGAAAGAAGGCAACTTGTCAAATTGATTGTATTCTTCCTCGTCCACTACATTCTCAACTCCGACAATCATTATTTTTCATGAAGAACTATGTGGCGCTTCTTATTTGCTTGGTCGATTACATAGAAGAATTAAATAACTTGGTTAGCGAGTACGAATGGTTTATCTTTGTATCCAACATGTTCAAGGTCCACGGTAGTGACGCCGTACTTGTCGACATTCACCTATGGGAGATAGACCCAACGGTACCGAAATAGGGGGATCTTGAAAAGCACGTAGTCGAGCTTCCATATCTCCTCTATGAGCCCATAGTAGGAGCTCCTCAGCCCATCGGTACTAAACGTATCTATGCGGACACCGCTGTTCTGGTTAGTGCCTTTTATATGCTGAGCCTGTGTATAGAATGTGTAACTATTTATGTCGTATCCTTGCCATGTCACAACTGTAAAATATTGGCCCTTTTGTCAATCATGTCATCATATCACTTGACGAGCTCCTAGCAAGTCACTCCTTCAACCATTGGTTGAACCGACTGTTGTGCTGTCTCGTGATCCAAACATCTGGCCGCTCAGGATTCTATTGCCGAAGCACATCCTTGTGTTGGTTGATATACGGGGACACTTCAGTCATGTGTTGCAAGACCGTGAAATGAGTTTGAGCATATGTATCTATATCTAGAGTGATTGCTTTCCTTCTGATGGTCATGATACCCTCGAGTCTTCCCTCATGGTGAGATCGAGGCACACCTATCGGTTCGACCTGAGCCATGTAATCGATGCAGAACTCAATGATCTCTTCAGTTGCATAACCTTCGATGACGCTGCCCTCTCGCAGATATCGATTCCGTATATAGGACTTGAGAATTTCCATGAACCTCTCGAACGGGTACATGCTACGTAGGAACACGGGCCCATACATCTTTATCTCCCTCACAATATGAACAATGAGATGCACCATGATATCGAAAAACGATGGAGGGAAATACATCTCAAGATCACATAAAGTCGTCACGACCTCGTCCTGCAGAGCATCTAGTCCTTCGGGATCGATGACCTTCTGAGCAATTGTGTTAAAGAAATAACACAGCCTCATGATTGTCTCTCGGATCTTGATCGACACAATACTTCTAATTGCAACAAAGAGCATCTATGTCATCAGCACATGCAATCATGAGACTTCATGCCAATTAACTTCAAATCTTCCATCGAAACAAGTTTCTTTATGTTGGCGGAGTAACCGGATGGAACTTTCACACCATACAAGCACTAGCACAGTTTAGTTCTCTCAGCCTTGGACATAGTGTAACAAGCAGGGGGAAGATACGTTCGTCCTTTATCAGTGCTAACTCAGGTCTGATGTCCATATCAACCAAGTCAAGCTATGCGTTGACACCATCCTTTGTTTTGTTATGAATGTTTAGTAAGAGACCAATCAAAGCTCTCACATACATTCTTCTCTACGTGCATGACGTCGATGCAGTGGCGAACTTCTAGGTGCTCCCAATAAGGTAAGTCCCAAAATATTGATCTCTTCTTCCAAGTGTTCTTCTCACGGGTCCTTGATTTATGTTCCTTTCTGAGCACAACATCTAAATCCCTAACCATATAATAAGCCTCTTTTCCGCTTAAATGCATTGGAGCTGAACTGTAAGACCCCAAATCTAGAACTTGGGACCCACTGTGTATATTTGTGCCATTCCCTGGATTAGTAGCTGGCACACACAGTTACATTGTTGATTCAAACACATATCACGAAATTTAAAAAGCTGTTGCATAATATTAAACAAAGCGTAAATATACCTTACGGCTTTTGACTTGCAGAATGGCCGGAATGCCAAATAACTTTCAGAGAACAGGAGCGGAAGCAGCAACAAAGTGTAAGTGTGGAACCCTCACGATATGCCCACCGGCAATCGACTGTTGGCTCGCGACTTAATTCTTGGCCTTCTTGATCTTCAGTCTTGTTCAATGCTCATCATTATCCCTGTAGTGCTTACTGACTAAAAAGAATGTAAAAAGCGAGCATAAGTACACAACCGTACTCGCGAGCCAGCACACAATGCAATTATTTTATATAATTATGCAAGGCTAGTCTAGGGAGTTTTATGTTTCTTTTATTTGCGCAAAGCAATATTTCAATTCAAATACAATGTATTAGATTCAAAAGTCAAGTGAGCAAACATTTTGAATACTTTTAAATAACAACGAGTAATAACATTAGACAATAATTAACAATAACAGGTGGCTGCCCCTGCAGCACACAACAATAGCATGAGAAACCCTTCTCAATACTACCCATCAAGTTTTAAGTTTAAATTCCAAAATGTTGAGTCTAACTCTCGAAAGACATCCCCAAGCGTGTCCATAATCAAGGACTTGGCTATTCGAATAGATTTAACCCTGCAGGGGTGTACCAATGTACCCACACTTCGGACCGTCTTTTTGCCACATGATTAGCACACTTCCAAAGGTATGCTGGCACAGCTAAGTCCTACGAGACGTTTCCAATATTATGTATCAACTACGAGCCGCTCGTATGGATAGAAACCCATACACTTACATTGTAAAGTCGAAAAGACAACTACCCACCCAGGGTAAAGCTTTTCGGACAACTACAATGCTCCCAACACCTTCCCTCCTGCGATCCCTGCGACTCGGAGCCAATACATACCAAAGTACTAAGTCAAGAGAGGTCCCATACACTCTAGTGTGATTAGCACGCAATAATGCTTGGTTTAGTGTAACAAGATGTTCGGTCCTTGTTGACTCAGGCACCAACCATTCACACCCGACAATCACACCATCCAACCAATGTGCACAAGTCTAAATTGTTTTATTTTCATTTTAAGTTTTCTAAATATAATTGCATAGGGTGCTAGATATAACATAATAAAAATAATTTATGTGATCAAGGTTATCGACAAAGTCGACAACCGCCCAATCTACCGGAAACTAAGCATTGCTAAGCATGACACCGAATAAACATAAATAAATCATATAACATCCACCGGGCTCTAATTCACCAGCGGGATTATTAACTTAAGCTGGTGGTAGGGGATAAACAATTTTAGGAAATTCATTCAGTAGGATTAGCTACCTCTAATCGCTAAAATACTTGACAAATAAAGCACGCATACATACAGTTGCAAACAAAATAATAGTTTTGAATATAATAGGATCAATATGATCAAAGTGTTGACTCGCCTTGCTCAATATTCTGATAACCTCGGTAAATAAGCTGATAGTCATCCTGTTCAATGCTCTGACAATCCTGATTCCGGCCTCATTCTGGTTGGGATTGTTGTCCCATTGCAGCTTCAGAGTCTAATTACGCATAATACGTTGGAATCCAAGAGCGACTGAAACAACCAAATGAAATCCAATAAGTTCAAATACATTCAATTAAAAGGAAACTCTTCAACAGAACTAAACATATTTAACGATATCTTGAAAGAAGGAAGTGCTTCAGATGAGACCAAACATGCTCATCTGGAGCTGATGAAGACAATACTGCAGATGAAGGTAGATAAATCTAACAGGGCAAGAGAGAATGTCCACAGGAACATTCCTCGCTGGTTACTGACATGGGAGAGATTCTCTGGTTTAGCTATGACTCACCGATCTGCTTTCTGATAAAAAAGGGTTTTGCTACTGAGAACCGATGACGACGGGCGATACCTAGAGCTTAGATGATAAAGATTTCCCTAATAGGCCACCTAGTACTCACAAGCATTCTGTCTAGGCATTCTATGTTTACATCCACGATGATCATACAGTCAAAATCAATTCTCTTAGTTACTTGATTTGGTCCTGCTATTAGCCTTCTGACAATTCTCGTACTTTCAGATTACTGTTCATATATCTACAACTTCACACTTATGCCTAACAGAACTGCTACCACTAAATTCCATTCAAAACAAACTTCCTATTAGCTACCTCACTGAAGAGACCTAATTGTCCTACATTAACTTTTGCTAGAAAAAGGCATAAGATTTTGTAAAAGGGTTACTCTAACAATACCACCGTTCTTCTAATTCACTATCTTGAATGGCACTACTGTCAGTCATCGAGATTGTTCTCAGCTGGTCTTCAGAAGTTTTTACATATTTGTAGATTTTCAGATTTCGTTGCTATTGTTAGATAATTGCTAAATAGATGCTCAAAGACTAAAAGAGTTTAAGACAATTCTATCTATTGCATTAACCATACTAAAAATCTACTGACAAAACTGAGCATCTTCAGAAAACTTGATCTGATCATTATTTCATCCAAGGATTTCACTGATTTACAAACTAACTTCTTCTCAGATCAAACATACAATTAAGAGTGTTTGAAACCTAGAATAACCCATATCATAATTCAGTTGCTAAGAACTTTTTCTTAAGTGAGTTAAGGGGCAATAACAAATTCATTAGATCACTGACAAAACCAGCTTTCTACAAAAATCTTCTCTGTTTAAAGCTTCAGTTACAGAGAAAAGTTCAGAGATGGAGCTACAGGGAGGCTGCCGACAGCTCGGGCCAGCTTGGAGCGGCAGCGACCGCCAACGGTAGAAGCGATGGCTGCGGCTGTGGATGACAAAAGCGGGACCAGGGTGTCGAGGTGATTCCATGGATGGTGGCTTCACGTCTTGAGGAGGTGGTGGTGGCGGCAATGCATGCAATGAGTCGGGAGGAGAAGTGCACCGGCACTCGGGTGAGGGAGAGAGGAAACTAGGGAGAGCATAAGCAAGAGGGGAGTGGTAGGAACTCACTGACGTGTTTGATGGTGGTGGGGAGGAGCCGAGGTGGCCCGGCGACACAAGCTCGCGGCGGCGTGGCGGGTTCACCGTGGGGGCGCCGCTACGGTGAGAGGGAGCACGAGTGGATGGTCGGGGAGGGCCTTGGAGGGTTCCTGGGTGCTTCACCCGAGAGGAATCGGCCGGGGGTTCGTCGGAGAAGGCGCGGCAAGAGCGACGGCGGGATTGGACGAGGTCGGGGAAGAAGGGCGGCGCATGGTGCTCTGGTGGCTCAAACCTCGAATTGACGAAGGCAACTTGGTCCTCGAGGTGAAAGGCGTTCCGTGGCACGGTTGGACGTCGTCGGGCTTCGCTGGAGCGGTCGGGATGGGGACGAGCTGCTCGGCGGCTTTGGCGGCCAGCACTGGGGCTCGGGTGTTTGGAGATGGATTGAGTCAAGGGAAGAGATGAGGATAGGAAAGGATGAGGTCGGGCACAAGGTGGCTTGAGCGGCGCGAGCGCGAGGAGAGGCCGTGTGTCCCTTGCGCTAGCATGGCCGAGAAGCTGCGTGGCCAGCGCTGGTGCGAGTTCGGGCAAGGGCGATGCCGCTTTGAAGAAAATGAGCCTGGTGAGTGGGGCCCGCCAGGTCAGTGGCAGAGAGGGGATGTGCGGGTCGGACTCGGGTGCTAGCAAACGGGTTGGGTCCAGTCAAGTCCAGAGGCGTGGGTCGGAACAGTCCGAACGGGTTTGGGTCGGGGGTTAGGTTATTGTTTTAAAATGGATTTCATTTTGACCGAAAACAAACTAGTTTGACTAGGCTGCTAAAAATTAGCAATAAATTTCCAAATTTTTTTTATACACACATTTTTCTGAAAACAAAAAGAAACTTGATTTCAAGTCAAAAGTTGAAATTTAAAGCAAACTAAAGAGTTTTAACAAAAGTTTTTTGAAATTCTCACACTTTTATACATTTGAAACACAAACCCTAATATGGGGATGTTACATGAACTGTCCTCCTCTCTGTCGAATTGTTTCTTCATCCTGCGGTATGGATGAGCCCTCCGAAGGAACCTACGGTGACGCATGTACATGGTTTTATGCGAGTGTTTCAGCCATACACTCTCGGTATCGTCTAAAGAGTGAGTACATGCTTTGACCCATTTTGTACTTTGGCCCGATATTTTAGCAAGGGTAGGATAATCATTTATGGTGCAGAACAACAAGGATCGTAAAATGAAGTTCTCTCGTTTATACGCATCCCATACCTGTACCCTTCAATCCACAGTATTTTTAGATCTTCCATCAATGGTGCTAGGTACACATCAATGTGAGGACCCCAGTTTATTCGACTTGTAATGCTTAGCCTTCCATTGACCCTAGCATCACAATTCAAATAAACCAAGCCTCAGGATATGTATACTTCCCAGAAATGCAGTATACACACCCCGTTACAAAATCATGCATCAAAACCATACACGAGAGGTTACACTATCAAAACTACAATTATACAACAGATTGAAATTACAAGATAAAATAACAAACTACACAGCGGAAGCAAAAGCCATAAGATGGCAATAAATAAAAGAGCCAATTAGTGTGCCTTTACCCACAAGGCAACCAACCGGGCCGCCAAGCTAGTCGTCAAACCCGAAGACATCTCACAAAAGGGAAGCCCTTGGGGCTCACCTTCTTCCTCTGCAACAAAAACATTAAGCAAAGCAACTGAGTACAAAAATTATTTTTGTACTCGCAAGACTGACGTGTAAGGGTAACAGAACTATAATTAACTACATGCAAGGTTTATTTAGGTGGAGGGGGCTCTGGACTTACTTTTAGCAGAAAGCAAGTTTTCTTTTGCAATAATGTAATAGTTTGAAGGCAGTTTTAACAATTCAATTTTATTTGCGAAATAACAACGATCTGATGAAGTAGTAACATAAATAAATCCTGGAGATGACCAACCCAATGGCCATCACAACAATAGTATGAACACCCGTTCATACCAACCCATCAAGTTTTAATTAAATGTTGTAGTCTAGTTCTCACGGGGCGTATCCGAGCGTGTCCATAACCTAGGACGAGGCTATTCGAATAGTTTTAACCCTGCAGGGGTGTACCAATGTACCCACACTTTAGACCGCCTTTCCACCAGCCACGGTTAGCATACTTCCTTTGGTATGCAGGCACGGCTAAGTCTAACATGACGTTTTCCAATATTGTGTATCAACTACGAGTCGCTCGTATGGATAGAAATCCATACGCTTACATGGTAAAGCCGAAAAGACAACTACCCACTCAGGATAAAGCTTTTCGGACAACTACCATGCTCCCACCTCCATCCCTCCTGCGACCTCCTGCGACCCGGAGCCAATACACGCCAAAGTACTAAGTCAAGAGAGGTCCCATATACTCTAGTGTGGTTAGCACGCAAAATGCTCAGTACGGTGGCGCAAGTAACTCGGTCCTTAATTGACTTGGGCACCTTTCCAGTCACACCCAAAAGCACACCATCTTACCATTGTGCCCAAGTCCAAATCATTTTGTTTTCATTTTTAGTTTTCACAAATATCATAGCACGAAGGCTGAAAAGGTAAAGATATAATAATTTGTGTGATCAAAGTTACCGACTAAGTCGATAACCGCCCAATTCTACCGGTATCTAAGCATGGCTAAGCATCATATCGTAAATACAAATAAAAGGCCCTAAATCATTCACCGGGCTCTAATTCACCAGTGAGAATAATATTCCTAAGGTAGTGGCAGGGGTGAACAATTTCAGGGCAACAATGCAATGGGATTAACTACCTCTAATCGACAAAATTACTTTGACACAAAAGCATGCATACATACAAGTTAAGCAAAATATTAGACTTGAAAATAATGGGAATGAACTGGATATGATCAAACTGCTTGCCTTTGCCTTGCTAGAGATATTCGACTTGCTGCAGAGGATCACTCTTGAAAATCGACGTCATCTAACGATAAAAACTGCCAAAGCGAAAAACAGCGAATAAACACCAGAATACCAAAAGGATCCAGAAATTAAAAACACAGAAGATAGATTATGAAATTTAGGAACAAAAATTAGCAGATTCGGAGATTATTTAAATTAGATAGGATTTTTTATCACTGTTCTTTCCAACTCACTTATTTTTCACATTACAATAGATTTCACTGTTTGTTTATGAGGATCCAAGCGAAGCTTATTTTTCAGATTAGGTTACTACTACCGGATAATTGTCCAACCAACTAAGTGACTCAGAAACATATCTAACTACTGCACTAACCAAGCCATAATCCTATCGGCAATTCTGAAAGTTGTTATGTTATTGCTATTGAGAACAAGAACTCCTATTTGCTCTTCTGATAGATGGTTGTGAGAGGCTACCAAGCACTTTCAAACAACCTAATTCTCGTAACATGTGGTTTGTAGATTTAGAATGCTCCATTAGCTAGTAAGCTTACCGACGGCTATTTAAATGAAAACTGATTTTCTTTTACATTCACCCAACCTACAACATCATCTTTCTTAACTGAAAACTTCCAACTGACTTCCTACAAATTTCACTTTCAAAATTGATAATCTACTAGAGCAATCTAATAGCTAAACACAGCACAAGGCACTAAAACTTCCTTTACTGCTTAACACTTCAACAAAAGAAATTGGTTGCCCTTTGCTGCTTTCTGAAAAATTCAGAACCACACTAATTTTCAGATTAGGTACTGCTGTTGGACAAGTGCTCAAAGCCTAAAAGAATACAACTACTTGACTTAGCAAAGTCATAGTCTACTGCCAAGATTTATCATCTTACTCCGTTGTCCAACTATCTAGCAAAAGAACATATTTCTAAGCTGGAAAGCTACTGAAATCTAAAATGTCCAACTGACTAAAAGCATTAAGAAAGACTTTGACTACTAGAATTAGTCATGCTAATAACCCTCTAACAAAACTGAATACCTTGATTACCTTAATCGATCATACAACCTACAAAAGCAATAATTTTGAGAACTAAAGACCTACTAGCCAAAGTCCATTCAGATTAGCTATTTCAATTAAGTGACCTAGTGTCATTCACAAAACTTGACAAAGACAAAGATGCCTTGATTAACAAGGGGTTCCAATGTCGACCATAGGGAGCGAGAGAAATGCACACCGAGAGCACAAGGAGGTAGTAACAGAGGTGTCTGCTGCTGCACCTCCAAGCTGTCCTAGGCCGATGCCTCACCTGCTTCGACCATGCCTCCGTCGGGCTTGGGCTGCTGGCGCTGCTGCACTGCTGCACCGCCTTGCGCCAGCCCTCCAGCGCCCTCGCTGTTGCACATGCATGCATGCACCGCACCACATTGCCACTGCTGCCGACGGCCCGCTGGACAGCGCCTCGGCGTCGCGCCCTCGGCCTCCTGCTTGCCGGCGCCGCGCCACAGGCACCGTTGCCATGTGCCAGGCGGGCCGAGCCTCACCCGGGCCACCACCAAGCTGCTGCTCGCCTAAGGTCTTGTCACGGCGCCTCGACTCCCTGCTCATTGGCACTGCACGCCCACCGGCCACCACCATGTCGCCATGGCCACAAGCTCATCGCCTCTCTTTCCAACCAAAGACAAGACACAGTGTCTTCCTTCCTCCCTCCTTGCATACTACTCAAAAGAGCTCGCATGGGAAAACCGATTGGATAAATGGAAAGCCTAGATGGTGAGGATCACCCCGGTATAACATGCATGGGCTGATTTTCAGTTCTTGCTAGACATTGGGAGGAGAGAAGTAGAGAGGAGCTTGTGTTCTTGAAGAGAAGAAAGAGGAAATGAAAGTTCTGTGGAGAGGAGAGATGGCGTGGAGAGGCAGTGGGAAGGAAATGAGTGGCTTTCGGCTGGGGGCAAGAGCCATGGCAGAGGTTTGCTTTGCTTTTGTTGAGTGATTCGGCTGGAGGTAAAGAAATGGTATGGCCTTGAGCATGCTTGGTTGGAAGTAAAAAAAAATGGGTAGTGAGTGGGATGGCAGTGAGAGAGAAATAAAAGAAAGGAAAAAGGCAGTTGGGTGGCTGGGATGTGACGCATGGAAAAATGGCAGTGGGAATGGGAGTTCGGTTGAAAGAAAAAAAGGCAGTGTAGATGTATGGATTTGGCTGATGTTTGACTTGTTGTTAAAAATAGCAAATTAATTCGAAAAATTACGAAATTTTGAAGGTGAGTTACTTAGTTGTTCCAGAACCTAGGAAAAATATTTGTAGACACTGTTCACAAGAGATGTTGTTTGAAAGAGAAATGGGTTAGAGAAATAGCAGGGAAAAGAATAGACACGCAGACGTTTCATCTGCTACTTCTTTTCTCCTCTCGCGTAATCGCTCAAACTGCTATGCATGCGACAACGGATTGTAGAAATGGGTTGGTCGTGCGATGACGATCACGGTGGTATGACATGCATGGCTTGGTTTTGAGTTTTTTTTGATGAGATTTGAAGGAGAGAAGCGAAGGGAGTTAGTAGGAACAGAAAAGAAGGGACACGCAGGCGTTTCACCTGCGGTCGGTCGAACCAGAAAAGAAAGATGATGATAATAATGCATGCATAATGACATGATTTTTGTGATACATGTGAAAACATAAAATCAAAATAATTAAATTTTTAATTGCAATTTTTCTAGCAATTTGATTTAATATTGATTATTATTACTTGATGTGAGAAAATTGCAAAATGTGCTTTAGTTAATTCCTCCATTTATATTTAGAATAATTATACTGAGTTTAGATTTTAAATTATCACTTTCATTCCCGTTTGTTTTATTTATCTATTAGGTTAGTGTTTTAAATTCAAACCCAAAGTTGAACATGCAAATTAATCAGGGAACCAATTAAGCTCCAAAAATTCCAGAAAATCCAACAAGCACGTCAGAGAATATATAATCCAACTAAAATATTCCCAAACTTGAAACCTATTTACTGCAACAAAAAGTTTTAAAGAGTCCAAAATTTCACAAATGCACATTAGATGCTTAACTAATCCAACTTAGGGATTTTGAGCTGTTACAAATCTACCCCCCTTAAACAGAATCTCGTCCCGAGATTCCGGTAGTTCGGAAGTCGGAATGAAAGGTTGTGGCAACCTAGTTGGGTTTGGTTACGGGGTCACTTTTCGGATCTCGACGCGAACCGAACTCAATTCCGAATCCAGAGAGGTTCTTCAGAAGTTTTAGATTCTAAAGTGGGAAGCTTTGTTAAAGGATTTCTAATGTCCCTTTAATAAGTGTTTCCTAAGTGGTTCTTTTCAACTCTAAACGAAATGCACCATCTGTTGTCTTGATTTCCTTCAGAGATAGTGCTAGAAGATCACGACGCAGTATCCTGACGTTGCTGCTACATTTTTCTTTCCATTGCTTTGTTTAATCTTTCCTTTCTTGATTCGAAGATAATATGACATCACGCTTCCCGTCGTCTTCTGGTAGTACGAAGGACTCTGCTCCACTCAGTCGACCGAAAGGGGCATCGACCGATGGAACGGAAAGACTGGTTAGATGGTAATCTAGTATCTACACAAGGATTCAGTGCAGAAAGGAGAAGGCAAGCAAGGTTTAAGGTGGTCCTGTCTAACCTCACTTATCTGGTTCTATTGGCTTGGCTGGGAAAGGAAATGCACAGGATGAATGCACGAGGGGATGCAGGTGTGCAAATTAGTCCTAAGGCAAATTTTAAATTTTAACTTTTGGGTTAGTGAGAGTGCAAATGCTTATGTGCTTCTTGTTTTATGCAACTTGAGTAACATGACATGCTTAAGTTAATTTAGAAACTATATGCATGATCAAAGTATAGGAATCAAGATGCCTAATAAGTATTTTGAGGTATCTTCTACCCCCCTTAAATATTTCGGTACATGAAAGATAAGTTGAGGAAAGAATGGGCATAAGGTGAGGGAATGGCACTGTGTATGCAATTTAATTCTAGCATGTACTAACTACTCCAAAAGGTTCCGACATAGTTGCTATACATGCCGTCCGTAGGCGATGTGCTACTATTTGGAACAAAGAGAGCAAGTGATTACAAAATCTAACATCTACCAGCTAAGTAATATCATTATGGCATATATATTCTAAGAATAAACTCTAATTTAATCCTAATATCGCAATAAGGCATTGCCTAGGGGAAGTAGACATTACCCTAACTCGGTTGCAAACACATAACAAGCAAGAAATGAACTCCAAATGAAAGCATAAGACCGGCGCAAAACCACAAAGCAAAAGATTTGCTTCCCGGTACGACTAACTCGTATAGAATGAACGAGCAATCGTTTAGGATGATAACATTTTAGAACGCAACTCAAGTTCTAACGCATCTAAAAGGCATGGCAAAAACCATATAAGGGTGCATTGGGCACTAGCCATCTAACATCACATCTTACCCTTTTAATCCCATGAGTT
This sequence comes from Ampelocalamus luodianensis, assembly GCA_036346255.1. Lineage (NCBI taxonomy): Eukaryota > Viridiplantae > Streptophyta > Magnoliopsida > Poales > Poaceae > Ampelocalamus > Ampelocalamus luodianensis. The sequence continues at coordinate 27,234,070 of CM070622.1, forward strand.
TTAGTTGATTTATCATCTCGTTTTTAACTCTAACGACGAACTAAGTGCTCGCAGTCCAAAACTTGTACTTGCTGTCCAGATTTTGTATCCGAGCTCCGAGATGAGTGCTTCAACTCCGAGTGCTTCAAATCTTCACTAAATAACAACTAACACTTTATATTTTCAATTCTTATTATTCCCCAAACCGAATTTAACCCATAATGAACTAACTTTGAAATGAGGAGAGAGGGGAACAACTTTTTCGAAAACTTAACAAGAATAAGGCAAGATGAGCAGGCTAAGATAGGTAAGGAGAAAAATCTGAGAACTTACTTAAGTTTTCACAAACCATTTGACATTTTGAAAATAAGTTTTTCAAAATATCCTAATGACGACCAAGCTAAGGGTTTCTACGATCAGTACAGCTCTGATACCAACTTTGTGAGGACCCCAGTTTATTCGACTTGTAATGCTTAGCCTTCCATTGACCCTAGCATCACAATTCAAATAAACCAAGCCTCAGGATATGTATACTTCCCAGAAATGCAGTATACACACCCCGTTACAAAATCATGCATCAAAACCATACACGAGAGGTTACACTATCAAAACTACAATTATACAACAGATTGAAATTACAAGATAAAATAACAAACTACACAGCGGAAGCAAAAGCCATAAGATGGCAATAAATAAAAGAGCCAATTAGTGTGCCTTTACCCACAAGGCAACCAACCGGGCCGCCAAGCTAGTCGTCAAACCCGCAGCACATCTCACAAAAGGGAAGCCCTTGGGGCTCACCTTCTTCCTCTGCAACAAAAACATTAAGCAAAGCAACTGAGTACAAAAATTATTTTTGTACTCGCAAGACTGACGTGTAAGGGTAACAGAACTATAATTAACTACATGCAAGCTTTATTTAGGTGGAGGGGGCTCTGGACTTACTTTTAGCAGAAAGCAAGTTTTCTTTTGCAATAATGTAATAGTTTGAAGGCAGTTTTAACAATTCAATTTTATTTGCAGAAATAACAGCGATACAGTAAGTAGTAACATAAATAAATCCTGGAGATGACCAACCCAATGGCCATCACAACAATAGTATGAACACCCGTTCATACCAACCCATCAAGTTTTAATTAAATGTTGTAGTCTAGTTCTCACGGGGCGTATCCGAGCGTGTCCATAACCTAGGACGAGGCTATTCGAATAGTTTTAACCCTGCAGGGGTGTACCAATGTACCCACACTTTAGACCGCCTTTCCACCAGCCACGGTTAGCATACTTCCTTTGGTATGCGAGCACGGCTAAGTCTAACATGACGTTTTCCAATATTGTGTATCAACTACGAGTCGCTCGTATGGATAGAAATCCATACGCTTACATGGTAAAGCCGAAAGACAACTACCCACTCAGATAAAGCTTTTGGACAACTACCATGCTCCCACCTCCATCCCTCCTGCGACCTCCTGCGACCCGGAGCCAATACACGCCAAAGTACTAAGTCAAGAGAGGTCCCATATACTCTAGTGTGGTTAGCACGCAAAATGCTCAGTACGGTGGCGCAAGTAACTCGGTCCTTAATTGACTTGGGCACCTTTCCACCACACCCAAAAGCACACCATCTTACCATTGTGCCCAAGTCCAAATCATTTTGTTTTCATTTTTAGTTTTCACAAATATCATAGCACGAAGGTGAAAAGGTAAAGATATAATAATTTGTGTGATCAAAGTTACCGACTAAGTCGATAACCGCCCAATTCTACCGGTATCTAAGCATGGCTAAGCATCATATCGTAAATACAAATAAAAGGCCCTAAATCATTCACCGGGCTCTAATTCACCAGTGAGAATAATATTCCTAAGGTAGTGGCAGGGGTGAACAATTTCAGGGCAACAATGCAATGGGATTAACTACCTCTAATCGACAAAATTACTTTGACACAAAAGCATGCATACATACAAGTTAAGCAAAATATTAGACTTGAAAATAATGGGAATGAACTGGATATGATCAAACTGCTTGCCTTTGCCTTGCTAGAGATATTCGACTTGCTGCAGAGGATCACTCTTGAAAATCGACGTCATCTAACGATAAAAACTGCCAAAGCGAAAAACAGCGAATAAACACCAGAATACCAAAAGGATCCAGAAATTAAAAACACAGAAGATAGATTATGAAATTTAGGAACAAAAATTAGCAGATTCGGAGATTATTTAAATTAGATAGGATTTTTTTATCACTGTTCTTTCCAACTCACTTATTTTTCACATTACAATAGATTTCACTGTTTGTTTATGAGGATCCAAGAGAAGCTTATTTTTCAGATTAGGTTACTACTACCGGATAATTGTCCAACCAACTAAGTGACTCAGAAACATATCTAACTACTGCACTAACCAAGCCATAATCCTATCGGCAATTCTGAAAGTTGTTATGTTATTGCTATTGAGAACAAGAACTCCTATTTGCTCTTCTGATAGATGGTTGTGAGAGGCTACCAAGCACTTTCAAACAACATAATTACTGGTAACATGTGGTTTGTAGATTTAGAATGCTCCATTAGCTAGTAAGCTTACCGACGGCTATTTAAATGAAAAACTGATTTTCTTTTCTGTTCACCCAACCTACAACATCATCTTTCTTAACTGAAAACTTCCAACTGACTTCCTACAAATTTCACTTTCAAAATTGATAATCTACTAGAGCAATCTAATAGCTAAACACAGACAAGGCACTAAAACTTCCTTTATCGCTTAACACTTCAACAAAAGAAATTGGTTGCCCTTTGTCGCTTTCTCAAAAATTCGAACCACACTAATTTTCAGATTAGGTACTGCTGTTGGACAAGTGCTCAAAGCCTAAAAGAATACAACTACTTGACTTAGCAAAGTCATAGTCTCTGCCAAGATTTATCATCTTACTCCGTTGTCCAACTATCTAGCAAAAGAACATATTTCTAAGTTTGAAAGCTATGAAATCTAAAATGTCCAATGACTAAAAGCATTAAGAAAGACTTTGACTACTAGAATTAGTCATGCTAATAACCCTCTAACAAAACCGAATACCTTGATTACCTTAATCGATCATACAACCTACAAAAGCAATAATTTTGAAACTAAAGACCTACTAGCCAAAGTCCATTCAGATTAGCTATTTCAATTAAGTGACCTAGCTGTCATTCACAAAACTTGACAGCACAAAGATGCCTTGATTAACAAGGGGGTTCCAATGTCAGCCATAGGGAGCGAGAGAAATGCACACTGAGAGCACAAGGAGGTAGTAACAGAGGTGTCTGCTGCTGCTGCACCTCCAAGCTGTCCTAGGCCGATGCCTCACCTGCTTCGACCATGCCTCCGTCGGGCTTGGGCTGCCGGCGCTGCTGCACCGCTGCACCGCCTTGCGCCAGCCCTCCAGCGCCCTCGCTGTTGCACATGCATGCATGCACCGCACCACATTGCCACTGCTGCCGACGGCCCATTGGCGGCGCCGCGGCGTCGCGCCCTCGGCCTCACGCTGCCGGCGCCGCGCCACGTGCACCGTTGCCATGTGCCAGGCGGGCCGAGCCTCACCCGGGCCACCACCAAGCTGCTGCTCGCCTAAGGTGCTGTGCAGCGCCTCGACTCCACCTGCTCATTGGCATTGCTGCCACCGGCCACCACCACCGTCGCCATGGCCACAAGCTCACCGCCTCTCTTTCCAACCAAAGACAAAGACACGGTGTGTCTTCCTTCCTCCTCCTTGCATACTACTCAAAAGAGCTCGCTTGGGAAAACCGATTGGATAAATGGAAAGCCTAGATGGTGAGGATCACCCCGGTATAACATGCATGGGCTGATTTTCAGTTCTTGCTAGACATTGGGAGGAGAGAAGTAGAGAGGAGCTTGTGTTCTTGAAGAGAAGAAAGAGGAAATGAAAGTTCTGTGGAGAGGAGAGATGGCGTGGAGAGGCAGTGGGAAGGAAATGAGTGGCTTTCGGCTGGGGGCAAGAGCCATGGCAGAGGTTTGCTTTGCTTTTGTTGAGTGATTCGGCTGGAGGTAAAGAAATGGTATGGCCTTGAGCATGCTTGGTTGGAAGTAAAAAAAAATGGGTAGTGAGTGGGATGGCAGTGAGAGAGAAATAAAAGAAAGGAAAAAGGCAGTTGGGTGGCTGGGATGTGACGCATGGAAAAATGGCAGTGGGAATGGGAGTTCGGTTGAAAGAAAAAAAAAACTGGCAGTGTAGATGTATGGATTTGACTGATGTTTGACTTGTTGTTAAAAATAGCAAATTAATTCGAAAAATTACGAAATTTTGAAGGTGAGTTACTTAGTTGTTCCAGAACCTAGGAAAAATATTTGTAGACACTGTTCACAAGAGATGTTGTTTGAAAGAGAAATGGGTTAGAGAAATAGCAGGGAAAAGAATAGACACGCAGACGTTTCATCTGCTACTTCTTTTCTCCTCTCGCGTAATCGCTCAAACTGCTATGCATGCGACAACGGATTGTAGAAATGGGTTGGTCGTGCGATGACGATCACGGTGGTATGACATGCATGGCTTGGTTTTGAGTTTTTTTTGATGAGATTTGAAGGAGAGAAGCGAAGGGAGTTAGTAGGAACAGAAAAGAAGGGACACGCAGGCGTTTCACCTGCGGTCGGTCGAACCAGAAAAGAAAGATGATGATAATAATGCATGCATAATGACATGATTTTTGTGATACATGTGAAAACATAAAATCAAAATAATTAAATTTTTAATTGCAATTTTTCTAGCAATTTGATTTAATATTGATTATTATTACTTGATGTGAAAAATTGCAAAATGTGCTTTAGTTAATTCCTCCATTTATATTTAGAATAATTATACTGAGTTTAGATTTTAAATTATCACTTTCATTCCCGTTTGTTTTATTTATCTATTAGGTTAGTGTTTTAAATTCAAACCCAAAGTTGAACATGCAAATTAATCAGGGAACCAATTAAGCTCCAAAAATTCCAGAAAATCCAACAAGCACGTCAGAGAATATATAATCCAACTAAAATATTCCCAAACTTGAAACCTATTTACTGCAACAAAAAGTTTTAAAGAGTCCAAAATTTCACAAATGCACATTAGATGCTTAACTAATCCAACTTAGGGATTTTGAGCTGTTACAATCAATATCATTCCCAGGTTGCTTCGGCCCTTGGATAAGTATCGACAACAAAATATACTTCCGCTTCATACACAACCAAGGAGGAATATTGTAGATACAGAGAGTCACAGGCCAAGTGCTATGTCGGCTGCTCGTGTTACCGAAAGGATTCGTTCCATCTGTACTCAATCCAAACATTATATTCCTCGGTTCCGTATCGAAGTCTGCAAACCTCCTATCAATATTTTTCCACTAGGCGGAATCAGCGGGGTGTCTTAGCTTGCTGTCATTCTTATGCTCCTTCAAGTACCAATGCAGCAGTTTTGCATCCTTTGGGTTCACAAAAAAACCGCTTCAAACGGGGAATTACAAAAAGCTACCACGCCACCTTAGCAGGAGGTCCTTTCTTCACCTCGATTCCCTCGCCGTCATCTGACTGATTCTTACGCTTGTATTGGGATGCGTTGCACACCGGACATACATGCATGTTTACATACTCGTTACGATAGAGGATACAGTCGTTCAGGCATGCACGTATTCCTTCTACTTCCATTCCCAATGGAAAAAGAACCTTCTTGGCTTTGTAGGTGGTTTTGGGCAACTTGTTTCCCTCCAGAAGCATGTCCACTAAGAGAGCTAATAGCGTCGTAAAACTCTTGTTGGACCAACCGTTGCTTGCATTCAATTTCTGCAGTTCAAGCACGGATAGCAATCTTGTGTATTCCGACTTGTAGCCCGGGAACAAAGGTTTCTCCGAGTCCTCCATTAAGCCCTGGAATTTAACATACTCTCTCTCATCACAGTTCCCTTCTGCATCGCGAAGCATTTGATCTAGATTGTCATCGTTCAGTCTATCCAAATGGGAACCACAATTGACATCATCCGGTGGCATATCGTTGACTTCGTCGGCGATGCCGTTATTATTACCTTCCTGTATAACATGCTCTTCACCGTGACTAGTCCAACGTGTATAACTCTTTCTGAAACCCCTTCGAATCAAGTGTGTTTTGATCTGCGCTAGGTTTTTAAACATCTTCATATTCCCGCAGTCAATGCATGGACAATACATATATTCCACCCCCTTATTCACATATCCTCCTCGGCAGCGCTTGTAAAAGCAGACACATCATTAATGTACTCTTTACTCACACGGTTGCCAGTGTACATGCAGCTTCGGTCTATCTACGTGATACACATAACAATCTGATGTTAAATATATACTATAGATGCAACTTTTGATATGTCATTTAAAATATGTATTTCTAATGAACTAAAAAAACAACAATGCATCCTAGGGTCAGGTTGTTCATCACAAACACATTATAGATAGCTCATGCCCAACTTCAGATAGCTAGAAGCCAACACTTGCAAAACAACACAAAAAGCTAGATCTAAACCATCTTCAATTCTCTCTTTACCAAGCTAGATCTAGAATATCACGAAAGAAAAAAATTACGTACTAACCATCGATAGTCAAGAACAAATTATCAAATCCACGGTCTCCTTTCACCAAATCGCCTCAAAACCCCACCTCCAGCAGCAGCAACGAGAACAGAGCTGGAATTTAAGACAGATCGATCTGTGAGGGTCGGGTCTGCAATAAATGAGATTATCACAGATGGTTTTTAATACAAACCGTCTGTGATTGTGTTTAATATAGACGGTTTTGGTCAACCTTTTGTGATCAGGCGTCTAGTATTAGCTTTTTTGTAGTAGTGAAAATAGTTTGAGGTCTATTAGCCATAACTTTGTCTTATCCTACCAACACTTAAAGTTGGCACCATCAAAACTTCTGGCTTAACAATGTCAGAAGAGAAAGCCATTTCTATATAAAAAAAAGTTTTTCTGGATTGTTGAAGTAAGTACAGATTTAGCTAAGATCTTATAATAATTCTAGAAATAAATAATGACAGAAAAGCATGATTTCATCAAGTTTTAAATAATATAAACAATAGAGATGTCTTTAACATCATAAAAATATTGCTTATAACATATAAACAGGAAAACATGCTGAAGAATTCAAAACTATGGACAATATCAATTAACATAATGCACATATTGATATTTAATCCTTTGCTCTCAGATGTCGGCTATTCTAATGATGAGCTAGGCCTTCTCAACATCGTTGGACTGTTTATCAAAAACAATTTGAGTGACAATTACTTGACAATGGAGTAGGTTTTGATCTCTACTTCTTTATCAATATAAAAGTAAAGACTATTTAAGTAACTCAGATAGAAAACAGAAAGAGGCTTTCAGTAAGTGAACAAAGCTAGTAACATTACTGCTAACAATCTGCTTTCTGAATTTCAGTTTAAATGCTATCAACTATTAACTGGGTGTCGGGACCCAAAATTACGATTCTGGAACCCTCTGTGTATACTGCACTAGTCCAGGATCACGCTAGTGCACACAGTGTTAACATAGGTAATGTGAGGACCCCGGTTTATTTGACTTGTAATGCTTAGCCTTCCATTGACCCTAGCATCACAATTCGAATAAACCAAGCCTCAGGATATGTATACTTCCCAGAAATGCAGTATACACACCCCGTTACAAAATCAAGCATCAATTCCATACACGAGAGATTACAATATCAAAACTTCATAATATACAACAGATTGAAATTACAAGATAAATAACAAACTACACAGCGGAAGCAAAAGCCATAAGATGGCGATAAATAAAAGAGCCAACTAGTGTGCCTTTACCCACAAGGCAACCAACCGGCCGCCAAGCTAGTCGTCAAACCAAAGACATCTCACAAAGGGAAACCCTTGGGGCTCACCTTCTTCCTCTGCAACAAAAATATTAAGCAAAGCATCTGAGTACAAAAATTGTTTTTGTACTCGCAAGACTGACGTGTGGACTAGCAGACCTATACATATGCTACATGCAGGTTTATCTGGTGGAGGCCATATGTTTCATTTGCGTAAAGCCAACTTTATTTGCAATAATGTAATACAATTTAAAGGCAAGTTTGTAATTCATTTTTACTGTTGAAATAACTGCGAAATAAAGATAGATACAAGTAACCACCTGGAAGTGACTATCCCAATAGCCACCACAACATAGCACGAATCCCAGATCCGTACCACCCATCAAGTTTTAATTTAAAAGGTTGTAGTCTAACTCTTGAAAAGCTTACCCAAGCGTGTCCATCACCTAGGACGAGGCTATTCGAATAGTTTTAACCCTGCAGAGGTGTACCCACACTTCATACCGCCTTTAAGCCAAAGCACACTACCGAAGGTATGCCGGCACAGCTAAGTCCTACGAGACTTTTTCCAATATTGTGTATTAACTACGAGCCGCTCGTATGGATAGAAATCCATACGCTTACATGGTAAAGCCGAAAGACAACTACCCACTCGGGTAAAGCTTTTGGACAACTACCATGCTCCCAACACCATCCCTCCTGCGACCTCCTGCGACCCGGAGCCAATACACGCCAAAGTACTAGGTCAAGAGAGGTCCCATATACTCTAGTGTGGTTAGCACGCCGAAATGCCTGGATAACAGGTACTCACAAGATGTTCGGTCCTTAATTGACCTGGGCACCATTCCAGTCACACCCAAAAGCACACCATCTTACCATTGTGCCCAAGTCTAAATCATTTTATTTTCATTTTTAGTTTTCACAATTAAACATAGCAAAATGCTGAAACATAAGGTTATAGTAATTTTGTGTGATCAAGGTTACCGACTAAGTTGATAACCGCCCATTTCTACCGATACTAAGCATGTCTAAGCGTTTGGACCCGTAGTCTACTAAGTGACAAGAGATCATCCAGCGATCTCTAATCACAGCAAATAACCTAGGCTCAGGTAGTAGAGGAATATCATTTTCCTACAGATTATGCAACTAACAGGGCCCACTAACCATATTTTAACACAAAATAGCAATGCATACATACAAGTTGCAAACAAAATATTAGTTTCAAAATAAAGGGATTAACATGATCAAACTGCTTGCCTTTGCCTTGCTAGAGATATCCAACTTGCCGCAGAGGATCGCTCTCGAAATTAACGCCATCTAACGGTAAAAACTGCCAAAGCGAAAAACAGCGAATAAACACCAGAATGCCAAAAGTAACCAAAAGTTAAATAACAATACAGAAAAATAGATTATGATTTTAGATAAATTTAAAGACACAAAAAACATGGAACTTGGAGATGATTTGAATTGGTTAAGTAATTGTGAAGTTTACCCAATTTCAAGATATAAACAATTTATTTTGGATCTTGAACTAGGGACAATAATCTTAACAATTTATGCTAAGACCATACCAAAGATTGCTAATCTTAATGCTTTACCACTAGGAAGTTTACTTACTGATATATGCTTTCAACAAGGTTTTAGTTTTTAATCATTAGGTTTGTAAATTTCGAATGATCCAAATACCCAGTAAGCTTAATGGCTGATTCTCATTTTAGTGAGCTCCTAAATTTTTCTCTCCTTCCCAACTCTGCACACAAGGCACAAAAGGATTTGGTTGCTTCTTTGCTAGTTTCTAATTATTCAACCATAATTGATTTTCAAAGTTGTTACTTATGTTAGATAGTAGGCCTAATGACTAACTAAATCACTAACATGGCCAACTACTGTATGAACTCATTAGCCTAACACTGAAAATCTTCATATTACTGCTCATGTAACCTACAAAAAGGACATGCCTTATACTAAGAACTATTAATTAAATTCACTTAGATTATAATTTTCAGATTTACTACTTCGGATAGCTCTAGTGTTCAAAAGGTTAATTGAAGCCCAACATTTCTAATTACTACCTTGAGTGACATTACTGACAAAGTTGCTCTCTGATGCTTTTCTGAAAATTTCACCTCCCTAATAATTTTCAGATTTTGATTGCTGATGAAGGAAAAGTATTTAGCTAGTTATATTTAAGAGAACTCTAACTACAGGAATTAGTCAAGGTATTAGTCTTTTGACAAATCTGACATCTTTCAGGTTACTGCTGAGATACTACAACAGAACACCTCCAGAAAAGCTTCTCTGTTTCCCAGTTCAAACACAAAGAACAACTTCAGAGATTACACTAATATGCAAACTTCTTTCGAATCTAATCTTCAACTTTGTTAATACATTTAGAGTGATCTAAATACACTGACATTATTGGTTAGCCGAAATTGATTTGGTTTAAGAGGGTGGGCCCCAATGTCAGAGAAACAAAGGAGGACTCAAAATGAAGAACAGGGGGGCTCGGGCTGGCTCTGGCCGTGGTTCATCGCCGGCAGTTGGAGCGGCGGGGAGCCCATGGCGATGGCCAAAATGGGTCTAGGGAGGCTCGAGGATGCTAGAGGTGGTCTCGGGGTAGCCGGAGAGGCACGGTGGCGGCGCGGCGAGGGCGAGCGGCGGCCGGCCGAGGGGGTGAAAAGGGGGCGACGGCGTCGGGTGCAAACGGAGCAAAACTAGCGAGAGCATGAGCAGCAGTGGGACTCAAGGAACTCACCGGGGTGCTCGGCGAGGACGGAGAGTTGCCGGAGTGGGCCGGCGATGGAAACCAGCGGCGGCGCGGGGTGGTTCACCGTGGAGGGGTTCCTGTGTAGCAACAGCGAGCGGGTGAGTGACGGAGGGAGGTAAAGGAATGTGCAAGGATGCTCCTGAAGGAGAGAATCGAGCTCAGGCTCGCTGGAGGAGGCGCGGCGGCGGTGGAAACGGTTTCGGCCGGAGCCGAAGAAGAAGAAGCGCGCGCAGCTCCTCGGGTGATAAAACCTGAAATTTCTTGAGGGGTTCGTCTCGGTGGGAGGTGGAATACGCCGTGACGTGGTTGGCCGGCGCCGAGGCTCACTGGAGTGGCGAGAACACGAGGTGGTGCGCGGCGCTGCTTTCGGCTCATGGAGCTCAGTGGAGAAAAATAGGTAGAGGGAAGGAGGAAAACCGGTGGGTGAGCTCTCGACGGCTTAAGTAGAAGGAGGCGGAGGTCGCGAGGTGGAGGTAGCAAGGGCGGCTAGGTGACCGGCGAGCTGGCGCGCATGCGGGCGAGGCGGCGGTGTCTTTGCGCGACGAGAGCGCTTGCGGCGAGCCGGCGGCGGCGCCAGTGCCGCGTGGAGAGGAGGTCCTGACGGGTGGGGTCGGGTTGTCAGCGAGAGAGAGAGAAACGACTTCGGCGAGTTGGCGCGGTCGAGCCCGGTTTGCTCTGGTCGGTCGGACTCAGCCGAGGAACGATACTAGGATTTAAGTTTTGGATTAAATTTTGACCGAAAACAATAGAGTTTGACCGGCGGTTTGAAGTAAAAATAAAATTCGAAAAATTCTGAAAATTTTTGTGGGCTCTCTTAGGTTCACAAAGGACTTAGGAAAAATAATTTTAAACATTTTGTATATTAAAATTTGTTAGAATTAATTTATTTTCAAATCTGCATTTGAGGTTTGATTTGAATTTTGGTGGAGGTAAAATGACTTCTAAAAATTTGGTAAAAATAATTAAAATTCAATATAAATAATCTAGTATTTGAATAAATTATTTTCAGGAACTTTCATTCACACATTATTCTGGATTTCAAATAGCAATGAATTTTAAGTTTAAAAGTTTTGAAATTTCCAACACAACTTTAATACGAAACATCGAAAGTTTAAAATTGTGCACAAATTTTTAGAAAACCAAGAGCATGACCAAGAGATACAACAAAAGTTTTTAAATTTTAATACTTTTATATAGTTAAAATACAAACCCTAATTTGGGGCTGTTACAAATCTACCCCCCTTAAACAGAATCTCGTCCCGAGATTCCGGTAGTTCGGAAGTCGGAACGAAAGGCTGCGACAACCTAGGTGGGTTTTGTTATGGGGTCACTTTTTGGATTTCGACGCGAACCGAATTCAATTCTGAATCCAGAGAGGTTCTTCAGAAGTTTTAGGTTCTAAAGTGGGAAGCTTTGCCGAAGGATTTGTAATGTCCTTTGGTTAAGTGTTTTATAAGTGATTCCTTTCAACTCTAAACGAAATGCACCATCTGTTGTCTTGATTTCCTCCAGGGATAGTGCTGGAAGATCATGACGTAGTATCCTGACGTTGCTGACACATTTTCCTTTCCATTGCTTTGTTTAACCTTTCCTTTCTTGATTCGAAGATAATTTGACATCACACTTCACGTCGTCTTCTGGTAGTACGAAAGACTCTGCTCCACTCAGTTGACCGAAAAGGGCATCGATCGATAGAACGGAAAGACTGGTTAGATGGTATTCTAGTATCAACACCAGGACTCAGCGTAGAAAAGAGAAGTCAAGCAAGGTTTTAAGGTGGTCTCACTTAACCTCACTTATCTGGTTCTATTTGCTTGGCTGGGACAGGAAATGCACTGGATGAATGCACGAGGGGATGTATGTGTGCAAATCAGTCCTAAGGCAAATTTTAAATTTTGGTTAGTGAGAGTGCAAATGCTTACATGCATGCTTACATGCTTCTTGTTTACATGCTTCTTGTTCTGTGCAACTTGGTTAACATGACATGCTTGACTCAATTTAGAAACTATATGCATGATCAAAGTATAAGAATCAAGATGCCTAACAAGTATTTTGAGGTATCTCCTACCCCCCTTAAATATTTCGGTACATGAAAGATAAGTTGAGGAAAGAATGGGCATAAGGTGAGGGAATGGCAATGAGTATGCAATTTAATTATAGCATGTACTAATCATTCCAAAATCGCCATAATGAGATCAATTGGACCACCGATAGTTTTCCGACATAATTGCGATGCATACCGCCGGTAGGCGATGCGCAACTATTTGGAACAAAGAGAGCAAGTGATTACAAAATCTAGCGTCTACAATCTAAGTAATACCATCAGGGTGTATATATTCTAATAATAAGCCCTAACCTAACCCTAATATCGCAGCAAGGCATCGTCTTGGGGAAACAGACATTACCCTAACCCGATTGCAAACACATAATAAGCAAGAAATGAACTCCAAATATTTGTATAAAAGCATAAGACCAGTGCAAAACCACAAAGCAAAAGATTTGCTTCCCGGTACGACTAACTCGTATTGAATGAACGAGCAATCGTTTAGGATGATAAAATTTTAGAATACAACTCAAGTTCTAACGCATCTAACGTGCATGGTAAAGACCATATAAGGGTGCATTGGGTACTAGCCATCTAATATCACATCTTACCCTTTTAATCCCATGAATTTTAGTTGATTTAACATCTCATTTTTAACCCTAACGACGAACTAAGTGCTCGCAGTCCAAAACTTGTGCTTGCTGTCCAGATTTTGTATCCGAGCTCCGAGATGAGTGCTTCAACTCCGAGTGCTTCAAATCTTCGCTAAATAACAATCAACACTTCATATTTTCAAATCTCATTATTCCCCAAACCGAATTTAATCGATAACCAACTAACTTTGAAAGGAGAAGAGAGGGAAGCAACTTTTTCAAAAACTCAACAAGAATAAGGCTAGATGAGCAAGCTAAGATAGGTAAGGAGTGAAATATGAGAACTTACTTAAGTTTTCATAACCCATTTGACATTTTGAAAATAAGTTTTTCAAAATATCCTAATGACGACCAAGCTAGGGGTTTCTACGGTCAGTACAGCTCTGATACCAACTTTGTGAGGACCCCGGTTTATTTGACTTGTAATGCTTAGCCTTCCATTGACCCTAGCATCACAATTCGAATAAACCAAGCCTCAGGATATGTATACTTCCCAGAAATGCAGTATACACACCCTGTTACAAAATCAAGCATCAATTCCATACACGAGAGATTACAATATCAAAACTTCATAATATACAACAGATTGAAATTACAAGATAAATAACAAACTACACAGCGGAAGCAAAAGCCATAAGATGGCGATAAATAAAAGAGCCAACTAGTGTGCCTTTACCCACAAGGCAACCAACCGGGCCGCCAAGCTAGTCGTCAAACCCGCAGCACATCTCACAAAAGGGAAACCCTTGGGGCTCACCTTCTTCCTCTGCAACAAAAATATTAAGCAAAGCATCTGAGTACAAAAATTGTTTTTGTACTCGCAAGACTGACGTGTGGACTAGCAGACCTATACATATGCTACATGCAGGTTTATCTGGTGGAGGCCATATGTTTCATTTGCGTAAAGCCAACTTTATTTGCAATAATGTAATACAATTTAAAGGCAAGTTTGTAATTCATTTTTACTGTTGAAATAACTGCGAAATAAAGATAGATACAAGTAACCACCTGGAAGTGACTATCCCAATAGCCACCACAACATAGCACGAATCCCAGATCCGTACCACCCATCAAGTTTTAATTTAAAAGGTTGTAGTCTAACTCTTGAAAAGCTTACCCAAGCGTGTCCATCACCTAGGACGAGGCTATTCGAATAGTTTTAACCCGGCAGGGGTGTACCACTGTACCCACACTTCATACCGCCTTTAAGCCAAAGCACACTACCGAAGGTATGCCGGCACAGCTAAGTCCTACGAGACTTTTTCCAATATTGTGTATTAACTACGAGCCGCTCGTATGGATAGAAATCCATACGCTTACATGGTAAAGCCGAAAAGACAACTACCCACTCAGGGTAAAGCTTTTCGGACAACTACCATGCTCCCAACACCATCCCTCCTGCGACCTCCTGCGACCCGGAGCCAATACACGCCAAAGTACTAGGTCAAGAGAGGTCCCATATACTCTATTGTGGTTAGCACGCCGAAATGCCTGGATAACAGGTACTCACAAGATGTTCGGTCCTTAATTGACCTGGGCACCATTCCAGTCACACCCAAAAGTACACCATCTTACCATTGTGCCCAAGTCTAAATCATTTTATTTTCATTTTTAGTTTTCACAATTAAACATAGCAAAATGCTGAAACATAAGGTTATAGTAATTTTGTGTGATCAAGGTTACCGACTAAGTCGATAACCGCCCATTTCTACCGATACTAAGCATGTCTAAGCGTTTGGACCCGTAGTCTACTAAGTGACAAGAGATCATCCAGCGATCTCTAATCACAGCAAATAACCTAGGCTCAGGTAGTAGAGGAATATCATTTTCCTACAGATTATGCAACTAACAGGGCCCACTAACCATATTTTAACACAAAATAGCAATGCATACATACAAGTTGCAAACAAAATATTAGTTTCAAAATAAAGGGATTAACATGATCAAACTGCTTGCCTTTGCCTTGCTAGAGATATCCAACTTGCCGCAGAGGATCGCTCTCGAAATTAACGCCATCTAACGGTAAAAACTGCCAAAGCGAAAAACAGCGAATAAACACCAGAATGCCAAAAGTAACCAAAAGTTAAATAACAATACAGAAAAATAGATTATGATTTTAGATAAATTTAAAGACACAAAAATCATGGAACTTGGAGATGATTTGAATTGGTTAAGTAATTGTGAAGTTTACCCAATTTCAAGATATAAACAATTTATTTTGGATCTTGAACTAGGGACAATAATCTTAACAATTTATGCTAAGACCATACCAAAGATTGCTAATCTTAATGCTTTACCACTAGGAAGTTTACTTACTGATCTATGCTTTCAACAAGGTTTTAGTTTTTAATCATTAGGTTTGTAAATTTCGAATGATCCAAATACCCAGTAAGCTTAATGGCTGATTCTCATTTTAGTGAGCTCCTAAATTTTCCTCTCCTTCCCAACTCTGCACACAAGGCACAAAAGGATTTGGTTGCTTCTTTGCTAGTTTCTAATTATTCAACCATAATTGATTTTCAAAGTTGTTACTTATGTTAGATAGTAGGCCTAATGACTAATTAAATCACTAACATGGCCAACTACTGTATGAACTCATTAGCCTAACACTGAAAATCTTCATATTACTGCTCATGTAACCTACAAAAAGGACATGCCTTATACTAAGAACTATTAATTAAATTCACTTAGATTATAATTTTCAGATTTACTACTTCGGATAGCTCTAGTGTTCAAAAGGTTAATTGAAACCCAACATTTCTAATTACTACCTTGAGTGACATTACTGACAAAGTTGCTCTCTGATGCTTTTCTGAAAATTTCACCTCCCTAATAATTTTCAGATTTTGATTGCTGATGAAGGAAAAGTATTTAGCTAGTTATATTTAAGAGAACTCTAACTACAGGAATTAGTCAAGGTATTAGTCTTTTGACAAATCTGACATCTTTCAGGTTACTGCTGAGATACTACAACAGAACACCTCCAGAAAAGCTTCTCTGTTTCCCAGTTCAAACACAAAGAACAACTTCAGAGATTACACTAATATGCAAACTTCTTTCGAATCTAATCTTCAACTTTGTTAATACATTTAGAGTGATCTAAATACACTGACATTATTGGTTAGCCGAAATTGATTTGGTTTAAGAGGGTGGGGCCCACTGTCAGAGAAACAGAGGAGGACTCAAAATGAAGAACGGGGGGGCTCGGGCTGGCTCTGGCCGTGGTTCATCGCCGGCAGTTGGAGCGGCGGGGAGCCCATGGCGATGGCCAAAATGGGTCTAGGGAGACTCGAGGATGCTAGAGGTGGTCTCGGGGTAGCCGGAGAGGCACGGTGGCGGCGCGGCGAGGGCGAGCGGCGGCCGGCCGAGGGGGTGAAAAGGGGGCGACGGCGTCGGGTGCAAACGGAGAAAAACTAGCGAGAGCATGAGCAGCAGTGGGACTCAAGGAACTCACCGGGGTGCTCGGCGAGGACGGAGAGTTGCCGGAGTGGGCCGGCGACGGAAACCAGCGGCGGCGCGGGGTGGTTCACCGTGGAGGGGTTCCTGTGTAGCAACAGCGAGCGGGTGAGTGACGGAGGGAGGTAAAGGAATGTGCAAGGATGCTCCTGAAGGAGAGAATCGAGCTCAGGCTCGCTGGAGGAGGCGCGGCGGCGGTGGAAACGGTTTCGGCCGGAGCCGAAGAAGAAGAAGTGCGCGCAGCTCCTCGGGTGATAAAACCTGAAATTTCTTGAGGGGTTTGTCTCGGTGGGAGGTGGAACACGCCGTGATGCGGTTGGCCGGCGCCGAGGCTCACTGGAGTGGAGAGAACACGAGGTGGTGCGCGGCGCTGCTTTCGGCTCATGGAGCTCAGTGGAGAAAAATGGGCAGAGGGAAGGAGGAAAACCGGTGGGTGAGCTCTCGACGGCTTAAGTAGAAGGAGGCGGAGGTCACGAGGTGGAGGTAGCAAGGGTGGCTAGGTGACCGGCGAGCAACGCGCGCATGCGGGCGAGGCGGCGGTGTGCTGGCGCGCGACGAGAGCGCGCGGGCGAGCTGGCGCGGGCGCTAGTGCCGCGTGGAGAGGAGCTCCTGACGGGTGGGGTCGGGTTGTCAGCGAGAGAGAGAGAACGGCTCGGGCGAGTTGGCGCGGTCAGGCCCGGGTTTGGCTCGGGTCCGGTCGGACTCGGGCCGGAGGAACAGTACTAGGATTTAAGTTTTGGATTAAATTTTGACCGAAAACAATAGAGTTTGACCGGGCAGTTTGAAGTAAAAATAAAATTCGAAAAATTCTGAAACTTTTTGTGGGCTCTCTTAGGTTCACAAAGGACTTAGGAAAAATAATTTTAAACATTTTGTATATTAAAATTTGTTAGAATTAATTTATTTTCAAATCTGCATTTGAGGTTTGATTTGAATTTTGGTGGAGGTAAAATGACTTCTAAAAATTTGGTAAAAATAATTAAAATTCAATATAAATAATCTAGTATTTGAATAAATTATTTTCAGGAACTTTCATTCACACATTCTTCTGGATTTCAAATAGCAATGAATTTTAAGTTTAAAAGTTTTGAAATTTCCAACACAACTTTAATACAAAACATCGAAAGTTTAAAATTGTGCACAAATTTTTAGAAAACCAAGAGCATGACCAAGAGATACAACAAAAGTTTTTAAATTTTAATACTTTTATATAGTTAAAATACAAACCCTAATTTGGGGCTGTTACAGGTAAATATCGATCCACACAAGCGATAAATAAAGTAAACGATTAGTTTGAATAATAAATAAGGGTTTTGACCTTATGGTCGAGTTTACACTTATTAAGCCACGCAGGTCGATGTAAAATAAAACAAAGAATGAACGGAAATAACTCCAGCGTAGATCCCACCAATTCACCACAGGCAACCGACTGGGATCCAGACCTTAACGATCAACAACCTTCGGCGAACTCCTCCTCGAAAGCAGGCGTAGACTCCTCCTCTTCTGTAGGTTTGGGCGCAAGTTTTACAACAAGCGTGAGTACACAACCGTACTCGCAAATCATACCACAGAATGCAATTTATAGATGCAGGCTTATTCCAAAGAAAAGGCTTCTGTGGTTCTTTTGCATAAAAGCAACATTTGCAATTGAATACGAATAATAGATTGAAAGCATAATTCAAAACAAATAGACAATATTAATTTAACAATTGTTTCCACAAAGACACACAGCTAAACAGATTATTTCACATAGCCATATGATTGAGGTCACACAGCTCCCATCCCAACATTTTATGAAAACTACCCCTCATGTGAAATCCCCGAGCATGTCCATGACCACGGACGCGGCTATTCGAATAGATTGTTTAACACTCTGCAGAGGTTGTACACTTTACCCACAAGATACAACTAGTGTAGCAAGCACTAATAATAACAAAACGGTTCAGAAACTTCATCTCAACATTGGCACTCCCGATGTGCTTACAAACCGCTATGCCAACCCAAACTAAGCGCTTTGACATAACACACACCGCTGGACAGGGAAGCGGCGAACCGTCCCGCGATGCAACCACTAAGTAGTCACACCTCCACCCTGTCACACAGCCTAACCTATCCACCTGAACATCAATGCCGAGAATCCATAACTTACTAAGTTAGGCCCGTCCCATACCAGGGATGTGGTCGTATAGTAAGGCTCAGTTCAATGGCGCACAAAGTTAAGTCCTTAATTGACCAAGGCAAGACTTCCATATTCTAACTAAGTCACAAAGATTATCAACCCATGCACACAGCTCCCACCATATCACACAGCTTCCACCACTTGCCTCGGTCTAAATCCTTTTCCACCCAGTTGGTTTTAGTGCAACACATGCTATCACGAAGTAATAACATACAGCACACAGCTTTACACAAAGTTCTATAGTCACTTAGTCACATTTAATAATTGCAACTTACATGAGATGTGAGACTCGTAGCATGGCTAAGCAATTATACTCGCATCTAACCAACCCACGTTGGTGCTATAATATTACCAACTAGTAACCAATCTAGGGTGACAAGGAATTATGACATATAAGGCCAAGGTGTGATAACAATTTGGATAATAACTATGCCCAAAGCATTTAAATAAATAATTAAAGTAGGATGCAATAATTTAACACAAAGTAATTTGAAAACTGGGTTCAAGATGATCAAAGGTATGACTTGCCTTGGAAAAGGTCTATGTACTGGTCTTGATCTTGGGGTGCTCCTTCTTCAACGAAATTCCCCGACGAATCGACGTCTACTCGCAAACGAAACAAATAAACAAAACAAAAAAATAACAGAGGCAAAACAAGCTCCAAAAATTAAATAAAAATCTTAGATAAATAGAGCTCGAATTTAGATAAATTTAGAAATTTTAATGGGCTCAATCGGAGTTAGGATGCAAAAGTTATGAGCTCTGGAAGTTCTAGATCTAAAAGAAACCCTAATTTGGATTTTCTAGATTTTCCGAATTATTTCTCTAAAGAAAAATCGGATTATTGCGCAATGCTGATGTCAGCGAAGAATTTTGGGAATTAAAAGAAATAACAGAAAATCCTGACATGTGGGACCCACATGTCAGTGAGATGGCTCACGGTAGACTAGGTCTACCGAGCCTGCTAGATCTGGAGCCGGTGGACTGCCCACGCATGCGTGCACGTGGACGATGACTGGGTGCCACGCACGTGACACGTAGGCCGCAGTGCTGACATGACGGCGAGGTGGTGGTGACGTGGACGACAACAGAAGTGGCGGCGCTCGGAAACCGATGACAACGACGAACGGCGGCGATCCACCGGCGTTGAGTGGTACTGGTGTGTAGCTCTCGCTATTGCGAACCTCTGGGTGCAACTCCGGGTGGTCGGCGGCGAGGTCGAAGCGGAGGTTGAGGCTCGGGTTCGACGGCAACGGCGTTGGAGGGGTCCTCCGGCGAAGATGAGGGTGGTACCGAGGTGCGGGCGACACGGCGATCCCGAAGATGGGGTCCGGTGGCGACGAGGAGGGCTGGAACGACGGCGGTGGCGGCAGGGTTCCTTGGTCGGAGATGAAGACGAAGGCGGCGCCTAGGGTTTCTGGCGGCACTGAACTCGTGGCGGCTAGGGTTTTCAGAGGCGGCGAGGCTCGGGGTGCGGGATACGAGGGTCCTCGGGGCCTTAAATAGCCCCAGGAGGCGAGTCCGCGAAGGACACGGTGCGGCGGTGGAGAAATCGGGCGGAAGGTAGAGTCCGCGTCGGAGACGACGATGACGTGGCGGTCGGGGCCCACCTGTCGGCGACGGTGGCTCGGCACGGGCGCGTGTGAAACGACACGGCTACAAAACAGACTCAAGGATCTGACCGCTCATCCTAGATCGAACGGTCCAAAATCGATGGAGCATTCGGACAGCCCACATCGATCGTGCACATCCAGCCGTTCATCCTCGATCGAACGGTGGAGAACAAGCAGGGCGCTCGGAAGGAAAGCGAAAAGGCGGAGAGACTAACATGCGGGGCCCGCATGTCAGTTGGAGGCGACGCGCACATGGGCTGGCCTCGCGGGATTTGGGTCGCGCGAGGGAAACGGGCCGGGGTTTTGGAATTCGTCTCGAAGGATTAACTGAGATTTTTAATAGCTTTTCTATTTTAGAAAATACCAGAAATTCAAATAAGCAATAGAAAATAGCAAATGAACTCAGAAAAATTCTAGAAAAATCTAGAAAATATATCTGAGCACAAAGAACCCAAATAAAATAGTTTTGGCTAATGTTCATGTTGGGATTATTCACATTAAATATTTTTGATTGGAAAGTCCAACATTGAGCTTTTGAATTAAATTCAAATAAATCCAAATGGTGAATTTTCCCCTACTAACTATTTAAAGGATTTTTAAACTCAGAAAATTGGGATGTTACACTGGGTCACTGAACCAGATGAGATTGACTCAATGGTATCACTGTAAGATACAAATCAATACTTTGGTAATCAATGATATTACTACAAGATTAACAAATCAGCACCACAACAATTAAATATATTACTACAAGATCAACAGATCGATACTACAGCAATCAATGATATTACTGCATGCTTAACTAATCAGTATTGCGGCACTCAACGATATTACAACAAGATTAACTAATTAGTTCTTAAGCAATAATCTAGTTCCAACTCAAAGCCTAATCTATGATTTCAAATTATCACAATAATTTACAAGTCCAAAATCATCAATGAGCAATCATAAATAATCCATAATCTATCATGCAAGTTTCCCAGTACTAGTATAAACAAATCACAAAAAGGAACAATTGTAGGAACACTAGTACACTGCACTATGCAAGATAGATGAATTAAAAACCAAAGATACTCATAGAACTGATGACAATCAGAGCCACTAAGAAAGCAAGGCACGTCGATACGACGCTGACCCAAAAAATCTATTGGCATCGTTACACCACAATTTTCCTGGCGACGTCGTCGGAGATACAATCCACCACCATGAATCCAAGTGTCCAAAAGCACATGATCGAGGTTGGGGAATTGCCACACAAAGAAGTAGAAGAATCGTGCACTGGCCAAGCACACGAACCTGCGTGCAATACCCCAATAGCTGCCGAATCAAGTGTAAGACTCACCATGAGCCAAGTCCTAGAAATCAGTCGACTTGAGGTGAATTTTGATCTCAGAGAGAAGAGAAGAATGAACTTATATCTGCACTTTTCCAAAAGGAAAGAGGAGTGTATAAGGTGGAGGACGAGGCACCACCGTCAAAATAGCTGCCCAAGCTTCTCACGAAAGCCATGACGTGGGGATCGGATTGATCCCCATGACATCTTCAGTCATGGTATTTGTTTTTAGACTCCTCACAGTCGATGCTTTGTTCTAGTCAGTGATTCATATGGTATTTGTTTTGATACTGCTACTGAAATATATTGCAATGTGGTGTGATGGTCTTGAGATTGATCCCCATGACATCTTCAGCCGGCTAAAAACCCAAAAAGAAGGGATAATGCTTGAGGAGCCTCAAAACTCCTTTAAAACCACGCCACACGCTGAAGAGAGGAGACGAACTCTATCCAACTTCTCTTGTTCCCCCAAACTCCATCACGCGCCTCTCTCTCCTCCATGGCCGCCGCACGCGACCTCGATGGCGACCCGCCGGAGTCCACGCGCCTCCGCATCGGCGACGACACCGCCTAGTCCGACGTCTGCAGTGTCTACGACCCCAATGACTCCCTTTAAGGAGAAAACCAACCCTAAGTGACTCCTCAAGAACCACCCCGGCCACAACGGCAACGGTGCATCGCAGAGGTTCTCCGACAACCTGAAGCCCACGACGACGCCAATCACCAGCATCTTCGAGAAGCTCGGCCAGGGCGGCGGCTACGCACGATGACAGCACACACTGGCGATGTTCCCCAAGAATGCCAAGACTGGCGGTGGTGGGCGCAACCCGAAGTCAGCCGTCCCGGAGCACGAGCCGAGCTCTCCCAAGGTTCTCTCTTCCTCCGCGGTGCGGTCGGCGATGCCAATCCACACCTCCTTATTTGTTACGCTTGTTGTAAGTCGATTTGTTGCAGCAGATTTTCTCAATTATTGCACAATGTTTTATTTTGTTGCGATGTGTCTTTTCAAAATATTGCATCAACTTTTTCTAAATTATGCTGCGCATAGTCATCTTTTTTGTTGGAGTATAGTGCAATTCTCAAATTTGTCATGAACATTTAATTCTATTGTTGCACGAGCAATTTTAAAATGTTCACTATTGTTTTCAAATGCTGCAGTGTCGTAAGGTCGAAAAATTTTTTGTTGGGGATTTCTGATCTTGTTTTAGCACTTAGCGAAGTCATATACTCATGGTTTCTATTTTTCTTTTGCTGAGAAGATGATATATATATATATATCATTTTTTTTCTTGATATTTTTCTATTATTACTTTGCATTTTGTTGTGTCGATTATAATTATTGCACAAGTTGTTCATCGATGTTGCATCAAAGCGTACGATGAAACGTCTGAATGCTAGTTATACCCATAAAGAAGTCGTGCATTCAAATTTCAGGTACAAGCCTAGACACGTGGCAGGTCACAACTATGACGAATTGTATTCACCGAACAAGTAACCTAGAACTTACGATCATAACCATTCGATCGTGTGAGATTCAATCATGATTTTTGAATCGGTGTCGTAATTGGGTGGCAACATCAGCTTGGGTTTGGAATTAGTGTCTTAATTGGGTGATTTTTTAGATAATAGAAGTACAACTCTCGGCCTATGCATTAATTAGGGATGCACATAGCCATTACACCGCCATCGGCTAAAATCTTGAACAAAAAACGGTCAAAAACCAACAATGACAAACAAATTGTCATGCAAAGGTTAGCCTAAAAAAACCACCTAGCCCTGCCTCCGGCACCAACCAGGAGATCGTTCACACGCGAACAGCAGCTATGCAGCAAAGAGGTGATGCAAAGCCAGTCTCCGTAGCGACGCCTCCAAGAAGGGATACGACTCATGTCGTCGTCTCCAAATCTAACCAGCGAAGGTCAGATCAGGAGTTTTCACTCCGAAGCTTAGGTACCAGTTCTCCGAAGCAACACCCGCCTTCAAGAAGGTAATGCTGCTCAGGTCGACGTCGTTGCCAAATCCAACCAGCGAAGGCCAGATCAAGAGTTTTCACCTCGGATTGTAGGTACTAGTGCTCCAAGACCACGCCGCAGTACGATCTCGTCGCTGAATCCATCCAATGAAGGCCATATCACCAAGACAACGTCCGCAACATAAAATTAGCTTTCTAGGATTGAATGAACAAAAAATCTCGATCAATCAAACGTACCGCTGGTATACGCACCCTACGTATAGGTATAGCTAGCTACGATGTTTGTTTTGTAGTAGATTCGTACTTGCTGAATACTCCCTCCAGTGAAAAAAGAGTGCTGTTTTGGTTTTTGAATGTCTGACACGGTCTCCAAAACACAACTTTAACCACTAATTTTTATTGTTATATATTTATAAAACCTAATAAAATAATAATATTATAAAATTACTTTTCGAGACAAATCTACAAATATCATATCACAAAATTCTCCGATCATGGATACATGATTGATTGAATTTTAGATCTAACATGATTCCTAACAACTGGTTGTGACTCGTGTATGCTATGGTGGTGATACAGTGTTGAAAATGCTTGATTCCTTCATCATGCACTAATTTCGATTTGGGGGTTATTCATTATATGCAGTGAGCTAGACTTTTATCAGTGTGGTAACAAGAAAACTGCATGATCCAAATATTTTATAGGTTAGTCCAACTTTAGTTGGTTATTAAACTGCGACAAAGCTACCATATGGGGTCTAAGAGTTGGTAGACTTCTATAGTCTAGCTTCTTTATTATGTGCCCAAGTTTTGATCAAATTACTCATACCATGTATCAATTAATTTGGATCATTAAACTTTAAATTTATAGTTACGCGATATATTTTCTTATGGTCATAAGTAGTATGTTCTAACAGTATAAATCTACAGGATGCTCTCTAGGAACATAAATATAATGCTGGAACATACAACATTTGACCAGACTTATTGTGTACGGAAAAACTAGATTTTCTTTTGGACTACAAATCTAGTTGAATCACTCAAATAGAATAATTATTCGACGGAAATATTTATTATTCAACAGGAACACCCATTTTAATTAAGGCATGTGGCCAACATGGCATATGTGCGATTGCCTCAAGCGATCGTTGGTTTGCCGTGTGCATTCCCACATGCTGGCGGCTGACATATAATTGATGGCACAAATCAATTGCCCTTTGTGGGCTGTAATGATTGTGGTTGACAATAGCATGGATATCTGCAATGACGTAAATTTCATTATCCATATCAACTAGATAAGGATAATAATTATGCAATTTACTTTTATTATCTCTCTAAATAATCTAGTTTAATTTTTTGCTTCTGGCTTTGACCTACGATATACTACTACGATAGACATGACTCTTGTTCTGAATATTTTTCTCTGTCCATGACCCAAGACCTCGATCGGGTTTTATAAGTACGCTCTACCCATGAGGCAACACTCCTTTAGAGTAGACTTGTTCGGCACAGGCAAAAACCACTACTAAAAAATGGGTTAGTTAAGGGGTTAGGGTTTGTACAATGGTACAGACATCTACTGTCTATAGCAACTTTTCATATCACTGTAGACAACACTATAGACAGCTCATACAATGGGTTGTCTTTTTACTTATCTTTATAGATGACATAATCATTTAATGCTTTCACGGACCTAAGATATTTTCTCATTAGTTCTGGTGATATAGTCGGCTATATGATTGTAGGTAATATATTTCTCTCTCTTTATTCTCTTTCGTCCACATCAGCTTAAATCCTACGTAACAAAGACTAAAGATAGCCGATATAAGCCCATTATACATGATCTAAGATAATCTGGTTTCAGAACGTCAGATGTCAGTGGGGTTCATTGAGCCAAAATTAAACTTCAGGGCTAGGGGAGTAAAGTAAACTTCTTCTTTATTAATTTAACATTATCATATTACACGGAGCATAAGCCATCAGATAAACATTACTGATGCCATCATTGAAGGATACCAGGACATTAAGCTGACACGCAGCAACAGATGAAGCCAGGGGCCGGAAGATTCGCGTGGCCGCACGACATGCATCTGTCACGTTCGGCTTGGGACCGTCCCGGCCGAGACAGGTAGATAGATCGATGCCTACGAGGCCATGTCCAGATTAGGCCTGGCTTTACCCGGACACGGCGGTACCGCGCCACACCACCCCAGCACACCCACCCTGCTTTTTTTGAGGTCTTAGCTCTCGTCAGTTGCAAAGCGTACCCGCCCTGCTTTTATCTCGCTATTCCTGCTCCTGGATCTCCTGCTTCAACCTGTTCTGCTCCTGGATCTCCTGCTTTAACCTGTTGTTTTGTCCTGTGCGCGAGACCGTGTAACAACCTGTTTTCGGTTCTTATGCAGTAAATTTCAGAATTTCGTTTGGTTTGCAAAAGCTTAACTCTAAATCAAAAGCTCTCAAAGTTTCGAAGTTCAAGCTTCAAAACACAAGTTTTGCTTCAGCTTCAAATATCAAATTTTCGGATTTCAAACACCCTCCCAATCCTCTCTTCTTCTCCCCCTTCTATTCCATTTCCTCCCTTCTCCTAGCTGTGCCCAGCGCGCCCAGGCCGCGTCCCGTCTCGCCTCCTCCGCACCCGCCTGCCACCGCGTCGTCCCATCCCGACTCCCCCGCGCCCGCGCTGCCCGTGTCAGACTCGCCTTGGCGACCGTGTCCTCGTCGTCCCATCCCCTGTCCCTTCCCGGCTTTCCGGCCGCGACAGCGCGCGCGCCTCCGGCCCGGCTCCGCTGCCAACGCCACCTCGGCCATAGCGCGCCCGAGCCTTTCCAATGGCCATCTCCACCCCCCCTTCTGGCTATAAAGAAGCTCCCTCATCCCCTTGCACTCCCTATTTCATTTCCCTCTCCACTGGTAAGTACCACTAAAGAAAACCCGTCGCCCCCAATTTCGGCCACCGCGCCCTGCTGGCAATTCTCCGTTCTGGCGAACCCTCCGTCGCGCCACCACCGTCATCTCGTGCCCCCGGAGCCGAGGAAGTCATCCGCCGAGTTAATTCGACTTTGGTCCACCGAAGCACCCGAATTTGGCTTTCTTCTTCCCCTCCGGCCGACGCCTTCTCCTCCACCGTTCTCCTGCCACCGACCATCTCCAGCCTTCCTCTTCATCCCGGTGAGAGTGAGACCCTCATACCTTACTCTCGCTTGTCCTCTCCTTCCCCGGCACAAAGCACCGCTGGACCGCCATTGCCGCCGTGGACGTGGTAACCACCGCCGCCTCTAGCCCCGCCACTGCCGCTCCGGTGCGCCGCCACCTTTGGAATCAGCTAGTCACCCCGGTTCCATTTTTGTCATTCCTTGGCGCCGCCATGCCCTACCTCGCCGGCGAAGAGTTTGGCCAGAACGCCTGGAGTTTCTCTCAGTTTTGGTCGGAAGCCGACTGTCTCTGTGCTCGTGTCTTTAAATCACCAAATAGTTGTCTTTAGGGTTTGTATGTTAATGGCTATTGGTTTGTTAAGAAACTATGGGCTCGGCCTGCAAGCCGGCCCATGTATAGGCTTTCCATCTCAAACCCTAGTAGGGTCTCTATCCTATAAATAGGGGGTGCTATTCACTGTAAAGGATTGATCATTTGATGAAGAAATAAAGAGAAGCAAGAAGTCCTCCTACATCTCTGTGTTCAATCTTTTATTCTGTTCTTGTGATTCATACATTGTTTTTACGATTCTGAGTTTGTCTACGAGGTAATCGCTCGGACTGGACTCGCCAGCGACGGTTCCTCAACACGTTATCAGCACGATCGACTCTCCTCGCATCGAAAAGGTAACCGTCAATGAACAACACTCGTAGATTGAATCGTTTTTTCTAGATCGCTTTCAATTCTACAATTGTTGCTTTCTAGATTGATTTCCTATGGTGTAAATCCTCTCTAATCTACCGCGAGCCGACTTGAAGTCGCTGGCCAAGCCGATCGGTTGGATTGTATGAAAGAGATGATGTTGATTGCACCGTAGATCATTGTATGAATAGTAATCGCATTAATAGATTGCATGAACAGTAAGAAGAAAAAGAAAAATGACACCGACACCCGCATGACGTCGTGTCACCTGCATGTGGCCGCGCCGTTTGCATCATCGGCCCGAAGCCGTGCTGCTGGCCACCCGCACGTGGCCGCGCCACCCGTGATGTGCCTGCCGCGCATGCCGGAGCCCGCAGCCTCCGCGCACCCTCCCTGCTGGCCTAAAGATCATCGTGGGAGATCATCGGGTTGTCACGGTATCCATGTTCGCTAGGCGAGCACACGAACGATACCTAGTTTGATATAAAACTACAGGGATTGAATCAAAAGAAAGAACACGGGAGCTCTGGAAGGAACCAGACGGAATTGTTCTAGATTGAATGAGCATCAATCTGGATCGTAAGCAATTCCCACGGTAGATCAATTGACGATACTCATACATGACCTATCTACAACGGTTTCGATCTCAGATTGGAACAAAAAAAGCAAGCAGAAAATACAGAATAGATTGCCACTGGCCCCAAAGCCGCATGCGCTCGTCGCCAGCTTGAAGCCGCGCGTCGACCACGGAGCCGCCCCCTCGCGCCATCTCTGCACAGGCGGCGCCGCCGCGCGCCATCTTCTCTTCGGCCCCGCAAGGCCATCGCATAGACAGTGCCGCCACATGGGCACCGCCGCACGCGTCGCCGGCTCCCGGCCACCCTCCGGCCTCGCAAGGCCATCGCTTGAAGCACCGTCGCACCGGCTGCCATCGCTTGAAGCGCCACCGCTTGAAGTGCTGCCGCGCCGTGCGCTCCCACCAGCCGCCCGCGCTTGAAGCTACGCCGCCGCCACACGGCGCCGTCGCAGCCGCCGCTCACCGGTCGCACGCGTGTGCGCCGCCTCCCATGGAGGGAACCGCCGTCGATGTCTGCACGCGTCGGCCGCGCCGACGTGCCGCACATAGGAGCCACACCTACGGCCCGCGCTTGGAGTGCTAGAGCTGCCACCATACGGCCCGCACTTGGAGCGCCGGAGCCGCCGCCTACGCCGGCCACCAGCGCCGCCGCACCAGCCGCCTCCCGACACGCACAAATTGCGCCGTAGCCGTTTTGATGCATAGGGCAGGGGAAACCCTGAGCACCCCTGCCCTTTTGCCCCATTCGGCCATGGGCATATTGTGCTAAGAAACGGTCTGCCCATGAAGGCCGGGCCAATTAAGATGAGGCCGAAGAAAGAAAAAAAGGGGGCCTGGCTGGGTAAAAGTTGAAAAAAAGAAAAAAAAAAAAGCGGGGAGGGAGCGGTGGAAGGAATTTTGCAAATAAACCCCTCAACATTTTGAAAATGACAAGGAAGTTCCCCAAATAATGAAATCTTGCGGAAAAACCCCTCGGAAAATCTAAAAATTGCGTGAAAATTTTCTCAGAACTGAAAATTCATGTATTAACCCCTGGAAAATGCAGAATTCGCCGAAAGTCATTTTTCCAGCAGAAAATAGCCTCGGGAATACAAATTGTTGTTATATTTTTGAACTTTGAAGCATGTTTAACTTTGTTATTGTTGTTTCTATGCAATATATTTATTGTATTTACTATTTTGATTATCTGTGATTGTTTATATTGCTTTTGATAACTGAAAATAGCAGTAAATCATGTAAATGCATAGAAAAATACGGGATCACGAACCGGGAGTTCGATGAGCATTATGAGAATTTTGCAACTATTTTATGTAGATTACCAGCAATAATCCTTTGAACTTTTGTATGAATATGAAGTTGACTGGCATCACGAACCAGGAGTTCGAAGAACTGACCCAGCCTGACTAGATTTTGTATAAAATTTGTGTCAGTCTTCAATTTTATGGTATTATAATTACGAATGAGTAGAAGATTGAGAAGACTCTTGTCGGTGTTTTAGAACCGATCTTACGTAAAGATTATTTGATTCGGGGGGTCTCCACAATTGATCACGCAGACGAAAGAGATACGGGGATTTTTATACAGGTTCGGGCCTTCTCCAGTGAGAATAACAACCCTACTCCTGTGTATCTTGCATTGGGTATCTGGGTTACAATCAGCTAAGGGTCTTAGTGACTAACTGTCCCAAAAAAGCCTCTTCCTTCTATCTCTAAAAGATACCTATTTATATTACGCAGTGGTGGCTGTTGTCGTTCCAGGCTAATTAGTCGCTCATTATTGCGCAATAATGAGAGTAATTACCGAAGTAGTAACCTCCCCATGCTGTCAAACGATTATCTGTCAGAGATAGTGGGGCGTTTTCTGTAGTTATGCCAAGCATAACTACGTATTTTGACTGCTTGGATTCTCACCATTAAATGGGCCTTCTGACGGGTGGACCTAGTTAGTCGTGAAGAATTCGTAGCAGACCTAGTCATAATAGGACTTACGACTAGGGGGTAGTCGTAGGAAGACTTACGACTAGGTACTGGTCGTAGAAAGACTTACGACCGGACGTAATCGTAGCAGGACTTACGATTACACTATAGTCGTAGAAATGCTTACAACTAGGGGGTAGTCGTAGAAGAACCTACGACTTCCTGATTTGTTCTTTCCTTATAATATTAAGGGGTATGTCATGTGACGTCATATTTCATGATTATGGAATAATAAAATGAGGATTATTTAGGTCCTCGTCATCTAGCCCCCCAGTTTCAAGTGAAAATAGCCTACTTGACCGAAGGGTCCTAGATGATCTTTTGACCACTAGAAGGTCGCGGGTAAAACGTTGAAGGAAAAGCTCTTCAACACCCGTTTCTCTCGACCAGGAATATGCTTGATCAAGGTAGTTTGTTAAGACCATTACGATTGCAAGATGTCGTAGAATATCTTACAACTTCGAAGCAGTCGTGGCCTTACGACCGAAAGCAAAACCTTTCCGATCGGCTTTTCATTTGACCCGGGGGTCAAGATGGTAATTTCACTTGAGGTGTGAAAAAGGTGTCTCGGGACTTTCGATCGGGCAGGTAAAAAGTCTGTCCGTCGAAACAATTCCCAAAGCGGTGGACACTGTTGGGATTCCACGGCATTTCGTTCCAGGCATGTGGTTATAAACCGGGTCATGGAGGTAAAACCTAGGGTTCTTTACCTTTTCATCTAACAGTTTGTTGGTTTCACGTCTCTTTCGCCGCAGGTACTCCGTACTCTTTCTTGGAGCTTTCCCAAATCCAATTCTTCTTGTTTCGAGAGAAAATGGCCAGGATCGTCTCTGAATGGGCTGAGTCGGAGATGGATGACGCGAAGATGACCGCTTTGGTTGCCGCCGAGAAGATCCCCGAGGGACTTCTCGTAAAGTGGATTGCGGCGAATGAGTAGCATTGGCCGTTAGGAGAGGAAGGCCAAATTCCGGTTTTCCAGGCGTACTGTGAGTGCGGTCTCCGATTGCTTGCTCACCCCTTCCTCACACTCGTGCTCGAGCACTTTAGGGTGGAATTAGTGAACCTTGGTCCTAATTCCATCACAATGCAGAGCGTGTTTGTGTACCTGTGTGAGGCCTACCTGGGGATTCTGGCGGACCTCGAGCTTTTCCAGTATTACTACGGAATGGCTCGTCAAGCCGGGATCACCGGTAGCTGTGGTCTGAAGCTCCACAACGGCAAGTCGAATGAGTACATTCAGATGTTTACTCGGTCGTCATGGCCGGGGTGGAAGAAGAAGTGGTTCTACTGGGAGGTAACCAAGGAAGACAGCTGACGAGGATTAAAACCTCTATATATTATTTTTAATATATATAAAAGACCATACGTCTTCGTGGTCGTAACCCCTGAGGTGCACGACCTCACTGGTCGTAGAGATTCCAGAGGTTACAAAATGGGTACCCTGGTCGGAAGAAGGCCTAAGCCAAGCTCCTGACTAGGAGAACTGCTTGTAAAAGGTATGAACTGATACTTGGAACAGATTCCAAGTATATTCTCTACCGTATGATGAATGGAGCACATGCATATTCCATGCCATACGACGTATCTTATCTAGACACATCAGCAAACAAGTTCCATGCGGTTATATGTTTCATAGACATACAACCGCCGAACGGTTGATTCAGTATCAACCGTCACTTGACTCGACTGCACGCAACGCCGCATCGACGCCTTCTCGAGTAATCGCCACCTCTTCGAGGGCTATTTAAAGATGGAACCTGGACGGATCAAGGGGGGAGAGGAAGACAAGATAGAGCCATCAGACTAAAGCGCAAGCCATAGATTCGTGTGATAGATCTGAGATTGTAAGGGAACAAGCAGTGTTCTCAGAGCATACCCTGTAAAACCCAGTTCATATTAATAAAAGATCAGTCCCATTATTTCCTTAGATTTCCCACGTCACTTTCTCCTTTTCTTTTCGTAAGATCGACGTCTTGATCGTCGACAGCTGGCGCCGTCCGTGGGGATCGCGACGTGGAATCTCAGAAGAATTTCCCTGCTCATCAAATCTTTATCCATTCCCCGGGTGTGATCGCTGATGCAGTTATGGCGGGAAGTTGGGATGAAGAAAATTGGTTCGACTTGGCGGATTATGCCAACCTCGACATGGACGCATGCATGCGCGCCATGGAGGAAAACGGAATCTCTTCATCATCATCCTCCACCGGTTCGCCTATGGCAGAAATCGGCGAAGTCGACCGGATGGATGAAGACACCGCTACGATCAGTGGCGGTTTCAAAGGAAGTGCTTCCGACCAGTTCGGAACACCATAAAGCCTCAGCAAGCCCGGGCCTTTCGACCGGCAAAAAAGGTGACGAAAATTCAACACCGCAACCCGAGGTTCAATATACCTTTGATGCAATCATAGTTGATAGGTACTCACCGACGGCTTCTAGCAATTGCAGGAGCCAACCGACACCTGGTGACAGTGTCAATGAAACCTCCATTGGTCGTAAACCAAGTGGGGATAATAAAGCTCAGCATTCGGTCGGTAATTCGTCGGATCAGGCTGAGGCCCTTCCGAAAACCTCAGGAGGTGCTGATCACCGATTGCTCTCCGTCGTGGAAGCTTCTCGGAAAAGCTCTGAAAGCCTCTCCATCGATTACGACGGAAGCTCATCGGAGGATCACTGCTGGAAGCACGAGGTCAATGCGATCGGAGATACGGATCATAATGCCGTGTACGGTCCTCCATACGTTGCCTCGCCACCACGTCATAATGGAGATGGTACGGGCGGTCAAGAACCAAATGCCGGAGGTGACAGAACTGGTGGACGTTCACCAGTTAATTCGCCTGATCCTCCCCCAACCAATGTAAGGGACCAGGCAAGATCGACCAGAAGGTCGCAGGATGCAAGCCATCAAACACCTTCTTCTGGCATAAATCCCTCGAGACCTTCGGTAACAATACAAAACCTGCAGCGAGTCAGGGATATGTTAAATACTTCTGACCCTGCCCTGGCAGAGACTCCAGGTTTTGCCCAACTCGCAGGTCAAGTATCGGAGATTGTCCAACAGACGATGCAGCGCACAGAAGCATATCGGGAACGAAGGCACCCGCAAAGTCAGACCATGACTTCATCACAGCATTCTTCCCGAAGCAGGGGCCTGCATGGTCGTGTTGAGGATCAGTTGACACTGCGACCACCTCGACGATTCCGACCAACAACTCATGAGGTGAGGAGACTATTCCAGGAATCCTCACCTTCACTTCGTCAAGAGGAACCATCACTTGGGCCTGGTGATCTTCGACATCACCTAAACCAGGCAAGCGGTCGGAGCCGTTCTACTAATGTCCACGACCGAATCGGGACATTGGAGCACCGACAACTGTTCCTAGAAATCGGTCTCCAACCGACATAATCCGGCGCTTTTCAAAGAAGGCGCCACGAAATATCACAAGTCGTCGAGCTTTCTCGCAGGCTCCAGTCAGACGTTGGCCAAATAGGTTCCGACCGACCAATATGGATAAATTCAATGGGACCCAAAATCCCTTGGAATTTCTCCAGATATATACCACCGCTTATCGAGTCAGCTGGTGGTGATGAAAATGTAATGGCAAACTATCTTCCTACGGTATTAGAAGGATCACCGATCGTGGTTGCTTAACCTTCCTGGGTCGTCCGTATACTTGGGAGCAACTCGCGACCTTTTGATTGCAAATTTTGAGTACGATGATCGCCCGAAAGGAAGACGATCTCCATAGAATATGACAAAAATCAAACGAGACTCTCCGGCAGTACATCAAAAGATTTAGCCAAGTTCGTAACTCAATACCGGAGGTTGCAGAATCTTCCGTTATCCAAGCCTTCAAAGCGGGATTGAGAAATCGAAGGTTTACGGAGGATTTAGCTATACATCCCCCACGAACAACCATCGAGCTTTTCGACATGGCTGACAAGTACGCTACGGCCAGTGAAGCGGTCAAGTGGAACGAAGCCGTTGATCAAAAGGATAAAATTCCCCAACCTGGCTTAGATAGGATGGAAAAGAAACAAAAGAAGACTCTCAAGAAAAAGAAGCATGGCAGTGCCAACGACAAAGAGGTTCTTGCTGTTCCTGAAAAAATTACCAAATGAAGAAAAGATTATACTAGTCGTGGCAAGGCTAGGGCTCCGACCAATGATTACAAGAAAAATAAAAAATGGTGTCCTCTTCACCAGCAGGCAGGATACGACTTGCGCAATTATCGTGCTTGGCAAAAGAAGCTGGAAGATTATTATGCAGGTAAAGGTCCACTCCCGTCGATTCAAGAACTCGGGGAAACAAACTCCAAGAAGGACAAAGATGGTGACGAAGAAATGGAGTACCAAGAACCTCAACACACCGTCGATGTGATCTTCGGTGGATCTTCTTCATACGAGTCCAGACGTCACCTGAAAGCCATGGAGCGAGAAGTCAACCTTACCGAACCTTCGATTGCCGTTAAACCTTCAAGGTGGTCGGAGACGATAATCTCCTTCAGCAAAGAAGACTGCCCCATTCCTTCGACTCGACCAGGTAGGTTTCCAATTGTCGTTGAGCCTACTATTAATAACTGCAAGGTTAATCGGGTTTTGATAGATGGGGGTAGTTCTTTGAATATTTTATTTGCAAGTGCTTTGGAAGACATGCAGATTCCCAAATCCAAGGTAAAACCAATGAAATATGCCTTTCATGGCATAGTTCCTGGGTCTACCGCTAAGCCAATAGGGCACTTGTCCCTACTGGTTACGTTCGGAGAGCCTGACAACTTCCGGATAGAAAAAATTTCATTTGATGTGGTGAACTTCGAGACTGCATACAATGCAATTCTTGGTCATCCAGCTTTAGCAAAGTTCCTGATAGCCACGCACTACGGTTATCAGAGTTTGAAAATGCCGGGACCAAAGGGTGTAATCACGGTCCGAGGTGATCAGAAGATAGCCTACGCATGCGATCAGAAATGCTTAGAACTGGTCGATGAACTCCCGACCAGGGGAACTAACACCATTAACATGCAGGTCAAACATTCAAGGCCAAAGATGACACCGAAACCTTCCGACCAGATAAAAGAGGTACAACTCGACGGAAGTACTTCTCCAGAGGGTGCCAAGATACTAGTCGGGGCAGGACTCGACCTTAAATAGGAAGAGTCGCTCGTCTCCTTCCTCCGAGCTAACCAGGACGTATTCGCCGGCAAAGGCCCGATATGCCCGAGTCCCTGTGAGGTGATCGAGCATAGGCTAGCTCTACAGCCTAACAAAAAAACCGGTCAAGCAGAAGCTACGGCGTTTCGCACTTGATCGGAAAGAAGCAATCCAGTCAGAGATTGACAAACTTCTCAAAGCTGGGTTCATTCGTGAGGTCGATCACCCAGAGTGGCTCGCCAATCCTGTAATGGTTAGAAAGGACAATGGGAAATGACGAATGTGTATTGACTTTACAGATCTTAATAAAGCTTGTCCGAAGGATGATTTTCCCCTTCCTCGCATCGATCAACTTGTAGACTCTACTTCCGGGTGCGGGTTGTTAAGTTTTTTAGATGCTTACTTAGGGTACCACCAGATCAATATGAGTAAAGAAGATGAAGAGAAAACTTCCTTCATCACTCCATATGGTACTTACTGTTATGTAAAGATGCCATTTGGTCTCAAAAATACTGGTGCAACATTCCAAAGGTTGATGCAAAAGACCTTTAGCCCACAGATAGGTCGGAATCTTGAAGCCTACGTCGATGATCTGGTCGTAAAGAGCATCAACGCCGACGATCATATTCTAGATCTACAGGAGACTTTCAATAACTTAAGACGTTATAACCTTAAGTTAAATCCAGAGAAATGTGTGTTCGGGGTTTCGTCGGGAAAGCTTCTTGGGTTCCTAGTTTCGGCTAGAGGCATCGAAGCAAATCCAACGAAAATCGCCGCCATCGATCAGATGCGCGATCCGACCACAAAGAAGGAAGTTCAGAAACTAACCGGTTGTATGGCAGCGTTAAGTCGTTTCATAGCACGGTTAGGCGAAAAAGGACTACCTTTCTTTAAGCTTCTCCGGAAACATGGGAGTTTCGAATGGACTAAAGAAGCAAGCAGCGCCTTCGAAGAATTAAAACGGTACCTTACGAGTCCCCCGATCTTAGTCTCTCCGAGATTGGAAGAAACATTGCTAATTTACGTGGCTGCAACGCCACAAACGGTTAGTGGTGTATTGGTCATAGAACGAGACCATGTTCAACGACCAATATATTACGTAAGCGAAGTCTGGCATGGACCAAAAGAAAGGTATCCGCAGGTACAAAAGTTGCTCTATGGTCTCCTTATGGATTCAAGGAAACTAAGGCATTATTTTCAGGCCCACAAAGTGGTCGTGCCTACGGGATATCCCCTTGGTCAAGTCCTAGGAAACAGGGAGTCATCAGGACGAATAGCAAAATGGGCGGTTGAGCTTGGGGCGTTCGATCTCCATTTTGTCCCACGAACAGCAATCAAGTCCTGTGCAATAGCGACTGCTGTGCGAATGGACAAACTCTGAACCCACCCAAGGGCCCGAGTACGAGCACCACGACGAGTGGACAATGTACTTCGACAGTTCCTTGATGTTGCATGGCTCGGGGGCTGGGGTCATCTTGATTTCCCCTACTGGCGAACAAATAAAGTACGCTATTCAGTTAAACTTTCCTGCTACTAACAATGTGGCAGAATACAAAGGTTTACTTGCAGGACTTCGAGCATCTCGTTCACTCGGGATTCGCAGATTGCTAGTGAAAGGTGATTCTCAACTAGTAGCGAATCAAGTAGGGAAAGAGTATCAATGCTCTAGTACCAAGATGTCATCATATCTGGCGGAAATACGGAAATTCGAAAAGCATTTCTTCGGTTTTCAGATCCAACACATTCCTAGAAAGGAAAACTTTCTGGCAGACCAGTTGGCCCGTATGGCTTCCACAAGGACATCCGTCCCGCCCGGAGTTTTTCTCGAGAAACTTGATTCACCCTCGGTAGTCAAGCCTTCCGAGGACATAGATGTTCGTAAGGAGGTTGCACACCTTGATTATGCAAACATGGATGCTCGACAGGTTGATGATGGTTGGCACCATCACGATCACGGTAGAGATTGGATGACATCGATCTACAATTATCTTCAGCATGACCTAATTCCAGAAGATGATGTAGAGGCTGATCGTATAGCACGAAAATCCAAATTATACACTCTAATTGAACGTACCTTGTACAAACGAGGATCTCACGGAGTGTTGATGAGATGCATATCTCGCTCGGATGGCATTAAATTGCTAGCCGAAATTCATGGAGGAGTCTGTGGAGCTCATCATTCCTACAGAACTTTGGTTGGTAAAGCCTTTAGGCAAGGATACTCTTGCCAACCGCCCTTCATGATGCAAAAGGGCTCGTGGACGGCGCGTATAATGTCGCTTTCATAGCCGACAAGTACATCACCGCCTCAAGCTTTGCAAATAATTCCTCTTTCTTGGCCTTTTGCAACCTGGGACTAGACATTCGGACCTTTCCCAAGAGCACCGGGGCTTTGAGTTCCTTTTCATCATGATTGACACGCTCACTAAATGGATCGGCCAAGCCGTTGTAAAATTACAACCAAGCCACCAAGAGGTTCATCACAAAAAGCGTGATTACACGGTTTGGTGTACCCGATCAGATAATCACCGATAACGGTGCCCGCTTCTCGAGCGGCAATTTTCGTGAATTCAGCGAAGACCTAGGTATCAAGATACATTTCGCTTCATTGCTCATCCACGAGCAATGGAGCAGTTGAGCGAGCCAATGGTATCATAATGCAAGGAATCAAACGACGAGTATTCGACCAGTTACTTCAACGGTCAGGGGCTTGGGTTCAAGAACTTCCTTATGTATTATGGGCTGTTCGTACCACAACTAGTCGTGCGACCGGTGAAACACCATTCTTTATGGTTTACGGAGCTGAAGCCATGCTTCCTCCGGAACTTAAAATTGGTTCTGCTCGAACTGATTGCTTTTCTGAAAGTAATCAATGTGAACGACGACTTGACGACATCAATTTCCTTGAAGAACGACGAAATTAAGCTTTGCTACGATCAGCAATCTACCAGCAAGCCATGCATCGGTACCACAGTCGTAAGGTGCAACCTCGCAGCCTAGCAATAGGTGATTTGGTTCTTAGAAAAATTCAGAACCAAGCGGGTCGCAATAAACTTTCACCTAAATGGAAAGGTCCATACACTGTGGTCGAAGTCACCCGACCAGGATCGGTACGATTAGCTATGTCGGATGGGCAATTTTTGTCTAATTCTTGGAATATTGATCACTTGCGTAAGTTCTTTGTTTAATTTCCTGTATATATATTTCATTTCCATTCATTTTTCAATAAAGATGCATTTCCTTTTTCAAAACGATAAGTATGGTTGTTTATACTTATTATTCGTTGCATCTGGTCATATGCCATTCCTATTGCTGGTTGGTCGGAGAAGACACTCATTCTCTCCGATATTCCTTTCAAAGGGATCTCCACTACTCATGGTTGCTGACTTAAATATCACCGACCACACCGGTTTTAATCGTGATCATTGCTTCAATGATACACACGCACGACCAGATATTCTTTTCTTAAAGAAACATACGAGTATAAGGAGTACCATCTCAGACAATTTACTTGGTTTTCGTTTCTTTCTTGAATTTGAAGGCTGTTATTTTATTTCAACATTCTGTTCTACTCAAGTTTGGCTACTGGTCGGGACACGGAAAGCCTCCTAGTTGAAGTCTCTCCTCTCTGCATGTGGTCCTGCCCACTGGAAGGAGCTTCCTAGTGACGGTCCTCTTTCCTACGATCCTCGCTGCCAGTCGGATTTGAGCATGAGCACGTTTCGCGAGATATTTTACAAATCTTCAATTCTTGAGATTCGATACGACCAGATCCGAATATTTTCTAAACAAAGGTACTTATCTATTCATTTCATTTTTTTGCATACATTCTTTATGCATATCTTCTTATCAGCAAATCCGGTCTTTGTTATATCTTCCGACTACAAGTGGTATTTCATAGTAATTCGATAATGGACAAGATCTAGACTAGTCGAAATCGTCAGTTGGTTCCGACCACATGATTTCCTAGTATTCACTGGATCATTGTCATACACATTATCAGCACTCTTACCATGGTCATTGTTATTACTCAATTTCTTGGTCTACTGCTTTGTTTTAGTAACGTTCATCTACTAATATAAGCAGTCGGGGGCTAGGAGATATATGAGTATTTAGCAACATTTGATAAGATAAAGTAGGATCTTCTTTGATAAAAGGTAAGTTTCATTTTACATATTCTAAATATTACATCCATTTACATAGTGGAACCACCAGACTAATCGCTACGTGATGGAGATCCGACTTCCATTTCTTCAGCAACTTTCTCTCCGAGAAGTCTTACTTCCTCGAGAAGTTTTGTTGCTTCACTTTCAGAGCAGTCAAAGTCTTCTTCCACAGCTTTAAGACTAATAGAGGGGTCGGAAGCCTTTAGTTTTGCTAAAGCAACACTAACTCCATTGATAATAGCTTCCTTCATTGTCTGGGTATGGTTTTCTCTCATAGTTTTGAGTAGGCCTTGGAAATCTTCCAGAAGTTGTCCAAAATAGTTCATCTTTTCCCCTGGATCTCCTAAGGAAGGCAAGCTTGATCCTGATCCCATATCAAAGATCATTTTGTTAGGAGCCATGATTTTCTCATCAAGGCCAAATATAAGGGCTGCCTTTTGGCCACACTCAAACTCGAGGATTTTCTCTGCTCGTTCAAGTGCTTGGGTTTTTTCTGCACGAGTGGATAAAAATTAACACACACTTAAAAAATTGGAGTTGTGGAATACTAGTTAAGTCTACGACCAGTTACCTTTGATTTTCTTCTCACAAGAGTCGAAAACCTACTTTTGCCTGGTCATCGTATGCTCGATCGACCGGTCTTTACCCTGATTTTTTCCCTCAGTTTTATTATTATGGCTTCTTTGGCTATGATCTCTTCTTTAATTTTCTCTAAATCTATCAAATATGATAGGAAGAGAAAGTTAAGTTATAAGGGATAAATAAGATAATAAAATTTAGGAAGTTAAACTAAAAGAGAAATGTTCTTACTTCTCAGATCGGAATGTTACTGTAACATCCCAATTTTGGGCTTGTGTTTCAAATGTAAGAAAATGAGTAGAAATTAAAACTTTTTCTTACATCATGTATTTCCTGTATGTACTAAACAATTATTGTACAAGAGTTATGGAAATACATAGTCACAAGTCTTTGATCCAAATCTTGATCCTTTAAAAACATTCTTGTTCTATCTCGTGATAATCTCCTGGAAATATTTTTCCTAAATTCTTGGGTTGGTATGTGACCCCTTTGAAAAATTTCACAATTTTTAGAAATTGTTTGAATACTTTTGGAGGTCAGTCAAACCTACTCAAATTCTGGTCAAATTGGGGACCAGCACCTTGTGGAATTTTTAGAGGAAAAAGTATAGCACAAAAACCTCTGCAAAATTTACACAAGGTCATTAACTCAGCTAGCAAGCTCCTATAAAAATTTTATAATTTTTGGAGTTAGTTTGCTACCTCAAACAATTCTTCAAATGTCAGCCCTTCTCAAAAACCAGAAAAATCGAATCGTTTGAGTCGACTCGCTCGAGCCCGAGCCTAACTCAACCGTCACGGTTGGACCCACCCACTCAACCTCCTCGGGCTCGTTCCTTGTGGGTCGTTGGATCTCCATCCGCCGCCTGACCTCCCCTCGATCTCGGCGCCTCGGGGTGGTCCAGCCCTTGGATCTCTATCCAATGGTCACGACCAGCCACGACCTCCCCGCGCTCGGACCTCCTCTCGCCGGGTGATCAGGGCGCCCAGACCACCCCATGCAAATCGGGATCGCCCAGACCTCCCCTCACCCAGCTTCTTCTTCCTCTAGACCTCCTCGAGCCCCGGTCATCATGGTTTTCCCGCACCCGCGCGTGT
This sequence comes from Ampelocalamus luodianensis, assembly GCA_036346255.1. Lineage (NCBI taxonomy): Eukaryota > Viridiplantae > Streptophyta > Magnoliopsida > Poales > Poaceae > Ampelocalamus > Ampelocalamus luodianensis. Next base: position 27,275,278 of record CM070622.1, read on the forward strand.
GTCGTCGAGCGCTTGGGAGCGATGGCTGTCACTTTTGGTCCTTCCCAACGCCTCTTTCGCCATGCATTTATTGCGCGAGCTTTGCCCTAAGAAGTCGTCCCCATCGCCTTGTCAAGTCCTCAGAGGTCATGGCGTGGCATGGCTCTTGATGACATTAGCCTTTGCCCACACCATTACCAAACTCCCAGGCTATGTATAGCCTGAGACCTTCCTTCTCCTTTTCTTTCTTCGTTCTTGGCTGTGCTTGAGCTCCCTCAGTTTGAGCTGGTCCTCAAACTCAAGCCCCAAGAACACCACCCTCCCTCGCCATTGTCGGATCTTGGAGCTCCCTGCCGAAGCTCGAGCTCCAGTGGTTCTTTATTGCCTTTTTGGTTGTCACCTTGCTCTCTCGGTCTCCTCAAACCTCCCTAACTTGTTTTGTTTAAACCTTCACAGAGGTGGACAATTTGGGGAGCTTGTTTTCGGAGCCGTGCTGGTTGTCTTCCCCAACTCCGGCGTGCACCACCGTCACCGGAGCTCCTGTGACCTTTCTTGGACCTCCTTCTTTCCCAGGTTAGTGCTTAGTGTTGGAGACCCGGTCGTTTTGAACCTCGTTAGCTTTTCATTTTGTCGCATTTAGTCTCCTAGCCTATCTCGGCCGCGGCGCTCAAGGCCGCCGCCGCCAGCGAGGTTGCCACCTTTAGCCCGTGATGATATTGCGGTTCCATTCCAGTATTTAGTTGGCGCCGGCGTGGTCCCTATCGCCGGCGGCAAGCCGTTAATCGCGCTCGGGAGTTTTGCCGGTGCAAACTCACGTTTTCGTCATTTTCTTAGGACAGCATTACTGCCCAATCATTGCTTATCATTGGCGCATTAATCATGTCTTGATCTGTGCCGGGCGTCACCGACGTGTGGGCCTTGGGCTTAGAATTAATATCCTGAGGTCATTAAAGTCCCTTTTAGGTTCCTTTATTGCCAATCATCAGCAGCATTTAAGTTGTCCTTAGCCGCCACCTTTTAGTCGCTGTCCTAAGGATCCGCACCATTAGAAGCACCTTGGACTTCCTCGGGTTCATCGTAGTCGTCCACGACCTCCCCAAGTTTAGATCCGAGCCTTTGGCTCCTTTCCGAAAAACTTAAGCCTCAGGACCTCCCTCCTGCGTTAATCGTGGCCGTCAAAGACCACCCAGGCTTGATCTGAGCCGTAGAGCCATTTCCGTCAAAATCTCTTAGTCCCAGGACCTCCCTAGTTCTATCTCGGCCTTTAAAGACCTCCTTAGGCTAGCTCTTAGCTGTTAGATCCGGGTCCGCGAAAACTCTTAGCGCCAGGACCTCCCCTAGGGTTGATCCTAACCGTCTAGGACCACCTTGGCTAAATCCTAGCCGCTAGGACCACTCCTGCGCAAAAGGACCTCCTCTTGGTCATTTTGCCAAAACCACCCCTGGACCTCCACCGAGGTCCTCTTTGCAAAAGACCCCCCTCGGTCATTTTGCAAAGACCACCCTCGGGGTCCTCTCTGTAAAAAGCCACCCCTGGTCTTTTACAAAGAAAACCCCCGCTCGGGACCTCTTAGGCTCAATCCTAGCCGTTCACGACCTCCCCGGATTTAGATCTGAGCGTTAGATCCCCTTTGTTAAATCCTTAGTCTCTGGACCTCCCTCCGCGTCGATCTGGACCGTTCAGGACCTCCCTCGGCCTTATCTGAGCCGTCCAGATCTCCTTCCGTTAGAACTCTATCGCTTAGAACCTCCCCGAGTAGATCTTGGCCATCCAATACCTCCTCGTGTTATCCCAGCCGATCAAGACCTCCCTCTGGAGATCTTGACCGTCTAGGACCTCCTCCTTTGGATCCGTAGCGTTAGTACCTCCTCCTCTGGTCTAAACCGTTAGATTTAGATCTAACGGGCTAAACCTCATTCCTCTGAGTTAAAGCCTTAGGACCTCTCCTAGTGCTCGGGACCGCCAGATCTTGATCTGACGGTCACGACCTCTGTTGGCGCGAGGACCTCCTTTGCGTGCGCTGTGCATGCACTGGTCGTGGCCGTTGGATCAGATCTCAACGGTCCAGACCTCCCCAGTGCGGGAGGAGGTCTTTTGTGCGCTGTGCTTCGACGTCCGTGGCCTTGCGACGCAAGATCAACGGCCCACGACCTCTCCTCTGTCTTCCAGTTCATTTGGACCTCCTGAGAGCTCAAATTTTCTAAGTCTTTTATTGTTTCAAATTTCAAAAGTGCATAATTTTGTCATTTTAGTTTCTTTTTGAATGATTCCAGTTGCTGTAGCTTTGTTATAGTATGAACTTTAATTTGAGAATGGATTTAGGCACTGTTATGTAGTAGAAAATGATAGAAACTGCTAGAACTTGTTTAATATGAAATGGTTGTTTAGAAATTCATTGAAAATTTGTAAAATGCATAACTTATTCTCTGTAACTCCAAACTGAGCAAACTAAGTCTTGTTAAAACCCACTAGGATTGTACTGTAATATAGAATAGGTCTTCATATGATCATTGCCACTGAAATTAATGATTCACTAGTTTTAGAACTTAGAAAAATCATAACTAATTCATTTCAACTTCAAATTGTGCAAACTCAGTTTTGCTGTTGTTAGGATAACCATATCTAACCACCATAAAATTTCAAGTTCCAGATCATTCTAGAAATTTTCGTCATGAACAGTAACTCTAATTAATTTAATTAGGATTTTTCAGGCTGAGAGAATTTAATTTAGCCATAACTTTTTCATTCTAAGTCCAAATGGAGTGATTCTTGTTTCTATAATTGTCTAAAATCAACCTATAGCTGCTGTAGAAATTTCATTGGATTTGGATGTTCTTTGCTGTTGAGTTCCTTTTGGTGTTCTTCGTTCTTATCGATTTTTATCGCCTTTTCGCGTTAGGTTCCGAAGAATTTATTGAACCTGAGCACTCTCCTCTGCAGCAGGAACAAATCCAGCAAGGCAAGCAGTTTGATCATGTTAATCCCAGTATTTTAAGTATTTATGTTGTTTACAAATTATACGTAATTGCATTGCTATTTTGTGTTAACTATTGTCGCTAGTTGACCTAGTAGATGCATTTCCTTAGGCAAATGAATTGATCCCTACTACCATGAGCCTAGGGTTACTTGCTGTGATTTAGAGTTCGTGGATGAGCTCTTGTCACTTAGTAGTTTGCAAATTAATTGCTTAGCTATGCTTAGCTTCGGTAGAAATGGGCGGTTATCGACTTGTCGATAACTTTGATCACATAAAACGTATTATGATTATGATTTCCACCTTGTGCCATGTCTACTATTGAAAACTAAAACTGAAAATAAAATGATTTAGACTTGGGCACAATGGTAAGATGGTGTGATTTTCGGGTGTGACTGGAATGGTGCCCGAGTCAATTAAGGACCAAACATCTTGTGAGTACCTGTTATCCGAGCATTTTGTGCGTGCTAACCACACTAGAGGGTATGGGACCTCTCTTGACTTAGTACTTTGGAGTGTATTGGCTTCGGGTCGCAGGGAGTCGCAGGAGGGATGGTGTTGGGAGCATTGTAGAGTCTGAAAGGCTTCCCCCCCGTAACGGGTGGTTGTCTTTCGGCTAACAATGTAAGCGTATGAGTTTCTATCCATACGAGCGGCTCGTGGTTAATACACAATATTGGAAAACGTCTCGTAGGACTTAGCCGTGCCGGCATACCTTCGGAAGTGTGCTTTGTAGCTTAAAGGCGGTCTGAAGTGTGGGTACATTGGTACACCCCTGCAGGGTTAAAACTATTTGAATAGCCTCGTCCTAGGTTATGGACACGCTTGGGTAAGCTTTCAAGAGTTAGACTACAACCTTTTTAATTAAAACTTGATGGGTGGTACGAATCTGGGATTCGTGCTATGTCGTGGTGGCTATTGGGATAGTCACTTCCAGGTGGTTACTTGTATTTATCATTATTTTCGCTGTTACTTTCAATAGTTAAATTTATTTGTAAACTTGCTTTCAAATGTATTACATTATTGCAAATAAAGTTGGCTTTATGCAAAATGAGACATACAACCTCCACCTAAATAAGCTTGCATGTAGTTTATGAATAGGTCTGCTATTCCACACGTCAGTCTTGCGAGTACCTTGGTGTACTCAGTTATCTTGCTTAAATGTAATTGTTGCAGAGGAAGAAGGTGAGCTTGAGGGGCCTCACTTCTGTGAGTTGTGCTGTGGTAGCTTGCGAGGCGTCTAGCTGGGCAGCCCGGTCGGTTGCCTTGTGGGTGGTGTGGCTAACCGGTCGACTTTTGTTCTAGCCATCTTATGGCACCTTTTGCTTCCGCTGTCATTCTTGTATATTGTTCTATTTGGCCGGTCGGCTCTCTTTTGTAATAACTTACTTTATCTATGTCCTTTAATAGACTTGTTATTGTATGATGTATGGAAATGATGTGTAATTTTGTGATGATGTGCATATGCTGCAATTCTGGGAAGCATATGTCCATTGAGGCTTAGAATGTTTAATTAGTAATGCTAGAACCATTTGGAGGTTAAGTGTTACTAGTTAAATATTCCGGGTCCTCACAGTTTCTGCTCCAAAGTTTTTATTCGCTGGGTTAGTCCTCCGACCACAGCATATTTCTCGACCATGTGCTACAAAAACAAAATTCCCTTCTTTGATAAGCTTTCAAAGAAACTTCAAAAGAAAGAGTTGTAAGGATGGTTGTAGAACACTTACCCGAATTACCATATCATTATATTCGGAAAAGATTGTATCTGGACCAATCTCAGCTTGATGGTCCGATATCTTTCCCCAGGCTTCATCAAGTTCCTTATCCTCGATAAATCGGGGAGAAAAAGGGAATTTGTTAACCTGAGAAGCACTTCCAGGAGGAGGTGGAACCAGTTGAGGATCTCTGGAGATGACTACCTCCAGAGAAGGAGTAAAGATTACTAGAGGATCCTGAGCAGATGCTGAAACCTGCTCTGGGGCTTCTTTTACTACTTCATCCTCGGCAGTTTTAGCTTTAGGAGTATCCTGATCAGGAACCTCCACGACCACCTCTTCCTTAGGAACCTTTTCTTGAGGGGTGCTCTGGTCGGACACGACCAGAATACCAGAAGATCTAAAAGAGAGAGAGAGAGAGAGAGAGAGAGAGAGAGAGAAGGTAAGGAAGATCCAAGGTATGTATATATACGACCTCTTCATTTAATACATGTACCTTGTCGATTTTCTGAATTTACCCTTGTAACGCATCGAAGCAAAGTTCGTTGCGCTGGCCTTCCTCTTCTTCTCAACCGATTTCACCGGTTCTAAACCGGTAGGGTTGACTAGATCTTGCACATCCACTGATCAGAAATCAGAAGCAATATCCGCGACCATTTGATCGAGGTCCCTGATCGCCGGATCAGTAGATGTAGATTCGTCGACCTCCAAAACAGTAGCCTCGGTAGGCACTGGTGGGTCCTCGGTGACCTTGCTGGAAGGTATGACAACCGCCTAAATTCATCATCAAAGATAATTAGGCGATGAACATAATTTGTCCAAAATATTATTTATGTTCGGTCACCTACCTCTGGAAGGCTGACATCCTGTGTGGTCGAAGGGGAGATCGGATCATCAATTGGCTCACATCTTTCAGTGGCCCCGTTGATTCTCAACTCAACCGACTACACATCAAAGAGGATTTATGGTATACCGATCAGAAATAATATGTACGACAATAAGCAGCGGTTGATATTCTCTCTTCAGCGGAAACAGCCGCTAAGATCCGGGGGAAACTAGCTTTGTCGCCAGGCTCTCCGGCGCAGATCATTTTGATCCGGCTTCTAATCTCATCAGAGGATAGAGCTGTAAGGGTAAAATGAAAGATTTAAGGATACGGAAATAATCAACTGAGATAGGTAAACTGGTCGGAATCATTAAGGGCTTACCATCTTTGGAATCTGTGGTCGTATCATCACGACCAATGTACCAGAGCATCTTATGTGCTCGGGCCTTCAAAGGACTAACTCGGCGTGTAGAAAAATCTTTTACTACATGCCAAGATGTTAGACCCTTAACACTAAGAAGCTTGATTGCTTTGGCCCATTTCTTTATGTTTCCCTCTTTTTCTGTAGAGGAGTGCCATCTCGGATTCTCGACCGCCTTCTTACCAGAATAATAAAGGCTGTCTTTCTTACCAGCTTTTCTTCCACGACGACCACGAAGATTTTGAGTACATAAAAATATACTCATCAGCTTTTCCGTCATGGAGGCGCAAGGTGCATTCTCCAGGCGTCCCAATCGTTTTCCCGGACTTTGTCATCCTGTAGTAGTACCTGAATAGATCCAGATCTGCTGGAATCCCCAAGTATGCTTCGTAGAGGTAGATAAAAATAGTGTGATTGGCAATAGCATTGGGAGCAAGATTCACCAATTCAACTCCATAATACTCCAAAACTTTGGGAAGGAAGGAGTGAATCGGTAGCCTAAATCCGCATTCAATATATGCAAGAAAAACAGTAATTTCTCCATCTTCACTACTCGGGGAATGTTCCCCAACTGCAGATCTCCAAGAAATCAGATCTTTGTTGGGAAGCATCCCGATCTTCTCTAGGTTCTCTAACTTCTTCTCACTCAAGTCGGAAACCGACCAGTTGGTGATTTGGTCCGACATGATCAGATTGCTTTTTTGTGTGAAGAAAGCAAAGGAGGTCGGAGGTAGTTTTTACTCGGGAGATGAAGAAGGAAAGGAGGAAGTGAAAAAACCCTAAGTCTACGAAGGGGTTTTATAAGTTTCAAAATTTCTAACCGTAATAAGGAGTTACCAAAAAAAGTCCAATGGACACAAAAACTCTTCAATTCCCAAGGCAAAGTTCTCAACTTTAAAGTGAATACAAACCGCTTCAAATGCCCTTGCATTTAAATGAGCGTCAGCCCGATACGACTTCATCGGAAGAAAGGTGTTCACACGACCTATTCATTTAAAGTTCGGGGGCTAGCTGACGAGGATTAAAACCTCTATATATTATTTTTAATATATATAAAAGACCATACGTCTTCGTGGTCATAACCCCTGAGGTGCACTACCTCACTGGTCGTAGAGATTCCAGAGGTTACATAATGGGTACCTTGGTCAGAAGAAGGCCTAAGCCAAGCTCCCAACCAGGAGAACTGCTCGTAAAAGGTATGAACTGATACTTGGAACAGATTCCAAGTATATTCTCTACCGTATGATGAATGGAGCACGTGCATATTCCATGCCATATGACGTATCTTATCTAGACACATCAGCAAACAACTTCCATGCGGTTATATGTTTCATAGACATACAACCGCCGAGCGGTTGATTCCGTATCAATCGTCACTTGACTCCGACCAGACGCAACGCTTAGCATCAGACGTCTTCTCCGTAAGTAACTGCCACCTCTTCGATGACTATTTAAAGATGGAACCTCGACGGATCAAGGGGGAGAGGAAGACAAGATAGAGCCATCAGACTAAAGCGCAAGCCATAGATTCGTGTGATAGATCTGAGATTGTAAGGGAACAAGCAGTGTTCTCAGAGCATACCCTGTAAAACCCAGTTCATATTAATAAAAGAGCAGTCCCATTATTTCCTTAGATTTTCCACGTCACTTTCTCCTTTTCTTTTCGTAAGATCGACGTCTTGATTGTCGACAACAGCCTCTCATTCGCCGGAAAGGCTGCCGAGTGGTCTTCTTCCTGGGACTCAACTCCCAGTAATCTCGACCGGATAGCCCCCTATATTCAAGCTGTCAAAGACTTGAAGTCAGAGGGGCTCACCGGTTGGCACGTGGTGAAGGACTTCATCACGCGCCGAATCAGTCCTTTAAAGACAAGGGTTCCTCCCATGTGGAGGTACTCAGGAAAGGACGATCCAACCAGGGATTATAAGGACAGTGAGTAGAAAAACTTACTCTTTTGGCTTTGTCCTTGATTAATTCCGATTTAGTCTGTTAATCGTGTTGTCCATGTATTCAGATCTTCCGCAGGCGGAGGTTGACGCGCGTGTCAGGCTCATCCGCGAGAAGCATCCGGCCAACACAATGGCTCCTCAAATCCTTGCGGTTTTGACGCAGAGGAGAAAGAGGAGCGCCTAAAGGTAATCGAACGATTCTGCCATTAGGCGTTTTTGTTGTCGTAAAATGATATACGACTAACGGGTTTGCCGTAGAAAAACTTACGACTAGATACTGATCGTAGAAAAACTTACGACCGAACGTAATCGTAAGATGACTTACGATTAGATAATGTCACAGAAATACTTACGACTTTTGAGCTGGTCATACTATTGATCGGCTAGTGATCGTAGAAGATCTTACGACCACTTTCTCTCTTTTTTAACAGAAAGTTGGCATGGAGAACCGCCAAGACGATGAGGAAATCGACTTGGTGGTTATCGGGGCAACTGCGCAGGAAGAGTCAGTGAAGTCCCCTCCAACCAAGAAGCGTCGACTGGTGAAAGTCGGCGACAAGGGGGGTTCGAGCTCGGCTCCTCCTGCTCCTTTTGCTAAGTTTGCCACGAACATAGCTGCGGCAGAGAAGAAAGCAGAAGAATAGGTCCTTTCCCTTAAGCGCAAGGTCCCCAAGGATAAGGTACCCTTCTTTTACGACAACAAGTCATTCACAGTTTCAGCTTCTCTTGGCTTCATAAGGCAACTAGAAAAGGAGAACTGGAAGGACTTCATGTCTTTTGTGAAGGAAACCGCTCTGTGGGATCTCGAGGTCGAGGGCGCAAATGCTCAAGGTGGTCGAGACTGATCTCAACCGCCCGGGAGGTCGGGAGGAGGTGACTCCTGTCGTCCCGAGTGCATCTCGACCAGCGGTGGTCGAGAAGAGGTCGAAGAAATCTTCCATCGGGAAGGTTGCTCCCAGGTTTCGAGTTAGGTCCAGCACACAGAGGTATGTAAAAAATATAAGTGTAATAACTGCACTTACTGTTTGTCTTTTACGAGTTGACTTACTTCTGCGTATTGTGATCTTAGCTCGACGTCTTCAGCCCCCAGGGATGCTCCGGTGGAGGAGCCCGCTGCCACTCCTTTAGCTGGCGAGGGTGTGACTGCGATAGTAGTCGAAGATCCAGCTACTATTCCTGTGGTGGAAGAAGCTGCGGCTGCTGAGGTCGCTACGACCGCTGAGGATGCCAAAATTGCTACGACAACCGAGGCTGTCGTAGAGACTAGAGAGGAGGCGACAGCGGCCTTGAGGGAGATACCGGAGGTCGGTGGCAGCGAGAGTGCTGACCGCCGTGCCGATAAGGAGGTTGTCGAGGACGTTCCTTCCAGCCCTCCAGGTGGTGTTGCCGTCACTGAGTCAGAGGAAGAAGAGTACTTCAACTTTTGCTCTGATTTCTTTGGCCCTGACTCTATCGTAGGATCTTCTGCCTACCGATCTCGCGACCGAGTTCCACACCCCAGCAACATTCCCAATTGTGGGGATGTTTTTGACAACGAACGACTTGAGGGGGTCTGGTGGAAACGAGTCGAGGAGATGGATGGGCTGAAGGATCCATCACGAATAATGTCCATGTTTGCTTGGTCAAATATGAACGTAAGTATTCGTTGATACTTACTCATGGTTTTTACTTTTTTTCTCTTATCGTTTTTCTCCCTTGTAGAGAGTCGTGGAGCAAATCACTACGATTTGTGAATACCATCGGCAACTTGTCAAGCTTCGACAAGAGAAAGCAGTACTCTGCGAGTAAGCAGAGAGGTGGTGAGTAACCGACTCTCGTAATCGTTCTGATTACTTGTTCAGTACTCATAGAAGGTTGTCGCAGAAAAAAACTTACGACTTGCTACTAGTCGTAGAAAAACTTACGACTATGGGGTAGTCGTAGAATAGCTTACGACCACTTATCGATCGTAGAAATACTTACGATCGCCTGTTTTAAGTGTGTTCATGTCTTCCCTTTACCCTTTCAGGTTTAAGAGAGACGAAAAGACCTTGGCTGATTCAATCGACTTTGAAAAAGCCGAGTCGAAAAAGCTAAGGGATAAAGCCACCGACCTCCTGAAGAAGCTTCAGGAGGCTAACTCTGCAACCCAGCGGTTGCAGGAAAAAATAAACAGTACGTGTAATCACGACTGCTTCTGATTTTGGTTTCCACCTCTTTCTTTTTTTTAACCTCTCATTCTTTTATAGAAAAAGAAGTCGAAAAGAAGGCCCTTCAGGCCGAGGTGGGGGCTCTCCGGATCGAAGTCCAGGAGAAATCCTCAATTGTTCGTGAAGTCTCCCGCATCGCGAAGGAGAAAGATCGGGAGATCGAGAACTTGGGTTCTCAATTAGCTGGTAAGTAGAATTTTTACCTGCTATTGATTTGTTTTATCTTCTCATAGAACTGCTTCATCTAATCAATCCTTACTCCTTCCATATCGATTGATTGAAATAAAACAACTCCACAAGGCTTCGACTTATTCCCAGGAGGAGACAAAATCAATGAAGATCAATCATCAAGATAATATCTCACTCTTGAACAATGTACTCGATGGGCTTCGTGCCGGGAGGATTGCTCCTCGCGACGACACGATGGCTGCTCATACGAGTGCCAAGACTAACCAGAATGATTCGATAAAGGAAGCGGTCAATGGAGCTGTGAGTTTTGTTTTAGCAAAATTCAAGGCCCGTGATCCTAACCTTAATCCTCATTCTGTTGAAGCCGACTTTGACTGCATCGAATCAAGCGCAGAAGTCGATCAAGAGATGCGATCGGTTATAGAAGGTCGCAGAGGAGATGCAAATAGAGTCTCCCTTAACAGAGTAGTCTTGTAATACAGACTTGTAAAGACAGGTCTTTTTGGTGGTGATGCATAAATATATGATCCTTTCTTTTTTCCTGCAAATTATCTTGTGGAGTAGTTAGTAACTCGTAAGATATTGAAAAAGGAAGAAATAATCAGATGAGATATGAGCGATTCCTCCTTTCTCCTTCATTTTCCCTGCGAATCATCTCGTAGAGTAGTTAGTAACTCGTAAGATGACAACTTGGAAAAATTAAGACTAAGAAATGAAGTCATGTTTATAACTTTATCCTAGCCCCCGACTACTTACTTATTTTATTAGGAATAAACTAAGGAAGTGGTAAAGAAAGGGTTTCTGAAAACAGGGAGGTTTGTCCGACTCGTAGTTGTCTAGTATCGACTCTTTTGCACTAGTCGAGAGAGTGAAAACAGATCGACGCTAGAAAGTTCCCTCTAGTGGGCAAGACCACGTGCAGAGAAAAAGGCTTCGACTAGGTGATGTTACCATCCTCAACCAGATTATTCAAGTCAATAACAACAACTTGAGCGAAACAAACGTCTAGAGGACCTTAAGAATTCATTCGACTATTTTCTTTTTTCCTGACGAAGTTGTCCTGGCAGCAAAAGTAGGAAACGGAACGACTCTAGGGAGTTCCTTCTAGTGGGCAGGACCACGTGCAGAGAGGAAAAGCTTCGACTAGGTGTGTTTCTTCCTCCGACCAGTAAAAACCAATCAAGTTAATTGAAAAGTAGTCGAACGCATCCCAGAAAGTGCACTCTTCTTAGTTTATTTTGCAAGATAAATAAGCTAAGGTGACATGAATTTTCTTAACAACTTTCGACCATGTTTGTGAGCCCAATAAGCGTTGTACTGGTTGTTGTTGGTGATATGCCCTAGAGGCAATCATGGAGATGATTGTATCACGTCTATGTTCATGAGCTTTTGAATAAATGTTATTCTGTTCCTTGAATGAATCGTTAGTTCTGAAGATCAACGAGTATGTGACTTGTTGGTGAAACTCTTCGACTTGTATGATGTCGTTCTAAAAGTATCCCTGGTCGAATGTCACTGATCGGAACACCAGTGACTCTACGACCAGCGCATATATTGATTGATGACCATGTTTCACCGGTCATGGATATAGGGATATTGAATCAGTAATGTGAACACATGTTAGAGAACATGGGGTTGGATTGACCCACCTTGAGACACTATTGAGATTGTTATGATCATGTGTGTCATTAGTTGGTCTCAAGCAATGATGATGTATAATCCTTAGACCTGAGATCAGCATGGTTCCCTATATGTGTAATAGCACTCTTAGGGGTTGCCAAACGCTACTCGTAACTGGGTAGTTATAAAGGTAGTTTTCGGGTATGCTATGAAACATGCGGAGGGATGTGACTGGTCGAATATGGGATTTACCCCTCCTAACATAACGGGAGAGATGTCTCTGGGCCCCTCGAAGTAGTCGGATAAAGAAAGTGCATGGCCATGCCACTAGTGGTCGAAGTGTTCGAGCACGTAAGGTTATCCGACGACTCGATCGAGAAAATATTAAACAGTCCATGGATGACACATTATCTCACCTAGAGTTCAAACCAGATATCGTGAGGCAAAGGAAAAATACTAGAGTAAGTCGCTTAGTTCGATCAGATCCAGACAAGTCGTATGGTGATACGAGCAAGTCGTAGATTGATCGAATGAAATCACAGAGTGGTCGAAACCTGGTCGTAGGGAGTTACGAACTGGTCGTGGCCGAGTGCGAACTGATCGTATAAAGATAGGACCTAGTTGTAGATTATATTGCATTAAGGTTCGTCCGATGTAATTTGTGTGTATTCGGGAATTGTTATGTCCTGCTAGGGACCGCTACGACTCGTGGTCGGAAAGGATTTCCAAGTCACAACCGATTACACATAAACCTAACGGGTCACACACTTAAGGGGATGGAACAAACCAGTACGAATACGATTCGTAAAATGTGTTCGGATAGAATCCGACACGGGGCACTATATATAAGGAGATGCTTGAGGCTAAGGGTAATGACGTGAGTTGTTTCCACCGAAATCCTAGCCACCTTCTTCTTGAGACAGCCTTCCCGTGCGACTTGGTGCTAGCACACCGGCTTACGGTTGTTCCTTCTCTAGACGTGTGGATACCGTAGAGGCGCTACTGCGGTCGCTGTTGCGCTGAGGACGATCCGCGATCTTCACAAGGAACTGTGGAGGCTGCTGGAGGAGACGATCGACTACGAGAACGTTGGACGATCATCTACGACCACTACATCGACGCGTTCATCGTCGGACTAGACTGCTCCGACTCTACTTCCGTTGCTCTACGCGTCTGGTGGTAATGATCTGTGAGCATCTATCTTGCTTGGCATCCTGGTTTACGTGGTAGAAATTTAGAATTGTTGCTAGCGTAGCCTACCCGTATCCCTACAGTTGTTGTAGTAAAGAACAAAGTGACATTATGAAGCTCCTTCCAGCGGGCAGGACCACATGCAGAGGTTAGAGACTTCAACTAAATGTGTTGTCCTTTTGGTGACCAGTGTATAGTAGGAATGAGCATAAAAAATGGTCAAAAATAAAAGCGAAATTCAGAAAAATAGACAAAAAAGGTAGAGAGAACCTGATACTTTATGGTCGTAGAAGCTTGCTACACATAAAATTTGCGTAGCTGGTCAATGTTCCAAGAGTTTGAGAGAACGCGGCCGTCCTCCATTGCAAGTCGTACTGATCCTGGACACGTTACTTCGACCACAGTGTAAGGACCTTCCCATTTGGGGGAAAGTTTGTTCCGATTAGACTGGGATTGGATAAGCCTCAATACCAAGCCACCTTCAGCAAGGCTGCGAGGTTGGACCTTACGATTGTAGTATGCATGCGGGGCTTGTTGGTAGATCGCGAAGCGGATTAAAGCTCGGTCTCTCTTTTCCTCGAGCGAGTTAATGTCGTCCGCTCGAAGTTGTTCTTGAATGGAGTCGTTAAACTTATCGACCCTTGTTGACCTGATCTTTAGTTCTGGCGGAAGCATGGCTTCGGCACCGAAAACTAGAAAGAAAAGGTGTTTCTCCTGTAGCTCAGCTAGCTGTCGTACGAATTACCCATAATACTGAAGGTAGTTCTTGTACCCAAGCCCCCGAGCGCTTGACAAGCTGATCGAAGACTCGGGTTTTGATTCCCTTCATTATCTGGCCATTCGCTCTCTCGACTGCCCCGTTGCTTTGGGGGTGGGCGACAGAAGCGTAACACAAACGAGTTCCCAACTCGTCGTAAAATTCCTGAAATTTTGCGCTTGTAAACTATTTGCCGTTATCTGTGATAATTCGACTTGGTACTCCAAACCGAGTGATCACACATCTCATCATGAACCATTTTGCTGCTTCCGTTGTTATCCCAGTCACAGGCTCAGCTTCTATCCATTTTGTGAACGTATCGATGGCCACAAAAAGGAACTCAAAACCTCCTGGAGCTCTAGGTAACGGTCCTAGGATATCAAGACCCCAGGTTGCAAAAGGCCAGGAAAGAGGAATTGTTTGCAACGCCTGAGCTGGTTGGTGTATTTGCCGGCTATGAAACTGGCACTGTACATATTTTTTAACCAGCTCCCTGGCATCGTAGATGGCTGTTGGCTAATAAAAACCTTGTCGAAAGGCTTTACCAACCAGTGTTCTGTAGGAAGCATGACTTCCACAGATCCCTCCGTGTATGTCGTGAAGGAGTTTTAATCCTTCGCTCTGCGAAACACATCGCATGAGCACCCCTTGGGTTCCTCGTTTATAGAGGACACCTTCGACCAAAGCATACATTTTGGCCTTTCGGGATAATCGATCTGCTTCTGGATCGTCATCGAGTAAGGAACCCGTCTGAAGGTACTCATAGATGGGTGCCATCCATGTATCTTCGTACTCTAGAGAGGTTGTTTCTATAGAGGGTGTCTCTAGTTCTTCGACTATAGATGGCTTTTGAAGCTGTTCCAAAAACACCTCTTTCGGTACCAGGGATCGGGAGGAAGCTAAGCGAGCCAGTTGGTCTGCGAGGAAATTATCCTTTCGAGGGATAAATTGGACCTCAAAGCCCAAAAAGTGCTTTCCTAACACTTCCGATAGGTACCGGGACATGGTTGTGAGGACCCGGAATATTTAACTAGTAACGCTTAACCTCCAAATGGTTCTAGCATTACTAATTAAACATTCTAAGCCTCAAAGGACATATGCTTCCCAGAATTGCAGCATATGCACATCATCACAAAATTACACACCATTTCCATACAACTTACATTAACAAGTCTAGTAAAGGACATAAATAAAGTAAGTTATTACAAAAGAGAGCCGACCGGCCAAATAGAACAATATACAAGAATGACAGCGGAAGCAAAAGGTGCCATAAGATGGCTAGAACAAAAGTCGACCGGTTAGCCACATAACCCACAAGGCAACCGATCGGGCGGCAAGCTAGACGCCTGCAAGCTACCACAAAGACAACTCACGTAGTGAGGCCCTCAAGCTCACCTTCTTCCTCCGCAACAATTACATTTAAGCAAGATAACTCGAGTACACAAAGGTACTGCAAGATCGACGTGTGGAATAGCAGACCTATTCATAAACTACATGCAAGCTCATTTAGGTGGAGGTTGTATGTCTCATTTTGCATAAAGCCAACTTTATTTGCAATAATGTAATACATTTGGAAGCAAGTTTACAAACAAATTTTAATGTTGAAAGTAACAATAAAATAATGATAAATACAAGTAACCACCTAGAAGTGACTATCCCAATAGCCACCACAGCATAGCACGAATCCCAGATTCGTACCACCCATCAAGTTTTAATTAAAAGGTTGTAGTCTAACTCTTGAAAGCTTACCCAAGCGTGTCCAAAACCTAGGACGAGGCTATTCGAATAGTTTTAACCTGCGGGGTGTACCAATGTACCCACACTTGCATCGCCTTTAAGCTACAAAGCACACTTAGAAGGTATGCCAAGACGGCTAAGTCCTACGAGACGTTTTCCAATATTGTGTATTAACCACGAGCCGCTCAGATAGATAGAAACCCATACGCTTACATTGTCACCGAAGACAACCACCCGTTACGGGGAAGCCTTCGGACTCTACAATGCTCCCAACACCATCCCTCCTGCGACTCCCTGCGACCCGAAGCCAATACACTTCAAAGTACTAAGTCAAGAGAGGTCCCATACCCTCTAGTGTGGTTAGCACGCACAAATTGCTCGGATAATAGGTACTCCCAAAATGTTCGGTCCTTAATTGACTCAGGCACCATTCCAGTCACACCCGAAAATCACACCATCTTACCATTGTGCCCAAGTCTAAATCCTTTTTGTTTTTCAGTTTTAGTTTTCATAAGTAGACATGGCACAAGGTGGAAATCATAATCATAATAAGTTTTATGTGATCAAGGTTATCGACAAGTCGATAACCGCCCATTTCTACCGAAGCTAAGCATGGCTAAGCAATTAATTCGCGAACTACTAAGTGACAAGAGCTCATCCACGAACTCTAAATCACAGCAATAACCTAAGCTCATGGTAGTAAAGGATAATCATTTGTCTAAGGAAATGCATCTACTAGGCCAACTATCGACAATAGTTAAAACAAGATAGCAATGCATACATAGAAGTTGTAAACAACATAAATACATAAAATACTAGGATTAACATGATCAAACTGCTTGCCTTGCTGGATTTGTTCCTGCTGCAGAGGGGAGTGCTCAGGTTCAATAAGTTCTTCGGAACCTAACGCGAAAAGGCGATAAAAACCGATAAGAACGAAGAACACCAAAAGGAACTCAACAGCAAAGAACATCCAAATCCAATGAAATTTCTACAGCAGCTAGAGGTTGATTTTACACAATTTTAGAAACAAGAATCACTTCATTTGGACTTAGCATGAAAAAGTTATGGCTAAACTAAGTTCTCTCAAATTAAAAATCCTAATTAAATTAATTACGGCTACTGTTCATGGCGAAAATTTCTAAAATGATCTGGAACTTGAAATTTTTATGGTAGGTAGATATGGTTATCCTAACAACAGCAAAACTGACTTTGCACAATTTGGAGTTATAATGAATTGGTTATGATTTTTTTAAGTTCTAGAACTAGTGAATCATTAATTTCAGTGGCCAGGATCATATGAAGACCTATTCTATATTACAGTACAATCCTAGTGGGTTTTAACAAAACTTTGTTTGCTCAGTTTGGAGTTACAGAGAATAAGTTATGCATTTTACAAATTTTCAATGAATTTCTAAACAACCATTTCATATTAAACAAATTCTTGCAATTTCTATCATTTTCTACTACATAACAGTGCCTAAATCCATTCTCAAATTAAAGTTCATACTCTAACAGAGCTACAACAACTAGAATCATTCAAAAAGAAGCTAAAATGACAAAGTTAAACACTTTTGAAATTTGAAACATCAAAAGACTTAGAAAATTTGAGCTCTCGGGAGGTCCAAATGAACTGGAAGACAAAGGAGAGGTCGTGGGCCGTCGATCCTTCATCGCACGGCCACGGACCTCGAAGCACAGCGCACAAAAGACCTCCTCCCGCACTGGGGAGGTCTGGACCGTTGAGATCTGATCCAGCGGCCACGACTAGTGCATGCACAGTGCACGCAAAGGAGGTCCACGCGCTTATCAGAGGTCGTGGCCGCCGACGAGATCCGCGGTCCCGAGCACTAGGGGAGGTCCTAAGGGTAAACCTACGGAGGAGGCCTCGACGGCTAAGATCTCACGGAGGAGGTCTTCAACGGTCTAGATCTCCAGAGGGAGGTCTTTAACGGACACGATCAAGTGAGGGAGGTCCTAGGCGATCAAGATCAAACGAGGAGGTCCCGATCGGTGGGATTCAACCGAGGAGGTCTTGGACGGCCAAGATCTACTCGGGAGGTCCTAAGTGACGTGGTTTTAACGGAGGAGATCCGGATGGCTCGACAGACCTAGGGAGGTCCCAACGGTCCAGATCGACGCGGAGGGAGATCCGAAGGCTAAGGGTTTTACAAAAGGGATCTAACGCCCAGATCTAAATCCGGGAGGTCGCGAACGACTAGGATTGCGCCTAAGAGGTCCCGAGCGGGTTTTCTTTGAAAACGACCGTGGGTGGCTTTTACCAAGAGGACCCCGAGGTGGTCTAGGGTGGTCTTTGCAAAATGACCATGGAGAGGTCTTTTATGCTTGTAGTGGTCCTATCGGCGAGATTTAACCAGGTGGTCCCGGCGGCTAGGATCAAAACAAAAGGAGAGGTCCTGGCGCTAGGTTTTAACAGAGAGGGATCCTACGACCAAGAGCTAATCTGAGGAAGTCTTTATGCGCAGGAGAGGTCCTAGCGGCTCGGATTGAGTCTAAGGAGGTCATGGTCGGCTAGGATCTAACCAGGGGAGGTCCTAGCGCTTAAGGTTTTTCACAGAGCCAGATCTAATCGGCTAAGATTCGACCTAAGGAGATCTTAAACGGCTGAGATTACTCTAGGAGGTCCTAGGACTTAGAATTTACACAGAAGTGAATCTAAGGCCTAGAGCTAATCCTGGGGAGGTCATTGACGGCCAAGAACAAACCGAGGAGGTCCGAGGACTTGACAAAAATCCGACAAAGTACCGAGCACCGCGTGGAGCTCGCCGGCACGTCGCCGACGACCAAGACCACGGCGGCGCTAGCCAACTGTACGAAAATGTTCCTAATACTATTGCACACATAAAGGAGCCACTCTCAACGGCGGAGCGGGCCTGTAACGCCGGAGAGCCGGAGAGGGGCGAAGGAGTGTTTTCGGCAAAAACAAAAAACGCGAAAAGAAGGCGCTACGAGCTAACCTAGTTAGTGATTAAGCTCTGACAGGCTAAAAGGAACTTACCAGGCACGTGAGAGGTCCAGGAAGGTCTGAGGAGGCCGCGGCGAGACCGACGCCGCGACCGAGGAAGACCACGACGACAAGATGCCCCGGCGACCAGAGGCAAAAGGAATGGTCATGGTAAGCTGCGATGGCGGAGGTGGTCCAGACCAAAGGGTTGGGCGAAGAAGGCTTACCGAGTTAGGAACGAACGGGAGCTCTTCGGCCGCCAAGATTCCAAAACTTCAAATTGAGTTGTTCCCGAGAAAGCAACCCAATTTGAGTTAGGAGAGGACTTGCACGACAAGAGGTCCACAAATAAAGTGAGAATTGAGCTAAAGAACCACCAAACACCCAAGTCACCAATGGAGCTCCCACAAAGAACAATGGCGAGAGGAGAGCTCACGGTGGTTGGACTCAACCACAAAGACAAATGAGTGGGGTGATCGGGAGTGGAAGGGAAAATCGAGGAGGGTCCAGGGCTTTGAAACTAACGAGCACAAAAGGGGGGCCCCCGCGGTGAGCTACGGCGAACTCAGCCACGCTAAAACTAGGGCTAATGAAGGAGGGCAGCATGAGCACCACTTTTGGTGAAAGTGTCGCCACGCTTTGCTCGTCCCGACCACACGCGAGGGCTCTGACACGGATGTGACCCTATATCGCATGATGGCGCAAGGCGCGCGAGGGAGAAGACAGAGAGGAGGAAGAAGAAGAACAGGGGCGATCGCGACCGTTTAAGATTTAATCGGACGGTCGAGATCGTCCCACGTCCTCTGAGTTCCAAAATAGCTAGAGGAGCTCATGAGCGTTGGATTTCAATCCAACGACTCAGAGCGATGAGTGCAATTGGAGGGTCCGAACGGTTCAATCTATCCAGGGCTTACGATTTAAATCCAACGACTAAGAAACGGCCATGCGCGCTCGAGCCGGACTTGGCGCGGTTCGTGGACTGGACCGAGTCGGGTGGCCCGAGCCCGAGTCAGACTCGAACCCAAGTCTGGCTCGAACCAGGGTTTGGATTTTAGGGTTTTCATTAGAGCTGAACTTTGGGGATTTATTTGGGATAGCAACTCAAAATTTTCTGAAATTTTTGCAGGAGCTAGATAGCTGAGTTATTGACCTTGTATAAATTTTGCAGAGGCTTTTGTGCTATACTTTTTCCTCCAAAAATTCCACAAGGTGCTGGTCCCCAGTTTGACCAGAATTTGAGTAGGTTTGACTGACCCCCAAAAGTATTCAAATAATTTCTAAAAATTGTGAAATTTTTCAGAGGGGTCACATACCAACCCAAGAGTTTAGGAAAAATATTTCCCGGAGATGATCATAACATTTGACAAGAATGTTTTTGAAGGATCAAGATTTGAATAAGCAGACTTGTGACTTTGTATTTCCATAACTTCTTGTACAATAGTTGTTCAGTACAAACAGGAAATACAAGATGTAAGAAAAAGTTTTAATTCCTACTCATTTTCTTACATTTGAAACACAAGCCCAAAATTGGGATGTTACAACTCTCCCCCCTTACAAGAATCTCGACCCGAGATTCCGTTTACTCGGAGAAGAAAGAAGGAAAATCTGCACGAAGGCGATCTTCTCGCTCCCAAGTTGCCTCATCCTCGGAATGGTTTGACCACTGAACCTTAAGGAACTTGATGACCCGGTTCCTTGTTCTCCGTTCAGATTCCTCAAGAATGCGAATAGGATGCTCGCGGTAGGTCAAATTCTCCTGCACATCGAGAACCTCCAACGGAGTCTCCTCAGTCGGGACACGGAGGCACTTCTTCAGGTGTGACACATGGAACACATAATGCACACCCTCAAGCGTAGCTGGTAGCTCCAACCTGTATGCCACAACCCCAACTCTCTCAATGATGCGATAAGGCCCAACATAGCGAGGAGCCAACTTGCCCTTGACGCCAAAACGCTGATGGCCCTTCAAGGGTGAGACTTTGAGATACACAAAGTCATTGGGCTCAAAGCTCAACTCACGGCGACGACGATCTTCATAGCTCTTTTGCTTGGACTGGGTCGTGCGCAAATGCTCGCGAATCAACTGGACCTCACTTTCGGCCTCATTAATTGACTCTAGGCCGAAAAACTGCCGCTCACCAGTCTCTGACCAGTTCAAAGGGGTTCTGCACCTTCTCCCATACAAGGCCTCAAATGGTGTCATGCCAAGACTGACCTGAAAACTGTTGTTGTAGGAGAACTCAGCAAATGGCAAGCATTTCTCCCACTTCTTCCCATAGGAAAGAACACAAGCACGGAGCATATCTTCCAACACTTGGTTAACGCGCTCCGTCTGACCGTCAGTCTGGGGATGATAAGCTGAACTGAAAGTAAGACGGGTGCCCATAGCCTCTTGCAACCAATGCCAAAACCGAGAGGTAAAAAGAGAACCACGATCTGACACAATCGTTCGTGGCACACCATGCAGGCACACAATGCACGATACGTAGAGATCCGCCAATTGACTAACACTAAGGTTGGTACGCACTGTCAGAAAATGCGCTACCTTAGTCAATCGATCGATGACAACCCAGATGGCATCCTTCCCCGAGGAAGTATGGGGCAAACCAGTTATGAAATCCATGCCCACATAATCCCACTTCCACTCTGGCACTGGCAAAGGATGAAGAAGACCAGCTGGACGCTGATGCTCGGCCTTCACACGACAAAGACACGCCGCACTCGCAACGAACTTGGCAATCTCGCGCTTCATACGGGTCCACTGAATCTCGGCGAAGGTCCCGATACATCTTGGTAGCCCCGGGATGGATGGAGAAGGGGGAATCATGGGCTTCGCGGAGAATCAAATCCCGCAACTCCATGACCTTAGGAACCACAAGACGCTGCCCAAACCATACAACACCATGCTCATCCTCTGAAAAGCACTTGGCCAACCCGCCCTTGATGTTCTGCTTGATTTGGCTCACACCAACATCTGTCTGTTATGCCGCCTTGGTTTGGTCCACCAAGGTTGGCTGCACAACCAAGGTAGCAAGAGAACCGTGCTCGATCAAACCCAAATTGAGGCGCTGAAATTCTGAGATGAGGGTAGGCTGCTGCTCTTGGAGCATCAACATGTTGCAATACACCTTCCGACTGAGTGCATCCGCAACGACATTGGCCTTACCCGGATGATACTGAATACCCATGTCATAGTCCTTGATCAATTCCAACCATCTTCTTTGCCTGAGGTTCAGATCTGGTTGGGTGAACAAGTACTTCAAGCTCTTGTGGTCAGAATACACCTCACAACGGTTACCAATCAGGTAATGCCGCCAAATCTTGAGTGCATGAACCACTGCAGCTAACTCCAAGTCATGAGTAGGATAGTTGAGTTCATGGGGCCTCAACTGCCGCGATGCATAGGCCACAACCTTGCCTTCCTGCATAAGAACACAACCAAGACCCTGACGAGAAGCATCACAATAGATATCAAAGCTCTTGTGAATATCAGGGAGAACAAGCACTGGGGTTGAGGTCAACCGCTTCTTGAGTTCCTGAAAACTCACATCAAAAGCAGTAGACCACTCAAACTTCTTGTCTTTCTTGAGCAATTCAGTCATAGGCTTCGCAATCTTGGAGAAATTCTCGATAAAGCGGCGATAGTAGCCAGCCAAACCAAGAAAACTCCTCACATCGGTGACTGATTTGGGCCGACCCCAAGATAGCACATCACTGACCTTGCTAGGATCCACAGCCACACCTCCTGCTGAAAGAACATGGCCCAAGAATACCACTTCCTTCAACCAGAACTCGCACTTGCTGAACTTTGCATACAGCTGGTGCTCGCGCAGCTTGCCCAACACAAGCTTGAGATGCTCAGCATGCTCTTCTTCACTCTTGGAGTAGATAAGGATATCATCAATGAATACCACCACGAACCTATCCAAATACTCCATGAATACCGAGTTCATAAGGTTCATGAATAAAGCAGGACCATTGGTCAAACCAAAAGACATGACGGTGTACTCGTAAAGACCATAACGAGTAGCAAATGCCGTCTTCGGAATATCTTCGGTCCTGATCCTGACTTGATGATAGCCCAATCTCAAGTCAATCTTGAGAACACACGTGCTCCACCAAGCGATCAAAAGATCATCGATACGGGGCAAAGGATACTTGTTCTTCACCGCCACCTCATTAAGCTTGACGGTAATCAACACACATGCGCAAGGTCTTGTCCTTATTCTTCACAAAAATAATCGACAACCCCAAGGAGATGAGCTAGGACGAATGAAACCCTTCTCTTGCAGCTCACCTAGTTGCTTCTTGACTCCTCCAACTCATTAGGAGGCATGCGACGGCCTCTTTGAAATAGGGCGATGCAGGGCAAAGAACTCAATAACGAACTCCAGGTCTCTAACGGGAGGCATCCCAGGCAAGTCTTCAGGAAATACATCCGCAAACTCACATACTGTGGGAACATCTTGGATCTCCACGGCGGGCTTCGCTTCAAGTGCACAAAGAAGGGGCTCTCGCAACTACGGTGAAAACCCAACCTGTTCACCTGAAGGGCTGGTGAGGTAGACAATCTTCCTGGCACAATCGATTTGCCCCAAGTGTTGGGACAACCAATCCATGCCAAGAATCACATCCAAGCGTGCCGAATCGAGTAGGATAAGACTCGCCAAGAATCCCACTCCTTCGATGTGGACAGGAACGTCCCGGCACACTTGGTCAGCTCTCATTTCCGAACCCGGGGAGTGAATAAGTAGTGGAACCCCCAAAGGAACACAGTGGAGACCACTATCAACAGCAAACGACCTCGAAATAAAAGAATGCGATGCTCCAGAGTCAAATAAAACTGTAGCAGGGCGCAAATTGACAAGAAGCGCATCTAACACCACGCCGCGCCTCGTGCCTCCTCACCGAGATATGGTTGACTCGGCCGTTCCCCAAGCCCGGGGTATTCTGGTCAGGTGGGTGACCGCTCCCTTGCCCGCGTCCTCCATTAGGACGAAGGGCCGCTCCAACCTTCTTAGGGCAACTACTCGCGTAGTGGCCCTTGTTGTGGCAAGAGAAGCGGTGACGCTCGGTGGGTTGCGGAACACCTCACTGGTCGCAGCGCACATGTAACAAATTTAACTTAGGGTTTGTATTTCCAATGTAAAATTTTGAGGAGAAATAAAAACTTTTGCTGTCTCATCAAATAATTTGGAAGTTTTCCAAATTTGCCCTAGCAATTTCCATTTTCTAGAATTGAATTCTTGTGATTGGAAGTTGTTGTCATCAGGTTCTTAGCTTTCAAACTTGTGATCATCCTCTGAAATTATTTTTCCTATCATCTGGATCATCCTATCTACCTCCCTGAATTATTCCACAATTTTTAGATTTTATTTGCTATTTCAAATGGCCAAGTCAAACTAGTTGAAAATCTGGTCAAACCCTTGGTCAGCATGCTTGTGAATTTTCTGTAGAACTTTTCATTGCATAAAAAGTTCTGGAAAATTTATGCAATGTTGTTCTCTGTCTCAAGTAGCTACCATAAAAATTTCGAAATTTTTGGAGCTCAGGAGCTACCTTTAAAAATTCTCCAAACTCTCTCAGCCTTTTAAAACCTCAAATCAGAAAACACTATTCCTCGGGCCCGAATCCAACCTCAGGCTCGAGTCCGACTCGCACACTTGGTTCGGTCGCGTCAACTAATCGCACCGCCCGAGTCCAATTGATCGCGACCGTCCGATACAAATCGAACGATCCACGTCGCGTGCGCAACCGACCTGTCCGAATGCATACACCAATCTCAGCCGTCCATTTCAGATCCAACGGTCGGTGCGATCCTGATCAAGTCAAACCTCCGGTTCGCACCGCTTTGCTCCTGTCGCTGACATGTGGGTCCCACCTGTCAGCATCGACCTCGTCTTCTCCGCACTCACCGAGCTCACGGCCGCGCGCGCATGCTTGCCACGCCCTCGCCGCCGCCACCTTTTGTCCTCGTGTCACCGTGAAGCATCGCCGGATCTCATCTACCCACCGAGCCCATCCACTACCCTTCGCGTCCATTCGTGTTTTCTCGCCCAAATTTCCTTCCGGCGGAGAAGAACCCGAGCAACGCCGCCGTGTTAGCGCCGCCCTCGAGCCCGTGACCGCACCGCGTGATCCACGCCGACGCCGCTCCATTTTTCCCATCTCGAGCTCTCGGTGTCAGTGTATCGCCGGGGCGTGTCCGCTGCCTCCGCCTCCGGTGATCTCGCCCGCAAGCTCATCTGCGTTCGGTGAGTTCCTAGTATCGACTTTTGGTCCTTTAGGATCGCAATCGACTCATCGAGTCTAACTGTGACCTTGTTTAACTCTTTGGTGCTTCACCGAGGCTTTGCGACGCCTTCTTCTCCAAGCTCGGTAAAGCGCCGCCGTGTCAATTCCGGGCGCCACCGTCCTCCTCCATCATCAAAATCGTGGGCTTATCGTTCCTGGTGTCTCCGCGATCCCGTGGCGCACCTTCTCGGCCGCCAAGTCTGTAGCATCTTCTCCGCGAGCACCGCACTTTCTTCTCCGCCTCCGGCCGTCGTGAGCTCATCTCCGTCGACCATTGGGCTCCGCGTCACCGGCACCGGGTTCGTGAGGTCTTTGCGAACCTTGAGGTACCACTCACTCGTCTTGAAACTCATTGGTTTGCTAGATCACCAGTGCGGCCGCGCCGCCGTCCCCGTGCGTGCTGGTGAGCCGCCGTGCTTAGTTAGCGCTAACCCTGTTCTAGCCGAGTCAGCGATTGGTGGGCCCTCTTTGGTTAATCGCGTTTAGAAATCCTTTAATCCAGCCCGTTATTTATTCTCCGAGTCACCGCCATGTGGCCCCATCTTTGTCGATTAGGGTTGTGTAGCTCGTAATCGTTTTCTCGATGGGAAGCGTGCTTCGTGAGAGTGTTTTAGGTTTGCACCTTAGTAAGCGAAGACGTATTCTTTGAATACGCCGACGTCACTTTAGGCGTGCGCTTGTCTGGTCGGCGTTCGCAGACCCATTGTCGATGGTGGGGCTTCTTCAATGGCGGTAGAAAAAGTATTCATTGCTTTAGTATTTCGGTTTATGTTTTCGTTGAGTCATAATTCAATCAAACTTGTAAAATGTATAACTAATTCAATTTTTGTCCAAATTGCATGAAACCAGTGCTGTTAATTTTCATTTTAAATGCATTATTTACTAAAATTAGTTTCATCCATGCCTCTGTAGCAAAAATCTGTTAACTAATAAAATGGTGTCTTATGTATCTTCTAAATTAGAAAATGCATATCTTTTCCAATAATTGTCCAAATTAAATGAACCCAATTCTGTAGAATTTCATTTTCAGTGTGCTAACTATTAGGATAGGTTTTACACACTGTTTCTGTTCATGAAAATTTGTTAAGTAATTAACTAGTGGCATGTTGTGTTTTTAGCTTAGAAATTCATAGAAAATTATTAATAACTTAAAATAAATTGTTCTCTGTTTCTAAAATTTTGTTATATCATGCTTAGGTTGCTGTGTGAGTTTGGCTTATTTTGATGTTGTTGTATGTTTGAGTTTTGTCGGTGTTATTCGTTCTTATTTGCTGTTATGTTCGATCGTTAGGCTTCGATATTTGCGGCAACCCTGAGGACGATCCTCCGCACCATATTGAGCAACAGCAGCCAGGCAAGCAGTTTGATCATGATAATCCCAGTATTTTAAAGTCTAATATTTTGTTTCAGCTGTATGTATGCATTGCTTAATTTGTGTTAAATTGATTAGTTAAATCCGTAGCTGCATATCCTGTAGACAAAATATTGATCTCTACTACCGAGCCTAGGTTATTTCTTTGTGATTAGAGGTCGCTGGATGGTCTCTTGTCACTTAGTAGATCCGGGTCAAATTGCTTAGACATGCTTAGTATCGGTAGAAATGGGCGGTTATCGACTTAGTCGGTAACCTTGATCACACAAAATTTACTACAACTTTATATTTCAGCTTTTCTGCTATGTTTAATTGCAAAACTAAAACTGAAAACAAAAATGATTTAGACGCGGGCACAATGGTAAGATTGGTGTGATCTATTGGGTGTGACTGGAAAGGTGCCCGGGTCAATTAAGGACCGAACATCTTGTGAGTTTTTGTTATCCAGGCATTTCGGCGTGCTAACCACACTAGAGGGTATGGGACCTCTCTTGACCTAGTACTTTGGCGTGTATTGGCTCCGGGTCGCAGGGGGTCGCAGGAGGGATGGAGGTGGGAGCATGGTAGTTGTCCGAAAAGCTTTATCCTGAGTGGGTAGTTGCCTTTTCGGCTTTACCATGTAAGCGTATGGATTTCTATCCATACGAGCGGCTCGTAGTTAATACACAATATTGGAAACAGTCTCGTAGGACTTAGTCAGTGCCGGCATACCTTCTAAGTGTGCTTTGGCTTAAAGGCGATGCGAGGTGTGGATACATGGTACACCCTTGCGGGTTAAAAACTATTCGAATAGCCTCGCCCTAGGTGATGGACACGCTTGGGTAAGCTTATCGAGAGTTAGACTACAACCTTTAAAATTAAAACTTGCGGTGGTACGAATGGGATTAGTGCTATGTTGTGGTGACTATTGGGATAGTCACTTCTAGGTGGTTACTCGTACCTATCTTTATTTCGCAGCTTATTTCATCAAGAAATGAATTGCAAACTTGCCTTTAAACCATATTATATTATTGCAAATGAAAATTGGCTTTATGCAAATGAAACATATGGCCTCCACCGATAAGTCCGCATGTAGCATATGAACAGTGCGCTAGTTCACACGTCGGTCTTGCGGTACAAAGACAATCTTTGTACTCAGTGCTTTGCTTAATGTTTTGTTGCGAGAGGAAGAAGGTGAGCCTCGTGGTCCTCACTTCGTGAGTCAGGTTGCCGCTTCTTGGGCGACTAGACTTGGCGGTCCTGTCCGATGCCTTGTGGGTTGAAGGCACGCGATTGGCTTTGTTTATAGCCATCTTATGGCACTTTGCTTCATTGCCGTTCTGTCTATTTGTGTATCTTGTGGCTGTCGGCCTTTGTCCGTAATAACTCCACTATTTGTTTATCTTCCGTTTGGTAGTGTGGTGTTTGGACTCTATGTTTGGAATGGAGTTGATGTCTAATTTTGTACCGGTGTGTATATCTTGCTCGAAGTATACATATCTCGAGGATCGATTTATTTGATTTGTGATGCTAGGACCAGGTGGTTGGTTAAGCATTACAAGCCAAATAAATTGGGGTCCTCACAAAGTTGGTATCAGAGCCATTCTGACCGTAGTAACCCTAGCATAGTCGTCCTTAGGATATTTTGAAAGTCTTTTTTTCAAATTATAAAAAAATTTATGAAAAACCTAGGCAGATTCTCAGATTTTATTCCTTACCTATCTTAGCTTTCTACTCTCATCTTACTCTAATTTAAGTTTTGAAACTTGGTTTCTCTCTTTACCTTTCAAAAGATAGTTACTACCGGTGGAATTAGTCTGGGGAGAACCATGAAGTTTAATCCAACTAAAACTTGTGGGGATAATAGGGTAAGATGTAAAATGAGTAGTTATGTGTCTGATTTTTGCTGGTCGAACTTTATCCTGCCTTGTGTTTGTTTTTGGACCGCTTTCATGAATTTTGGGCTTTCTTGCTCTTCGAGTTGTTGCTAACTTGTCTTAGTGAAACAGGATGGCTGGGAGAACGCGCGGTAGTCAGCGGGCTGGTCATGATGAGGAGCTTCCCCCTCCTCCGACCATGGTTGAGGTCCTCGCTCAGATCGAGCGAAACCGCATGGATCAGACGCGCATCTTGGAGGTTATTGCTAGGAATACCTCCACTCCTGCCGGTGGTGGCGGCCACCGACTCGCGGGGGACTTGCGAGTTCCTCCGCACGCACCGCCGATCGTCTCCGCTCGAGGACCCTCTCGATGCGGATGATTGGTCTGCGCATGGTTGAGCGAAGCTCAACATAGCTCGCCGTGCACGAGGATAAGGCACTCTTCGCGTCCCACCGCCTTGAGGGCGCAAAGCACTCTCATGGTGGGAGAACTATCTCGCCATGCGGCCGCGCCATGTGGTCGCGTGGGAGGAGTTCAGATCGACTTTTCGTCGGGCCCACATCCCGGATGGCCTCGATGAAGTGAAAAGAAAGAATTCCTCGCGCTCAAGCAAGGGCGCAAGTCCGTGACGAGTACTTGTACGAAGTTCAATCATTTGGCTCGTTATGCTCAGGAGAGGTGGCCTCGGATGAGGCTAAGCGGAGAAAGTTTATGGATGGCTTGTCCGAGGAGCTACAGGACAAGCTATCTATTGTAGACTTCTCGACTTTCGTGCCTTGGTAGATAAGGCCATTGTTGCTTGAGCATAAGGCAAAGGCGCTGGCGAGTCCATAGCGCAAATGGGAGGCGCATCGATCTGCTCACACCACCTCGTTCGTCCTCGGTGGGCGGCACCGATGGCCTTCTTTTGCTCCACCGGCGCCGAGACCATCTCGCACCAGCTCCTCGCCCACCGCAGGCGTGTTTCAGCCACACGTGCGCTGCGATCCAAAGAGAGCGGCCTCCGCAATCCGGCGGCCGAGGTGATTTGTTTTATTTGCCACAACAAGGGCCATTATGCGAATGCACGCCCTCGAGTGTTGCGGCGGCCCCTCGTCCTAATGGAGGACGCGGCAGGGAGTGGTCACCCACCGACCGTAAGGTTATCCGAAGACCGAGTGCGGCGTGGTCGAGTCAACCACCTTCACCGAGGAGGCTCGGAGGCGCGGATGTCGTGATTGGTACACTTCTTGTTAATTCTCGTCTGCTGCAGTATTATTTGATTCGAGCATCGCATTCTTTTATTTCAAGATCATTTGCTGCTGCTAGTGGTCTTCACCGTGTTCCTTTGGGAGTTCCTTTGCTCATCCGCTCTCGGGAATCGGAAATGCGGGTGATTCTGATGTCGGGATGTTCCTATCATAGTTAAAGGAGTGGGATTTTTGGCAAACCTTATTCGCTCGGGCCAATGAGTCCGATGTGATTCTTGGCATGGATTGGTTGTCCCAACATTTGGGACAAATCGATTGTGCCAGGAAGATTGTCTATCTTACCAGCCCTTCAGGCGAGCAGGTCGGATTTTCGCCGCAGCTTCAGGAGCCACATCTATGTGCATTAGAGGCGAAGCCAGCCTTGCAAATTCAAGATGTTCCCATAGTCTCTGATTTTGTGGGTGTCTTTCCTGAAGATTTGCCTGGGATGCCTCCGGTTCGAGATCTGGAGTTTGTCATCGAGTTGTTGCCCGGTACCGCTCCGATTTCGAAGGCGCCATATCGGATGCCTCCCAATGAGCTAGAAGAATTGAAGAAGCAGCTTGGTGAGCTCCAAGCAAAGGGTTTCATCCGTCCCAGTTCATCTCCTTGGGGTTGTCCGGTGATCTTTGTGAAGAAGAAGGACAAGACTTTGCGCATGTGTGTTGATTACCGTCCTCTCAATGAAGTGACGGTGAAGAACAAATATCCTCTGCCCCGCATTGATGATCTTTTGACCAGCTTGTGCGGAGCTCGGTGTTCTCCAAGATTGATCTAAGATCGGGCTATCATCGTCGATCGGATCGAGAGATATTCAAGACGGCTTTCACTACTCGTTATGGTGCATGCGAGTACACCGCCATGTCCTTTGGCTTAACCAATGCTCCACCTTGTTCATGAACCTTATGAATTCAGATTCATGGAGTATTTGGATAAATTTGTGGTGGTCTTTATTGATGATATTCTTATCTATTCTAAGATCAAGCGAGCATGCCGAGCATCCGAATATTGTTTTGGGCAATTGCGGGAGCACCACCAGATCTAAGTTCAAGAAATGCGAAGTTCGGTTGAAGGAAGTGGCATTTTGGGCCATGTTCTTTCACCGGAGGCATAGTCGTGGATCCCAAAAAAGTCAACGATGTTCTATCTTGGGTCACCAAGTCGATCATCGATGTGCGGAGTTTTCTTGGTTTAGCGGGCTACTACCGCCGCTTCATCGAGAACTTCTCCAAGATCGCAGCCGATGACCGAATTGCTCAAGAAGGACAAGAAGTTTGTGTGGTCCTCTGCTTGTGATGAGAGCTTTCAGGAGCTCAAGCAGCGATTGACTTCACCCCAGTCCTCACTCTTCTGATATCCACAAGAGCTTGATATTTATTGCGATGCCTCTCGTCGTGGACTCGGCTGTGTTCTTATGCAGGAAGGCAAGGCAGTTGCCTATGCATCCAGGCAGTTGAGACCTCACGAGCTCAACTATCCCACCCATGATCTAGAGCTTGCTGCTGTGGTTCATGCACTCAAGATTTGGCGGCATTATCTGATCGGTAACCGCTGTGAGGTGTATTCCGATCACAAGAGTTTGAAATACTTGTTCACTCAGCCAGATCTGAACCTCAGGCAGAGGAGATGGCTAGAATTAATCAAAGATTATGACATGGGTATTCAGTATCATCCGGGCAAGGCCAATGTGGTTGCTGATGCACTTAGCCGAAAGGTGTATTGCAAGACTGATGATCCAAGAGCAACAACCCGCACCGCTTGCGAGTTTCAAATCTCAACTTGGGTTTGGTTGAACATGGTTCCCTTGTCGCCTTGGTTGTGCAACCAACCTTGGTGGATCAAGTCAAGGCAAGACAGATCGGATGTCGGTGTGAACCGGATCAAGCGAAATATCAAGGATGGGATAGCGGTGTTTCTCGTAAGATGAGCACGGTGTCGTATGGTTTGGGCAATGGCTTGTGGTTCCAAAGGTTCCGAATTACGGATTTGATTCTTCAGAGGCCCATGATTCGCCTTTGTCCATCCATCCGGTGCCACCAAAATGTACCAAGATCTGCGCGAGATTCGGTGGACTCGCATGAAGCGCGAGATTGCGGTGTTCGTGGCCGATGTGACATATGTTGTCGCGTCAAGGCCGAGCATCGGCGTCCGAGTCTCCTCCACCCTTGCCTATACCAGTGGAAGTGGGATTCCGTTGGTATGGACTTCACATCGGTTTGCCCTGCATTTCTTCGGGAAGGATGCTATCTGGGTGGTTATTGACCGATTGACAAAAGTAGCACATTTTCTGCCAGTGTGTACCGCCCTCAGCGTCAGTAAATTGGCAGACCTCTACATATCCCGCATTGTGAGTTTGCATGGTGTGCCACGAACGATGGTGTCAGATCGTGGTTCTCTTTTCACTTCCCGACTTTGGCACAGCCTACAGGAGGCCATGGGTACCCGTCTTACTTTCAGCACCGCCTACCATCCTCAGACCGATGGCCAGACGGAGCGAGTCAACCAAGTTCTTGAAGATATGCTCCGTGCTTGTGTTCTTTCCTATGGGAAGAATTGGGAGAAGAGTTTGCCGCTTGCCGAGTTCTCCTACAACAACAGCTTCCAGGCTAGTCTCGGTATGGCACCGTTTGAGGCTTTGTATGGGAGGCGTCACGACCCCGTTGAACCGGGTCGTAAACGGTGAAAGGCGCTTCTTTGCCGGATTCGATCAATGAGGCGGAAAGTCAAGTGCGCTTGATTCGTGAGCACTTGCGCATAGCTCATCGAGCGTAAGAGCTATGCGGATCGTCGTCGCCGTGAGTTGAGTTTCCACCCAATGACTTTGTGTATCTCAAAGTCTCGCCTCAAGGACATCGCTGTTTGATGTCAAGGGCAAGCGGCTCCTCGATATGTCCGCCATATCGCATCATCAAGAAAGTGGGAGCTGTTGCATACAAGTTGGAGTTGCCAGCTACACTTGAAGGGGTGCATGATGTTTTCCATGTGTCGCAATTGAAGAAGTGCCTTCGTGTTCCAGTTGAGGAAACCCCATTGGAAAATATCGATGTGCAGGAAGATCTGTCTTATCGTGAGCGTCCCGTTCGTATCCTCGAAGAAGCTGAACGCAGAACAAGGAACCGTGTGATCAAGTTCCTTAAAGTTCAGTGGTCGAACCACTCCGAGGATGAAGCCACTTGGGAGCGGGAAGACCGTCTTCGAGCGGATTACCCATCCTTCTTCTCCCAGTGATCAGAATCTCGGGGCGAGATTCCTGTAAGGAGGGGAGATTTGTAACAGCCCTAACTTAGGGTTTGTATTTCCAATGTAAAATTTTGAGGAGAAATAAAAACTTTTGCTGTCTCATCAAATAATTTGGAAGTTTTCCAAATTTGCCCTAGCAATTTCCATTTTCTAGAATTGAATTCTTGTGATTGGAAGTTGTTGTCATCAGGTTCTTAGCTTTCAAACTTGTGATCATCCTCTGAAATTATTTTTCCTATCATCTGGATCATCCTATCTACCTCCCTGAATTATTCCACAATTTTTAGATTTTATTTGCTATTTCAAATGGCCAAGTCAAACTAGTTGAAAATCTGGTCAAACCCTTGGTCAGCATGCTTGTGAATTTTCTGTAGAACTTTTCATTGCATAAAAAGTTCTGGAAAATTTATGCAATGTTGTTCTCTGTCTCAAGTAGCTACCATAAAAATTTCGGAAATTTTTGGAGCTCAGGAGCTACCTTTAAAAATTCTCCAAACTCTCTCACCCTTTTAAAACCTCAAATCGAAAACACTATTCCTCGGGCCAACCCAACCTCGGGCTCGAGTCCGACTCGCACACTTGGTTGGTCGCGTCAACTAATCGCACCGCCGAGTCCAATTGATCGCGACCGTCCGATACAAATCGAGCGATCCACGTCGCGTCGCAACCGACTGTCCGAATGCATACACCAATCTCGGTAGTCCATTTCGGATCCAACGGTCGGTGCGATCTCGATCAAGTCAAACCTCCGTTCGCACCGCTTTGCTCTGCCGACATGTGGGTCCCACCTGCCGGCATCGACCTCGTCTTCTCCGCACCTCACCGAGCTCACGGCGTCTTGCGCATGCTTGCCACGCCCTCGCCGCCGCCACCTTTTGTCCTCGTGTCGGCCCGTGAAGCATCGCCGGGATCTCATCTACCCAGAGCCCATCCACTACCCTTCGCGTCCATTCTCGTGTTTTCTCCGCCCAAATTTCCTTTCCGCCGAGAAGAACCCGAGCAACGCCGCCGTGTTAGCGCCGCCCTCGAGCCCGTGGACCGCACTGGCCGTGATCCACGCCGACGCCGCCATTTTTCCCATCTCGAGCTCTCGGTGTCCGTGTATCGCCGGGCGTGTCCGTCGTCTCCGCCTCCGGTGATCTCGGCCCCGCAAGCTCATCTGCGTTCTGGTGAGTTCCTAGTATCGACTTTTGGTCCTTTAGGATCGCAATTGACTACTGAGTCTAACCGTGACCTTGTTTAACTCTTTGGTGCTTCACCGAGGCTTTGCGACGCCTTCTTCTCCAAGCTCGGTAAAGCGCCGCCGTGTCAATTCCGGGCGCCACCGTCCTCCTCCATCATCAAAATCGTGGGCTTATCGTTCCTGGTGTCTCCGCGATCCCGTGGCGCACCTTCTCGAAGCTGCTCGAAGTCTGTAGCATCTTCTCCGCGAGCACCGCACTTTCTTCTCCGCCTCCGGCCGTCGTGAGCTCATCTCCGTCGACCATTGGGCTCCGCGTCACCGGCACCGGGTTCGTGAGGTCTTTGCGAACCTTGAGGTACCACTCACTCGTCTTGAAACTCATTGGTTTGCTAGATCACCTGTGCGGCCGCGCCGCCGTCCCCGTGCGTGCCGGTGAGCCGCCGGCGAAGCTTAGTTAGCGCTAACCCCTGTTCTAGCTGAGTCACTGATTGGTGGGCCCTCTTTGGTTAATCGCGTTTAGAAATCCTTTAATCCAGCCCGTTATTTATTCTCTGAGTCACTGCCATGTGGGCCCATGCTGTCAGTTAGGGTTGTGTAGCTCTGGTAATGCGTTTTCTCTGATGGGAAGCGTACTTCTCTGTGAGAGTGTTTTAGGTTTGCACCTTAGTAAGCGAAGACGTATTCTTTGAATACGCCGACGCGTCTTTAGGCGTGTGCGCTGTCTGGTCGGCGTTCGCATGCCCATTGTCGATGGTCGGGAGCTTCTCAATGGCGGTAGAAAAAGTATTCATTGCTTTAGTATTTACGGTTTATGTTTTCTGTTGAGTCATTAATTCAATCAAACTTGTAAAATGTATAACTAATTCAATTTTTGTCCAAATTGCATGAAACCAGTCTTTTTAATTTTCATTTTAAATGCATTATTTACTAAAATTAGTTTCATCCATGCCTCTGTAGCAAAAATCTGTTAACTAATAAAATGGTGTCTTATGTATCTTCTAAATTAGAAAATGCATATCTTTTCCAATAATTGTCCAAATTAAATGAACCCAATGCAGTAGAATTTCATTTTCAGTGTGCTAACTATTAGGATAGGTTTTACACACTGCTTTACATTGAAAATTTGTTAAGTAATTAACTAGTGGCATGTTGTGTTTTTAGCTTAGAAATTCATAGAAAATTATTAATAACTTAAAATAAATTGTTCTCTGTTTCTAAAATTTTGTTATATCATGCTTAGGTTGTTGTGTGAGTTTGGCTTATTTTGATGTTGTTGTATGTTTGAGTTTTGTCGGTGTTATTCGCTCTTATTTGTTTGTTATGTTCGATCGTTGGTTTCGATATTTGCGGCAACCCCGAGGACGATCCTCCGCACCATATTGAGCAACGGCCGAATGTGCAAGCGCTTGATCATGATAATCCCAAATTTTAAAGTCTAATATTTTGTTTCAAATTGTATGTATGCATTGCTTAATTTGTGTTAAATTGATTAGTTAAATCCGTAGTTGCATATCCCGTAGACAAAATATTGATCTCTACTACCGAGCCTAGGTTATTTGTCGTGATTAGAGGTCGCTGGATGGTCTCTTGTCACTTAGTAGATCCGGTCAAATTGCTTAGACATGCTTAGTATCGGTAGAAATGGGCGTTATCGACTTAGTCGGTAACCTTGATCACACAAAATTTACTACAACTTTATATTTCAGCTTTTCTCGCTATGTTTAATTGCAAAACTAAAACTGAAAACAAAAATGATTTAGACGCGCACAATGGTAAGATTGGTGTGATCATTGGGTGTGGTCGAAAGGTGCCCGTCAATTAAGGACCGAACATCTTGTGAGTTTTTGTTATCCAGCATTTCGCGTGCTAACCACACTAGAGGGTATGGGACCTCTCTTGACCTAGTACTTTGGCGTGTATTGGCTCCGGTCGCAGGGGTCGCAGGAGGGATGGAGGTGGGAGCATGGTAGTTGTCCAAAAGCTTTATCCCGAGTGGGTAGTTGCCTTTCGGCTTTACCATGTAAGCGTATGGATTTCTATCCATACGAGCGGCTCGTAGTTAATACACAATATTGGAAACAGTCTCGTAGGACTTAGTGTCTGCAGCATACCTTCTAAGTGTGCTTTGGCTTAAAGGCGATGCGAGGTGTGGGTGATGGTACACCCTGCGGGGTTAAAAACTATTCGAATAGCCTCGCGTCTAGGTGATGGACACGCTTGGGTAAGCTTATCGAGAGTTAGACTACAACCTTTTAAAATTAAAACTTGCAGGGTGGTACGAATCTGGGGATTCGTGCTATGTTGTGGTGACTATTGGGATAGTCACTTCTAGGTGGTTACTCGTACCTATCTTTATTTCGCAGTTATTTCATCAGTAAAAATGAATTGCAAACTTGCCTTTAAACCATATTATATTATTGCAAATGAAAATTGGCTTTATGCAAATGAAACATATGGCCTCCACGAGATAAGTCCGCATGTAGCATATGAACAGTCCGCTAGTTCACACGTCGGTCTTGCGGGTACAAAGACAATCTTTGTACTCGTGTGCTTTGCTTAATGTTTTGTTGCAGAGGAAGAAGGTGAGCCTCAGGGTCCTCACTTCTGTGAGCTGTGTTGCCGCTTCTTGGACGACTAGACTTGGCGGTCCGGTCAGATGCCTTGTGGGTTGAAGGCACGCTGATTGGCTTTGTTTATAGCCATCTTATGGCACTTTTGCTTCATTGCTGCTCGCTCTATTTGTGTATCTTGTGGCCCGTCGGCCTTTATCCATAATAACCCACTATTTGTTTATCTTCCGCTTGGTAGTGTGGTGTTTGGACTCTATGTTTGGAATGGAGTTGATGTCTAATTTTGTACCGGTGTGTATACCGCTCGGAAGTATACATATCTCGAGGATCAGTTTATTTGATTTGTGATGCTAGGACCAGGTGGTTGGTTAAGCATTACAAGCCAAATAAATTGGGGTCCTCACAGCACATTACTGAATCACGGCCTGCGGAGGACGTGGAGCTGGTGCCGAAAGCCTCTACGGTGGTGAAGCCAAAGAACGGGCCACAGGTGCAGGCCCAACTCGGGGATGGACGAGGCCAGCCTGTGCAGACCGCTGGGCCTCCCACTTGCGCTTGCGGGACTCGCCCAGCGCTCTCGCCTTGTGCTCAGCGACGATGGCCTTGTCCACCAAGGTCTGGAAGTCGGAGAAGTCCACAATAGAGAGCTTGTCCTGCAGCTCCTCAGACAGGCCCTCCATGAACTTCTCCTGCTTGGCCTCATCGGTGGACACCTCGGCGGAGCGCACCTCGCCGATGGTTGAACTCATGGAGGTACTCGATCCGCATTTGCGCCTGCTTGAGCGCAAGGAACTCCTTCTTCTTCACTTCATCCTAGGCGGGGACATGGGCCCGACGAAAGTCGACTGAACTCCTCCCACGACCACGTGTCCCGTGGGTCTGCATGGCGAGGAAGCTCTCCCACCATGAGAGTGCCGCACCCTCCAACCGATGGGATGCAAAAGTGCCCGCTCGCCTCACGGCATCGAGCAACGTTGAGCTTCCGCCAACCGCACGTAGCTGCCGTCTGCGTCCAAGGGATCCTTGGACCGGGAGAAGGTGGGAGGCTGCGTGCGAAGGAACTCCGCAAGTCCCCCACAAGTCTGGTGACCACCTCCAGATCCAGAGGCACCAGAGGGAGTGGAGGTGTTCCTAGCGATAACCTCCAACACCCTGCGGTCCTCCGAACGGTTGCGTTCGATCTGCATAAGGACTTCCGCCATGGTCGGAGGAGGGGGAAGCTCCTCATCAGGACTACCTGGCTGGTTCCGACCACTACGAGTTCCACCAGCCATCCTGTTTCACTAAGACAAGTTAGCTACAAGCTCGAGATCAAAAGGCAAAGAAATCCAAAACTCAATTAAAAAGAGCTCAAGAATAACCACCAAAGAGCACAAGGCCATAAGTCACCAAATCAACTCCCCGAAACGACTAACCCGTATGGAAGAACGAGTAATCGTTTGAGAAGACCCAAAATTTCAGAACTAAATTCTAGCTCAAAACAGCCCAAAATCAAGGTATAATTACCTAATAGAGTATAGGCATTTAGCTAATTTCATATCACTTCTTACCCTTTTATTCCCACAAGTTTTAATTGAATTAACCTCTCATTTCCTACCTCCTATACTAATTACTAGCTAGCTGTCCAAATTTCTTTCTCCAAGCTCTCATGGTTCTCCCAAAACCAACTTAATCGATAGTAGCTAATTTTTGAAAGGAAGAGAGGAACAACTTTTCCAAAACTTGATCAAGAGTAAGGTGAGATGAGCAAGCTAATACAGGTAAGGAGTAAAATCAGAGAACTTACTTAAGTTTTGTAAACCTTTTGAAAGTAAGTTTTCAAAATATCCTAAAGGCGACCAAACTAGGGGTTTCTACGGTCAGTATGGCTCTGATACCAACTTTGTGAGGACCCGGAATATTTAACTAGTAACACTTAACCTCCAAATGGTTCTAGCATTACTAATTAAACATTCTAAGCCTCAAAGGACATATGCTTTTCAGAATTGCAGCATATGCACATCATCACAAAATTACACATCATTTCCATACAACTTACATTAACAAGTCTAGTAAAGGACATAGATAAAGTAAGTTATTACAAAAGAGAGCCGGCCGACCAAATAGAACAATATACAAGAATGACAGCAGAAGCAAAAGGTGCCATAAGATGGCTAGAACAAAAGTCGACCGATTAGCCACATAACCCACAAGGCAACCGACCGGGCCACCAAGCTAGACGTCTCGCAAGCTACCACAGCACAACTCACAGAAGTGAGGCCCCTCAAGCTCACCTTCTTCCTCTGCAATAATTACATTTAAGCAAGATAACTGAGTACACAAAGGTACTCGCAAGACTGACGTGTGGAATAGCAGACCTATTCATAAACTACATGCAAGCTCATTTAGGTGGAGGTTGTATGTCTCATTTTGCATAAAGCCAACTTTATTTGCAATAATGTAATACATTTGGAAGCAAGTTTACAAACAAATTTTAATGTTGAAAGTAACAGCGAAAATAATGATAAATACAAGTAACCACCTAGAAGTGACTATCCCAATAGCCACCACAGCATAGCACGAATCCCAGATTCGTACCACCCATCAAGTTTTAATTAAAAGGTTGTAGTCTAACTCTTGAAAGCTTACCCAAGCGTGTCCATAACCTAGGACGAGGCTATTCGAATAGTTTTAACCTGCAGGTGTACCAATGTACCCACACTTCGCATCGCCTTTAAGCTACAAAGCACACTTAGAAGGTATGCGGCACGCTAAGTCCTACGAGACGTTTTCCAATATTGTGTATTAACCACGAGCCGCTCGATGGATAGAAACTCATACGCTTACATTGCCACCGAAAGACAACCACCCGTTACGGGGAAGCCTTCGGACTTACAATGCTCCCAACACCATCCCTCCCGCGACTCCTGCGACCGGCCAATACACTCCAAAGTGCTAAGTCAAGAGAGGTCCCATACCCTCTAGTGTGGTTAGCACACACAAATTGCTCGGATAACAGGTACTCCCAAGATGTTCGGTCCTTAATTGACTCGGGCACCATTCCAGTCACACCCGAAAATCACACCATCTTACCATTGTGCCCAAGTCTAAATCCTTTTTGTTTTTCAGTTTTAGTTTTCATAAGTAGACATGGCACAAGGTGGAAATCATAATCATAATAAGTTTTATGTGATCAAGGTTATCGACAAGTCGATAACCGCCCATTTCTACCGAAGCTAAGCATGGCTAAGCAATTAATTCGCGAACTACTAAGTGACAAGAGCTCATCCATGAACTCTAAATCACAGCAATAACCCAGGCTCACGGTAGTAAAGGATAATCATTTGTCTAAGGAAATGCATCTACTAGGCCAACTATCGACAATAGTTAAAACAAGATAGCAATGCATACATAGAAGTTGTAAACAACATAAATACTTAAAATACTGGGATTAACATGATCAAACTGCTTGCCTTGCTGGATTTGTTCCTGCTGCAGAGGGGAGTGCTCAGGTTCAATAAGTTCTTCGGAACCTAACGCGAAAAGGCGATAAAAACCGATAAGAACGAAGAACACCAAAAGGAACTCAACAGCAAAGAACATCCAAATCCAATGAAATTTCTACAGCAGCTAGAGGTTGATTTTACACAATTTTAGAAACAAGAATCACTTCATTTGGACTTAGCATGAAAAAGTTATGGCTAAACTAAGTTCTCTCAGCCTGAAAAATCCTAATTAAATTAATTATAGCTACTGTTCATGGCAAAAATTTCTAGAATGATCTGGAACTTGAAATTTTTATGGTAGGTAGATATGGTTATCCTAACAACAACAAAACTGAGTTTGCACAATTTGGAGTTATAATGAATTAGTTATGATTTTTTTAAGTTCTAGAACTAGTGAATCATTAATTTCAGTGGCCAGGATCATATGAAGACCTATTCTATATTACAGTACAATCCTAGTGGGTTTTAACAAAACTTAGTTTGCTCAGTTTGGAGTTACAGAGAATAAGTTATGCATTTTACAAATTTTCAATGAATTTCTAAACAACCATTTCATATTAAACAAGTTCTTGCAGGTTCTATCATTTTCTACTACATAACAGTGCCTAAATCCATTCTAAAATTAAAGTTCATATTCTAACAGAGCTACAGCAACTGGAATCATTCAAAAAGAAACTAAAATGACAAAGTTAAACACTTTTGAAATTTGAAACATCAAAAGACTTAGAAAATTTGAGCTCTCGGGAGGTCCAAATGAACCGAAGACAAAGGAGAGGTCGTGGGCGCCGATCCTTCATCGCACGCCACGGACCTCGGCCAGCAGCACAAAAGACCTCCTCTCCGCGATCGGGAGGTGCGGACCGTTGAGATCTGATCCAACGGCCACGACGGTGCATGCACAAAGGCACGCAAAGGAGGTCCACGCGCTTAACAGAGGTCGTGGCCGTCGGACGAGATCCGGCGGTCCCGAGCACTAGGGAGGTCTAAGGGTAAACCTACGGAGGAGGCCTCGGCGACTAAGATCTCACGGAGGAGGTCTTCAACGGTCTAGATCTCCGGAGGGAGGTCTTTAACGGACACGATCAAGTGAGGAGGTCTGGCGATCAAGATCAAACGAGGAGGTCCCGATGGTGAGATTCAACCGAGGAGGTCTTGGACGGCCAAGATCTACTCGGGGAGGTCCTAAGTGACAGGGTTTTAACGGGAGGAGATCTGGACGGCTCAGATTAGACCTAGGGAGGTCCTGAACGGTCCAGATCGACGCGGAGGGAGGTCCGAAGGCTAAGGGTTTTACAAAAGGGATCTAACGCTCAGATCTAAATCCGGGAGGTCGCGAACGGCTAGGATTGCGCCTAAGAGGTCCTGAGCGGGGTTTTCTTTGAAAACGACCAGGGGTGGCTTTTTACCAAGAGGACCCCGAGGGTGGTCTAGGGTGGTCTTTGCAAAATGACCATGGAGAGGTCTTTTTGCGCAGAAGTGGTCATATCGGCCAGGATTTAACCAGGGTGGTCCTGGACGGCTAGGATCAAAACAAAAGGAGAGGTCCTGGCGCTAGGTTTTAACAGAGAGGGATCCTACGACCAAGAGCTAATCTGAGGAGGTCTTTATGCGCAGGAGAGGTCCTAGCGGCTCGGATTGTGTCTAAGGAGGTCATGGTCGGCTAGGATCTAACCAGGGGAGGTCCTAGCGCTTAAGGTTTTTCACAGAGCCAGATCTAATCGGCTAAGATTCGACCTAAGGAGATCTTAAACGGCTGAGATTACTCTAGGAGGTCCTAGGACTTAGAATTTACACAGAAGTGAATCTAAGGCCTAGAGCTAATCCTGGGGTGGTCATTGACGGCCAAGAACAACCCGAGGAGGTCCGAGGACTTGACAAAAATCCGACAAAGTACCGAGCAGCACGCGTGGAGCTCACAAACACGTCGCCGACGACCAAGACCACGGCGGCTAGCCAATGGCATTTAAAACGTTCCTAATACTATTGCACACATAAAGGAGCCACTCTCAACGGCGGAGCGGGCCTATAACGCCGGCGAGCCGGAGAGGGGCGGAGGTGTGTTTTCGGCAAAAACCAAAAACGCGAAAAGAGGGCGCTACGAGCTAACCTAGTTAGTGATTAAGCTCTCTGTGGCTAAAAGGAACTTACGGGGCACGGGAGAGGTCCAGGGAGGTCTGAGGAGGCTTTGTCGCGGAGACCGACGCCGGTCTTTGGAAGACCACGACGACAAGATGCCCTGGCGACGAGGCAAAAGGAATGGTCATGGTAAGCTTGCGATGGCCTGAGGTGGTCCAGACCAAAGGGTTGGACGAAGAAGGCTTACCGAGTTAGGAACGAAGGGAGCTCTACTGCCGCCAAGATTCCAAAAACTTCAAATTGAGTTGTTCCTGAGAAAGCAACCCAATTTGAGTTAGGGAGAGGACTTGTGACGACAAGAGGTCCACAAATAAAGTGAGAATTGAGCTAAAGAACCACTGAAACACCCAAGTCACCAATGGAGCTCCCACAGCAACAATGGCGGAGAGGAGAGCTCACGGTGGTTGGACTCAAC
This sequence comes from Ampelocalamus luodianensis, assembly GCA_036346255.1. NCBI lineage: Eukaryota > Viridiplantae > Streptophyta > Magnoliopsida > Poales > Poaceae > Ampelocalamus > Ampelocalamus luodianensis. The sequence continues at coordinate 27,317,574 of CM070622.1, forward strand.
CACAGCACAAATGAGCTGGGGGTGATCAGGAGTGGAAGGGAAAATCAGAGGAGGGTCCAGGGGCTTTTGAAACTATCGAGCACAAAAGGGGGGCCCCCACGGTGAGCTACGGCGAACTCAGCCACGCTAAAACTAGGGCTAATGAAGGAGGGCAGCACGGAGCACGACTTTTGGCCGAAAGTGCTGCCACGCCGCTACTGTCCCGACAACACGCGAGGGCTCGGACACGGGATGTGACAGCGCCATACCGCACAGTGGCCGCGTGCGGCGCGAGGGAGAAGATAGAGAGGAGGAAGAAGAAGAACAGGGGCGATCGCTACCGGTTAAGATTTAATCGGACGGTCGAGATCGTCCCACGTCCTCTGAGTTCCAAAATAGCTAGAGGAGCTCATGAGCGTTGGATTTCAATCCAACGACTCAGAGCGATGAGTGCAATTGGAGGGTCCGAATGGTTCAATCTATCCAGGGCGCACGATTTAAATCCAACGACTAAGAAACGGCCACGCGCGCTCCAGCCGGACTTGGCGCGGTTCGTGGACTGGACCGAGTCGGTTGGCCCGAGCCCGAGTCAGACTCGAACCCAAGTCTGGCTCGAACCAGGGTTTGGATTTTAGGGTTTTCATTAGAGCTGAAATTTTGGGATTTATTTGGGATAGCAAACTAACTCAAAATTTTCTGAAATTTTTGCAGGAGCTAGATAGCTGAGTTATTGACCTTGTATAAATTTTGCAGAGGCTTTTGTGCTATACTTTTTCCTCTAAAAATTCCACAAGGTGCTGGTCCCCAGTTTGACCAGAATTTGAGTAGGTTTGACTGACCCCCAAAAGTATTCAAACAATTTCTAAAAATTGTTAAATTTTTCAGAGGGGTCACATACCAACCCAAGAGTTTAGGAAAAATATTTCCCGGAGATGATCATAACATTTGACAAGAATGTTTTTGAAGGATCAAATTTGAATAAGCAGACTTGTGACTTTGTATTTCCATAACTTCTTGTACAATAGCTATTCAGTACAAATAGGAAATACAAGATGTAAGAAAAAGTTTTAATTCCTACTCATTTTCTTACATTTGAAACACAAGCCCAAAATTGGGATGTTACAATGGTCGAATTAGAGCACTGGTACTCTTTTCCGACTTGATTCACGACTAGTTGAGAGTCTCCTCTTATGAGTAGTCGTCGAATCGAGAGCACTTTCGCGGCTCGTATACCAGCTAGCAAACCTTCGTACTCTGCCACATTATTAGTGGCCTGAAAGTTTAATTGTATGGCATACTTTAAGGTTTCTCCTGTAGGAGATTCCAAGACCACCCACCCCAGAGCCACTTATCGTAAGTGACCCGTCAGTACATCATCCATCGGTCGTGGAATCGTGCGGGATCCCGAGCAGTTCAGATTTGTCCATTCGGCGACAAAGTCTACCAAGATCTGGGATTTAACGGCCGTTCGGGACACGAAATGGATGTCGAACGCCCCAAGTTCGACTGACCACTTTGCCATGCGTCCTGTTGTTTCCCTATTCTGGAGGATTGATCCCAAGGGAAACTCAGACGGCACAGCTAGTTTGTGCGCCTGAAAATAATGCCTCGGTTTCCTCGAAGACATGAGGAGGGCATATAGAAGTTTTTGAACCTGAGGGTAACACTCCTTAGATCCGTGCAAAACCTCACTAACGTAGTATACCGGTCGTTGTATGTTTTCACGTTCTATGACCAGCACTGCGCTTACTGCCTATGGCGTGGCAGTTAGGTAAATTAAGAGTTTCTCTCCTAGTTTCGGGGAAACTAGAACAGGAGCACTCGTAAGATATGTCTTGACTTCCTCGAAGGCTAGGTTAGCCTCTTCTGACCACTCGAAACCTTCGTGTTTCCTTAGAAGTTTGAAGAAAGACAGTCCTTTTTCTCCCAGTCGTGCTATGAAACGACTTAACGCCGCCATGCATCCTGTGAGTTTCTGGACTTCTTTCTTCGTGGTCGGGGGCGCATCTGAGTGATGGCTTTTATCTTTTCGGGATTTGCCTCGATTCCTCGTGCAGAGACCAGGAATCCAAGTAATTTTTCTGAAGAGACCCCGAACACACACTTCTCGGGATTAAGTTTCAAGTAGTGTTTTCGGAGGTTGTCGAAAGTCTCCTGCAAGTTAGTGATATGGTTGAGTTGTTTGGTGCTTTTTACGACAAGATCATCAACGTAGGCTTCTAAGTTTCGGCCTAATTGAGGAGCGAAAGTCGTTTGCATCAAACGCTGAAAAGAAGCTCCATCATTTTTTTAAGCCAAATGGCATTTTGACATAGCAAAATATCCCAAAGGGCGTAATAAATGCGGTCTTCTCCTCATCTTATTGACACATACTAATCTGGTGATAACCAGAGTATGCATCCATAAAACTCGACATCTCACAACCTGCGGTAGAGTCAACCAGCTGATCGATACGAGGTAAAGGGAAATCATCTTTTGGACAAGCTTTATTAAGATCAGTAAAGTCTACGCACATACGCCACTTGCCGTTAGACTTTCTAACCATTACAGGTTGGCCAACCACTCGGTGGTTGACTTCTCTTATGAAGCTTTGCCTTAAGCAACTTGTCCAATTCGACCTACAAAGATCTCGTCGATCGGGGCAAATCTCGGTAACTTTTGTTTTACGTGTAGTCTATCAGGCCGTAAAGCTAGCCTGTGCTCGATCACTTCCTTGGGGACTCCAGGCATGTCGGATGCTTGCCACGCGAAGACATCAGCGTTTGCCTAGAGGAAAGTGATGAAGGCGTCTTCCTATTTGGGGTCGGAAGAATCCCCAATGCGAACAGTCTTCGAGGGCTCCCCTGTGTCCAGAGGAACCTCTTTGACCTGGTCGTTCGGCTTAGGTGCAGCTTTAGGCTTCGACTTGCTAGTCGAAGGCTGACTTTCATCCCGAGTTGGTAGTTGTCCAACCATCTCGAGGGAGCGACGGTCGCAGGAGTGCGCCATCTTCTTGTCACAGTACGTCGTGATCACTCCTTTGGGACCTGGCATCTTAAGACATTGATACCCATAATGAATAGCTATTAAGAATTTTACCAAAGTAGGTCGTCCGAGTATGGCATTATACGCCGTATCGAAGTCGACCACATCAAAGGAGACCTTCTCTGTCCTGAAATTGCTTGGTGATCCAAACGTTGAAGGAAGAGAAACTTGGCCAATTGGTTTGGCCGAAGACCCGGTACGATTCCGTGAAATGAATATCGTACCGGCCTTACCTTTGTCCTGGGTATCTGCATCTCATCTAGGGTACTCGTAAACAGAATGTTTAGCGAGCTTCCACCATCAACTAAAACTCGATTGACTCGACAATTGTTGATGGTGGGTTCGACCACTATCGGGAATCGACCTGGTCTAGTCTAAGGGTTCGGGCAATCACCTTTCTCAAAAGTAATAGTGACTTCCGACCACTTCGGTAATTTATTGACAAGAGGGGAGTCGACTGTATTTACCTCACGTTCAACAGCTTTCAGCTGTCTCCGCGATTCGTATGCCGAAGATCCCCCATATATGTGATCAATGGTGTGTTGTGGATCCTAGAACGACATCTCCTCATCATCGGACTCCTTCTGTCCACTGGTTTGACCTACCTGTTCAAGAGTAGGAAGTGGCCCCTTGCAAGAGTAATAGTCTTCGAGTTTCCATAGGAAAACTCGGCAGTTACGAAGATCATGCCCTTCTTTTTTATGAAAAGGACACCACCTGGGTTTGTCGTTTCTCTGATCTTGGCGCTTACCTTTACCTCGATCGGGATTTTGCTTGAGGTTGCGTGGCTCCTTGTCGCTTACGGCCAGGACCTCCTTAGAACCGGCAACTGGAGATTTGTGTCTCTTTGCCTTGTTCTTAGATTTCCTAGCCTTTTTATCATTTTTCTTACCACTTTCGCCTACCTCCTGAGGGATGTTGTCTTTACGATCAATAGTATTGTTCCAGTCGACTGCTTCAGCAGCAGTCGCATATCTATCAGCCATCTCGAAGAGTTCGGCGACGGTGGCAGGTGGATGTAAAGCGATATCCTCTGTTATCCTTCTGCTAGGGACTCCCTGCTTGAAAGCCCTGATCACGGATGATTCAGAAACTTCCGGAATAGAATTTCGAACCCGACTGAAGCGCCTGATGAATTGGCGTAGTGTTTCATGGTCGTTCTGCCTTATCCGGTGCAGGTCATCCTCTTTTCCAGGGCGGATGTAAGTGCCCTAGAAATTTGCCAACAGAAGATCACAGAGGTGTTGCCACGAGTAGATCGACTCGAATGGCTGGTTCAAAAGCCATGATCGTGCCGATCCTTCGAGTACAGTAGGAAGGTAATATGCCATGACATGCTCTCCTCCTCCTGCAGCTCGGATAGCTGTAGTATAGATTTGGAGGAACTCGATGGGATTTTGAGTTCCATCAAATTTCTACATGTTCGCGGTCCTGAAGCGAGGTGGCGTGAATAACCGCTGAAGGTCGGGTGAAAACGCCCGACACCCCGAGATAACCTCTTGTCTCCTTCTCTGAAGAAAAGAAGGGTTAATATCGCCGGATGATCGAACTCGTCGATACCCAGCCACAGGAGGGTTGGACCTACGATAGGTCTCAGCTTTACGAGGGAAATACTCCTCGTACTCCACTTGCCGCCGTGCATCTCGTTGCTGAAGTGGTGAAAGATCACCTCTCCTGTGGGCTTGTGGCGTCTTCCTCGGATCGGGAGAACGACGTGAGTGAAAGTCGTGCCACCTTCTATGTGAGGAGTTATCTGAACAGCTGGCAGAAGAAGGAGTCGTAGTACTACGACTTCCTGTTTGTGGTCGACAAAGACGCTCGAGTTTGGCCATCGTGTCGCGAAGCCTTTGTGTGATTTCTTCTGCAAAGAGATCATAACCTGGTGCTCGAGTGAGTTCTTGAGTCGGGTTTTCCAGCAAATCATTGATGTGCTGGAGTTCTTGAGCTTCCTCCGACTGGCAATAAGCACACTCAGGAAGGTTTTTCTGAGCCGCTATTTTCTTCCGTCGGGTTGTCTCAGAACGGTCTATTTCAGACCCCCTAAGTTTGCTTTAATGGGTGAGAATGTTGAGGATGTCCCGCACGTTCATTAAAGTGTTCGTCTCGTTCGCAAGTGGTGGTGTCCTTGCCATTGCGACGAGGTAGTGTAGAGTATGCTCGTCGGGAAGCATCGCCAATCCTTCTTCTGGGAGAACGATCCTTATCAGAGGGAAGGACGAAGACCTCTCGTGGATGACCTCCACTTGTGCTCGAGACCTCTTCGCTTGAGGAATAGTCGAGCGACCCCATCTGGCGACTTGGAGTAAACCCCTCCATGTAGGGTGTAACAGCCCTAACTTAGGGTTTGTATTTCAAATGTAAAATTTTGAGGAGGAATAAAAACTTTTGTTGTCTCTTCAAATCATTTGGAAGTTTTCCAAATTTTCCCTAGCAATTTCCATTTTCTAGAATTAAATTCTTGTGAATGGAAATTGTTGTCAGCAAATTCTTAGCTTTCAAACTTGTGATCGTCCTCTGAAATTATTTTTCCTATCATCTTGATCATCCTATCTACCTCTCTGAATTATTTCACAATTTTTAGATTTTATTTGGTATTTCAAATGGCCAAGTCAAGCCAGTTTAGAAATCTGGTCAAACCCTAGTTCAACAGCTTGTGAATTTTCTCCAGAACAATGCAGTGCATAAAAGTTCTGGAAAATTTATGAGGTGTTGTTCTCTTCCCAAAGTATCTACTATAAAAATTTCAGAATTTTTGGAGCCCTGGAGCTATCTCTAAAAATTCCCCAAACCTTCTCTGTCTTTTAAATCAAATTCTAAAAATACTGCTCCTCGGGCGAACCCAACTTCGGGCTCGCGTCCGACTTCGCACACTTGGTTGGTCACGTCAACTAAACGCACCGCCGAGTCCAATTGATCGCGACCGTCCGATGCAAATCGAACGATCCACGCCGCATGCGCAACCGACCTGTCCGAATGCATACATCAATCTCGGCCGCCCATCTCGGATCCAACGGTCAAGATCTTCCGATCGAGTAGAACCTCGGCTCGCACCGCTGCTCTCGCCGCCGACATGTGGGTCCCACTCGCCAAGATCGACCTCGTCTTCTCCGCACTCACCGAGCTCACGGCGATGCGCGCGCATGCTTGCCACGTCCTCGTCGCCGCCACCTTTTTGTCCTCGTGTCACCCCGTGAAGCATCGCCGGATCTCATCTACCCACCGAGCCCATCCACTACCCTTCGCGTCCATTCTCGTGTTTTCTCCGCCCAAATTTCCTTCCGTGGGAGAAGAACCCGAGAGCAACGCCGCCGATGTTAGCGCCGCTCGAGCCCGAGACCGCACCGCCGTGATCCACTCTCTCGCCGCATCCATTTTGCCCGCTCGAGCTCGTAGCACCCGATGAATCATCCGAGCCACTTCGTCCGTCTCCGCCTCCGGTGATCTCGGCTCGCAAGCTTATTGGCGCTCGGTGAGTTTCGGTTTAGTCACTTGGTCCCTTAGGATCGCATCAACGCGTCTTTGAGTCTAACCGTGACCTTGTTTCGCTCTTTGGTGCATCACCGAGGCCGTGCGCCGCTTTCTTCTCCAAACTTCGAAGCGCGCGCCGTGTCAATTCCGGCGCCACCGTCCTCCTCCATCATCAAGATCGTGGGCTTATCGTTCTGGTGTCTCGCGATCTCGAGGAGCTCCTTCCGGCTTCTCGTCGTCAGAAGCGTCCTCTCGCGCGCGCCGCACTTTCTTCTCCGCTCCGTTCGCGCTTGACTCGCCGCCGGCATCCTCGTGGGTCCGCGTCACCGTCGTCGAGTTCGCTAGGTCCTTGCGAACCAGAAGGTACCACTCTTTCGCCCAGAAACCTCCTGGTTTGCAAGATCGATTCTTGCGGCCGCGCATCCCGTGCCGTGCTCGCGGTGAACCGCCGGTGAAGATTAGTTTAACTCTAATCATGTCTGCTTTGAGTCTCTGGCTTGTGGGCCCGGAATGTCAGTTAGGGTTTGTGTAGTTTCCTTAATGCATTTTCTCTGTTGGGAAGCGTATTTCTTTGTGAGAGTATGTAGGTTTGCACTTTGGTAAGCCGAAGACGTATTCTCAGAATACGCCTTCGACGTCACTTTTAGCGGTGGTGCTCAGTCGATATTTTACGCGGGCCATTGTCGATGTCTGGGGCTAGTTGGTGTGTGGGTAGAAAAAGGATTTAATGCTTTAGTATTTACGTAAAATGTTTTACTTTGCCTTTGTTAATTCATTTAAACTTAGAAAATGCATAACTAATTCAATTTTTATCCAAATTGCATGAAACCAGTCTTTATTAATTTTCATTTTAAGTGTACTATTTGATAAAGTTAGCTTCATCCATGTCTCTGTAGCAAAAATCTGTTAGCTAATAAAATGATGTCTTATGTATCTTCTAAATTAGAAAATGCATATCTCTTTCAATAATTGTCCAAATGCAATGAACCCAATTCTGTAAAATTTCATTTTCAGTATACTAACTATTAGGATAAGTTTTACACACTGTTTCTGTTCGTGAAAATTTGTTAAGCAATTAACTAGTGACTTGTTGTGTTTTTAGCTTAGAAAATTCATACAAAATTTTTAATAACTTAAAATGAATTGTTTTCTGTTTCTAAAATTTTGTTATTTCATGCTTAGGCTGCTGTGTGAGTTTTGGCTTGTTTTGATGTTGTTGTATGTTTGAGTTTTGTCGGCGTTATTCGTTCTTATTTGCTGTTATGTTCGATCGTTAGGCCGATATTTGCGGCAACCACGAGGACGATCCTCCGCACCATATTGGGCAACAACAACCGAGCAAGCGCTTTGATCATGATAATCCCGAGACTTTAAATTCTAATATTTTGTTTCAAATTGTATGTATGCATTGCTTAATTTGTGTTAAAATGGATTAGTTAAATCCGTAGTGCATATCCTGTAGACAAATATTGATCTCTACTACCGAGCCTAGGTTATTTGCTGTGATTAGAGATCATTGGATGATTTCTTGTCACTTAGTAGATACGATTTCAGTTGCTAGACATGCTTAGTATCGGTAGAATCGGCGATTATCGACTTTAGTCGGTAACCTTGATCACACAAAATTTACTACAACTTTATGTTTCAGCATTTTGCTATGCTTACTTGCAAAACTAAAACCAAAAACAAAAATGATTTAGACGCGCACAATGGTAAGATTGGTGTGATCTGCTGGGTGTGATTTGAAAGGTGCCCGGGTCAGTTAAGGACCGAACATCTTGTGAGTTTACATTATCCAGCATTTCGCGTGCTAACCACACTAGAGGTATGGGACCTCTCTTGACCTAGTACTTTGGCGTGTATTGGTCCCGGTCGCAGGAGGTCGCGGGAGGGACGGAGGTGGGAGCATGGTAGTTGTCCAAAAGCTTTATCTGAGTGGGTAGTTGTCTTTTGGCTTTACCATGTAAGCGTATGGGTTTCTATCCATACGAGCGGCTCGGGGTTGATACACAATATTGGAAACAGTCTCGTAGGACTTAGTCTGTGCTGGCATACCTTCTAAGTGTGCTTTGGCTTAAAGCGATGCGAGGTGTGGATACAGATGGTACACCCTGCGTGGTTAAAAACTATTCGAATAGCCTCGTCCTAGGTGATGGACACGCTTGGGTAAGCTTATCGAGAGTTAGACTATAACATTTAAATTAAAACTTGCAGGGTGGTACGAATCTGGGGATTCGTGCTATGTTGTGGTGACTATTGGGATAGTCACTTCTAGGTGGTTATTCGTACCTATCTTTATTTCGCAGTTATTTCATCAGTAAAAATGAATTGCAAACTTGCCTTTAAACTGTATTACATTATTGCAAATAAAGTTGGCTTTATGCAAATGAAACATATGACCTCCACCAAATAAGCCTGCATGTAGTCTATGAGCAGTGCATTAGTTCACACGTCGATCTTGCGGTACAAAGACAATCTTTGTACTCGTGTGCTTTGCTTAATGTTTTTGTTGCGAGAGGAAGAAGGTGAGCCTCGGGGTCCTCACTACGTGAGTGTGTTGCCGCTTCTTGGGCGACTAGACTTGGCGGTCGGTCGGATGCCTTGTGGGTTGAAGGCACGCGATTGGCTTTGTTTATAGCCATCTTATGGCACTTTTGCTTCATTGTCGTTCTTGTCTATTTGTGTATCTTGTGGCACCGTCGGCCTATATACGTAATATTGTACTATTTGTTTATCTTCCGTTTGTAGTGTAATGTTTGGACTCTATGTTGAATGGAGTTGATGTCTAATTTTGTAACGAGTGCGTATCGCTCTACAGGAAGTATACATATCTCGAGGATCGATTTATTTGATTTGTGATGCTAGGACCGGTGGTTGGTTAAGCATTACAAACCAAATAAGCTGGGTCCTCAAAAGTTGGTATCGAGCCATTCGACCGTAATAACCCAAGCATAGTCGTCCTTAGGATATTTTTGAAAGGCTTATTTTCAAAGTATCAAAGGGTTTATGAAAACTTAGGCGAGTCCTCGATTTTACTCCTTACCTATCCTAGCTTTCTCTCTCACCTTACTCTAATTTGAGTTTAAAACTTGGTTTTCTCTTTCCTTTCAAAAGATACTTGCTCTACGGTAGAATCGGTCTTTGGGAGAACCATAGAGAATTAGTCTAATTAAAATTTGTGGGAGCATAAGGGTAAGATATGTATGAGTTTGCTAAGTATCTGACTTTTGTCAATTGGTTTTGTAACTTAAAAATCTTGTATTTGTTTTGTCTTTGTTAGTAAGTTATTAGCGGTGGGTTATCGACTTAGTGTTTTCCGGCTATTGTTAACTTGTCTTAGTGAAACAGGATGGCCGGAGAGCGCGTGGCGCCAGCCAGCTGGTCATGATGAGGAGCTTCCCTCCTCCGACCATGGTGAGGTTCTCGCTCGGTCGGCGAAACCGCATGGATCGACGCGCATCTTGGAGGTTATTGCTAGGAATACCTCCACTCCTGCCGGTGGTGGCGGCCACCGGACTCGCGGGGACTTGCGAGAGTTCCTCCGTCGCAGCCACCGACTTTCTCCGCTCGAGGATCCTCTTGATGCGGATGATTGGTCGCGCATGGTTGGCGGAAGCTCAACATAGCTCGATGCGAGCACGGGATAAGGCGCTCTTCGCGTCCCACCGGCCTGAGGGCGCGGCACTCTCATGGTGGGAGAACTATCTCGCCATGCGACCGCGAGCCATGTGGTCGCGTGGGAGGAGTTCCGCCGACTTTTAAGTCGGGCCCATATCCCGGATGGCCCGATGAAGTGAAGAAAAAGGAGTTTCTCGCGCTCAAACAAGGGCGCAAGTCTGTGACGGAGTATCTATACGACTTTAATCACTTGGCTCGTTATGATCCGGGTGAGGTGGCCTCAGATGAGGCTAAGCAGGAGAAGTTTATGGATGGCTTGTCCGAGGAGCTGCAGGACAAGCTATCTATTGTGGACTTCTCAGACTTTCAGGCCTTGGTAGATAAGGCCATCGTTGCAGAGCATAAGGCGAAGGCGCTGGGCGAGTCCCGCAAGCGCAAATGGGAGGCGCATCAGTCTACTCACACCAGCCTCGTTCGTCCTCGGGCTGGGCCAGCACCAGTGGCCCGTTCTTTTGCTCCACCGGCGCCGAGACCATCTGCACCAGCTCCTCGCCCACCGCAGGCCGTGTTGCGACCACGTGCACTGCGATCCAGCCGTGAGCGGCCTCGCAATCCGGCGGCGAGGTTACTTGTTTTATTTGCCACAACAAGGGCCATTATGCGAATGCACGCCTCGAGTCTTTGCGGTAGCCCCTCGTCCTAATGGAGGGCGCGGGCGAGGGAGTGGTCATCCACGACGGAAGATGATCGAAGCCCGAGTGCGGCGGCAATGGTCGAGTCAACCACCTTTCGATTGAGGAGGCTCGGGGCGCGGATGTCGTGATTGGTACACTTCTTGTTAATTCTCGTCTGCTGCGGTATTATTTGATTACGAGCATCGCATTCTTTATTTCAAGATCATTTCTGCTGCTAGTGGTCTTCACCGTGTTCCTTTGGAAGTTCCTTTGCTCATCCGCTCTCCGGGGTCGGAAATGAGAGCTGATTTACAGTGTCGGGATGTTCCTATCATAGTTGAAGGAGTGGGATTTTTGGCAAATCTCATTCTTCTCAGTTCAGCGAGTCTGGATGTGATTCTTGGCATGGATTGGTTGTCCCAACACTTGGGGCAAATCGATTGTGCCAGGAAGATTGTCTATCTTACCAGCCCTTCGGGTGAGCAAGTCGGGTTTCGCCACGGCCAGGGCCCGTGTCTATGTGCATTAGAAGCAAAGCCACCTTGCAAATTCAAGATGTTCCCATAGTATCGACTTTGTGGATGTCTTTCCGAAGATTTGCACAGGATGCCTCGGTTCGAGATCCGAGTTTGCCATCGAGTTCTTTGCCGTGATCGCTCCGATTTGAAGGCGCCGTGTCGGATGCCTCCCAATGAGCTAGAAGAATTGAAGAAGCGGCTTGGTGAGCTCCAAGCAAAGGGTTTCATCCGTCCCGTTCATCTCCTTGGGGTTGTCCGTGATCTTTGTGAAGAAGAAGGACAAGACTTTGCGTATGTGTGTTGACTACCGTCCTCTCAATGAAGTGAGCGGTGAAGAACAAATATCCTCTCGCCCGCATTGATGATCTTTTGACGGTTATGCGGAGCTCGGTGTTCTCAAGATTGATCGAGATCGGGCTATCATCAAGTCGGATCGGTGAGGATATTCAAAGCGGCTTTCACTACTCGTTATGGCTCATGCGAGTACACCGTCATGTCTTCGGTTTGACCAATGCTCCAGCGTTGTTCATGAACCTTATGAATTCGTATTCATGGAGTATTTGGACAAATTTGTGGTGGTTTTATTGATGACATTCTTATCTATTCCAAGATCAAGCGAGCATCTTGAGCATCGAAGATTGTTTTGGGCAAGTTGCGGAGCATCACCGTTGTATCTGAAGTTCAAAGAAATGTGAGTTCGTTGAAGGAAGTGGCATTTTGGGCCATGTTCTTTCAATGGAGGAATAGTTGTAGATCCCAGCAAAGTCGCGATGTTCTATCTTGGGGCCACCAAGTCGATCCAGCGATGTGCGGAGTTTTCTTGGTTTAGCGGGCTACTATCGCGCTTTATCGAGAACTTCTCCAAGATCGCAGTCGATGGTGAATTGCTTAAGAAGGACAAGAAGTTTGTATGGTCCTCTGCTTGTGATGAGAGCTTTGGGAGCTCAAGCGGCGATTGACTTGACTCAGTCCTTACTCTTCACGATATCCACAAGAGCTTCGATATTTATTGCGATGCCTCTCGTCGGGACTCGGATGTGTTCTTATGCGGAAGGCAAGGCGGTTGCCTATGCATCCAGCAATTGAGGCCTCATGAGCTCAACTATCCACCCATGATTTAGAGCTTGCTGCGATAGTTCATGCACTCAAGATTTGGCGGCATTATTTGATCGGAAACCGGCTGAGGTGTATTCGATCATAAGAGTTTGAAATACTTATTTACTCGGCCCGATTTGAACCTCGAGCGAGAGGAGATGGTTGGAATTAATCAAAGATTATGACATGGGTATTCGATATCACCACAGCAAGGCCAATGTGGTTCTTGATGCACTTAGTCGAAAGGTGTATTGCAATACTTTGATGATCCAAGAGCGACAACTGCGCTTCTTGCGAAATTCAGCGTCTCAACTTGGTTTGGTTGAGCATGGTTCCCTTCTTCGCCTTGGTTGTGCAACCAACCTTGGTGGATCGGATCAAGCGACAAACAATCGATGATGGCGTGGGTAAAATCAAGCGAGAACATCGTGATGGTTCACCAAGTGTTTCACGAGAGGATGAGCACGGTGTTGTATGGTTTGGGCAGCGTCTCGTGGTCCCAAAGATCCCGAGTTGCGGGATTTGATCCTTCAGAAGCCCATGATTCGCCTTTGTCCATCCATCCCGGGCTACCAAGATGTACCAAGATCTGCGCGAAGTTACGGTGGACTCGCATGAAGCGCGAAATTGCGGGTTCGTTGCGGATGCGGCGTATGTTGTCGCGTGAAGGCGAGCATCATCGTCCAGCGAGTCTCCTCCACCCTTGCCTATACCAGAGTGGAAGTGGGATTCCGTTGGTATGGACTTCATCACCGGTTTGCCCTGTACTCCTTCGAGGAAGGATGCTATCCGGTGGTTATTGATGATTGACGAAAGTAGCACATTTTACGCGGTGTGTACCGCCTCGGCGTCGATAAATTGGCGAACCTCTACATATCCCGCATTGTGAGTTTGCATGGTGTGCCACGAACGATGGTGTCGGATCGTGGTTCTCTTTTCACTTCCGACTTTGCTTTGATCTACGAGGAGGCCATGGGTACCGTCTTACTTTCAAGACCGCCTACCATCCTCGCATCGATGGTCGACAGAGCGGGTCAATCAGTGCTTGAAGATATGCTCGTGCTTGTGTCCTTTCCTATGGGAAGAATTGGGAGAAGTGCCTACCACTTGCCGAAGTTCTCCTACAACAACGACTTCGAGGCTAGTCTCGGCATGGCACCGTTTGAGGCCTTGTATGGGAGGCGTCTGAACCCCGTTGAGCCGGTGGCGGTGAAAGGCGTTCTTTGGCCCGATTCCATCAATGAAGCCGAAAGTCAAGTGCGATTGATTCGTGAGCACTTGCGCCGTAGCTCGATCGAGCGAAGAGCTATGCGGTCGGCGTCGCCGTGAGTTGAGTTTCAGCCCAATGACTTTGTGTATCTCAAAGTCTCACCTCGAAGGGACATCGTCGTTTGGTGTCGAAGAACAACGGCTCCTCGATATGTCGGGCGTGTCGCATCATCAAGAGAGTGGGAGCTGTTGCATACAAGTTAGAATTGCCACCTACACTCGAAGGGTGCATGATGTTTTCCACGTGTCGCAATTGAAGAAGTGCCTTCGTGTTCTGTGGAGGAAACGCCCTTGGAAAATATCGATGTGCGGGAAGATCTGTCTTATCGTGGCGCCCGTTCGTATCCTCGAAGAAGCTGAGCGCAGGACAAGGAACCGTGTGATCAAGTTCCTTAAAGTTCGATGGTCAAACCACTCGTGGATGAAGCCACTTGGGAGCGGGAAGATCGTCTCGGCGGATTACAGTCCTTCTTCTCCGGTGATCGAATCTCGGCGAGATTCTGTAAGGGGAGATTTGTAACAACCCTAACTTAGGGTTTGTATTTCAAATGTAAAATTTTGAGGAGGAATAAAACTTTTGTTGTCTCTTCAAATCATTTGGAAGTTTTCCAAATTTTCCTAGCAATTTCCATTTTCTAGAATTAAATTCTTGTGAATGGAAATTGTTGTCAACAAATTCTTAGCTTTCAAACTTGTGATCGTCCTCTGAAATTATTTTTCCTATCATCTTGATCATCCTATCTACCTCTCTGAATTATTTCACAATTTTTAGATTTTATTTGGTATTTCAAATGGCCAAGTCAAGCCAGTTTAGAAATCTGGTCAAACCCTAGTTCAACAGCTTGTGAATTTTCTCCAGAACAATGCAGTGCATAAAAGTTCTGGAAAATTTATGAGGTGTTGTTCTCTTCCCAAAGTATCTACCATAAAAATTTCAGAATTTTTGGAGCCCTGGAGCTATCTCTAAAAATTCCCCAAACCTTCTCTCGTCTTTTAAATCAAATTCTAAAAATCTTGTTCCTCGGGCCCGAACCCAACTCGGGCTCGCGTCCGGCTACGCACACTTGGTTGGTCGCGTCAACTAAGCGCACCGCCCGAGTCAATTGATCGCGACCGTCCGATGCAAATCGAGCGATCCACGTCGCATCGCAACCGACTGTCCGAATGCATACATCAATCTCGGCCGTCCATCTCGGATCCAACGGTCGACATCTTTCCGATCGAGTAGAACCTCGGCTCGCACCGCTTTGCTCTGCCGCGACATGTGGGTCCCACCTGTCGGCGATCGACCTCGTCTTCTCGCACCTCACGGAGCTCACGGCGCGCGCGCATGCTTGCCACGTCCTCGTCGCCGCCACCTTTTGTCCTCGTGTCGGCCCGGTGAAGCATCGCCGGGATCTCATCTACCCATCGAGCCCATCCACTACCCTTCGCGTCCATTCTCGTGTTTTCTCCGCCCAAATTTCCTTCCGTGGGAGAAGAACCCGAGAGCAACGCCGCCGTGTTAGCGCCGCCCTCGAGCAGAGACCGCACCGCTGTGATCCGCTCTCTCGCCGCATCCATTTTGCCCGCTCCGAGCTCGTAGCACCCGGTGAATCATCCGAGCCGCCGTCGTCTCGCCTCCGGTGATCTCGGCTCTGCAAGCTTATTGGCGCTCTGGTGAGTTTCGGTTCGTCACTTGGTCCCTTAGGATCGCATCAACGTCTTTGAGTCTAACTGTGACCTTGTTTCGCTCTTTGGTGCATCACCGAGGCCGTGCGTCGCTTTCTTCTCAAACTTCGGTAAAGCGCCGCCGTGTCAATTCCGGCGCCACCGTCCTCCTCCATCATCAAGATCGTGGGCTTATCGTTCTGGTGTCTCGCGATCTCGAGGAGCTCCTTCCGGCTTCTGCGTCGTGCATGGCGTCCTCTCGCGCGCACCGCACTTTCTTCTCCGCCTCGTTCGCCCGCCTCGCGCCACGGCATCCTCGTGGTCGCGTCACCGTCGTCGAGTTCGCTAGGTCCTTGCGAACGAAAGGTACCACTCTTTCGCCGAAACCTCTGGTTTGCAAGATCGATTCTTGTGCCGCGCCATACCGTGCCGTGCTCGCCGGTGAACCGCCGGTGAAGATTAGTTTAACTCTAATCATGTTCGCTTTGAGTCTACGGCTTGTGGGCCTAATGTCGATTAGGGTTTGTGTAGTTTCCTTAATGCATTTTCTCTGTTGGGAAGCGTATTTCTTTGTGAGTATGTAGGTTTGCACTTTGGTAGCGAAGGCGTATTCTCGAGAATCGCCTTGACGTCACTTTGGCGGTGGCGGCCGCTCGTCAAGATTTTCGCGCGCCCATTGCCGATGTCTGGGGCTAGTTGGTGTGGGTAGAAAAAGGATTTAATGCTTTAGTATTTCGTAAAATGTTTTACATTGCCTTTGTTAATTCATTTAAACTTAGAAAATGCATAACTAATTCAATTTTTATCCAAATTGCATGAAACCAGTGCTGTTAATTTTCATTTTAAGTGTACTATTTGATAAAGTTAGCTTCATCCATGTCTCTGTAGCAAAAATCTGTTAGCTAATAAAATGATGTCTTATGTATCTTCTAAATTAGAAAATGCATATCTCTTTCAATAATTATCCAAATGCAATGAACCCAATTCTGTAAAATTTCATTTTTCAGTATACTAACTATTAGGATAAGTTTTACACACTGTTTCTGTTCGTGAAAATTTGTTAAGCAATTAACTAGTGACTTGTTGTGTTTTTAGCTTAGAAAATTCATACAAAATTTTTAATAACTTAAAATGAATTGTTTTCTGTTTCTAAAATTTTGTTATTTCATGCTTAGGTTCTTTGTGTGAGTTTTGGCTTGTTTTGATGTTGTTGTATGTTTGAGTTTTGTCGGCGTTATTCGTTCTTATTTCTTTGTTATGTTCGATCGTTGAGGCCGATATTTGCGGCAACCACGAGGACGATCCTCCGCACCATATTGGGCAACAGCAACTGAACAAGCGCTTTGATCATGATAATCCCAAGACTTTAAATTCTAATATTTTGTTTCAAATTGTATGTATGCATTGCTTAATTTGTGTTAAAATGGATTAGTTAAATCAGTAGTCGCATATCCTGTAGACAAATATTGATCTCTACTACCGAGCCTAGGTTATTTCTCGTGATTAGAGATCATTGGATGATTTCTTGTCACTTAGTAGATACGATTTCAGCCGCTAGACATGCTTAGTATCGGTAGAATCTGGCGATTATCGACTTTAGTCGGTAACCTTGATCACACAAAATTTACTACAACTTTATGTTTGACATTTTGCTATGCTTACTTGCAAAACTAAAACCAAAAACAAAAATGATTTAGACGCGCACAATGGTAAGATTGGTGTGATCATTGGGTGTGATGGAAAGGTGCCCGTCAATTAAGGACCGAACATCTTGTGAGTTTCATTATCCAGCATTTCGCGTGCTAACCACACTAGAGGTATGGGACCTCTCTTGACCTAGTACTTTGGCGTGTATTGGTCCCGGTCGCGAGGAGGTCGCAGAGAGGGACGGAGGTGGGAGCATGGTAGTTGTCCAAAAGCTTTATCTGAGTGGGTAGTTGTCTTTTCGGCTTTACCATGTAAGCGTATGGGTTTCTATCCATACGAGCGGCTCGAGGTTGATACACAATATTGGAAAGCAGTCTCGTAGGACTTAGTGTCTGATACCTTGGAAGTGTGCTTTGGCTTAAAGGCGATCCGAGGTGTGGGTGCAGTGGTACACCTGCGAGGTTAAAAACTATTCGAATAGCCTCGTCTAGGTGATGGACACGCTTGGGTAAGCTTATCGAGAGTTAGACTATAACATTTAAATTAAAACTTGCGGGGTGAGTGCGAATACGGGGATTCGTGCTATGTTAATGGTGACTATTGGGATAGTCACTTCTAGGTGGTTATTCGTACCTATCTTTATTTCGTGATTATTTCATCAAGAAAATGAATTGCAAACTTGCCTTTAAATCGTATTACATTATTGCAAATAAAGTTGGCTTTATGCAAATGAAACATATGACCTCCACCAAATAAGCTCGCATGTAGTCTATGAGCAGTGCATTAGTTCACACGTCGATCTTGCGGTACAAAGACAATCTTTGTACTCGTGTGCTTTGCTTAATGTTTTTGTTGCGGAGAGGAAGAAGGTGAGCCTCGGGGTCCTCACTTACGTGAGTGTGTTGCCGCTTCTTGGGCGACTAGACTTGGCGGTCGGTCGGATGCCTTGTGGGTTGAAGGCACGCTGATTGGCTTTGTTTATAGCCATCTTATGGCACTTTTGCTTCCGCTGTCGTTCTTGTCTATTTGTGTATCTTGTGGCCTGTCGGCCTATGTCTGTAATATTGTACTATTTGTTTATCTTCCGTTTGTAGTGTAATGTTTGGACTCTATGTTGAATGGAGTTGATGTCTAATTTTGTAACGAGGTGCGTATACTGCTTTCTGGGAAGTATACATATCTCGAGGATCAGTTTATTTGATTTGTGATGCTAGGACCAGGTGGTTGGTTAAGCATTACAAACCAAATAAACTGGGGTCCTCACATAGGGGAACTCCGGGTTATAACCGTCTCCGTCTGCAAGTGAGTCCTGCGTCGGGACGGTTGGATCTGGATGAACAGCGTGTTCGATCCTCTTCCCTGCGGAAACACTCGGAGAGAGAGGACCATCAGGTGTTGATGGAGTTCCGGAATGATGGCTTCCAGAACCTGTTTTGCCAAGTCGTACTGCCTTGGGGGGACTCGAACACTTGGAGGAAAAACTCTCGTCGTGTTGCAAGTTTGCCCCGAGACAGTCCTGTTGTCGGTTATGTTGACCCTTGCCCCCTGAGGAAATTGGTTCCTCGACTGGGCGTACTGTCGTGGGGGATAAGGATCCCTCCTCGACTCCGGTAGTGACGCAGTCTCCGAGATCTGATAGAAGATCTCCAGAGGAGGCAATACCGTCAGAAGATTCGATACTCGGTTCGTATTCGAGACCGGCATCCATGTCGACGTCTGCGTAATCGGTCAAGTCGAACCAATTCTCCTCGTTCAATTCTCCTGCCATGGTAGCATCAAAGAGAAAAGAAAGAACTATTTGACAAGGAATTACCAGAAGATCCCCACGGTCGGCGCCAACTGTCGGTGTTTTAGAACCAATCTTACATAAAGATTGTTTGATTCGAGGGGTCTCCATAATTGATCACGCAGACGAAAGAGACACGGGGATTTTTATACAGGTTCGGGCCTTCTTCAGTGAGAATAACAACCCTACTCCTGTGTATCTTGCATTGGGTATCTGGGTTACAATCAGCTGAGGGTCTTACTGACTAACTGTCCCAAAAAAGCCTCTTCCTTCTATCTCTAAAAGATACATGACGAGGATCTAAATAATCCTCATTTATTAATCAGGAAATATGACGTCACAAAGCATACCCCTTGAATATTATAAGGGAAGAACGAGTCAGGAAGTCGTAGGTTATCCTACGACTACCCCCTAGTCGTAAGCTCTTCTGCGACTATGGTATAATCGTTACGACTACCCCCTAGTCGTAAGTTCTTCTACGACTATGATATAATCGTTACGACTACGTCTGGTCGTAAGTCTTTCTACGACTAGCTCTGCTACAGATTCCTCACGATTTACTGGACCCACCCATCAGAAGTTTCACTAAATAGTGAGGATCCAAACAGTCAAAATACACAGTTATATTTTGACATAACTACTGATAATTCCCCACTATCTCTAGCGATAACCGCTTGACAAAGATGGGAGGTTACTACTCGGTAATTACTCTCATTATTGCGCAATAATGAGCGACTAATTAGCCTGGAATGACGACGTCCACCACTGCTTAGTATAAATAGGTGTCTTTTAGAGATAGTAGGAGGAGGCCCCTTTTTGGGGACAGAGAGAGCTTTTCCTGAAAGACAGTTAGGAAAACCTTCAGTCGATTGTAATCCAAAGGGCAAATACAAGATACACAGGAGTAGGGTTATTATTCTCATCCGAGAAGGCCCGAACTTGTATAAAAATCCCGTGTCTCCTTCGTGCTGCGTGATCAATTGTGGAGGCCCCGAATCAAACAATCTTTACGTAAGATCGGTTCTAAAACACCGGCGCTTGGCGCCACCGTGGGGATCTTCGGTAATTCCTTGTCACGATTCTTTCTTTTCTCTTTGATGCTACCATGGCGGAGAATGGAACGAGGAGAATTGGTTCGATTTGGCGATTACGCGCAGACGCCGACATGGATGCGGTTTCGACTACGAATCGAGTATCGAATCTTCGGCGGTGTTGCGCCTCGAGATCTTCTATCGATCTCGGAGATCGCATTACCACCGAGTCGAGGAGGATCCTTATCCCCACGACGACGCCCGGTAGAGGATCAATTTCCTCGGGAGGCAAGGTCAACCCGACCGATGCGAGGCTCGTCTCGGGCAAACTCGCAACACGACGAGAGTTTTTCCTCCAAGTGTTCGAGTCCCCCCAAGGCAGTACGATTTAGCAAGACAAGTTCTAGAGGCCATCATTCCGGAGCTCCATCGACATCTGATGGTCCTCTCTCTCCGAGTGCTTCCGCAGGGAAGAGGATCGAACATGTTGTTCATCCAAATACAACCGTCCCGACGCAGGACCTACCTGCAGACGGAAACGGTTATAACCCGGAGTTCCCCCACCTGGAGGGGTTTACTCCAAGTCACCAAATGGTGTTGCTCGACTGCTCCTCAAGTGAGGGGGTCTCGAGCGCAAGTGGAGGTCATCCACGGGAGGTCTTTGTCCTTCCCACTGATAAGGATCGTTCTCCCAGAAGAGGGATGGAACATGCTTCCCGCCGAGCATACTCTACACCGCCTCGTCGTAACGGCAAGGACACCACAGCTGGCGAACGAAACAAACACTTTAATGAACGTGCGGGACATCCTCAACGTTCTCACACTCCATTAAAGCAAGCTCAGGGGTATGAAACAGACCATTCTGAGGCAACCCGGCGGAAAAGAATAGTGGCTCAGAAGAACCTTCCCGAGCGCGCTTATTTCCAGTCGGAGGAAGCTCAAGAGCTCCAGCACATCAATGATTTGCTGGAAAACCCGACCCAAGAACTCGCTCGAGCACCAGGTTATGACCTCTTTGCAGAGGAGATCACGCAAAGGCTTCGTAACACGATGGCCAAACTCGAGCGACTGCCTCGACCACAACCAAGAAGTCGTAATAGTACGGCTACTTCTTCTGCCAGTCGTTCAGAAAACTCGTCTGGCAGCACGACTCTCCCTCACGTCGTTCTCTCGACATGAGGAAAATGCCACAAGCCCACGGGAGAGGTGATCTTTCACCACTTCGGCGACAAGACGCACGGCGGCAAGTGGGGTACAAGGAGTATTTCCCTCGTAAGGCTAAGATCTATTGTAGGCCTAGTCCCCCCATGGCTGGGTATCGACGAGTTCGATCACCCGGCGACATTAACCCCTCGTTTTTACAAAGAAGAAGACAAGAGGTTATCTCGGGATGTCGGGCGTTCTCACCCGACCTTCGAGCGGTTCGTTGGCCACCTCGATTTCGACCAACGAACATGGAGAAATTCGATGGAACTCAAAACCCCATCGAGTTCCTCCAAATCTACACTACAGCTATCCGAGCTGCAGGAGGAGGAGAGCATGTCATGACAAATTACCTTCCGACTGTACTCGAAGGATCGGCACGATCGTGGCTTTTAAACCAGCCATTCGAATCGATCTACTCGTGGCAACACCTCTGTGATCTATTGTTGGCGAATTTCCAAGGCACTTACAATCGCCCAGGAAAGGAAGATGACCTGCACCGGATAAGGCAAAACAACCATGAAACGCTACGCCAATTCATCAGCGCTTGACCGAGTTCAAATTTATTCGGAAGTTTCTGACTCGTCTGTGATCAGGGCTTTCAAGCAGGGAGTCCGTAGCAGAAGAATAACAGAGGACATCGCTTTACATCCACCTGCCACCGTCGCTGAGCTCTTTGAGATGGCTGATAGATATGCGACTGCTGCTGAAGCGGTCGAATGGAACAATACTATCGATCTCAAAGACGACATCCCCAAGGAAGCAGGCGAAAGTGGTAAGAAAAAAGATAAAAATGCTAGGAAATCTAAGAACAAGGCAAAAAGGCAAAAATCTCCAGTTGCTGGTTCTAAGGAGGTCCTAGCCGTGAGCGATAAGGAGCCACGCAACCCCAAGCAAAATCCCGATCAGGGTAAAGGTAAACGCCAAGATCGGAGAAACGACAAACCAAGGTGGTGTCCTTTTCATAAAAGAGAAGGGCATGATCTTCGTAACTGCTAAGTTTTCTTACGGAAACTCGAGGACTATTATTCTGGCAAAGGGCCACTTCCTACTCTTGAATAGGTAGGTCAAACCAGTGGACAAAAGGAGTCGGATGGTGAGGAGATGACGTTCCAGGACCCACAACACACCATTGACCACATCTATGGGGATCTTCGACATACGAAGAACGGAGACAGCTGAAAGCAGTTGAGCGTGAGGTAAATACAATCGACTCCCCCCTTGTCAATAAATTACCGAAGTGGTCGGAAGTCACCCTTGCTTTTGAGAAAGGTGATTGTCCGATCCCTTCGACTAGACCAGGTCGATTTCCGATAGTGGTCGAACCCACCATCAACAATTGTCGAGTCAATCGGGTTTTAGTTGATGGTGGAAGCTCGCTAAACATATCGCTTACGAGTACCACGGGCGAGATGCGGTACCGGGACAAAGGTAAGGCGATGCGATATTCATTTCATGGAATCGTATCGGGTCTTCACCAAACCCATTGGCCAAGTTTCTCTTCCTTTAACGTTTGGATCACCAAGCAATTTCGGGACGAGAGAGGTCTCCTTTGATGTAGTCAATTTCGATCGACATATAACGCCATACTCGGACGACCTACTTTGGCAAAATTCTTGATAGCTACTCACTATGGGTACCAATGTCTTAAGATGCCAGTCCCAAAGGGGTGATCACGATACATTGTGATAAGAAGATGGCGCACTCTGCGACCGTCGTTCCTTGAGATGGTTGGACAACTACCAACTCGAGATGAAAGTCACCTTCGACTAGCGGTCGAAGCCTAAAAGTCGCACCTAAGCCGAACGACCAAGTCAAAGAGGTTCCTCTAGGCGCAGGGAGCCCTCAAGATCGTTCGCATTGGGGATTCTTCGACCCCAAATAGGAAGACGCCTCATCACCTTCCTCCGAGCAAACGCCGATGTCTTCGCGTGGCAAGCATCGACATGCCCGAGTCCCGAGTGAATGTGATCGAGCACGTGCTAGCTCTACTACCGATAAACTACCAGAAAACAAAAGTTACGAGATTTGCCCCCGATCGACGAGATGCTATTAGGTCGAATTGAACAAGTTGCTTAAAGCGGGCTTTATAAGAGAAGTCAACCACCCGAGTTGTTAGCCAACCTCAGTAATGGTTAGAAAGTCTAACGGCAAATGGCGTATGTGCGAGACTTTATCGATCTCAATAAAGCTTGTCCAAAAGATGATTTCCTTTACCTCGCATCGATCGGTGGTTGACTCTCTGCGGGATGTGAGATGTTGAGTTTTCTAGATTCATACTCGGTTATCATCGATTAGTATGCATCGAGAAGATGAAGAAAAGACCGCATTTATTACACCGTTTGGGATATTTTGCTATGTCAAAATGTCATTTGGTCTAAAAATGCCGGAGCTTCTTTTCAACGTTTGATGCAAACGACTTTCGCTCCTCAACTAGGCGAAACTTGGAAGCCTATGTTGACGATCTAGTCGTAAAAGCACCAAACGACTCAACCATATCATAGACTTGCGAGAGACTTTCGACAACCTCGTAAAACACCAATTGAAATCAATCCCGAGAAGCGTGTGTTGGGGTCTCTTGAGAAAATTACTTGGATTCTGGTTTCGAGCGAGGAATTGAAGCAAATCCCGAAAAGATCAAAGCCATCACTCAGATGCGCCTCCCGACCACGAAAAAAAGAAGTCCAGAAACTCACAGAATGCATGGCGGCGTTAAGTCGTTTCATAGCACGACTGGGAGAAAAAGGAATGCCTTTCTTCAAACTTCTAAGGAAACATGAAGGTTTCGAGTGGTCAGAAGAGGCTAACCTAGCCTTTGAGGAAGTAAAAAGGTATCTTACGAGTGCTCCTGTTCTAGTTTCCCCCAAGCTAGGAGAGATGCTCTTAGTTTACCTAGCTGCCACACCACAGGCAAATATTTGGGACAAATATTGTTGTTATTGACGAGGTCAAATATTACTTATCTAGATGCTTTGATAATGAAGGCTTAGAAGAGGCAGATATTATTTTGAATATTAAATTGATAAAAAATGAGGATGTGATCACATTGAACCAATCTCATTATGCTGAGAAAGTATTGAGTCGGTTCGGCCTTGAGAACTGCAAGATTTCTCCAACTTCTTATGATGTTAGTGTTGAGCTTCGAAAGAATCAAGGAGTAGGCAAAGATCGATTGAGATGTTTACAAATTATTAGATCCCTTATGTATCTATCTGGTGCCACAAGACATGGCATATCATTTGCTGTCAGCAAATTAAGTCGGTTTACTTGTAACACACAAGATTATCACTGGGAAGCAGATGAGAGAGTGTTGCGCTACTTGAAAGGCACAACCTCATATGGAATTCACTATAGTGGGTATCCTTCTATATTAGAAGGATATAGAGATTCAAATTGGATCTCTAATGCAGATGAGATCAAAGCTATAAGTAGTTGTGCCTTTACCCTATCAGGTGCTGCAGTTCATAGAGGTCGTGTAAACAGACCATATTGACGAGATCAGCCGTAGAAGCAGAACTTGTAGCACTAGACACAACAGTGTTGAGGCTGAATGGCTTAGAGGGTTACTGTTGGACTTGCCACTGGTTGAAAAACTAATATCAACAATCCTAATGTACTATGATAACCAAGCAGTGTTGATTAAGGTTACAAGTACTAAGGATAACATGAAATCCTCCAAACATGTGAAGCGTATGCTTAAATCTGTCAGAAAATTGAGGAACTCCGGAGTGATTACTGCGAATTATATTCGCACCGAGAAAAATCTGGCAGACCATTTCACAAATGTGCTAGCACAAAAGGCGATTGTCGTTGCATCTATAAACATGGGAATGAGGCTCATTAGAGTTACAACTCAACAGTAACCCATACCTTCTTGATCGGAGATCACGTGACTTAGGTAATAAAAAAAACAAGTTGAAGTTGTGACAAGATAGTACAATTAATAATATCTGTACATATGTCCTAATAGACAAAGTACTCTCAACTGTATGGAAGGTGGCTTGAAGCCTTAATGTATTCTAGTGTCCAATGTGGGAAAAGGTATTAGCCTACATGATACCAAAAATGAATACACTTACTTGAGCTTAACTGTGGGGTCGTAGTTCATGAGAATATGGTATTCTCTAGAAAGCTCATGAGCAGATAAGGGAGTATGACCAAATAATGATTTGTTTAGGCGTTGTTCTTTAACATCATAGTATCAATTGAGATTTCAAGTGAAATCTAATCATAAAAAGCTGTGAATTCAAGGCATAGTCCATTCATCAGCTATAAAAAGATGAATCTTGTTATTCTAGGTGAAAGTTCAACTCATACGAGACTTACACTGAAAGACTGGTATATTAACAACACTTTAGCACAATAGTCATTATCATCGTTTTTGCTGCTTGCCTTGGAACTGATAGGAGATTGTTAGAATTGGGCCTATAAGTGTAAATGCACAATAATTGCTAAAATTTCAAAGCATACATGGTTTAGTCCTATATTGCCTAGCCAAATAGTGGGAGAGCAATTTATAAGGTGGAGTCCTTGCCACCCCTTGAAACATATGACACATGACATGGGGTGACACGGGAGGACTATAGCTAAAGTCACACACACGCACGTACACATGCGTGTGTGTATTTTCGCATGGCAATCGCGTGACTTGTGACGCACGAACATGAACGTGTTGTGCACCTAGTCCACTTTTCTTTTTGTTAACCATGCATTTCTCTCTGTCAAAATAAAGTGGTCGAAACACTGTAGTCGAAATAAAGTGGTTGAAACACTGTGGTCGAAATAAAGTGGGCGAAACACTGTGGTCAAAATAATATGATCGAAGTCAAAGACCAGTGTGGTCAAAATAAAGCGGTCGAAATATTGTGGTCGAAACCTTAGACCAGTGTGGTCGAAACAATATGATTGAAATAAAGTGGTCAAAATAATATGATCGAAGCCATAGACCAGTGTGGTTGAAACACTGTGGTCAAAATAAAGTGGTCGAAACACAATGGTCGAAATAAAGTAGTCGAAACACAGTGGTCGAAAAATAGTGAAGTGTGGTCAAAATACACTGGTAGAAGCTGTAGACCAGTGGTCGAACCTGTAGACCAGTGTGTAATCAAGACCTGATAAACACTACTTAATTACCATTAATTGATTTTGAACTAGCAGTTACCAATGGTTTAATATATGCTTTATTATGCAGTTACTAGAGAGTAATTGTCTCGACCTTTAAAAGATCTGGAGACGTCCAGATCTGAGATCGATTCATTCAGTTCCATTTTCTTTTTTCTTCCTCTTTGTTCTACTATGCTGGAGGGTTATACTGTCGAACCAAGCCGTCCCTTCTCATCGACGTGCACCGGGAAGGAGGGTGATTCAGTATCTCCGAATCATTGTCGCAGAGTTCACCTGCACGGGGCGGCAATAAGGTTTTTGGGCAACGCATTTGCACGACCGCTCGCTCCACTGCTACATCTACGTTCTGCACTACTTCGAGTCTGCGTTGCGTCCTATTCTTCATCAAGCTTGATTGTAAGTTGGTTGTGTAACTAAACTATTCTGCTATAATTCTATTATTTGTGTATGTTTAGAAGTACAATAAGTTGCCTACTGTTAGTATTGTTTTATATATCTCTAATTTTATATAATATTTGCCTCATAATAAAATTTAGAATTAAAATATTGTCCGTATTTTCGACAGCACCAAGTTCCTGGATAAGTTATCTTACTTCCTGTTATTATTTGCAGGATTTCTACGGACATCTCGAGTTGGCTGCGGCATCTGCAGAGCTAGTGTAAAGCACCGAAAAGATCTCTCTCAAAGGTGCAAATTTACCAAAGCATGTATGCCAAATACCTGAGACACACATCAATCACTCACGGTCAAACAGCAATGGCGCAAATACTTCATCCCTCTTCCTACTTTTACGCCCTCTGTTCTTTTTTTCACGAGTGAGGATGCCCAGTTTCACTCCTGGCCAATGATTTCCATGCCCAATAATAGGCCCAGCTGCTCTGATATATGGCCTCCTCCCCCTTCGCCCTGAACAAAAACCACCGACGATTGCCTTCAAACTCTTTCGTTCAGATCGGGGATAAATTCGTAGCACGGGAAGAATCGCCATGGGCGGGACGTCCAAGAGACCCGGGGCAACGGTGTGGCTGGCGGTGGTGGTGGCTGCCGCGGTGGTCGGCGCGGCCGCGGAGAAGAACAGGGCGGAGCTCGGGTGCTTCTGCGACTGCATGAAGAACCGGTGCATGACGCTCGGCACGGGGCCTAACAAGTTCGACTGCGCCACCGCCTGCACCGAGGGCTGCATGCAGATCGGCCAGCCGGGCCAGCCCAAGGACGACGATTTCTGCGGCTTCTGAGAACGTTTCTGGGCCAAAACAGGAAGGCCAGCCTGTCTCGTCCAGCCCATCCGATCTGTTCTTGTTGGGGAATGTTTAGCCCATCCGAAGCTTTTTTTTTGCTTTGGTGTTGTCGTGTTGCTTGTAAAGCAGAACATGAATATATGATACTAGGGCAAGTTTTATTTTTAATAATGTTAGTACTATCTCTCGAAAGGAAAATAGTATTGTACCTGTCGATGGTTTAGTATCGATCTTATGAATGAATGTTGGGGCTCTTTTGGAGCGAAACCACACAGAAAAATACACCGAAATTTTATACAGATTCAGGTCTTCTCCTGAGAAAATAATAACCCTACTCATGTATTATTGTATTAATTGTGTTCACAATAGAGAAGTCACCAAAGACTAAGACTAATGACTCATGTCTGTTTTGTTACTTGGTCGCTTGATCTTCTGTCCTCCCTCTGTCCACTGACTTTACTCCTTATATAGCGCATGAAGGGGTGGCAGTTGTTCACGTTGAGAGGCGCCTTGTCGTTTGATGCAATGCACACGTTTAAGGGTAGTTATTATCAGAGACATATCCCCCACGTCACCTTGCGGTTATGTCAGAAACAGATGTTTAATACGTGCAGTTATCTTTAGAAATAACGTCACATATTAACTAAGGCGTGTATTAAACACAGCGCACAAATGTCCCTAGTCGATTGGGTCACATGTCTGTAAACTTTATCGACCACATGGTGGTCGTAGATGACCTGGTTGTAGAAGAACTTACAACTATGAGATGATAGTAATAAGACTTACGATCAATAGGAGATCGGAGAAGAACTTACAATCATATAAGGTGGTCGTAGAAAAGCTTGCGACCACTAGGTGTGTATGATCTCCTTCATTTTCTATTATGATGATAAGACATTCTCAGTTTCCCTTTCTCCTACTTTTGTCAAGAGAATCAAAAGGGAAATCTGGAAGAGTTGCGTTTCTTTTGTGAAGGTTATTGCAGGTGCAGCAGAGCATGTGGTCGAAAGAAATGACAACCTCCAGGTGGTCGAAGATGGTTTCGATCACCCAGAAGAAGAGGTTGCACAAGATACTCCAACCACCACCCTCATTGTACGACTAGCTGAGGTCACACAGGACGTGGTCGTTCAAACCAGCGATGCGGGGAGCCTTCCAGAGGGTGAGACCACAGAGCCAACGAGAGCGACCGAAGAGGAGGAAAAGAAGAAGAAGGAGAAGAAGATCAAGTCTTCTCTTGGAAATGTTTCTTTGGGGTTTACAATTGTATCTAGGAAGCCTAGGTTTGTAAAATTTAAAGAATAAATAATTGCACTTACTCTTTTTATTTTACCTCTTGATGTACTAACATCTATGTTGTTTCAGTCCCACCTCTCCAGCCATTGGGGACGTCCTTGTGGAAAAAGAGGCTATTGTCATGGCTACGACCGTGGGAATGCTGGTTTCCCCTCCGATCGTAGAGACAGAAGCAACGATGGTTGAGTCTTTGACCACTATTCCTGAGATAGCATGAGAAGGAACGCTAGCCATCGAGTCCTCCACGCAGACTGAAGTGGTCGAACCACCTATGGTCGTGGAGATAGAGGCGAAGACGCTCAAAGACAAAGCAATGATCATTATCGAGTCAACTATCGAGGATATCAATGTTCGAACATGAGACTTGTTATTCCAATCGCTAAGAGCAACTGATCCAGTGGTTGTGGAGAGTTCCGACCACCGTGTTGGAAAAGAGGTTATGGAGGAGGTTCCTCCAGGTCCCCAAGGTGGTGTCATTTCTTCTGTTAACAATGAAGAAGAAGAAGTAAAATAAGACTCTTTCGACCTCTTTCTCGGGTTTTTTTGGACCACCGACCATTAGATCCTCTTCATTTAGGTCCCACGATTGAGTCTCACACCTTAAGGATATTCTCAATAGGGGACATATCTTTGATGATGAACGTCTTCAAAAATATGGCGGGACAAAGTCGACGGATTCCGTAAATTAGAGGATTCCGAGACGGTGTATGATCACTTTGCTCGATCAACTATCGATGTAAGTGTTCGATACCAAACATTTATATATTTGGGTTTTTGCATTTCTGCTTTTCCTCACTGTTTATTTATTTTTGCGGAGAGCTCTCGAACAAGTTGCTACTGTTGGTGAATACCACAAGCAGTTGGTGTTATTGAGAAAGTAGAAGGCTAAACTCTGTGAAAAAGCAGTGAATACCACAAGCAGCTGGTGGTGTTGTATGATCACTTCGCTCGATCAACTATCGATGTAGTAGTTTTCGATTACTTGTTTAGTGCTCATATCACTTTTTTCTTGTAGGTTTAAAAGTTATAAAAGGACCTTAGTTGACGTACTTTTCTATGTAAAAGACGAAGTGCAAAGGCTAGAGAATGAAAAGGAAGACCTGTTAAAGAACCTTTGGGGGGCCAATTCTGCAGCTTGTGAGCTGCAAAATGAAAAAAAAATAGTAAGTTTTTCACTTGATATTGTTTATTTTGACAACTTTCTTTTCTTTCTCTGACTCCTTTTAGAAAAAGAGGTCGATACGGGTAAGCTTCACACTAAGGTCGATTCAAAGGTCTTGGTGATCCACAAGCTTACTCGTATCTCAAAAAAAGGATAGGAGCATAAAAGAATGGGAAGAGCAGTGCACAAAGGATGCTGCCTCCCACGATGATGAAATCAAGAAGCTTGACTTTCGCTTGGTAGGTAAGAATTCTCTACCTACGACCAGTTTTATTTACTGATATTTGAGAAGTGTTTTTCTAACTAGTCGTGCTCTATTTTTAGAGCAAGCAGTCGAAATAAAATGACTTCAGAACGCTTTGACTCGTAGTCAGGAGGAAATAAAGGCTACGAAGATCAATCTTCAAGATAATATTTCTCTCCTAAACAATGCGCTTGGTGGACTTGGTGCTGAGAAGATTACTCCTCTTGAAGACACCATGGTCGAACACACGAGCGCTATTGGGCAACAAGCCAAGAAACTACAGGAGTTGATAACTACTCTAAAGACCAATCAAGCTGACTCAATAAGACAAGCGGTCGAAAGTGTAGTAAGTTTTGCTCTTGCAAAACTTAGGGTTCATGACCGGAGTCTTAGCCTTCAACCAGCCGAAGCTGACTTCGACTGCCCTGAAGCAGAGGCAGCACGACTGATCGAAGAAGTGTAGCCAATCGGCAAGAAGGTCGCAGAGGAGATGCAGATTGGACCTCCTTCATCAGAGTAGTTTGTAATAGGATTTCCTTTGTAAAAACAATTTCTTGTTTATGTATATATAACTTCATTTCTTGCAATATGTCTTTTTGAGTAGTTAGTAACTCATAAGGCAAGATAAAAAAAATGAGAACTAAAATTTTAAGACTAAGAATAAAAGTCATAATTATAATTTTATCCTAGCCCTGACTATTTTCTTTGTTTAATTAGATAAACTAAGTAAATAGTGGAAAAAGAGCTCGCTTTAAAATTCACTCGACCTTTGCTTTTGATCTCGATCTTGTTATACTGGTAGCAAGAGTTAGGAACAGATCAACGCTAGAAAGTTCCTTCTAGTGGGAAAGACCACGTGTAGAAATAAAAGACTTCGACTAGGTGATGTTTCTTCCTCCGACCAGGTTAATCAAATTGAGTGTATCAGAAGTAGTCGAATAAATTATAAAAGCCCAACTCACTTAGAAATCTTTACGTAAAATGAAGTAAAAAAATTAAGTAAATAATAAAAAAGAGCTTGCTTAAAATTATTTCGACCACATTTTGTTAAACTCATTTTCCTTGTATTGTTAGCTAAAGTAAGGAACAGATCGACGCTAGGAAGTTCCTTCTAGTTGGCATGACCAAGTGTAGAGTGGGAAGGCTTCGATTAGGCGATGTTACCTTCTTTCGACCAGTGTAAGGAAAAACAAGTGTAGTAAAAATATGATTCAAAAATTATCGAAGTGTTGCTCAATAGAAATTTTAAGACAATAAAGCTTGAAGAAAATATATAGAAATCATTATATATATATATATAACTCATTTTTTTAAAAGAAAACATAAACTTTATTGAGAATGTAGGAGGTTACACATAGAAACCTTATCGAAAGGTTTTTTTGACCAGTGTTCTATAGGAAGCATGAGTTCTACAGATACCTCCGTGTTTTTCTTGAAGGAGATCTGATCTTTCTTTCTTCAATATGCACCGCATGAGAACCCCTTGAGTACCTCGTTTGTAGGCGACTCCTTCGACCAAAGTATACAATTTGGCCTTACGGGATAAACGATCAGCCTCAAGATCGTCACTGGGTACAATACCCTTCTGAAAATACTCGTAAATGGGATTCATCCAAATATCCTTGCATTCTAGGGAAGCTATCTCAATAGGAGAAGTCTCTGGTATTTTGACCAGGGACAACCATGATGTAGGCAGATCGTACGGCTGAATACATAACAAGTACGCTACTAAGTCTTGCATGTTCGAAATTATCTAAAGCCACAACAACCTGATCTGCGGTACGCGACATAATAAACATGGTATGTAGTTACCACAAATTTATTATGACTGAACTAATTAATACTATTTATTAACAAGTAATTTATTCGTCGATAATCGATTAAATACGAGTAATGAACAATGACGGCAAATTGCATGCAAGTAATCGATTAAATACGAGTAATGAAATACGAATAATTAATTAATTACCAACAAATTCATTACTTGTCAAAAAATTACGTAGGAGTTGTTCATTACTAGTGTAATTACCACTAATAAACCACAACTAAAACAAACACAATTTTTAATTACCACTTATTCATTACTAGTAAATTAATTACGACTAATATATATATGACTATTTAATTTCTACTAAATTAATTATGCTTAACAAATTGCCACTAAATTAATGATGATAGATTAATTGCCACTAAATTAATTACGACTAATTAATTTCCACTAAATAAATTATGTCAAATTGATTACCACTAAACTATTTAGACTGATTAATTACCACTAAACTAATTATGACTATTTAATTTCTACTAAGTTTTAACCACTAACTAATTCATACTCAAATAATAAAGCCTAATTATTTATGAGTAATTAATTATCACTAATTACGAAGCTCTAATAAATAACCAATACATTAGTTACGACTAAATTATTAACACTAAAAAACTATGGCTAAATTATGAATGGCTATTTAATTAAGAATACAAGCTACATTAATTAGGACTAGCTCCGTAAGACTAGTTAACTACGACTACGATAACAACGACAAATGCAGTGCACAAAAAATTACCTGTGCTTCGGGGGGAACTGTTCAAAACTGCTACTGTCCTAACAACTGATCCAAACTTTAATCTCAAAAAAAATTAATTATGTTCTTTGTGTTCTCAGCAACGAGTGTGAGAACGAGAACGAAAACGCAATGGACATGACCGAGTGCGAGAGTCTGGTATGTATAGCCACACGAAGGAAGTGCGAAGGTTCTGCGCTAGTGGCGGGAAATCTGGAGGCGCTGTCGGGCCACAACACTCCGTGCTAGGGGGCACGGCAGCGACCAGGTGACACTTATGTTGCGGGGGGCTTAGGTCCGGCCAGCCACCGTGCGGACGCGTTGCCTCTGGCTCGTGGCCGTGCGGACGAGGCGGGTGGGTGTGCAGACGAGGCGGGTGCAGCCGGTGGACGTGCGGACAAGGCGGGTGCGATCGGTGAGCGTGCGGACGAGGCGCATCCGGCCGGCCGGTGGCCGTGCGGACGAGGGCACGTGTCGGGCACATAGCATGTCCGGCCTATGGGCGTGCGGCCGAGATGGCATTTTTGTCAATGCGTCGTGAGATGCGCTAATTGCGTAAAAAACGCCCACAACTGTGACAATTACGCAAAAAATGCATGCATGCATGTGCAGACAATGATGTGACGGGGAGGTGATAGGAAAAGACATGGTAATGGGCTGATGGTGAGGGAGGTGCGTGGGTAGGTCGGATCCGACCGGCCACCGTGCGGACGGGCCCGCCTCCGACTTGTGGGGCCGGTGGGCTGTGGCTGGTGGCCATGCAGATGAGGGCATGTGTTGGGCATATGGCGTGTCCGGCCTATGAGTGTATGATCGGGATGCCATTTTTGACATTGAAGAGACGCTAATTACGTAAAAACACTTGCATCAGTGACAATTACGCCAAAATCTCAACGGCCCTCGCCCTCAAATCAAGATTAAACAAACTCGCTCGGCGTGCTCCCATACACAATACGTTCCTCGGTGTCTGCTTCAGCATTCTCCCGGCCTGCACACCGCGTCACCGGCCCCTCTTAAGGATTCTCACCAACCTCGGAGACCTCGTAATAATAATTGGTCAATTGCATATAGTAGCCAACTGTTGCAGATATGCTACTACTAGAGTAGCAGTGTTTTCATTGTCTGATAGACCACGCCACTAGCGTGGGACGTCTCTCTTCTCCTGTTCATCCGGAGCGTATGGATTCTGCTCTTTATGGCCTTGCGACGTCCACGAGGAGATAGGCAGACAGTATCTCATCTGTTCTTGGCAGTTGTCTACTTCTACTTGGTGCCTTTGATACTTCGATGCTGGTATATAAAAAGTCGCGGCCTTTTATGTGTTTCTTGATGCGTCAGAATTCTACCTTTTTCTTGGTCCATCGGTTTCTTTTCATGTGTGTGCTGGACGGCATTTCCAAGTCTATAAATGCAGGAAGATCTAATCTTTTCTGGAGTTTCGGTACACAAGATTTGTTTTCTTGGAATTTATTGATCGAGATTAATGCCAACTCACTCTAGAGTTAATACTACTTCGGTGGGTGGGTGGCTACAAGCCTACAAGTCTTTGCCTGTCCTGAACTGCTGCTTAATTTGTTGCTTTATTTGTTGCTTTAAAACTCCTGCGTTAGGTAGCAAACTAGCAATAAAAGAAGGAAGCAATCTGGAGGACAGGAGTCTTCTCATGGAGCCATAGGTGGATGGGCCTTGTGCTGTTGCTTATTGTAGTTATCTCCCATCGTATCTGCAGCAAAAGAGATGAGATTCTCGCTAGGTAAGAAAGAATATTGCATTTCTAGTTGCTTGTTCTAGTTCGACTTAGAAGATTGCATTTATAGTCGCTTGTTCTAGTTCGACTTCTACATAAGTAGGTAGGAGGCTTGAGCAGATCTTTTGCTTCCAACAAGTTGTGATTGATTCGTTAGCATCAGTTCCATGTCGACGTAGACCTTGTGGCCCATCCAATCCTTGCCCTATCAAGAAGATACCCGTAAAGATTGCGTTCTTTAGGCATCCCCAAGAAACAGGCAGGAGAATCCCGGAGCAGCAACTTTGGAGTTTAGATTAGAATATTGATAATAACTAGCTTCTTGCATTAATTTGTGATAACAACACTAGGATTCTTAGGAGCAGGTCACACACATGGGGGGAAAAGGTAGAAGAATTCTAACTTCGTTTCTCCAGGATTAGGACATGGTTCTGATCTAGAAGGAGGCTTTCATGGCCCTGCATTGCTCCAGTAGTAAGTGTCTTAAAGTGGGGAGATGGAGACCACATGCATTTGTCCGTAGTTTCACATGGCTTGCTCCTCCTCTACTCTCCCCAACGCATTTTTTGTGCCTTTTGGATTGCCTCAAAACCACACCCTTCTTTGCACATCTCCATCCATGGATATGTAGATTGGTGGATGTGACCTGGTAAGGAGTATTTTTAGTTCTTGGGCTCATCTCCTTTTCCTTCGATTTTGGCTGTGTTGTAGTATTGCAAATTGCTCTGTATCTCTTGGCTCCTGGTTGTTGGTAGGGAGTGAATGAGAGTAGTAGTGATGGGTCTGCAACTTCCAGAACACGTGGTCTTCCTTCCCTTCCTCTCCCCATCTCAGTAAACCCGGGGGGCTCCACCATCTTTTCACCATGGCATGTGTCTTTTGCTTTGTCTGGTCGGCTGGTCCTGTGCTCTATCCCCTTCTTTCATTCAGCCCGTTGAGCCGAGTCCCTAGCCCCATTCTTGCGGTGTTTTTCCTCGGTTGGTTTGAGGTATTTTTTTCCTCTTGTTTTTGGCCAATTTAATCTGTTTGGATTTTGGAATTATAGTGTTTATAAGATGGTGTGTTTCTTGAAGTAGGAATAGCTGAGCTTTATGTGTAAAGGCTAATTCCTCACGGAGCAATGGATCTTGAGTTTGGGAGGGGCATGAGATCCCCAAAGGTTAGTATCTCTCTTAAACTGTTGTGTAATCTAGCAACTGGTAGACTGTTTATGAGATAAAGGAGCAATGCTTGCTGAGTTTAGTATTTTGGGTTCTTGAAGAGGGACTCATGGAAGACCACCTTGCTCCTGGCATACCAGAGCTTGGGGGTGGTCTATGGAGACTTGAGCATATCTCCTCTGTACGTGTACAAGAGCACCTTCGCTGAGGACATCCAGCACTCAGAGACAAATGAGGAGATCTTTGGCGTGCTCTCTTTCGTGTTCTGGACACTTACCTTGATCCCTCTGATCAAGTATGTCTCCATTGTCCTAAGAGCTGACGACAATGGCGAGGGTATGCAGGAGCTCCAGTAGTTTCAATTTGTTCTCCAAACTGAGTTTGGTAAGCTTTTAAGCGCGCATATTTTGCAAACTGGCAGGAGGGACTTTTGCTCTGTACTCTCTAATTTGCCGGCATGCCAAAGTGAGCCTTCTCCCGAATAGGCAAATTGCTGATGAGGAGCTTTCCACATATAAATTGGAATGCCCTCCTGAAAGAACTGATAAGTCCCGCATCAAGGTGTGGCTTGAGAAGCACAAGAAGCTGCATACTGCTCTGCTGATCATGGTTTTGATTGGCACATGCATGGTGATTGGGGACGGTGTTCTCACGCCAGCTATATCCGGTATCCTCAGCCTTCTTTTCATAGCTCTGCCTGGCTGTTTACTACAGGTTGATTGACTTTTTACTTACTTTGGGTTTTGTCTTTCATCTGTCACAGTGTTCTCAGCAGTTTCAGGTCTTGAGTTCTCTTTGTCCAAAGATCACCGTGAATGTAAGTTTTGTAGGAAATTTCCTTGTAAAATTCATTTTCCTTTTCCTATCTTTGCAAGAGGTTTGGATAGAGTTGATTATGAGCATATGGACACCTGTCAGGACTCCAGCCCATCTGTTAGTGATTTCTTTCTTGCATTGGCATTGAATACTCTACTGAATTAACGTGGGCTTCCATAGGCCATAGCTGCAAAATACTCAAATACCTCGACGCCCTTCTAGGTTGAAGATTCCTACTCTTCACTGTGAGCAGTGGGTGGCATATTTTTTTTTTCCAAGGAAGTGCAAAAGTTTTGCATATCTTTTCATTAAGCAGGAAAAAAACACATAGCCGAATACATAAAGGAAAAAGGAAAAAAGGAAAAGACTCTGAGTACGACCAGAAGCACGATCCTCAGAGAAACTACAATAGAGAAAGGTAAAACACGCTGCCACACCGGAGCAAGGACGCCAGCTCAAAGCCACATCAACTTCACTCACTGCCGCACTACCGGCCAAAGCTACAACGAGGGGGAGGTCAAAGACTCCAACCGACGCCTCCAAGGAGGAAACGATGCCAGAGGCATCGCCGTCAACTGATCCGGCAGGTGCAACAGCACCGCTGCAGCCACCTTCTTGCCAGCCGTAACCCAAGGGCCAACCGGATCCAGTGGAGGCACCAGATCTAGACGGCTCAAGCAACCCGGGCTAGCCTTGCGCAACACAATCAAAGGTGGATTGGACCAACCGCTACAAACGAGGTCTCTGGGATAGTCATCTTGCACCGCATGCGCCTCGAGACGACACTTCAGCGGCAACAGCCCCCTTCTCAGGCTCTTTCACCGGCAACAACACCCAACCTGAGCTCTTCTAATGGCTGTCCTGCTACTCCTCAGGACACAACCTACACTCGGAGTGCCGACATAGTAGCAAGGAAAACCAACCTTCTCTTCTCCGCCTCGCACAGACCGGCGAGCTCACAACGAGATCACGGGGTGGGGTTACGGCCGAGGTGAAGACTTACGGCGAGATGGACTCGGGTGAACTTGCCGATGGCGTGCCACGGCATGGCGGCGATGGCGGTTTCCCACGCGCGATGGTGGCAATCTCCCACAGCAGCCCATGTCCGCCGCAACCACCCTAGCGGCTCGCGGCACTACTACTGAAAACCTCATCACGAGCGGTTGGAACCGTCATCACGACGGTTTCCAACCGCGTATAAAAGCACGTCTGTGATAACAAGCGGTTATCACGAGCGGTTTTTGAGTAAATGTCAGTGATAAAGCTATCCGAGACGTTTGGAACAAGAGTGCAGTGGCAGCGGCTATCACGAGCGGTTGAACAAGAACCGCTCGTGATAGTTATTTTCACGACGACTCTTGTTCCGAACCGTCTGTGATAGCTTTTTTTATTGCAAAAAAAATATTGCCATTTCATGGATACACTCATACACATACACTGTCATTTCCGAAGCCTCCCAAACATGGATTCATTGATACACATACATAGATTCCCAACTGCTAAGCCTCCCAATAAATTTCTCAAGCCATGGATTCATGGATACACGCATACACTCGATCGGATACAAGTAACAATGTATAGAATCGGAGGAGAATCTAATAGAAATCTGGATATGAATCTAACACAAGTACCACAAGATCATACATACAAATCTGGATCTGAATCTAATAGAACCTCATATACAAAAGTACCAATAGAACCTCATATAACAGAGACATCGACGTCGGAGGAGGACTGGAGGAGCTCGGTGTCGGCGTCGGCGTCAGAGGAGGACTAGAGGAGGTCAGCGTTGGTGTCGGCGTCGACTCTCAGCTGTTGGGGAGGAAGATCACGTCGAAGGTTGGGGCGTGGGAGCAAGGAGGGCCGGAGCTCTGGAGGTGTAGCGGGGCCGAGGCTGGAAGGACCGGAGGAGCAGCTATCAGCCGGAGCTCGGAGGAGGACGGCCGGAGCAAGGGAGGACCGAGGCCAGAGGAGGACCGGGACCGCAGGAGTGCGAGACTAAGCGCATAGAGGAGGTCGGCCATAATATATAAGGACATATTTTGCCTCCCGCGCACGCGTTCAAAATTTTCAAATTCGCGCTCACGAATCACGAGCGGTTTCATACAAAAACCGTCAGTGATGATAATCCGCATTCGGTTCGTATCACGAACCGCTGCGTGATAGTAACTCATCACGAGCGGTTCTTAATACAAACCGCTCAGATAAATACCTCATCACGAGCGGTTGGTATTAAGAGCCGTCTGTGATGTGGATTTTACCATGGCTTAGAATTTTTCTTACTCTCTGATTTTACCATGGCTTAGAATTTTCCTTACTCTCTGATTTTACCATGGTTTAGAATTTTTCTTACTCTCTGATTTTACCATGGCTTAGAATTTTCCTTACTCTCTGATTTTACCATGGCTTCCAATTTTTCTTACTATAATTTCTTAGAACTTGCTATCTACACTATAATTTCTTACTCTCTGATTTTACCATGGCTTAGAGTAAGGAAAATTCCAAGTCATCTCTGATTTTACCATGGCTTAGAGTAAGGAAAATTCCAAGTCATCTCTGATTTTACCATGGCTTAGAGTAAGAAAAATTCTAAGCCATGGTAAAAGGAAAATTTGAAGCCATGGTAAAATCAGAGAGTAAGGAAAATTTGAAGCCATGGTAAAATCAGAGAGTAAGGAAAATTTTAAGCTATGGTAAAATCACAGAGTAAGGAAAATTTTAAGTCATGGTAAAATCAAAATCACGAGCGGTTGTTAATCCCAACCGCTCGCGATGAGGTACTATCATCGGCGGTTGGTATCACGAACCGTCTATGAAGTATCATAGGCGGTTCGTTATACTAACCGCTGCGTGATGAGTGTCCTCATCATGACGGCTCCTTCTACCAACCGTCGCGATACTTCGACGGTTGGTAGAAGGAGCCGTCGTGATGAGGCACTATCACGAGCGGTTCTTATTATGAACCGTCAGAAAGTATCCTGAGCGATTAGTAATAAGAACCGTCTGTGATGAGGCACTATCACAGACGGTTCCAAAGGGAACCGTCTGTATAAGTTCAACACAGACGGCTCCTTTAGAACCGTCTGTGATGAGGCGTCCAGTATGACCTGTTTTGTAGTAGTGCGGGGTGGACCTCTCCGACGTGGAGCACCGAGGAACACTTGGGGCATGCAAAGGCGGCGACGGCTTCAGGGAAGTGTAGGCGATGGCGGCGGCGGCTCCATGGGCGGCGGGGGGCCTCTGGACGCGTGCGAAGACGACAACGGCCCCCGGAGATGCGGAGGCGGCAGCTCCTTGCGTGACGGGGGGCCTCCCGGCGCGAGAGAAGTCGGCGGCTTCCCTCCTCAGCGTTGGCACCCCTGCTCCCGCATCCAGAGGGCATCGATGGGTGTTGGTCGTCCCTGAGTGGCGCGGCCACCAACGACCTGGGGGCACTAGCGACCCGAGAGCATCGGCGACCATGGGGGTGAGCTTGTTCACCATGGAGTCCCATCGGCGAGGCCCCTCCGCCTCCTCGTCCTTCGAATCTGCATCCACCGACGGTGCTGTCGCAGTGTCGTCGAGGAGCTCCCTCATGAGCTCCTCCCCGAAGCCATCGCGCCAAACTTGCTCTCATCCAGATGGGGGCTTGATCTAGATCTGACCTGCTTGGGGGACACCGGCGACCCGAGAGCTTCGGCCGAGGGGGATGGGCCGCTCCAAGACTCCGGAGGTTCGCCAGGGGCTCGCCGCCTCCGAACCGAAACGACAAACGCCACCGCTCCCTCAGCGTGAGCAGGAAGAGAGGGGGAGGGGGGGGAGGGAGTGGAGGAAGGAGGAGGGAAGGATCGGGAGGGGGAGGGGAGGGGGGCCGTCGCCGGTGCCGGAGCAGCGGCGACGGCCGGCGGGGGGCTGGTGGCGGGGGCTCTTGGAGGTGGCGGCGTCGCCTCCCGGGTCGCACGAAAGCGAGCGACACGGGAGCAGCAAGTCGTCAATCGAACCTCAGGTATGTCAAACTGTACCTGTCTCAGTTCTTCCGCATAGCTTTTCTAGAAGATAGCATTGGCTGTCTTGCCATCTGGATATGACCTTTTGCTCCCAATGTATCTTAGTTCATCATGGCACTGTAAGATACCAAAGTTCATCTACTTTGGGCAATTGTGTGTTGGTGAGTTCAGTTAATAGCAAATTAATATTCCTATATCCAAGTAATGGCGCACCAAGAATGTTGATAAAATAGCCAGCAGCTAGACCATAACAAAAACCAATAATCTGAATCACAAGTTTTTCTTCCTAGTGCATAGCTGCATTCCTATAATAAATTTAAAATGAAAATCCGTTAAAAAACTGCATTTTTTTTTATAAAAAAACTCCAAATGGGTCAAAAGACTAGTAAATTGTGTTGCAATGACATTTCTCCTTTTGCCAGTTCAAACCTCCTCATTTGGCTCTGATTATTTATCTCTTTCACATGCAGATGCCGTCATTCCGATAACCTGTGTCATATTAGTATTCCTCTTTGCCCTCCAGCATTATGGTACACATCGGGTTGGATTTCTCTTTGCCCCGATAGTTCTAGCTTGGTTACTCTGCATGAGTGCTCTTGGCCTTTATAATATCATACATTGGAATCCTGATGTCTACCAAGCTCTAAATCCCTGTTACATGTTCAAGTTCTTAAAAAAGACGAGGAAATATGGTTGGATGTCGCTTGGTGGAATTTTGCTCTGCATGACTGGTAAGCTACAGTATGCTTCTAAATACCTGTCATGAAATGTAAACAGTATTCAAAAGCTCCTTTCTTCTTTTAGAAAGAAATGAAATTCCTTTCTTCTGTTTGTACTAGTTGTAAAATAAGAGGAAATTGGGCTGATTATCTAGCTTGCCTGATGCTGCAGGGTCTGAAGCAATGTTTGCAGATCTTGGACACTTCTCGTACAGTGAACAATCTTTCAGGTAATTCTGTTTGGTAAAGAGAGGGAGAGAGGGTGGGATCCTGCTTGACTGATTTTCAAGAACACACACACACACACACACACACACATACACACACACACATATGTGCTGATCATTTAGTTCTATTACAGCTGGCTTTCACTTCTTTAGTTTACCCTGCGCTGATTCTGGCATACATGGGGCAAGCTGCTTACTTATCAAAACATCATGACTTTTATTCAAGCTCCCAAGTTGGATTTTACATTGCAGTTCCAGGTATGTTTTTGTTTTTTAGCTCATGTATCCATGAGTGTATGACAGGAACTAGTATGTACAACTTGAACATCAGACCATATTACTCTTTTCAACAAGAGACCTCTGACAATTTGGACTGCTTAAATTGAAATTTTGTCTGGCTAAATCTATTGTACATCGTGAATTCACTCCCAGTCTCGCACCACTTTGTATGATGATTAGTTCTATATCTGCATATTCATCTGAATACCATTTATAAAAGGAATAAGTCTAATTTACCCTCCTCAACTTTGGAGGTCCGTCTAATCTACCCGCGAACTAAAACCATCTAAATAACATCCGAGGTGGTTTCAACGGTGGTTTTGCCACTATGGTGATGGTTTTGCAACCGTGGCAGATCCCATTAGGGCTCCTCACTGTGAACGATACAAATCGGTCAGGGTTTTTTTTTAAGAAATGCCCATCTTATTGTTAGGGCATCAGAGGGGGCACCTAACTAGGCAAGGGAGAGGGAGAGAAAGAGAGATGGATGGTGGTGATCTTCAGTGACCAAGTGACGACAACGGCGTGCACACGCGGTGTTCCAGAGTGCTGTGAACTCGACGGTTGGCGTTGCGGCAGACAAATTTGGTTGGAACGGGGGGAAACAATGGCGGCCGAAAAGGGGGAGGAACTCGCCGGCGGCGGCGAGGAGGGAGGAGGGTGCGAGCATCGCATTCTCCCGGCAATGGTGATTCCATTTTTGAGGTTGATGAGGGCGGAGGTGGTGTCGAAGAGACTGGTGACGGCAACGAGGAAGAGAATGGCGGGGACGATGTACATCACATAGGGCGGTGGGGAATAGCTTCCACCCCACAAGGTGCACCTCATGACATGGTCGGCTAGGCGAGAAGATGACAAAGGCAGCAGATCGACTTGGACGGTGACGAATCCGACGGCACAACAAGTGGCAGTGAGGACTCTGGCGACGAGGTAGCTGTTAGTAATCTTTGTGCATATGGTATATCTAGATTTTACGTAGAGTTTATTTACATAATCCTACAATATTTAGGCAGTATTAATTATGGATACTAGAGTTTGTAGTATCCCTTCAGGATACGTAGAACCCTTTCCGGATATGAATAGTCGTTTACTCTCAATAAAAGGGCACCTCTGTAATCAGATTTTGAGAATAATAGCAATAGAGAAGAAGAAAATAAGAAAAGCTACCGTTGTTTCGGCGGCACATTTTTTTTTTGCGTTCTTGTATTCGCGTGTGTTCGTCTTCGGTTTATGCCGACAATTGGTATCAGAGCTCCAAGTTTGAAACCCTAGCTGCTACCCAGGGAGGGGTGATCTCAACTCCTAAGGTGGCATATACGGCGTGTCGGCGCAAGACACAGCCGGCGACCGGCGCGGCGGAGTTGCACGGTGGGCATGGGCAACCAGAGACGCGACGCGGCTGGCAGTTTGGTGCGGGCTAGTCTCGACAAGTCGGCAGCGACGCTAGGCATAGCAGAGCTAGCGGCGACCGAGCAGCGCAATCTCGTCGGCGAGCGCATGCATGTAGGAGCAGTAGTACCGAGTCATGTGTGTGCATGTTAGCATGTTGAGTTAGTTGTTTGCATGCATGCGTGCATGCGGAATAGATAGTGGTGCACGTCGGTGGAACATAAAATGAGTTGCGTGTTGCCAAGGTGAAAGCGTTGTGTTGGTACTAGGCGGTTGCGGTGCCGTATTTGTGTGTGTGTCCGTGGAGTTGAGTCCAAGACGTTGAGGAGATGTGTTCGCTGTCCTGTATTTAGTAACAGTTGAGCAAGTCGTAGTTGAAACCGACTGCCTCAATAAATAAGTGCACAAAGATTAGGAAGTGATTTCTTAGTAATCTTTGTGCATATGATATATCTAGATTTTACGTAGAATTTATTTACACAGTCCTACATTATTTAGGCAATATTAATTATGGATACTAGAGTTTGTGTCGTATCTCTTCAGGATACATGAAATACTTTCCGGATATGAATAGTCGTTTGCTCTCAATAAAAAAGCAGCCAACAGCGGCTGCACGGGGTAGCGGATGGGGGCACAATGAGGTGGGGAAGATAATAGAATGCTCAATTTCTGAGAAAACATGAGGATGGTGATGAATTTGGACGTCTTACTAAGATGGCTACAGATGGCAATGGCGGTCGGTCGGGCTTGAAGACGATGATGGCGATGGCTGTGACATGGGGCGGTTCTTG
The DNA here is from genome assembly GCA_036346255.1 of Ampelocalamus luodianensis. Taxonomy (NCBI): domain Eukaryota; kingdom Viridiplantae; phylum Streptophyta; class Magnoliopsida; order Poales; family Poaceae; genus Ampelocalamus; species Ampelocalamus luodianensis. Next base: position 27,361,276 of record CM070622.1, read on the forward strand.
GAGGTGGAGAGGAAGGAAAAAGATTGGACTGAGCTGCTGCTGCTGGCTTTTATAGAGGAATGAGGGCGATGGCGAAGAGGATGGGCGAGCAGCACTGCGAGGCCACTCGGCTTGAGCTCTCTCCCTCCTGCTGCAACTTGCCACAAGAGCAAAAATGTCTTTTTATGCACCATTTAACAGCCACGGGGGACTGGCGGAGTGACAAATAAGAGATAAAAGGTGAGATTGAATGGCAACGAAAGGTAAAACAGTTTTCCGATGGCATAACAGGGAACTGGTCAATTTCCAATGGTAAATAAAAAAATCTCTATTAAATAGTCCAATGGTGGATATTTTATATTTGGTACTGCATAAACTCGTAAAGTCAATTATAACTTGCTTTATGTAATCTAAATGGTAACTACTATGTACTTGCATCCACTGCCCTGTCTAACTCAATGAAGATAACTCTTCTAGTAATTTCCTATTTCTTAGAAATCCATTTACCATTTGAATACATATGAAGGTCTAGTTTTTCTTATGCAAACTTCAGATAGGGTCAGATGGCCTGTGCTTGTACTGGCAATTTTGGCTTCGGTTGTCGGAAGCCAAGCAATCATCAGCGGAACATTCTCAATTATTAATCAGAGTCAGTCCTTAAGTTGCTTCCCCCGAGTAAAAGTTGTACACACATCTGAGAAAATTCATGGCCAGATATATATCCCTGAGATCAATTGGTTGCTCATGATCCTCTGCATTGCTGTGACTGTTGGATTTAGAGACACAAAGCACATGGGAAACGCATCTGGTAAGATAAACTACTCGACTGTTAGTTTTGCCACTTTTTGTCAATATTAGCACCAGTCAAGTGCCACGTAACAAACCTATAAGAATGAAAATTACTTGACTGCTATAGTATTGTGCACCAAATTATCATTTTTATAGCTCATGTTTTGCAATACCACTCTGGTAGTCTTAGAACAATTACAATGCGATTAGGACCTTGCTTCAGTAAACCTCTTTTAGAAAAGTTTACGAATCGCTTTTTGTGGGGCAGATCTGTATCAGCACAAAAAATAAATCAAGTTGAAGATTAGATATAGATATAGATTTGAATATTAAGTAGGGGCAAATCTTTTTTTTTTTTGTTAATGCAGATCTGACACCTAATATTAACTATTTTACTTTAAGATTTGTAAACTTTTCTTAAAGAGGTGTACCAAAGCACACCCCATGTGATTATTGTTTTCACAAAGGATTGTATCGATCGGTAATTCCGTATCATATGTATGTTACTATCATCAAGTCTCAGATTAGCTTTGTGACGAGTTGCTTTTTGGACCTTCTGCAGGATTAGCAGTGATCACAGTGATGCTTGTTACCACATGCCTCACATCCCTGGTCATCATGCTGTGCTGGCACAGGCCACCGCTGCTGGCCCTGGGCTTCCTCCTCTTCTTCGGCTCCGTCGAAGCACTCTACTTCTCTGCGTCGCTCATCAAGTTCCTTGAGGGCGCATGGCTCCCGATCCTGCTCGCCCTCATCCTCATGGCCGTCATGCTCGTCTGGCACTGCACTACCATCAAGAAGTATGAGTTCGACCTGCACAACAAGGTCACCCTGGAGTGGCTCCTTGCCCTCGGCGACAAGCTCGGCATGGTCCGTGTCCCCGGCATTGGACTCGTCTACACCGACCTCACGTCAGGCATCCCCGCCAACTTCTCCCGCTTTGTGACCAACCTCCCGGCGTTCCATCAGGTCCTGGTCTTCGTCTGCGTCAAGTCGGTGCCGGTGCCGTACGTGTTCCCGGCCGAGCGGTACCTCATCGGCCGTGTCGGTCCACCGGGCCACCGGTCGTACCGGTGCATTGTGCGGTACGGCTACCGCGACGTGCACCAGGACGTCGACTCCTTTGAGACCGAGCTCATCGAGAGCCTGGCCACCTTCATAAAGCTGGACGCCTCCTACCGGTGCAGCGAGGCCAGTGAGCAGCAGATGGAGGAGGGGGAGCGGGGGCTGACCGTGATCGGAAGCAACCCGCTCCGGGATCACGCGAGCTACGACTTGCAGGACAGCATCCAGCACTCGGCGGCGTCCGTGGAGATGCGCGCCGCCGACAGCCCCGGCGGCGTGGGCGCGGAGGCGGAGCTCGCGGCGCGGGCCAACTCGGCGACGCAGGTGAGGTTCTTCATAGACAGCCACGTGGCGAGCCCCGAGGCGGACAAGCACGTGGCGGAGGAGCTGGAGGCCCTGTCGGCGGCGAGGGAGGCCGGCACGGCGTTCATCCTGGGGCACTCGCACGTGCAGTGCAAGCCCGGGTCGTCGGTGCTGAAGAAGCTGGTGGTGGACGTCGGGTACAACTTCCTGCGGCGCAACTGCCGCGGCCCGGACGTGGCGCTGCGCGTGCCGCCGGCGTCGCTCCTCGAGGTCGGCATGGTGTATGTGCTATGAAATGACGTCATTTTGTTTTTTGCCTTAATTTTTATGGATTCTGATACAGTAAGTGCTTACTGGTTACCCTTTCTTGTATCATAAGCTGGTGTGTAGTTAACTCGTTGGTCATGTTGTAATGGCCCCTGGATTTGCATCCGGCTGTATAATTAATGCTGAAATGATAGTTTAATTTTAGGCGTTTAGTCAGTTCGGCGTAAATTCGCGAACTTAACAGTTGCTGACACTTGGGAGGCCGGCAAACCCAGGAGATATTGTGACTGTCTATTCATAAGTTGCTTGAAATTTTCTTAAGTTTAAATCACTTGTTGTGATCATTGGATCAATATCTAATCACATAACATCCATTGAATCAATATCCAATCACATAACATCCATTGGATCAATATCCAATTATATAATAATCATATGACACACTAATCTCTACACAAATCCAATGGTCACAACAAGTGACTTAAACCTAAGAAAATTTCATGCAACTTAAAACTAGCAAAACCGTTGTCGAGCTATGTGCCCAACCAGTGCAGTCCATTCATGAGGTGGCGCCGCGGCGGCCTCTGGCGAGGACACGATTAGAGCATCTCTAGTGTATTGAATTAATGTCGATTTAAAGTCATATCACATATTATTTAAGGAACTAAGTTTGTTTGTTTTTCCAATATATTGAATCAATTCCTTACTAATAACTGAAACCCACATTACATTAAAAAACCACAAAAAAATATTATTATCTCTCAACCGATCTCTCTCTTTTATAAATAAGTTGTTTAATACTTTAAATCGACTCTTAAGTAAAGTCCGGTTTCAAAATTTTTTTGTTGGAATTAACCCCTCAAATGTATTGAATCAATTCAATACCTTCTCTCTCTCCTCCTTTGAACCGACTAAAACACAACATTGGATATGGTCTTAGGGAGTGAAGCAAGTTGTGTGCCTCTGCTCGGACATGGTCTGATCACTTTGTATCTTCTTACCTAGGCCCAGGCGGTGGTTGGTGAGGCTGCGAGGTGCCGCGCTTCTTGCGTTTTTGTCATCACGGGCACTGGTCCGTTTTTACATTGCAGCAAGATGGCAACGACTGGTGAGTTGGAGCGGCCCACCTCTCGTCCAAACAAGACATACGTGTTGGGAAACATGGGCCTGAGCCGGTCGGGCTTGGCCCATGGTGGGCTCCTCATCCTTATCCCTTTGAAGGACTTTAGTCTATTTATAGGGGGGTTTCAATCATTGTGCGTACTACTGACAGAAAAAGGAATAAAATAAAGAGCAGAAGAAGTTCACCCACATCTCTATGCCTATTTTACTTTTTGTACTTGTGTGTGTGCGATTCTTCTTCCTCTACGACAGTGATCATCGAACCGAACTCGCCGGCGATGGTTGTATAACACGTTATCAGCACGACTACGCTCTCCGGCCTACTTCTAAGCCTCCTTCACACAGATTGAGAAGGTAATCATCGATGAACAATGACACCGTTTTGTAGATTGAATAGCTTTCTAGATTGCTTTTATTTCATACAATTTTAGCATTCTAGATTGGTTTTTTTTTTTAATGATTTTCACAGTGCAAATTTCCTCTAATCTCCACAAGTTGATTTGTAGTCGCCGGCACAATGTCTATCGGATGATTGATTAAAAGAGGGATTGTTGATTGCATTGTGGAAAGAGCAAGAGAAAAAAAATCTAGCGTACGGAGCCCGTCGGCGCTCGCATGCATGCCCGAGTCACGCTACCGTCGGCCCCCGCACAGGCCTCCGCCGTGTCACGCTCCGTCGCTGACCCCGCTCGCCTCCCACATGAGGCGTGCCGTCGTCGCTCCCGCAAGACACGCGTCGCCTCCGCATGAGCGCCATGCGCCGCCGCCGTGGCTCCACTGTTCCGCTGCCGCCACGCTCGGCGCGAGTTAGAAACCCTAGCCGCCCCGAGTAGGCCGAAGATGCGGCGGGGCCGGGCGCGCAGTGGGCGAGCCAAGCCACACGATAGTAGGTCGTCACTGGCGGGCGTGCCGAGCCGACGGAAAATTTTGCAAATAAGCCCTCAGAAATTGAAAAAATACGTGGAAATTTTCTCAGAACTGAAAATTAGCGGATAAGCCCTTAAAAATTATAGAATGTATAAAAAATTCATATTCCAGTATAAAAGGACCTCATGAATTCAAATTTTGAAACATTTTTAGCATTTGAAGCATGTTTAGCGCTATTGTTATTATTTTTTATGCTTTTTTGTATTTATTTACTATTTTGATTAATCGTAATTGCTTAAATTACCTTTGATCACTAAAATTAGCAATAACATTATAGAAAAATGCATAGAAAATTCTAGAACATTACGAGAGTATTTTGTGACATTATCCATTTTATTTCATGCATTTTACATGTAGTAATTCTATGTATTTCTTGCATGCACATGTAAATGACAAGCATCACGAACCGGGAGTTCAAGGAGCTGACCCAGCACAGTCAAAACTACTTGACTTGGGCTTCCGACGTCAAAATTGTACTTAGAGCCCAGAAGCTTCACGCTGCCATTGGGATTGGTGCATCGAAGGATGCCAAACCCACCATTGAGGAAAATGATCAGGCACTTCACTTTCTCAGGTACCACCTCTGCCTCATACTCAAGAATAAGTACATAGTAGAGAAGAGCGCGCTAGCCTTGTGGACTACACTAAAAAAAGTGGTTCGAGAAGCTAAAGTACACCATTTTTCCTCAGGCAGAGCAGGAATGGATCCGACTGAGATATGCTGACTTCAAGACGGTTGGGAGTACAGTGCGCTCAGCAGAATGCACTCAATCTTCAACTCTATGGTAGGCAAGTCACAGATGAGTAGAAGATTGAGAAGACCCTCTTCACCTTCCACCCCAGTGCAGTGCAGTCTGCGCACAATTATCAACAAGACAGCTACAAGGAGTGTGCCAAATTGATTGATATTATGCAGGTTGTAGAGGCTCAAGATAGCGTTCTTATCGGTATTTTAGAACCGATCTTACATAAATATTGTTTGATTCGGGGGGTCTCCACAATTGAACACGCAGAAAGAACGACACAAGGATTTTTATACAGGTTCAGGCTTTCTCCGGAGAGAATAACAACCCTACTCCTGTGTGTATTGTATTGTGTATGCTGGTTACAATCAAGGTAAAGTCTAATGCTTGTGCTCCTGATTGCCTCTCTGCCCCTATTATCTCTGACTGAGCCCTTTAAATAGCGCGTGGAGAGGTAGTCGTTCCTCTAGGTTAGAAGGAGCCTAATTAGTACATGTAACTGACGTAATAATGGTAGTAATCATTGGAGTAGTAACCCCTCCACGTCGCCTGACAGTTACTTGTTAGAGATAATGGCGCGCTACGTGAAGTTACTCCAAAGAATAACAACATATATTAACTGCTTAGATCCCGTAATCAATAGAGCCTACAAACAAGTGGGCCCAATTGATTACGAGGTGGTCATAGCTAAGCTGGTCGTAGAAGAAATTACGATCAGGGGGTGGTCATAGAAGGATTTACAACTGGGTACTAGTCGTAGAAGATCTTACGATCAGATAGTGATCGTAGAAAAACTTACGATCATAAGGTAGTCGTAGAAGGACTTACAATTATGGGGGTGGTCGTAGAAGAATTTACGACCACCTGGTTGGTTTCTCCCTTATAGTTATAAGGGGTATACTTAAGAATCGTATGGCGTCATATTTACCCATAATAAGAATTACAAATAAATGATAAAATAAGGATTATTAGATCCTCGTCATTTAGCTCCCCAGCTTCAAGTGAAAGTAACTTACTTAGAAAAGGAGTTGTAGATGATCTTGTGACCACGAGGTGGTCGTGAAACAATGGTCGAAGGAAAAACTCTTCGACTTATATTTCATTTGACCAGAAATATGCTTGGTCGAGAAGGTTGTTGAATATCTTACGACTACAAGGTTGTCGTAGAAAATCTTACGACTATGAAGTAATCATAGTATGGTAATCATAAGTAAAACCTTTTCGACTGGTATTTTGTTTGACCAGAAAAAGTCTTGGTCAAGTAGGTAATTTCGCTTGAGGTGCAAACACGACCTCGGTTTTCTCGAATAGACAAATTTAAGAAAATCTGTCCGTTGGAGCAAATTCCTAAAGCGGTGGGAACTGTTAAGTTTCCACGACGTGGCTCCTCAAATTCTTGCGGTGGTATCCGCACAGGAAAGGGTGGAATGCCTAAAGGTAATCAAAGACTGATTTCATCTTTAGGATTTCATAGTCGTAGAAAAGCTTACGACCGGAAGGTTGTCGTAGGAATACTTACGACTGGGTACTGGTCGTAGAATATCTTACAACCAGGAGATGATCGTAAAAGAACTTATGATCGTGAGATAGTCGTAAAAAGACTTACGACTGAGTACTGGTCGTAGAAGGACTTACGATCGCTTAGTAATTATTTCTTTTTCTAACTTCTACAGAAAGTAGCCATGGAGGACTGTCAAGACGACGAAGAGGTTGTATTTTTTGTCGTTGGGTCGGTGGATTAGGAAAGCCATATTCCTCCAGCTAAAAAGTGGCAACTCGTGAAAGTCGCCGACAAGGACGGCGCGGGCTGAAGTTCTACTGATCCGACCAAGCCTTTCACAAGATTCACTGCAGAGCTGGCTGCTGGGAAGAAAGAAAGGATGGTCGAGGCAGCCGAAGCTCTTAAGCGCAAAGCCCCTAAGTTCAAGGTACCCTTCTATTATGACAAGAAAACTTTCGCAGTTTCTGCCTCTCGTGGCTTTGTCAAGCAACTAGAAAAAGGAGAACTAGAAGGATTTTATGTCTTTTGTAAAGAAAAATGCTGCACCAGCAGAACCCATGGTCAAGGAAAGCACCGTTCTTGGGTTGGTCGAGACTGGTCTTGGCCATCTGAAGAGTCAGGAGGTTCACGAGGTGACTCCTGCTCAAGACCCACGACCAGACGTGGTCGTGGCTGATCCCATCCTTCAACTCGAGCTTCGACCAGACGCGGTCGTAGAGAAGAGGTCGAAGAAATCTTTTGTTGAGAAGGTTGCTTCCGAATTCTTGGTCAAGTCTAGGATGAAGACAAAAGTGTAATATTTACCTTTTGTTTTTCACAATTTAACGTGCTCTCCTTTTTGTGATCTTAGCCCAACTACTCCAGCCCCCCAAGGATGCTTCTGTCGAGAAGTCCGCTGCTACTTCTTCAGCAATTGAAGGAACGACAGCGGTAGTGGTCGAAGGATCAGCCACTATTCCTGTGGTGGAAGAAGATGTCACCGCTGAAGTTACTATGACCACTGAGGTGGTCGTGGAGACGGAGATGGCAGAGGTAGCAGCAAAAAGCTCTGGCCAAGGTGGTGGATCATCGGATCACCACGCCAGGAAGGAAGTCGTCGTAGATGTTCCTCCCGATTCCCGAGGAGAAGCTACCGTCACTGAATAAGAAGAAGAGGAGTAGTTCAAATTCTGTACTGATTTCTTTAGCCCTGCTTCCATTGTGGAATCTTCTGCCATTAGATCCCATGATCGAGTCCCTCACCCTAAGGATATTCCCAACAGTGGGGAGATTTTCGATGACGAACGTCTCGAAAAGGTTTGGTGGGACTGTGCCAAAAAGATGGATGGGCTGAAGAATCCAGCGATGGTAGTCTCCATGTTTGCTCGGACGAGCATGAATGTAAGTATCTGACGACACTCATATTTGTGGTTTTTCCTCGCTTCTCACTGTCTTCCTTTTTTGTAGAAAACTTTGGAACAAATCGCCACTATCTGTGAATACAACCGGTAACTTGTCCAACTACGACAGGAGAAAGTGGAACTCTACGAGCAGGCAGAGAGATGGTAAGTCACTGATACTCGTTGTCGTTTTATGTTTCGACCACCTGTACAGTGCTTGTGGGGGTTGTCGTAGAAGAACTTACGACTAGGTACTGGTCGTGGATGTACTTACGACTGTAAGGTTGTCGTAGAAGAACTTACGGCTAGAAGATTGTCGTAGAAAAACTTACGACTAGATATTGGTTGTAGTAGGATTTATGACCACCTGTTTAGTGCTCATGTCTACTTTTGACCTTTGCAGGTTTAAAAGTAATGAAAATACCTTGGCTGATTCGCTCGACTATGAGAAAGTCGAGACGAAAAAGTTAAGGGCAAAAAAAGATGACCTTCTGAAGAAGCTTCAGGAGGCCAACTCTGCAACTCAAAAGCTACAGGGACAAATAAATAGTAAATTCTGAACTTAAGACTGCTTATGTTATTGATCTTTATCTCTTTAACTCTTATTCCTTTTTAGAAAAAGAGGTCGAAGTGGGAACGCTCCAAATCGAGGTCCATGAAAAGACCTTGGTTATTCGTGAGATCTCTCGCATCGCTAAAGACAAAGATCAGGAGATCGAGAAAATGGATTCTCGACTAGCAGGTAAGCAACTCTTTACCTGCGACTAGTTTGGTTTTTAAGTCCTCTAAGAGTTATTTTGTCTGACCAAATTCTCTTTTCAGAGCAAGCAGTCGAAATAAAACAAATCTGTGAGGCTTCGACTCGTAACTAAGAGGAGATGAAGTCGATAAAGGTCAACCTTCAGGACAACATTTCTCTCCTGAATAATGTACTCAGTCGGCTATGTGCTGAGGGGATTGCTCCTCATGAAGACACGATATCTGCTCACATGAGTGCCATTGGGGAACAAGTTGGGACTTTACAAGAGTTGGTAACCACTTTGAAGGCCAATCAAGCTGACTTGATAAAGGAGGAGGTCAAAGGTGCAATAAGTTATGTCTTGGCAAAACTTAAAGCTCATGACCCCAACCTTAGTCTGCAGCCAATCGAAGCTGACTTCGACTGCTCTAGAGCAAAGGCAAAGTGGCTGATTGAAGACATGCAGCCTGTCAGCAAGAAGGTTTCGGAGGAGATGCAAATGGGATCTCATTCGTTAGAGTAGCATGTAAAAGGAACCTGTAAAGACAATCTTTTGTTGATGTATATATGTCGGGACCGGATTTCTGAACCCGAACCCTCTGTGTAATACTGCACCAGTCCCATGATCAGTAGCTAGTGCACACAGTGGAAACATTGTTGATAACAAATTCGAATCACGAATAACATTAATAAAAATCGAGTAACCGCCTTATGGCCACTTATTACAAAAGAGGTCGAAAGACCTTGAGTCTTACAAAGACGTGAAACATAAATAAATAAACTCCGAGTGATGGCCCATCAAATTGCCCACCGCATTCGATCGGGAGCGCAACCTAGTACTCGGGTATCCTTCACAAAGCCACAGCGAAGTAGTCGTAGTCCTCCGTGTCGATGAAGGCTTCGAGATTTAATTATGAGTGTAGCATGTGAGTACATAAAGTACTCATGAGTCTTGGGAAACATGCATATGCATAGCTTTGACAAATGAGGCTTATATGGTTCTTTTGCACAAAGCAAATTTTTAAGTTCAAAACAATTTTCATAAAGCACATTTGACAAACGCAGTTTCAATAAATAAATTAATTGTATTACTAGTGGAGGTTCTAGCTACCAACCACTAGCATCAAGGCTCTAGCCGCTAAGGTTTTCGTAATAGGGCTCTAGGCGCCCAACCGCTCTAGTCGCGAAACTACCCGAGAGTCCCAACTGCTCCTGTTCCCAAAATTACTCTTTTAAAATCAAAACCAAAATCTACCATGTGAAAACACACCTTGCTCGCCCTTGACCGTAGGCACGGCTATTCGAATAGTTTTAACACTCTGCAGAGGTTGTGCAGCTTGACCCACAAGAGATGATCGCTGATATACCACACATTTCCTTTGACGTGTGAATCAAGGAGAGAACATCACAAGGCTTTTACAAAGCTTCCTTTTGACTCTGTTACGCCCGCTAAGGTTTCGCCTTCTGGCCCCTCTTGCGCCATGTGAATCAAGACACACAACCATGACAAAACCGACTCAAAATTTTGCTAATTAGTTGGCGTGTCCGTTCCCATTTTGGACATGTGGTTGTACCAGAGTGCTCGGTTTGAATAATCACAAGCGTCGGTCCTTAATATGACTTGGCGGGACTAACACAATACATGATCTCGTGCTCTAGCCGCACCACTTTGATCTTACCATCCACCCAAGTCTAAAACATACTTTCATCATTATATTTTATTTTCCAAACACCGACATTACCTAATGTCATACATTTTCCAAAGAAAGCATAAAGGGTAATAAAGCTTTTTCCTCCTGGGTTGAATAAGATCGAAAAGCATGTCTAAGCAATTCTACCGCATTTACTATTCCACAATGTTGTAAATAATATTGCAGAATTACTATGCTATGGTTACAAAGGTATAGGGTACAATTATCAAGGATGACATTAGCAAATTTTGGGTTTAACTAACAACTACACTTTAAACTTATCGTTATATACGAATTAGCAATGCATAATACTTTGAAAACTGAAAACACAATTTAAAAATCATAGGTTCAAAGTGGTCAAAGGAGACTCGCCTTCGGTGACGTTGGAGGTAAAAGCTTCCTGTTGGTCCAAACTTGCGTCGGCGACGTCGGACTCTACACACGCGCAAAGGACCAAAATAAATAGCAGAAAATAAATAAAATCCAAAAATTACAAAATAAATACTGGAGGTAGAGAATGAATTTAGATGAATTTAGGAGAAAGAATCGATGGATTCGGAGTTCGTATGAGAACGAACGAAATTCTAGAAAATCAATTCTCAAAAAAACTAAAACCATGTATGTACATACACCATGCACGTACATACATTGCATGGCACTATTCATGAAGAGTGAACAAAATAAAATGGCGATATATGGGGAGCGAAATCCAGGGATGTGAAGAGGAAGCCGAGGGGCACGCGGCGACGTAGTCGGTTCGGGAAATGACTGACCGAGGAGAGAGAACGGAGTATGAAAGATTATCTAGTAGCTAACACTGTTCATGTTCTTCTCCACTACGACGAGTATGAAAACAAAGATGTGCAGAGAAGAAAATCAAGGCGTCGCGGCACTAGGTGGCGGAAGGCTCGCTAGCAAACTATGAAAATGGAACTCCAAGATCACGGCCTACCCCCAGGTAGTGATGGTTCGTCCGGAGAAGCTTTGAAGCGGTGGCGGCGCAAGCTACTGTTAATGGAGAAAACAGAGAACCGCAAGCTCTGATGAATCAAAAGCTTAGAGAGTGCAAAGGATCAAAGAAGAGATAGCATGCCAATTTATAGCCTCAACCGGGAGCCAAACGTTGGGAAGGCGAAGAGCTACGCCAACAAAAAGTCGGTTCAGATTAGAAATGAATGAAATGGTAGAGCTTGCACTTGTTGGCTGCACAAATGAAAGCATGGCAACGTGGGAGACCTTAATGCAACCGTTTCTTATCAAACCAAATCAAGATAAAGGCTTTGAATGGAGAGGAATGGGTAAAGAAGAAACGGCAGCCATTAATGGCGACAGAAGCTCAAAGATTCGGCTGGGAGCAAAAGGGAGGGGAGGCGGCGCGGTGGTGACCGGGACCGGCGGCGAGGGCGGCGTCGGCGGCCGGAGGTGGCGATCATGGAGAGGTTCTCTGCTGCAATAGAAGAGAGAGAAAAGAACTTGCAAGCTTCGGGAGGAAGAAGGTGAATAGGAGAGAGAGAAAGAATAGAGGATATAAGGATATGAGGGAGGATATAAACTAATGAAAGCACGTTCCCGTGTTGGCAGTGCATGCTTGCAAGTCTTGGAGTTAAGCGAGTCTTACGTGGGAGCACGGTTGGGATGGGTGACCTGACGGGAATTTTTTTATTTTTTATTTTTTTATTTTTTTAGAAAAAGAGAAGTGCAACAAATTAATAAATTAGACCAAGAAATTGGAACGAATATTTTTCTGGAGTTTTGAATTTTAGATTGGAAATGGAGTTTTGAAATTTGAGATTTCGATCCAGAATTACACATAAAATACAAATAAGATCCAAATAAAATCTAAACAATTTTAATTAATTAATTTGAAATTAAATTTTAGAGAAAGCGAGATTTTGGGATGTTACAAACCTACCCCCCTTAGAAGGAATCTCGACCCCGAGATTCGGATGGACTGGGAAAAAGGTTAGGGTACACGGACTTTGCTCTCTGAACCAACGACTTTGTCTATTGAGTGAGACAAAACTGAAATGGCAACTGATCTGTCTAGATCTTACCTGATGCGACATGCTGAGTTGATTGAGCTTGCGTTGCTGCAACATGATTCAGTCGTCCCCTTGCGGATGGTGTTGAATTCCGGATGGCTTGACTTGGAGTCTGAGGCGCTCCTCGTCCTGATCCTGGTGTAGGGGTCTTGGCTGGTGTAGTTCCCAAGTTAAAAGGAACTGGAGTCACAGCTCGGCGTTTCTGAGGGCAATTGCTGGCATAATGCCCCATTTCATGGCAATGAAAGCACCGATTCTAACGCCGGCGTCCCGATTCTGCTGCGGTTGAACACTAGTATTGTTTCCAAATCCTTGCATGATATGCGATGTCCCGACATTGGAGTCTTAGGTGCATTATCTGCGCGCGGCGAGTTGTAGTGTGGTTTGGTTTATTAGAGGTCCAATCTGCGGCTCCATCTTTGCGCTTGAAAACCATTTTCTCTTCGGGACTCAAACAGCTTGACGTTGAGCATCCTCTTGCACAAGAGCTTTGTTGACCATCTGTTGAAAATTGGGGTAGTCATTTGACACCGCTTGCACTTTGAGGTTGGGGTCAAGTCCTTCCATGAAGCGCCAAATCTTCGCTCCTCGTTAGCAACATCCTCTGGTGCATACCTTGACAACCGAGTGAACTGTTAAGATACTCGGACACACTAAGATTGCCTGCTGCGACTTATGGAACTCTCTCTTCTTCATTTCCATCATTCCCATAGGAATGTGAGTGCATCTGGCGCAGAAAAACTCCCGCCAAGAAATAGCTGGACATTACGGTGAGTGCGCAATAGTTTTCCCACCAAGTACTGCGGTTGCTTTTAGTTGATGAGCAGCAAAGAGAACTTTCTCTTGGTCAACACACTGAGCCAAGATCAACTTCTTCTCAACATCCTTTAACCACTCATCAGCTTCAAGAGGATCAACTGAATCGGCAAAGATTGGTGGCCTGGTTCTCATAAATTCACCAAGTCCGGATGGAGTGGTAAGATCGGGCAGAGTGAGTGCGAGTTGATTGACTTGATTATGAGCAAGCGCTTGCAATAGTTGAAGTTGCATGGCCATCATCTGCTCTATATTCATCAATGGAGGCTGACCAGGAGGTGGTGGTGGTAAAGGTTCTTCCTCAAATAATCGCTCGAGTTGCACTTGTGGTTCTTGTTGTTCTTGCGGTGCTTGTGGTGCTTGCGGTACTTGAGGTAAAACTGGCCCCTCAGGAAACAGTTGACCACGACCTCTTCCACGACCACGGCCTCCTCCGCGGGCTCCTCCACGGGCTGCTCCACGACCTCTTCCACGTCCTCTTCCAGGGTTTTCCATCTGAGCGGTCCAAGGTTAGCAGGGGAAGAGAGGGAAAAAGCAAAGACGAGAAAAACAAGGGAGCTTGCAACAACCCACAAGAACCAAATACTTTACAGAAAAGCAAATTACTTTTTCCAACTGAAAACAACTCAAAGAAAATCGTCTACTCGATACTCTTAAGCTAGCGAAACGACTCAAAACACAGAATGAACCTTGGCAACTTAAACTATATGGCTTGTCTGACATCGCATCCTCTACTCACGGTCTTTGACGAATCTTGCATGTTGTTCTTGAATGGTAGAGATGACTAGATACTTTACGATGCTCTCTTCATGGCTCCATTTCTTGTAGTCCTGAACATAATGGTAGGAATCGCGTTGACCAACTATAAAAATTACAAGGGAAAGATGATCCATTTAACATTGTAAAACGATGAAGGAAGAACTAGGTAAGGAAGAATTCCACGAAGAAGGTAAGGATAGAAAGATGAGAAAAGATGAGGATAGCACAATATTATTTTTCTTTTTATAAAATAAATTTCAAAGTTTTCCTACTAACGGCCATTCTAGCTAGGTCACGTCCTACAGTCGACTCAGCTCTGATACCAACTCGTCGGGACCGGATTTACGAACCCAACCCTCGTGTAATCTTGCACGGTCCCATGATCGTAGCTAGTGCACACAAGTGGAAACATTGTTGATAACAAATTCGAATCACGAATAACATTAATAAACAATCGAGTACCGCCTTATGGCCACTTATTACAAAAGAGGTCGAAAGACCTTGAGTCTTACAGCAGCAGAAACATAAATAAATAAACTCCGAGTGATGGCCCATCAAATTGCCCACCGGCATTCGATTGGGGAGCGCAACCTAGTACTCCGGGTATCCTTCGTCAAAGCCACAGGCGAAGTAGTCGTAGTCCTCCGTGTCGATGAAGGCTTCGAGATTTAATTATGAGTGTAGCATGTGAGTACATAAAGTACTCATGAGTCTTGGGAAACATGCATATGCATAGCTTTGACAAATGAGGCTTATATGGTTCTTTTGCACAAAGCAAATTTTTAAGTTCAAAACAATTTTCATAAAGCACATTTGACAAACGCAGCTTCAATAAATAAATTAATTGTATTACTAGTGGAGGTTCTAGCTACCAACCACTAGCATCAAGGCTCTAGCCGCCAAGGTTTTCGAATAGGGCTCTAGGCGCCCAACCGGCTCTAGTGCAGAAACTACCCGAGAGTCCCAACCGCTCCCGGTTCCCAAAATTACTCTTTTAAAATCAAAACCAAAATCTACCATGTGAAAACACACCTTGCTCGCCTTGACCGTGGGCACGGCTATTCGAATAGTTTTAACACTCTTGAGGTTGTGCGGCTTGACCCACAAGAGATGATCGCTTTGATATACCACACGTTTCCTTTGGCGTGTGAATCAAGGAGAGAACATCACAAGGCTTTACAAAGCTTCCTTTTGACTCAGTTACGCCCGCTAAGGTTTCGCCTTCTGGCCCCTCTTGCGCCATGTGAATCAAAGCACACACAACCATGACAAAACCGACTCAAAATTTTGCTAATTAGTTGGCAAGGTCCGTTCCCATTTTGGACATGTGGTTGTACGGTAGTGCTCAGTTTGAATAATCACAAGCGTCGGTCCTTAATATGACTTGGGCGGGACTAACACAATACATGATCTCGTGCTCTAGTTTGCACCGCTTTGATCTTACCATCCACCCAAGTCTAAAACATACTTTCATCATTATATTTTATTTTCCAAACACCGACATTACCTAATGTCATACATTTTCCAAAGAAAGCATAAAGGGTAATAAAGCTTTTTCCTCCTGGGGTTGAATAAGATCGAAAAGCATGTCTAAGCAATTCTACGCATTTACTATTCCACAATGTTGTAAATAATATTGCGAATTACTATGCTATGGTTACAAAGGTATAGGGTACAATTATCAAGGATGACATTAGCAAATTTTGGGTTTAACTAACAACTACACTTTAAACTTATCGTTATATACGAATTAGCAATGCATAATACTTTGAAAACTGAAAACACAATTTAAAAATCATAGGTTCAAAGTGGTCAAAGGAGACTCGCCTTCGGTGACGTTGGAGGTAAAAGCTTCCTGTTGGTCCAAACTTGCGTCGCGACGTCGGACTCTACACACGCAAAAAGGACCAAAATAAATAGCAGAAAATAAATAAAATCCAAAAATTACAAAATAAATACTGGAGGTAGAGAATGAATTTAGATGAATTTAGGAGAAAGAATCGATGGATTCGGAGTTCGTATGAGAA
Source organism: Ampelocalamus luodianensis (assembly GCA_036346255.1). Taxonomy (NCBI): domain Eukaryota; kingdom Viridiplantae; phylum Streptophyta; class Magnoliopsida; order Poales; family Poaceae; genus Ampelocalamus; species Ampelocalamus luodianensis. The sequence continues at coordinate 27,377,425 of CM070622.1, forward strand.
CGAACGAAATTCTAGAAAATCAATTCTCCAAAAAAAAACTAAAACCATGTATGTACATACACCATGCACGTACATACATTGCATGGCACTATTCATGAAGAGTGAACAAAATAAAATGGCGATATATGGGGCGAAATCCGAGGATGTGAAGAGGAAGCCGAGGGGCACGCGCGCGTAGTCGGTTCGGGAAATGACCGACCGAGGAGAGAGAACGGAGTATGAAAGATTATCTAGTAGCTAACATCTGTTCATGTTCTTCTCCACTACGACAGTGTATGAAAACAAATGTGCGCAGAGAAGAAAATCAAGGCGTCGGCAGCACTAGGTGGCGGAAGGTCAAGGCTAGCAAACTATGAAAATGGAACTCCAAGATCACGGCCTACCCCTGTAGTGATGGTTCGTGGAGAAGCTTTGAAGCGGTGGCGCGCAAGCTCTGTTAATGGAGAAAATAGAGAACGCAAGCTCGATGAATCAAAAGCTTAGAGAGTGCAAAGGATCAAAGAAGAGATAGCATGCCAATTTATAGCCTCAACCGAGCCAAACGTTGGGAAGGCGAAGAGCTACGACCAACAACAAAGTCGGTTCAGATTAGAAATGAATGAAATGGTAGAGCTTGCACTTGTTGGCTGCACAAATGAAAGCATGGCAACGTGGGAGACCTTAATGCAACCATTTCTTATCAAACCAAATCAAGATAAAGGCTTTGAATGGAGAGGAATGGGTAAAGAAGAAACGGCAGCCATTAATGGCGACAGAAGCTCAAAGATTCGGCTGGGAGCAAAAGGGAGGGGAGGCGGCGCGGTGGTGACTGGGACCGGCGGCGAGGGCGGCGTCGGCGGCCGGAGGTGGCGACCATGGAGGCGGCTCAGCCATGGAGAGGTTCTCTGCTGCAATAGAAGAGAGAGAAAAGAACTTGCAAGCTTCGGGAGGAAGAAGGTGAATAGGAGAGAGAGAAAGAATAGAGGATATAAGGATATGAGGGAGGATATAAACTAATGAAAGCACGTTCCCGTGTTGGCAGTGCATGCGTGCAAGTCTTGGAGTTAAGCGAGTCTTACGTGGGAGCACGGTTGGGATGGGTGACCCGACGGTAATTTTTTTTTTTTAGAAAAAGAGAAGTGCAACAAATTAATAAATTAGACCAAGAAATTGGAACGAATATTTTTCTGGAGTTTTGAATTTTAGATTGGAAATGGAGTTTTGAAATTTGAGATTTCGATCCAGAATTACACATAAAATACAAATAAGATCCAAATAAAATCTAAACAATTTTAATTAATTAATTTGAAATTAAATTTTAGAGAAAGCGAGATTTTGGGATGTTACAATATAATCCATTCTTTTTCCTGCAAATCATCTTATCGAGTAGTTAGTAACTCAAAAGATAATAAACGGTAGTAAGACTAAGAACTGAAGTCATATTAATAACTTTATCCTAGCCTCTGATTATTTGCTTAGTTTATTTAGATAAACTAAGTAAATAGTGTGAAATGGGTTTCTGAAAACAGAGTGGTTTGGTTAACTTAGAGTTTTCGATCACGATTATCATGCACTGGTCCAAAGAGTAGGAATGAGACGACGCTAGGAAGTTCCTTCTAGTGAGCAGGACCACGTGCAGAGAGGAAAGGCTTCGACTAGGTAATGTCACCATCTCTGACCAGATTAATCAAATCAAGAACGACAACTTGAGTTAGACAAACATCTAGAGGATCTTATAAATTCGTTCGACCTTTTTCAGTGGACTCGATAGGTTTGCCCTAGTAGCAAGAGTAGGAAGCAGAACGACGCTAGGAAATTCCTTCTAGTGGGCAGGACCACGTGCAGAGAGGAGAGACTTCAACTAGGTGTGTCCCTTTCTCTAACCAGTTGGAACGAACCGAGCTGACCAAAAGTAGTCGAACAAATTAAAAAGTACTCTTCTCAGAGTATTTTTCAAAATCAATGAAGAAATAAACTAAGGTAAAAAGAGTTGGCTTAAAATCTTTCGACCATGTTTTTTGAACCCAGCATCTTTGTATTAGTAGCAAAAGTTAGGAACAAGGCAACACTAGAAAGTTCCTTCTAGTGGGCAGGACCACATACAAAGATGAAAGGCTTCGACTAGTTGTTGTTACCTTCATTCGACCAGTGTAAAGAAAAAACTGAGCGTATAAAAAATGATCGAAAGATTATAGAAGCACTACTCAATATAAGACAATAAAGATAGAATGAACCTGATACTTTATTATTGTGGTGGTTTGTTACACATAAAACTTGTGTAACTGGTCGATATTCCAAGAGTTTGAGAGAACCCGGCCATCTTCCGTTGTTAGTCGTACCGAACCTGGTCGCGTAACTTCGATCACAATATAAAAGACCTTCCCACTTGGGGGAAGTTTGTTCCGATTAGACTGGGATTCAATGAGCTTCAATACCAAGTTACCTACAGAAAGGCTGCGAGATTGGACCTTACAATCGTAGTATCTGCGCAGGGCTTGTTGGTAGACCGCTGAACAAATTAAGGCTTGGTTTCTCTTCTCTTCAAGCAGGTTGATGTCGTTCACTCAAAGTTGTTCCTGGGCGGAGTCGTTAAAGTTTTCGACTCATGTCGACCTGATCTTTAGTTCTAGCGAAAGCATGGCTTTAGCATCGAAAACTAGGAAAAGGGTGTTTTACCTGTATCCCGACTAGCAGTCGTACGAACTACTCATAATACTGAGGGTAATTCTTGTACCCAAGTCCCCGAGCACTTAACAAGCTGGTCGAAGACTCGAGTTTTGATTCCCTGCATTATTTGGCTGTTCACTCTTTCGACTACCCCCATTGCTTTGGGGGTGGGCAACAGAAGCATAACACAGCTTGGTACTCAACCCGTCGTAAAATTTCTGAAATTTTACGCTCGAAAATTGTCTACCATTATCTGTGATTATTCGACTTGGTACTCCAAACCGAGTAATCACACATCTCATGATGAACCGTTTTGCTGCCGTTGTTTTTATCCCAGTTACAGGCTCGGCTTCAATCCATTTTGTGAACGTATCAATAGCCATAAAAAGGAACTCGAAACCATCTAGAGCTTTGGGGAACGATCCTATGATATCGAGACCCCAGGTCGCAAAAGGCCAAGATAGAGGGATTGTTTGTAATGCCTGAGCCGGTTGGTGTATTTGCCTGCTATGAAACTGGCATTGTACACATTTCTTAACCAGCTCTTAGGCATCGTAGAAAGCTGTTAGTCAGTAGAAACCTTGTTGAAAGGCCTTACCGACCAGCGTTCTGTAGAAAGCATGAGTTCCACAGATGCCCCGTGTATGTCGTGAAGGAGTTTTAATCCTTCGCTCTGCGGAATGCATCGCATGAGCACCCCTTGAGTGCCTCGTTTATAGAGTACTCCTTCGACCAAAATATACATTTTGCCCTTTCGGGATAAGCGATCTACCTCGAGATCATCGTTGGGTACAGAACCCTTCTAAAGATACTCGTAGATGGGATTCATCCAGGTATCCTCGTATTCTAGAGAGGCCATCTCAATAGGAGGTGTCTCTGGTGCTTCGACTAGAGACGACTTCTGGAGTTGTTCTAAGAAGACTCCTTTTGGTACTATTGATCGGGAAGAAGCCATTCGAGCAAACTGGTCTAGGAGAAAATTATCCTTTCGAGGGATGAATTGAACCTCGAAACCGAAAAAATGCTTCTCAAGCTTTCGAACTTCCGATAAGTACCGAGACATTATCAGATTAGAGCACTGGCACTCTTTTCCGACTTGATTCATGACCAGTTGAGAGTCTCCTCTCACGAGTAGTCATCGAATCTTGAGTTCTTTCGCAGCTCATATGCCAGCTAGTAAACCTTCGTACACTGCGACGTTGTTAGTGGCCTGAAAGTTTAATTGTATGGCATACTTTAAGGTCTCTCCGGCAGGAGATTCTAGGACCACCCCAGCCCCTGAGCCACTTAAAGTAAGTGACCCATCAAAGTACATCGTCCACTGGTCGTGGGAATCGTACTGGAGAACCTGAACAGATTCAGGATTTGTCCATTCGACGATAAAATCTGCCAAGATCTTGGATTTAATGGCTGTTCGGGATATGAAATGGAGGTCAAACTCCCCAAGTTCTATCAACCATTTTGTCATGCATCCCGCTACTTCCCTATTCTGGAGGACCACTCCTAAGGGAAACTCAGACGACACAATTATCTTGTGCGCTTGAAAATAATACTGCAGTTTCCTCGAAGACATGAGGAGGGCATATAGAAGTTTTTAGATATGAGGGTAGCGCTCCTTAGGCCCGTGTAAAACTTCACTAACGTAGTAAACTGGTCGTTGTACATTGTCACGTTCTACGACCAGTACTACGCTCAAAGCCTGTGGCGTGGCAGCTAGATAAATTAAGAGCGTCTCTTCTGATTTCGAAGAAACCAGAACAGGAGCACTCGTAAGATACCTCTTGACATCCTCAAAGGCAGCATTTGCCTCTACCGACCACTCGAAATCGTCGTGCTTCCTTAGAAGTTTTAAAAAAGCTAGTCCTTTTTCTCCTAGGCGTGTGATGAAACGACTTAAAGCCGCGATGCATCCTGTGAATTTTTGGACTTCTTTCTTTTTGGTCATAGGGCGTATTTGCATGATGGCCTATATCTTTTCAGGATTTGCTTCGATTCCTCGTGTAGAGACTAGGAATCTAAGCAATTTTCCTGAAGAGACTCTAAACACACACTTCTCAGGATTGAGTTTCAAGCGGTGCTTTTGAGGTTGTCGAATTTTTCTTGTAGGTCGGTGATGTGATTAAGTTGTTTGATGCTTTTTACGACTAGATCATTAATATAGGCTTCCAAATTTTGGCCCATTTGAGGTGAAAAAGTCGCTTACATCAAGCATTGAAAAGAAGTGTCGGTATTTTTTAAGACCAAATGGCATTTTGACGTAGCAGAATATACCAAATGGTGTAATAAACGCGGTCTTTTCTACATTTTCTAGACACATATTGATCTGGTGATAACCAGAATATGCATCTAGAAAACCTAACACTTCACAACCAGCAGTAAAATCAACCAACTGATCGATACGAGGTAAAGAGAAATCATCTTTTGGACAAGCTTTATTGAGATTAGTGAAGTCTACGCACATACACCATTTGCCATTTGAATTCCTAACCATTACAGGGTTGGCCAACCACTCTGGGTGGTCGACTTCTCTTATAAAACCTGATTTAAGTAGCTTGTCCAATTCTGACCTAATTGCATCTCGTCGATCAGGGGCAAATCTCTGTAATTTTTATTTTATGGGTACTTTGTTAGGCCGTAAATCTAGCCTGTGCTCGATCACTTCCCTGGGGACTCCGGACATGTCAGACGCTTGCCACGCGAGATATCTGCGTTTGCTCAGAGGAAAGTGATGAGGGCGTCTTCCTATTTAGGGTCGAAAGCATCCCCGATGCGAAACTTGGCCAATAGGTTTGGCCGAAGACCCCGATATGATTCCATGAAAAGAGTATTGTACCGGTCTTACCTTAGTCCTGGGTACCTGCATCTCGTCCAGGGCACTCGTAAACAAAATGTTTAACAAGCTACCACCATCAACTAACACTCGATTTACTCGACAATTGTTGATGGTGGGTTCGACCATGATTAGAAATCGACCTGGTCGAGCCGAAGGGATCGGGTATTCACCCCTCTCGAAAGATATGGTGACTTCCGACCACTTTGGTACTTTATTGACAAGAGGAGGGTCAATGGGGTTTACCTCACGTTCGACAGCTTTGAGCTGTCGTTTTGACTCGTATGCCGATGATCCACCATAGATATGTTCGATGGTGTGCTGTAGATCTTGAAACGGCATCTCCTCGTCGTCGTCTGACTCCTTTCGACCACTCGTTTGCCTACATGCTCAAGAGTAGGAAGCGGCCCTTTGCAGGAGTAATAGTCCTCGAGTTTTCGTTGAAAAACCCGGCAGTTGCGAAGGTCATGCCCCTCCTTTTTATGAAAAGAGCACCACCTAGGCTTGTCGTTCTTCCGATCAGGGCGCTAACCTTTGCCTTGGTCGGAGTATGGTTTAGAGCCTTGTGGCTCCTTATTGCTTACGGCTAAGTCTTCCTTGGAACTACTAGCTTGAGCTTTTTGGCCTTTCGCCTTGTTCTTGGATTTCTTGGCTTTTTTATCCTTCTTCTTGCCGTTGTCACCCGCCTCTTGAGGAATTTTGGCATCTTGATCGATGGTTTTGTTCCACTCGACTGCTTCGGTGGCAGTTGCATATCGATCAATCATCTTAAAGAGCTCAGCGACGGTAGCAAGAGGATTCAAAGCAATGTCCTCTATAATTCTTCTATTGTGGACTCCCTACTTAAATGCTCTGATAACAGATGAGTTAGAAACCTTTGTAATTGAATTACGAACCTAACTGAAATGCTTGATGAATTAGCGTAAGGTCTCGTGGTCATTTTGTCTCATCCGATGCAGGTCGTCCTATTTTCTAAGACGATTGTAGGTGTTGGAGATATGCCCTAGAGGCAATCATATTGATGATGATATTTCATTGTATCCATGATTTAATAAATGTTCCTTGAATATTGCCTTTGTGTTGATTAACAAGTATGTGACTTGTTTGTGAAACTCTTTACTTGTATGGTTATTCTAAAGTTGTCCCTAGTCGGAGTTCATGTGTGGACACACGTGAATGATGGATTAGCACATGTATCGGTTGATGACCATGTTTCACAGGTCATAGACATGGAGATGTCAAACCAATAATGTGGACACATGTTTAGAACATGGGGTTGGACCGACCCAACATGAGACATAGTAATTATTCTTATGGTTCTCTCTACACAATGTGTACGCCTTGTCCTTAGACACGAGATTGTCGCATGTACTTGAGATGTGAATCGACCTACTTAGGGGCTATCAAACGCTACTCAGTGAATCGGTAGTTATAAAGGTAGCTTTCGGGTTTGTCATAAAGCATCTTTGCGAGGCATGGTCAATCGAGATGGGATTTGCCTCTCTCTACCGAGAGATATCTCTCGCCCTCGAGTGATCGGATCCGTAAATGCATGGCCATGCTACATAAGGTTAAGAGTTAACCTAGTAAGGGATTCCTGATCACGGGATCGAGAAAGAGTGGTCACTTGAGCTCGACCGAATATCGTGAGGCAAAGGGATTGGCATGTACATAACGTTGTGATGGTTCGTCCGATATGATCTTTACGTATGTTTAGGAGTTGGCACGCCTTGCTAGAGGTCGCTACCAACTATTGACCAAGTATGTGTACTCGCGTCATGTCTAAACATATGTGAACCATAGGTCACACACTTATAAAGTGAAGCCTAATTCGGATTGGATCCGAATTAGATCGGGCATTGAGTCCTAATGGGCCTCTATTCGTAGAAGCCCATTATAAGGACGCCTATAAAAGGAGGGCGGGCGCCGGTTGAGGTTGAGTTTTTCGTGACATCCCCAAACCCCGCCGCCACCTCTCCACGCCCTAGTCGCCGCGCGGATCTAGTAGTCCGGCGTCGTCGCTTCCTCCCGCACGTGTGGATACCTTTGAAGGCGCCGCATCGTGGCGTTGGGACGAACCGCAAGAAAGGAGCAGACGTGGGGCGCCACGACGAGGACGAGGAAGTAGTACGACTACTCGCCCGACGCACTACATCAACTTGGTACGACTACATCGCCCGACGCGCGCATCAACTTCCGCACTGCGTCTAGTGGTAAGACCGTGATCTATAAATCGCAGTGATCTTGGTTTATGGGTAGAATTTTTAATTTGCGCTAGTGTAGCCTACCCGCTTCCCTACAAAGGGTATCGAGCGGTTGCTATCATGTTATAGGTTCGGTGATTTGCATATGGCGATATGTAATCGGTATGATCGATGTGATCGATTGTATAGTTCGGTAATGGATTGGTCCGTTTCGTGATCATGCCGCTAAGGTCGTGAAACAACATACCCCTACCGCACGGATTCGCCATCGGGGTGACAGCGGTGACACGTAAAACCGGTTGCGGCATGCGAAGATCAATATGATTGATCGAATCGGAACCTAGATTAATAATCGATGTACCATGATCATGCTGCTAAGGTCGTGAAACAACATACCCTACCGGTCGGATTCGCCATCGGTGAGACGGTGACACGTAAAACCGGTTGCGGCATGCGAAGATCAATATAATTGGTCGAATCGGAACGATGAGTCGATTTGTGGTAAATATGATTTGCCGATTAAAATCCTATGTAAAATTGCATAGATTGGATCTGTTTTTACGAATGTCCTGACGCCGGAGATACTAGGGGGCGCCGCCTTTGAACCCGATGGGAAACCCTCGACCCCTATCCCAGAGATTGCGATTCTATGCATAAACTTGTTTTTGCAGGATGTATGTGACCGTATGGCCTAATGTGTATGTGATGCATGTTTGTAATATTTGCATGACTCGCGATCGTGGATACGGCAACACTACCGAGCCATTGTGTTGTCAAAGTATTGTATTAACGGCTGCGTGCCGACTTGTGATGATTCCTAGTATCCATGTATTTTATTACTAGTGTTATGAGTAATAGCTTATAGTAGTACTCGGAGGACACATCACTTGGAGGGATGGCACACATGAACCATGGAGATGGAGATCATCATGGTGGATGATTCTATGGCGATGGAGATCACCATGAGAAAATGGGCCATCTTGAGTCACAACCGTGTGAATGCTATTCCTATTGTTTTACTCCTATGCATGTTTGAATGGTAGAAGTATAGCGATCCTCACAAAATGTTAAGTTAAACATATGCCCTCCCAATTAAACTTTGCACCATCCCATGTCTTGTAAATTGATGGTGGGTCTATAAAATTAGGGCACCATCAACTTTCCTTAACTAGATGGGTTTTGTATCTGATACTTACATGCATAAGGATTGGTGAACTTAACAAGGTTATCATAAAGGTTATGGGCCTTGGGGCATAAAGGTTGGGCGCAGGGCATAGAGATGTCACCCAACAACAAGAGTCATATAGAGATATGATTAGCAAGGTGTTGCTTATCGAATTACCTTGTCTCCTAGCGGTGATGCAAAAGCTCACTAGTAGACTCGTTAATTGCGGATCTTGAATCGCTAAGAATCAACAGAGGGATGTTGATTTTAGTGGGAGTACATTCTATTAAATTTGTTTAATACGCTTTACTCTATCATGGTTTTATTTGTCTTAGTATTTTGCATTTCCTATTGTAGATCAATGGCATCTAGCAACCACGCACACCCTTTTGCTTTGCGATCGATTCTTGAGAAAGAGAAATTAAATGGAACAAACTATTCGATTTGGTCCGTAACTCCGAGAATTGTTCTCGTATGCGGATAAAAGGAAAACGTTCGACACCCCAATCCCGTAAGAACTCGCTAACAATGCGCTCTGCTGCTTAAAAATGCCTACAAGAAAGCATGTGATGACTCTCTTGAGATTAGTCGTCTTATGCTTGCATGCATGGAACTCGACCTTCAAAAGCGCTTTGAGGATCGGGAAGCGTATGATATGATCATAGCGCTTAGGACATGTTCCGATACACGTGCCGGGACTCAACGGTTCAATGTCTCTAAGGCTTTTCGGAATGCAAGTTAATGAAGGTGCACCAGTAGGCCCACATGTGATCAAAATGGTTGGTTACTGATCGGACTTTGGATAAACTTGGTTTTCCAATTGGCCAAGAGTTGGCAATCGATTTCATTTAGCGTCTCTTCCACCTAGCTATGGGCATTTCATTTCGAACTACCATATGCATGGGGCGGATAAGGGCCTTAATGAGCTTTGTGGGATGCTCAAAACAGCAGAGAGTGACATTAAGAAGTGTGCGGGGCCTAGCCATGTGATGGTATGCGAACAAGTCTAGCTTCAAGAAAAGGGTAAGAAGCCATGGCCAAAGAATAAGGGCAAGGTTAAAGATATGATCTCGAAGCCAACGCCTAAGCCTAATCTTTGACTCAGGCCGAGACAGATGCTTCTATTGTAAAGAAACTGGTCACCGGAAGAGAAACGCAAGAAGTACATGGATTCCGATGAATGCAAGAAGAAGGCCGAAGTAAGACTTCCACCCATGGTACACTTGTCATAAATGTTTTAGACATTTTCTCATGATTCTCCTATTAACTCTTGGGTATTTGATACCGGATCGCTTGCTCACATTTGCAACTCGATGCGAGGGCTAATAAGAAGTAGAGGAGTCGCAAGAGGTGAAGTTGATTTTAGCGTCGGAAATAAAGCAAGGGTTGCCGCGTTGACCGTCGGCACCATGCAACTTCAGCTTCCTTCAAGATTTATTATGGAATTGAATAATTGTTATTATGTTCCTAGTATGAGTCGAAACATTTTATCCCCTCATGTTTGATGAGAGATGGTTATTCATTTGCAAGTAAAGACAATGGTTGTTTGATCTCTAAAATGGAATGTTTATGGCTTTTGCCCATTGTGAATGGGTTATTTATTTTAAATCTTGATGATGCGCCTATCTTTAACATAAATCTTTGAAAGACTTCGACCTAATGATTTGAATCCCACCTATGTTTGGCATTGTCGTTTGGGTCACATATGAAAAGCGCATGAAGAAGCTCCATGTCGATGGTCTTCTAACTTCGCTTTGATTTTGAATCATACGAGACATGTGAAGCTTGTTTGCTTGGTAAGATGACCAAATCACCTTTCAAAGGTTCTTTTGAGAGGCGTCGGACTTGTTGAAAATCATACATACCGATGTATGTGGACCAATGAGCACGATCGCTAGAGGTGGATTTCATTACTTCATAACTTTCACCGATGATTTTAGTAGATATGACTATGTCTACTTAATGAAGCATAAGTCCGAAACTTTTGAAAAGTTCAAAGAGTTCCGTAATAAGGTTGAAAATCAACGTGCCAAGAAAATCAAGGCTCGCGATCCGATCGTGGTGGCGAGTATTTGAGTCATGAATTTAGCAATCATCGAAGAGTTGCGGAATTGTTCCACGACTAACACCGCCTAACGCCTCAAAGAAACGGGTATCCGAGCGCGAATCGGACCTTGTTGGACATGGTTCGATCGATGATGAGCTAGTCGATTTACCATTATCCTTTGGGGTTACGCTCTAGAAACGGCAGCTTTCACACTTAATAGGTACCGTCTAAATCCGTAGTTAAGACACCATATGAGATATGGACGGGAAGAGTCACGGTTGTCTTTTCTAAAGATTTGGGGATGTGAGGCGTTTGTCAGCGACTCTGATCGGACAAGCTCACACCCAAGTCGGATAAATGCATTTTCGTGGGATATCCAAGGAAACCTTTGGATATTACTTCTACAACCGACTAGAGGGCAAAGTGTTTGTCGTCAAGTGGTATTTTCCTAGAAAAGAGTTTCTCAATAGGGAGACAAGTGGAAGAACGCAGTGCGGCTTGAAGAGGTTCAAGATGAACCAATCGGGAAGACTCGACGAATGATGCCCATATGGCGTAACAAGTTGAGGAACCCATGGCAAAGGAAGCACCACCACCACGAAGGTCGGAAGGCTCGCAATGCGCGAGATATATTATTGTTAGACAATGATGAGCCTCGACCTATGCGGAAGCAATGATGGACCAGACTACGAGAAATGGCATAGTGCCATGAGATCCGAGATAGCATCCATGGGAGACAATCAAGTTTGGAATTTGGTTGACCCACTGATGGTGTTAAAACCATAGAGTGCAAATGGATCTATAAAAGGAAGATTGATATGGATGGCAATGTTCATATCCATAAAGCTCGACTTGTCGCAAAGGTTTTCGCAAGTTCAAGGAGTTGACTACGATGAGACTTTCTCACCAGTAGCGATGCTTAAATCAATACGGATCATTCTAGCTATTCTTGCATATTTCGACTATGAGATATGGCGATGGATGTCAAAACGGCTTTCCTTAATGGAAATTTAACCGAGGACGGTATATGATACAGCCCAAGGGTTTTGTCGATCCAAACAATGCTAGAAAAGTATGCAAACTTCAAAATCCATTTATGGATTGAAGCAAGCATCTCGGAGTTGGAACATTCGTTTTGATGAAGTGGTCAAAGGGTTTGACTTCATCAAAACGAAGAAGAATCTTGTATTTACAAGAAGACAAGTGGGAGCTCACTCGTATTTCTAATCTTATATGTAGATGACATATTACTGATTGGAAATGATATTCCTATGCTCGAGTCCGTTAAGACCTCACCAAAAATAGTTTCTCAATGAAGGACTTAGGGAAGCGGCATATATTTTGGGTATTAAGATCTATAGAGATAGATCAAAAGGCTAATAGGATTAAGCCGAGTACTTACATTGACAAAGTGTTGAAACGGTTCAAACATGGAGGAGGCAAAGAAAGGGTTCTTGCCCATGTCTCATGGCATAAATCTTGGCAAGACTCAGTGTCCTTCGACAACTGGTGAGCGAGATCGCATGAGTAAGATTCCATATGCTTCGCCATTGGATCTATCATGTATGCTATGATGTGCACTCGCCAGATGTTTCCTATGCTCTAAGTGTTACGAGCAGATACAGGTGATCCAGTGAGAGTCATCGACAATGATTAAAAACATCCTCAAGTATTTGAGAAGAACTAAGGATGTGTTCCTAGTCTATGGAGGTGAGGAAGAGCTCGTTGTAAATGGTTACACCGATGCAAGCTTCCAAACCGACAAAGATGATTACAAATCGCAATCGGGTTTTGTGTTCCTTTTGAACGGTGGTGCGGTAAGTTGGAAGAGTTCCAAGCGGAGACCGCACTGACTCTACAACGGAGGTCGGGTACATTGCGCTTCAAGCGGCAAAGGAAGGTGTTTGGATAAGGAAGTTCATAAGCGAACTAGGTGTGGTTCCTAGTGCGTGCGATCCTGCGGATCTTTCTCGTGATAACAGTGGGGCCATTGCGCAAGCCAAGGAGCCGAGGAATCACCAAAAGAACAAACACATATTGTGGCGGTTTCATCTCATTCGAGAGATCCTTAATCGAGGAGATTTAAAGATATGCAAAATACACACGGATTTGAATATTTGAGATCCTTTGACGAAGCCTCTCCACACCTAAGCATGAGGCGCACACAAGAGCTATGGGTATTAGATATCTTCTAGATTGACTCTAGTGCAAGTGGGAGATCATGGAGATATGCCCTAGAGGCAATCATATTGATGATGATATTTCATTGTATCCATGATTTAATAAATGTTCCTTGAATATTGCCTTTGTGTTGATTAACAAGTATGTGACTTGTTTGTGAAACTCTTTACTTGTATGGTTATTCTAAAGTTGTCCCTAGTCGGAGTTCATGTGAGGACACACGTGAATGATGGATTAGCACATGTATCGGTTGATGACCATGTTTCACGAGTCATAGACATGGAGATGTCAAACCAATAATGTGGACACATGTTTAGAACATGGGGTTGGACCGACCCAACATGAGACATAGTAATTATTCTTATGGTTCTCTCTACACAATGTGTACGCCTTGTCCTTAGACACAGAGATTGTCGCATGTACTTGAGATGTGAATCGACCTACTTAGGGGCTATCAAACGCTACTCAGAATCGGGTAGTTATAAAGGTAGTTTTCGGTTTGTCATGAAGCATGTCGCGAGGCATGGTCGACGAGATGGGATTTGCCTCTCTCTACCGAGAGATATCTCTGGCCTCGAGTGATCGGATCCGAAATGCATGGCCATGCTACTTAAGGTTAAGAGTTAACCTAGTAAGGGATTCCGATCACGGATCGAGAAAGAGTGGTCGCCTTGGAGCTCGACCAATATCGTGAGGCAAAGGGATTGGCATGTACATAACGTTGTGATGGTTTGTCCGATATGATCTTTACGTATGTTTAGGAGTTGGCACGTCTTGCTAGAGGCCGCTACCAACTATTGACCAAGTATGTGTACGCGTCATGTCTAAACATATGTGAACCATAGGTCACACACTTAAGGGTGAAGCCTAATTCGGATTGGATCCGAATTAGATCGGGCATTGAGTCCTAATGGGCCTCTATTCGTAGAAGCCCATTATAAGGACGCCTATAAAAGGAGGGCAGGGGCGCTACCGGTTGAGGTTGAGTTTTTCGTGACATCCCCAAACCCCGCCGCCACCCTCCCACGCCCTAGTCGCCGCGCGATCTAGTAGTCCGGCGTCGTCGCTTCTCCCGCACGTGTGGATACCTTTGAAGGCGCCGCATCCGTGGCGCTGGGACGAACCGCAAGAAAGGAGTCAGACGTGGGGCGCCACGACGAGGACGCAGGAAGTAGTACGACTACTCGCCCGACGCATCGCATCAACTTGGTACGACTACACCGCCCGACGCGCATCAACTTCCGCACCGCGTCTAGTGGTAATACCGTGATCTATAACTGCAGTGATCTTGGTTTACGGGTAGAATTTTTTAATTTGCGCTAGTGTAGCCTACCCGTTTCCCTACAGTAGGTGCCCTGAAAGTTGGCCAATAGAAGGTCACAGAGATGTTGCCACGAATAGATCGACTCGAGTGGTTGGTTTAGCAACCATGATCGAGCGGACCCTTCGAGCATAGTTGGAAGATAATTCGCCATAATGCGTTCTCCTCCTCCTGTTGCTCGAACAGAAGTTGTGTAAATTTGGAGAAATTCGATGTGATTTTGCAACCCATCAAACTTCTCCGTGTTCACTAGTCAAAATCAAGGCGGATAGTTAACTGCTCGGAGGTCGAGTGAAAACACCCGACATCCGGTAATGACTTCCTGACGCCTTCTCCGCAGGAAAGAATGGTTGACGTCACCAGGTGATCGTACCCGACGATACCTGGTTATAGGTGGACTTGACCTATAATAGGCCTCAGCCTTACGAGGAAAATACTCCTCGTATTCCATCTGCTGCTGCAGATTTTTGGTTCGGAGTGGTGAGCGATCACCTCTCCTGGGAGCTTGTAGATCGTCAGTCATTCAAGTAACCTTTCTCCAACTGAAGGTGAGGTTAGAGGAATGATGTGACCTGTAGTCACGCTGATCTCCATATAGTGAGTCGTTCGAATGACTGGTAGCTGACGGAGCCGTACTGCTACGCCTTCCGGAGTGGTGTCGACGAGGATGCTCGAGTCTGGACATTGTGCTTCGAAGCCTTCGTGCGATTTCTTCGGCTAAGAGGTCGTACCCTGGTGCTCGAGAAAGCTCTCGAGTTGGGTTCTCGAGCAGGTCGTTGATCTGTTGAAGTTCTCGAGCTTCTTCCAACTGATACTGAATGCGCCCAGGCAGAGTTCTCTGGGTTGTAATTCTTTTCTATCGGGTCGTCTCAGGATCACCCACATCTGACCCTTGAGTTTGCTTCAATGGAGTGCGATTACATCGAGGACTTCCCTCACGCTCATCAGAGTGTTGACCATGTACATCACCAGAGGTGTTCTTACCATTACCACGAGAGGGCACAGTGTGTGATCGTCGAGGAGCATCCTCAGGTCTGTCTATTGGAGAGAGATCATTATATGAGGAAAGGATGAAGACCACCTGTTGATGATCTCCACCTACACTCGAGGCCTCCTCGCTCGAGGAGTAATCGAGAGACACCATCTGGCAACTTAGAGTAAACCCCTCCAGGAAGGGGAATTTCGAGTCATAACCTTCTTCGTTCACAGGTGTGCCCTACGAAGGGATGGTCGAACTCGCGGGAAAAGCATGCTTGATCCCCTCCTCTGTGGGATTAACTGGAGAGAGAGAGAGGACAACCAGGTGCTGATGAAGCTCCAGAATGATGGCTTCCAGAACTTGCCTCGCCAAGTCAGACCGCCTTAGGTGGGCTAGAACATTCAGAGGGAGAACTCTTGTCATGTTGTGAGCCTGCCTTGACGCGGTCCTTGTTATGGTCGGATTGACCCTTGCCCTCTGAGGAATCTGATCCCTCAGCTGGACATACTATTGTGGGGGGATAAGGATCCCTCCTCAACTCCATTGGTGGCATGGTCTCCGGGATCTGATGAAAGATTTCTAGAGGTAGTATCACCATCGGATGAATTACTAGGCTCGTAATCAAAACCGGCATCCATGTCGATATCTGCGTAATCGGCCAAGTCGAACCGGTTCTCCTCGTTCCACTCTCCTGCCATGGAAGCATTAAGAGAAAAAGAGAATCTGTTGACAAGAAATTACAAGAACATCCCCATAGTTGGCGCCAACTGTCAGTGTTTTAGAACCGATATTATATAAAGATTGTTTGATTCAGGGGGTCTCCATAATTGAACACACAGAAAGAATGACACAGGGATTTTTATACAGGTTCAGGCCTTCTCTGGAGAGACTAACAACCCTACTCCTATGTGTATTATATTGTGTATGCTGGTTACAATCAAGGTAAAGTCTAATACTTGTGCTCCTGATTGCCTCTCTGCCCCTATTATTTTTTACTGAGCCCTTTAAATAGCACACGGAGAGGTAGTAATTCCTCTAGGTCAGAAGGTGCCTCATTCGTTCATGTAATGGACGTAATAATGGTAGTAATCACCGGAGTAGTAACCCCTCCACGTCGCCTAGTAGTTATTTGTCAGAGATAATGGGACGTTACGTGCAGTTACTCCAGAGAATAATAGTGCATATTAACTGCTTAGATCCCATAATCAATAGAGCCTACAGACAAGTGGGCCCAATTGATTACGAGGTGGTCGTAGTTGAGCTGGTCGTAGAAGAACTTACGACCAAGGGATAGCCGTTGAAGGACTTACGACTGGGTACTAGTCGTAGAAGATCTTACGACCAGATAGTGATCATAGAAGAACTTACGATCATGAGGTAGTCGTAGAAGGACTTATGACTATGGGGGTAGTCATAGAAGAACTTACGACCACCTGGTTGGCTTCTCCCTTATAAGGGGTACACTCAAGAATCGTATGGCGTCATATTTACCCATAATAAGAATTACAGATAAATGATAAAATAAGAATTATTAGATCCTCATCAGTTCTCCACAAGAATTTCGTCGCCCAGCCGCCTGGGAGCTCCACGGGCCGTGAGGACAATGCTAGGAGCTTCAAGGTGCGGAAGCCTATAATAAAGAAAAAGGGAAGGAAGGGCAAGGCTACAGCCTGGAAATGAAGCCAAATGCTCCACAGAAAAAGAAGGCTAGCAAGCCAAAGCGGAATGATAAGCCCTATGGTCAACAAAACCAAACCTGCTACAAGTGTGGCAAGTGGGGGCACTGATCATAGATTTGTGAAGAACCGCAGCACGTCGTTGATGTTTTTCAGGCCAAAAAAGAAGAAGGGTGGCAAAGGGTAGCCGGAAACCCACTTTGCCTTTGCTGAGCAAGAGGACTCGCAGCTGCTGCCTGCATCGATGGAGGTGGATTCCACTCTTGCAGTCGCACCCTCCCTTGATATTGCAGCAGCCACCGCCATAATTTCCTAGGAAGAGCATGTCACCATTGAGAACATAGCAGCTAAAGTCTCTAACTTCTTGGTGGACTCAGTCTAGTGCATAGAATGCACTTAGACTTTAAATGTCATTTATTTTGTGTGCGGATGGAACAAGTTATACTTTTGCATGGATGATGGTTGTACGCTCGTGTAGAGCCTTAAACAATTTATTTCTCGTGATGGTTTGATGATATTATTTAATTCATTCATTTATTCAGTTAAGAAAAAAGTCTGGTTTACTCCCTCGAACTATCAGGAAAGTCTGGTTTACCCCATAAACTACAAAACCGGTTATTTAACCCCCTGAATTTGCGAAATTCAGTCAATTAACACCCCGTAGCGATTTAGAGCGGTGGTTTTGCTGACGTGGCCAAATTCGGCCAACTTAGCATATGACATGGCACACCCAGCCTATTTTTCCTCCTCCCCCCTCTCTGACTCGTGGGCCCCGCCTTTGCTTCTTCCTCCCGTGGGTGTGTCTGAGTCTTGCCATTGGCAGCGCAACCTCACGTTCCTCGCCATGCCGTTGCCGCTCCCGCCGTCCTCCGCGCCGTCGTCCACGTCCTCAACGCCGGAGTTCAAGTGCTTCATCAGCTGCTGCCTCCAGAAGAACCGACAAGGTAGCCAGCGGCGATGCATCTGCTACAACACTGGTTCGTCGCCTAGCCGCAGCAGCAGCCGTAGCTACTGGTCTGGGTCTCGGTCTTGGCCCACTAGCGTGCGCTCCTGGCCTCGGCCTCGGGCCCCTCGTGGCCGCCGCGCTATGCTGTGACCACCGGTGCCACACGCTCACTGATGGGGCCATCCTCCACGCCGCAGCTCCACCACTCCCCTGCGATCCACCTCCCGGGCGCGGCGAAGGAGAGAGCCGAGGGAGGAGCCAGCGGAGAAATAGAGAGAGAGATGGAGAACTAGAGGAGCCAGCCGAGGGGGATTGGGGATAGAAAGAAGGAAGGAGGAGCGGTGGAGAAATAGATAGAGAGATGGTGCGTTCACACTGGTCACGGGAGGAAGAAGCAAAGGCAGGGCCCACGAGTCAGAGAGAGGGGGAGGAGGAGAAAACAGGCTGGGTGCGCCACGTCATATGCTAAGTTGGTCGAATTTGGCCATGTCAGCAAAACCACCGCTCTAAACCGCTACGGGGTGTTAATTGACCGGATTTCGCAAATTCAGGGGGTTAAATAACCGGTTTTGTAGTTCAGGGGGTAAACCAGACTTTTCTGATAGTTCGAGGGAGTAAACCGGACTTTTTCCTTCAGTTAATAATAGCATGATATGTTCTGATATTTGAAGTATTTTATTTATGTATTGATTGCTTCCTACTATATATTAATAAAGTACTTTATATTAGAGCGTGTATGGCGTCCTTGGAGGAAGTATGCTCATCTCGAGAGAGACAAAATTCTTTCAGTCGATCAGCAAGAATGCTGGTAGTCTTACGACAATCGGGGCAACGATGCTTGTATAATAGGCTCAGAAGGGTCACAATTTGACGAGGATCTAATAATCCTCATTTTATTATTTCCATAATAATGTATTATGACATCACATGGTATACCCCTTAATATTATAAGGGAAGAGTAAGATAGGTGGTCGTAAGATCTTCTACGACCACCCCTTGGTCGTAAGTGGTTCTACGATATGGTGTAATCGTAAGCCCTGCTACGATTACGTCTGGTCGTAAGTCTTCCTACGACCAGTACCCAGTCGTAAGCCTTTCTACGACATCCCCCTTGGTCGTAAGTTCTTCTATGACCAACTCTGCCACGACTTCCTCACGATTAACTGGGTCCACTCGTCAGAAGGCCCATTTAATAGTGGGAATCTAAGCAGTCAAAATACGTAGTTATGCCTGATATAACTACAGATAATGCCCCACTATCTCTGACTGATAACCGTTTGACAGCATGGGGAGGTTACTACTCCAGTACTTACTCTCATTATTGTGCAATAATGAGCGACTAATGAGCTTGGAACGACAATAGCTACCATTGCGTAGTATAAATTGGTGTCTTTTAGAGATAGAGGGGGAGGCCCTTTTTGGAAGACAATGAGTAAGACCCTCAGCTGATTGTAATCCAGATACCCAATACAAGATACACAGGAGTAGGGTTATTATTCTCATTGGAGAAGACCCGAACCTGTATAAAAATCTCCGTCTCTCTCTCGTCTGCGTGATCAATTGTGGAGACCCCCCGAATCAAACAATCTTTACATAAGATCGGTTCTAAAACACCGACAGTTGGCGCCAACCGTGGGGAGCTTCTGGTAATTCCTTGTCAACAGTTCTTTCTTTTCTCTTTGATGCTACCATGGCAGGAGAATGGAACGAGGAGAATTGGTTCGACTTGGCCGACTACGCAGACATCGACATGGATGCCGGCTTCGACTACGAGCTGAGTATCGAATCTTCTGACGGTGTTGCCGCCTCTGGAGATCTTTTATCAGATCTCGGAGACTGCATCACTACCGGAGTCGAGGAGGGATCCTTATCCCCCACGACAGTACGCCTCGTCGACGAACCAACTTCCTCGGAGGGCAAGGGTCACCACGACCAACAGCAGGAATGCATTGGGGGCAAATTCGCAACGCAACGAGAGTTTTTCCTCCAAGCGTTCGAGTTCCCCTGAGGCAGTACGACTTGGCAAGACAGGTTCTGCAAGCCATCATTCCGGAGCTCCATCGACACCTGATGGTCCTCTCTCTCCGAGTATTTCCGCAGGGAAGAGGATCGAACACGCTGTTCATCCAAGTCCAACCGTCCCGACGCATGGCCCACCTGCAGACGGAGACGGTTATAACCCGGAGTTCCCCTACATGGAGGTCATCCACGGGAGGTCTTCGTCATTCCCTCTGATAAGGATCGTTCTCCCAGAAGAAGGATTGACGATGCTTTCCGACGAGCATACTCTACACCACCTCGTCGCAATGGCAAGGACACCACAGCTGGCGAACGAGACGAACACTTTAATGAACGTGCGGGACATCCTCAACGTTCTCGCACTCCATCGAAGCAAGCTCAGAGGTCTGAGATAGACCATTCTAAGACAACCCGATGGAAGAGAATAGTGGCTCAGAAGAATCTTCCTGAGCGCGCTTATCTCCAGTCGGAGGAAGCTCAAGAACTCCAGCACATCAACGATTTGCTGGAAAACCCGACCCAAGAACTCGCTCGAGCACCAGGTTATGATCTCTTTGCAGAAGAGATCACACAAAGGCTTCGCGGCATGATGGCTAAACTCGAGCGTCTTCGTCGATCACAACCAGGAGGTCGTAGTAGTACGACTCCTTCTTCTGCAAGCCGTTCAGATAACTCGTCGCATAGAAGGCAACACGACTTTCACTCACGTCATTCTCCCGACCCAAGGAGAACGTCACAAGCCCACAGGAGAGGTGATCTTTCACCACTTCGGCGACAAGACACACGGTGGCAAGTGGGGTACGAGGAGTATTTTGCTCGTAAAACTGAGACCTATCGTAGGTCCAGCCCTCCTGTGGCTGGGTATCAACGAGTTCGATCACCCGGCGACATTAACCCTTCTTTTCTGCAAAGAAGGAGGCAAGAGGTTATTTCGGGGTGTCGGCCATTCTCACCCGACCTTCGAGCGGTTCTCTGGCCACCTCGGTTCCGGCCAGCGAATATGGAGAAATTCGATGGAACTCAAAATCCCATCGAGTTCCTCCAAATTTACACTACAGCTATCCGAGCTGCAGGAGGAGGAGAGCATGTCACGGCGAATTACCTTCCGACTGTGCTCGAAGGATCGGCACGATCATGGCTTTTAAACCAGCCATTCGAATCAATCTACTCGTGGCAACACCTCTGCGATCTTTTGCTGGCAAATTTCCAGGGCACTTATAACCGCCCAGGAAAGGAGGATGACTTGCACCGGATAAGACAGAACAACCATGAAACGCTACGCCAATTCATCAGGCGCTTCAGTCAGGTTCGAAATTCTATTCCGGAAGTTTCTGACTCATCCGTGATCAGGGCTTTCAAGCGAGGAGTCCGGCGTATGGATTACGAAGACATTGCTTTACATCCACCTGCCACCGTCGCCAAACTTTTTGAGATGGCCGATAGATATGCGACTGCTGCTGCAGCAGTCGAGTGGAATAATACTATCGATCGCAAAGACGACATCCCTCAAGAAGCAGGTGAAAGTGGTAAGAAAAAGGATAAAAAGACTAACAAATCTAAGAACAAGGCAAAAAGACACAAATCTCCAGCAACCGGTTCTAAGAAAGTCTTGGCCGTAAGTGAAGGAGCCACGCAACGCCAAGCAAAATCCCGATCGAGGCCAAGGTAAGCGCCAAGATCGGAGAAATGACAAACCCAGGTGGTGTCCTTTTCATAAAAAAGAAGGACATGATCTTCTTAACTGCCGAGTTTTCCTACGGAAACTCGAAGACTATTACTCTGGCAAGGGGCCACTTCCTACTCTTGAACAGGTAGGCCAAACAAGTGAACAGAAGGAGTTGAATGATGAAGAGATGTCGTTCCAGGATCCGCAACACACCATCGATCACATCTATGGGGGATCTTCGGCATATGAATCGCGGAGGTAGCTGAAGGCTGTCGAGCGTGAGGTAAACACAATCGACTCCCCTCTTGTCAATAAATTACCGAAGTGGTCGGAAGTCACCATTACTTTCGAGAAGGGTGATTGTCCAATCCCTTCGACTAGACCAGGTCGATTCCCGATAGTGGTCGAACCCACCATCAACAATTATCGCGTCAATCGAGTTTTGGTTGGTGGTGGAAGCTCGTTAAACATACTGTTTACGAGTACCCTGGACGAGATGCAGGTACCTAGGACAAAGGTAAGACTGGTACGATATTCATTTCATGGAATCGTACCGGGGTCTTCGGCCAAACCCATTGGTCAAGTCTCTCTTCCTTTAACGTTTGGATCACCAAGCAATTTCAGGACACAGAAGGTCTCCTTTGATGTGGTCGATTTCGATACGGCGTATAACGCCATACTCGGACGACCTATTTTGGCAAAATTCTTAATAGCTACTCATTATGGGTACCAATATCTTAAGATGCCAGGTCCCAAAGGAGTGATCACGATATACTGTGACAAGAAGATGGCGCACTCTTGCGACCGTCGTTCCCTCGAGATGGTTGGACAACTACCAACTCGAGGCGAATCGACCTTCCGACTAGTAAGTCGGCTTCTAAAGTTGCACCTAAGCCGAACGACCGTGTCAAGGAGGTTCCTTTGGACGCAGAGGAGCCCTCGAAGACTGTTCGCATTGGGGATTCTTCCGACCCCGAATAGGAAGACGCCCTCATCACTTTCCTCCAGGCAAACGCTGATGTCTTCGTGTGGCAAGCATCTGACATGCCCGGAGTCCCCAGGGAAGTGATCGAGCATAGGCTAGCTCTACGGCCTGATAAATCACCCATAAAACAAAAATTACGGAGATTTGCCCCTGATCGACGAGATGCAATTAGATCAGAATTGGACAAGTCGCTTAAAGCAGGCTTCATAAGAGAAGTCGATCACCCCGAGTGGTTGGCCAACCCTGTAATGGTTAGAAAGTCGAACGGCACATGGCGTATGTGCGTGGACTTTACAGACCTTAATAAAGATTGTCCAAAAGATGATTTCCCTTTACCCCGTATCGATTAGTTGGTTGACTCTACTGCAAGGTGTGAAATGTTGAGTTTTCTAGATGCATACTTTGGTTACCACCAGATTAGTATGTGTTGAGAAGATGAGGAGAAGACCGCGTTTATTACACCGTTTGGGATATTTTGCTATGTTAAAATGTCATTCGGCTTAAAAAATACTGGAGCTTCTTTTCAACGTTTGATGGAAACGACTTTTGCTCCTCAACTAGGCCGAAATCTAGAAGCCTATGTTGATGATCTAGTTGTAAAAAGCAGCAAACGATTCAATCATATCACAGACTTACAGGAGACTTTTGATAACCTCAGAAAGCACCACTTGAAACTTAATCCTGAGAAGTGTGTGTTTGGGGTCTCTTCAGGGAAATTATTTGGATTCCTGGTCTCTGCATGAGGAATAGAAGCAAATCTCGAAAAGATAAAAGCCATCACTCAGATGCGCTCCCCAACCACGAAGAAAGAAGTCCAAAAACTCACAGGATGCATGACGGCGTTAAGTCGTTTCATAGCACGTCTGGGAGAAAAAGGGCTCCCTTTCTTCAAACTTCTAAGGAAACACAAAGGCTTCAAGTGGACGGAAGAGGCTAACTTAGCCTTTGAGGAAGTCAAGAGGTATCTTACGAGTGCTCCTGTCCTAGTTTCACCGAAACCAAGAGAGACGCTCTTAATTTACCTAGCTGCCACGCCACAGGCAGTGAGCGTAGTACTGGTCGTAGAACGTGAAAACATTCAACAGCCAGTCTACTACGTCAGTGAGGTTTTACACGGATCTAAGGAGCGTTACCCTCAGGTTCAAAAACTTCTATATGCCCTCCTCATGTCTTCGAGGAAACTGCGGCATTATTTTCAGGCGCACAAACTAGCTGTGCCGTCTGAGTTTCCCTTTGGGAGCGATCCTCCAGAATAGGGAAACAGCGGGACACATGGCAAAATGGTCAGTCGAACTTGGGGCGTTCGACATCCATTTCGTGTCCCGAACGGCCATTAAATCCCAGATCTTGGCAGACTTTGTCGCTGAATGGATAAATCCTGAATCTTTTCAGGATCCCTAGTACGATTCCCACAATCAGTGGACGATGTACTTTGACGGGTCGCTTACGATAAGTGGCTCGGGGGCTGGGGTGGTCCTGGAATCTCCTACCGGAGAAACCTTAAAGTATGCCATACAATTAAACTTTCAGGCCACTAACAGCGTGGCGATACGAAGGTTTGCTAGTCGGTATCACGAGCCGCGGCGCCTCGATTCGACGACTACTCGTAAGAGGAGACTCTCAACTAATCGTGAATCAAGTCAGAAAAGAGTACCAGTGCTCCAATTCGACCATGTCCCGGTACTTATCGGAAGTTCAAAAGTTAGAAAAGCACTTTTTGGGTTTTGAGGTGCAATTTATCCCTCGAAAGGATAATTTCCTCGCAGACCAATTGGCTCGTCTAGCTTCTTCTCGATCCTCAGTACCGAAAGGGGTGTTTCTGGAACAGCTTCAAAAGTCATCTATAGTCGAAGAACTAGAGACGCCTCCTATAGAAACAGCCTCTTTGGAGTACGAAGATACATGGATGATACCATCTACACGTACCTTCAGACGGGTTCTGTACCCGATGACGATCTAGAAGCAGATCGACTATCCCGAAAGGCCAAAATGTATGCTTTGATTGAAGGTGTCCTTTATAAAAGAGGAACACAAGGGGTGCTCATGCGATGTATTCCGCAGTACGAAGGGTTAAAACTCCTTCACGACATACACGGAGGGATCTGTGGAACTAATGCTTCCTCTGAGCACTGGTCTGTAAAGCTTTTACAAAGTTTTTATTGACCAACAGCCTCCATGATGCCGAGAGTGGTTAAGAAGTGTGTACAGCGCGCCATAGCGAGCAAATATACCAACCGGCTCGGGCATTGCAAACAATTCCTCTGTCTTGGCCTTTGCGACACTGGGTCTTGATATCCTAGGACCGTTACCCGAGCTCGGGAGGTTTGAGTTCCTTTTGTGGCTATCGATCGTTCACAAAATGGATAGAAGCCGAGCTTGTGGATCGATAACAACGAAGCGACAAAACGGTTCATGATGAGATGCGTGATCACTCGGTTTGGAGTACCAAGTTGAATTATCACATATAATGGCAAACAGTTTACAAGCGCAAAATTTCAGGAATTTTGCGACGAGTTGGGAACTCGTTTGTGTTACGCTTCTGTCGCCCACCCCCAAAGCAACGGGGCAGTCGAGAGAGCGAATGGCCAGATAATGAAGGAAATCAAAACCTGAGTCTTCGATCAGCTTGTCAAGCGCTCGGGGGCTTGGGTACAAGAATTACCTTCAGTATTATGGGCGATTCGCACGACACCTAGCCGAGCTACAGGAGAAACGCCTTTCTTTCTAGTCTTCGGTGCCGAAGCCATGCTTCCACCAGAACTAAAGATCAGGTCAGCACGGGTCGACAAGTTCAATGACTCCATTCAAAAACAATTCTGAGCGGATGACATCAACCTGCTCGAGGAAAAGAGAAACCAGGCTTTAATCCGTTCCGTAGTCTACCAACAGACCCTGCGCAGATACTACGATCGTAAGGTCCAACCTCGCAGCCTTGCTGTAGGTGACCTGGTATTGAGGCTTATCCAATCCCAGTCTAATCGGAACAAACTTTTCCCTAAATGGGAAGGTCCTTACACTGTGGTCGAAGTAACGCGTCCAGGATCGGTACGACTTGCAATGGAAGACGGTCGTGTTCTCTCAAATTCTTAGAACATTGACCAGTTACGCAAGTTCTATGTGTAACAAGCATCTACGACAATAAAGTATCAGGTTCTCCCTACCTTTTTTGTCTCTTTTTTGGATTTTGCTTTAATTTGCAACCATTTTTATAAACTCATTCCTTTTGTACACTGGTCGGAAAAAAGACAACATATCTAGTCTAAGTCTCTCTTCTCTGCATGTGGTCCTGCCCACTGGAAGGAGCTTCCTAATGTCGCCTTGTTCTTTGCTATAACAACCAGTACAAAGGTCATCGAACTCAAAAACATGGTCGAAAGTTGTTAAGCAAATTCATGTCACTTCAGCTTATTTTGAAAATAATCTAAGAAGAGTGCACCTGTTGCGATGCGTTCGACTACTTTTCAATTATCTTGATTGGTTTTTACTGGCCGAAGGAAGAAACACACCTAGTCGAAGCCTCTCCTTTCTGCACATGGTCCCGCCCACTAGAAGGAACTTCCTAGCGTCATTCTGTTTCCTACTTTTCTGCCGGATAACTCGTCAGAAAAAGAAACATCGACGAATCCTTACGGTCCTCTAGATGTTTGTTTCGCTCAAGTTGTCGTCATTGATTTGATTAATCCGGTCAGAGATGGTAACATCACCTAGTCGAATAATTTTCTCTCTGCACGTGGTCTTGCCCACTAGAGGGAACTTCCTAGCGTCGATCTGTTTCTACTCTCTTGACTAGTGCAAGATGATCGATACTCGAAAACTAAAAGTCGAACAAACCTCTCTGTTTTCAGAAACCCTTTCTTTACTACTTTCTTAGTTTATTTCTTAAACTAAGTAAGTAGTCGGGGGCTAAGATAAAGTTATAAACATGACTTCATTTCTTAGTCTTAATTTTTCTGAGTTATCATCTTACGAGTTGCTAACTACTCTATGAGATGTTCACAAGGAAAAGGAAAGAGAAAGGAGGAATCACTCATATCTGGTTTGATTATTTCTTCCTCTTTCATTATCTTACGAGTTACTAATTACTCTACGAGATAACTTGCAGGAAAAAGAAAGGATCATATATATGTGCATCGCCATAAAATAAAAAAAGACTTGTCTTTACAAAAAAAGTGTTACAAGACTACTCTGATCAAGGAGATTCTATTTGCATCTCCTCTTCGATTAGCTTTTCTGCTTCGGATTCGGTGCAGTCGAAGTCGGCTTCAACAGAATGAGGATTAAAGTTAGGATCGCGAGTCTTGAGTTTTGCTAAAACAAAGCTCACAGCCCCTTTAACCGCTTCCCTTATTGAATCATTCTGGTTGGTCTTCAGAGTAGACACCAACTCTTGTAAAGTACTGACTTGTTCCCCAATAGCACTCGTATAAGCAGACATCGTGTCGTCGCAAGGAGCAACCCTCCCGGCACGAAGTCCATCGAGTACATTGTTCAGAAGTGAGATATTATCTTGAAGATTAATCTTCATTGATTTCATCTCCTCCTGAGAACGAGTCGAAGCCTCGTGGAGTTATTTTATTTCAATCAATCGATCTGAAAAGAGTAAGGATTCGTCAAATGAAACGATTCTATGGGAAGATAAAACAAATCGATAGCAGGTAAAGGATCTACTTACCAGCTAATTGAGAACCCAAGTTCTCAATTTCCTGATCTTTCTTCTTCGCGATGCGGGAGATTTCACGGACTACTGAGGACTTCTCCCTGACCTCGATCTGGAGAGCCCCCACCTCGGCCTGAAGGGCCTTATTTTCGACTTCTTTTTCTGCAAAAGAATGAGAGGTTAAGAAAAAAGGGGGAGATGGAAACCAAGAGCAAAAGCAGTCGTAACAGTACGTACTTTTTATCTTTTCCTGCAACCGTTGAGTTGCAGAGTTGGCTTCCTGAAGCTTCTTCACGAGGTCAGTGGCTTTATCTCTTAGCTTTTTCGATTCGGCTTTCTCAAAGTCGAGCAGATAAACAAGGTCTTTCGTCACTCTTAAACCTGAAAGGGTAAAGGGAAGACATGAACACACTTAAAACAGGCGGTCGTAAGTACTTCTATGATCGATGAGTGGACGTAAGCTATTCTACGACTACTCCCTAGTCGTAAGTTTTTCTATGACTAGTACCAAGTTGTAAGTTTTTCTACAACAACCTTCTACGAGTACTGAACAAGTAATCAGAACGATTACGAGAGTCGGTTACTCACCACCTCTCTGCTTGCTCGCAGAGTAATGCTTTCTCTTGTCGAAGCTTGACAAGTTGCCGATGGTATTCGCAAATCGTAGCGATTTGCTCCACGGCTCTCTACAAGGGAGAAAAACGATAAGAGAAAGAAGTAAAAACTGCAAATAAGTATCGATGAATACTTACGTTCATATTTGACCAAGCAAACATGGATATTATTCGTGATGGATCCTTCAGCCCATCCATCTCCTCGACTCGTTTCCACCAAACCCCCTCAAGTCGTTCGTTGTCAAAAACATCCCCACAATTGGGAATGCTGCTAGGGTGTGGAACTCGGTCGCGAGATCGGTAGGCCGAAGATCCTACGATAGAGTCAGGGCCAAAGAAATCAGAGCAAAAGTTGAAGTACTCTTCTTCCTCTGTCTCGGTGACGGGGACACCACCTGGAGGGCCGGAAGGAACGTCCTCGGCAACCTCCATACCGGCACGGCGGTCAGCACTCTCGCTGCCACCGACCTCCGGTATCTCCCTTGAGGCCTCTGCCGCCTCCTCTCTAGTCTCTCGACGACCTCGGTTGTCGTAGCAACTCGACATCCTCGTGCCGTCGAGCGACCTCGGCAGCCGCAGCCTTCTTCCGCCACAGAATAGTAGCGGTTCTTCGGATACTACCGCGGTCACACCTCGCCGGTGAAAGAGTGACGGGCTCCTCCACCGAGCATCCTCGAAATTTGAAGACGTCGGGCTAAGATCACAATACGTAAGTAAGTCAACTCGTAAAGACAAGCGAGAAGTGCGCTTATTACACTTATATTTTTTACATACCTCTGGGCGTTGGACCTAACTCGAAACTTAGGAGCCACTTTCCCGACGGAAGATTTCTTCGATTTCTTCTCAACCATTTCTGGTCAAGAAGCACTCGGGACAACAGGAGTCGCCTCCTCCCGACTTCCTGGGTGATCGAGATCAGTCTCGACCACCCGAAGAGCACTGCTTCCCTCGGCCTCAGATCCCACTGGAGCAGCAGTTTCCTTCACAAAAGACATAAAGTTCTTCCAGTTCTCCTTTTCTAGCTGTCTTATGAGGCCACGAGAAGCTGAAACTGCGAATGACTTGTTGTCGTAGTAGAAGGGTACCTTAACCTTGGGGACCTTGTGCTTAAGAGCAAAGGCCTCCGCTTCTGCTTTCTTCTTCGCCGTAGCCAGGTCTGCGACAAATTTAGCAAAAGGAGCGGGAGGAGCCGAACTTGAACCACCCTTATCACCGACTTTTACCAGTCGACACCTCTTGGATGGAGGGGACTTGGCTGACTCCGCCTGCGTAGTCGCCCCGATAACCACCAGGTCGACTTCTTCGTCGTCTTGGCGGTTTTCCATGCCAACTTTCTGTTGAAATAGAAAGAAAGTGGTCGTAAGATCTTCTACAATCACCATCTGGTCGTTAGTACGACCAGTTCAAAGGTCGTAAGCCTTTCTATGACATTATCTAATCGTAAGTTCTCCTACGATTACTTTCGGTCATAAGTGTTTCTACGATCGGTATCCAGTCGTAAGTTCTTCTACGACAAACCCGTTGGTCGTACATCGTTTTACGACAACAAAACGCCTAAAGACAAAATCATTTGATTACCTTTAGGCGCTCTTCTTTCTCCTCTATGGTCAAAACCGCGAGGATTTGAAGAGCGCTAATGTTGGCCGGATGCTTCTCGCGGATGAGCCTGACACGCGCGTCAACCTCCGCCTGCGGAAGATCTGTACCCATAAATAGTACGATTGAAAGAATAAATCAAGGACAAAACCAAAAGAGTAAGTCTTGCTACTCACCATCTTTATAATCCCTGGTTGGGTCGTCCTTTCCCGAGTACCTCCACATGGGAGGAACTGGTGCCTTCAAAGGACTAATCCGGCGCATGATGAAGTCTTTCACCACGTGCCAACCGGTAAGCCCCTCCGACTTCAAGTCTTTAACAGCTTGAATGAAGGGGGCAATCCGGTCGAGATTACTGGGAGTTGAGTCCCAGGAAGAGGACCGCTCGGCGGCCTTTCCGGCAAAGGAGAGACTGTCTTCCTTGGTTACCTCCCAGTAGAACCACCTCTTCTTCCACCCCGGCCATGACGACCGGGTAAACATCTGAATGTACTCCTTCGACTTGCCGTCGTGGAGCTTCAGACCACAGCTACCGGCGATTCCGGCTTGACGAGCCATTCCGTAATAATATTGGAAAAGCTCGAGGTCTACCGGAATCCCCAGGTAGGCCTCACACAGGTACACGAACACGCTCAGCATCGTGATGGAATTAGGACCAAGGTTCACTAATTCCACCCTAAAGTGCTCGAGCACGAGTGTGATGTGAGACACCGGTTTATTAAGCTTGTAATACTTAACCTTCCACTGGTTCTAGTATCACAAACAGAATAACCCGTGCCTTGATGAACATGTGCTTCCCAGAGAATGCAGCACACGTACATCATACCAAAGCATGCATCAATTCCATACACAGATTATAACAAGTCTACCAAAAGACATACATAATATAAGCTATTACAGAACAGCCGACCGGCCAAATGACATAAGTATCAAATAACAATGAAGCAAAGTTGCCATAAGATGGCTTAAACCAAAAGACGACCAGGTTAGCCACATAACACCACAGGGCAACCGACCAGGGCCCAAGCTAATCGCCCCACACATGCCACAAACAACTCACAAAAGTGAGGCCCTTCGGGCTCACCTTCTTCCTCTGCACACAACAAGCAATGCAGGTGAGTACAATAATGTACTCGCAAGACTTACGAGTAACAAGCCTATACATAGCTACATGAAAACTGTATCAAAGGATGTTGGTTATATGGTTATTTGGACGCATAAAGCAAGTTTCATTTGCAATAATGTAATAGATTGAGAGCAATTTAACAAATCAGTTTTAAGCATTGAAATAACAACGAGTAACAATATTTAAAAGTAACCACCTAGAAGTGACTAACCCAATAGTCACCACACATAGCATAAATCCCAGATTCATACCACCCATCAAGTTTTAATTAAAAGGTTGTAGTCTAACTCTTGAAAAGCTTATCCAAGCGTGTCCATAACCTAGGACGAGGCTATTCGAATAGTTCGTAACCCTGTAGGGGTGTACCAATGTACCCACACTTCAGACCGCCTTTTTGCCAAGCTATTAAGCACACTTCCTTTGGTATGCCTTGCGGCTAAGTCCTCTGAACCCTTTCCAATGAGATATGCTAATCAAGAGGCGCACGTATGGGGGTTAACCCTTAGTGATCTGCCGACGAAATATGGATCACAAGGACCCATACGTGGAGCAGGACACACCGGCCTCGGCGGGTGCTCCTCTCCCCACAAACATGTCCATGTTGCATATAATTAAATATGCAACCCACCACGCGACTCATTAATTAACACACCCCAAAGTACTCAGCTAAGAGAGGTCACATATCCCTATAGTGTGGTTAGCACGCACAGAATGCTCGGATAACAGGTACTCACAAGTAGTTCGGTCCTTAATTGACCCGGGCACCATTCCAATCACACCCAAAAGATCACACCATCTTACCATTGTGCCCAAGTCTAAATTGTTTTCATTTTCAGTTTTAGTTTTGCAATTTAGACATAGCACAAGGCTGAAATATACAGATTATAACAGTTTGTGTGATTAAGGATATCGACAAGTCGATAACCGCCCATTCCTACCGATAGCTAGGCATGGCTAAGCATAATGACACGTAAACTACTAAGTGACAAGGGTTCATCCAGCGAACCCAAAATCACAGCAAGTAATCCTAGGCTCAGTAGTAGAGGAATAAACATTTCCTACTGATAATGCAGCTACTGGGCCAACTATCGACAATAGTTTAAAACAACATAGCAATGCATACATAGAATTTGCAAACAACATATTAGAATTTGAAATTAGTAGGAACAATATGATCAAATGATGCTACATCTGCTTGCCTTGCTGGAGTGCAGGATCTGATGGCTGTGGCTCAGATTCAATGACAATAATATCCTCGGAACCTAACGCGAAAAGGCGATAACCAAATAAGAACAAAGAACTCCAAATAAAACTCAACAGCAAAACTTATCCAAATAGCATGAAATTTACACATCAGCTAGAGGATGATTTTAGACAAATTTAGAAACAAGAAACAGGTCATTTGGACTTAACATGAAAAAGTTATGGCTAAAATAATTTCTATCAGCCTGAAAAATCAATATTAATTTCTATCTGTTACTGTTCATGGCATAAATTTTCAGAATGATCTAAAGTCTGAAATTTTTATGGTAGGTAGAATAAGACATTCTAAGAATAAAAAAATTGAGTTTGCACAATTTGGAGTTAAAATGAATTAGTTATGATTTTCTCAAGTTGTAAAACTAACATCTACCACTTCACAGGAACATAAATAAGAACAAGCCCTATTCCACATTACAGAATGCTAATAAAGGAATTTTACACAGTTGAGTTTGCCCAGAAAGGAATTACACACAACAAGTTATATAATTTACAAATTTTGAAGTGAAAATTCTAACCCTAATTACATTTAAGCTTCTGCTGCAGCAATTATCAATTTCCAGACTAGAAAAGTGACCACAAGTATTCTCAATTTAAAGTTTATCCTATCACACAGTTACTGCAACTGGAACCATTCAAAAAGGAGCTAAAATGACAAGCTTATGCATTTATGAAATTTGAATCAATAAAGTACTTTAGAAAACTGAAGCTCCCAGGAGGTCCTACAGAACTGGAGAGAACGGGGAGGTCGTGGCCGTTGAGATGAGATCCAACGGTTACGACCAGATGGGCGCACAGCGCACGCGAGAGGAGTTCCTCGCGCACCTAGGAGGTCGTGGCCGTTGAGATGAGATCCAACGGTCCCGAGCACTAGGGGAGGTCCTAGAACTTCAATCCAACGGAAGAGGTCTGGACGGTCAGGATTTCTCGGGGGAGGTCTTGACGGTCTAGATCTCCAGGGGGAGGTCCTACGGCTTAAGTCCACCGAGGAGGTCCCGACGGCTAAGATCTCTCTGGGGAGGTCTTAACGGTCACGATCCAGCGAAGGAGGTCTGAACAATCAAGATCTACCGGGGAGGTCTTGAACGATCCAGATTAACTCGAGGGAGGTCCGGTGCGGCGGGGTTTTAGCGGGAAGAGATCTGGATGGCTCAGATGGACTTGGGGAGGTCATGACGGTCTAGATCGAGGTGCGGGGGGGAGGTCTGGACGGCTAAGATCTCCACGGGGAGGTCTTAGACGGTGCAGATCTGCCTAAGAGAGATCCTGACTTAGCTTCTCCGAACAAAGGACCAGTGGGAGGTCTTGAGGTGGTCCTTGCAAAAAATAACCAAGGGAGGTCTTTTTGCAAAGAGGACCCTGAGGGTGGTCCTGAGGTGGTCTTTGCAAAATTGACCAGGGGAGGTCTTTTTGCAAATAGGACCCCGAGGGTGGTCCTACGGCCCTGATTAGACCTTAGGAGGTCTTCACGGCGGAGATCAAAGTAGGAGGTCGTGAGGGGTGGTCTGACCGGTGACTAAGAACGCGACGTGTAAGTGACAAGTGGCGGCTTCCGACAGCTAATAATGGCGAGACACACTAAATACCAGTCTTGACCATTAATGACGCGCGGGAAACGCCGCGGGACTTTAAAGGGGCGCGGGCCCACGCGACAGAGGCTTACGGGCGACGTTTTAAGACAAGCACGGATCCCCGATGATTAGCAATCATGGACTTTAATGGTGTCCTAAAATTTTGACGAAAACAGGAACTGCCTCCCGACAACACCCGAGAGGCTTCAACGGCTTGCCGCCGGTGACTCCGGCCGCGGCGGCGCCCAACTAATACTGGAATGGATTCGCAATAGCAGTAGGAACCTAGTGGTGGCAACCTCGCCGGCGGCGGGGGCTCTAAACGCTGGCTAGCTGAAAAACGAAAAAGGGACTAACTACTGGAACTCGAAAACAGCCGAAAGCTTCACTGTGATCCTAGGGAGTGGGTGCCAGGACCCCTATGGACTAATAAGGAGCTACCTTGATGGAGGGAAGCTTCACAGTTGGCCGGAGCAGCTGGTCCACGGAGGAGCTCGCCGGACCCGAAGAGGGAGATGACGAAAATGAAGACCTGAGCCAAAATGAGTACCACTGGTGGTCACAATAGCTTCACCATAACTCCAAGAAGCTATATGAGCAACCAATTTAAAAAAAATAGAGTACTCACCTGAGCTGAGGAAGAAGATGACATAAATCGGTCGAATTTGAACAAACCCCAAATTGGATAATTCCTGCGAATCAAATCCAAAATTGAGTGAGGGGAAACGTTCAAAATAGTGAGAAGATAGAATAGGTGTAAAGAATCGTGGGGAGGACCACAGGAGCACCAAGAACACCACAGGAGCTTTTCGGGCCAACAATGGGGATTGTCGGATTTTGAAGTATTAAGCTCCAAAGTTGAAAGTGGAGCTGGAGGGTGGTCTAAAGAGAGACCAGGAGATATGAGAGGTGCTTAAAAAGCTTGGAAAGGGTTAGGGTTAGACAGGAAGTCCTTCGGGAGACAGAAGGAGCAAGGCTTGAGACCAGCCAAAAGTGAAAAGGTGAAAAAGAGGTAGGTTAGGGCATGGCATGGCCGATCCTGTCTCCCACAACATTTGATGTCGACCAGGGCAAGTGTAGGGAACATGAAATGACACTGCCATTACTCCCCTACTGCTCACGCACGCCCAGAGGTTGAAGACAACCAATAATGCATTTGAGTGATTATTGGCCGTCGGATCTATCGCGAACGGCTTCGATCATAGAGCTCTGGTGCTTTCAAAAACGACAGAGGAGGAGGAGGGGAGGTCGTGGGCCTTTAGATTGGGGATGGGCGGCCACGAGCACCCCAAGCCTCCAGAGGCTAGCGCACCCGGGGAGGTCGTGGGCCTTAGATCTCACATCCCACGGCTCCGCTGGCACGCACACGGTGCGATTAGGTGGACATGGTCCGACCGGGTCAGTCGAGTTAGGCTCGGGCTTGAGCCCGAGTCTGACTCGAACCACAATTGAATTTTTGACTTTTGAAAAGGGCTGGGCAATGGAAAATTTATTGAGGTAGCAAAATGACTCCAAAAATTCTGAAAATTTTACAGGAGCTTGCTGACTAGGATATTGACATTGTGTAAAATTTCCAGAGGTTTTTGTGTTGCACATTTTCCTCCAAAAATTCTACAATGAGCCAGGCCAAGGTTTGACCAAGATTTGAATTGGGTTGACTTGCCTCCAAAAGTATTCAAACAATTTCTATAAATCGTGAAATTTTCCAGAGGGGTCCCACACCAATCCTATAACTTAGGAAAGGTATTCCCAGGAGATGATCAAAATGTTTGACATGAATATTTTCTTGGAAGCTCAAAGTTTGGATCAAAAGATTTGTGACTTTGTATTTCTATAACTTTTGTACAAGAATTGTTTGGTACAACAGGAAATACATGATGTAAGAAAAAGTTTTAATTTCTACTCAATTTCTTACATTTGAAACACAAGTCCAAAGTTGGGATGTTACATGTGAGGAAGGGGTGAGCAGGCAGTCGGAGGCCGCACTCACAGTACGCCTGGAAAACCGGGATTTGGCCTTCCTCTCCTGACGACCAATGCTGCTCATTCGCCGCAATCCACTTCACGAGAAGTCTCTCGGGAATCTTCTCGGCGGCAACCAGAGCAGTCATCTTGGCATTGTCCATCTCCGACTCAGCCCACTCAGAAACAATCCTAGCCATTTTTTCTCAAAGCGGGAAGAACTCGATTTGAGAAAGCTACGAGAAAGAGTACGGGGTCACCGGCGGCAGAAGAGACGAGAAAGCAACAGACTGTTGGGTGAAAAGGTAACAACTCTAAGTTTTACCTCCACGGCCCGTTTTATAACCGCACGCCTGAAACAAAACACCGTGGAATCCCAACAGTTTCCACCGCTTCGGGAATTGTTTCTACAGACAGACTTTTTACCTGCTCGATCGAAAGTCCCAAGGCACCTTTTTCACACCTCAAGTGAAATTACCATCTTGACCCTCGGGTCAAATGAAAAGCCGATCGGAAAGGTTTTGCTTCCGATCGTAAGGCCACGACTGCTTCGAAGTCGTAAGATATTCTACGACTATCTTGCAATCACAATGGTCTTAAACAAACTCCCTTGATCAAGCATATTCCTGATTGAGAGAAAAATGAGTGTTGAAGAGTGCTTCCTTCAACGGTTTTCCCCACGATCTCCTAGTGATCAAAAGATCATCTACGACCCTTCGGTCAAGTAAGCTATTTTCACTTGAAGCTGGGGGGCTAGATGACGAGGATCTAATAATCCTCATTTTATTATTTCCATAATAATGTATTATGACATCACATGGTATACCCATTAATATTATAAGGGAAGAGTAAGATAGGTGGTCGTAAGATCTTCTACGACCACCCCCTGGTCGTAAGTGGTTCTACGACTATGCTGTAATGGTAAGCCCTGCTACGATTACGTCTGGTCGTAAGTCTTCCTGCGACCAGTACCCAGTCGTAAGCCTTTCTACGACATCCCCCCTGGTCGTAAGTTCTTCTATGACCAACTCTGCCACGACTTCCTCACGATTAACTGGGTCCACTCGTCAGAAGACCCATTTAATAGTGGGAATCTAAGCAGTCAAAATACGTAGTTATGCCTGATATAACTACAGATAATGCCCCACTATCTCTGACTGATAACCGCTTGACAAAGATGGGAGGTTACTACTCCAGTAATTACTCTCATTATTGTGCAATAATGAGCGACTAATGAGCCTGAAACGACAACAGCCACCATTGCGTAGTATAAATTGGTGTCTTTTAGAGATAGAGAGGGGAGGCCCTTTTTGGAAGACAATGAGTAAGCCCCTCAGCTGATTGTAATCCAGATACCCAATACAAGATACATAGGAGTAGGGTTATTATTCTCATTGGAGAAGGCTCGAACCTGTATAAAAATCTCCGTCTCTCTCTCGTCTGCGTGATCAATTGTGGAGACCCCCCGAATCAAACAATCTTTACGTAAGATCGGTTCTAAAACACTAACACAATTATAATCCCGATGGGTACAATTTTGATCATTGAAGAAGCCTTGTTGTACCCAGAATCGACTAGAACTCTCCTAAGTGTTAAGGACATTCACACTAACGGTTTCCACGTAGAGACTGAAGAAGAGTATAGTAAGAAATACCTACTCATTACAAAGCATGAAGAAAGTGGAAAGGGGGTATTAGAATGGCTTCCTCCATTTGAGATTGGGCTATACTACATTAATATTAAGGCACCCGCCGTGGATATTATGGGGATATGCTCATGATCTTTGGATGATATTACAATTGGCAATGTCGTTAACGGTTTGTCGAACACGCATATTCGTCGTAGTTTAGTTTGGGTTAGGTCAAGTTCATGGGTTTCAGTGCATATGTGTTGCATGATGCATGTTTTGACTAACGTGGGTCAAGTTGTGAAGAACTTGTTCCCGGAATCGATTTCTTTGTCTGTTGTTGTGCAGGTTGCTTGGAGGTCAACGACGGTCAATGGCGAGGATGATCGGGAATAGGCTTGGAGAGCTGAGGTTCAGAACGATCGACGATGCCAGGTGAAGTCATTGGACTCAAGCATGGTGTAAGATGGACAAAGGTGACCGAACGGGCAGTTCGGTGCGACTGGTTGGATCAAGCGGCGCGGGGGTCGGTGCAAATGCTATGGTGGTTTCGATGGGAGCCGGATGGGAGAGGCTTGCCGACATGATGAGAGCCGTTGGATCAACCTACACGTGGCAGAGCATGCGACTGCTTCGCGAAAATTGGACTCGGTCTTTGAAGAAGGGCCGAGAAGGGGTATTTTGATAATCTTACCAAATACCGCCTTGGTTACCTTTTGCCAACCCGCGGCGCAAGATGGTGCGTGGAGAAGCGGATTAGGTCAAGAGGAGATGAAGATGGCACTTTAAAATGCGTGCGTGTGTGACCCGTTTGTGTGTGGGCCTTAACGGGAGCCCATTAGGGTTAATGCTTCTAGAAAGTCTAAGCCTCCACTATAAATAGAGGAGAGAGGTGGCTGCACCCTCTCAACCCTTTCATTACTTGTAAACCCTAGTTTTGCTTTTGTGCTTAGGGAGTTGATAGTTAGAGGTTAGGGTTCTAGAGAGTTGGATTTGATTTCGTGCTCATGTATTGAGTCTTTGTCCTCCATTGATGGAGTGGCTGTAAACCAATACCATATCAAATCAATCCAAAGAAAGTTCTCTCAAAGATGAGTTCATTTGCTTTCTTTCTCTCTATTTGGTGATTTGAGGTCTTTCTTTGATCTGCGAGTTTTTGCTTGGTTGCTTGCCGTGATCTAACTTTCTATCACATGTGGAAACCCATCTAGGATCATCTTGATCATCAATCACCCACGAGCAAGTCTCTAGTTCATATTTTGCTTTTTGCACGGTTTTTGAACCACCTTTGTTCAAACTGAAAAAGATAAGAATTTTGGCAAGGATCTTCACGATCGTCGCATGGAATAGGTTCCTAACATCCTTAGGAAGGTGTGTTTCAAGTTTCGTGGAGTTTGGCCTTACGGATCAAAAGTTACATCAATTTTTGTTTTCGTTTTCAGTCTGTTTACTATTTATTCGCCTGATTTTACTGTTCACCGCGGTACAACCGGCACTGTTCATGCGGTCATTCTGATTTCTGGTACGACCGACACTGTTCATCCTGTATGACCAACACTATTCATCAGTACTGTTCATCAGGCTGATTTTTGTATTTTTTATCGTTTCTTATGAGGGTTTGAAGGGGATTCAGTACAAGTCTTCCGCTACGCTTTTATATATTGATTTTCATAGTTCTCATAGCTATTGGAGTCAATATCATATTTGAATCCAATCAAAGCGAAAAATAGATAGTGCTCCTATTCACCCCCCTCTAGTCGCCTTTTCGGTCCAACACCCGCGGCCTATACTGCCTTGAAAACCATATTTAGAAGCTCTGAACTTTTTTATCCATATTTAGAAGCTCTGAACTTTTTTATCTCTCGCGTGATAGATTAGACTACCCAGGTCTTAGGATGATGAGAAATATAATTAACAATTCACAGGGACAAAATATTGTTGTAAAGAATTTTCTGAATTAAGAAGATTTTATGTACCCAGCATGTGTCACCGAGAAATTAATTACTAGACCTTCTGCTCTGAAAGTGAAGGATGAAGTCACTGCATTCTTGAAACATATCTATGGAGACATTTGCGGTCCTATACAGCCCCTATCAGGGCCATTTATATATTTTATGGTGCTCATCGATGCTTTCTCGAAATGGTCGCATGTATATTACTGTCTATGAGAAACCATGCTTTCACAAAGCTAATCTTGCAGATAATTCAAGTTAAAAATAATTTCTGTGATTATCATGTGAAGACAATCAGAATGGACAATGCTAGAGAATTTACTTCGAAGGCATTTGATGATTATTGCATGGCAATGGGAATTAAAGTTGAGCATTTCGTACCGCATGTCCACACCCAGAATTGACTAGCAGAGGCATTAATTAAAAGAAT
Source organism: Ampelocalamus luodianensis (assembly GCA_036346255.1). Taxonomy (NCBI): domain Eukaryota; kingdom Viridiplantae; phylum Streptophyta; class Magnoliopsida; order Poales; family Poaceae; genus Ampelocalamus; species Ampelocalamus luodianensis. Next base: position 27,416,885 of record CM070622.1, read on the forward strand.
TAAATTTTTTACTGGACCGCTTTTCCAGAATTGTAATTTATCAACTACATGTTTGCAACACGCGGTACTGCATGCAGCAACTCTCATCAACTTTAGATCATCGCCATGTAACATCCATTCACCTATGCAACTAGCGTAATGGTCAGCACCGAAGATTTCTCATCTTCGCAGATTTGGTTGTAAGGTTTATGTACTTATACCACTACCACAGTGAACTACAATGGTCCATCTCTGAAAGTCTAGGATATACGTTGGTTATGAGATAGCATCCATAATCAGGTATTTGAACCTTATGACTGGAGATTTGCATACTGCTCACTTCGCTGATAGAATATTTGATGAGGATAGTTTCTCGTCATTAGGGGGAGGAAATCAACCTCTTGATAAATAATATCGAAAAATAATGTGGCAAGCCACGGAAATCCATGCACATGATCCACGCATTAGTGAAGCAAATAGAGAAGTCCAGAAGATCATTGATTTGCAAGCATTAGCAAATCAACTGTCTGACCACTTTAGTGATTTGAAGAGCGCGACTAAGTCGCATGTGCCTGCACGCAATGCATCGGAGAGGGTTGAAATACCGAAGAAAGTTGAAGGTACCTCTAATCCCGTCCAAAGGCCTCAGAATAAAAAGACAAGAACTCTGACCCCTTGAATCCCAAGTAGTCGGGGACACTTGATGAAAACGGATAAAAAGGACTTGACACAGCCGATCACCGAGGTTCCCTAGAACCAAAAGGGGAGCCAGTTGAGACTTGGCACCAGTATAGAACCTTTAAAAAAAGGCATACCAGATTTGAACATCCCCATAGAAGGAGAAACCAGCACGGATGTGTGCGCACACATCGGAGCTGAAAAACTAAAGGGGCGTGCTTCCGTAATTGGAAGTAGCGGTGAGCAAGTAGAAGCATTAGAAGAATTGCCTCATGAAGAAATAGCTATAAACTATGTGACCACGGGAGAGTCTATGAATAGGACAACAGCCAATGTCGATATTTATTTTGCAAAGAAAATTGCCACAATCATTGATCTTGATCTAGAGCCTGTATCGCTCGCTGAATGTAAGAAAAGATTGAAAGAAGGTAATAGAAACTGAATTATTATCTATGAATAAAAGAGATGTGTTTGGGTCAGTAAGCTGCACACCTCCCTATGTGCACCCGTAGGGTATAAGTGGGTTTTTGTTCAAAAGAGAAATAAAAATAATGAAGTTGTAAGATATAAAGCAAGGCTGGTTGCACAAGATTTCACTCAACGTCTAGGAGTTGATTATGAAGAAACATATTCCCTGATCATGGGGGAAATTATCTTTAGATACTTAATCTCAATGGTAGTGAACTTGAATTTAGAAATCAAATTGATTGATGTGGTAACTGCATACCTTTATGAAAACTTGGATTCAGACATTTATATGAAGATACCTAAAGGCATCCATATCTCGAACCAAGAAAGAGAAAATAGAAATATGTATAGTGTGAAACTCAGAAAGTTACTATACAGACTTAAACAATCTGGCAGGATGTGGTATAATCGCTTAAGCGACTTTCTATGCAAGAGAGGCTACACGAACAATAAGGATTGTCCCTGTATATTCATACGACGATCCCAGAATAGATTTTGTATAATGTCAGTGTATGTAGATGATCTGAATATCATCAGAACATTGGAAGATATTAAGACCCTGTTTGGTACAACTTCTACTCCTAACTTCTCGTTTAGATCTCATAGAGAAGTACCAGACACCCAGCTTCTCAAAACTATCAGATTCTGCTTCTCGCGAGAAGTTATCTAAAAAATGAACTAGCAACAAGGAGTAGCCTTCCCACAGATTCTCGTGGGAATCCAACCTTTCAAAGAGAAAATACCCCTTGAAGTTGATTGTTTTTACCCACAAATGCCATCGAACTACCCCTGTCTCATCCCACCGTGCGACACCCCCCGAGCGGCATTCCCCCTTGCGTCGTCATCTCCTCTCGCACTCGCGTCGGTCCCCGTGCGCGCCCCGGAGTGCACCGGCCTCCTCCCTGCCTCCCCCTCCCTCTGTGCTGGCCTCCTTATTGCCGCCATCCAAGGAGTAGCTCCGCCCTATCTGCAACCTCAACCACGAACAATCGATGACTTCCCCTCCATCTGTGCTTCCCAGATCCAATCCACGCCACCACAGAGCACCTCGTCGCTGGCCTGGCTTGAGCTCGTCACCACTGTTGGCCCCAGATCCAGCGACCACTAGTGACCTCGTCTATAGGTTCAAGGTTAGAGCTCGCCGCCTCCCTCCCCCTTGGCCTCCATCCTCCCTCTTTGCCTCAAGTCCCATTTGTACTAGTTTTTTCTGGTTTGGATTGTGCAGTTTTGTAGATCTAAGCAAATAATGGTGCTAGTAGATGTAACATGTATAGGATTCGGTTGATTTGCTTCATTCGGTTGTGATATTCCTACCCTCATATACTGATAAGAATATGTTCATCGGTTCATGGATGAGAATACGTTGTATACACTAGACCTCTATACAATGTGATCTTATACTGTGTTTTCTATTGAATGATGATATCTTCATCATTCGAAGCTAAATTTAACCTTTACTACCCCTAAATTTGTTGTAGGTTGGTTACATGAGTTATGCAGCTATCTCAGTCACACACCTGAACTTTGATGAGACTCTTGCAACCCAGATTTTTGACATCTAAAGGTGTTGAGAATACTATGCTGCTTAAGAATTTGATGGAGTCGTAGATGGTAATAATCCTCGAGTACTATTTTGCTATTTAGAAATTACAGTCACAAGAATGTAGTGCATTATATTTTGGGAAGCACTTCTATGCTCATCTAAGAAGTGCTTAAATCTTTTGCAAACTTACATATCAATATCATCCATTCAGGTCATTGACCACATGATACAATATTGAATCAAATTTCCAGTTGTGACTATTTGCAGTTACTAGTTATCTATTATACATGGATAAATCACAAGGCAATTAAAAGAGCACAAGGCAGGCAAATCCATGGCTCGAGAAATATCCTTTACTTAGCTTGTGTGTTCTGATGACACACTTCACTGGTCATGTGATTTTTGAATTTTGACCGATATTTTGTCCCCCAAACTCCTAAAAGATATTGGCAAAACAATCTATCAATTTCCTTATGATTAGTTAAAGCCCATCTTGGTATGAACTTTTTGGCCATAGTATTGTGGACTGAACCAATCAGTCAACATTTGAAAAAAAAGAAGCCAAAGAAATTCTTCAGCTTAATTCGCGCGGCAACAAATACAAGAAACAAAGCTAGCAGTCATAGGTAGTACTCTTGATTAATGATTATAGAAATGCTATTGTACTTTCGATGATAGTAATACTGTTTTCAGACACTACCACATATTTCCTGCTGCTGCCTCAGTTCTTGTCGCTACGTATTATGAGTAAAGTTTTTGCCTGGTCTAACATTGCAATAATTTTATTCATTCAAGTCTTATGAAACAAGCTAATGTAGTGGTTTAAAGGAACATCACAATTTACAGCATGCAACCATAATCTGGCCTTTTGTATATTATACTTGGTCAGCATGGGATCATTAGGCATGCAATCGATAAAATACCATGTAGTTTGCACTAATTCATTCATAGCACTGTACATGTATCAAGTTCTTTAGATAAGTTAAAAGCCAAAGGTGCAAGAGCTGAAGATTCAAATGGTCCTATCAAGGTTGCACCACAACTGTCAATATAGCCTTCTAGCAGCTCTTTGAGTTCATTTGGTGAGAGAAAAGCAAGTGCAAAAAACAAGCATAAATTCTTTGAGTTGCTACGGAGCAAGTCTTTAAATAGTTTAAGCACTTCTATTGAGTCTTCATCTAGCTTGGTTGATGAGAAGCAGAACTCTTGTCTTGATTTTTCCTTGTTTAATTCTGGAATCAAATGTATCAAAAATGGGAGTAGTTCCTGTGAGGAAGCAAATTCTTGTGGGGGATCTCAGCAACACCTCTCTAACAATGAGGAAATGAAGCCACCTTTTTGTGGTCTTTTGTTATAACTTATTTATCATTTTAATACTTGTACGTAATAGCATTTAATTATCATTTGAACACCTAAACGATATGAATGCAATATCTCCGACGAGGGGACACGCTCATGACTGCATTGCATTGCATTACAAAAGTATTCGCTTAAACATTGCATTATTTGTACACAATCAATGGTTGTGCGTCAATTCGTTATTTGCTAACAGTTGTAATCCATCATAAAGTGTGAATGCAATGTTACCTGGCATTGTGCACAAATACACACACACACACACACACACACACACACACATATATATATTGCTTGTACGTAATAGCATTTAAAACCAAATATTGCTTAGGCTTACAGCTTGAGCATGTTCCTGAAGGAATATTAGTGCATCAGTCAGCCTACACTCAGAAGGTGTTAAAAAGGTTCAAATTTAAAAAAGCATACCCTTCGAAAGTACCGATGGTCGGGAGATCCTTGTAGCAAGATAATGATCCATACAGACCTAGAGAAGAGGGGGAAGTCCTGGAACTGGAATTCTCGTACTTAAGTGCAATAGGAGCGCTCATGTATTTAGCAAACTATACTAGACCGGACATTGCATTTGCCGCGAACTTATTAGCAAGGTATAGTGCAGAACCTACCAAAAGACATTGGTAGGGAATAAAGAACATCTTTCGATACCTCTAAGGAAGCAAAGACCTTGGTCTGTTCTATAAAAAGAACCAAGACCTAACTATGATTGGCTATGCAGATATCGGGTACTTGTCGGACCCGCATATAGCCAAGTCGCAAATAGGCTATGTATTCCTATGTGGTGGAACTGCAATTTCATAAAAATTGTTTAAACAAAGTCTTATATCGACTTCGACGAACCACTCAGAAATCATAGCACTGTACGATGCCTCACAAGAATGTGCTTAGCTTCGGCGGATGATTCACCACACCCAGTAGTCGTGTGGATTGAATACCGCGCAAACTCCCACTGCTATCTATGAAGATAATACAGTTTGTATTGCACAAGTGCAGATGGGTTATATGAAGAGTCATTTCACAAAGCATATCAACCATAAGTTCTTCTATGCTCATGAATTGTAAAAGGTGGACATAATTAAAGTACTGCATACTAAATCATGTGAAAATCTTGTAGATTTATTCACTAAGTTACTTCCAGCTTCTAGCTTTGAAATGTGCATACATGGAATTGGAATGATAAGACTTAGAGAAGTGCAGAACTCAGGGGGGAGAATCTTCACGAACTCATTATTGAAACTTGATCACGAAGATCGAGTACCCAAATAATAAATCCTAAAGATTAAATAAAATTGGGTGAATTGTACTTTTTCCCTTGATGAGTTTTTCTAAAGTTTCTCGGCTAAAGTTTTTAATGAGGCAACTCGTGCAACACAGCATAACGTTTATCACGTACTATTTCTCTAAATTTTTTCCACTGGGTTTTTGTGAAGTTTTAACGAGGCATGAACATGTCGGATGAGTGCCAGTGTTGAGAAACTTGGGCCTGGGCCGGCCAGCGTTGGCCCATGGTGGGCTCCTTATCCGTATCCTTTTGAAGGGCTTTAGTCTATTTATAGCGGTTCCAGTCATTGTACGTACTATTGACAGAAGAGGAATAAAGAAGGACAATGCTATGTGTCTAACGTCCGGTGGAACGGACGTCCACTTCACTCTCTTTCCTCACTTTTTCCCACACGCTTCTCACAGCCACACATTCATCCTCATCTCCCCAAGCAACTCTTGCCACACATTTATACTCATCTCCCCATTCCTCCCCGTGAGTGCCTTTTCACAACTGCTCCTCAAGTGCTCTCAAACCCCACCGGACCACCACTACCACCATGATTTATTACTTCTTTGATATGTCGTGACCCGTTGAAAAAAAAATATTGCGGCTCTGAAAAAAAAAGGAAGAAGTCCATTTTACCCCCTCAAGTATCAACATGTGGACACCTAACCCCCTAAACTAAAAAATCAGACATTTGACACCTCGAAGTTGCAAAACCAGACAACCTACCCCCTAAGGTTGTTTCATGTGTTGGTATTGCGGACGTGGTGTCCATTCGGCCTGGTTTGGCCACTTAGACCGCTGACTCAGCACACCTAGCTGGCGGGGGGATTTTTTTACGAGGGCTACCGTTCTTCTTCCTCCATCTCCATCCTCCCCAATCTCCATCCCGTGGCTCTCCACCTCCCCTCCCCAGGCGCCTCCTACCCCATGACGCTGCCGCTGTTACTGGCCTGTTGGCCTCTGGCCGTCAGCCTCCTCTCGGCCCCTCTCTCTCTCTCTCTCTCTCTCTCTCGCTCCTCCTCTACTCCCTCCACACCTACATCCACCCGATGCCATGCGAGGACCAATTTCAAGTCTCCAAGCATCTCCCCCTGAATGTCTATCTGACTCCCACCCACAGCGACCTCCTCTTCTCTTCTTCGTGACCAAAACGCGAAACATCTCATCGGAGGGAAGAGTCGGGCCTGCATACTCCGCGAGAGAAGGCGACAAGCTCGCATGCGAAGAGGACATTGTCGCAGCGATGCAGACAGTGGCCCGGGTGTGGGCTGCGCGGCAAGCCTGGGCGTCGCAGCGGTCCTCCTTAGCGTGTGCGAAGAGCATTGGCGACGAAGGGTGCTCGATTCGGTGTGAATTGAGCGGATCCGGCGTGGATCGAGGCTAGCGGCGGCGGATGGAGCCCGATTCGACGTGGAGCGAGGCTGGCGACGACCGAGAAGGCAACGAGGAGGGCTCAGATGGCTTGGATCCAAGGTCGGCAGCGGCGAATCCGGCCAGATCCAACCGGATCTGGCCGAGAAGGTGGCAGCGCGAGCGCGGGGGAGCGACGCAGGCATAGGGACGAGCTGGCGCACGGGCAAGCCAAGCCCAAGCAGCGCAGGCCGAACCATGGGTGTGGGCGCGAGGGAGCCGACCGGTGGCGGCACCGAGCGGTGTAGGGGAGAGTGACGACTGGAGGGACCCCATGGCGCCAAGAGAAGCTCGCCAAGCTTTGCCGGGAAAGAGGAATGGGAAAAGTCGGCGACGGCAAGCCAGCCCAGCGCGTAGGGCCGAACCACGGGCGTGGGCGCGAGGGAGCCGGCCGAGGGCAGCACCGAGCGACGCAGGGGATAGAGCCGATCGGAGGGACCCCATGGTGCCAAGAGGAAGCTCTGGCCAAAGCTTTTGCCAAGGAGAAAGAGAATGGGGAGAATGAGAGCAATGGGTAGAGAGACTAAGGAAGAAATAGGGGTAGAAGCTGAGTCATCGCCACGTCGCAGCCGAGTCAGCTGCCGACCTGGCGAAATCGGGAAACTTGGACACCACATCAACAATACCACCACATAAAACAGCCGGAGGGGGTAGTTTGTCTAGTTTTACAACTTAGGGGGTTAAAGGGCCGATTTTTTAGTTTAGGGGTTAGGTGTCGCATATCGATACTTGAGGGGGTAAAATGGACTTCTTCCAAAAAAATATTGCATACTGTTCTTTGATATGTTACATCCCATTGAAAAAAATATTATTTCTGTTGAAAAAAATATTACATCTTGTTCACAGTGATGTTGCAAGATTTTTTTTAACTCGTTCTTTTTCCAAATGTTTGTGTTTGATTCTGAGATTTTTTATATATTGCAACAAGCGAAAAAAAATGTTGCATTGCTCTTTTCCATATGTTGCACCAGACCCGTACGATGAAAAGCCTCTCATCGTATGTCCGAGCCGTAGTCGCGTAAATAAAAGAAAAAGCAGAAAAGACTCCTCATATCTCTATACCTATTTTACTTTCTGTACTGTATGTGTAATTCGTCCTCCTCCGTGAGGGTGATCATCGGACCGGATCCGTCTAAACACCGTCTGATTCTCATCCCCACATCTCCGTCCGTCTCATCTCAAATTCTCAATACCTCGTCGCATCCCATCCACTTCAGATTCTCCTCCTCCCCGAGCCAAGTCGTCGCCTTCCGACTCCGCGCTCTCGCCGCGCAAGCGGCTCGAATCATATCCCCCACCCCCCAATGGCGACCGCGTGCCCGCCGCTCTCGCTGCCATCCACCTCCCTCCTCCGCAGGTCTGCCCGCGCCGGCCCTGCCCGCCGGCCGCTCCCCGCCGTCCGCTGCAGCGCCGTCGGGGGTGAGCGCCTGCCTCCTCTTCTGTTTTACCGATTGGGCGGTTTTCAGTGAAAATCGAGTAAAGTGTTAGGAATCTTTTGTTTTCGGTGGTGATTCAGAGGCTGTGGCGGAGGAAGCGGCGGCCGGGACGGCGGAGGAGCCGCTGCTGGTGAGCGCAATCAAGGGGAGGAAGGTGGAGAGGCCGCCAGTCTGGCTCATGAGGCAGGCTGGGAGGTACATGAAGGCAGGTTCACTTTTATTTCCTCACATGCTTTACCACTCCCCTTATTCTTTTCGCAACCATTGTGTAATTAGCATTCAAATGTGCAGTTAGAGAAAGAGAAACTAAATTACGTGCAATTGTTAACATTTCAGTAAATAATTGAGATACACGAAACAGCAGAATCGGACCAAGATAATCCATGGATTGGTAACAAACTAGAGTACTACTTGTTAGCAGCGTACTAGGGTGTAGGCTGAATAGGGATGTGGCATGCGGACTATTTAAGGTAACTATTTGAACTTTATTGCCAAAACATCCTGCAGAATTAATGATCACTCATAGTCTATATTCTATCCTATTTCTGGAAGCCTCTTAGGTACAATTTTCTTATACTGCTTTGTTCGTAAAAAAAATGAGGGTAAGTTCTCAGATAGCATATGTCCCATTCTATAAAACGAGGCATGCATTAGTTTTTTTTGTTCTAGTTGGATCCTTATTTGGATTTTGTTTCCCTTGATTTGTTCAAAGCAAACATGAAATATTTCTTCCATGGTATATAACACTCAGTAGTGAGCTATGGCTGTTTGAATCACGACACGTGCCTCTTTCCGTTTAAGGATGCTTTATTTTTCTTTGGGAACTATCCAAGCAATGAGGGCGCTTCTTCCTTAAATTTCTTGGCTTTGTGATTTTTGTTACAGAGCTATCAAAATCTCTGCGAGCGATATCCTTCGTTCCGTGAAAGATCAGAAAATGTAGACCTTGTTGTTGAGATCTCTCTGCAACCATGGAAGGTTTTCAGGCCTGATGGAGTAAGCAGTGGACTTTGGCCCTTTCTGTATATTGTTTGAAAAATTCTCTTTTGCAATTATCTCAAAGGTTTACATGGACTTGAGATGTTGCGACCTGTAATATCTGATGTTCTGTTTTTTATGCTATTTCCTGTTATGCTTTTCTTTATTTGATTTTGTTAGGTTATCTTGTTCTCGGATATCCTTACTCCACTTCCTGGGATGAACATACCTTTTGACATTGTGAAAGGAAAAGGTCCAGTGATATATGATCCCTTGAGAACAGCAGCTGCTGTGGATGAAGTCAGAGAATTTGTTCCAGAGGAGTGGGTCCCTTATGTAGGGCAGGCTTTAAATTTGTTGCGAGAAGAGGTTAGTATGCTTTTCAGCATCCAAGCACGGAAATTGGAAATAGGTGGTCATTTCAAAAGCATTCTAGGATGGAAGTAGGTAGTCATTCATTTAAATATTTTGTAGTCACCCCATTACTTTCTTCTTCCAAGTCTTACAGTATAATTGATCAATTATCTTAAGTTGCTGACTATTTGCATTGATTTAATGTGACATTACTTGTAGCTTGTCAGAATCATGACAATATCTACATCAAGTAAATTATGATAGCGTAATCACTGAAGCTGAGAAGTTCATATGCATACTTTTGCATGGGCTTTATAAGAATCCGATGTTTTATTAAAAAATATGCAATTATCTGTTTCTTAATGTATTCATTGTACTTTTATTTAGTTAGATCGATCAATTACTGACTTTTAGATGGGGACATATGGTTGATATATTCTGGAGACTGGGTTAGGGAGAGTCTGAGGCTGTAGAACAGCTGAATTTTTCATCCTCTCCATGACAATAGTCCTCTGTTTATTTTACGATATACAAACTGTATACAGCTCATCAGCATTGATATCATTAATACCATTGTTTTCTGAATCTGTATGGTTGACATGCGCTTGGCATTGCAATGGTTTTTCAAAAGCACTTTCATTATACTACTTTTGGATGTATTGATTAATTAATAATATTTTTTCAGAATTGTAACAACAATATATTACTACAGTTGACAAAATTCTCTATAGCTAACTAAATTCCACAGCATAGAATAATTGTCAAATTGACCCTTATTATATGTGCATCCCTGTGTATATGTTGATATGAAGTGAATATCTCTTTATAAGATGCTTGATAGTTGATATTTATTTGAATTTTTCTGCTCATTAAGAGAAATACAACAGTGTGGACAGATTCGAGAATCGGATACTTGGTTCAATATTTATCGACATGAGTTATTTCTAATTTGCTTGCCAGTGCGGTTGTGTATTTATTCGAACTAACAAATTGTCCCACTTTGTTTATTTGGAATTGGACTTTGCATGGTATTTAGTTTTCAACAAAATGTAGAGTAAGAATCTAGATGATCATTCCTTTCGTGCTGTTATTTTGTACAGTTGATAATATTAAGGGAGTGACAACACTGTTTCTTCCTCAGGTTAAGAATGAAGCTGCTGTGCTAGGTTTTGTTGGAGCTCCCTTTACCTTGGCATCTTATTGTGTGGAAGGAGGTTCATCAAAGAACTTTTCAAAGATTAAGAAAATGGCCTTCTCAGAACCAGCGGTATTGAAAACAATCCTCTTGCTAATCAAAGAATTTGCTGACGAATTCTCGTCCATTAAAGACAATTTCTTATTGCTTCTTTCAAATTGTGCTGGGCAGATGGCATATAGAACACCGACTGTTATGCAACTTGCTGATAGTGCTTTTTTAGAGGACTTGCTGTTAGCATGGCATTCCAAAATAATATAGTCTAGTAGTCGACCTATATCTGACAATTAGCTGCAAATGACAGTATTAGATTTTATTAACATGAAGCATATGTGAAGTCCGTTGTCATTATTCATTGGCTTGATTAATTGTTCAATGTGAATGAAATTGGATATGGATGTTTGGATTATGTTTCCTTTCCTTCTCTGATCCAGTGGGGTGTTGTTAAAATAAATTTTGACCTTGGTTGGTGCTCTGTATTCTTGTAGGTTCTACATAATTTGCTACAGAAATTTACAACATCCATGGCCAACTACATTAAGTACCAAGCGGACAATGGGGCACAAGCTGTCCAAATTTTTGACTCGTGGGCTACAGAACTCAGCCCAGTTGATTTTGAGGAATTTAGCTTGCCTTATCTGAAGCAAATCGTGGATTCTGTTAGGGAAACACATCCTGACTTGCCTCTGATACTGTATGCAAGTGGATCTGGTGGATTGCTGGAGAGGCTTCCATTGACAGGTGTTGATGTCGTTAGCTTGGACTGGATGGTTGATATGGCTGAGGGGAGGAAAAGATTGGGATCTAACATAGCTGTTCAAGGGAATGTGGACCCTGGTGTTCTTTTTGGGTCAAAAGAGTTCATAAGCAAGCGGATTTATGACACTGTGCAGAAGGCTGGTAATGACCGACATATTTTGAACCTTGGTCATGGCATTAAGGTGGGGACTCCCGAGGAAAATGTTGCCCATTTCTTTGAGGTTGCAAAAGGGATCAGATACTGAAAGACCTCTCCGTTGTTGAATGTATTCCTTTCTCCCAATCGGCAGAAGTTGTAGATTCCGCTGCTTAAGGATAGATGCAGGAAGCCATGTGTAGCATAGATTAACTGAAGAACATATCTTTTTGTAATTGATTCCGTGTTCTACTTTTCAATTTCCATTTCATTATAATCTTGTAAGCTTATTACAGTTGAGGTGTAAGAAATTGCCTATTTGTTTATACAAAGTATGCTACTCTAATCTTGTCTGCCCAGTTGAGATTACCGATTTATATTTGCAAGAAAGAAATACTGTACCTGAAAAATTGTAAGTTGTAAGTTCATTCAGATATAGTTCTTCAGGCTAACTTTGGCGTGAGCTCCCTAGATAGATTGATTATGGTGTTTACCTTATGAAGTTTAAAATTCGGCAATACTTTTGTAACACAGTATTGGGTTTATTTACTGTGGTTGGATGCTAAGGAATTCCTAGCTTGTTACTCCCATTGATCCAGCTGAGAGGGGCTTTGAATATTCAGCTAGTACCCTACAGGCATGCACTTGATTCTGCTTATAAATCTTGAAAAGTTTGTCAAATGTTTGTAACTCATTGTGAATCATCTCTTGATGATTAGTTGAATGATTTTATTCGTTAAGTCATGCTCAGTCTAATGTCATGTTTGTGCCAGAAATAATCTGGCGTTGGCCATATCAAAGGAATGAGTAATCCTTTGCAATGTCTTCTCCTACGTGCGATATGTGGCAAACGCCATGCAAATTAGTAGTTTACAAGTAAAAAAACATATTACCATTCTGTTTTTTTAAAAGAAAAATGGTGTTAATGGACTTGTTATCTCTGTCAAAAAAGATCATTTCAGTAGTTTATTGATCAACGAAATGTAGGTGATTGCTGATCAACTTCTTTTGAGCTTTACATACTTTGGTAGTGCTTAGTTGCAAGTTAAACGTTTCCTATTTTGAAGTTGGTTGCAAACAACAAAAGGCAAGAGAACGGCTTGTGAGAAGCCTTCACTAAAATATCTCAACCAAATCATTGCAGCCACTGGACATATCAGTGGAGTAACCATCTATGATTCTTAAACATTCAGCAAAGTAGGACTTCAGGAGATGCAGTGCTTTACTTTCCTTTTTAACTTTGTACCCCTTCTTTGACAGTCATATTGTCTTCAGGAAAGAGCAGAACCGGTCATACTACATGATCCAAGTCCAGTATACCCATCTTCGTAGCTCATAAACTTCACCTATAAATTTTGCCACTTCTAAGAAAATGCATGATCATGTTCAACTATATAGATCAATCAACGCTCACCAAATGGGTAGATTCTGAGCAGAAGTGCAGAACCAACAAAGTATCATACAAATGGACAACTAAATTCTTTCTTTCCTTTGCATTGAAGCTTGCAGGTGAGGAAACATGTAGGTAACAGAACAGTAGAGGCCTGCTCCAGTTAGCAGCTGGGAGCATAACGGTCTAGGGCCTGCATTATGAAGGGCAAATGAAGAATAAACAGTATCAATTATGGAGTCGATAGTGCGACTCACATTGAGTTGTATACTATCATCAGTCTGCATGTATCAGCATGTACAGGAGAGACCGTGAGAGGTGGCAGCTCTGGAGGACCAACTCCTCTTTTGGCCTTCATATTTTATAGTCAACTATTATTGAAGCAACTTTGGAGGCACTTGATTTTAGAAAGGTTGCCTTTGTTAATTGATCCTTTGCTTATTTAGGTCTCATTGCTTGCTTCAGGTGAAAGTAGCGAGAAGGTTAACTAATTAGGTGATTATTATTTTTCTATAGGGCATCATCATTACCTCCATTGCAAATCTAACCCTCCAGCTTACACCAGTTTGGCACGGCGTATTTGTTGATAAGTATCCTGCTTGGTCTAAATTGGAAGTCTACCATGATGTACTTCTAAAAACATACTTATTTCTGAAGACAGTAATTATAGAACTGCAAAGCAAACATCAGGCGCTGTTTGGTTCCTTGCCATTCTTATCTTTGCCTTAGTTGTTCTTGGTGTTGATGCCAACTCAATTTATATTTAGTCTTTGCTCTTGTTGTTTTTAGCTTCTGAATGGATGAACAACTTGTTTATGCCTGCCTGAAAGTTCGATGTCTAACTGCATTTGGATGGAGTGATGCGACACCGATGCCTACAACATAAAGTAAAGCAGATATTTATCAGCTCGATTGCAATTTGCTGGGTGATTCAGACAGGTGACATTTGAAAAGGAATTTCAGCTTTTGTGAACATGATTAGGTCCCATTTGATTCTCAATGTCTAATGCGGTAATGCCTAGCTAGCTCAGTGGATTAGTCTTAGTTGAGGAAAATGACATGATCATTTTATAATCTGCCAGGCAAGCCAACTCGCTCTATTTCTCTGGCAAAATAAAATATATGAAGACAGATATATCGAAGAAAACAAAGGAAAGCCAAGAGTAGTAGCTTTTTTAGATGCTAAGACTCTAATTGTTCCTTGTGAATGTATCTATAATATCCTATTTGGGAGCGACTAGCGTCCGGACATCGTACGCATCCCCCCACCCTACCCCCACCGTTAGATCTAACTTAGATGGATTCCGGCCATTCGATTTGCGCAACAGAGAAGCTCGCCTCTGCTTGATCTCCGGCCACCGCTACCTCGCCAGAGCTCCAGCTTGCCGGAGGAGGAGGCTGTGGTGGACGGCCTCCCTCGAGCACGAGCAGCGGCGACCTTGGACCAACAGCTGCCGTTGGAGCTCGGGATGCCAGTGGCGGGGCTTATGATGCTGATGGTCATAGTCTGCTTCCACGGAGGAGAAGTAGGGAAGGAGAGGACGATCTCCGGCCGTCGCTGACTCGTCGGAGTAGGAGGGAGAGAGGAGGGACTCGGACGATTGCAATAAATTTACAAAGAGACGCAACATCAACCTGATGAAACATGCAACAAAAATCCCCCCGGTTGCAAGAACCAATCACAAAGAAAAAAATGGCGCAACAAACCAAGGTTGTCAGAATCGCGATCCTGAATCGGATTGGAGGTTGTTCAGCAGGATCGCAAATCGTAGGATTGACGTAGAATCTAAGATCTTATCTGATTCTACCAAAGAAACAATTTTTAAAATCTACATTGTATTTTAACACTTATATTTTTAAAAAATGTACTTTTAGAACTTTTGTTTACTAAAATGTAGTGCAAAGGAAAGATCATTTGTTATTTATGCAAATTATAATAGACATGAAGAAATAAAAAGTAAAAATTTCCAATGAAATGGACATATGCAAATAATTATTTATAATAAATCACTATAATCGGGGAGGATCATATGAAAATTTTGATCACGATTTTATATTTTTTTGTTAGAATCATAATAATATTAAGATTCCACCAAATTAAGACTCTACCATATAATCGGATCGATCCGGTCAATCTAGATCATAGAAATGTAGGATCGTATGACTATAATCAAGATTCTGACAACCTTGCAACAAACTAATGACAAACTGCAACAAAAAAATCTTTTACAACAAATTCATAACCCAACTACAACAAAAAAAATCTTGTGCAACAAATTCATAACCTAACTGCAACAAAAAAAAATCTTTATGCAACAAATCGAAATGGCAACTGCAACAAAAACCTCCCGTGACAAATTTTGAGAAGTCATTTTACAACAAAATCACACACGATGTGCAACAATTGATAAAAAGTGTTGCAACAATCTAGAGAAATATTCGCAACAAGCCTATTAGGATATGGATGACATGCTGGCAACAGCGACGATCCAGGGCTAAGGAGGAGCAATGGCTATTGGCCTGGTGTTGTGTCTCCACCCAACAACGTTGCCTCGTTGTCAGCCTTGCTCACCATCCGCCTCCCCCACCTCCTCTGACCTCAGCCCCATTAGATCCAGTGAGCTTTTCGCAAGGGGAGACTGTCGGGATCCAAATATACAAATCTGGACCCTCTGTGTATGATACACTAGTCTAGGATCACGCTAGTGCACATGGTGTCAATATAGATGAATATCATTCCACACAAGGAGAATATAAGAATAAATGACTAATTTAATTATTAAATAATGGTTGTGATCTTATGGTCAAGTTTACACTTATTAAGCAATGTAGGGCTAAACACTAAGTAAAGAGATGGTAGCAGAACGGAAACAACTCCAGCAGGAACCCCTCGACTTACCATAGGCAACCGACTGGGATCAATACATAGCGATCAACCTCCTCGTTAAACTCCTCCTCAAAAGCAGACGAAGACTCCTGCATTTCAGTTGAATGATTGTATCAATAATGAGTACTCCGAGTATTCAGAAGGTTATACCACATAATGCAATTATAGATGATGCCTTATTTCAAGGAAATGACTTCTATGGTTATTTTGCAAAAAAAACAACACTTGCATTTGAATACAAATAATATATTGAAAATATAATTTTAAACAAATAAACAATAATAGGTTAACAAGTATTTTCACAAAGACACAAAGCCTAAACATTTTTTTCACACAGCCACATAAGTTAAACCACACAGTTGTCCCTTTTCCACTTGTTTTTATGAAAATTTACCCCTCGTTTGAAATTCCCGAGCATGTTCCATGACCGCGGATGCGGCTATTTGAATAAATTGTTAATACTCTGCAAATGTTTTATACTTTACTCACAAGATATTAACCAGTGTAGCTAGCGCTAATCATAACAAAATATTTTCGAAACTTCATCTTAACAATTGATCCTCCCATTCTGTATACTGCCGGCACCAAACCCCAACACATGTTGTTGGCCCGTTGCACACCGTTGGACCTGGACACGACGAACTGTTCATAAATGTGACTCGCCACATAGATAGAATCACACCTTCACCTTGACGCACAGTCTAACCTACATACCTGAGTAATCAATGTTAAGACTCCGTGACTTACTAAGTTAAGCCTATCCCATACCGGGCATGTGGTCGTACAGTTATGGCTTAGTTCAATAGTGTACAAAGTTAAGTCCTCAATTGACCAGAGCAAGACTAAAAAACTACTACCAACTACAACATTCATATTTTTCCAAACGCACACAGCTCCACCATATCACAATTTCATCCACTTACCTCGGTCTAAATCTTTTTCCACCCTGTTGGTTAGGTGCAACACATGCCATCAACGAGTGACAACATACAACACACAGTCTTTTCACAAAATCGCTCTATAATCAATTAGTCAAGTTTATATTTACAACTCAAAATAATATCAATAACCCGTTGCATGGCTAAGCAGACTATTCGTGTCTAACCAACTCACGTTGGTGCTATAATAATACTAACTAATAATTAACCAAGCTAAGGTGACAAAAGATCGAGATAATACAATGAGCAAAGTGGATATAATCAAGTAGGTGCATAGCTAACCCCCAAAGCATTTAAAAAATTAAAAAATTGAAATAACAAGCAACAGATTGAATCAAAGTAATTTTTGAAAAACTAGGTTCAACATGGTTAAAGGTACAACTTGCCTTGAAACAAGTCTTGATACTAGTGTTGAACTTGATCAGCTCCTTCTTCCTCGAAAACTCCCGAAGTATTAACGTCTACTCGCAAACGAAAGTGAAAACACAAATAAATACCAAATAAGGCAAGAAAGAAAATCCAAAAATTAAACCAAAACCACAGGAAGGTAGAGCTTGAATTTAGGTGAATTTAGAGACTTGAATGGACTCAATCAGAGTTTGTATGAGGAAAACAGGCTCTCGAAAGATTTAAATATAAGAAAAAAAGAGAAATAAAACACTATTTTAGATTTTTCGAATTTTCTTTCTAAAGGAAATTCTGAAATATTACATCAGCAATGAATTTCAGAATTAAAATAAAATCCAAAAAATAGAAAATAGAGACTGACAAGTAGGACCCATGGTCTATGGACCGAGTCCATGGGTTCTGGTCTACGGGTGTATGGCTCAGGGTCTATGGGCTTTGGCTCTGACATGGGCTTTGGCTCTGACATGTGGGTTCCATGTGTCAGTGACATGGTTCACAATAGAATAGGCTGACCTAGGGTTAGGGTTTATATGTGGGGTGGCGCTGAGGTGGCGGCTGGTTGCGCACATGGTGGTGACAAGGCGACACTTGGCAGACACGTGGGACAGAGAGGCCGACATGGCAATGGCGCGAAGCGAAGTTGATGTGACACACGCTGGCAGCGACGTGGCGGAATGGTGGCGTACACGTGGGCAACCACGTCGACTGAAATCGATGGCTACCACAACTCAACGACGGCGAACAGCGGTGAAAGAAGGTCATCGCCGGTGTGCTTATGCTCTGGCGAAGCCATCACTCGATTTAGATGCAGCGATAAAGATTGGTGAAGAGGTCAACGGCGGTAAGGGCGACAGCGAAGCTCGGGTCGATGGCTAGATGGTGACGTAGGGCTTCGGCGCGGTCTTGGACACACATACTAGCTTCCTGAGGATGAGGCGACGCTAACGGGCGGTGCATGGGGCCCAATGGTCACCAGAGGCAACGAGAATGTGACGGCAACAGGGTGACAGGGCAGTGGCGCGATGTCGACGGCGCAATGGCGCTACGACCTTCCTTCGGCGAAGATGATGAACGCATGGGATAAAACACGACATGATGGTTTCGGTGGTGTTAACGATGATGTCAGGGGCTCACCGGCGGCGGCGGAATCAAAGAAACCCGAGGCGGCTGCACTAGGTTTAGATCTCCAAATCCGGTGAAGCGGCGGTGAACTAGGGCTTGGGGCTTCAGGGGATTTGCGGCGAGGTCTGAGACGATCGATTCAACATGGACGTCGAGGGGTTTTATAGCCTGTAGTGGTGGGGCGAGGGGAGTGTCTGTGTGCGGGATGGCAACAAATTCCAACTCATGACCGAGATGAAGATGATGAACAGTGTTCAAGGCGGGCCCACATGTCAATGGTTGTGGCTCGGGAGAGTTGGCGTTACTTACGGCGCTGGTGCGACTGGCAGATGGGACCGAGAGAGAGAGAGAGAGAGTGAGAGAGAGAATGGGCTGAGGGCGGGAATGGGCCGAGGCAAAGGAATTCTAGCGCACGAGAAATTCCTGGATTTTTAATAGGTTTTCTATTTAGAAAATACAGAAAATCCAAATGGCAAATTAAAAATAACAAATGAACTCGGAAAAATTTGAAAAATTCTTCTAAGCACAAAGAACTCAAATAAAATAGTTTTGGAATTAATTGATGTTCATATTAGTCATATTAAATTATTTTAACTTTGAAAGTCCCATTTAAGCTTTGTTAAATTCAAATAAAGTTTGGTGAAATTTTCCAAGGGAGTACACTACTTAAAAAGGTTTTGAAACTTCAAAAAAAAAGTGGGATGTTACAAAGACCTCCGCACGAGATCCAATTGCGGTGGACAGCCTCATCGAGCGTGGGTGGTGTCGAGCTCAGGCCAGCGGCCGCGACGGAGCTTGAGATGCTTGGGCTAAAGCAGGAGTGGAGCAGCTCGTTGGTGGTGGAAACAGCTCGTTGGTGGTGGAAGCAGCTCGGCCGAAACCGGTCCAATGCGGGGGGAGTGCAGCAGAGGGGTTAGAGGAATGGATGGTTGGGGACGAGAGAGAGGAATGGATGGTCGGGGCCAAGATGCTCTCGTGTGGTAACGACGGATAAGGTTTGGGTGGTGTGTGCTAGTTGCAGTTGGGGAGTGAGTGACTAGTGGGCTCGTCCAATGCGTCCAGACGCACGGGCGCTAGCGATATCCTATTTCAAAGCTATATTTTAATTTAACAGGTAGGTTTCTCTTCCAAAAACTATATCCAGAACAAATAGTTTTAGTAGGGACTACACTATTTTCTACAAATTTCTTGCATTACAAATAAACCTTTATCTTAATTGATAAATGTCCCAAGTTCCAAACAAAGCCTAATTGAAACGAGAGGAGGGTTTTGGGGACCCAGGGGGTAAACATGTCAAGTTGTGAGCATTCATTGGGCCTACGATATAATAATATATCTTGGAATGAGATAACAATTATAGGAACAAAACTCTGTAAGAATTAAAACTTTATGAGTTATTCGAAATGCATGCTTGTATGCTTAAAATACAGAAAATTTCGGAGTGATATGAAAACATCACTTCAATAGAGGGGAATGAGAGAGACCTATTGGGTGCCGTGGGGGTGGTTCTTTGCTTACAAATCCTGAAGTTTTTTGTTGCAACTATTTAAACAAAATTTCTCATGAGATCTAAGCAGATGTTTGATTTCCTCTGCAAAGGGATGTTTCATATGGAAATGTCTTGAAAACAAGCCCTTAACGAATGATCGACGATGTTGCTAATCGATGATGTGCAGGAGGGCTCCAGTGGTATAGTGTTGCCACCTGGGTACACATGGCTCGCAGATTTTAAGTGTATGATGAATGAACAGCAGGCCCAACATTATGTGCCGTGGCTAGTGTATTGCTTGACAACGGCCTATCAGACGGCTACTGTTCAATTTTCTTTCATGAACAATCCTCCATTCTAGTACGAAGGAATACAAAAATGCCAATTAAGTGTACATAACATTCCGCATGAACTTTACACACAACCGAGGATTTTCGGAGGAATAAAAAAAATCGTATGGACTTTATGTCTTTTCTGTAAGAATAAACTTTTAATTTTGTGGAACTTTGCAGCACTTATATGATTCAACTAACAAACCTTGTTTGGTGTTCGGAATCTGTATGATGTCTTTCTTCTTCTCTTTACCTTTCACTACAATACTCTCTTGACGGATAGAGAATAAAAATGTATATTTCTACATATGTGAGTATGTGCGTAGCCACTGTTTTCTTAGTGCCCAATGCAAACAAGAGCCTCAGTATTTATATGTATGAAACCATGCTTCCAAAGGACATGTCTTTTCACATAAATTAACTGAATGGCAGTTTGCCCTGTCTCGCCTGATGGTGCATTCATGTAACTTATCCAGCAGCCTATCGGATAAAGCACTGTATGCATGGAACAACCGCCCATGCTGCACTATGCATGCAACTCATCTGGCAGTCAATAAACTACTAGCATAAACACACACACACACACACACATATATATATATATATATATATATATATATATATATATATATATATATATATATATATATACACACACATGTAATATTAATTTAGCAAATGGAGAGAAGAGGGATTTAAAACCCTTGATTCCAATCTTTAATTTTAGTAACCATCATACTAGAACTTTTAATACTAGAATCAATCTAATAAATTTACCTAGGCCATAAAAGATTAAATTAATCAAACAATCTCCCACTTGGCTTATGTTTTGATAATTTATTAATAAATTTAAGTGCACACTATACAGTAAATTTATCAAGCCATTCCTTTCATTAATTTAAATTGAGAGGATCATAGCAGTCTCAAGTCTATATTGACAAGATTCTTTCCATGTATCACAAACAACTTAAATCAATATATATCTGTAATTAAGGAAACCATAATCCTATACTTTTATATTATTTCACTAAACAATAATGTATACACCATCATGTGAATAATAGAAGCACAAAATGCAATCTTTATTGAATTCAAAATGTCAGGATAAGCAACAACTATACATACACATATATATCATGCTAACAAGGACTTATCTATGATCCCCATTTGATTGACATGGCCACAAAAAACCTTGGGTGGCAAACCTTTGGTCAGCGGATCCGCTATCATTAATTCAGTACCTATGTGCTCAATTGTCACCTTTTGTTTTTGCACTTCTTGTTTGACAGACAAGAACTTCAAATCCATGTGTTTTGCACCCTTCGAATACTTGTCGTTCTTTGAGAAGAAAACAGCTGCAGAGTTGTCACAATAAATTTTTAGGGGCTTTGATATTGTGTCAATAAGGCTGAATCTTGAAACAAAATTTCGCAGGCATAATGCTTGAATTGTGGCTTCAAAGCATGCCACAAATTCAGCCTCCATGGTGGAAGTAGCAATGACGGACTGCTTCGCACTCTTCCATGAAATTGCTCCTCCAGCTAACATAAATATATAGCCAAACGTAGATCTTCTTGAGTCAATGCATCCGGCGTAGTCCGAATCAGAAAAGCCTAACACTTCAAGATGATTCGACCTTCTGTACGTGAGCATGAAATCTTTGGTGCCTTGTAAATACCTAAGAATTTTCTTTGCAGCTTTCCAATGATCCATACCAGGATTACTTTGATATCGACCAAGCATTCCCACAGCAAAACTGATATCCGGCCGAGTGCATGTTGAGGCATACATTAGACTCCCAACAACTGATGCATATGGAATTGATTCCATCGCCTTTCGTTCCATATCATTTTTGGGACATTGTAATTCACGAAATTTATCCCCTTTCTGAATTGGAACCAATCCTGCAGAGCACTTGTCCATTCTAAATCTCTCCAAAACTTTATTAATATATCCTTACTGAGATAATCCTAATAGACCTTGCTTTCTGTTACGGAATATTTCTATCCCAATCACATAGGATGCCTCTCCCATATCTTTCATTTCGAAATTCTTAGAGATATTTCTTAACATCATATAACAAAGATTTATCATTAGCAGCAAGAAGAATGATGAGGACATCAACTCTAAGGATGCAACCACTGTTTCGACCCGCTGCACGGCATCTTCTACTTCCACCATATCCTCTCCGATGGGACTTTCGACTACCGCACTGCCATATTCCCCAGTTGGACCGAGCCACGTCTACTCATACGAGCCGAGCGTCGTCCTCATGCCATGGTGCTACGTCTACATGCCATGGTGCTGCGTCACAATTTATTGGCCCAAAAGCTATGTAATATATTGGCCGACAACTTGGCCCATCTGTTGGACGACTTGGCCCATCTGCTGACCGGCCTTCTCCTAGGCCGTACTGTTCATGTGGGCACTATTCATACATGAACAGTACCATGAACAGTACCTTGGCCTAGGGTTCCCACCTCCCGGCCGCCTCCTCATATAGGAGCCGCCGCCCTTTAGTTTTGCTTGGGTTTTTCTTAGATAATATTCGCTGCGCGCTGCTTCATCGGTTTGAGGAACCCCAACTTGTGTGCTTCAATTATTATTCGCAATACAGATTGCATCTTCTACTCTCTTGCTTGTGTTCTCGATTCACTTGCAGGAGATAGCCTTCTTGGCGAGGTCAACCGCGTTCGGCACGGTTGATAACCAACGGAGCAGTGGTGTAGTGATTGCGAGGGGATCGATCTGTTTGGGTCGGAGCCTTCGGATCATCAACGTCGTGTTCTCCACAATCCACGTATCAGTACCTATCGGAAGATCGGGCCACACTTACATCAAAGAATATCATCGACATATAAGACTAATATAATAAACTTGCTCCCATTGTTCTTCATGTATATACACCGATCAACAGTGTTTTCCACAAAACCGTAAGATGTAATGGTATTATTGAACTTAATATACCATTGTCGGGAAGCTTGTTTCAACCCATATATCGATTTCTTTAACTTACACACTAAATTCTCTTTTCCCGGAGTTATGAAACCTTCCGGTTGGTCCATATAAACTTCCTCCTCTAAATCACCATTTAAAAAGACAGTCTTTACATCCATTTGATGAAGCTCTAAATCAAAATATGCCACCATAGCTAAAATAATTCTTAAAGAATCCTTCTTAGAAACAGGAGAGAAGGTTTCTTTATAGTCAATGCCATCCTTTTGAGTATAACCTTTAGCGACAAGTCTGGATTTAAATCTTTCAATATTGCCTTTTGAGTCGCGCTTGGTCTTAAAGACACATTTGCACCCGACTTGTTTTGCACTTTCAGGCAATTCGACCAATTCCCAAACTCTATTGTCATCCATTGATTTCATTTCTTCCTTTATTACATTAAACCACTTTTCAGAATCATCACATTCCATAGCTTGCTTAAATGATACTGGATCTTTATTAATACTCAAGTCACATTCTTGTTCAACTGAGTAAACCACATAATCATCTGAAATGGCAGATCTTTTCTGCCTAGTTGATTTGCGCAATGTGGTTTCTTCTTGCTGAACTTCTTTATTTTCGAGTTGAATATTATTAGCCGGTTCTTGAAATGGAACAATATCAGGGGATACATTAGTTTCTAAAAGATCCTCCCGAATTTCTTTAATATCCACATTTCGTGGGTTATCACTCCCACTAAATTGACCATTTTCAATGAACCGAGCATTACCAGATTCTACTATTCTCGTACTATGGTTTGGACAATAAAATTTGTATCCTTTAGACCTATCAGAATAGCCAATGAAATTACCACTAATGGTTCTTGCATCAAGCTTCTTTTCATGTGGATTGTATATCCTTACTTCTGCTGGGCAACCCCAAACATGAAGATGTCTTAAACTGGGTTTCTTTCCTGTCCACAGCTCATAAGGAGTCTTAGGAATTGACTTACTAGGAACCTGTTAAGTAAATATGTTGCAGTCTTTAATGAATGCATCCACAAGGATAAAGGTACAGAACTGTAACTTAGCATACTCCTAACCATTTCCATAAGGGTACGATTTCGTCTCTCGGCTACACCATTTTGTTGAGGTGTACCTGGCATTGTGTATTGCGCACAAATGC
Organism: Ampelocalamus luodianensis; assembly: GCA_036346255.1. NCBI lineage: Eukaryota > Viridiplantae > Streptophyta > Magnoliopsida > Poales > Poaceae > Ampelocalamus > Ampelocalamus luodianensis. Next base: position 27,441,147 of record CM070622.1, read on the forward strand.
CTTTACTTTCAAGGTACTTTGCAAACAGACCTGGACACTGTCCATTTTCATTAAATTTTCCATAATATTTTCGACAGTATAGCTAGTTGAAATCCCCCTCCCCCGCCGGAAACCACCGCCAGGAACTCTAGCTGCCGACCACAACTTCGTTGTCCCTCCGTCGGTCCCTCTTCCCTCTTCTCCGGTGTTCTCATTGGTGTTGAGTGGGCACGGGCAGACTCACCTTGGGTTGTGGGTTTACAACTGAACACCCAAAATATTTTATAGTACCATTAGTGTGCAGACATAAATTAGCTTTTGCATTGTTGGTTAGTTGCTTTCCTCTCAATCTCTAGGTCTTGAGTTCGATTCCTTGCAGCCTAATGGATTTTTTTGTTCTCTCTGTTTTGCAGCCTCTTTGTCTTTGTGGTTTCATTGGTGTAGATGTATTTCTTGCAGCCTCATGATTTTCTTTTGTTCTCTCTTTGTATTTTGATTGGTGTAAACATTATTAAGATGTTGTTTTTTTTTCTGGTTTCCTTGTTGTTTATTAGGATTTGAATAACCTGTACATTTTATTATTATAAATGATTGCATTTTCACTGTGTTTAAAAACTTTAAGGCCAATAAGATTAGTAATTTATTATTGCATGTTCAAACACTTTCCATCTCTATCAATTTTGCAAAAATAATATTGCATCTTTTATGTTGATAATACATCTAAATTATTGCGTACCACCTTTTACACCTAATATTTCTCTAATTTTTTTCGATATTGTTTTCTCTGGAACAGTTTGTAGGACTTTGATTTTTACCATTGTGGGCCTTGACTTTTTCTATTAAATAATATTTTGTTAACTCCGAACATCTATCCTGAAAATCCTGGGTCCACTATTGTGAGTGGATGGAGGCCCTTTGATTTATTTATTTTCCAGAAGTAGCTTTATATTTCTTTTGTTTTTCCTCCTAGATTATTTTTTCTAATTTTGTTCTTCCCGGATGAGTTCTTAGCCGGATTTTATTTACCCACGATGGGTTTCATCGAATTGACTCACCTGGACGATGATGGCAACACCTACGCAAAAAATCAACACTGGATTGAGAAGAGTGCAAATAAATCATCTATGATTTTTCTTCCGATGAACAACATCGCTACTGAGACATAGGTCCTACATATCAATAGAGATCATCAATAATATACTTTCTACTGTTGTGTTTGTCGGCAATCAAGACATCGTTGCAACATACAGAATCGATGGTGTGGAAGAAAAAGAAGCTCAGCACGTTCATCGATCCAATGACTCGATGGTGGCATGCTGTTCGTCTACCACCTTCAACATAAAGTTGAGTATTTATGAACTTTACGCGTAGAGTTATTATTAATATAAATAAGAGGATTTGTCTCAGAAATTCTCTGCCCTTTTTTTTTCTCCGAGTAGTAAAGTCCCCATCCATATAGACACATCCGCACTTGTACGTTGGTATTAACAACTCAACCAAAACAGTAGTTGATTTCCCGTAGATCGGGGAGCTGCGCACACTGCAGACTGCTCCATGTGACCGTTTGTAGCCCGACACAGCACACCTCCGCGGGACAGTGATCTCGTCCTTGAAAGCCGAAAGCAGTCAAGCACCGTCGAACTCTGGACAGTGGCTTCTCGGACCTCAGAAGAGCCCCCTTCCAACATCCAACGCGACGGTGACCACCCGATCCCCCGCCCCCCAGCGACCAGCTTACGTACAGGGGGAGAAACGCCAACGCCCGAGCGCGACGTGCCAGGCCTAACCAAAGCGTAGTAGACCCCGCCCGGATGCAGCGACGGACAGTAATACACTATCACCGGTCACGGCGGTGTACATGCACTATCCATCGACTCATCGAGCCACCGAGTGATGCGAAGGGTGGTGATGGCCACAGTTGACACACTGTTTGAAGCTACGTGTGCCGCGTCGTGATTTCATAGGAAAAAAATTATAGAATTTTTTTAGTATATGTGATAATACATTTGAAGCTGCAAGTGCGAGGTAAAAAATAAGAAGAAGAAATCTTTAAAACTTTTAAAAAATATTATCACATGTACCAGAATATTTTTTTTCTTTGGATTTTTTTCTTGTTTTTTTTACCTTGCACTCGCGGCTTCAACTGTATTATTATATGTAATAGAAAAAATTCACAAAAAAATTACATGAAATCACGGCGCAGCATAGCACAGCACACGGAGCTTCAAACATGGGTGTCACCGTCGCTATCGCCACTCTTCGCAGCCCTTGGTGCATGTGAAACATTATTTGACGACACGGCGATGGATAGTAGTACATCATCACCGGTCGCGGCGGCGCGCAGTAGTACACCGCTGCGACTAGTGACAGTGTATTACTGGCAGCGGCGCCGCATCGTCAAATAGTATTTCATATACACCGTCCGTCGACTCATCGAGCCACCGAGGGATGTGAAAGGTGGCGATGGCCACTGTTGACATCTATGTTTGAAGTTGTGTGTGTTGTGTTGCGCCGTGATTTCATATGAAAAATTTGTGAAATTTTTTCTAGGATATGTGATAATACATTTGAAGTTGTGAGTGCGTGATAAAAAAACAAAAGGAAAAAAATCCAAAGAATTTTTTTTAAAAAAAAGTTATAAATATTGTCAAATAGTGTATCAAATAGTATAAAAAATAATTTTTTTATTCTAATTTCAACTCCTCTCGCCACTGCCTTGCTTCGGCACTCGCTACCTCCGTGGTCCAGGGGCACATCGCTACCCTATGCCATGCCACTGGGGCCGAACTCGGCCTGGTCCATGCCCTAGGGGCCCGGATTTCACACGTGGCGCTCGATGGGGAGTCCGGTCCCCTAGGGCACGGTAGAAGATGTTATTTTTTACATTGACATTGAAAGATGACTAAAATTGCTATTAGCACTGTGAATGATGCTATATGAGCCAAAAACACGTGGTTTCTGTTGAGGAACCGTCGCTGGTGAGTTTAGTCCGAGCGATTACCTCGTAGACAAATTCAGAATCGTAAGAACATTGCATAAATCACAAAAACAGAATAAGAGATTGAACACAGAGATGTAGGGGGATTTCTTGCTTCTCTTTATTCCTTCATCAAGCGATCAACTCTTTACAGTGAATAGCACCCCCTATTTACAGGCTAGAGACCCTGCTAGGGTTTAGGATGGAGAGCCCATACATGGGTCGAATTCAAGGCCAAGCCTATAGTTTCTTAACACTCCCCCTTAGGCACCCATCCTCACATATTCATGCCTCGTTAAAACTCTATAAAATCCAGTAGGAAAAATTTGGAGAAAGAGTACATGATACACGTTATGCTGTGCTACACGAATTGCCTCATTAAAAACCTTAGCTGAGAAACTTCAGGGAAACTCGTCAAGGGAAAAAGAGTACAATTCACCCAATTTTATTTAATCTCCTGGATTTATTCTTTGGGTACTCAATCTTCATGGTCAAGCTTAAATAATGAGTTCGTGAAGATTCTCCCCTGAATTCTGCACTTCTCTAAGTCTCATCATTCCAATTCACGTATGCATCTTTCAAAGCTAGACACTGGAAGTGACTTAGTGAATAAATCTGCAAGATTTTCATACGACTTAGCATGCAGTACTTTAATTTCGTCCATCTTTTGCAATTCATGAGCATAGAAGAACTTGAGGTTGATATGCTTTGTGAGGGGACTCTTCACATAACCCATCTGTACTTGTACAACACATGCTGCATTATCTTCATAGATAATATTGGGGGTTTGTGCGGTATTCAATCCACACGGCTGCTGGATGTGGAAAAACATCCGCCGAAGCCAAGCACATTCTCGTGATGCCTCGTACAATGCTATTATTTCCGAGTGGTTCGTCGAAGTCGGTACAAGACTCTGCCTAAACGATTTTCATGGAATTACGGTTCCACCACATAGGAATATATAGCTTGTTTGCTATTTGGCTGTATGCGGGTCCTACAAGTACCCGTTATTTGCATTGCCATTCATAGTTAAGTCTTGGTTCTTTCTGTAGAACAGACCAAGTTCTTTGCTTCCTTGGAGGTATCGGAAGATATCTTTTACTCCCTGCCAATGCCTTTGGTAGGTTCTACACTATACTTTGCTAGTGGTTCCCGGCAAATACAATGTCCGTTCTAGTACAGTTTGCTAAATACATTAGTGCTTCTATTGCACTTAAGTATGAGAATTTCGGTCCTAGGGCTTCCTCTCCCTCTTCTTTAGGTCTGTACAGGTTTTTGTCTTGCTGCAAAGATCTCCCGACCATTGGCACTTTCAAAGGGTATGCCTTTTCAAAGTCAAACCTTTCTGACACCTTCTGAGTGTAGGTGTGATGTACTAATATTCCTTCATGGACATACTCAAGCTGCAAGCCTAGGCAATATTTGATTTTATCCAAATCTTTTATTTCGAACTCCGACTTCAGGTAAGAGCTTGCCTTTTTAATATCCTTCGGGGTTCCGATGATATTAAGATCATCTTCATACTCTAAGATCATACAAAATCTATCCTGGAATCATCGTATAAATACACAGGGCTTATTCTCATTGTTCGTGTAGCTTTTTTTTGCATAGAAAGTCACTTCAAGCGATTATACCACATTCTGCCTAATTGCTTAACTTTGTACAGTGACTTTCTGAGTTTCACACTGTATATATTTCTATTTGCTTTGTCTTGGTTCAGAACAGGGATACATTCAAGTATCTTCATATAAATATCCAAATCCAATATTTCATAAAGGTATGCTAGTACCCCATCCATCAATTTCACTTCTAACTTCAAGTTCATTGCCATTGAGATAAATGTCTAAAGGGAGTTCTGATGAACCCGAAGGTCCGATTGTTGGCCCGATCTTTCGATGAGAACGATAATTCGGTAGGCGTCGCTCAACTCTCACGATCCTGGCTACGAACACGCAAGGCTCGAAACCACACAATCGCTGAACTGCTCGACAAGTCGTTATCAACCGTGCACGAATACCCGGTTGATCTGATCACGAAGATCGATTACTGCATACACCGAAGAAGCACGCAAGAACAAGTTAAATAAGCAATCTAAAATTGCAAATAGAAAATGAATGTATTGATAGGTGGGGTTCCGAAGAACAATATCGTTGTTGATCTCGCCGACCAAGAGAACAAAGTATAAAGTAGCAAAGCTAAACTTTAATCAACAAAATCCGCCGGACAAAAGGGGCGGCAGCCACTATCTATAGGAGGAAGAGGGAGGGGGCGGTGGTCTTTTTCACGTGTGAATAGTGTCACGTGAACAATACCCCAAAACCCTAGGGGCAGCTATATGGGCCATGCGGGCCAATGTGGCCAAATCAGCCCAGCCCATTCGTTACATAACCTATGGACCAACAATTAGTGACGCAGCACCATAGCATGTAAACGTAGCCCAACACGTATGAGTAGAAGCAGTAGATGTAGCTCGACATATATGTGTAGAGGCAGCTCGCTCCAACTGGAAAAATATGGCAATGCAGTCGCCGAAAGTCTGATCGAAGATGTGGATGTAGCGCAGCGAGTCGAAGCAGTGGGTGCAGTCAAAGCAGGGGATGCAGTCGAAGCAGTGGATGCATCCTTAGGGTTGATGTCCACGTAAACCACGTAAACCAGGATGCCAAGCAAGTTAGATGGTCACAGATCATTACCACCAGACGCGCAGTGCAGCGGAAGTAGAGTCGGAGTAGCCTAGTTCGACGAAGAACGCGCTGATGTAGTGGTCGTAGAAGATCGTCTAACGTCCTCGTAGTTGATCGTCTCCTCCAGCAACCTCCGCAGTTCCTTGTGAAGATCGCGGATCGTCCTTAGTGCAACAGCGACCGCAGTAGCACCTCTACGGTATCCACACTTCCAGAGAAGGAACAACTGTACGCCGGTGTGCTAGCACCAAGTCGCACGGGAAGGCTCTCTCAAGAAGATGGCGGCTAGGGTTTCGGTGGAAACAACTCACGTGTCTCTCTCTCCTTTCTCACGCACTAGCCTTAAGCATCTCCTTATATAGTGCCCCGTGTCGGATTCTATCCGAACATGTTTGACGAATCATATTCATACTGGTTTGTTCCATCCCATTAAGTGTGTGACCCGTTAGGTTTATGTGTAATCGGTTGTGACTCGGAAACCTTTTCCGACCACGAGTCGTAGCGGTCCCTAGCAGGACATAACGATTCCCGAATACACACAAATTATACCGGACGAACCTTAATGCAATATGATCTGCGACTAGGTCCTCATCACTTACGACCAGGTCCTATCTTTATACGACCAGTTCGTAACTCCTTACGACCAGGTTTTGACAACTCTGTGATTTCGTTCGATCAGTCTACGACTTGCTCGTATCACCATACGACTTGTCTGGATCTGATCGAACTAAGCGACTTACTCTAGTATTCTCCTTTTGCCTCACGATATCTGGTTTGAACTCCAAGTGAGATAATGTGTCATCCATAGACTGTTTAATACTTTCTCGATCGAGTTGTCGGATAACCTTATGTGGTCGAACACTTCGACCACTAGTGGCATGGTCATGCACTTTCTTTATCCGATCACTTCGAGGAGCCCAGAGACATCTCTCCCGTTATGTTAGGAGGGGTAAATCCCATATCCGACCAGTCACATCCCTCCGCATGTTTTATAGCATACCCGAAAGCTAACTTTATAACTACCCAGTTACGAGTAGCGTTTGACAACCCCTAAGAGTGCTGTTACACATGTAGGGAACCATGCTGATCTCAGGTCTAAGGATTATACATCATCATTGCTTGAGACCAACTAATGACACACAGAATCATAACAATCTCAATAGTGTCTTAAGGTGGGTCAATCCAACCCCATGTTCTCTAACATGTGTTCACATTATTGATTCGATATCCCTATATCCATGACCGGTGAAACATGATCATCAATCAATATATGCGTTGGTCGTAGAGTCACTGGTGTTCCGATCAGTGACATTCGACCAGGGATACTTTTAGAACGATATCATACAAGTCGAAGAGTTTCACCAACAAGTCACATACTTGTTGATCTTCAGAACTAACGATTCATTCAAGTAACAGAATAACATTTATTCAAGAACTCATAAACATAGACGTGATACAATCATCTCCATGATTGCCTCTAGGGCATATCACCAACACCCCGTTGGCGACGGCGGCCGTTCGGCTTCCCGCGTGGTGTGGACCCGACGCGTGGCGGCGGCGGCAGCCCGTTCCCGAGTGGCGACCGGATCTGGGTGGAGTCACGGAGCCGGTGCCGACGACCGGGTGCAGCAGCGGTGGCAAGCCTCGGCAACAGCGGGTCCCCGAAGTGGCGACACCAGATGGAGTAGGCGGCGGCGGCTTGAGCCAAGGAGACGGCAGCCCCAAGCTGCGGCGACGGCGGGTCCCCGAAGCGACGAAGGAGCGTGCGGCGGCGGCTCGGGCCGGAGGTGGTGCGGGACCGGCGGAGGTAGCAGCGGCGGCGACGCAAGGCGGCGACTCGTCCCGAATCGGCTCCGGATCGACACCGAGCAGAGATTTTTTTTCTTTTTTTTTTGATCTACTGCCTCGGTTTGTCTTGCTGTGGATGAAACACCGGAGGGAATGACGCGAGCGGACGCAGCCGCTGTTTGGAGGCGCCGCGGCCGATGTGAGCACGTGGGCTCTGCGCGGCAGCTTGAATCTGCTGCTGCGCTAGATGCTCTTTTATTGTAATGTTTGTTATTTGTCCTCTGTATGCTTGCGATTGTATGAATTGCCGCAAGACAGCAACACGGCGGCAAAGGAACAGGGGAGGTGCTGCTCCCAGGCTGATGAACCCTAATGCCCAAGCGACAGCGCGCTCTAGTCGATTTGCAAGAAAAGTCTAAACTAGACCAAACTAGACAGGAAATCAGCACCAAGACTCGGCGATGTAACGACAATTCAACAAAGCAAACTAAAAAGAACAAATTGCAAAAGCACAAATTGGCTTGGACGATGAACTAAACCTAATTTTTTTGATTTTCGGCTATGTGGACTGTAGGAAAAAAATTCTCACCGATGAACTGTAGCTCTGATACGACTTGATGAACCTGAAGGTCCGATTGTTGGCCCGATCTTTTGATGAAAACGATAATTCGGTAGGCGTCACTCAACTCTCACGATCCTGGCTCATGCAAGGCTTGAAACCACGCAATCGCTGAACTGCTCGATAAGTCGTTATCAACCGTGCATGAATATCCCGTTGACCTGATCACGAAGATCGATTCGTGCATACACCGAAGAAGCATGCAAGAACAAGGTAAATAAGCAATCTGAAATTGCAAATAGGAAGTGAATGTATTGATAGGTGGGGTTCCAAATAACAATATCGCTGTTGATCTCGCCGACCAAGAGAACAAAGTATAAAGTAGCAAAGCGAAACTTTAATCAACAAAACCCGCCAGACAAAAGGGGCGGCGGCCACTATCTATAGGAGGAAGAGGGAGGGGGCGGTGGTACTATTCATGCATAAATAGTGCCACGTGAACAGTACCCCCAAACTCTAGGGGCAGCTATATGGGCCATGCGGGCCAATGTGGCCAAATCAGCCCATTCGTTACATAACCTATGGGCCAACAATTGGTGACGCAACACCATTGCATGTAAACGTAGCCCGACACGTATGAGTAGAAGCAGTAGATGTAGCCCGGCATATATGTGTAGAGGTAGCTCGGTCCAACTAGAAGATATGGCAATGCAGTCGCCAAAAGTCCGATCGAAGATGTGGATGTAGCGCAGCGAGTCAGAGCAGTGGGTGCAGTCGAAGCAGGGGATGTAGTCAAAGCAGTGGATGCATCCTTAGGGTTGATGTCCTCATCAAGTTCCACCCATGACCGTGGAATAGGTTTCTTCATAATCATCTCTTGGATGTTCAGTGAAACCTTATGTAACGAGCCTTACTTCTTTTCATTTCTCTTTCGAACAAATACCCACTTATACCCTACAGGGTGCACAAGAGGAGGCGTGCGGCTTACAGGCCCAAACGCCCTTCTTTTATTCGGAGAGAATAATTCAGTTTCTATTGTCTTCTTCCAATCTGATCTTTTCTTTCATTCAGCGAGCGATGCAAGCTCTGGATCAAGATTGATGATTGTGGTAAGTTTCTTTGCAAAGTAAATATCGATATTGGCTATTGTCATATTCAAAGATTCATCCGAGGTCATAAATTTTATAGCTATTTCTTCAAGGGACGATTCTTCTAATGCTTCTACTTGCTCATCGCTGCTTCCAATTGCAGGGGCAAGTCCCTTTAGTTTTTCAGCTCCGATGTGTGCGCACACATCCATACTGATATCTTCCTTCATGGGGATGTTCAATTCTGGTATGCCTTTTCTGAAGGTTCCATACCGGTGCCAGGTCTCAACTAGCTCCCCTTCTGGTTCTGGGGAACTTCGGTGATCGGCTGTGTCAAGTCCTTCTTATCCTTTTCACCAGCGTCCCGGTTGCCGGATTCGAGGGCGAGTTCTCATCCTTTCAGAGGCCTTAGGACGGGATTAGGGATACCTTCATCGATATTTCAACCCTCTCCGGTGCATTGCGTGCAGGCACATGCTACTTGGTCACGCTCTTCAAATCACTAAAGTGGTTAGGCAGTTGATTCGCTAATGCTTGCAAATCGATTATCTTCTAGACTTCAATTGTCTTCTGGACTTCAATTATCTTCTGGACTTCTTTTGTCTTCTAGACTTCTTTATTTGTTTTACTAGTGCGCGGGTCATATGCATAGATTTCAATTATCTTCTAGACTTCAATTGTCTTCGGGACTTCTCTTGTCTTCTAGATTTCCTGTGGCTTGTCACGTTATTTTCCGACATTTTCATCAAGGGTTGATTTTCTCCCCCTAATGACAGGAAAATTACCTCATCTAATATACTATCATCGAATCGGGCATTATGCAAATCTTCAGTCATATGGTCCAAATACCTGATTATGGATGTTGTCTCATAACCAACGTATATCCCAGACTTTCGGAGAAGACCCATTGCATATCGCTGCAGTGGTAGTATCGGTATATAACCCTTGCAACCAAACCTACGAAGATGAGGAGTTTTCGGTGCTAACCTTTGCGCTAGTTGTATAGGTGGATGGATGTTATAGGCCGATGGTCTAAAATTGATGAGAGATGCTACAAGCAGGACTACGTATCCCTAACATATAGTTGGTAAATTACAATTCTTTAAAGTTCTGCTAGTCCATTCTGGGTGTGGACATGCGGTACAGAATGCTCAACTTTTAATTCCCATTTTCATGCAATAATCATCAAATGCCTTCGAAGTAAGTTCTCCGGTGTTGTCCATTCAGGTGGACTTCTCATGATGATCAGGGAAAATATTTTTAATTTTAATTATTTGCGAGATTAGCTTTGCAAAAGCATGATTTCTCGTAGACAATAAACATACGTGCAACCATTCTGAGGAAGCATCGATGAGCACTATAAAATACCTAAATGGCCCTTACAGGGGCTGTATAGGACCGCAAAAAGTTCTCCCTGGATACGGACCAGGGATGCAGGGACTTCATTCTTCGCTTTCAGAGCGAAAGGTCTAGTAATTAATTTTCCGGTTTCACATGCGGGGCACACAAAATCTTCCTGATTCGGGAAATTCTTTACATTCATATTATGTCCCTGTGAATTGTTAATAATATCTCACATTATCCTAAGACCTAAGCGGCATAATCTATCATGCTAGAGATAGAAAAGTTCAGAGCTTCTAAATACGGTTTTCAGGGCAGTACAAGCTGCAGGTGCCTTAATATTAGTGTAGTATAGCCCAGTTTCATATGAAAGAATGCATTCTAATGCTATTGTTCCACTTTCTTCACGCTTTTCAATGAGTAGGTATTGCTTACTATACTCTTCTTCAGTCTCTACGTGGAAACCATTAGCGCGAATATCCTTGAGAGTTCTAGTCGATTCTGGGTACAACAAGTCTTCTTCAATGACCAATGTTGTGCCCATTGGGAGTATAATTATGGCCCTTCCTGAGCCTATTATACAAGTATCGCTGCCTGCGACTGTCGTAAGACTACCAGCATTCTTGCTTATCGACTGGAAAAATTTTCGTTTCTCTCAGGATGGTATTCGTTATGCCGCTACCTGCTAAGCACACTTCCTCCATAGGGCGACACACGCGTTCTAATATAATGTACTTTATTAATATGTAGTAGAAAGCATCCAACACATAAATAAAATACTTTAGATATCAGAACATAACTTGCTATTATAAAGACGGAAAAATAAGTCTTGCAGGACTCATAATAAGAATTTAATGCTTTGCTCTCATAGAGCTTGCAACCATTATTCAATAATTCAAAGTTCTGCTTCAATTACAAACTACAAGTTTTTATAAAAGATCCGAGTGTAATGCGTGCACTAAATCTAATAGGCGAAGTATTCAGGAACTTCTGCCCCAATCGGCTCCATGCGCGATCTTCTTCTCTTGGGCAGCTACGGCTGCGGCCACTATGATGTCCAAAGGAGGGATGATGGGGGCTGCTACTGGGCTGTCCACATTCATAAGTGCAACTAATGGATATGAATCCTCTATGCCTGCAATGGCGAGGTATGCCTCATTCTGTCATTTGCCCTTTTTCTTATACTAGAAAGCATTAATAATGTGCGACGCACGACCTTACCCTTCTTGCTCCTCTCATTCGTGAGAGGCTTCATCACCTTGTAGCTGCTAGCAGTGGCTTCATAGCCAACATTGCTACTAGGTGGCTGCGATATGAAGTTCTTTCTTAGAACATCATCTTGAGCTTCCGCAACTTGCATGATGTCAATTAATTTAGCATACTTCATGTAGCCGTCTTGACGATAGTTACGTGCGGATTACACCGTGTTCCGGTGAAAGGTAGAAAGTCTTATCCATTTTCTGCTCATCTGTGATTACATTACCACAGAATTGAAGACTGATACAAATTTTATACAAAATCTGGCCATGCTGGGTCAGTTCTTCGAATTCCTGATTCGTGATGCCAATCATCTTCATATTCATGCAAATTCATAAGATTACTGCTAGTAATCCGCATAAAATGGTTACAAAATTCTCATAATGCTGTTCGAACTCCCGATTCGTGACCCCGTATTTTTCTATGCATTTACATGATTTACTGCTATTTTCAATGATTAAAAGCAATATAAACAATCACAGATAATCAAAATAGTAAATATAATAAATAAATTGCATAGAAACAACAATAACAAAGTTAAACATGTTTCAAAGTTCAAAAATATACAAAAAATTGGATTCCCGAGGCCATTTTCAGCTGAAAAATGACTTTCGGGAAATTCTGCAACTTTCAGGGGTTAACACGCAAAAATTTCAGTACAGAGAAAATTTACGTGTAATTTTCAAATTTTTGGGGGGTTATTCTGCAAGAATTTCTTCATTCGCGAAACTTCCTTGTAGTTTTTAGAATTTCGAGGGTTTTATTTGCAAAATTTCCTTCCACCGCCCCTCCCTGTTTTTTCGTTTTTTTTTCCACCCGCCTGGCTGGGCCAATTTCAAGGCCCGTCCTCCCTAGCCCATGAGGCCTTTCCCGTCCCAGCCCAAATCTGGTGGCCCGCTTTGGCTGGCTCAAAACGCCGAGCTGGGTAGGGTTTCCTACCTTGATTTCAACAGGCGGCGGCAGCTCCATGGGCCATCCGGGGCGGTGACTCCAAGGCGGGAAGGGCACTGCGTGCGGCGGTGGCGCCGCGCGCCGAGCTGCGTCTTTGCGGCGAGCGGTCGGGGCGCCGGAGAGCCGTATGCGGCGCGAGCGGCGCGGCGGGAGAGCGCATGCAGCGGCGGACGGCGCGGGCGCGCAGGCCCACGGCGACGGGCGCGGAGCCATGTGCAATGGCGCCAGCCTCGTGCGGCGAGGAGGCTAATACTCTTGGCTCACGTGCGAGCGGCGGACGGGGCGGGGCGCGCAGGGCCACAGCAGCGGGCGCGGAGCCATGTGCAATGGCGCCAGCCTCGTGCGGCGAGGAGGCTAATACTCTTGGCTCGCGTGCGAGCGGCCTTAGGGTGGCGCGACTGCGAGCGGGGCCGGCGGGAGGTGCATACGGGCACGGCGGGGGCAGAGCGCGCGGGGGCCGTTGCATGGCGGCGCTACCGCTACGGGCGAAGGTGAGGAGGCGCAGCTTCGGACCGGCGGCACTGAGGGGAGAAGCCCGTGCGGGGGCACTTGCCGTCGTCGGCTCCAGGCCGGTGGCCAAAGTTTTCGCGTATATTTTTCATTAGGGCATAATTACTGTTCATCACACGCGTGCACTGTTCATTGGCATGGTACTGTTCATCAAGCGTAGTGCTGTTCATCAGGCGTGCACTATTCATCAGGCGCATGCACTGTTCATCAGGCGCGCATGTAGGGAAACGGGTAGGCTACACTAGCGCAAATTAAAAAAAATTCTACCCGTAAACCAAGATCACTGCAGTTATAGATCACGGTCTTACCACTAGACGCGCAGGTGCGGAAGTTGATGCAGCGTGCGTCGGGCGATGTAGTCGTACCAAGTTGATGCAATGCGTCGGCGCAGTAGTCGTACTACTTCCTCGTCCTCGCCGTGGCGCCCCACGCATGCCTCCTTTCTTGCGGTTCGTCCCAACGCCACGATGCGCGCCTTCAAAGGTATCCACACGTGCGGGAGGAAGCGACGCGCGCCGGACTACTAGATCCGCGCGGCGACTAGGGCGTGGGAGGGTGGCGGCTGTGGTTTGGGGATATCACGAAAAACTCAACCCTTAACCGGTCGCCTCGCCCTCCTTTTATAGACGTCCTTATAATGGGCTTCTACGAATAGAGGCCCATTAGGACTCAATGCCCGATCTAATTCGGATCCAATCCACTAGGCTTCACTTCTTAAGTGTGTGACCCTATAGGTTCACGTATGTTTAGACATGACGCAAGTACACATACTTGGTCAATAGTTGGTAGCGGCCTCTAGTAAGACGTGCAACTCCTAAACGCACGTAAAGATCATATCGGACGAACCATCACAACGTTATGTACATGCCAATCCCTTTGCATCACGATATTCGGTCGAGCTCCAAGCCGACCACTCTTTCGATCCTGTGATCCTAATCCCTTACTAGGTTAACTCTTAACCTTAAGTAGCATGGCCATGCATTTCGGATCCGATCACTCGAGGGCCAGAGATATCTCTCTCGTAGAGAGGGCAAATCTCATCTCGATCGACCATGCCTCGCAAAGATGCTTCATGACAAACCCGAAAGCTACCTTTATAACTACCCGATTCACGAGTAGCGTTTGATAGCCCCTAAGTAGGTCTATTCACATCTCAAGTACATGCGACAATCTCAGGTCTAAGGACAAGGCGTACACATTGTGTAGAGAGAACCATAAGTATAAAAGCTATATCTCATGTTGGGTCGGTCCAACCCCATGTTCTAAACATGTGTCCACATTATTTGTTTGACATATCCATGTCTATGACCTGTCAAACATGGTCATCAACCGATACATGTGCTAATCCATCATTCACGTGTGTCCTCACATGAACTCCGACTAGGGACAACTTTAGAATAACCATACAAGTAAAGAGTTTCACAAACAAGTCACATACTTGTTAATCAACACAAAGGCAATATTCAAGGAATATTTATTAAATCATGGATACAACGAAATATCATCATCAAAATGATTGCCTCTAGGGCATATCTCCAACAGTCTCCCACTTGCACTAGAGTCAATCTAGAAGATATCTAATACCCATAGCTCTTGTGTGCGCCACATGCTTAGGCTTGTGGGAGAGGCTTCACAAAGGATCTCAAACATTCAAATTCGTGTGTATTTTGCATATCTTTAAATCTCTCGATTAAGGATCTCTCGAATGAGATGAAACCGCCATGATGTGTTTGTTCTTTGGTGATTCCTCGGCTCCTTGGCTTGCGCAATGGCCCCACCGTTATCACAAGAAGATCCAGAGGATCGCACGCACTAGGAACCACACCTAGTTCGATTATGAACTTCCTTATCCAAACACCTTCTTTTGCCGCTTGAAGCCGCAATGTACTCGGCCTCCGTTGTAGAGTCGCACAGCCTCCCGCTTGGAACTCTTCCAACTTACCGCACCACCGCTCAAAAGGAACACAAAACCCGATTGCGATTTGTAATCATCTTTGTCGGTTTGGAAGCTTGCATCGGTGTAACCATTTACAACGAGCTCTTCCTCACCTCCGTAGACTAGGAACACATCCTTAGTTCTTCTCAAATACTTGAGGATGTTTTTAACCACGTCGATGACTCCCACCGATCACTGGTATCTGCTCGTAACACTTAGAGCATAGGAAACATCTGGCGAGTACATATCATAGCATACATGATAGATCCAATGGCCAAGCATATGGAATCTTACTCATGCGATCTCGCCATCGCTTGTCGAAGGACACCGAGTCTTGCCAAGATTTATGCCATGAAACATGGGCAAGAACCCTTTCTTTGCCTCCTCCATGTTGAACCGTTTCAACACTTTGTCAATGTAAGTACTCTGGCTTAATCCTATTAGCCTTTTTGATCTATCTCTATAGATCTTAATACCCAAAATATATGCCGCTTTCCCTAAGTCCTTCATTGAGAAACTATTTTTCAGTGAGGTCTTAACGGACTCGAGCATAGGAATATCATTTCCAATCGAATATGTCATCTACATATAAGATTAGAAATACGAGTGAGCTCCCACTTGTCTTCTTGTAAACACAAGATTCTTCTTCGCTTTTAATGAAGTCAAACCCTTTGACTACTTCATCAAAACGAATGTTCCAACTCGAGATGCTTGCTTCAATCCATAAATGGATTTTTGAAGTTTGCATACTTTTCTAGCATTGTTTGATCGACAAAACCCTCGGCCGTATCATATACACGTTCTCGGTTAAATTTCCATTAAGGAAAGCCGTTTTGACATCCATCCGCCATATCTCATAGTCGAAATATGCAACAATAGCTAGAATGATCCGTATTGATTTAAGCATCGCTACAAAGTAGAAAGTCTCATCGTAGTCAACTCCTTGAACTTGCCGAAAACCTTTGCGATAAGTCGAGCTTTATGGATATGAACATTTCCATCCATATCAATCTTCCTTTTATAGATCCATTTGCACTCTATGGTTTTAACACCATCAAAGTGGTCAACCAAATTCCAAACTTGATTGTCTCCCATGGATGCTATCTCGATCTCATGGCACTATGCCATTTCTCGTAGTCTGGTCCATCATTGCTTCCGCATAGGTCGTAGGCTCATCATTGTCTAACAATAACATATCTCGCGCATTGCGAGCCTTTCCGACATTCGTGGTGGTGGTGCTTCCTTTGCCATGGGTTCCTCAACTTGTTCTGCCACATGGGCATCATTCGTCAACTTCTTCAAGCTGCACCGTTCTTCCACTTGTCTCCCTGTTGAGAAACTCTTTCTCTAGGAAAACACCACTTCGAGCGACAAACACTTTGCCCTCTAGTCGGTTGTAGAAGTAATATCCAAAGGTTTCCTTCTGATATCCCACTAAAATGCATTTATCCGACTTGAGTGTGAGCTTGTCCGATGTAGAGTCGCTGACAAACGCCTCACATCCCCAAATCTTTAGAAAAGACAAACGTGACTCTTCCCACCATATCTCATATGGTGTCTTAACTACGGATTTAGAGGGTACCCTATTAAGTGTGAAAGTCGTCGTTTCTAGAGCGTAACCCCAAAAGGATAATGGTAAATCGATCGCTCATCATCGATCGAACCATGTCCAACAAGGTCCGATTACGCTCGGATACCCCGTTTCATTGAGGCGCTCGGGCGGTGTTAGTCTGGAACAATTCCGCAACTCTTCGATGATTGCTAAATTCATGACTCAAATACTCGCCACCACGATCGGATCGCAGAGCCTTAATTTTCTTGGCACGTTGATTTTCAACTTCATTCGAACTCTTTGAACTTTTCAAAAGTTTCGGACTTATGTTTCATTAAGTAGACATAGCCATATCTACTAAAATCATCGATGAAAGTTATGAAGTAATGAAATCCACCTCTAGCGATCGTGCTCATTGGTCCACATACATCGGTATGTATGATTTCCAACAAGTCCGACGCCTCTCAAAAGAACCTTTGAAAGGTGATTTGGTCATCTTACCAAGCAAACAAGCTTCACATGTCTCGTATGATTCAAAATCAAACGGTTATAAGACCATCAAGATGGAGCTTCTTCATGCGCTTTTCACTTATGTGACCCAAACGACAATGCCAAACATAGGTGGGATTCAAATCATTAGGTCAAGTCTTTTAGCATTTATGTTAAAGATAGGCGCATCATCAAGATTTAAAATAAATAACCCATTCACAATGGGCTAAAGCCATAAACATTCTATTTTTAGAGATCAAACAACCATTGTCTTTACTTGCAAATGAATAACCATCTCTCATCAAACATGAGGGGATAAAATGTTTCGACTCATACTAGGAACATAATAACAATTATTCAATTCCATAATAAATCTTGAAGGAAGCTGAAGTTGCATGGTGCCGACGGTCAACGCAAAGAACCCTTGCTTTATTTCCGACGCGAAAATCAACTTCACCTCTTGCAACTCCTCTACTTCTTATTAGCCCGTGATCGAGTTGCAAATGTGAGCAATCGATCCGTATCAAATACCCAAGAGTTAATAGGAGAATCATGAGAAAATGTCTAAAACATTTATGACAAGTGTACAATGGGTGGAAGTCTTACTTCCAATTTTCTTCTTGCATTCATCTAATCCATGTACTTCTTGCGCTTTCTCTTCCAGTGGCGCTTTACAATAGAAGCATACTGTCTCGCTCCGTGTCCAAAGATTAGGCTTAGGCGTTGGCTTCAGATCATATCTTTAACCTTGCCCTTATTCTTTGGCCATGGCTTCTTACCCTTTTCTTGAAGCTAGACTTGTTCTGCACACCATCACATGGCTAGGCCCCGCACACTTCTTAATGTCACTCTCTGCTGCTTTGAGCATCCCACAAAGCTCATTAAGGCCCTTATCCGCCCCATGCATATGGTAGTTCAAATGAAATGCCCATAGCTAGGTGGAAGAGACGCTAAAATGAAATCGCTTGCCAACTCTTGGCCAATTGGAAAACCAAGTTTATCCAAAGTCCGATCAGAACCAACCATTTTGATCACATGTGGGCCTACGGTGCACCTTCTCATAACTTGCATTCCGAAAAGCCTTAGAGACATTGAACCGCTCACCCCGGCCGTGTGCGAACATGTCCTAAGCGCTATGATCATATCATACGCTTCGATCCTCAAACCGCTTTTGAAGGTCGTTCCATGCATGCAAGCATAAGACGACTAATCTCAAGAGAGTCATCACATGCTTTCTTGTAGGCATTTTTAACAAAGCAGCAGACGCATTGTTAGCGTGTTCTTCGGGATTGGGGTGTCGAACGTTTTCCTTTTATCCGCCTGAGAACAATTCTCGAGTTACGGACCCATCCAATAGTTTGTTCCATTTAATTTCTCTTTCTCAAGAATCGATCGCAAAGCAAAAGGGTGTGCGTGGTTGCTAGATGCCATTGATCTACAATAGGAAATGCAAAATACTAAGACAAATAAAACCATGATAGAGTAAACGTATTAAACAAATTTAATAGAATGTACTCCCACTAAAATCAACATCCTCTATTGATTCTTAGCGATTCAAGATCCGCAATTAACGAGTCTACTAGTGAGCTTTTGCATCACCGCTAGGAGACAAGGTAATTCGTAAGCAACACCTTACTAATCATATCTCTATATGACTCTTGTTGTTGGGTGACATCTCTATGCCCCGCGCCAACCTTTATGCCCCAAGGCCCATAACCTTTATGATAACCTTGTTAAGTTCACCAATCCTTATGCATGTAAGTATCCGATACAAAACCCATCTAGTCAAGGAAAGTTGATGGTGCCTAATTTTATAGACCCACCATCAATTTACAAGACATGGGATGGTGCAAAGTTTAATTAGGAGGGCATATGTTTAACTTAACATTTTGTGAGGGATCGCTATACTTCTACCATTCAAACATGCATAGGAGTAAAACAATAGGAATAGCATTCACACAGTTGTGACTCAAGATGACCCATTTTCTCATGGTGATCTCCATCGCCATAGAATCATCCACCATGATGATCTCCATCTCCATGGTTCATGTGTGCCATCCTCCAAGTGATGTGTCCTCCGAGTACTACTATAAGCTATTACTCATACAGCTTAGTAATAAAATACATGGATACTAGGAATCATCACAAGTCGGCACGCAGCCGTTAATACAATACTTTGACAACACAATGGCTCCACTGTTGCCGCACCCACGACACGCAGTCATGCAAATATAACAAACATGCATCACATACACATTAGGCCATACTGGTCACATACATCCCGCAAAAACAAGTTTATGCATAGAATCGCAATCTCACGGATAGGGGTCGAGGGTTTCCCGCTGGATTCGAAGGGCGCGCCTCGCGGTATCTCCAAGTCCCGACATTCATAAAAACAGATCCAATCTATGCAATTTTTACATAGGATTTTGATCGGCAAATCATATTTACCACAAATCGACTCATCGTTCCGATTCGACCAATTATATTGATCTTCGCATGCCGCAACCGGTTTTACGTGTCACCGTCTCACCCGATGGCGAATCCGACCGGTAGGGGTATGTTGTTTCATGACCTTAGCGGCATGATCACGGTACATCGATTATTAATCTAGGTTCCGATTCGATCAATCATATTGATCTTCGCATGCCGCAACCGGTTTTACGTGTCACCGCTTCACCCCGATGGCGAATCCGACCGGTAGGGTATGTTGTTTCATGACCTTAGCGGCATGATCACGTAAACCGCACCAATCCATTACCGTAACTATACAATCGATCACATCGATCATACCGATTACATATCGCCATATGCAAATCACCGAACCTATAACATGACAAAGAACCGCTCGATACCATCGTAGGGAAACGGGTAGGCTACACTAGCGCAAATTAAAAAAATTCTACTCGTAAATCAAGATCATCGCGTTATAGATCACGGTCTTACCACTAGACGCGCAGTGCGGAAGTTGATGCAACGCGTCGGGCGCAGTAGTCGTACCAAGTTGATGCAAGACGTCGGGCGGAGTAGTCGTACTACTTCCTCGCCCTCGCCGTGGCGCCCCACGTCACGCCTCCTTTCTTGCGGTTCGTCCCAACGCCACGGATGCAGCGCCTTCAAAGGTATCCACACGTGCGGGAGAAGCGACGCACGCCGGACTACTAGATCCGCGCGAGCGACTAGGGCGTGGGAGGGTGGCGGCGGGGGTTTGAGGATGTCACGAAAAACTCAACCCTTAACCAAGCGCCCTGCCCTCCTTTTATAGACGCCCTTATAATGGGCTTCTACGAATAGAGGCCCATTAGGACTCAATGCCCGATCTAATTCGGATCCATCCAATTAGGCTTCACTTTTAAGTGTGTGACCTATAGGTTCACGCTCTGTTTAGACATGACGCAAGTACACATACTTGGTCAATAGTTGGTAGCGGCCTCTAGCAAGACGTGCAACTCCTAAACGCACGTAAAGATCATATCGGACGAACCATCACAACGTTATGTACATGCCAATCCCTTTGCCTCACGATATTCGGTCGAGCTCCAAGCTTACCACTCTTTCTCGATCCCGTGATCCTAATCCCTTACTAGGTTAACTCTTAACCTTAAGTAGCATGACCATGCATTTCGGATCCGATCACTCGAGGCCCAGAGATATCTCTCTCGTGTAGAGAGGCAAATCCCATCTCGACCGACCATGCCTCGCAAAGATGCTTCATGACAAACCCGAAAGCTACCTTTATAACTACCCATTCATTTGAGTAGCGTTTGATAGCCCCTAAGTAGGTCTATTCACATCTCAAGTACATGTGACAATCTCGTGTCTAAGGACAAGGCGTACACATTGTGTAGAGAGAACCATAAGTATAAAAGCTATGTCTCATGTTGGGTCGGTCCAACCCCATGTTCTAAACATGTGTCCACATTATTGGTTTGACATCTCCATGTCTATGACCTGTGAAACATGGTCATCAACCGATACATGTGCTAATCCATCATTCACGTGTGTCCTCATATGAACTCCGACTAGGGACAACTTTAGAATAACCATACAAGTAAAGAGTTTCACAAACAAGTCACATACTTGTTAATCAACACAAAGGCAATATTCAAGGAATATTTATTAAATCATGGATACAACGAAATATCATCATCAAAATGATTGCCTCTAGGGCATATCTCCAACAGCGCATTGTTCGTCTGGTGCGCGCATTGTTCATCTGGCGCGCGCACTGTTCATACGATACAATTATCGTTCATGCGATTACCGATCGGCTTGGCCGGCGACTTCAAGTCGGCTCACGGTAGATTAGAACGAACTTGCAATTTTCAATCTACGGTACAATCGACATCCACTCTTTCATGCAATTCACCGATCGACATTGTGCCGACGACTTAAAGTCTGCTCGCGGTAGATTAGAGCGAATTTGCACCGTAGAAAACCAATCTAGAAAGCCAGATTTGCAGAATTGAAAGCAATCTAGAATCTACGAGTGTCGTTCATCGACGATTACCTTTTCGATGCGAGGAGAGTCGATCGTGCTGATAACGTGTTGAAGAACCGTCGCTACCGAGTTCAGTCTGAGCGATTACCTCGTAGACAAACTCAGAATCGTAAGAACATTACATAAATCACAAGAACAAAATAAGAGATTGAACACAGAGATGTAGTGGGATTTCTTGCTTCTGTTTATTCCTTCATCAAGTGATCAATTCTTTATAGTGAATATCACTTTCTATTTATAGGCTAGAGACCATACTAAAGTTTAGAATAAGAAGACCATACATGGGCGACTTCGAGGCCAAGCCCATAGTTTCTTTAACAGTTTCGTTCGCTTTTTCGCGGGTCTGTTCGTTCGATTGGAACGTCGTGTGCGCCCCGGCGTACGTAACGTAGGCGGTTTTGGCGTCGCTTTCGGGCGAAGAAAAAAAAATCTCTCAGCCACCGCGCGTCGACAGCGCCCCGACGCTGATCCGGCGCTGGAATGACGAGATGGAGATGGAGATGGAGATGGTCCTTGTCTCCGCTTCTCTGCATCCGTTCCTTTGCTCTATTTCTTTTCATTTCTTTTGTACAACTTCTGTATTTAGTTTTGGGCTCTCATGCGTCACTCCATTTATTATTACCACTTTCTCGGTGCATATCTATCGTCGTCGATGGAAGGAGCTAGTCAGATTGTCAGCTTCATTTCATCTCTATCCATTCGATACGTACACAAAGCCATATCTCTTCCTGCCGTGCTGCTTTTTCTTTGCACCGATGAAGATTAGCTTCTTCCTTTTTTCTGAGTGTGAGTTTTCTATTCCGCTTTTTCATGGGCAGTGGCGCAGTGCAGCATGGGCGCCGGCCGGCCGCGCTGCCTATCCGCCAAGCCAAACGATATACACATCTTGAGTGACAAGAAGGAACGAAAGATCCTATTCAATTTGGGCTCCTAAGAATGTCGGCCGCGCGGCCAACCAACAGACCAAGCACGCAAGAGCAGTGGAAATTTCGCTGACGATGAAGTGGACGTAGAAGGCGAAGGCCTAGCTAGCTAGCTAGCTTCCCATGTGTCGCTATACGCCTTGTTACGGTTTTCTTCACCTGTACTCGGCTGTTTCAGTTTGTCGTTTCAAGGAGACGGAGCGCTGTTTCTCAATGACGGAGCTGGGAAATAGTTACAGGGAACAAATACAATTTTTTTATGTTATACACTAAATAAGAAATTTAATATATATGCTTTAAATTTTAAATATATATATTTTGAAAGAGATCATATACATATTTAAAGTTATTTTAGACTATAACTTTACGAGGAATAGAATAACTTCAGAAAGAGGAGCTGTGGCCCACGGCTTTTACGAGGAATAGAATAACTTCAGAAAGAGGAGCTGTGGCCCACCCGGTCTCCCCCTCTCTCCGCTACGGCTGTTTCTCATCCTTCAATTTTACCCGCTACTAGTTCGTACTCAGTAATAATTTTTTTACTGAGTTCGTACGCAGTAAGATTTTTTTTAAAAAAAAAACAGTTCATATTAGTACCATGTTTTGACCCTCTTCCATTTTGACATGGTTTAATTTAATAGTGGGCCCTCCTAAAAGAAATTGGTGGGCCCCTCGATCAGTGGGGCAGAGGAGCACTCACTCAGCGCACCCATTCCATTTGGGTGCTTGCCAAGGGAGTTCCGATTTCCGAACGAAGAAAGATCTGATCGGGGCGCGTCTATAAATAACGACGCCTCCAAAGCATATGATTTTGGTCATCCAATTCTGTCTGTTCCTAATTGATTTTGCTACAGACGTCGTCAAACCCCCCCAAAATCGCATCTACATTTTCCTCCTCACTCACTAACACTCCGGTTCATTCTTCTTGAAACTTTTCTGGGAGCCTCGATTGGGGCTAGCTATTCCATCGCCGCAGTTCCGATCTATTTGGTATCCCGGATCGCCGGGATCAGGTACTGATTTTTCTCTCCCTATTTTTTCCCCGCGAGTTTTATGGTTTTAATCTGTTCTAAACTGGTATGTGTACTCAAGGATTTACCTTACAGCGGTGGGTGTCAGTTCGCCTCTTATGAGCAAGGGTTCAGCGAGCTAGTTAACTAGGATTCTTGCACGTGGTCTTCACAACTATGATATGTGATGCAACCGTGGATGTACTCCGCAGTGGTCTTTACATTTAGATTTGATCGTTATAGATATGGATCGATGCCATGGGATGGTCATTAGGTCTTCTTAATTTGCCTGTTGTTCTGCAAAAGATTTGAACGTTTTAGTTGATTGGTCCTGAAAGTCTGGAGCTTTCTGCCTGTGGAGTGTTTCTAGGATATTTTTATCTTATTTGCTTGCAATTGTACTAGTTGGTCCCGTCATCATGGACATATCTGGCACTAGGATACTTTTTTTCCTTTTTTTGGGTTGTATGTTGTACACTTTCCGATTGTGAATCCTTGATCAGCTGGTTTTCTGGAATCGATACATAGTGTCTTTGTAGAATCTGGGATATGGTGTTTGCCGATTTCATGTCATGTAGGCAGCTTCCTTAATCTGGTTAAAGGACAAACACAGGTTTTGCTAGTTCAGACCAAAAGAATCATAATTCATAAGGCATATGCAAGTACTTAACTTCATTTTTTATTTTTTGTGCTAAGAGGCAACGGATTTGCTCTTCAGATTCTTGTCAAAACAAATAAAAAAAATATTCATATGCGTGGAAAATTTCTTTGTTCCAAATAATTTAGTGTGGTTAGGATTTCTTCACTATTCGCTAGTTCTGTACCTAATCGTTCATGCCTTTTCTCCAGGCAGTATTGGGCTTTAAGTAAGAAGGAAAAAAACATAAAGGAATGCTGGAAGATGTGCTTGTATGCTAGAGAGTCACCTTGTGTGGGAATTGGCAGGGTAGCTAAACATATTTGCACTTTGCTTTCTCTTGCTGACATTGAAGTACAAGTGTGTGCACAACAGTTCCTCCATGTGCATACGCACGATGGGGCTAGATGTGGCAGCTCAACCATCATCTAGATTACCATCTTGGTGGAGACGGTTGAAATCATCGGTCATCTATAGGCTCCCTCCACATCATTGAGTGCCCCTCATCACCATCTCAAGTTACAGGATCACCGCTTTTTGTGTACATAACACATTTGATAAGATGGTAGACCAGAAAGGGAATATTCTGATGCAGAGATATGAGATAGGAAGGTTACTTGGGCAAGGGAGCTTTGCTAAAGTTTACCGTGGTCGAAATGTTAAGACTTCACAGAGCGTTGCCATCAAGGTGATCGACAAAGAGAAGATCTTAAGGTGTGGGCTTATGGATCAAATAAGACGAGAGATTTCAGTGATGAAGTTGGTGAGACATCCAAACATTGTCCAATTATATGAGGTGATGGCTACGAAAACCAAGATATATTTTGTGCTAGAGTATGTGAAGGGGGGCGAGCTGTTCAACAAGGTACAACGTGGAAGGCTGAAAGAAGAAGTTGCTCGGAAGTACTTCCAACAGCTAATTAGTGCTGTTGACTTGTGTCATAGTAGGGGGGTCTTTCACCGTGATCTGAAACCTGAAAATCTTCTTCTTGATGAGAATCACAATTTAAAGATCTCAGACTTTGGTTTGAGTGCACTTGCAGAATGCAAGAGACAAGATGGGTTGCTCCACACTACTTGTGGTACTCCTGCATATGTTGCTCCAGAAATAATTAATAGAAAAGGATATGATGGTGCAAAAGCTGACACCTGGGCTTGCGGTGTGACCCTCTATGTACTGTTGGCTGGTTATGTCCCTTTTCAGGATAAGAATTTGATGGACATGTATAAGAAGATTTGCAAAGCAAAACTTAAATGGCCAAGCTGGTTTTCTTCAGATGTCCGGAAGCTTTTGCGACGTATTCTTGATCCAAACCCTAGTACACGGATCTCTATTCCAGAAATCATGGAAAATCCTTGGTTTAGAACAGGCCTTGATTCAAAGCTATTTAATTATAACATACCAACAGAGGATATTGTTCCTGTTGACATGGATTCGGCCTTTCATCCCTTCAGTAGCAATAAAACTGAGGGCAAACAAGAAGTACAAAAACTCACTAACTTGAATGCTTTCGACATCATTTCTCTTTCATCTGGATTTGATCTCTCTGGTATGTTTGAGGGCAACGTCAACAAGGAGTCAAAATTCACATCTACCAACACAGCTACGACAATCATCAAAAAGCTCGAGGACATTGCAAAGAGCTTGCAACTAAAGCTCATGAAGAAAGATGGTGGATTGTTGAAGATTGAGGGTTCAAAACCAGGAAGGAAAGGTGTAATGTCCATCAATGCTGAGATATTTCAGATTACACCAAACTTTCATCTGGTGGAGATTAAGAAGAACAACGGTGATACCCTTGAGTACCAGAAGGTTATGAAACAAAATATGAGACCAGCATTGAAAGACATTGTTTGGGCTTGGCAAGGTGAGCAACCCCAGCAGCAGAATGAACAATCTTAAATATTTGACAAGTGAAATAAGCATAGAAATTGTGACAATGTGCAATATCTCCTTGTTGGAATCAATAATGTACTTTTCTAAATTTTTTGGTAATGTACTTTTCTAAATTTTTTTGGTAGTTTGAGTTATCATTGTTGAACATTATGTTTCTATCAATCATTTGATTGAAAAGATGCTTGCTGTCATTGGAAGTCATTAGTTGAGGCTTGAAGCCTTTGATATTTGGTACGTACAGCAACCAAGAGTTGTAAACTTCTCTCTGAGCCTAATTCCATTCCTTTTATTTGAGTCAAATTTGCGTTGGTGCAGTATTAACCAGAAACGTAATGATTCTTTGGCAAACATTGGTTAGTGAATGTTGCATTATGTACTCCTGTTTGCTGAAAGTTCTTAAACTGTTGGTGGATAATGAAAACTGTCGTGGAGTTTTTCTCTTTGCATTTTCTTTGGTTTTGTTATTCTCTGCTACTCATGTTGGAAGAAATCTGGGCAGGTGTGTTCACTTGCAAAATAATACATTTATGAAAATTTTCATTCACAATGGCATGCTATTTATGTGTTTAGATTTGAACTAAAAAACATTTGAATGGTAATACCATCAATTATCTATTCTTGGCTCTGCTTGAATTTAAAATAAAAGGAAAAGCTAGTAAATCTTGCAGCTATCTTCTTCCCAAAATAAGCATTGCAGTACTAATGCTCACAAAACCCTGCCTGTATATTCTGGCAAGTTATCATTATCTTCCACATGAATGGACAATCACCAACATAACCGATCTTTTCTATGATTCATTCCTTTCCTTGTTTTTTATGATTCATTCCTTTCCTTGTTTTTTCTGTTCTTGTGGCCAGCCCATCTGTTCCAACCTAACCCGCTGATGCTGTCTTAACTATTGTTTTGGCTGAAGCAAATTGATGCAAAGGCCAGACCCACAGGCCACAACCAAGGAATGATTTGCAAATGGTTCAGAAAAGGACTGGATGCCAAACAAGTGGACGATTTCCAGTGGCCCGACGGTACGACAGGTTAGTTTCACCCTCAGGCTTCAGCACTGCCAATTTTGGCGAGGCATGGAACTCTCTAGAAACACCTAGATCATGTGAGGCAGTCGAAATATCAGACCTCTGAAAAAGACGCAGAGGTAATATGGCTTCTGTAATACTAGTCGCGGTTGCTGTTCAGATATTTGTCATGTCCCTTGGACAGGTTGCAGCAAAAGCCAAAGAGGCATGATGAGAGCCGCAACAAGCGAAGCGTGCCTGCTTCAAACCATGATGAGACCTGCCGTTGCCAAAACGGAAAGATCTTGTGGTCGCTCACTTAGTAACCCTTTGTTAATTCTACATCGTTGGCCATTGGAGGCAGAAATCTGCAGTTGGATGGGCTGGAGCAACTTGCGTCTCCTGATATTGCAACCTTGCTTCGCCGGTGCGATTGTTGTCTGTGGCTTCCGCTTCTCTGGTTTCCGGCCAAACAGGTTACGTCCAAACAGGTTACGTCCGCTCTGTAAGTATGCGCGGGGTACCTGACTGGAGTGTAAAAGCAAGGCCAAAATATTGAATGATGCCGGATCAGCAGGTCTGAATCAGAGTACAAGACAGATGCACACACTCAATACGTATCACATTCATACTATCCACGCACACAAACATTTATGTGTGTTTTGTTCACTATGCATGTGTGTTGTAATTGTACTTCATGCGTCTTTTCGGTGCATGTAGCCTTCTTTGCGACGAGCGAGTGCATTCAGGAGTTGCATGCAGCCTTTTCTCGGCCATGCATAAATCATGGCGATGAGCCCACGGCACTCTTCGCAGCCCGAAAATCACATGCTGTCGTGCTCGTGCATAGGGATGGGCTAGCTCGGCCGACTTAATTCTTGCCCTTAAAATCGTGACCATGAGATATGGAGTATTCTCGTGCTCGAGACTGCAATAGACGACAGTTTGTGCGAAACGCAAGTTGAGCGGTAAACACCGCACAGATGAACAGCAGCTGCTTACCCTAAGTAAAATGGCGAAAATGTAGTAGGGGTGAAAATAGCAAACATACAGTGCAAAACGACCACAGGGGGATAGAGCGAAAAAATAATATCGTCGACAGCAGGGTTCGAACCTGCGCGGGCGAAGCCCAACAGATTTCAAGTCTGTCTCCTTAACCACTCGGACATATCGACGCTTTGTTTGTAGAGCACACTTTCATTAATATGTATGAAAAACAGGTATGCTGAGTACATTAATCACGCTCTCCTTATGAAGATTTTGATGAAGGTTGCACTGGCTGTATCCCATGGGAAGGCTCTTACTTTTAGCACAATATTCACATATTCACATGCATTAAAATTATAATAAAGAAACTGCTAGTTTGCTCCCGAAATTGGCACAGTCCAAAAGGGGGAAGCATTATGTCCAAGTTCAATAGGGTACAGCGCAGAGTGCTGTTAAATTCTACTCTAGTTAGCAGTGCTAGCTGCTGCATATTACATCAAGGCAATAAGTGGGCCTAAAAAAAGGATATTATACAACCTCAGATAAAAGGGATTCTGTAATTAGCTACTCATCAGGTTGAACTGCAGCTACATAGTACAACGCTACAATTACAATCAATCTCGTCAGGCCAATTTGTATCGGCTCAAAACTCAAAAGGATTCTCTCTCTTCTTCTTGCTCTTGGATTGCTTCGCCAAGAGAACTGAAAGTCCTGTCAACGCGAATTTCTTCCTCTTTCCTGAAATTCTTTTGCGGGCAGCCATATCTTCGGTACACAACATGCCACTCTTTCTGTTCAGAATCTGACCAAGGGAGACGTTTGGTATCTCGCTTGTTTTCTCGTCCCAGATGCTTTTGTCATACCCATCAGGTCCCATTAACTTCATACTTAGTATCTGCCCAATTGACAGTGTTGGCTTGAAAGAACTATTTGAAACATCAGAAATGATATCCATACTGTGTGAATCTCTACGACGGTGAGCTGCATTTTTGAACTTTGGAGAGCCACCAATGGAGCGCCTTTTGTGTCCATTCTCAGATCTCCATCTACGAAGAATTTCTTCGACTGCAAATTTACCACGGTTTGCAGCTTCTACCCTCTTTAGGGCCTCTTGTAGTGCCTTCTTGCATTCCTCAACCTCTAGTTTAGCATCCTCTAGCTTTTTAACTGAGTCAGACTCTGAACTGTTAGCTACATCTACCTGCAGCATAGCGTCTTCTACTTTCTTCCTTGAGTTTTCATCAGCCTCTTGAGCTTTGGAATACAGCATGAAATACTCTTTCACTGAAAGAGTCACTCCATCGGAAACAGTGTTGCCTTCAGAAGAATTCTCACTGCTCAGTAGAGCTTTGATCTCAGCAAGTGCAAGAGCTTCTGCTGCTCTCGCTGCTTCTTCCATCTTCTTGGCTGCAATACATCTGACCTCCGCTGTGCCAACGCTAGCCTTTGCCTGCTCAATTTCTGCAGTCAACATCATAACTTCAGATTTTGAAGCATTTGCCATGCTCCTGAGCTGCGCTATCTCAGATGTCATTTTCTTGATCTCTATAAAAATGTCTGAGGGGTCTTCTCGTCTCCTCTGCAGATCTTTCAGAGTTTGCAACTTTTGTGTTGTCTGATCCAGCTCATCCTCCAAGGGAGAAATCAAGGCAGTATTGGAGGAAAGCTTTTCTCGGCCTCTCTCGAGCAAAATCTTCTCTTTCGCTATGCTATTACACAGTAACTCAACCACAGCTTGTATTGCAGCCAGATCAGTTGTAGTTCTTTTTAGGTTTGCTTTTGCCTGCTCAAGTTCCACTGAGACTGAACCTGAAGGCTGTTGTGGATGATCATCTAGGCCTTCCATATCCACATCCGTGTAAATATTTTCAGGTTGGTGCTCTTTAGATTCTGCCATAGGAACTTCAGTTTCCTCGTCAGACTTTTGAGCTGCGGGAGATGTTTCAGTTTCTTCTTTCTGTATTTTCAGTTTTAAGTCTGCTATGATTTTCTTGGTTGACTCCAGTTCCTTCAACACATCAAATGTTTCCCTTTCTTTAGTGATAAGCTCATTTTCTAGTTCTGCTGCCTGCTCCTTTACATTGATAGCTTCTTCAATTTTTTCACATTGCTCGTGTTTCTGCTAGTAAATATATATCATCAGTGGGCAGGAAGATTTGATAAGTAAAACGCATGCAAGACACACCGAGATAAAAATATTACCTCTGTTCTCAAATAGATGTCGTTTTAGAATGCGTGTAGTCAACATTTTAACCTTTGACCATTAATTCCTAGAAAAATATTTAGATTTGTCACGACAAAATTATATGGATAGATTTGTCATTCGACATCATTATATTTTTATGATTTTTGGTAACATATAGTTTGAAAAAGTAGTGATCAAAAGCGTGTATTGGAGAGCATGTCGATCTCCAAAACCACAACTAAAAAAGAACAGAGATAGTACTAAGAAAATAAGGACACATGTTGAATGAGGGAATAAAAATCAGATCTAGCAACGCAATGTAGATGCAGACTCTGAGAAGACAAAATGAGAGAACCTTAAGAGGAGTTTGTTATCCATGCTGCATCAAGATGACATTAGTAACAAATACATTTGACAAGGAAATATTTTGCTGACAGAGCTGAGTGTAAATGGGGTGTCTGGAGGGTACAAGTGCAAGCAGAGAGCAGAGGAATTTTCATTCTTCATGGGCTCATGACCTTATGGGTTTCATAAGAGTTAAGATGTGACTTAATTGGATGCAAAATCTAGCTTTCTCAAAGCAGCTGGTCTGTTCTGAACTTTTACTTTATCCTATGATGTGCTTCAAAGTAGTACTACTTCTAGACGATGCAGCAGGCTTGCCACTCGTGCTTTGCCAGAGCAGTTGAGATTGCTTTGAAGTTTGAACTAGTACTACCTTACTAGAAAGATTCAAAGTAAGACCCTCCAATTCACACTCAATCCCTCTTTGTCAAAAAAAAAAAAAACATACGTACGTATCCCAGAATGGCCTTATTTACAATGAAACTTGTTAGGAACCTAATGCAAAACGCGAATTACTACAATATACAGGTGCAATGCAGAGTAGCAGTCTAACTGAATGACATAGTCAGATAGGGAGCACTAACATAGCTACTAGCTAGTACTACATATTTGTCACCACTCACCACCCAGAAATTACAATTTACAACCCCCTTTTCACTGGTGTTGCTCGAGCAAGAAATGGATAGCAATATCAACGGATTCACGCCGTGATTGCTTGAGAGCAAACACGAGTTACTAATCCTGCGCTCATTAATGCCGTGCTGTGAATGGCCAACCACCAGCAATCCATCATCCACCAATATTACTCCACTGCCAGCTACGAACATCCATCCACAAGAGTGATGCGCAGAAGGAGGTAGAAGGGAGACCAGATTAATTAACGGGACCATCGCCATGGGGATCTAGCTAGCTTAGCTAGGGACGGAACACGGGAGAGAAGAAATGGAAGGAAGCGGCCATCACCTTTGGGGGAGCGAACTTGCGCTTGATGAGGTGGGAGCTCCAGGCGCCGCTGCCGCCGAAGCGGTTGACGGCCTCGCGCACCGACTCGAACGGCGCCGAAGTGTCGATCTCCGCCCTCCCGCCGGCGGCGACCGGAGCTGCGCATTCGATCCCGGCGCTCGTCATAGCGAATGGTCGCGTAAAGATGGGATCTTTTTTGGTTCCTCGATTGATAGATTTGGTGGTGCGCGTGTAGTAAGAAGAGAGTGGGGAGTGAGCGAGTTTTTTTTGTGTCGTTGCGAGGAGGCCAGAGGAAGGAGGGGAAGCTGATTTAATAGGGAGGCGGGCTCAGCTGAGATGCGACATCATTGACTTGACCGTTGGGCACTCGGGCTTTCTGACATCTTTTCCAGATAAATTCCACTCCTTGCGTGCGTCGGTCCAGGATCTATACATGCGGCGTTGGAATTCATAGATTTTTCTTTACATAGAATACTTAATATGATTTCCGCACGACTAGGCCTGGGATGGCCTAGTTTGTGTTGGGAAACCTGGCTTGTGTCTTGCGGGTCTGGTCTGCGGTGGATTTTTCATCCACCTCTAGTCTATATATAGAGAGATTTTTAATCATTATACGTAATTTTTGGTTGAAGAAAGAAATAAAGAAGAGAAAGAAGTCCCCTCTATATCTTTGTGTCCATTTACTGTTCTATGCTTGTGTATACGATTCGACTTCTGTCTACGGGGCGATCGATCGGACTGAACTCGTCAGCGAAGGTTCCTCAACGCGTTATCAGCACGATCGACTCCGACCTACCTCTAGGCCTACTTTACTCAGATCGAAAAGGTAATCGTCGAAGAGATACTCGTAGATTGAATCACATTTTCTAGATCGCTTTCAATCTCGCAATTTTGCTTTCTAGATTGTGTTCTACGACGCAAATATGTCTTAATCTACCGCTAGCCAACTTGAAGTCGTCAGCCAAACTAATCGGTAGATTACATGAAAAGAGTAGATGTTGATGCAATGTAGATCGATGCATGAACGGAGAAAAATATCAACGCCGCGCTCGCTGCGAAGCCGCTCACCTTACACAAAGCGCGCCACCAACGTCTGGCGCCATTGCTGCCGCGACGATGCGAGGGTCCCCGCACGGCCCCGCCGTGGCCGCCGGACAGCACACGGACGAGTCACTGCCGACTCTACATGAGGCCGCCGCCACGCACCGTCTCCATTGCGCCGCGCCTCCGTGCCGCCGACCTGCAACCCGCATGCCGCCGCGCTGCACCTCCGCAGCTCCCGCAGGAGGCGCGCCGCCGCGGCCTCCGCACGGCCCTCCGCCACGTGCCACGCCACCGAGAGTCGCTCTGTGTGCCCCACCATGCACACTTGCTACCGTGCGTGCCTCCAGCCGCCCGCGAGTCACCGTGCCCGCCGTCCCGCCGACACCGCCCCCGTGCAAAAGACGGCCCGAAGCCGCCTCCGCGCTGCGTCGCTCGTTGCGATTTTGCCACCAGCCTGTAGCTCACGCGCCACCGCGCCACCACACGCCGCCAGCCGCCCTTCGCTAGGGATGGCAATCGGCGCGGCGGGCACGGGTGGTGCTCACTCATACCCATGCACGCGATCCCATTTCCCCCATGGGCATGCCCGCGATGGACGACAGGCGAAAAACCTCACCCATGCTTGTCGCCCGCGGGTGCCCGTCGTCCGCAGGCATGCCCGGTTACCTACAAACAATGCATCGGAGCCCGTAGGTACCCATCACCCGTGGGCATGATCGTCACACATAAACAATGCATATATCAAGTTCATCACAATTCACACATCAATAGTGAATCATACATTCAACAACTAATAAAGTTCATCACAATTCACACGTCAAGTTCGACAAGACAACTAATCAAGTTCAACAAATAAAATAAAAATACAAACTGACATAGTTCCTCACACATACAAATTAAGTTTGCAACAAGAGTAGAACATATAAAAATGGTTCAATTTCAACATTTCAACAAAGAGCTAATCAAAGTTGACAATCGAGATTGAACAACAATCTTTAAGCTCATCTTCAATGTCTTCAAGGCATGTCCATAAACTTTGAACTCCTCCTTCACCTGAAAAGTTGTCAAAGTCACAAATATGAGAGTTGACAAAGTCACAAATATGAGACTTAGAACACAAAATAAATCTATGGATGACATTGTGTAATCTTGCTAATATTGGCCCAAAAGGGCCCAGCCAGTTGATACATACTGGCATTTCTTACACACCTACACTGCCACGTTAAGACTAAAGGTTGAACTCTCATTTGGATGTCATATATGATGTCAATCATCATTTCTAACAGTATAAAGAAAATCATAGAGGAAGGTACATATACTAAACAGGTCAATTGCATTTGCAGCGCAAGATTGCAAATAGTAACAAGCTAAAAATAGTTCATAAAAATTATGCACAAAGAACAGATAAAAGAGAAACCGATCAATCCATGTTGATTATTTTGAATCTTCACTGCTATTTACATCCTGGTAACACCAACAAGCAAAATCAGGTATACTTATAGTGAAAGAAAGATGGGATATCGGTTCTAATTTCTAAACCAACCAATTGCAATCTCAAAAACATCATTGTAAAGGCATGAATCCAACAAAAACTACTGCGCCATTCATAGAATCTATGTAACAACAGCAACCAAGAGTTCAATCATAGTTTTAGTACTCATCGATCAGACGAGTGACACATGCAAAAACACATGAACAAGTAAGAACACAAGACATCGTATGGCAAATGCAAGCAATCAACAGACAAGCGATCAAGCAAACCAAGTTCTACGAAACAAAGAGAACTCTCAGTTGGTGCCGTACACATCCTCGCGAGCGCCTTCGGCCAGCGTGGCGCTCTCCTCCACTAGCTCC
Source organism: Ampelocalamus luodianensis (assembly GCA_036346255.1). Classification (NCBI taxonomy): domain Eukaryota; kingdom Viridiplantae; phylum Streptophyta; class Magnoliopsida; order Poales; family Poaceae; genus Ampelocalamus; species Ampelocalamus luodianensis. The sequence goes on from CM070622.1 coordinate 27,475,612, forward strand.
ATTGTGTTCTCGAGGGCGACGGCGGAGAGGCGCTCGGCGTCGATGAAGCCATCCACGCCAGGGAGACCCAGATGGTCCAGCGGGAGGCAGGCAGCCCACAGAAAGAAATTGCAGTACACAAGAAAATATATGACCCTACTTACCTCCAAGTCGACGGGACAAATATGAGGAGTTCTTGGGCGGCTGGTCAGATCTTGAATTCTTGGGCAGCTGGCCGGATTTGGAGTTCTTGGGGATCTGGAGTTCTAGACGGGGGTGGCGAATCTGGAGTTCTTGGGTGGCTGGCCGGGAGGAGGACAGGGGCAGTGGCTGCCGGGAGGAGGACGGGTGACGCGGGGGTGGCGGATGGCCAGGAGGGGACTGGGGAAGGACTGGAGGAAGATCGGGAAGAGCACGTGGGGATGGGGGGCACGTGAGGAAGACTAGAAGAGTGAGGACTGAGGAAGAGCATGTGGGGATAGGGCTTCTGGCGGCTGGGAAGTGGGATGTTGCGAGCTGGGAGCCTAGGACTTGGAGCGAGATCGACCGAGCGACTAGGTTTTTGACAGTGGCCCTACCTATCAATGTAGGTTGCGGGTAATCGGATGAAGCGGGCACGGGTGGAGCTTACCCATGCTCATGCCCATTTACTCGATGGGCAAGGAATTGTGCCTATTTCTATACCCGTGGGTAAAGAAAGAAGCCTATACCTGCCTTCATTAGGGTATTACTTGACTTGGGCCTCCTACGTCAAGATTGTACTTGGGGCCAAGAAGCTTTGTGCTGCTATCGGGTCTGGCACCTCAAAGGATGCCAATCCCACTATTGAGAAAAATGATCAGGCATTTTACTTCCTCAAACACCATCTCTGCCTAACGCTCAAGAATGAGTATATGGCGGAGAAGAACGCACTAGCTTTGTGAACTGCACTGAAGAAGCGGTTCGAGAAGCTGAAGTGCACCATTCTTCCTCGGGCAGAGCAGGAATGGACCCGATAGTATTTTGCTGACTTCAAGACCGTGGGAGAATACAATTCTGCCTTGCACAAAATTTGTACCAGTCTTCAACTCTGTGGTAAGGTAATCACGGATGAGCAGAAGATTGAGAAGACTCTCTCTACCTTTCACCCGAATGCGGTGTAATCCGCACGCAACTATCGTCAAGATGGCTACAAGGAGTATGCTGAATTGATTGACATCATACAAATTGTGAAAGCTCAAGATGATGTTCTAAGGAAGAATTACATCTCACAGCCGCCTAGTAGCAATGTTGGCCATGAAACCAATGCTAGCAGCTACAAGGTGAGGAAGCCTCTCACAAAGGAGAGGGGCAAGAAGGATAAGGTCATGGGTCGCAAGGTCAAGCCAAATGCTCAAGGCAAGAAGGGCGGACAAAGGAAGTGCGATGACAAGCCCTATGGCCAGTAGGACCAAGGATGCTACAAATGTGGCATATGGGGGCATTGGTCACGAAATTGCCATGAGCCACAGCACGTTATTGATGCTTTCTAGTCTAAGAAGAAAGGCAAAGGACATCATGAGACACACCTCACCATTGTAGGCACGGAGGATCCACAACCATTAGTTGCATTCATGGATGTGGACAACCAAGTATCAACCCCTATCACCTCTCCTTTGGACATCGCAGCGGCTACAGCCGTAGTTGCCCAAGAAGAGAAGATCGCCATGGAGCAGATTGAGGCAAAGGTTTCTAAGTACTTCACTGATTCGATCTAGTGCACGCATTGCACTTAGATTTTTTTTATAATCACTTGCAGTTTGTGGTTGTGATGGAACATTGAATTATTTTATTCTTTGAATAATTGTTGTAAGCTCTAGGAGAGCAAAACATTAAATTCTTGTGATAAGTCCCACAAGGCTTATATTTTCTTCCCGTATTTATAATAGTAAGTTATGTTCTGACATTTGAAGTATTTTATTATGTGTTGATTGCTTCCTAATACATATTAATAGAATACTTTGTATCAGAACATGTGTGGCACTCTATGGAGAAAGTGTGCTTAGCGGATAGCGGCATAATGAATACTATCTTGAGAGAGACAAAATTCTTTCAATCGATTAGCAAGAATGCTGGTAGTCTTACGACAATCGTAGGCAGCGATACTTGTATAATAGGCTCAAGAAGGGCCACAATTATACCCCCGATGGCACAACTTTGGTTATTAAAGAAACCTTATTGTACCCAGAATCGACTATAACTCTCCTAAGTTTCAAAGATATTCGCGCTAACGGTTTTCACATAGAAACTAAAGAAGAGTATGGTAAAGAATACCTGCTCATTACAAAGCATGAAGAAAATGGAAAAGGGTATTAGAACAACTTTCTTCATATAAAACTGAGCTATGCTACACTAATATTAAGGTACCCGCAGCCTATACTATTCTGAAAATCATATTTAGAAGCTCTGAACTTTTATGTCTCTGGTATGATAGATTAGACCACCTAGGTCTTAGGATGATGAGAAATATAATTAATAATTCATAGGGATATAATATCAATGTAAAGAATTTTCTGAATCAAGAAGATTTTGTGTGCTCCACATGTGCCATTGGGAACTTAATTTTAGACCTTCTACTTTGAAAGTGAAGGATGAAATCTCTGTATTCCTAGACCATATCTAACGAGACATTTGCGGTACTATACAACCCCTGTCAAGGCCATTTAGATATTTTATGCTGCTCATCGATGCTTTCTCGAAATGGTCACACATATATTTATTGTCTGCGAGAAACTACACTTTTGCAAAGCTAATCTCATGGATAATTAAAATTAAAAATAATTTTCTTGATCACCATGTGAAGTCCATCAGAATGAATAACGCCGGAGAATTTACTTCGAAGATATTTGATGATTATTGCATGGTAATGGGAATTAATGTTGATCATTTCGTACTGCATGTCCACATCCAGAATGGACTAGTAGAGGCATTAATTAAAAGAATTAAATTTATTGCCCGACCGTTTTTGCATAATTGTAATTTACCAACTGCTGTTGGGGACACGCAGCAACTCTTATCATCTTTAGACCATTGGCATATAACATCCATTCACCTATGCAACTAGCGCAAGGATTAGCACCGAAAATTTCTCATCTTCGCAAATTTGGGTGCAAAGTTTATGTACCTATACCCCCACCACAACGTACTACAATGGGCCCTCTCCGAAAGTCTAGGATATACGTTGGTTATGAGACAACATCCATAATCTAGTATTTGAACCCTATGACGGGAGATTTGCATACTGCCCGATTCGCTGATAGTATATTTGATAAGGATAGTTTCCCGTCATTAGGGGGAGAAAATCAACCCCTTGATGAAAAATATCGGAAATAACGTGGCAAGCCACGGGAATCCATGCACATGACCCACGCACTAGTGAAGCGAATAGAGAAGTCCAGAAGATAATTGATTTGCAAGCATTAGCGAATCAACTGCCTGACCACTTTAGTGATTTGAAGAGCGTGACCAAGTCGCATGTGTCTACACGCAATGCATCGGAGATGGTTGAAATACCAAAGAAAGTTGAAGGTATATCTAATCCCATCTAGAGACCTCAGAAAAGGATGAGAACTCTGGCCCTTCAAATCCCAAGTAGCCGAGGATGCCTAGTGAAAAAAGATAAGAAGAACTTGACACAGCCGATCACCGAAGTTCTCCAGAACCAGAAGAAGAGCCAGTTGAGACCTGGCACCAGTATATAACCTTTAGAAAAAGGCATACCAGATTTGAACATCCCTATGGAGGGAGAAACCAGCACGGATGTGTGCGCACACATCGGAGCTGAAAAACTAAAGGGACATGCCCTGTAATTGGAAGTAGCGGTGAGCAAGTAGAAGCATTAGAAGAATCGCCTTATGAAGAAATAGCTATAAACTATGTGATCACGGGAGAATCTATGAATAGGACAACAGCTAATGTCGATATTTATTTTTGCAAAGAAAATTACCACAATAATTGATTTTGATTTAGAGCTTGCATCGCTCGCTGAATGTAAGAAAAGATCAGATTAGAAAGATTAGAAAAAGCCAATAGAAATGGAATTATTATCTCTGAATAAAAGAGAGGTGTTTGGGCCTATAAGCCGCACGCCTCCCCATGTGCACCCCATAGGGCATAAATAGGTATTTGTTCGAAAGAGAAATGAAAATAATGAAGTTGTAAGATATAAAGCAAGGCTCATTGCACAAGGTTTCACTCAACGTCCAGGAGTTGGTTATGAAGAAACCTATTCCTCGGTCTTGGGCGGAACTACCTTTAGATATTTAGACCCTGTTTGGTACAGCTCTTACTCCCAGCTTCTCAATCGAATCTCGTGGAGCCGTGCCAAACACCCGACTTCTCAAAATGACTAGATTCTGATTCTCGCGAGGAGTTGTCTCGAAAATGAACTAGCAACGAGGAGCAGCCTTCCCACAGATTCTCGTGAGAATCCAACTTGCAGAAATGAAAATACCATTTGAAGTTTGAAGATTTTACCTGCAAATGCCATCCAACTACCCCCGAAAATCCCACCGCGCGACCCCACTCCCGTACCCCTTCGCCTTTCCCCTCGCTTCCTCCCGGTGATCCCACGATTCACCCTAAGCCTCGACTGCATCGCGTCCTGTCCTCTACTGCGCCGACTCCGGTCCTCAACTACGCGCCGCGAGCACGGGACTCCATGCTGCGACACGCGCCGCCACAAGCACCAAACCGCCCGAGCACCGGCGTCGTCCAAAACCCTAGAGGCTGGCCCCGCCTCCGCGTGTGCGTGCGCGCCGCCTAGGACATGAACCCAAGTGCCGCCACCGTCGCCGTGCCCAAGCCATCCAAGGCCAAGGCCAAGCCCCTGCTTCCACAGTCGCCGCCGCCGATGACCACCTCGGCCCGTGCGCCGCCATCCACCCACGCAGACCTCTTCGCGCGCCACAACGAGGGCCAATGTACCATCCCTCCTCTCCGCTTTCCCGACCGGGTGCTCGATGCTTCATCTCACCGGAAGCTTTGAGAGGTGGCGGTTGCCGCCCCCACCAGAGATGAAGAAGCCCCAACGCTCTGCAATGCAGCGTCGTTGGCTTACTTGGGGAACGCATATATGATCGCTCTACAATGCAGTGTCGTTGGCGTACTTGGGGGACTGCATATATGAAATAAGAACTGGCCGATTAAATTGTGATTTTTATACACTGAAACTTGTTATTATGTTACATATAGCTCAGCCTAGTTGTCACTTTTATTTGTATAGGATTAGTATGCAAGAGATATGATGGTGACATATAGCATGCGCTAATTGTCAACTTCAAGCTTGTTTGCTGTAGGGTGATCTGATTCTTTCTCTTCAATTATACAGCTTTATGCTCGTAGACACTTCTTCCCACCACTAATCATCAATGAGTACAACAAGCGTGTGATGGATGTCGTGAAATGTGAATCACATGTCTGGATTTGCCTCTTCTTCATCTTCTAATCAAACAGCATAGATAGGCCAAATGCTTCGTATGCTAGTCATTGTGATTCTAATGTAGAACTTATCTTATTATCTATGCTTATGCATCTGTATCATGCCCTTCTCACATACATTCTTTGCATATGTTAATGGGCATTGTTTCCTATATGTTACTTCAATACTACTATTTTAATGGTTGTAGTTCTAAATTTTGAAGAGCACTTCTTTTGTTTGTTGTTTCTTTGTTCTGCTTACTACATACAAGAGAATGCTTTGTAGCATCACATTGTCAGGCATATTTTCACATTAATTGTCACTGTTTTCCTTGCTTTAGGATTTGTTGCTGAACAAACTTCTCGGAGAGGAATTTCTAACCCAAGAAGAAAGGTAAACCAATAATTCTAGTTTTCTACTAGATGTGCAATCTATATTAATGGTATAATTCCTATCAAGAAATATTATGCTCTAGCTTCCATAATCCATATGCATGACTGAACTTCTAGCGGGTGGTAGCACTTAAAGTGTTCAGGACTTGTAAATTCAAATGCCTATGTCATGTGGGGGCTCATGTATGAAAGAATAAGGAAGAAGACTCGGGAGATAACGCCAGAGAAATCTGGTTTGGTCTCTTTGGCAAAGCCTGCTGTTTTGCCAGAATAGGAATAGTTGCTTTATTATTTTCCTTCACGGTCATAGTTGTATTCGGAAACTCTGTAATAGTATTGCTTTTGTATTCGTTTTGCTTTCCTAGTCCAGATTGTTAGAACCTCTTTATATAGAGGAGAATGACACTTTGCTTTGGTTAAGAAATAACAGAAAACTGCCTCAAACTCTGTGCTCCTCTAGTATATTATGTTCTGTCGGTTTTGTTGTTTGTTTGTTCGTCTGCTCATTTGCATCTTCAGAGACTCGACCTTGCAGTAGCGTCCACTATGGCGCCTCAGCTGCAACGTCGGGGCTTGGGACCTCGTCCGAATACCTTGCACGGCTACAACCTCCAGTCGAATACTCCAGCTGCCAACCAAATCCCCGACAGCCTAGGACTAGGAGTTGCCTTTATGCGGTACCCCATGTGTTTCTTTTTTTACTCTTTTTTGTCTCTGAAAATTGTTAAGATTGTGAACAAATATTGTATCTCATCTGTCCAATGCCTGAGACCTATGTGAAACATGTCCTCCACTCATTTAAAGTGGATGACATGTATAGTTGGTGCGTCAATTCGTTATTTGCCAACAGTTGTACTCTATCATGAAGTGTAAATGCAATGTAACCTAGCATTGTGTACAAATACAACGTATATACATTCATATGGTCTAAACAAATTTGGGGAAAAATTCTATAATTTGTGCACAAAAACATAGGAGCAAAATACAAATACAATTGAAGTATTACAACCAAGGGTAACATGGTCTATTTACCTCTAATCCTCCCTCATATGGTTTTTGGAGCCAACCTACCAGCCAAACGCTTTCAACAGACAGTTCCTGATTCTCAGAGAAGTGGATTCTCAGAGAATCGAGGAGCAGAATCTGGAAAATGAGAATCTGAAGCTCTACCAAACATGGCCTTAATCTCAATGGCAGTAAACTTGAATTTAGAAATAAAATTGATGAATGTGGTAATTGCATACCTTTATAGAAACTTGGATTGGACATTTATATGAAGGTACTTGAAGGTATCCCTGTCCTGAGCCAAGACAGAGCAAATAGAAATTTATATAGTGTGAAACTTAGAAAATTATTGTACGGACTTAAGCAATCAGGCAGGATGTGGTATAATCGCTTGAGCGACTTTCTATGCAAGAAAGGCTATTAGAACAATGAGGATTGTCCCTATGCATTTATACAACGATCCCAGGATGGATTTTATATAATCTTAGTATATGTAGATGATCTGAATATCATCGAAACCCTAGAAGATATTAAGAAAGCAAGCTCTTACCTGGAGTCAGAGTTCGAAACAAAAGATTTGGGTAAAACTAAATATTGCCTAGGATTGCAGCTTGAGCATGTTCCTGAAGGGATATTAGTGCATCAATCAACCTACACTCAAAAGGTGTTAGAAAGGTTTGACTTTGAAAAGGCATACCCTTCGAAAGTATCAATGGTCGGAGATCTTTGCAGCAAGACAATGATCCGTACAGACCTAGAGAAGAGGGGAAGGAAGTTCTAGGACCAAAATTCCCGTACTTAAGTGCAATAGAAGCACTCATGTATTTAGCAAACTATACTAGACCGAACATTACATTTGCTGTGAACCTATTAGTAAGGTATAGTATAGAACCTACCAAAAGGCATTGGCAGGGAATAAAGGACATCTTCCGATACCTCCAAGGAAGTAAAGACCTTGGTTTGTTCTATGGAAAGAACCAAGACTTAACTATGATTGACTATGTAGATACCGGGTACCTGTCGGACCCGCATACAGCTACGTTGCAAATATGCTATGTATTCCTATGTAGTGGAACTGCAATTGCATGAAAATCGTCTAAGCAAAGTCTTGTATCGACGTTGACGAACCACTCAGAAATCATAGCACTGTACAAGGCCTCATGAGAATATGCTTGGCTTCGGTGGGTGATTCACCACATCCAGCAATCATGTGGATTAAATACCACACCAACTCCCACTATTATCTATGAAGATAATGCAGCTTGTGTTGCACAAGTGCAGGGTTATGTGAAGAGTCATCTCACAAAGCATATCAATCCTAAGTTCTTCTATGCTTATGAATTGCAAAGGATGGATGAAATTAAAGTACTACATACTAAATCATGTGAAAATCTTGCAGATTTATTCACTAAGCCACTTTCAGCATCTAGCTTTGAAAGGTGCATACGTGGAATTGGAATGATGAGATTTAGAGAACTACAGAACTCAGGGGGAGAATCTTCATGAACTCATTATTGAAACTTGATCACGGAGATCGAGTACCCAAAGAGTAAATCCTAGAGATTAAATGAAATTGGGTGAATTGTACCATTTTTCCCTTGACGAGTTTTCCTAAAGTTTCTCGGCTAAGATTTTTAACGAGGCAATTCATGCAATGCAGTAGAACGTGTATCATGTACTCTTTCTTCAAAATTTTTCCATTGGATTTTTGTATAGTTTTGACGAGGCATGAACATGTTGGATGAGTGCCCAAGGGGGAGTGTTGGGAAACCTGGGCTTGGGCCTTGTAGCTCGGCCTATGGTGGGCTCCTCATCCACCTCTAGTTTATATATAGGAGGAGATCCCCAATCATTATACGTGCTTTTTGGCTGAAGAAAGAAATAAACAAGAGAAAGAAGTCCCTTCCATATCTCTGTGTCCATTTACTTTTCTGTACTTGTGTATGCGATTCAACTTCCGTCTACAGGGTGATCGATCATACTAGACTCGCCAATGACGGTTCCTCAATAGTTTATACCAAATACATTTTGGGGGCAATATCACACCAACTAAAATCCTAAAAAATAGAATAACCAAAATAACAAATCAGATTTGAATTTGCACTCCGTACTCTTACATTTGTTATAACTAGTTGGCATTTGGCTTTGATTAGACGTGGGACTTGGGCCGGGCTTTTTTGGGCCAGGCCTCAGCCCAGTACACCTAGTTTGGCCCAAAACACGGTACTACATGAATGGTGGTTGGCCCGGCCAACATGGCATGAACGACAGGATCAGGTTGGGCATACCGAGTAGGCACAATAGGTGGCATGGCACGACATGCCTGGTTGGGTGTGCTTTGGCCGGCATGGCACAAAACAAGCCCGATGGCCCAAACACGGCATGACCCATGGCAAGGGCACATGGCATGCAGCCTGTCGCGACACTGGGAAGTTGTCGCCCCTGCAGTTTCATCACTAACTCACCGATCGCAACTTCTGAGACTACAGAGTGAAAGAAAGAAAGGCAGAGAGGTACCGGTCACCACGAGCTGTCGTCGTGGTCATGCGCCATCGTGACTAGCACACATGCGTCGACCTCGACAAAACAACTGCTCGTGCGCTGACCTCGCCATTGATAGCACCGCATGTGCCATGACCACTGCGTCGGTGTCGTGCCCAACATGTGTGCATGGACTCTCCGTCGTCCTGGTCGGGACCATACCGAGCTGCGGTGCCTCGTCTCCCCATGCTAGATCTGGAACTTGTCCTTGCTGCCTCTGCGCTTGCTGTCAACGTGTTTGCCTCCCCACACTAGATCTAGAGAGCTGAGTGGTAGGGTGAGGGTGGTGGAGCTTGATGTTGATGCCTCCCCACTCACCGCCTCTAACTTCACCGCACGCGCTGAGCCTGGTGCCCCGCCTCCACGCTCGCTAACTCTCCTCCTGCTCAGACAAGGTCATGACCCTACCCACACTAAGCCTGGCGCCCTGCCTCCACGCTCGTCGGCTCTTTGCCTACTCAGACAAGGCCACAAACCTGCCCGCGCGGAGCCCGATGCCCCGCCTCCATGCCTGCCCGCGATGACCTCGATGTCATCCCTCCACGCTCACTGCCCACACACAGATTTGAAGCAGTGGGAGTGGTGGGGCAGTAGGGGAGGGAGAGAGGTTGAGCGGTGCGGCGGTAGCATGACGAGAGGCGCTGGCTAGGCAGGGAAGCATAAAGGGAGAGGGAGAGTGAGTGAGAACGAATAGTAGTCGGTGAGGCAACTAGCAGCAGAGAGGGAGAGTCCTATCCATGCGACAGGCTCTAGAGCAGTAGTGGCAATGGTTGGCTGCTGTGGTAGGTTCCAAAGCAGCAGTGGCAATGGGTGCCTGACCATGCTTTTGTAGTGACATGACAAAGCGGAGGAGTGGTTTGGCAGCAGAAGTCAATCGAGAACAAGTGCTTCAACAACGCAACAAGGACAACCAATGTTCACCAAGGCACTAGGCGGGCGGCTGGCTTGTAACACCCCAGGATCCACATTACCTACGAATGCTACTTAACCACTCTGACTAGCCAATAATTTCAAGACAAAATTAATTCAAGACAACTCTAGACAAGAAGCACTAAGCGGAAGCATAAACAACTAAGGGAATAAAGATGACGGTAACAAGTTCAATAATTAAACAACCTCTAGCAGATTAAACAAAGAATGGTTCACAAGACCATCCTTATTTAACAACATAATCATCCACAAATAGTTAAGCATTTGGCTAGAATTTCATCGTCTTTATTACAACATGAGTTGATGAACCAAGTGCATTATTGTGGTGCCGCTCTACCCATCCATGAATGCTCAACAATCACACATGTAGGGAAACAAGGGTGAGATAAAAATCTCGACAAGCAAACTATTTAATGAGCTAATCGGACTACAAATAAATATACAACATCATTAAAGTATCCATATGTCCACATCCATAATGTGAATCCACATTCATTTACAAGCTAATTAAACTACAAAGATATTAAGCATCAATATCCAATTCTCATAATGAACACAATTATAGCCTCAACCATATTTACTACCAAAGATAGTAAAATATTAACAACAAAATCTTGATCAAGCTGCTTCATATTATTCACCACTACCACTACCAATGACAATAGAGTATTAACATGTTTTACCTCATAACTTTACTATTTCTCACATCCACAATCTGCTATCAACGATTACCACAGAGAGAAGAATCTCATGCCACAATCACAACCTCTACCATACCACAAGGAATAAACCCCATTCCACAACCACAACCACATTACTCATTCCACAAGAAACTCTCATGAGTCAATTTCCACATTGCAACTATGAAGTTGCGTTTGATTGCAAAATAAATTCACCTCAATATCTTGCATAAGAATGCAAATGATCTTTCCACAATGTAATGCATATGTATGCTATGCTCCACTGCACCTTTACCCAACAAGGTGAAGGTATGCATCGTGCTACTGGCAATGCGATGTTGTACTGCGATGCTGATCGCGGCTATAAGCGGCGACATCCACGATGCAAATGTCATGATATGTCATGAATGATATGATATGATATGATAATCATAAACCACAAGAATTTAACCACGGAGATCAACAACGTACTCATCATGAATATTTTCTCATAATCCACATGTGTCTCATTAAGCACAATACCAACGTGTCATAAGACCATTACCACATAACCCACACCCGATTCACCAAGATCAAAATCAATCGATCTAGATGAAACTCTATCACATAGACCACCACATGATCATCATAAAAAAATAACCACAATGAATTATCAACATGTCCACCTTGAGTTTATTCTCATATTCCGCATTTGGCTCATTACGCGAATTACCACAATACTACCCAAACTCATCCAAACATAGCAATTGATTAATATCTTGCTACCACATTCTTACTTAGAAAACATGTAACAATGGCATATCATTTAACACTACGTCAATCATGCATAGTGCAAGTAGTAAGAAAAAGCGGGTTAAACCGTAGCACAACCGCTACATTTACTTGCCTTCCACGATGCGGCGCGTTAGCGGTAAAGATGATACTCCTAAACCTGAGGCTTCACCTCCTAAACAGGTAAAATAATTTCAATTAAGACATAATATACTCAGCGCTACTAATCGGCATTCTACGCCGCTTACTTGCGACTCAAAACGAGTTTACAAAGCTGAAACTGAAAAACAACGTTTCCTGCCATATACCGTTCCTGGACAGCGGCACGGTAATTGACATAACTCATGAACAGGAAGTCAAAAAGAGGTAAACCCAATTTCTGTAGATTCTTAACTGACTAATCTACAATACTCTAGTTGACACGAAAAACCAATTCGGCCAAAATATTAGGCTAACCATTGTCTGAACTTTCAGTACAGAAACTGCCTACACAATCGAACAGCAAAACTAAAATGACCATAACTTTTAATAGGTAACTCCGAATTGATCGTTCTTTATCAATCTGAAAAGGTTATCGAATTACCTACAATAACCTAGTTGGGTGAACTTTCAGATTCTTCCAATTTCCTATCATATTTTAGGAAATATCCAGACAGTTTATTCTCGTTAGATTTCTGGCAGCAGATACTAAATCGACCATAACTTTTGACTCAGACCTCGGAATCGAGTGATCTTCGCGGCTACTGAAAGATAACGACATAACCCACATAACTCTAGGAGATGGAATCTTAAAATTCAGCCTCTAAATACACGAAAAACCCACGCAAGATACTGGACAGAATTGAATCTTCTGCAGCCCAACAATTAACCAACAATTCTAATCGGTTTCGCATCTACTATGGATCAAACAGCGGGGAAGGCATCTCGTTACCCTTGTAGAACCGCTAGCTTGCTGAACCAATCCCCACGCGAGTTCTTCTTCTCCTTTCCCTCCTTCTTCTCCTTCCTCTCCTTCTTCTCCTTCTTCTCTTTTCCTTCTTGCGCAGGCAGCAGCCTGACGAAGGGAATCGCGAGGAGCAGCACCAGGGCAGGGGAGGCGCAAGAGAGGGAGGATTCGGCCAAGGGTGAGGAGAAGGCGGTGCAAGTGGGAGGAGAAAAGGGAGGCGGCTAGGGTTTGGGAGGTGGCTCCTCCCCTTTGGCGGCCACTCTGAGGCCGAGATGGGCCAAGGCCCAGGCCAAGTAGGTGAAAAACACAGAAAAACCCTCTCTTTTCTTGTCTTTGCTGAATTCGAAATTAAACTCTTCCCGATTAAATAATTCTCTCAGATTAAATTTAATTAACCCGATTCTTGACTTCTCACACTTCCGGAGTATTACATGGCTAGTGCCTATCACCTAGACCATCTAGGCACCGCTTGGGCGACAGAGAGAGGGGGAGGGCAGCATGGCATTGAGGGCATCCGTGCATGTATATGATGTAATTTACACCTTGAGAGGGATAAAAATGTAAGGAATAATTTAGAATTTTCCACTCCATTCATTGGCGTTTTAGGATTTGCCACCCCATTGTCTCACTAACATGTGGCCACTGGACCCACACATCAGTGAGACATCGAGTGACAAATCCTAAAGTGGCACCGAATGGAGTGGTAAATCCTTGATTCCCCCAAAATGTAATGACATTGAGGGCAACCATACAAAGCTGTAATGGCATAAGCAAAAATGCATGTAAATATACGCAAGCAAGTAACAACAATGACATAAGCATGTCATACCAACAACAATATGCACATCACTACAGCAACAACACAGAAATCAAAGGCACAACAAAGTAGGAGTGAGTAGGAGAGTGAGAGAGGGGATATCAGTCGATGAGGCTGCGAACAGCAGATAGGGAGAGGTCCATCCATGCGATAGGCTCCAGAGCAGCAATGGTAATGGTTGGCTGTTGTGGTAGGCTCTAGAGCAGCAGTGGCAATGGGCACCTGACCATGCTTTTGTAGTGACATGATGAAGCGGAGGAGTGGTTTGGCAACGGAAGTCAACCAAGAACAAGTGTTTCAACAACACAACAAGGATAGCCAATGTTCACTAAGGCGCTAAGCGGGCGGCTGACTAGCGCCTAACACCTAGACCATCAAGGTGCCGCCTAGGCAACAAAGAGCCGGGGGCAGCCAGCAAGGCATTGAGGGCAACCATACGTATATATGATGTAATTTACACCTTGAGAGGGATAAAAATGCAATGGCATTGAGGACAACCATGCAAGGCTGTAATGGCATCAGCAGAAATGCAGGTGAATATAAGCAAGCAAGCAAGAACACGACACAACAACATAATCTTGTCATAGCAACAACAACAGGCACATCACTACAGCAGCAACAACAGAGAGCAAAGGCATAATTGAGAAGAGCACAAGTAGAGGCTGGTGAGGCGAGGGACGACGACGGCAAGGTACCTAGTGCCCTCCTACATAGGAGGTCGACGACAATGAGGTAGGAAGTGTTGCTGCTGAGGAGAGGATGAATCGATGACAGGAGAGGAGGATTTAGCTGCAGGGGTAGCCCAATCAACAGCGGGAGAGGAGGAATCAACAGCGGGGAAGGCAGATCTGGTGGCGGCAAGGTGGATTGGGCGATGGAGGAGGTAGATTCGATCGACGACGGCGACAGCAGACTTCACCTCCTATGCTCCCATAAATGCTAAACGGTACTCACCTCCAATCCCTATGTAAGGTCGAGGAGGCCGACTAGAGGGGTGAATAGGTTGTTTTTAAATTTTCTTTGGCTAAAACCGAGTTTTATGTGAAAATGTAAATCAAATCGGTTTTACACAATTAAAGCCTAAATTAACTAGTCTCAACCAAGTGAACCAACAACCTAAGTCTAATACAAAGTTTGCAATCCTAAGGTATCAAGAACACAATTTAATTCCATCAAAGTAAATTGCAAGAATGTAAATGACACAAAATGACACAATGACGTTTTCCCGTGGTGTTTGGAGACTTGTTGGTCTTCCCTAATCTACATTTTGGACTAGCTTTGCGAATTAAGCCAACACCTCAAATCCACTAGGGTTGCTCTTCCTCTACTACAAAGATGGTGAGCACCAAACCACTCACAACACCTGGGTCTTCTCTCAACTTTTTTGAGAAGATCACCGGCACTACACTTCCAAGCCGTCTAGGTGTCAGCAAACTCCAAGAGTAACAAGTCGAAGACTCTCACTTGTACGAATCAAGTGTCGAAGCTCAATGGATACACAATCCACTACCTAATGCACTACATGCACAAGGATTTGCCTCCATATGCTCACTAAGTGCAACACATGCACATAAAAGGAGAGAGGGCTTGCTCTTAGCTCAAGAGAGATGAAAATAGCACCAGCACCTTCACTCAACCGGCCACAAGGGGTATTTATACCCCCCACACAAAGAAATTAGCCATTTAGGGGAAGGTGTTTGGAAAACAAGGGATCCCGGTCTAACCTCCGACAAATGGCCGGTCAGATCGGACTCACTACAACGGCTATAAAGCCTAGCCATTACAGGATCAGCCGGCCTGACCTCTCATACAGGGACCGGTCAGTCTGCCTGAAGGGCCAATCAAAATGCTCCACAAAGGAGCTCACGCCAATTCCAGAGGATGGGGGGAGGAGGTAGATCGAGGATCAGTTAGACTGGCAACACATGCCCGGTCAGACTGTAGCCCACCGATCCGACCACTGCACATTGCCCGGTTAGACTGGCAACACAGCCCGATCAGACCAGCCAACACATGGCGGTTAGACCGGCCTTCTGAAAAACTAAGAGGAATTGATTGCATGCACTTCAACACAATTGCAAAACACATTTGCAAATTATCATGCAATGCAAACAAGGAATAAACGCATGATCCATAACAAGTTGCAAAACACACTTGTCGACTTTAGAATCATACAACAAGGGTTAGGAACATAGACTTGAACCGTTTGCAAAACACATTCGTAAACTAAAATCACGTGCTACAAGGATTATGCATGAGCCTTAATTATTTATAAAAGGAAGAAGTTCATTCTACCCCCTTAAGTATTGGCATGCGGACACCTAACTCCCTGAACTAAAAAATCGGCCCTTTGACACCCCGAACTTTCAAAATCGGACAACCTACCCCTCCTGGCTGTTTTGTGCGGTGATTTTGCCCACGTGGCGTCCGGTCGGAGCGGTTTTGCAACGTCGACCGCTGCGTGGGCAGTTGAGCTGGCGGGGGGACACAGCTCTCGTCTCACTCTTTTTGCTTCTTCTTCCTTTCTCTCTTCTCTGAAGCTTCATCCTTTGCCCAAAATTTCTCCTGTGCTGCCCCTACTATCTCCAGCTCGGTTTGTGGTGCCCTTCAAGATCTTCTTCTCCCTCTCCTGTTGGCTTCCATCAGTCTTGCCTCGGGAGAGCCTTCACATCCACCTTGAGCTCACTGATGAACTTGAGAGGGGAAGGCCACACCATAGGCTCCGATGATGACAGGTTCAGCAGCGGCGTCGCCCCGTGCTCGCCTACAGTCAATGGTCTTTGGTCGATGCCGACCCTAGTAGACGGGTAGATGGAGTACAGTTGGTCCTCCTTCTTGAGCAGCTGCAGGGGGAAGTTGGGGCGGCAGCCTCCACCGGTGTCTGCGGCGACGTCCATGGTTTCCACGTCAGTAAAACCAAAGCATCACAAAGTAGATTAGAGAGCAGGGGAAGTAGGGAGGAGGGATGAGGCGCAGTGGACCGAGGTGGCCGACGGCCGGAGGCCACGCCGGTCGGGCGCATCGCGAGCGGTATAGGAGGCACGGGGGGTGCCGAGAGCCACCAAGGGCGCGCCACGGTGGAGCGAGACGGGCCCAAGCCAGAGCCAAGCGAGGTGGCGCTGGACCAAGGGAGGTGGGCCGAGAGGGAGCTGGCGGCAGGGAAAGCGGCCGGGGAGGAGCCGGAGAAGGCGCTGGCGGCGGGCGCAACCAGCGGTGGGGCCGAGCGCGATGCGGCGGTAGAGCCAGCTCCGGCCGAGCTATCCCTGTGAGAGGAGCCATGGAAGGAAGAGAGAAGATTGGGGGAAGAAGCAAAGAAAAGGGGATGGCCTGGGGTGGATGGCGGCGTCGGGAGAGAGATCGAGGAAGAAAGAGGGTAGAAGTTGAGTCATCGCCACGTCGCAGTTGAGTCAGCGGTTGACATGATGAAACCGGGCTGACTGGACGCCACATCAGCAATACCACCGCACGAAACAGCCGGAGGGGGTAGGTTGTCCGGTTTTGCAAGTTCGGGGTGCATTAACACATGACGCCGATCACTCGACTTGATGACTTTCAACATATCGAGCCATCCAAAGTCTTCATCATCATGGGACTTAACATATTTCACCAACTCATGAAAAATATTAGTCCATATGATGATTATCATTAATTGCTAAAATATCTATTAACTCATAATGGCGGGTCTAGATTCTTCACCCTAACCCAACCAAGAACCACTGTTCGCCAAGTCGGCCGCCTAAAGCCCACCCAGTCGACTTCGCACCGCCGAATCCCACTGTGATTTCCTCCACCTAGGACCGACTTTGACCAGCTAGGCGGCGGTGGCGCCTAGGGCCCTGATTTGGTGGAAATTGCGGTGGAGACCCACCGACTATTGCGTAGAGGCCGATTGATCGGCTCTAGGCGCTGATTTTTGCAACAGTAAGCACAACAAAATTTGAGCACTTCCAGCTTGTGGAAGAAGCTGAAAGGCCTAGCATCCAATTCGTCCTCTCATGCGCCGAGCAAATCGCAATGGAATCCAAGAGTGGAAATCAACCACTACCTCGACCGACACATCTTTTGCGGACACCAAACTTGACCTCACGGAGGACAATGATGTCAACCTTCCGTTGTGGTGGAAGAACCACCAGCGTATTTATCTAATGCTATGTCACATTTTTAATGAGATGTACTTGTGGTTCCCGTGTTAACTATCTCTTCGGAAGCCACTTTCAGTACGGTGGGGAGGATACTCAAGCCAAGGAAGTTGTCTCTCACACCTAAGATGGTTGAGGCACTCACTTGCCTCAAAGATTGGGAGAGCACGGATGAACGGATGCAACATCAACTCGAGGTTCCAGAGATCGCGGAGGCGATAGCCAACCGGAGAATCTCAACGTCAACTAGTTTATGTATGTCAGTTTGTGCACATAATTATTGTAATCTTTTCCTTACCGGGGTACCCACACTGGGTTTAATTTTTTTAACAATGCAATAACTTTGTATCTGTACCCAATAAAAATTAATAAAATTTAGTTCCTTTTTTGCTAAATATTTATGTCTAATGTTCATTACAATTATGCACAATTAGTTTTATTTTTTATTTTCTATACCGTATTTTCTTTTCTCATTTTTTTCGTTTCCCTCCACTTCTTTCATTTTTCCTCCTC
The DNA here is from genome assembly GCA_036346255.1 of Ampelocalamus luodianensis. Lineage (NCBI taxonomy): Eukaryota > Viridiplantae > Streptophyta > Magnoliopsida > Poales > Poaceae > Ampelocalamus > Ampelocalamus luodianensis. The sequence goes on from CM070622.1 coordinate 27,493,762, forward strand.
ATTTTTTCCCTTTCCCCTCTTCTTCTTTACCGTTTCGCCCCTTCCCTTTCCTCTTTCGGTGTCGGGAAGACAGAGAGTGACTAAGTGAGAGAGACCATGGAGGTCTGCACTCCTCCAGTCCTCCTCCATGGTCGCTAGCCCGCCGCCGCCGTGCACTCCTTCTCCATGGTCGTCGCGAGTACGTAACCCCACGGGCCACAACCCCACCTCACTATCGTAGCCCTCCACCACACCCACCCACCATTTCCACCTCACTCGCCTCCACTGCTGCCCCAACCTCTCCGCCAGCAGCCATGAAGGTCACGGGTCTGGTCGTCCGGTGGCCATGGTCTAGATCTGGAAGTGTCCTCAACGGCGACGGTTGTTAGCGATGTTGGCGGCCATGGCGATGCCCTCAACGATGCTGGTGCTCCTCCATGGCAACGGCGAGGCCCTCGGCGATGGTGATGCTCCTCCACGGCAATAGCGGCCTAGCCTAGGTGCTCACCACCCCGCTCCCTCTAACCCTAGTTGCCAACTTGCTACCGTGCAAAAGAGCCGGGTTGGGCCGACACAACACGGCAACGGCCTGGTGTGCTAGTGGGCCATGCTTGGGCTTGTCGGAGACAAGGTGGTGCCGTACCGGCACGGCGGGCTGGTTGTGCTCGGTCGACACGACACGATTCTAGCCTAGGGCCCACCGTGCCTGTGCCATGCGCACAAGTGCCAGGTCTAGCTCTGATACAATATTTGTTCTGTACCGCGGTGCATACAATGCAGTAGAAACGTGTGCATCGCACCGCAAGGGGACAGATAAAAGCCCACCCGGACGGCTGCTGCCAAGGTTGCCATGCTAACGTTTCTCCACGCTTGTTTCCCTCCTGCACACTGATGACTGAGCAGTGAGCACCACGATCACGCTTGCATTAAAAGGAAAAAAAAGTTGCTCCAGAAAGTTTGGTGCGGTGGCATTAACGGTCGGGGAACTTGGTGTGGGGCAGTGGCTCAGTGTGAGGAGCAGACACATCAGGAATCAGGAAACGCCCGTTGCAAGCACGGTGCACCTCAGCCGCGGCAGGAAGCCAGCAGGTGGAGCAAAGCAACAAATGACTCCCATTATTATGCTACTGCTGCTGGGCAGGGCAGCCTGTGTTGGCGCGAATCTCGAGAACCCAACCGATTGATGCATCGCTATCTCCTGCCTCTTTTTCATTTTGGTTCCGTCTCTCCGCCCATCTATTATTTGGACGACACACACGGTACAACTTAACTTGCCAAAAATAAGAGGACAATACTTGCACAGGTGAGTGAGGACTGTTCCTAAGATCCGTATGGGATAAAAGCGGTGGTAACCCCGAGTACTATGTTTTTTTAATACCGAATAATCCCGATTTATGCTGTACAGTGGAGTGTTTCTTAGCTTATTACTAAGAGCAGAGAGTACCCAACCTAATAAAAAGAAAAAACATTCTAATGGATTGTTTCTTGAGCTTGTATCTAAGATTTTAATGGCTACAAGTATGTTTGGAGACAATAGACCACACAAAACGAGTTTTTAGGTAACAAGCAAGTCTCCAACGGAGTATTTTGTTGTTTTTTGTGTCTTGATATCAACTTGCTTGTTTTTTTCATCTAGTAACAAGTCCACCTTCTCTCCTCACCATCTCTTCTCCACATCACCTAAATGCTGATGTGATCATCCTTTAGTAACAAATGACATAGACTATTGTAGATGCTCTAAAGACTCCTTCTAATTCATTATATTTGCTTACGGTCTCGAAAGTATCTACTTTAATATATTTGTTCATTCAATGAATCTAAAGTGTAGTTATTGTATTCATTTCACTCTCTACCCTTATTTAAATGATTAGGAAGAGGATATGATGTTATGCTCTGTCAATTAATGGAGGTATGCATGGTCATTCTCACCAAATATTTTTTAAATTTAGTGCTATGTACGTATGGTAAGCTGTGCACAAGCATAACGAACCGAGGGAGTAGCATTGAAGGAGTTTTTGCCCTAAATAGCACTATTCGCACTAGTATTAACAAAAGTGGTCGTTTGCACGGTGTAATGCCATTTTTGGCACCACGGATGTTCCGGTATACGATACGTGTCCTCCACTGTTCCTCCTGGGCATGAAGGCCATCTCTACCGTTCGGGGGAGAATGGGCGCTCCTGAAGCGGCCACATATGCCGATGTCGCTGCACGTGGCCGAGGCACCTCGCCGCTGCTCGTGGTCCGCACATCCTCCGCCGCGTTCGGTGGTCCGGATGACGCACGGCACGCCACATGGCCGCCCGGATATCCTCCACCATTACTTGGTGGCCCAGACGCCGCACAGCTCGCCATGTGGCCGCCTTTCCGCGTGGCCCGGTCCGGTCCGTGCCCCCCTAGCCCGGTCTATGCCACCCTAGCCCTGCGCGTGCCCCAATCTGCCCTAGCACGGGACGCGACCACGTGGTGACTCCATTGTCCCCTGGCCCATATTTCTGACACTGTCGTGCCATCATGGCACGATATGACTCCCCTCCACCCTACGGCACCGCACCGCCCTACGACTAGGGCACATGCGCGTTTTCACGTTCCCCCGAAAGCATCATCTGTCCCCTCATCTTTGCCCATGTCCCATCCATCAACTCCGTCACCTCGCTGCCTTCGTCCGCATGCATGCTTAATCACAGTGCACAGGACGTGAGATTCTCTCCCGTTGCCTCGCGTTCAGCACGAAACGCCTTCGCACGCCTATAAAAATTGGCACCGCGCTCATTCTCGCTCTCATTTTGGAATTCATTCTCGTTCTCGTGCTCGTTATTGAGAACAAAGAGAATTAAACTAAAACTTTATTTGGGTTACGCTGTGAATTAAATAGTGTTTAGAGCAGTGCTTATGACTGTATAAGTATCGTGAGGTCGACATCAAGGCAAGGTAAAATTATTTCCTATGCCTTAGATGTAATTAATTCAGTCATAGTTAATTAGTCGTAATTTATTAGTCGTAATTAGTTAGTGGTAATTTATTAGTCATAGTTAGTTAGTGGTAATTTACCCGTAGTTTGTAAGTGGTAATTAAGCAGTCGTAATTAAATACTCGTAGTTAATTAGGCGTAATTAATTAGTCACAATTAATTAGTGGAAATGAAGTATTAATTAATTAGTCACAAATCATAATTAAATATCTTATAGTTTATTAGTGGTAATTACAATAGTGCAAATTAAGTGGTCATAATTACGTAGCCATAATTGATTTATTGGTAACTAACGACTTGTAGTTAATTAGTGGTAATTAAATAATCATATTTATTTATGATTAATTAATAATGTGTAGTTAATTGGTGTTAATTAATTAATATTAATTAATTTAGTGGGAATTATTTGGATGTATTGAATTACTCGTAAGTAATTTATTGATAACTAATGAATTTGTTGTTAATTAATAAATTATTTGTATTTAATTACTCATATTTACTTTCTTACTTGTCTGTAATATGTCATTATTATTTATGTCATGGGTAATTAGCAGCATATAAATTACTCGTAATTAATTAGTAGCAATTAGTTTAGTCCTATTTAATTAGTGGCAATTGACGAAATAATCACATGTAAATAGTTGTGTACAATTAATTAATTAGTGCTAATTACATATCCTGTTTGTTATATTGCGTACCGTAAATCAAGTTGTTGTGGCTTTAGGTAATTGCAAACATGCAAGAATTGGTTGTTGTGGTAGTGATCAACTATACTTGCGAGCTTAGCGAGATGCTGCGGCAGCATCGGAATGTGACTTCCGCATATGTGACAAGCCTCGTTAGCCACCTAGTTGCGGAGGACGTGTCTGTCTGCCCTAAGGTACTGCTGTCAGAAGTCGCCAATCTGGTTTGTTATCCAGTCAGCTATAACAAGGTCCGACGAGCCAAGCAGAATGTTATCGAGTCCATGTACGAGGACATACGAAGAGGCGTACAACCTTGTGCTAAGAATGCTTCACCAGATTGCCGAAAAAAACCCCGACACATACATAAACAAGGTTGAAAGTGAAGATGTCGTGGAGGCCCCAACTGCTTCATACTGGACCAGGTGTTTTAGGCTTCCACCCAGGCCATAGAGAGCTTCAGGTTCTATCGTCCGGTGCTCACGATGGATAACACTTTTCTCACGGAAAGGTACAAGGGCACCATTCTCACCGCAGTGGCGGCCGATGCGAATGACAAGCTTCTCCCGGTTGCTTTTTGCCATCGTAGAGAATGAGAACACATCCAATTGGTTGTGGTTCCTAGCGAATGTGAAGCGGGAAGTTATTGGAGACCGGCCCAACGTATGCCTTGTCACAATCCGCAATGTTGCATTGTTGTCAGCTCTGAACACCATGAAGAGTGGGATGGAATCCCCATACCAGTGCAACAACGTGAAAACCCGGTGGTGCATTAGGCATCTTACATCAAACTTCTTCATGCGGTTCTGCAGTCAGGAACTAATGAAGACGTTCAAGGTGTTGTGCATGCAGAACCAGAGGCAAAAGTTTGAGTCCATCTGGATAGACCTCGAACATCGAACTACGAGGCATACAAGGGAGTCCTCTTCGGAGAGACAGGAGGGACAGCAGCCCGCGAGCGGGCAATCCAGGAGCACCATAAGTTTCACGCAGTGGATTAATCTCCACGCTCCCGAGTTGGAGAAATGGTCCCTGCTCTATGACATAGACAGTGCGAGGTACAGAATTATGATGACCAACATGTCTGAGGTGTACAACAGTGTGCTGAAAGGTGTGCGGTGCCTCCCTATCACCGCGATGGTTGAGGAGACATGGACTCGCATGGTCGATTACTTCATTAATAGAGCCACTGCAGCGAGGTGACAGTTGGAAGAAGGGAAGCAGTGGCCCGAGAACATGTAGAGGTATATGGACCAGAATATGCAGAAGGCCTGAATGCATGACATCTGGGTGATCGATGGCCTTAGGAGGAAGTACAAGATCAGGCTGAGGCAAAAATATGTCAACAGTCATGCTAGGGGGAAGGAAATATGCATGCACCCTGGGTGATGTGGCTACTTGCACCTGCAACAAGCCGAACCTCCTACACAAGCCATGCTCTCATATGTACAAGCTGTGTGCACAACTGAGGCAGATGTCTACGCCGTATATCTCTGAGTACTATGACATGCAGCATCTTTTCGGTACATAGAGTGTAGAGTTTCACTCGTATGGTGTGGACATGAACTATAGGGATCTTTGGTCGGACATGATGAAATGGGGTCCGAACAAGGCATTGAAGTCAACTGGGAAGGGACAGTGACAGACGCAACGCTTCCAGAACGACATGGATAACCAACGTAGTGGCCTAAGCCATACGATGAAGTGCAGGATATGCAAGACCCTTGACCACTCCATGTAGGATTGCCTCAACAAACCGAGCTCGTATAGTCATCATTCTGTGTCATAATTTATTGTATTGTCTGCCTGTACGGGGACCGTCATGTCATGTAAATGGGTAGTCTGCTCATATTTGTGCATTTCTGTATGTCATTCTATATTAACGCGTACGTATCTAGACATTCTATTTGTTTCGAACTGTCTCACCCTTGTTTTGTGCACAACAACAAAATATTAGGTCGTCCTTGAATATATCGAACTCATCGTCGAACTTTTATGCGAAGATACTACAGAAGCGCAAGTGGCTTGCTAAGAGGGATAAACCCTACCCTGATTTTTCTATGAAGGATGTGTCGGTACTTCCATAGTTTCCACTCCCACAATGTGTGTGCGAACAACTAGTGAAGATAATTCAGTCCACACACCCAGCCACTGCCGTCCAGGCATACTACTCGTGTAGGAACATCCTCGTAATAAAATCTTATGGACACATTGATTTTTTACACCTTACGTTGCATTTCATAAATTTCTAACTTCATCCGCGTGTAATGACATCCCGAGATGCGTTGCAACTTCTTCTAATAGATCGACGGCTTGGAGATATATGATAGGGTGTTCTTCAAGCAGAAATACACGCTGAACTACACGATGCGAGCCAATACCTTCCAACGATGGAAACCTTATGTACCGGACCCTATTGAACATGCACCGGAGGAGCCCAGGATAGCAAGGTAGTGGTGGAGGACCCCTGAATAGGAAGCTGAATACGACTGGGCAAAGCGGGCGACAGACAAGGGGAAGACTCCTGCTACTGAGACCAGCGGTCGTCGTAGCATTTCCCATCACCCGAGCTCACTCCATATCGAAGAGGTGAGTTATGTATAATTTGCATCCTGATTATGTATTTGGCCTTTCATTCTGCTAACACCATAGAATTGTCCACCCCGTCTCGCAGAACATGGATGACTTCGACACTCGCTGCTGACGTGGGCAGTCCCAAGACAAGGGGAAGGCTCCTGCTACTAAGACCAGTGGCCGTCATAGTGTTTCCCATCGCCCGCTTTTACTCCATATCGAAGAGGTGAGTTATTGTAACATCCCATTATTGGAATTGTGTTTCAAATGTAAGAAAATGGCTAAGAATTAAAACTTTTTCTTACATCATGTATTTCCTGTTGTACCAAACAATTCTTATACAAGGGATTATGGAAATACAATGTCATAAGTCTATTTGATCCAAATTATGATATCCCAAAAACAATCTTGTCAAATATTGTGATCATCATTGGGAAATATTTTTCCTAAGTTTCTGTGATGGTATGTGGCCCCTCTGAAAAATTTCACAATTTTTAGAAATTGTTTGAATATTTTTAGGGGGCAGTCAAACTTGTTTGACTTTCAGTCAAACCTAAAATCAGAGCCTTGCAGAATATTTGGAGTTTTATTCACAGTATAAAAACCTCTGAAAATTCTACACAAGGTTAATATCCGAGTTAGCAAGCTCCTGTAAAAATTTCATAATTTTTGGAGTTATTTTGCTATCTCAAATAAATCCTCCAAAGTCTCTATTCTTATTGGAAAGTCAAAACCTAAATTCACTGTGCTTTGGGTTCGAGTCAGACTCGGGATCGAGCCAATCGACTCGGGACCGATTTGATTGGCAGCTGTGTGCTCGTCAGCACGTGTCACTGGGCGGGACGGGATGTTGACTGTTGAGGGCACCAAGAAAGGCCCAGCCGTGGTCGGGGGTGTGTGCCCATGTACCAACCCTAGACTGGAGCCCAGAATTGGTTGTTGTGTGGGCTGAAACAATTGTGAGGCCCAGCGCCAATTCGTCACATGGTTTTTGTAAGTTCAGGGTTATGGTTATTCCAGAAGATAATTTGCTTCGTTTTAATCTCCTGAAAATGAAGCTATTATTCGATGATTTTTTTTACCGCCTAGCCTCTAGTTTTCGACGAACAATATGTTACTACTTCCGCGCGGGGATGGGGTGAAGCCTAACATAAATAAGGTACAATATACGTACAGCTTCAAGTCATATAAGATGAGAGTTTTTACGTAGCTCTTCTGATTAGCTAGGAACGGTGCCCGGCTAAATTATGAGGTGAAAACAATGGGCCGGCAAACCAGGTAGCTTCTCTCTGTATGATCATTAAGAATTAGTTCATCCACCCCTCTAAATAAGATTCGATTATTCGTTGAGCTGCCCGATCTGATTACACGTCTTTGGTATTTGGGTAATGATAAGACGATAATGTCTGGAGCGTCGGACGCTTACAAAAGAAGCAACGGGTGAGCAGCATGGGCTGGGCCATTGCCCCCGTGGGCTCACCCTGCTAACGTATCTGCGCTGGACCGCACGCTGAGTGCCACCCATATCCGCCAAACCGAGTGCCACATTGCGGTTAGGGGTGGGATTGGACTTTAGGAGTCAACAAACTTATTGGATTTAGTTTGGTATTGAACCTCACTCGTTCTTATTGGACTTGGTATTAATTGGATGGATCATGGGCTATCCAATGGACTTTTGAGATGTTGCATACTGTTCTTGAGATTTTGCTTATGTGGAGAAAAAATATTGTATCTATAGAAAAAGAGTGTTGTATCTGTAGAAAAAAAAGTGTTGCATACTATTCATGGTGATATTTTAATTTTTTTCAAATGCTTTATTTTTCATTCTGATGTTCTTTTGGGATGATGTTTTTCACAATGATGTTTGGCTCCCCACGCCCCTGCGCCCCTCGGCTCGGCTCCTGCACCGCACTTGGCCGGCTTGGCCGGTCGCTGGCGCGAAGTCCGAGTCTGCCTCTGCCGCTACCATCGCCTTCTCTCTCGACGAAGTGTCCCATGTAAGCTGGAGCTGCATTGAGCTGCATTTGATTGTTTCTTTTTTGAACGTGTTTTTTTTCAGATGCTTTATTTTTTTATTTGTGATGTTGCAACCATTGTCTGGTGATATTGCAACCACTGTCCTAGAATGTTGCAACCGTTGTCCGAGGATGTTGCAAGTGTTGTATCTGTAGAAAAAAATATTACATCTGTAAAAAAAATATTGCATCTGTAGAGAAAAAATATAGCATACTGTTCACGACGATGTTGTAATTTTTTCCAACACGTTTTTCTTTCATATGCTTTATTTTTTTGATTTGTGATGTTGTAACCGTTGTCTGGAGATGTTGCAACCATTATCCTAGGATGTTGCAACCGTTGTCTGGAGATGTTGCAACCGTGTCCGGAGGATGTTGCATGCAGTGACGTACTTCTGCCCCTTTTGCGTAGTGGGCGTTGCTCCGTGCGTCTTCTCTCCCTTGATTTTTTTCTCTCTGTCACTTGGAAGCCTGGGAGTGCTCATTCATGTGTACTCGGCTGGATTTAAGGGACATGATTTGCTTGGGCTACCTCGAGGAGTGATGGATAACGTGGATTGCTCGGTGGGCCCGAACAATTGATGCGTGCGGCTTCCACTGTGTGGTCTGCTGATGATTTCACGCGTGGCTTCCAGCGCAAAGGGAGTTGCTGATGTTGAATCAGGTTGGCGACCAAGGACGATGTTGTGCGTCGAAGGACCGCGATGACGTGGCTTCGGACGCTCGCATGCACAGACCGAGGAGCTGGTGTACGCAGCAGATGACGTGCTGAAGAAAAACCCAGGAAGTGAACAGTGTTCCTATCGCCGGTACAACTCGCGACATGAGCCTTGAAACCCTATAAAAAAAACCCTTAAAACCCTAAAATTCGGCATAGAACTCACTTTTATTCAGAAAAAAAGAGAAGGAGGGAAGGAAGAGGAGTAGAGGGGAGGAGAGAAGCTAGCGAAGCGCTGCCCGTCCGGTTGCCCACCTATCAGGTAATTTTTTTAGCCGAATGGATTATATAGTTTTAGATGTTAATTTTTTTAATCGAATGGATTACATAGTTTTAGATGTACGATTACGTAGTGCAGCATGTTGTACATAATACTTTTCGGTGGGTAGTCTAGTTTTAGATATGTGGTTAATCGTGAAAATATTGTTTATGGTGGAGTGCGTTGGATATATCGGACATCACCAATTTTGAAATTTACTACGATCCAGGGACTATTCTGGAGGGTCCCGAGGGGATTGGTTTGCGTTATTTCCAGTCGACGACTGTGCGCCTGCCAAGAGCAGAGGGGCATACATGGAGCAGTGTGATGCGGTGGTTGTTCCACATATTCCAAGTGGACCATGATGTGTATGATCTGAGATTGAGTTGTCTTGCCCCCCGAGCAGCACAACCCACAAATTGGGAGTTAGTGCAGCTCAAGGGAACAAAGTCATGGCAGTCATATGTACGCATGGTGAGGGAGGGAGGGTGAGAGTTGTCTTGCGCCCCGAGCAGCACAACCCACAAATTGGGAGTTAGTGCAGCTCAAGGGAACAAGGTCGTGGCACTCATATGTACGCATGTTGAGGGAGGGAGGGTGAGATTTGGTCCTTCTAGCTCAGGCATATGCCAAGCCCACTCTTGCATCCGCGGCTGCTGAACAAGAAGGGGGTGGTGATGCCAAAGAAGAAGTCAGGGACTCTAGCCACAACGCGGTGCACACAACGGCCGAAGCTCCCAGAGTTGTTGATGTTATCGATGAAGACCCTATAGCAGGAGCTCCTTCATTCAAGCAAGCTACTGGGCTTGCTGACGAGGGTGAGGAGGTGGAAGCCGTAGTGCAAAGGATGGATCTCGAAGACTAGGACTACATGGCATTGTCAGAAGATGAAGTATCTGACGACGAGTATGATGTGGACCAGTAGGCGTTCCATCCGAGTGGAAAACATACTAGTTCAACAGCCTCGTCGTCAACGAAGGCTCCCGTGTGCCGTTGGAGTGCGACCAGAGCGAGGACAGGCAAGGAGCTATGTACAAATGTAAGGAGGCCGTGCAGGAGGCAGTCAAATTCTAGGCCTTATCGGTGCGGCGCACATTCACAGTCGTTAAGTCTAAACCAAATTCTATGATGTGAAGTGTGGCATAGAAGGATGCTCTTGGCGAGTGCACGCATTTCAGCCTAAGTGGGACACCTACTAGAGGTGCTCTATAGTGGTCCCTCACACATGTGTCGTTGCTGAGTCAGTGTTGTCCTACCGGAACCTATCATCAGGCTTCATCGCCAACCTCATGTACGGTGAGATCGTGAATAATTTAGATTTTGAGCCACGATTCATAATTCGGGCGATTGAGGCAATGTTCTAGTACACAATCAGCTGTGTCAAGGCTTAGAGGGCAAAACAAAAGGTATTGGAATCAAGGTTCGCCATGTTCGAGGACTCCTACCACAACCTCCCCGGCCAAGTCCAAGTCATACAAGACAGGAATTCTGGTACTCATATCGACATTCAAGATTCCACGCATCCTAAGTGGGGCAATAAGAGGGTACTGAAGCGAGCATTCTTCGCCTTTGGTCCATGCATCAATGCATTCCGGCACTACCGTCCAATCTTGTGCGTAGATGACACATTACTGACTGGAAAGTACAAGGGCCAGATACTGACTGCAATAGAGACGGACAGGAATAATTAAGTTCTTGCCGTGACAATCTCTTTCGTTGAGAGCGAGAACACGGACAGCTGGTTATGGTTCCTAAGGAATGTGAGGGTTTCTGTTGTACAGGGCCGTCCAAACGTATGCGTCATACATGATCGGCATACGGGCCTACTGAGGGCAATAACTGAGCTACAACAAGGAGAGAACGATCCACTTTCTTGGACGGATCTACATAGTAGGTGGTGCATGCATGAGGCACTTGTGTGCAAACTTCTACAAGCAGTTCCACAACAAAGACTTGATGAACTTGTTCAAGCGGCTGTGCAACCAGAACTAGCAGCAGAAGTTTGAAGCACTCTAGACGATTCTGAATGAGTGGACCCAGACGTATAGAAGGGAGGCAGTGAAAAGGGCCACCCCAATCGTTGACCAGGCCCTCGAAGCATTGCCACAGCTACCCACAAATGGTCCCAGTGTGACGAGTAAGACGAGGGCGTAGGTGAAATGCTTATCGGACTGGATTGAGCACGAGCATAAGGAGAAGTGGTCGCTGATACATGACAGGGGTGGTGCTTAGTATGGTGTCATGACAACCAATCTAGCCGAGGTGTACAGTTGGATCATGTGCAGCACAGGGTGCCTCCATTTGGTTGGTATTGTGGAGGTAATTCTTCGAGGTATCACAAATTACTTTGTTAACAAAAGCAACTACGCGTCGTTCGTCATGGAAAATGATAGATTACTCTACTCCGCCATGATCACCAAGTACATGGAGCAAAAGAGCAAGAAGGGTGAGATGCACCGAGCATTCAAGACGGGCACAAGGGAGCTTCGTTTTGAGATAATGTGTAGGGACAAAGGGCACCGCGGGACGAACTACGAAAGGATCACCCACGAGTGCACGCTATGCCGCGCTAGTTGCGTATGCACTTGCAACAAGACCCTTCTTTTGCATAGGCCCTGCTCCCATATCATGGCCGTATGTTCGACGGTAGCGCAGCATCCCGGCCGATACCTCTCTGACTATTTCAGTAAGGAGGATATGATGCAAATATGGAGTGTAAAGATGTATGGTTACGCCGTGGTTAGCCATTTCGCTGGCCATCCGACGTAGGAGCAACTAATCTGGGTTGCGGACTATAATAGGCTGAAGGGAAAGGTCGGCCGGCGACAGGTACGGCGCATCAGGAACGACATAGATGAAGCAGAAGCTGGTCGTCGTATGAAAAAGTGCTCTATTTGTAGGAAGTCTTGGCACACCTTCAAGAAATGCCCCACGAGAAATCCTCATAATGAAGGAGACATCAGCACTCCAGACATCGCTGCGGGGAGCTCATCCGGCCGCCCGACTCGAGGCAGTCCACATGGGATACGTTGAGGTCGTGGCCACAGGAAAGCACGGATAGTTGTAATATATGATTGCCAATGTTGTGCGTGTAGTGGTACTAAGATTAGAAATGCTAGCATGTTGTAACTTGTACTTCAGTTAGTACTTTGCTTGTTGTACGCAGTATAGAATTAATTGTACCATAATTGTACACTTTAACTTCATTTGCAGTATCAATATATCTTTTGTTGTTATCTATCTCTGCAAAGTAGGACGTGTTGTTATCGTTGCGCTATTTCTCCAAAGTTGTCCACCGTGCATAAATTCTCTGGCGTTTCGCAATACCACTTACCTTCCTACTTACGAATTATTGCTACCTCAATCGTTCTCATAAAATTCTTTAGAAATTTACCGCAGTAGAACAATATACGACGATCACAAAATGTTTTTGCGAGTCTAACAGATTTCGTACCGTTGAGAATCTACGAACATCACAAGCGTACCAACCAACCTTGCCACCACCATTTTATTTGCAAAGAATAACAACCCACATTCCTGTCGTCAGTTCAACTGGCGACAGGAAAGTGGCTCGACGATAGGGAGTCAACAGGGTTCCTGTCGCCAGTTCTGTCGTCAGTTCAAACGGCGATAGGTACCCATTTTTGTAATTTTTTGGACGACTACTTATTTTTGTAATTATCTTTTAAAATAATATTTTTTTAAAAAAAATCTAGTACACTGCTAGCAGCTAGCTTAACAGAGTAGTAGGTACAGCTGCGAGTTATTTTCTGGTAGGTCAATTAGATCACCACCATTTCAAGCCCAGTCGCTGAGCGAATCGAGGCAGATGATCGCGCGATTAGTTGCTGGCATTCGTCATGCATTAGCTAGAAACAATATCGATTAGTTAAATCATTTAGCAAAAGCCTCACAACACTTCATCCATCGAGATCTCCCTTTTTCCTACCTACTATCTAGAAATCTTAATTAATTTACCTGTATGTTTTGCTTTTTTTTAAGCTTTGCGCAACGCTAGCTAGCTTGCTAAAACCGATCGATCAAGTCGACGACGAGGTCAATTCGATGCGCTATATAAGCACTTCTCGCCGTGCCTTGTTTCCTCACCTTCACACTCAAGCTTGATCAGCAAATTAGGTCGTAGCTTAGCTAGCTAACTCAAGAAGTTGCTACGTACGTAGTAGTGCTCCATATATAGCCATGGCTCCTCTTCGCTGCTTCGTGGCGTGTGTTGCGGCAATGGCATTTGTTCTCTTCACGGCGACCTAATTACCGGTTGATGCCGAACAAGAGTGCTGAACCGGTATGGCCGAAATGCGGACACAGGGAGGACATTGTCGTGCAGGTCTTAGACGGCTATTTCGATGGCGGATGACGTTTCTTCCGATGCCCACACTCTGGGGTAAAATTAGTAAGTTGTTTGCTTTATGTTACTGCTAATAGAGCCTTCATGTTAACCCTCCTTTCTAGTAGATGGTGAAATCCTCCCCATGAACGACATGTTGCAATGTACCTGGACACATTGTGGAACCGAATCTTAGAGTTGGAGGCGCGGATTGACGATCTCAACGAGCAAAACGATGACCTCCGCCAACAGATGTAGCTGAGAGGGGCAACGAGGAGGTCGTGAACATAGAAAGTTCCTATGATCCCACATGCTGCTGCGCGAACCCTAGCTGCATATGTGCGTGCCACTACAACGACGGCCAGCCACGTCCGAGGCGCCCCCCTGTACAACACTCTATGTGGGTAGCGCGGGGCACCTTCTACCATTAGGCACGGCCGGAGAAACTTGTATGAAAATGTTACCTCCACAAAATCCCTCAAGCGCTGGAAGCTCCCCTCTGAACCCTCGGGTAGCTTGAGGGCCTCGCCGGCCTCGTTGCATATGCGTGTGAGCTGCGTTCCCTATGAAATGGCCATACAAAGTAAATTATTCGTAATGTTGCTAAACTCTATAATAAATGCGGATTGTGTAGCATGCACATGGAAATTATCATATATAAAGAATGTCATCTTAGTTCACGAGGCACTCACGTAATAGGCGTTTATGGGGGTCTGGCTACGTGCTCGTCCGTGTGAACTCGTCATAGTCGTCCACGAGGCACTCCTCGGAAGAGTCCCCCTCCGCTATGTCCACATCGGTCATGACCGGTCGCAGCCGGAGGTGCGCGACGCCGTGGAGCCACTGGAGGTATCGAACGAACTGAGCCTTCTGATGGATCGGCGGCGCGTCCTGGCTCCGATTCTCCCGGTCGTCCCACTGCGACAAGTAGGCTTGGTGATAGGCGGCCTAGTCGGTGTGGCGATACCTCCTCCTTCGGTTCATCCTGCCACATCCACAATGTAATAGTTATGTGAGGACCCGATTTATTTGGTTTGTAATGCTTAACCAACCACCCGTCCTAGCATCACAAATCAAATAAATCGATCCTCGAGATATGTATACTTCCCGAAAGCAAGATACACACCCCTACAAAATTAGACATCAACTCCATTCCACACATAGAGTCCAAACACCACACTTCCAAACGGAAGATAAACAAATAGTAACAATATTATGTACAATGGCCGATCGCCACAAGATACACAAATAACAACAAAAAGACAATGAAGCAAAAGTGCCATAAGATGGCTATAAACAAAGCCAATCGGTGTGCCTTCAACCCACAAGGCATCGGCGACCGACCGCCAAGCCTAGTCGTCACCCACGGCGGCACAAAGACTCACGTAAGTGAGGCCCCCGAGGCTCACCTCCTTCCTCTCGCAACAAAACATTAAGCAAAGCACCGAGTACAAAGATTGTCTTTGTACCCGCAAGACTCGACGTGTGAACTAGCGCACTGCTTCATATGCTACATGCAGGCTTGTTTAGTGGAGGCCATATGTTTTATTTGCATAAAGCCAATTTTCATTTGCAATAATGTAATACAGCTTTAAAGGCAAGTTTGCAATTCATTTTTAATGTTGAAATACAAGAAAAGATAATAATAGCAAAGAGTAAGTAAAAACATCCTAGAAGTGACTATCCCAATAGTCACCACCACAATAGCACGAATCCCAGTTCGCACCATCCATCAAGTTTTAATTTAAATGTTGTAGTCTAGTTCTTGGGGCGTATCCGAGCGTGTCCATAACCTAGGGCGAGGCTATTCGAATAGTTTTAACCTGCAGGGTGTACCAATGTACCACACTTGGACCGCCTTTAAGCCAAAACACACTTCCGAAGGTATCTTTGTACGGCTAAGTCCTACGAGACTTTTTCCAATATTGTGTATTAACTACGAGCCGCTCGTATGGATAGAAACCCATACGCTTACATGGTAAAGCCGAAAAGACAACTACCCACTCGGGATAAAGCTTTTCTGACAACTACCATGCTCCCACCTCCATCCCTCCCGCGACCTCCTGCGACCGGGCCAATACACGCCAAAGTACTAGGTCAAGAGAGGTCCCATATACTCTAGTGTGGTTAGCACGCAAAATGCTCGATCACGGTGGCGCAAGTAACTCGGTCCTTAACCGGCTCTGGCACCTTTCCAATCACACCCAATGATCACACCGTCTTACCATTGTACCCAAGTCTAAATCATTTTTGTTTTCATTTTTAGTTTTGCAATTAAACCTAGCAAAATGCTGAAACATAAAGTTATAGTAGATTTTGTGTGATCAAGGTTACCGACTAAAGTCGATAACACTTGATTCTCTACCGATAACTAAGCATGTCTAAGCAATTTGACTCGGATCTACTAAGTGACAAGAGATCATCCAATGATCTCTAATCACAACAAATAACCTAGGCTCGGGTAGTAGAGATCAATATTTTGTCTACAGGATATGTAACTACAGATTTAACTAATCAATTTAACACAAATTAAGCAATGCATACATACAAATGAAACAAAATATTAGACTTTAAAATACCGGATTATCATGATCAAACCGCTTGCACGGCCGCCGTTGCTCAATATGGTGCGGAGGATCGTCCTCGGGGTTGCCGCAAATATCGAATCCTAACGATTTTAACAAAACAAATAATAAGAACGAATAACAACGCAAAACTCAAACATCACATACAAACACCAATATATACACCAAGGCTAGACTATCACAAAGAATGACAAATAATTGCTCAGAGACCCATCCACTCATTTGCTAGGTTAACCACAAAATCAAACTTCTAACATGCTTTAAACTTTGGACAAGCTTTGATGGTGATTGTATGCACATCTATTATTTAATCATCAAGTTAACACATCAAAATCAGCTAGCTATACTAAAACCACTATTGTGGTGAGAGCACAAAATCTACAAGAAGCTATTGAAAGCATAACTAGCCAAGTATCCAACTAAGAAAGGCTAAACAAAATCTTCTACCTAAGATAGGATGCTAAGGATGCTCACTATTCATACCCCTAAGCATCACACCTAGATTTTGCAAGGCTAACAAGTTTCAACACTTGGTCACTACCCAAATCTTATAATCTGACAACTCAAAAGTACAGAGGCAAATAAAATGAGCAGCTAACTATCCCTATGATCAAGCATGGCAACAGAAACTTAGAAACTTAAAGATACCAACTAAATGATTTCATGCTAACCACCACAACAAAAAGGAGACATCAAGTCTAATAAAACCTAATAGCAAGCATGATACAAATTTTGATTCGACAATGACTAAAAGCGACAACAGAGAAAAGATACAGAGAAACTTGCACTAAAATACTTTCAAACCTCAATTACTAACTTTGATCATGCATGAGAGTGAACTAAAGAACAATCATAAGCATGATTAGCAGCTAACTAATTGGTTTTGAAGGAGTGGCCCCACCGCCGATGCAGGCAGAGGATCTGGCGAAAAAGAACAGAGGATCTCGCGCTCGGACTGGATTCGCCGCCGGCGGTGGAGGCGCGACGAGGTGAAACCAAGGCCAAAATGGGTCGCGGAGGATCACTGGCTCGTAGGTGGTCTCGAGGCGGGAGATGCGCTGCGGTGGCGCATGACGAGCTTGGCGGCCAAGCGGTGGGGTGACAAGGTGCGGCTGTACGCAGAGGAAGACAATGAAATTTAGCGCGCGCATGGGCATCGATGAGTTACCGAGAACTCACCGGTGTGCTTGGCGACGGCAGAGAGGCACCGGAGTGACCCACGCGAGAGCCACGGCGGCGATTAAGGGGTCACCGAGGAGGAGCAACTGAGCAAAAATAGGGGAAAAGGGAGACGGAGATAGCTTGAGTGAGTGCACTAGATGGTGCTAGCGCGAGCAATTGCCCAAGGAACCAACTCACGGAGATGAGGACGATGATCCAACTTTCGGCGAAGAAGAGGGATACCAAAATTCAATGGCCCCTGAGAGTGAAACACAAAATTAGCCGAGGAAATCATGATAGGGATCGGAACACGATGTGACGCGCAAAAGAAGGGATGATCTTCACGGTTGTGGTGCCGACACGGCGGGCGGCACGGCCGCGTGAACCAGGCGGTGCGCTACTACTATTTGAGCTCGGGGAAGGTAACGGAGGCGGGAAGTGGTCTTAGGGTGTCAAAGGAGGATAAGAGAGCTTTGCGAGAGCTTAAGTAGGGAAGAGGCGGAGGAAATCGAGAGCGGAGCTTCGGCACCGAGCATAAAAGGAGAAAAAGCGGCGAGTCGGGGTAGATGACGGCGATAAATGCCACACGGGGTATGGGCTTAGCGGCGGGAGATGCGGCCGAGGTGAAGCGCGCGAAACCAAGAATGGGCGGCGAGGCGAGGTGGCGCGCATGCATCTTGCCGCGGCACAACGACCTGAACGAGGTAGGTGGCGACCGACGAGTGGGACCCGCTTTGCGATGATGGCGAATGCGGCGCGAACGCAGACCGCACGGTGCAATTAGGTGGTGCGGCTCGATCGAGAATCGTCGGCCGTTGGATCTAAAATGAGCGGTCGAGATGGATGTATGCATTCGGACAGTCGGTTGCGCCATGACGTGGATCGTGCGATGCACAACGGACGATCACGATTGATTAGATTCGCAGCGGTGCGATTAGTTGCGCGACCGAGCCATTTAGGTGCGGTCGGGTTTGAGTCGGGCTCGGGCTCGAGCGACAAACGATGAATCGATTTGAAGTTTTAAAAGGCTGAGAGGGTTTGGAGAATTTTAGAGGTAACTCCTGAGCTCCAAAAATTTCAGAAATTTTTATGGTAGCTACTAGGGACAGAGGACAACCTTGTATAATTTTTCCAGAACTTTTATGCACTGCATTGTTGTAGAGAAAATTCACAAGCTTGTTGTGACAGGAGTTTGACCAGATTTCAAGCAGAGTTGACTTGGCCATTTGAAATAGCAAACAAAATCTAAAAATTGTGAAATAATTCAGGAGGTAGATAGGATGATCAAGATGACAGGAAATATTCCTAGAGGATGATCACAAGTTTGAAGGCTAAGAATGTCTTGACAACAATTTCCATTCACAAGAATTTAATTCTAGAAAATGGAAATTGCTAGGGAAAAAATGTAGAAACTTTCAAATGATTTTGAAGAGGCAACAAAAGTTTTATTTCTCCTCAAAATTTTACATTTGAAATACAAACCCTAAGTTAGGGCATTACAAATCTCCCCCTTACAGGGAATCTCGCCCGAGATTACGATCATGGAGAAGAAGGATGGGTAATCGCTCGGGGCGATCTTCCCGCTCCCAAGTGGCTTCATCCTCTGAGTGGTTCGACCAGAACCTTAAGGAACTTGATCACACGGGTTCCTTGTTCTGCGTTCGACTTCTTCGAGGACACGAGCGGGGCGCTCACGATAAGGCAGATCTTCCGCACATCGATATTTTCAATGGTGTTTCCTCAGCCTAACACGGAGGCATTTCTTCAATTGCGACACATGGAAAACATCATGCACCCCTCAAGTGTAGCCGGCAACTCCAACTTGTATCCAACGGCTCCCACTTTCTTGATGATGCGTACGGCCCGACATATCGAGGAGCGGTTGCCCTTGGCGCCAAACGGCGATGACCCTTGAGGTGAGACTTTGAGATACACAAAGTCATTGGGTGGAAACTCACTCACGGCGACGCCGACCGCATAGCTCTTACGCACGGGTGAGCTACGCGCAAGTGCTCACGAATCAAGCGCACTTGACTTTCCGCCTCATTGATCGAATCGGCCAAAGAAGCGCCTTTCACCGCTTCGACCGGTTCAATGGTGTTCTGCGCGCGTCCATACAAAGCCTCAAGCGGTGCCATACCGAGACTAGCTCGAAGTCGTTGTTGTAGGAGAATTCGGCAAGTGGTAGGCACTTCTCCCAATTCTTTCCATAGGAAAGAACACAAGCACTGAGCATATCTTCTAGCACCGTTGTTGGCGCTCCGTCGACCATCGATCGAGGATGATAGGTGAATGAATGAAAGCGGGTACCCATGGCCTCCTGCAGACTATGCCAAAACCGAGAGGTGAGCAGAGAACCACGATCGACACAATTGTTCGTGGCACACCATGCGAGACTCACAATACGGGATATGTAAAGATCCGCTAATCGATTCACATCAATCTTGATCGCCTTTGGAAGGAAATGAGCCACCTTCGTCAATCGATCAATGATAACCCATAATGCATCCTTCCTGCGGAGTGCAGGGCGGACCGGTGATAAAATCCATGCCTCTGTAATCCCACTTCCATTCGGTATAGGTAAGGGTCAAGAAGACCACTGGGCCGATGCTCGGCCTTGACACGACAACATATGTCACATCGGCCACGAACACGGCAATCTCGCGCTTCATGCGAGTCCACCGAAATATCGACGCAGATCTTGGTACATTTTAGTGGCCGGGATGGATGGACAAAGGCGAATCATGGGCCTCTGAAGAATCAAATCCCGCAACTCGGGGACCTTTGGGACCACAAGACGCTGCCCAAACCACACAACACCGTGCTCATCTTACAGCGAAACACTTGGTGATCCATTCTGATGTTACGCTTGATTTTACCCACACCATCATCGATTCTTTGCACGCCTTGATTTGATCCACCAAGGTTGGTTGCACAATCGTGGCGATGAAGGGAACCGTGCTCAACCAAACCCAAGTTGAGGCGCTGAAATTACGCAGTAGTGCGGAGTTCTTTGCTCTTGGATCATCAAAGTATTGCAATACACCTTTCGGCTAAGTGCATCAAGAACCACATTGGCTTTGCCGAGATGATCTTGAATACCCATGTCATAATCTTTGATCAATTCTAACCATCTTCTCTGCACTCGAGGTTCAGATCTGCCGAGTGAACAAGTATTTCAAACTCTTGTGGTCTAATACACCTCACGGCGGTTTCCGATCAAATAATGCCGCCAAATCTTGAGGGCATGAACTCTGCAGACAAGCTCTAAATCATGGGTGGGATAGTTGAGCTCATGAGGTCTCAAGCGCTGGATGCATAGGCAAGCGCTTGCCTTCTGCATAAGAACACATCAGAGTCCCCGACGAGAGGCATCGCAATAAATATCGAAACTCTTGTGGATATCGGGAAGAGTAAGGACTGGGTGAAGTCAATCGCCGCTTGAGCTCCTCAAAGCTCTCATCACAAGCGAGAGGACCATACAAACTTCTTGTCCTTCTTAAGCAATTCGGTCATCGACTGCGATTTTGGAGAAGTTCTCGATAAAGCGGCGATAGTAGCCCGCCAAACCAAGAAAACTCCAGACATCGGTGGTCGACTTGGTGGCCCCAAGATAGAACATCGCCGACTTTGTCGATCTCTGACTATTCCTCCAAATGAAAGAACATGGCCCAAAATGCCACTTCCTTCAACCGAACTCACATTTCTTTGAACTTCGCATCGGTGATGCTCCATAACTTGCCCAAAACAATCTTGGATGCTCGGCATGCTCTGCTTGATCTTGGAATAGATAAGAATGTCATCAATAAAAACCACCACAAATTTGTCCAAATACTCCATGAATACTGAATTCATAAGGTTCATGAACAACGCTGGAGCATTGGTCAAACCGAAAGACATGACGGTGTACTCGTGTGCCATAACGAGTAGTGAAAGCGTCTTCGAATATCCTCACCGATCCGGACTTGATGATAGCCCGATCTCGGATCAATCTTGGAGAACACGAGCTCCGGACAAGCCGGTCAAAAGATCATCAATGCGGGCGAGAGGATATTTGTTCTTCACCGTCACTTCATTGAGAGGACGGTAGTCAACACACATACGCAAAGTCTTGTCCTTCTTCTTCACAAAGATCACCTGACAACCCCAAGGAGATGGCTGGGACGGATGAAACCCTTTGCTTGGAGCTCACCAAGCTGCTTCTTCAATTCTTCTAGCTCATTGGGAGGCATCCGATACGGCGCCTTCGAAATCGGAGCGGTACCGGGCAGCAACTCGATGGCAAACTCCAGATCTCGAACCGGAGGCATCCCCGGCAAATCTTCAGGAAAGACATCCACAAAGTCAGATACTATGGGGACATCTGGAATTTGCAAGGCTGGCTTTGCTTCTAATGCACATAGATGTGGCCCCTGCATTGCGCGAAAATCCGACCCGCTACGCTGAAGAGTCAGAGATAGACAATCTTCCTGGCACAATCGATATGCCCCAAGTGTTGGGACAACCAATCCATGCCAAGAATCACATCCAGACTCGCTGAACTGAGCAGGATAAGATTTGCTAAAAACCCCACTCCTTGGACTATGATAGGAACATCCCGACACTGTAAATCAGCTCTCATTTCCGCCCCCGGAGAGCGGATGAGCAAAGGAACCCCCAAAGGTACACAGTGAAGACTACTAGCAGCAGCAAATGATCTTGAAATAAAAGAATGCGATGCTCCAGAATCAAATAATACTCGCAAAGCGGGGCGAGAATTAACAAGAAGTGTACCCATCACGACATCCGCGCCTCTGAGCCTCCTCGGTGAAAGGTGGTTCACTCGACCGCACGCCGCACTCGGTCTTCAATAATCTTCGTCGCGGTGACCGCTCCTGCCGCGCGTCCTCCATTAGGACGAGGGGCTGCCGCAACACTCGGAGGGCGAGCATTCGCATAATGGCCCTTGTTGTGGCGAAAAAACAAGTCACCTCGGCCGCCGGATTGCGGAGACCGCTCTCTTACTTTGGATCGCAGCGCACGTGGTGGCTCACGCTGCGGTGGGCGAGGAGCTGTGCGAGATGGTCTCGCGCGGTGGAGCAAAAGAACGGGCCATCGGTGCCGCCCACCCGAGGACGAACGAGGTGGTGTGAGTAGACGATCGCCTCCATTTGCGCTGCGGACTCGCCAGCGCCTTTGCCTTATGCTCGCAACGATGGCCTTATCTACCAAGGCACGAAAGTCCGAGAAGTCCACAATAGATAGCTTGTCCTGCGGCTCCTCGGACAAGCCATCCATAAACTTCTCTGCTAGCCTCATCCGAGGCCACCTCACCCGAGCATAACGAGCCGGATGATTGAACTCGTAAAGGTACTCGTCACGCACTTGCGCCCTTGCTTGAGCGCGAGGAACTCCTTTTCTTGACTTCATCGTGGCCATCCGGGATGTGGGCCCGACGAAAAGCCGATCCGAACTCCTCCCACGCGACCACATGGCTCGCGGGCGCATGGCGAGATAGTTCTCCCACCATGAGTGCCGCCCTCAAGCCGGTGGGGCGCGGTGTGCCTTGTCCTGCGCTGGCATCGAGCTATGTTGAGTTTCGCTCAACCATGCGCAGCCAATCGTCCGCATCGAGAGGTCCTCGGAGCGGGAGAAAGTCGGCGGTGTGTGCGGAGGAACTCGCAAGTCCCCGCGAGTCCGGTGGCCGCCACCACCGGCGGGGAGGAGGTATTCCTAGCAATAACCTCCAAGATGCGCGTCCCGGTCCATGCGGTTTCGCTCGATCGGCGAGAACCTCGACCATGGTCGGGAGGAGGAAGCTCCTCATCATGACCACTGCTTGGCGCCACGCGTTCTCCGGCCATCTGTTTTACTAAGACAAGTTAGCAACAAATTTAAGAGCAAGAAAGCCAAAATTCATGAAAGCAAGAGAAACAAACACAAGGCGTGATAAAGTTCGACCAAAAAAATCGGACACATAACTACTCCCTTTACATCTTACCCTATTATCCCCACAAGTTTTAGTTGGATTAAACTTCATGGTTCTCCCAAACTAATTCCACCTGTAGTAACTATCTTTTGAAAGGTGAAGAGAGAAACCAAGTTTCAAAACTTAAATTAGAGTAAGATGAGAGTAGAAAGCTAAGATAGGTAAGGAATAAAATCTGAGAATCGCCTAGGTTTTCATAAACCTTTTATAATTTGAAAATAAGACTTTCAAAATACCCTAAGGACGACTATGCTTGGGTTACTACGGTCGAATGGCTCGATACCAACTTTGTGAGGACCCAGTTTATTTGGTTTGTAATGCTTAACCAACCACGGTCCTAGCATCACAAATCAAATAAATCGATCCTCGAGATATGTATACTTCCTAAAGCGATATACACCCCTACAAAAATTAGACATCAACTCCATTCCACACATAGAGTCCAAACACCACACTTCCAAACGGAAGATAAACAAATAGTAACAATATTACGCATAATGGCCGTCGCCACAAGATACACAAATAACAACAAAAGACAATGGAAGCAAAAGTGCCATAAGATGGCTATAAACAAAGCCAATCGGTGTGCCTTCAACCCACAAGGCATCCGACCGGACCGCCAAGCCTAGTCGTCACCCACGGCGGCAGCCTGACTCCACGAAGTGAGGCCCCGAGGCTCACCTCCTTCCTCTGCAACAAAAACATTAAGCAAAGCACACGAGTACAAAGATTGTCTTTGTACCCGCAAGACCAGCGTGTGAACTAGCGGACACTGCTCATATGCTACATGCGAGCTTGTTTAGTGGAGGCCATATGTTTTATTTGCATAAAGCCAATTTTCATTTGCAATAATGTAATACGGTTTAAAGGCAAGTTTGCAATTCATTTTTAATGTTGAAATACGATAAAAGATAATAATAGCAAAGAGTAAGTAAAAACATCCTAGAAGTGACTATCCCAATAGTCACCACCACAATAACACGAATCCCAGTTCGTACCACCCATCAAGTTTTAATTTAAATGTTGTAGTCTAGTTCTTGGGGCGTATCCAGCGTGTCCATAACCTAGGGCGAGGCTATTCGAATAGTTTTAACCTGCAGGGTGTACCAATGTACCCACACTTGCATCGCCTTTAAGCCAAAACACACTTCCGAAGGTATCTTTGTACGGCTAAGTCCTACGAGACTTTTTCCAATATTGTGTATTAACTACGAGCCGCTCGTATGGATAGAAACCCATACGCTTACATGGTAAAGCCGAAAGACAACTACCCACTCAGGATAAAGCTTTTGGACAACTACCATGCTCCCACCTCCATCCCTCTGCGACCTCCTGCGACCGGAGCCAATACACGCCAAAGTACTAGGTCAAGAGAGGTCCCATATACTCTAGTGTGGTTAGCACGCAAAATGCTCGATGCGGTGGCGCAAGTAACTCGGTCCTTAATCGACTGGGCACCTTTCCAATCACACCCAACAGATCACACCAGTCTTACCATTGTGCCCAAGTCTAAATCATTTTTGTTTTCATTTTAGTTTGCAATTAAACCTAGCAAAAATGCTTTGAAACATAAAGTTATAGTAGATTTTGTGTGATCAAGGTTACTGACTAAAGTCGATAACCGCCCGCCCTCTGATAACTAAGCATGTCTAAGCAATTTGACTCGGATCTACTAAGTGACAAGAGATCATCCAATGATCTCTAATCACGACAAATAACCTAGGCTCGGGTAGTAGAGATCAATATTTTGTCTACGAGGATATGTAACTACGGATTTAACTAATCAATTTAACACAAATTAAGCAATGCATACATACAATTTGAAACAAAATATTAGACTTTAAAATCTGGGATTATCATGATCAAACCGCTTGCACAGTGCTTTGTTGCTCAATATGGTGCGGAGGATCGTCCTCGGGGTTGCCGCAAATATCGAATCCTAACGATTTTAACAAAGCAAATAATAAGAGCGAATAACACCTAAAAACTCAAACATCACATACAAACACCAATATATACACCAAGGCTAGACTATCACAAAGAATGACAAATAATTGCTACAGAGACCCATCCACTCATTTGCTAGGTTAACCACAAAATCAAACTTCTAACATGCTTTAAACTTTGGACAGGCTTTGATGGTGATTGTATGCACATCTATTATTTAATCATCAAGTTAACACATCAAAATCAGCTAGCTATACTAAAACCACTATTGACAGGTGAGAGCACAAAATCTACAAGAAGCTATTGAAAGCATAACTAGCCAAGTATCCAACTAAGAAAGGCTAAACAAAAATCTTCTACCTAAGATAGGATGCTAAGGATGCTCAGCTATTCATACCCCTAAGCATCACACCTAGATTTTGCAAGGCTAACAAGTTTCAACACTTGGTCACTACCCAAATCTTATAACACTGACAACTCAAAAGTACAGAGGCAAATAAAATGAGCAGCTAACTATCCCTATGATCAAGCATGGCAACAGAAACTTAGAAACTTAAAGATACCAACTAAATGATTTCATGCTAACCACCACAACAAAAAGGAGACATCAAGTCTAATAAAACCTAATAGCAAGCATGATACAAATTTTCAGATTACTGACAACAGCTAAAACTGACAACAGAGAAAAGATACAGAGAAACTTGCACTAAAATACTTTCAAACCTCAATTACTAACTTTGATCATGCATGAGAGTGAACTAAAGAACAATCATAAGCATGATTAGCAGCTAACTAATTGGTTTTGAAGGAGTGGGCCCATCGCCGCATGCATGAGAGGATCACAATCGAAAAGAACAGAGGATCTCGGGCGGCTCGGACTGGATTCGCCGCCGCGCGGAGGCGCGACGAGGTGAAACCAAGGCCAAAATGGGTCGCGGAGGATCATCAAATCGTAGGTGGTCTCGAGGCGGCGGAGATGCCGCTGCGGTGGCGCGGCGACGAGCTTGGCGGCGGCGGTGGGGTGACAAGGTGCGGCTGTGCGAGAGGAAGACAATGAAATTTAGCGCGCATGGGCATCGATGAGTTACGAGGAACTCACCGGTGTGCTGGCGGCGACAGAGAGGCACCGAGTGACCGGACGAGAGCCCACTTGGCGGCGATTAAGGGGTCACCGAGGAGGAGCAACCTGAGCAAAAATAGGGGAAAGGGAGACGGAGATAGCTTGAGTGAGTGCACTAGATGGTGCTAAGCGCGAGCAGTTGCCCAAGGAACCAACTCACCGAGATGAGGACGATGATCCAACTTTCGGCAAGAAGAGGATACCAAAATTCAATGGCCCCTGCGAGTGAAACACAAAATTAGCTGAGGAAATCATGATAGGGATCCGGAACACGATGTGACGCGCAAAAGAAGGGATGATCTTCATCGTTGTGGTGTCGACACGGCGGAGCGACGGCCGTGAACCAGCGATGCGCACTACTACTATTTGAGCTCGGGGAAGGTAACGGAGGCGTGAAGTGGTCTTAGGGTGTCCAAAGGAGGATAAGAGAGCTTTGAGAGCTTAAGTAGGGAAGAGGCGGAGGAAATCGAGAGGCGGAGCTTCTCGCACCGAGACATAAAGGAGAAAAAGCGCGAGTCGGGGGTAGATGACGGCGATAAATGCCACACCGGGTATGGGCTTAGCGGCGGAGATGCGGCCGAGGTGAAGCGCGGAAACCAAGAATGGACGGCGAGGCGAGGTGGCGCGCATGCATGCCGCCGCACACGGCCTGACACGAGAGGTAGGTGGCGACCGACGAGTGGGACCCGCTGCGCGATGGCAGTGGCGGCGCGAACGGCAGACCGCACGGTGCAATTAGGTGGTCGGCTCGATCAGAATCGTCGACCGTTGGATCTAAAATGAGCGGTCGAGATGGATGTATGCATTGGACGGTCGGTTGCGCCGCGAACGTGGATCGTGCGATGCACAACGGACGGTCACGATTGATTAGATTCGCGCGTGCGATTGGTTGGCGCGACCGAGCCATTTAGGTGCGGTCGGGTTTGAGTCGGGCTCGGGCTCGAGCCCGACAAACGATGAATACCGATTTGAAGTTTTAAAAGGCTGAGAGGTTTGGAGAATTTTAGAGGTAACTCCTGAGCTCCAAAAATTTCAGAAATTTTTATGGTAGCTACTAGGGACAGAGGACAACCTTGTATAATTTTTCCAGAACTTTTATGCACTGCATTGTTCTAGAGAAAATTCACAAGCTGCTGTACAGGAGTTTGACCAGATTTCAAACGAGTTGACTTGGCCATTTGAAATAGCAAACAAAATCTAAAAATTGTGAAATAATTCAGGAGGTAGATAGGATGATCAAGATGACAGGAAATATTCCTAGAGGATGATCACAAGTTTGAAGGCTAAGAATGTGCTGACAACAATTTCCATTCACAAGAATTTAATTCTAGAAAATGGAAATTGCTAGGGAAAAATGTAGAAACTTTCAAATGGTTTTGAAGAGGCAACAAAAGTTTTTATTTCTCCTCAAAATTTTACATTTGAAATACAAACCCTAAGTTAGGGCTGTTACAAGTTAGCATTTAAAACACTACGGAAGCGACAAAGGAATCGTGGTAGGTACCCTTACCCGTGAAGATTCAGATTGGTCGAGAACACCATTGGCGGGGCGGCCTGCAGCTTCCCAAACTGCCTCATCACCCGATGGGGCAAGTGGTACTCCATCGCATGGAAGAAGACCAGTGGTGAGAGTGTCATCCACAAGGTGCTGTCCCGCTTGCACATCTGGTTTAGCTCCATTTCGTCGACCTCGCCGCGCGTGTATGGCAACCACGTGACCTGCACCAGATGTATAAAACTGTAGCGATAAAATCATAGTTCGAATAGCTACGAGGTATGTACCTGGTCTTGCGTGATGACGTCGAACTCGTTTGTATACGCGATGTACCGCGACCTCGGACGCCCAGTAGGTGCAACGATGGAGCTCCAAAGGTATGCTACCGTCGGTCCACATGCAGGGTCCTGAAGGGGCCATGCCTGCAAGGAGATACATTTCAGTTGCATTTATAGTGGAAGGCGATAGCTATGACGAATGGAATGAGTACTTACCTATAAGGGAGCACGAGTGGGCCGACCTACAGGGAAACGCTCCCACATCCATACCTGCAGAAGGTATGTGCATCCGCCCAAGTTGCCGTCCGCCCTCCTAGATCGGCACGCGTCGCACAAATGCCGGTACAGACATGCCAGTGTTGCGGTACCCCAACTGTAGGTCCTGGCCGTCCAAAATCTGCCAAAATCGGCAAGTAAATCCAGAGACGCGCTCCTCGTAACGCCCAGAAAAGGAAGGAACCGAGCAGGTGCCAAATCCATGCCCGTGCGAAGCGGCGCACCGTGTCGTCATCTGCGCCTGGCGGGCACAAGTTGAAGTGCGCGCACAGCCAGGATGCAAGCACCGCCGATGGTCGGTTGTCCCTCGTGTCGGCAGCCGGGTCCTCCGGTCGAACTCCAAGCCACTCTCCCACCCGGTCTCGCCAACCCACGCTGTTGATGTCCCCAGACACTACCACCCCGTCTATGGGGAGGCCGAGAATCATGGCGACGTCCTGGAGCGTGATGGTCAACTCACCCGACGGTAGGTGGAAGGTGTGGGTCTCCGGGCGCCACCGGTCAACCAGTGCGGTAAGTGCAGCACCGTCCATACGGGGGAGCCCGTTGATCACTGTCCGCGCCAGAGCTAGTAGACCTGCTTGGCGGACATGTGGCTCGTACCGCTCATCCCAACGTAGAGGGGTGTGGACGCGAGGGCGAAGCGGCTAGAGTACCTACATGAGAGATATGCAAATGAATGAGTAAAACAAGAACATGGTAAACAAATTGACAGCATGACCGAATAGTCGAGACTCGTCTCACCACACCCTCGTCGGCTGTGAGGTGCGCACGGTGGTCGTCATCGTATTCCGTGAGGAGAAAGGCATACTATGCATGCTGCGGCATCCTGTATTACAAGATAAGATTTTGGTAAGGTAACATGAGGTACAAAAAATTATAGAAAATACAAATGAGCGACCTGTACTAATAAAAAACAAAAAAATTCGCATAACAACAACAATGATTACCTCAAGGGGGCGGCACACGCGTGCGGCGCCGCCTTACCCTACGCGGTTGGGAATCCGCGGTCACATGCTTTGCCCTAGTGTGTCCGTGCTGGTGACACTCCGAGCACCTGTTGCTTATAGTGGCGTCGTCGAAGTCCCCGAGATAGTACATGTCCTTACCGCCTTGCTGTGAGAGGTCCATGTCATTACGAAGCCTCTTCCTCTTCCTTCGACTGCGTCGCGTACTCATCAGTTCTTTGTCGGGAATGTATTATTCCTCCCCCACGTACGGTGGCCAATGCGACGGATCAAGGTAAGGCTCGAATCTTTTCTCCCAAGTCCTCAACGTGGCTGCCTTCGAGAATTCTTCCGCAATGAACGTGTCAGAAAGGTAACTTACGCCACGCACGCGACAGGCGGTGACGACGTGAGAGCATGGGACATGTAACAAAGTCGGGACCATGCAAGTGCAGTTCCCCGCTGTCAGGTTCACTCGATGGTTTCGGCCACCATAATGCTCGCCCCCTATCGATGTGCCTCCGGCTGCCCGGACGACGTATATGTGCAAAGTGGGATCGTATTCTTCCGCTTCTTGATTGCATGACTCTGCCTCGACGATAGCAAGGTGCTTTGCAGCTGCCGCACCCCAACGTTGGCCGGCGTTGTATGCATCCCTCGCACAAGTCCACCGATCCACAAAGTATGAGTTGGTCTTCGAAATGAGTACTCCAAGATAGCCGAACCGCATAGCACGGATGCCCTTAATAACGCCGTTGAACACTTCGAGATGTTCATTGTCATCATGCCATACCGACACCACCTTCATCGTATGCCCGTGCCCACTTCATCTTCTCACCGCAAGACCTCGCCCAACCACTTATTACCCCGCTCGCTGGTCGGTCCCTAAGCTCCGCCAACTTGACCTCAAGTCCTCTTCTCTAAACATCCGCACAACAGACTTGAACTTTTTGTGAGATCTTCCCTCTTGCATTGCTTATAGAAATTAGCAGCTAAGTGACGCATGCACCACCTATGCAAGACATCCGAGTGTCCGCCTAGTCCGCTCTTAACAGCGTTCAGAATCCCGCGGTGCCTGTCCGAGACGATGCAAACAACCCGTCCAGGCCCAACGAGGCGTAGACGAACTAAATCCATGAACCATCCCCAGCTCTTATTGTTCTCACCCTATATCAGTGCGAATGCTAATGGAATCAGCTGGTCCTCCGCATCAATACCAACGGCGAGCATCAACGCACCATAGTACTTCCCGGTAAGGAACGTGGCGTCAACTGATATGACAGGCATGCAATGCTTGAAGGCCTCTATGCATTGCCCAAAGGACCAGTACACCCTCATAAGGACATGTTTCATAACCCCTCCATCGCGTTCCATTCGGTTGTCGTGCCAAGGATAAAACTCCGTACCCGGATTCTTGGCCTGCATAGCGGTTAGGATTCGAGGAAGCAACCCGTAAGCCTCCTTCCAATCACCCCACAGTAACTGCATCGCTCTCTGCTTGGCCCTCCATGCTTTCCCGTACTTCACGCGGTACTTAATGAACCCAAATATAACCTCAATGAGGGTGACGATGGTCATATCAGGATCGACACCCACAACCCCGATAATACGTCTTGCAATGAAATTAGCGGTCGCCTGAAGGTGCTCCCCCGACACTCGAGCAGTCCCACAAGAGTGAGGCTGCTTCACGTTCGCCATTTTCCATTATTTGTTCCTAGTTTTGCGGCCCCATACCTTCCATCCGCACCCCCTTTCGCACCTCACGGTGTACCTCTTGTTCACATCGGAGTGTGTCACTACGAACGGACAATGGTGCCGCACTGCGTATTCTTGCGGCCAAACCTTCATGTCCTCCAAGGTTGGAAACAACATGTTCTTCCGTATTATGTCAGTCTCCAGATCCGCAATGCCATTCCTGCTCTTCAACCCATTAGCACAAACCGCCTTATCAGCCATACTGACATCATCGAATGCGTGCACCAACGGGACCTCACCCATAACACTGCGAAGAACCCGCCCTTCCTTAGAGGAGAAAAGTGGTGCGACAGCCTCATTTTCGGTCGAGCTCCATCCTTCGTCGGAATCCACTCCACGGGTTGTTCCCTCACGAAACAACTCGTCCTCAAGCTCGTTGTTCATTACAACGCCATTAAAATCAGTCACAGGGTCAATAACATGTTGCGGGGAAGAAACAGGCAGATCCACCGATAATGCGTGGGCAAGGTTGGTAGGACTGACGCTAACGAATTCAGCCGAAGGTTGCTCCTCCATTGGGGGGCCTCCAGAATTATGGACATCAAGGTCTAGTTCCTCCGTGTTGCCATTCACCACATCCAAATTGTCTAGCAAATCCTCAACAACGTTGATTGTTCTCTCCACCGCCACTTCCAACGAATGGACCTGGGATGCGAGCACAAGATCCTTGTATATGTCCCAATCATCGTCGGACAAGATTGGCACCAAACAGGCGTGCGCCTTACAACCCACACTAGCATCATATCGCCCCTGCAGTCTGACAACGACCCCAGGCTCATCCCATCGAAATGTCGACTTTATCCTACTCAGAAGAGTTCGAAAGTCCAGTGATTCGCGAAACAAAAGAACGGTAACTTCCATGCCACTGAAGTCGACATCACTACCCGTTTGGCTAATCGGTCCACCGATAAATACACATACAGCTTTATCCATCTACATCCAATAAAATATTGCAAAGTCAGTACCGCATTCCATATGTATGAAATATCGCAATCAACATTGCATATAACAAAAGTTGCGCAGTTCGAAGGTACAAACTAATGGTTCATAACAGCTTTATTGTAGTTTGTGATCTATAACTCTCATATTTCTCTAGAAGAGACTAACGCTTTATTGAGATGTGTTAGGCCATATACAGTGGACGAATAACACCAAGAAACAATGAGATGCAAAAAGATCAAAATCCTACACTATCTGAGTCTCTCGTGCTCAGTCACGCTCGAGATCCCGTTCTTGAGACCGCCCAAACCACGTGTTTGGGACCGCTCAGAGCTTGCCTCCGAGTGCGACATACACTACCCTGGATCCACGTGCCCAGGTACGCTCGAGATCCCGTTCTCGAGACCGCCCAAACCACGTGTTTGGGACCGCTCGTGGCTCATTCACGAGCACGCCCGGACTTCGCTCTGGTGCGCGAGCTACACGCCTCAGTGCCATGAACCACTCGTTCGGGAAATCTGATATGCAGAAAGGAGATAAGTCATATTTTTTCGCCTTCAGCCTATATTTGATTTCTATAGAGGTTCTTTCTATACAATCCCTCCTATAGTGATTTATTAACCAATGAACCAAAAGATCCTTAAACAAAAAGTAAGATGTGAGAATCATATGGATAACACAAGGGCATAGTGGTCATTATACATATGTTATATGTAGTATAATCTCTAAAAATTCCAACCGGGTCAGAGTTCTTTTTGTGCTCTAGAGGGACACATGACTCATGACATGATAAACCTAGTAGGTGGTCATGACACCTATGTTTTATGTTTTACATTGATTTTCTTATTCAACTTCAAGAGAGATATACCAGTTTAGAGTAACACATAGGCATGATTTAGTTTGGATGTACGCCCATTGTCTTACGCTTTGAGAAAAAAATATTTCTCATTTGATGGGTGTTACTGTTCTAGGAAGTAAAGAAAGAAGATGGGGGATGAAGCGATTGATTTAAAAGAGCCATCACATGAAAATCAAGGTATGACTGTACTATGAGTGTCATTATTACAATGGAATAGCCACATCCTTTTTGTACATCAGGCTCCCCAGAAAAAATTAAGAGGAAATTGCACCACGTCCACCCGTACTATCCAAAATTTACATATTGCAAAATCCCACCTGTACATTTAATTTTGATATCTACCACATATACTCCTAGTGTTAAGTCCATATTAACACTAGTAGTTTTGTACTTTTAATTGCTTACTGATGGATGATAGGCTTAGATAGTGTCCAAGTGCTCACATTAACACACGCTAAGCAGCTCACATTAACACATGCTAAGCAGCTCAGATTAACACATACTAAGCACCAAAATTCCTATTCCTAATTTGCAATTTTCTAAAGGTAGCAGTAAATAGCAAGCAAAAGAAAATAAGAAAAAAGAAAAGGTATCAAGTGTTAATTTGTACTCATTCAGATGTATAAGGGATAATGTTTACATCTGAAGTACAATTGTTAGGTTCTCAAAATTAAAAGAGTGAGAATCTGCAAATCTCTAGAAGTACAGGTTGCTATAGTTTTCAAATTTGGTATCAGTTAAATAATGTCAACATACGTATCCGGTTTTTTCTTAAGTTGAACTTAACACTTATCTCCTATTATGAATGACGATTACTTCTATTAGCTTGGTCTTCGCACTATGTTGTACGTGGTAGAATATATTTGCTGCAGAGTGCTGCACAATTTGGCCTGACGGATATATCTTTTTATGGTAGGTGGTGGCTTGAACTATGTATTGTTGCAAAAGGATTCTAAGAGCATATGTCGTACCAAAGTTTATGATCCTCCAATACAAGTGTAGGTTGATCTTAATTTTTTCGATCGGTGATCCTAGTGAGTACTTCATATA
This sequence comes from Ampelocalamus luodianensis, assembly GCA_036346255.1. NCBI lineage: Eukaryota > Viridiplantae > Streptophyta > Magnoliopsida > Poales > Poaceae > Ampelocalamus > Ampelocalamus luodianensis. Next base: position 27,527,685 of record CM070622.1, read on the forward strand.
CTAGCTTGGACCAAAACTATTGGTGAATAAATATTTTTCATGTGTTCGACCATAAGGTCACGAAGCAATATCATACTCTTAACATTTCAAATCACAGAGCAAGATGAGGAATCGGGGAGAAGGGAGGTTATACCTCAGTGCGAACCACGGGGAGGAGGATCGGCGCGGGAGGGGACCGGCGTGGGAGCGAGCTAGGTCACACCAGCGCGGGAGGGGACCAGCGCTGGAGGGGACGGCGCGGGCCGGATGCCGCCGCGGGGAGGAGGACCGGCACGGGCCGGATGCCGCCGCGGGGAGGACGACCGACGCGGAAGGGGACCGCCATGGGACGAGGCCGGCGCGGGGGGGACGGCTCGGGGGAGAGGCCGGCGCGGGAACGAGGCCGGCGCGGGAGGGGACCGGCGCGGGGGAGAGCTGGCACACCGGCGCGAGAGGGGATGGCGCGGCGTCGCGAGGACAGGGGGCGGCGTGCGCTAGGGTTGTGTTGTGCGTGAGAGATAAGAAAAAACGAAGAACGGGAGTATAAGTCGCCATTGTCACGCCAAACCTAATGGCGTGACAATCCCACCTTGTCACGCCATGTACTATGGCGTGACTGATGCCACGCAAGCCCTCCACGCTGGCACGGCGCGCGACCGAGGGCTTGCGTGGCATGTTTTGTCACGCCGCTTATGGTGGCGTGACAGTACACTTTGGCCACGCTAGGGTGGTGGCGTGATCAAAGGGGTCAGATTTGGAAATAAAATTCGCGAGGGATTAACTTTAAAATATTAATAAAAAGGGATTAAATAAAAAAAATCCTCGTCATACGGCGACACATGTTTGCGCTAAGCAAGCCTCTTGTAATTTGCAGGGGTGCTCATGGCTCTTTGAAGCACCTAGTTTCCTACAAGAACATCTTTGTAATCCTCCTTTAAGTTAATGAAAGTGATCTCCCTTATCTAAAAAAAAATATGAAGCAAGTGCAAGAAGACAAAGAGAGAGAGTGGGAACAAGGATGCAATTAGTTCATTGGGTGTGATTAAATGGATCACCTACCAACTGTAAAAAAAACTAATCTCACTTGGACTTTTATGCAAAAATAGCATATACCCAGCCACACTGGCCGAATTTTTCTAAATAATATTATTTTAAAAGAAACTTACAAAAATAAATAGTCAAAAAATACAAAACTAGGCTACTGTCGCCATTTGAAGTGGCGAAATTATCCTATCACTATTCCAAATGGCAACAGTAGTCCAGAACAGTGCAGAGAGGTCCCTGTCATCAGTTGAAATGGCGATAAGGCCCTATCGCCACTCCAATTGGCGACAGGGACCTCTGAATGTTTTTTAACTGTTTATTTTTTATCACATATTTTGTAGACAAATCATAATGATATTACAAAATATTCAGCACAATGTCATCATATTTTTTGTCGACAAATCACAATGATATTACAGAACATTTAGCGCAACGTCCTCGCATATTTTGTGGACAAATCACAATGATATTACAAAACATTCAGCATAACGTGATCATATTTTTTGTCGACAAATCACAATGATATTACATAACATTCAACGCAATGTCCTCACATATTTTGTTGATAAATCACACTGATATTACAAAATGTTTAGCACAATGTCATCACCTAGTTTTCTGACAAATCAAAATGATATTACATAGCATTGAGCACTACATATTTCAACAAGGCGAACCTTTCCTATGGCCGCGACCTCAACGTCCGCCCCGTCGACCGCATCGAGTGGGGTGGTCAGATGAGGTCTCTGCGGTGCTGTCCTAACCGCCGATGTCTCCTTCATCATGTGGATTTCTCGTAGGGCATTTCTTGAAGGTGTGCCCAGACTCCCTGCAAATGGAGAACTTCTTCATACGACGCCCGACTTCTGCTTCATCCATGTCGTTCCTGGTACGCCGTACCTATCGTCGACCAACCTTTTCCTTCAACCTATCAATGTCCGCGGCATAGATAAGTTGCTCCCAGGTCAGATGGCCAGTGAAATGGCCAACTACACCGTAACCATATAGCTCTACACTCTAGGTTTGCATCACCTCCTCCTTGTTGAAATAATCACAGAGGTACTGGTCGGATGCTGCGCCACCGTTGAACATACGGTCATGACATGTGAGCAGGGCCTATGCAGAAGAAGAGGCTTGTTGCAAGTGCATATGCAACTAGCGTGGTATAGCGTGCACTTATGGGTGATCATCTTACGGTTCGTATCGCGGTGTCTTTTATCCCTACACAGTATCTCGAAGCGAAGCTCCCTTTTGCCCATCTTTAATGCCCGGTACATCTCACCCTTCTTGCTATCTTCTCCCTCGATATACCCGGTGATCATGGTGGAGTACAATACTCTGTCATTTGCCATGGTGAGCTACGCGTTGTTGCTTCTCTCAACAAAGTCATTTGTGGTATCACGAAGAATTACCTCCACAATACCAATCAAAGGTACATGTACCTGGCGCTGCATATGACCCAATTGTACACCTCGGCTAGATTGATTGTCATGACACCGTATCGAGTACCACCCTTATCATGTAGCAGCGACTACTTCTCCTTAGGCTCATGTTTAATTCAGTCCAAGAAACATTTCACCTGCGCCCCTGTCTTCCTCGCCACGCTAGGACCATCTGTTGGTAGCTATGGCAATGCTTCGGGTGCCTGATCAGCATTTGTAGCGGCCTTTTTCGCTGCTTCCCTTCTGTGCGTCCGGGTATTCTCATCCAGAATCTTCTAGAGTGCGTCAAACTTTCACCACTAGTTCTGGTTACACAACCGCTTAAACATGCTCATCAAGTCCTTGTTGCGAAATTGCTTGTAGAAGTTTGCACCTAAGTGTCTTATGCACCACTTGCTCTGTAGATCCACCCATAGAAGTGCTTCGTTCCCTTCTTGTTATAACTGAGTTAATGCACTCAGTAGGTGTTGGTGATATGCTCTAGAGGCAATCATGGAGATGATTGTATCACGTCTATATTTATGAGTTCTTGAATAAATGTTATTCTGTTCCTTGAATGAATCATTAGTTCTGAAGATCAACGAGTATGTGACTTGTTGGTGAAACTCTTCGACTTATATGATGTCGTTCTAAAAGTATCCCTGGTCGAATGTCACTGATCGGAACACTAGTGACTCTACGACCAACGCATATATTGATTGATGACCATGTTTCACCGGTCATGGATATAGGGATATCGAATCAATAATGTGAACACATGTTAGAGAACATGGGGTTGGATCAACCCACCTTGAGACACTATTGAGATTATTATGATCATATGTGTCATTAGTTGGTCTCAAGCAATGATGATGTATAATCCTTAGACCTGAGATCAGCATGGTTCGCTACATGTGTAATAGCACTCTTAGGGGTTGCCAAACGCTACTCGTAACTGGGTAGTTATAAAGGTAGCTTTTTCGGGTATGCTATGAAACACGCGGAGGGATGTGACTGGTCGGATATGGGATTTGCCCCTCCTAACATAACGGGAGAGATGTCTTTGGGCCCCTCGAAGTAGTCGGATAAAGAAAGTGCATGGCCATGCCACTAGTGGTCGAAGTGTTCGACCACGTAAGGTTACCCGACGACTCGATCGAGAAAATATTGAACAGTCCATGGATGACACATTATCTCACCTGGAGTTCAAACCAGATATCGTGAGGCAAAAGGAAAATACTAGAGTAAGTCGCTTAGTTCGATCAGATCCAGACAAGTCGTATGGTGATACGAGCAAGTCGTAGACTGATCGAATGAAATCACAGAGTGGTCGAAACCTGGTCGTAAGGAGTTATGAACTGGTCGTGGCCGAGTGTGAACTGGTCGTATAAAGATAGGACCTGGTCGTAAGTGATGAGGACCTAGACGTAGATCATATTGCATTAAGGTTCGTCCGATATAATTTGTGTGTATTCGGGAATCGTTATGTCCTGCTAGGGACCGCTACGACTCGTGGTCGGAAAGGATTTCCGAGTCACAACCGATTACACATAAACCTAACGGGTCACACACTTAATGGGATGGAACAAACCAGTACGAATACGATTCGTAAAACGTGTTCGGATAGAATCCGACACGGGGGTCTATATAAGGAGATGCTTGAGGCTAAGGCTAGGGGACGTGAGTTGTTTCCACCGAAACCCTAGCCGCCATCTTCTTGAGAGAGCCTTCCCGTGCGACTTGGTGCTAGCACACCGGTGTACGGTTGTTCCTTCTCGGGCGTGTGGATACCGTAGGCGCGCATCGCGGTCGCCGTTGCGCCGAGGACGATCCGCGATCTTCACAAGGAACTGTGGAGGCTGCTGGAGGAGACGATCGACTACGAGAACGTTGGACGATCATCTACGACCACTACATCGACGCGTTCATCGTCGGACTAGGCTGCTCCGACTCTACTTCCGCTGCACTACGCGTCTGGTGGTAATGATCTGTGATCATCTATCTTGCTTGGCATCCTGGTTTATGTGGTAGAAATTTTGAATTGTTGCTAGAGTAGCCTACCCGGTTCCCTTCAGTAGGGACGTATGCCGATCATGTATGACGCATATGTTAGGATGACCTTGTACAACAAATATCCTTAAATTCCTTAGGAACCGCAACCAATTGTCTGTGTTCTCGCTTTTAACGAATGCAAATGCCATAGAAAGAACTTGATTGTTTCTGTCCTTCGCTATTGCAGTCAGTATATGACCCTTGTACTTTCTAATCAAGAATGTGTCATCCACGCATAAGATTGGACGATAGTGTCGAAATGCATTGATGCATGTACCAAAGTCTAAGAATGCTCGCTTCAGTATCTTCTTATTGCCCCACTTAGGATGCATGGAATCTTCAATGGTGACATGAGTAAGGGGATTCCTGTCCTGTATGACCCGGAGTGGGCCGGGCAGGTTGTGATAGGAGTCGTCGAACGTATTGAACCTTGATTCCAATGCCATCTGTTTGCCCTCCACGCCTTGGCATAGCTAATTGTGTATTAGAACCTTACCGCAATCATCCGAATAATAGATTGTGGCTCAAAATCAAGATTATCCACAATCTCACTGTACATGATATTCGCGATGAAGCCTGATGACAGGTTCTTGTGGGATTGCACTGACTCAGCGACGACACATGTGTGAGGGACTACTATAGAGCATTTCTAGTAGATGTCACACTTAGGTTGAAATGCGTGCACTCGCCAAGGGCATTCCTCAATGTCGCACTTCATATCGTAGCATCTTGTGTTAGACTTGACGACTGTGAATATACACCGAACCGACAAGGCCTAGAATTTGATCGCGTCCTGCACGACCTCCTTGCATTTGTACATAGCTCCTTGCCTGACCTTGCTCTGCTCGTACTCCCACGGCACACGGGAGCCTTCGTTAATGACAAGGTTGTCAACTGGTATGTGTTCCACTCGGATGGAATCGTCTGCTGTTCCACAGTATCCTCGTCGTAGGATCCTTCATCTTCTGATAATGCTATGTAGTCCTAGTCTTCGAGATCCATTATTTGGACTAGGGCTTCCAGCTCCTCACTCTCATCAGCAAGCCCACTAGCTTACCTGACTGAAAGAGCTCCTTCCACACGGTCTTCATTGCCAGCATCAGCAACTCTCGGATGTTCGCCCATTGTGCGTGTGCACTGTGGCTGGAGTCCCCAACTTCTTCTTCAGCATCATCACCCCTTTCTTGTTCAGCCGCCAATGCAGGAGTGGGCTTTGGCATATGCCTGAATCAGAAGGACCAAATCCCACTGTTCCTCCCTCGCCCTGCGTACATACGATTGTCATGACCTTGTTCCCTTGAGCTGCACTAACTCCCAATATATGCCCTGTGGATCTCGGTTTGTAAGACAACTTAATCTCAGATCATACACAGTATGGTCCAAATCGAATATGTGGAATAACCACCGTATCACAACGCCCTATGTACGCTGCTCTGGTTTTGTTAGGGTCATAGTCACCAATTAGAAATAACGCAAATCAATCCGTCGGGACCTTCAAGAATAGTCCCCTGACCGTATTAAATTTTAAAATTGGTGGCGTCTGATATATTTAGCGTACTGCATCGTAAATAAGATTTTCACGATTAACCACATATCTAAAACTAAACTACTAACTGAAAAGGATTATGTACAACATACTACACTACGTAACCGTACATCTAAAACTATGTAATCCATTCAGTTAAAAAAATTACCTGAAAGTGAGTTATGTCAGAATTTTGGGGTCTTTTATAGGGTAGATTGTGCCGCCTTTCGGAATGTCGATAGGGACTTGTGGGATCCCTGTCGCCATTCCAAATGACGATTTTCCTAACTTTTAATATTAAAAAATTTAGGGATTTGCGAGATCCCTATTGTCATTTGAATTGACAATTTTTCTAAATTTTAATATTAAAAAATTTAAGAACTTGCGGGATCCCTGTTACCATTTGAAATGATGATTGTCCTAAATTTTAATATTAAAAAATTTTAAACAGTGAGATTCCTGTCGCCAGTTGAAATGACGACAGGGTCCTGTCGCCAGTTGGAGTGGCGATAGGGTCATGTCGTCATTTCAACTGGCGATAGAGACCTCTCTTGACTCTTCTGGGCTGCTGTTGCTATTGCCTAGGCTACTGTCGCCATTTGGAAATGACGATATGACAATTTCGTCATTTCAAATGGCGACAGTAGCCTAGTTTTGTAAAAAAAAATTGACTATTTATTTTTATAAATTTTTTTAAAATAATATTATTTCAATTTTTTTAATGTACCATTTATACTTTGGGTCAACATGCCAACTCAGCTTATTATCTGTTCTGATTGAATTCGAATTTGGGTGAATCACTTAACAAGTTTAGAAACTTAGGATGTACCATTTATGAGTTTAGAGACGTTTTTAAGGGGGTGCAGCCGTGCAGGTGTGGTGCTTATAGGTGTTTAGAATGTGTGTTTAGTCGGTGGACCTACTGGTATCTTCCTATCGCTCCGGTTTTGGTAGCTGTTCTGAGACTGCTTTTCCTTGCTCTGACCAAAAGATCAGTACTCATACTCAACGTTTCATATAAGAGTTTCTTAGAAAGCATGCTAAACAATCGCTAAGCTTTCGACCAGGATTGTGGCTGGTTGGTATTTCACTTGGTACGCACAACTACACGATGCCATAAACGAGACAGGGGAAAGGAAATCCTTAATCCTGCATGCCTTTGCATTGACGCCTTCACATACATAATTAGTACTTCATGCCACTTGACGATCCAAGAAAGAGCCCAACAAGCAAATATATTGGGCCAAGTGCATAAAATATGCTCCACGCATTTACGTTTGTAGTCTTGGGCTTTTCTCTCGATCAGTTCACCTTGGAACAGTTGAGCCTGATCTGCCCCTGCGACCCCGTGAGCACGGCGATGTTGCCCATGCTCACCATGGCCGATGCGAAGTCGGCGCTGAACTGCGCGGCGCTGGACGAGTAGGTGCGGACGAGCGCGTCGGTGGAGCCGCCGTTGAAGAGCTGCTGGTCGGAGTGGAGCAGCCCGCGCTGGGAGAGCAGGTTGCCGTAGTAGGCGTTGTCGAAGGCGTTGGGCGTCGACGCGTCGAGCGGCGCCAGGTTGCCGTCCCCGCCAGACTGCGGGCAGTTGGCCTGGAGCGACGCCGCGTACGTTGCGTTGATGTTGGACTCACCGTAGATCCGGCTCCGGAAGTTGGTGCACTGCGCCTGCCCGATCGTGTGGGCTCCTGCGTATATATATACACGTACGTGCGCAGGTATTTAATTACTACTTACAGCGTATATACGTACGTACAAATACAACGTAGGGTTGTCATTGTCGTCACTCTTGTCAGTGTAGCTATGGGACCATAGGTCGTGGCTTGGGCGTTTTGGGTGTAGGGAATTATAGTTAGTTGATCGGTCAATTCAGAGATGAACAGCTATATTACAACACATGCATGCCATTTTTCTACTCGAACATCTTTTATCTACTTACTATTCAGCTTTCTATGTGAAAATCAAAATCAAAATCTCACAGTTTATACTGCATGCATGTCGGTGCATGCATGCGTGTACCTGAGAGTGCAACCATGTCGGTGGTGCTGAGCCCTTTCCGGGAGAAGTTGCCGATGAGATCGGCGAGGTCGGAGGTCGGGGGAGGGAGGTCGCTGTTCGCCAGGGAGAGGCTCGCGGTGGTGGAGTCCCTCCTGCCCAAGAGCACCGTATATGACGACCCTCCTAACTGCAGGTTACAAAAATCTATGGATGATTGCAGAAATATAGGAGCATTCGTTTGCAGGTATATATATCGGTTTTGCTAGTTTTAAGTTGTCTAAAATTTTTTTAAGTTTAAGTCACTTGTTGTGACCATTGAATTTGTGTAGAGATTGATGTGTTATATGATTGGATATTGATCCAATGATAACAACAAATGATTTAAACTTAAGAAAATTTCAAACAACTTATGAATAAGATAGTCTATAATATATATATATATATATATATATATATATATATATATATATATATATATGAGTTTGATTTGGTGGCCTTACGGCGACGACGGAGTCGCGGGCGGCGACGGCGAGGATGTCGGCGCAGGAGACGGTCTGCGCGCAGACGGCCTCGACCTGCGCCTTGATGCCGTCGACGATGTCGAATCCCCTGAGCGAGTTGCGGTTGGGGAACGCCCCCTGCTCCCCCGTGAAGTTGGCCGTGTCGGCCAGCAGCACCGACGCGTCACATCCCTGCAGTCACGCCACAACATGCAGGCCAGCTAGCTCTCACTACAGGGTAAATCACATGACAGTATGCATGATACATGTACACATCACACCAGCTAGCTGCTGGTGTTACAAGTCAACAGCTAGCTCAAAACATCTATCATGCATGGTCACATCATCAGAGATCAAACTAGCAACGGAAGTACATCGATGGAAATTCCAAAAGGCAGCAGTAGTTTATACGTACGTGAGTTCATATGCAGATCGAAGTATATATCAGAGATAGGAGTAGCCGTGTAGTATATGTCAGAAGATAATTGTGTACTGATCAAGAAGAGGCACGGAAGCATAGGATGCATGCATGAGAGAGAGAGAGAGCTAGCAACTAGCGAGAGAGATGAACGATATATATGATGATGTAGTTCACTTGCTTGGACAAAACAGTCGTGGAAGTGAAGCCGGAGCAGGGAGGCTCCCATGCGGGGCTCCCTGCTCACCGCCGCCGACACGGCGCTCCTGATCGTCGCCGGCGCGCTCGGGCACGACGTGTCGTAGAACGTCGCCGACAGCTGAGCCGAAGCCGCCGCGGCCAGGCCCAGCAGCAAGATCGTCACAGCAGAGACGGAAGAAGCCATGATCACTTTGCTAGAGATCAGCAGGTTCATTACATGCATATATATAGCGACTTAATTCGCATTTTTAAGTGGTGTGTTAGGGCACTCCATATTTGTCTACTGCCCTCCAAGTCACTTAGGAATTGTCTATTCGTAAGATGACTAAAATTTTATTAAGCATAAATTATATATTTTATCCATTGAATCAATATCCAATCATATAACATATCATTCTCTACACAAATCCAATAGTCACAATAATTGACTTAAACTTAAAAAAAATTCAAATAACTTAGAAATAGCAAATCCGCCTAGAAAAATAATAGTAGATATAACATTCCTAATGCATAGTTCCTACCGGTGGGCCTAAATAATAAATGCATTCTTCTCCCACGTCCTCCCCCTCTCTCTCCCTCCTCACCACCACCGGCGTCTTTCGCTCTCTCTCTCTCTCTGAAATTTCACCGGCCGGCCACTCCATCCACCCTCATTGGCTGCCTCAGTCTCCCCTCTGCTTATTTCTCCCCCTCCTTTGCCTGCTTTCTCCCAGATCTGACCGGATCTCCACCGGCAGTGCCCAGGTCCGGCCGGATCTGAGATGATGCCGGTGAATGGCGATGCGGTGAGCGCTTGTAGCGCAACCCGCGGGCAGCTTGATGGGCGCCGTGAACTGGTGGTGCGGCATGGGATGCAACGGCCGACATACGGTGGTGCTAGGCAACGAATCTAGGCGTTGTGTGGAGCAGCCCAGCGTGGAGCGGTAGACCTGTTCAAACACCGGGCCGAAAATGGGTAGGCCCGAGCTTGGCCCGGCCCGACCTGAAAATTCAGTTTTTGAATTAAAAACATCATTTTAATCAATTTTCGGAATAAAAAATGATATTTAATTCATTTTTAGAATTAAAAATATAGATTTTCATTGTTTTAATTCAATTTTTCGAACCTTCGGGCTTTCGGACTTCGAGACGAAAAATGAATCCCAAACCCAGTCCAGACAGAGTCAGGCTCGGGCCAAGCCGGTGGGCCAGGTCGCCCGTGAACACCTGTATGGAACAGCACAACAACACGACGAGCCATCATGGAGCAAAGAGGAGGTAGACACAGCTCCCCTCCCCAATGCAAATTTTTTATGTGTGGTGTGCGTTCGTTTGTGTGCCGAAGCAATATCTTGTACGAGACACTACTCCCATCTCTCTCTTCTTTAATTTTTCCTCCACCTCATACACTCCATAGACATACTGTATTGGGAGTGACTTTACTATACGCCTTGTGAGCTGAAGCTCCAAATCCCTGTGGGCTCCAGGCTGTCTGGTAGCTGGTTAATCAACCTGTCGTGCTGTATGCATCTCTCAGCAGTGCAGTGCTACAAGCTCAACTAATTATGGAACAACATCATGACCTGAATTAGTGGACGTGGCCTGTAATCAGCTAGCTAGCTAGTACGTACTAATCTTACACGCTTCCTTAAAAAATCATGTACACACAGAATCAAAATTAAACTAACACAAACAGTGATCAATTAACACGGTGTCTTTTCAGAATCAGTCGCTGGAAGTGATCGATCTGGTGGTTAGCTAGTCTCGGAAGAATGATATGCATGGAACCTCACGTGTTCCTGCCTGTGTGATTGATATATACGTCTGAACATATCAATAAATCATCGATATGTACATAGTACATACAATAATTCGACCAATATAATTAAATGTCAATTAGAAAAGGGAAATAGACGTGTGCGTGCATGAGCATGGTTCCAACATGATTTTTCTTCAGTACATGTGCATGGTGCAGTGCCTTCCATCATGTCTTTTCTTGGATTATTCTTCAAGTTCGATCGTGAACAAAAAGTGCACTGTGTTGTATAATCGAGGTCGCGTTGCCAATGAATGAAGCTCTTGACTACTAAATAATAAACAATAGATAAAAACATAAAGATGTAGTCCCAGTATTATCTCTTTATTGATCTCTTTATTAAGATTGTCAGAATCACGATCATGAATCGGATCAGAGGTTCTTCAGTTGGATCGCGAATAGTAGGATCGATGTAGAATCCAAGATCCTATCTGGTTCTACCAAAGAAACATTTTTAAAATCTACCTTGTATTTTAACACTTTATTTTTAAAACTATACTTTTATAACCTTTTTTTTTTACCAAAATGCAGTCCAAAGGAAAGATCGTTTGTTATTATGCGAATTATAATGGACATGAAGAAATAAAAAGTAAAAATTTACAATGAAAGGGACATATGCAAATAATTATTTGAAATAAAACACTAGAATCGGGTAGGTAGGATTGTATGAAAATTTTGATCACAAACCTACAATTTTTTTTGTTAGAATCATAATAATATTAAGATTCTACCAAATTAAGACTCTACCATATGATCGGATCGGTCCAATCAATCTGAGTTAGAAACGTAGGATCTTATGATTAGAATCAAGATTCTAACAACCTTGCTCTTTGCCTGTAGGTTTATGTGTACAATGAAAGCCCAAGGTCCCCTTTATATAGGAGGAGGTCTCCTTTCATGCATAAATAAACAATACGAGACTAAACTAACTAATGGACCTTGTGGGCTGACAGCCCCTAATGGGTTTTTGTTTAGGTAAAGTGTCCACACATAATCGAGCCTAAGAAATGGGCCTATATACAATCTCTCGTACGATATGTCTGGTGGTATGAGGAAGCCTGTTGTGACTTCACTTAGAAACAGGATAACAGATAGGTGGATTGCCGCTTCTCCCCGTGGACACTTTGCTAACACCATGCTTATGCCTCATTAAAAACTTCCTCTGAAAACCTAGTGAAAAAAGTGGTAAGAAGAAAAGAGTACAGACGAGGATCTAATAATCCTCATTTTATTATTTCTATAATCATGTAATATGATGTCACCCCCTAATATTAGAAGGGGAAAGCAAGTCAGGTAGTCGTAAGATCTCCTACGACTATCCCTTAGTCGTAAGCATCCCTACGACTATAGTGTAATCGTAAGTCTTGCTACGATTACGTCCGGTCGTAAGTCATCCTGCGACCAGTACCCAGTCGTAAGCCTTTCTACGACAACCCCCCTAGTCGTAAGTTCTTTTATGACCGGCTCTGCCACGACTTCCTCACGATTAACTGGGTCCACTCGTCAGAAGGCCCATTTAATAGTGGGAATCTAAGCAGTCAAAATACGTAGTTATGCCTGATATAACTACAGATAATGCCCCACTATCTCGATCGATAACCGCTTGACAAAGATGGGAGGTTACTACTCGGTAATTACTCTCATTATTGTGCAATAATGAGCGACTAATGAGCTCGAAAGACAACACCACCACTGCGTAGTATAAATAGGTGTCTTTTAGAGATAGAGAGGAGAGGCCCTTTTGGAAGACAATGAGTAAGACCCTCAGCTGATTGTAATCCAGATACCCAATACAAGATACACAGGAGTAGGGTTATTATTCTCACCGAGAAGACCCAACACGTATAAAAATCCCGTGTCTCTCTCGTCTGCGTGATCAATTGTGGAGACCCCGAATCAAACAATCTTTACGTAAGATCGGTTCTAAAACACCGGCGCTTGGCGCCGCCGTGGGGATCTTACGGTAATTCCTTGTCAACGCTTCTTTCTTTTCTCTTTGATGCTACCATGGCGGGAGAATGGAACGAGGAGAATTGGTTCGACTTGGCCGACACGCAAAGCGTCGACATGGATGCCGGCCGACTACGAACCGAGTATCGAATCTTCGACGGTGTTGCGCCTCGGAGATCTTTTATCGATCTCGAGATCGCATCACTACCGAGTCGAGGAGGATCCTTATCCCCGCGACGACGCCCGTCGAGGACCAACTTCCTCGGGGCAAGGGTCACCACGACCAACGGCAAGAATGCATTGGGGCAAATTCGCACGCGACGAGAGTTTTTCCTCCAAGCGCTCGAGTTCCCCGAGCGATGCGACTTGGCAAGACAGTTCGAAGCCATCATTCCGGAGCTTCATCGACACCTGATGGTCCTCTCTCTCCGAGTATTTCCGCAGGGAAGAGGATCGAATACGCTGTTCATCCAAATCCAACCGTCCCGACGCAGGACCCACCTGCAGACGGAGACGGTTATAACACGGAGTTCCCCTACCTGGAGGGGTTTACTCCAAGTCGTCAGATGGTGTCGCTCGACTACTCCTCAAGCGAGGAGGCCTCGAGCACAAGTGGAGGTTATCCACGAGAGGTCTTCGTCCTTCCCTCTGATAAGGATCGTTCTCCCATAAGAAGGATTGGCGATGCTTTCCGACGAGCATACTCTACACCACCTCGTCGCAATGGCAAGGACACCACAGCTGGCGAACGAGACGAACACTTTAATGAACGTGCGGGGCATTCTCAACGTTCTCGCACTCCATTAAAGCAAGCTCAGGGGTCTGAAATAGACCATTCTGAGATAACCCGACGGAAGAGAATAGTGGCTTAGAAGATTCTTCCTGGGCGTGCTTATTTCCAGTCGGAGGAAGCTCAAGAACTCCAGCACATCAACGATTTGCTGGAAAACCCGACCCAAGAACTCGCTCGAGCACCAGGTTAGGATCTCTTTGCAAAAGAGATCACACAAAGGCTTCGCGACACGATGGCCAAACTCGAGCGTCTTCGTCGATCACAACCAGGAGGTCGTAGTAGTACGACTCCTTCTTCTGCAAGCCGTTCGGATAACTCGTCGCATAGAAGGCAACACGACTTTCACTCACGTCGTTCTCCCGACCTGAGGAGAACGTCACAAGCCCACAGGAGAGGTGATCTTTCACCACTTCGGCGACAAGACACACGGCGGCAAGCGGGGTATGAGGAGTATTTCCCTCGTAAAACTGAGACCTATCATAGGTCTAGCCCTCCTGTGGATGGGTATCGACGAGTTCGATCACCCGGCGACATTAACCCTTCTTTTCTGCAAAGAAGGAGGCAAGAGGTCATTTCGGGGTGTCGGGCGTTCTCACCCGACCTTCGAGCGGTTCGCTGGCCGCCTCGGTTCCGACCAGCGAATATGGAGAAATTCGATGGAACTCAAAATCCCATCGAGTTCCTCCAAATTTACACTACAGCTATCCGAGCTACAAGGGAAGGAGAGCATGTCATGGCAAATTACCTTCCGACTGTGCTCGAAGGATCGGCACGATCATGGCTTTTAAACCAGCCATTCGAATCGATCTACTCGTGGCAACACCTCTGCGATCTTTTCTCGGCAAATTTTCGTGGCACTTACAACCGCCGAAAGGAGGATGACTTGCACCGATAAGACGAAACAACCATGAAACGCTCGCCAATTCATCAGCGCTTGATCAGTTCAAATTCTATTCCAGAGTTTCGACTCATCCGTGATCGTGGCTTTCAAGCGGAGTCCGTGCGAAGGATTACGAAGACATTGCTTTACATCCACCGCCACCGTCGAACTTTTGAGATGGCCGATAGATATCATCGATCTTCTTTGGCGCTTGAGTGGAATAATACTATCGATCGCAAAGACGACATCCCTCAGGAAGCAGGTGAAAGTGGTAAGAAAAAGGATAAAAAGGCTAAGAAATCTAAGAACAAGGCAAAAAGACACAAATCTCCAGAATGTTCTAAGGAAGTCCCGCCGTAGCGACAAGGAGCCACACAACGCCAAGCAAAATCCCGATCGAGGCAAAGGTAAGAGCCAAGATCGGAGAAATGACAAACACAGGTGGTGTCCTTTTCATAAAAAGAAGGACATGATCTTCGTAGAATCGCGAGTTTTCCTCACTGAAACTCAAGACTATTACTCTAGCAAGGGTCACTTCCTACTCTTGAACAGTAGGCCAAACAAGTGGGCGTATGAGTCGGATGATGAAGAGATGTCGTTCAGATCCGCAACACACCATCGATCACATCTATGGGGATCTTGACATATGAATCACGGAGGCGGTGAAGGTCACGGCGTGAGGTAAACACAATTGACTCCCCTCTTGTCAATAAATTACCGAAGTGGTCGGAAGTCACCATTACTTTCGAGAAGGGTGATTGTCCGATCCCTTCGACTAGACCAGGTCGATTCCCGATAGTGGTCGAACCCACCATCAACAATTATCGAGCCAATCGAGTTTTGGTTGATGGTGGAAGCTCGTTAAACATACTGTTTACGAGTACCCTGGACGAGATGTAGGTACCCAGGACAAAGGTAAGACCGGTACGATATTCATTTCATGGAATCGTACCGGGGTCTTCGGCCAAACCCATTGGTCAAGTCTCTCTTCCTTTAACGTTTGGATCACCAAGCAATTTCAGGACAGAGAAGGTCTCCTTTGATGTGGTCGATTTCGATACGGCGTATAACGCCATACTCTGACGACCTACTTTGGCAAAATTCTTAATAGCTACTCATTATGGGTACCAATGTCTTAAGATGTCAGGTCCGAAAGGAGTGATCACGATATACTGTGACAAGAATATGGCGCACTCTTGCGACCGTCGTTCCCTCGAGATGGTTGGACAACTACCAACTCGAGGCAAAGTCGACCGACTAGTAAGTCGAAGCCTAAAGCTGCACCTAAGCCGAACGACCAGGTCAAGGAGGTTCCTTTGGACGCATAGGAGCCCTCGAAGACTGTTCGCATTGGGGATTCTTCCGACCCCAAATAGGAAGACGTCCTCATCACTTTCCTTCAGGCAAACGCTGATGTCTTCGCGTGGCAAGCATTCGACATGCCCGGAGTCTCCAGGGAAGTGATCGAGCACAGGCTAGCTTTACGGCCTGATAAATTACCCGTAAAACAAAAATTATGGAGATTTGCCCCTGATCGACGAGATGCAATTAGATCAGAATTGGACAAGTTGCTTAAAGCAGGCTTCATAAGAGAAGTCGACCACCAGAGTGGTTGGCCAACCTGTAATGGTTAGAAAGTCGAGCGGCAAATGGCGTATGTGCGTGGACTTCTTCGACCATAATAAAGCTTGTCCAAAAGATGATTTCCTTTACCTCGTATCGATCACCGGTTGACTCTCTTGCAGGTGTGAAATGTTGAGTTTTCTAGATGCATACTCGTTACCACCAGTTAGTATGTGTCGAGAAGATGAGGAGAAGACCACGTTTATTACACCGTTTGAAATATTTTGCTATGTCAAAATGCCATTCGCTTAAAAATGCTTGGAGCTTCTTTTATTTTGATGCAAATGACTTTTGCTCCTCAACTAGGCGAAATCGAAGCCTATGTTGATGATCTAGTTGTAAAAGCGACAAGCGACTCAATTATATCACGGACTTACAGAGACTTTCGATAACCTCGAAAGCACCACTTGAAACTTAATCTCGAGAAGTGTGTGTTTGGGGTCTCTTGAAATTACTTGGATTTCTGGTCTCTGCACGAGGAATAGAAGCAAATCCCGAAAAGATAAAAGCCATCACTCAGATGCGCTCCCCAACCACGAAGAAAGAAGTCCAGAAACTCACAGGATGCATGGCGGTGTTAAGTCGTTTCATAGCACGCCTGGGAGAAAAAGGACTCCCTTTCTTCAAACTTCTAAGGAAACACGAAGGCTTCGAGTGGACGGAAGAGGCTAACTTAGCCTTCGAGGAAGTCAAGAGATATCTTACGAGTGCTCCTGTCCTGGTTTCACCGAAACCAGGAGAGACGCTCTTAGTTTGCCTAGCTGCCACGCCACAAGTAGTGAGCGTAGTACTGGTCGTAGAACGTGAAAACATTCAACGGCCAGTCTACTACGTCAGTGAGGTTTTACACGGACCTAAGGAACGTTACCCTTAGGTTCAAAAACTTCTATATGCCCTCCTCATATCTTCGAGGAAACTACGACATTATTTTCAGGCGCACAAACTAGTTGTGCCGTCAGAGTTTCCCTTGGGAGCGATCCTCCAGAATAGGGAAACAGCGGGACGCATGGCAAAATGGTCAGTCGAACTTGGGCGTTCGACATCCATTTCGTGTTCCGAACGGCCATTAAATCCCAGATCTTGGCAAACTTTGTCGCCGAATGGACAAATCCTGAACCTGTTAAGGATCCCTAGTACGATTCCTAGGATTAGTGGACGATGTACTTTGACGGGTCGCTTACGATAAGTGGCTCGGGGGCTAGGGTGGTCTGGAATCTCCTACCGGAGAAATCTTAAAGTATGCCATACAATTAAACTTTCAGGCCACTAACAACGTGGCAGAGTATGAAGGTTTGTTAGCTGGTATACGAGCCGCGAAAGCGCTCTCGATTCGACGACTACTCGTAAGAGGAGACTCTCAACTAGTCGTGAATCAAGTCGGAAAAGAGTACCAGTGCTCCAATTCGACCATGTCCCGATACTTATCGGAAGTTCGAAAGTTAGAAAAGCACTTTTTGGGTTCTGAGGTACAATTTATCCCTCGAAAGGATAATTTCCTCATGAGACCAACCGCTCGTCTAGCTTCTTCTCGATCCTCGCATCAAAAGGGTGTTTCGAACGACTTCAAAAGTCGTCTATAGTCGAAGAACTAGAGACGCCTCCCATATAAACAGCCTCTCTGGAGTACGAAGATACATGGATGACACCCATCTACATGTACCTTCAGACGGGTTCCGTACCCGATGACGATCTAGAAGCAGATCGACTATCCCGAAAGGCCAAAATGTATACTTTGGTCAAAGGTGTCCTTTATAAAAGAGGAACACAAGGGGTGCTCATGCGATGTATTCCGCAGAACGAATGGTTAAAACTTCTTCACGACATACACGGAGGGATCTGTGGAACTCATGCTTCCTACGTAACTGGTCGGTAAAGCTTTTCGACAAGGTTTTTATTGGCCAACAGCCCTCCATGATGCCAGAGAGCTGGTTAAGAAGTGTGTACAGTGCCAGTTTCATAGCCGGCAAATACACCAACCGGCTCAGGCATTGTAAATAATTCCTCTATCTTGGCCTTTTGCGACCTGGGGTCTTGATATCCTAGGACCGTTACCCAGAGCTCCAGGAGGTTTCGAGTTCCTTTTTGTGGCTATCGATACGTTCACAAAATAGATAGAAGCTGAGTCTGTGACTGGGATAACAACGGAAGCAGCAAAACGGTTCATGATGAGATGCGTGATCACAGATAATGGCAAACAGTTTACAAGCGCAAAATTTCAGGAATTTTACGACGAGTTGGGAACTCGTTTGTGTTACGCTCCTGTCGCCCACCCCCAAAGCAACAGGCGATCGAGAGAGCGAATGACCGGATAATGAAGGGAATCAAAACCGAGTCTTGATCAGCTTGTCAAGCGCTCGGGGCTTGGGTACAAGAATTACCTTGATGATATGGGCGATTCG
This sequence comes from Ampelocalamus luodianensis, assembly GCA_036346255.1. Taxonomy (NCBI): domain Eukaryota; kingdom Viridiplantae; phylum Streptophyta; class Magnoliopsida; order Poales; family Poaceae; genus Ampelocalamus; species Ampelocalamus luodianensis. The sequence continues at coordinate 27,546,263 of CM070622.1, forward strand.
CACGACGCTTAGCCGAAGCTACGAGAAAGCGCCTTTCTTTCTAGTCTTGGTGCGAAGCCATGCTTTCACCGAACTAAAGATCAGGTCAGCACGAGTCGACAAGTTCAATGACTCCATTCAAGAACAATTCCGAGCGGATGACATCAACCTGCCCGAGGAAAAGAGAAACCAGGCTTTAATCCGTTCCGTAGTCTACCAACAGACTCTGCGCAGATACTACGATCGTAAGGTCCAACCTCGCAGCCTTGCTGTAGGTGACCTGGTATTGAGGCGTATTCCATCCCATTCTAATCGGAACAAACTTTCCCCTAAATGGGAAGGTCCTTACACTGTGGTCGAAGCAACGCGTCCAGGATCGGTACGACTTGCAATGGAAGACAGCCGTGTTCTCTCAAATTCTTGGAACATTGACCAGTTACGCAAGTTCTATGTGTAACAAGCATCTACGACAATAAAGTATTAGGTTCTCCCTATCTTTTTTGTCTCTTTTTTGGATTTTGCTTTAATTTTCGACCATTTTTATAAACTCATTCCTCTTGTACACTGGTTGGAAAAAGGACAACATATCTAATCGAAGTCTCTCCTCTCTGCATGTGGTCCTGCCCACTGGAAGGAGCTTCCTAATGTCGCCTTGTTCTTTGCTATAACAACCAGTACAAAGGTTATCGAGCTCAAAAACATGGTCGAAAGTTGTTAAGCAAATTCATGTCACTTCAGCTTATTTTGAAAATAATCTAAGAAGAGTGCACCTGTTGCGATGCGTTCGACTACTTTTCAATTATCTTGATTGGTTTTTACTGGCCGGAGGAAGAAACACACCTAGTTGAAGCCTCTCCTTTCTGCACGTGGTCCTGCCCACTAGAAGGAACTTCCTAGCATCGTTCCATTTCCTACTTTTGCTGCCAGGATAACTCTGTCAGGAAAAACGAAAACAGTCGAACGAATCCTTACGGTCCTCTAGATGTTTGTTTCGCTCAAGTTGTCGTCATTGATTTGATTAATCCGGTCAGAGATGGTAACATCACCTAGTCGAAGACTTTTTTCTCTGCACGTGGTCTTGCCCACTAGAGGGAACTTCCTAGCGTCGATCTGTTTCTACTCTCTCGACTAGTGCAAGATAATCGAAAACTAAAAGTCGAACAAACCTCTCTATTTTCAGAAACCCTTTCTTTACTACTTTCTTAGTTTATTTATTAAATTAAGTAAGTAGTCGGGGGCTAAGATAAAGTTATAAACATGACTTCATTTCTTAGTCTTAATTTTTTCGAGTTATCGTCTTACGAGTTGCTAACTACTCTACGAGATGTTCACAGGGAAAAGGAAGGAGAAAGGAGGAATTGCTCATATCTGGTTTGATTATTTCTTTCTCTTTCATTATCTTACGAGTTACTAACTACTCTACGAGATGATTTGCAGGAAAAAGAAAGGATCATATATATGTGCATCGCCATAAAAAAAGACTTGTCTTTACAAAAATGTGTTACAAGACTACTCTGATCAAGGAGATTCTATTTGCATCTCCTCCGCGACCTTCTCGCCAAACGACTGCATCTCTTCGATTAGCTTTTCTGCTTCAGATTCGGTGCAGTCGAAGTCGGCTTCAACAGAATGAGGATTAAGGTTAGGATCACGGGCCTTGAGTTTTGCTAAAACAAAGCTCACAACCCCTTTAACCGCTTCCCTTATTGAATCATTCTGGTTGGTCTTCAGATTAGACACCAACTCTTGTAAAGTACCGACTTGTTCCCCAATAGCACTCGTATAAGCAGACATCGTGTCGTCGCAAGGAGCAACCCTCCCGACACGAAGTCCATCGAGTACATTGTTCAGAAGTGAGATATTATCCTAAAGATTAATCTTCATTGATTTCATCTCCTCCTGGGACCGAGTCGAAGCCTCATGGAGTTGTTTTATTTCAATCAATCGATCTGAAAAGAGTAAGGATTGGTTAAATGAAACGATTCTATGGGAAGATAAAACAAACCGATAGCAGGTAAAGGATCTACTTACCAGCTAATTGAGAACCCAAGTTCTCAATTTCCTGATCTTTCTCCTTCGCGATGCGGGAGATTTCACGGACTACTGAGGACTTCTCCCTGACCTCGATCTAGAGAGCCCCCACCTCGGCCTGAAGGGCCTTATTTTCGACTTCTCTTTCTGCAAAAGAATGAGAGGTTAAAAAAAAAGGGGGAGATGGAAACCAAGAGCAGAAGCAGTCGTAATAGTACGTACTGTTTATCTTTTCCTGCAACCGTTGAGTTGCACTTCCTGAAGCTTCTTCAGGAGGTCAGTGGCTTTATCTCTTAGCTTTTTCGATTCAGCTTTCTCAAAGTCGAGCGAATCAGTCAAGGTCTTTTCGTCACTCTTAAACCTGAAAGGGTAAAGTGAAGACATGAACACACTTAAAATAGGCAGTCGTAAGTACTTCTACGATCGATGAGTGGTCGTAAGCTATTCTACGACTACCCCCTAGTCGTAAGTTTTTTCTACGACTAGTACCAAGTCGTAAGTTTTTCTACGACAATCTTCTACGAGTATTGAACAAGTAATCAGAACGATTACGAGTCGCATACTCACCACCTCTCTGCTTGCTCATGAGTACCGCTTTCTCTTGTCGGCTTGACAAGTTGCCGATGGTATTCGCAAATCGTAGCGATTTGCTCCACGGCTCTCTACAAGGGAGAAAAACGATAAGAGAAAAAAGTAAAAACCACAAATAAGTATCGGTGAATACTTACGTTCATATTTGACCAAGCAAACATGGACATTATTCGTGATGGATCCTTCAGCCCGTCCATCTCCTCGACTCGTTTCCACCAGACTCCCTCAAGTCGTTCGTTGTCGAAAATATCCCCACAATTGGGAATGCTGCTAGGGTATGGAACTCGGTCGTGAGATCGGTAGGCCGAAGATCCTACGATAGAGTCAGGGCCAAAGAAATCAGAGCAAAAGTTGAAGTACTCTTCTTCCTCTGACTCGGTGACGGGGACACCACCTGGAGGGCCGGAAGGAACGTCCTCGACAACCTCCTTGCCGGCACAGTAGTCAGCACTCTCGCTACCACCGACCTCCGGTATCTCCCTCGAGGCCTCCATCGCCTCCTCTCTAGTCTCTACGACAGCCTCGGTTGTCGTAGCAACTTCGACATCCTCAGCGGTCGTAGCGACCTCAGCAGCCGCAGCTTCTTCTGCCACAGGAATAGTAGCCGGTTCTTCGGCTACTACCGCGGTCACACCCTCGCCAGCTGAAAGAGTGGCAGCGGGCTCCTCCACCGGAGCATCCCTGGGGGCTGAAGATGTCGGGCTAAGATCACAATACACAGAAGTAAGTCAACTCATAAAAGACAAACAGTAAGTGCAGTTATTACACTTATGTTTTTTTTTACATATCTCTGTGCGCTGGACCTAACTCGAAATTTAGGAGCCACCTTCCCGACGGAAGATTTCTTCGATTTATTCTCAACCATTTCTGGTCGAGAAGCACTCGGGACAACAGGAGTCGCCTCCTCCCGACTTCCCGGGTGATCGAGATCAGTCTCGACCACCCGAAGAGCACTGCTTCCCTCGGTCTCAGATCCCACCGGAGCAGCGGTTTCCTTCACAAAAGACATAAAGTTCTTCCAGTTCTCCTTTTCTAGCTGTCTTATGAGGCCACGAGAAGCTGAAACTACGAATGACTTGTTGTCGTAATAGAATGGTACCTTAACCTTGGAGACCTTGTGCTTAAGGGCAAAGGCCTCCGCTTCTACTTTCTTCCTCGCCGCAGCCATGTCTGTGGCAAATTTAGCGAAAGGAGCAGGAGGAGCCGAACTTGAACCACCCTTATCGCCGACTTTTACCAGTTGGCGCTTCTTGGATGGAGGGGACTTTGTCGACTCCACTGCTAGCGATTGCCGATAACCACCAGGTCGACTTCTTCCTCGTCTTGGCGGTTCTCCATACCAACTTTCTGTTGAAATAGAAAGAAAGTGGTCGTAAGATCTTCTACGATCACTATCTGGTCGTTAGTACGACCAGTTCAAAAGTCGTAAGCCTTTCTACGACATTATCTAGTCGTAAGTTCTCCTAGGATTACTTTCGGCCGTAAGTTTTTTTACGATCAGTATCCAGTCGTAAGTTCTTCTACGACAAACCCGTTAGTCGTACATCGTTTTACGACAACAAAACGCCTAAAGACAAAATCATTTGATTACCTTTAGGCGCTCTTCTTTCTCCTCTGTGGTCAAAATCGCGAGAATTTGAGGAGCGTTAATGTTGGCCGGATGCTTCTCGCAGATGAGCCTGACATGCGCGTCAACCTCCGTCTGCGGAAGATCTGTACACATAAACAGTACGATTAAAAGACTAAATTAGGATTAATCAAGGACAAAACCAAAAGAGTAAGTTTTGCTACTCACCGTCTTTATAATCCCTAGTTGGGTCGTCCTTTCCCGAGTACCTCCACATGGGAGGAACTCATGCCTTCAAAGGACTATTCTGGCGCGTGATGAAGTCTTTCACCACGTGCCAACCGGTAAGCCCTTCCGACTTCAAATCTTTAACAGCTTGAATGTAGGGTGCAATCCGGTCGAGATTACTGGGAGTTGAGTCCCAGGAAGAGGACCGCTCGGCGGCCTTTCCGGCGAATGAGAGCCTGTCTTCCTTGGTTACCTCCCAGTAGGACCACCTCTTCTTCCACCCCGGCCATGACGACCGGGTAAACATCTGAATGTACTCCTTCGACTTGCCGTCGTGGACAGCTACCGGCGATTCCGGCTTGACGAGCCATTCCGTAGTAGTATTGGAAAAGCTCGAGGTCTACCGGAATCCCCAGGTAGGCCTCACACAGGTACACGAACACGCTCAGTATTGTGATGGAATTAGGAACAAGGTTCACTAATTCCACCCTAAAGTGCTCAAGCACGAGTGTGAGGAAGGGGGGAGCAGGCAATTGGAGACCGCACTCACAGTACGCTTGGAAAACCGGGATTTGGCCTTCCTCTCCTGACGGCCAATGCTGCTCATTCGCCGCAATCCACTTCACGAGAAGTCCCTCGGGAATCTTCTCAGCGGCAACCAGAGCAGTCATCTTGGCATTGTCCATCTCCGACTCAGCCCACTCAAAAACAATCCTGGCCATTTTTTCTCAAAGCGGGAAGAACTGGATTTGAGAAAGCTCCGAGAAAGAGTACGGAGTCACCGGCGGCGGAAGAGACGAGAAAGCAACAGACTGTTGGGTGAAAAGGTAAGAACCCTAAGTTTTACCTCCACGACCCATTTTATAACCACACGCCTGAAACGAAACGCCGTGGAATCCCAACAGTCTCCACCGCTTCGGGAATTGTTTCGACAGACAGACTTTTCACCTGCCCGATCGAAAGTCCCAAGGCACCTTTTTCACACCTCAAGTGAAATTACCATCTTGACCCCCGGGTCAAATGAAAAGCCGATCGGAAAGGTTTTGCTTCCGATCGTAAGGCCACGATTGCTTCGAAGTCGTAAGATATTCTACGACTATCTTGCAATCACAATGGTCTTAACAAACTCCCTCGATCAAGCTTATTCCTGGTCGAGAGAAAAACGAGTGTTGAAGAGTTTTTCCTTCAACGGTTTTCCCCACGATCTCCTAGTGATCAAAAGATCATCTACGACCCATCGGTCAAGTAAGCTATTTTCACTTGAAGCTGGGGAGCTAGATGACGAGGATCTAATAATCCTCATTTTATTATTTCTATAATCATGTAATATGACGTCACCCCCTAATATTAGAAGGGGAAAGCAAGTCAGGTAGTCGTAAGATCTCCTACGACTATCCCTTAGTCGTAAGCATCCCTACGACTATAGTGTAATCGTAAGTCCTGCTACGATTACGTCCGGTCGTAAGTCATCCTGTGACCGCATCCCGATCGTAAGCCTTTCACGACAACCCCACGGTCGTAAGTTCTTTTATGACCGGCTCTGCCACGACTTCCTCACGATTAACTGGGTCCACTCGTCACAAGGCCCATTTAATAGTGGGAATCTAGCGATCAAAATACGTGAGTTATGCACGATATAACTACAGATAATGCCCCACTATCTCTGACTGATAACCGTTTGACAGCATGGGGAGGTTACTACTCCGGTAATTACTCTCATTATTGTGCAATAATGAGCGACTAATGAGCCTGGAACGACAACAGCCACCACTGCGTAGTATAAATAGGTGTTTTTTAGAGATAGAGAGGAGATGCCTTTTGGAAGACAATGAGTAAGACCCTCAGCTGATTGTAATCCAGATACCCAATACAAGATACACAGGAGTAGGGTTATTATTCTCACTAGAGAAGGTCCGATCCTGTATAAAAATCCCCGTGTCTCTCTCGTCTGCGTGATCAATTGTGGAGACCCCCCGAATCAAACAATCTTTACGTAAGATCGGTTCTAAAACACCGACAAGTACATAGCTCGCATTCTTGTCGTTGCACATGCCGCCTCATTAAAAATCTTCGAATGAGAAAACCAATTGGGATAAAACTCAAATAAGGGGAAATAGTACCACATCTATTTATCCAATGATAAACATATATGAAGATCACATATACTCCCCTGAAGACAACAACTCTTTGTGTCTTTTCATACCAATACCACAGACAAGTTTATCAAAACTTGGTCCTAGTGAGGCCTTAGTAAACAAATTCGCAAGATTCTCACTTGATTGGATTTTTTGCATTTCTATATTTCCATTTTCCTGCTGCTCATATGGTAGAAATATTTAGTGAGTATATCCTTTCTCATATGCGTCTTGACATATATATTCTTCATTTGTGCAATGCAAGCTGCGTTATCCTCATGGAGCACTGTAGGAGTTTCATCCACCTCTACACCACAAGACTCTTGTATATGGTGAATTAGTCTTCTAAGCCATATGCACCCTCGAGTTATTTCATATAGTGTAATGATCTCAGCATGATTAGTTCACGTAGCAACAATTGATTGTTTTACAGATCTCCAAGAGACTGTTGTAGAACCACTTAGAAAGATTTATCTAGTCCGTGACTTGGCATTGTGGGGATCAGAAAGATAGCATTTGAGTAACCCTTCAACCTTATATCTTGACCTTTGGGATAAAAGAGTCCAAGATCAGTTGTACCCCTAAGGTACCTGAGGATGCCCTTATTTCCATTCCAATGCCTCTTTGTAGGCTCGAAACTATATCTTGTCGTATAATTTACTGCAAATGCAATATCGAGCCTGGTATAATTAGCAAGGTATAACAATGCTCAAATAGCACTTAAATAAGGGATTTCGCGCCTAATGTATCCTCATTCTCTTGTCTAGGTCTATATGGATCTTTCTCCACTTCTAGCGACCTAACGAAGTAACGACGATGGGTGTACCCAGTGGATGAGATTTATCAAGATAAAATCTCTCCAACACTTTATTGGTGTAGGTGGTATGATGCAAAAATATGCCTCTAGTCAAATTTTCAATCTACAATCCGAGACAGTATTTGGTTTCATCCAAATCTTTCATCTCGAATTCTGTCTTTAAGTATGAGCTCACTTCGAGAATGTCTTCTGTGTTTCCGATTATGTTCAAAGCATCAACATACATAGAGAAGATGCAAAATGTATTCTTGGATTTCTTTATGAACATGCACAGACAAACTTCGTTGTTTATTTATCCATTTTGTAAAAGAAATTTACTTAGTCGGTTGTACCATATACGACCTAACTGTTTCAACTCGTATAGTGACTTTTGCAACATAACACTATACATGCTGCGATGATTTCAGAATCTAGATACATGGGACTTTTAGTCCCTCTGGAATCTTCATGAAGATTTCAGAATCTAGTGACCCATATAAATATACAGTCACAATATCCATAAGTTTTATTTTCAAATTCATTCCTGCTACCATAGCTATAAGGCATCGGAACATTGTGCCATTCATTATAGCAAAGTAAGTTTCATCAAAATCGATGTCAAGTCTATGCTTGTGATACTAATCTCACTTTGTATCTCACCACTTCATTATGTTTATTTCTCTTTCTTATAAACACCCACTTGTGTCCAATAGGAATAATGTCATGAGGTGTCTTGACCACATGTCCGAAGACTTTCCTCTTATTAAGCGAGTTTAGTTCATTCTCAATTACTTCCTTCCTTTATCCCAATCTTGACGATTCTTGTATTCCACAATCGTATTTGGTTTCAGATCTAATTCAATATGGAAGATAATCATTGAGATGAAGCAACTGCTATTAGCACTCATTTGTGTATAAAAGACTTCTCATGTTTTTCACATAGTTTGTGGAAAATTCTTTATCCAATTCAATTGGAACTTTATTTAAATCTATCAGATCGCCACTGTTTTCCAAACTAGCAGAGTCTAACTGTTCTATTGCCCTAGTGTCAGCCAGTGCGCTCCCCCCTTAACTAGTCACTTGTCTCTATACTCCAACATGGGGTGCCTTCCCCTCTACTCTTGTATGGGGCACCACCCGTTATGTCTTCACTTGGGGTAATGTCCGTCAGACGTTTTTCATTCATGTTTGGTTCATGAAGTTTCTTCTCCTGTTCTACATCTCTTTTAATTGCGGATGTTTCCGTGGTGTGATATCCTTTGACCTAGGAGGTCTCCCCCTCTTCTTACTAAGAGTGGTAGAGTCAGATGCAGAACTCAAAACCCGGGATGGTTATACTCTTTGAGGTGCATTTACCATTGGTATATACGACTTTGTAACTCTTTTATGATCCTTGAATGAATCTAGCAGCTGATTCGCAAGATCTTACAAGTCTATTATCCTCTGAACCTCTTGTTCAGAGTCCTTAGTGCATGGATTGTTATTATGAAGACTACTATCATTCTATGATAGTTTCCGGTATTCCAACTTGGGGTCCTTTCCTCCCCCTAGTGCTAAGATTAGTTCTTCATTAAATACAGTGTCAGTGTATCTTGCTTTTAGCAAATCCCCGGTCATATGCTCTAAATACTTTATTATAGATGGAGATTCAAATCCCACGTAAATTCCCAATTTATGGTGGGGTCCCATTGACGTACGCTGATGATGTGAGATAAGTACGTAAACTTGGCTAGTTCCCACACACTAGTTGGAAAAGTGACAACTTATGATATGCGGATGAGCGGAGTCGTATTAATGTTGATGCATGTAATACAGTATGTCTCCAACACGTAGTTGGTAGACCGGATCTCATTAATAAGGGTCTAACGATCATCTTGATTATTGATTCAGCAAGTTCATTCTGAGTATGAACATGTGAAACCGAATGTTTCACTGTTATGGCTAAGGCCATGTAATAGTCATTAGATGCTTTTGAGGTAAACTCTCTAGTATTCCATTTCGATGGTTTTTGTATCATATGATCCGGAAACTTTGCCCTTAGTGCAATAATTTGTAGAATCAACTTGGCAAAAGGTGATTCCTAATTGATAACAAACATACATACGTCCACCGAGTAGATACATCTATTAGTACCATAAAGTACTTGAATGATCCAGACATGGGTTCTACATATCCACATAAATCTACTTGAATCCTCTCAAGAAAATCAGAGAATTCATTCTTGATCTTATGATACGTGGGTCTCATAATTAACTTACCTTTCGCACAGGCCTCACACACAAAGTGTGATAGACTGGGTATGTCTTTGGATTTTAAGTTGTGAGCAACAGAATATTGTAGTATCCAACATAATGTGTTGTATAATCGAGGTCACGTTGCTGTTGAACGAAGCTCTCAACTCACAAATAATAAACAATAGACAAAAACATAGAGATGCAGTCCCAACCTTCTTGCTTTATTGGCCTATTTGTCTGTAAGTTTGTGTGTACAATGAGAGCCCCTGCCTCTTTTTATATATGAGGAAGAAGACTTCCTTCATACATAAATAAGTAATATGACACTAAAGTAACTAATGTACCTGGTGAACTGATAGTCCCTTAATGAACCTTTGTTTATGTAAAGTGTCCACACATAATCTGACCTTGGAAACAAACCGATATACAACACACCCTGCTCTAATACATAGGGTTACTAATCCGTCGTTTTCTCTCTTTCTGATCCTGTAGCCATGCCAGTTCAATCCTAGCTTGTAACAACTACTCGCAACGACCAATTAATTCGACAGCTTAACAAGAAACAATATTCCATCTCAGTAGGGACCTTGCGCACTTCTCTGCACATGCATGCATGGACGTAGCATAAATCGCGCTCGGCCCAAGAAATCAAGGCCACAAGCCTGTATTGATTTATCTCGTCATTTCCTCAATTGTCTCCATGACAGGTGCAACCAATTGGAAGGATTCAAGATGGAACATATATACACTGTATTTAATTCTAGCTACATGCATTCCAAAATAGCATCTATTTTAGACCGAAGAGGCAATTCGTTAATTTTCGACGGCTCAAGGACTAAGTACTATTGGATACCTTTATAGGTTACTAAGGTGGGACTCGCTGGTAACTTAACACATTTTGCTGCAATGCATAAACCTCTTCTATGAGCTAAGATGGGATCCACAAACAGTGTCGGAGCCATAAAAAAAAAATCTAGCCCGAGCAAGTTTTACAATGGCTAATACGCCATAGATAAGGCGATATCTGCATACGAAGTTGACAGGCGCACTAGTTTTAAACTAAGCAATCTTGAAGTCTAATACACACATGATTGTGCATAGATGAAAACTTAATAAATAAAACCATGGTGGTACCTCTCTACCAAAGCTTATGTAGACATTTTGCGATGTCAAAAGTAGAATCCCCACCCAATGCAACAATCATATAACTTCCTCACTTATGAAATTACTGATTCAAATCTCAATTCAATACCAAAATAGTATAATCTCTGTCTATATGTTGATTAGTGCAACAATCATATAACTTCCTCATTTATGAAATTACCAATTCAAATTGTAGATGGGTTGGTCTGGCCCTCCCCAACACAACTCCGTGTCTCCGCCTCGCGGCCACATCGGTCTCCGCCACCTCCCAGGCCCTAGCAGCGCCCTCGCTAGTCTCCGCCGCCTCATAGCCAGCACCCTCAGCGGCCACTGCTTTGCCGGACTGCTCGTTGTCACCGCCGCCTAGAGGGAGCGTGGGGGGAGGGGATGGTGGGGACTAGAGAGCTAGGGCTAGGATTCGGGAGCCTGGGTGGGGAGTTAGGATTGGGGCACTGGGCCACTAGGTAGTTAGGAGGGGATTGAGGCCAAGTGGGTTTGGGGAACCACCGAACTAGGGCTAGGTGGAACTGCACCATGCCACCTCACGTGTATCATAGGCTCAAAAGAGCGCATCCTAGCTGCCCAAGAGGTTGCCTTCAACCTTCAGCTGCCTGCCAGAGGAGAGCATCATGGTGACCCTATTTCTTCCTGGTGACTCCATGGGGTCTAATGGCTCGTCAGCTCCACCCCTATCCACAAAGATCTATTATATTATTAAAGCGATAAAAAAAGAAGCCACCACGTTCGTTCTTAAGGGCTAGAAATTCTCATCACAAACATTATCTATACCGTTGATTATGGTGGATCCAGATTATAATGATTTAGATGAAACGAAAGAGTCCATGTCAAGTACAATATAGAAATAGGAGTCAATCTCAAGTACAATGCGAAAATAATTGAAATTTGGAATAAAAAATAAAATAAAATAAATAATTTAATTTTGATACAAATTCCTAAGTAAAATCACTAGACAAACATAATTCGAAATAAAATTTTTAAAAAATAGTAATTGTATTAGTATACGAATTCCAACAAAAAAATAACTGAAATTCGAAATAAAATAAAATTAGCAAATTGATTTCTATACGAATTCCAAAGTAAAATCAACGATAATCATAATTCTTTATATATATATATATATATATATATATATATATATATATATATATATATATATATATATATATATGAGTTATATTTATTTAGGATTTTACTTAGAAATTAAATATGAAAATCAAATTGATGGTGTTTTTTTCTCAATTTTATTTATTTATTTATACTTTGTAATTCATATGGAAATAAAAATAGCAATTTGGATCAAGATATGAATTCTAATAAAAAATAATTAAAAATAAGGATAAAAATAAAATTTGCGATTTGATTTTCATATGAATTACAAAGTAAAATAATTAAATAAATAAAATTTGAAAAAAATATCATCAATTTGATTTTCATACGAATTCCTAAGTAAAATCATAAATAAATATAACTCGAATAAAAATTAAACCAAAAATAGCAATGGAATTAATATACAAATTTCAACAAAACAAATAAATTGATTTTGGAATAAAATAAAATAAAATTACCATTTTGATTTTGATACGAATTCCAAAGAAAAATATATAAATAATTGTAATTCAGCATAAAAATTAACAATTAGATTAGTTTACGAATTCCAACAAAAAATAATTGAAATTAGGGACAACAAATAAAAGAAAAAAAATGCAATTTGGTTTATATACGAATTCCAAAGTAAAATATCTTAATAACTAATTTTTGAATAAATTAAATATAAGTTACAATAAGCATATCGTGAATGGTGTCGAGGGAGATCATGAAAAAGTGCAATGGCGTCGATCTGTCCTACAAGAAGATATTGATTCACAAGAAAGTATATAGTCGAGGCAGCAGCGTCGAAGATAAGAACAATTCCATACCGCTCACCTTAGTTGTTCGATAAGGACAATGTCGTGCTGCTCGTTGGAGGTTTTGAAGAGAAAGACTGGAGTCAAAGGAGCTAAGTGCTATGACGATGAATGGTGAGCATCAGTGTTGTTGAAGAAGTCAATGACCAAAAAAACTTGATAATAGGATAGACATAATAGAGGGAGATGAAGCTTTGAATTAAAAACAAGCTATCGACGATATGTGATCATCGAGTAGCTAGGAGCATGCCATCGTTGGTGAGTGACATGGCGTCACCAGCGATGGTGAAAAATTTTCCCTATCGTTAGACAACGACTAAGACAGACATACCGACATCAGTGAAGATGGGAGGTTCGCAGTTAGTGAGGAAGCAACATCATTGAGTTGGACAACGTCGAAGAAGAGGAGCAACCAACATAGGAGAAGAAGACATCGAGCATGTATAATATCTTGCATGTGTATATATTTGCATGCATCCTACGAATAGAAGCATGGGCGTACAGAAACAAAGGAGTAAAGAGCTCGGACTAGAGATAGCGCAACGGTAAGGAATAGACTTAGAGCCACTGGAGAGAGCGCGACAGGTGCCCTGGCAGGAATCCATGATATTTGCACGTATATACGTGTAGATGTTACAATGGTCATCATTAAGCGATAATTGGAGAGAAGTATAAGATAATTATGTGGTAGAGCATTGAAAGGATAGCAGCCGAGATATATCAATCAAGAATTGGGTTTGCTCTAGGAGGTTGAGGCGGAAAAATTGTGACGGAGAGAAGAGATACAAAACACACGGTTCGGTGGGGGCAACTGACGTAAGGGAAGATAAATTGAAGGTAGGTCGCCCATAGTGCATCGGTGTATACGTAGGTAAGGTACTCCAATACAATGTGAACTAATAAGATAATTTTGTTGCACACATAATCAATGTATTGCTTGAGATTAAAGAGGTACATGTGCATGTAAACATTTTGGAAAAGAGTTAATGGCATGCAGCTACATGGTGCATACATAATGGAGAGTGGTTAACTTATTATACTCATAATTTTCTTCCATTAAAGCTCATACTTCAATTACGCTACTCAAGTTGTATTTTCCTTCGAGCTTCTATTGCTATTTTTTTAATGTTTATGATATCTTAAAAATCTAAATAGCTACAAGATACGTAAATATATTCTGATGTATCTAAGTTATATCATTTATCACTACAAACTTTAAAATAAATTTAATCGTGCAAATCTGCGTGCCACCTCGCTAGTTATAATTAAATGAATCAAAAGCATCGCTCACACTGCACACACACACACCCTTGACACATGTGCCGATTTTAATTTTCTATTCCTTAGATGCAGAATCTAAGCTTGACACCATCCTCTCAAGAAATCCTGCTTAGATGGTTCAGCTGATGCACTATTTTGAACACCAAGATCTATCTATTCGACTACCCTTGATTGGACCAATGAGTCGGCAAACATCAGTTTCAACGGGAACGTGTCTTTTGCACACACTCCTCTAGTCCAGTCTTGACTCCAGAGTGCCAAGCGATGTCTTGCGAATGCTGCGACCTATCATTTCCTCTCTCTTTTTTTTTAATGAAGTACTCATCATTTCTATTTTTTCTCTAAAAATGTACTTGTCATTTCTTCCACTAATTAACCAGTTCTTTGATCGGTCTGGTTGTTGAGCTCTGGCTGATCCATTCAACCTTACCGAAACTACGCGAAGTACTGACTAACAGGGTTTTTGGTTTTAGGAACCACTAATGCTAAGATGGGTCATATGATTCTTTGTGGGACAACACATCACTCGTTTTCTATTTGCCTTGTGTTTAACAGGAATAGGATGGCGATAGACTAACACATCCTATTCCTTACACCAAACTAGCATGTTATTAGTCATCAACCTTTGAATCTGCACGGGCTACGTGTTTTAACAATATGTTTTGTAAATATAATTCAAAGCTTATATAAATTTGGATATTAAAATATTAGTTTTTGGATTCATTCCAAATTATAAATGTTTTACATTTAAAAAAATGTAGTTTTAACTTTCTAATTTTAATTGCAAATTTGTACATATTTGGACATCACACTTTTAGTTTTATTATTATCAAATATGATTTTTTTCAATATTTGGATATATATTTTGATTGTTAATTTATGTATATTTCTAATTTTAATTACAAATTGATTTACTTTTAATTGGATTTTTAATTCCAAACTCAAATATTTGGATGACGGCTGCAATTTATGGGAAATATTTTGGATTAATCTTCACCATTATAATCCACCAAAATAAGTGGTGCAAATATTTTTTGATTAACATGATAATTTCTAGACACTCCAAGCGAACATTGTGGCTTCTTTTAAGATGTACTATAAAAACAGCATTTTTTTTTTCTTGCTTCTTAATTTTTAGCTAAGCAGCCCATACAAATCCAAATTTGAAAACATGTATACATGCAACTTGTTGAGTTTAAATTTCAACATGTATTAAACTTTTAGGTAACACGATATAATTTGACCTTTTTATTTATGTGTGAATTTCTAAGTATTTTACATTTTACTGTCAATAACAAGATATATGAAAAGGGATAGGAGAGAACTCACGAACCTATCATATCTGCTAGCTGTGATCCCTTCTTTTCCGTAATAAAGACATACGCGCTTCGCTGCGCCCCTGTCGGCAACGGTAGAGTGATGGCGTGTATTATTGTTTTATTCGTATCGATCGTGTACTTTTTTGTTTGTAGTGAGGATGGATGAACACTCGTGAGCTAGTAAGGATGCGCAGAGTAGTTAGTTGATCGTTTTAGTTAATGATCACTGATGAGGTGTGGTGGTTGTATGGTCAGGAGTAAGCAAGGGGTATATCATATAAGACAGGCATAACGACGTGTTGTTAGTTGCGATAATGTATTAAACATAGTTATATTGGGCATAGTATACATACATGCAATACGTACGTTGTTAAACCACATGGCTAAGTCTAGTATATTTTAGTTATGAATAATTGACAATGTTAGTTATTGATGTTATTTGAGACGCGTATGCGTGAATTTATGTCGATCAAGTTGGAAAGAACTTGCAGGGAAAAGATGTGTTTTGGTCTTTGAAGGTGCAGGGTAACTCAGAGGTGATCATAGTCTACAGCGAGGATCGAGAGATGGCTTGATGCGAAGTCATAGTCCAAATGGTCAAGGACGCTGGAGGAGACGATCGAGCTCGAGTTGGGGCACGTGGAGATCAAAGATGGATAATACGTGTTGGAGCTATGGATATGCGGTCCGAAGGCTATAACATGTGATAATTTTTGGGTGTCCAAAATTTAAAAAACTGAAAGAAATTAGATTGCATTTTGTAGTAGAGCATTAAACCCACGTATTGAGCCTAGGACTATATGGGCCATATGTGGGGGTTACGTGATTATGGTTTTCTGTCGGTGGCTGGAGGATATAAAGTCCCCGTGTGAGGTTGGGTGTGTTCTCTCTCGCGCGCTGGCTGACGGCGGCTGTTACGCGCGGCCGAACAGAACATGCATGTGAGGTGCTTGTGGCAGCGGTTGTAGACTACAGATCATGTAGCGAGAAGTTTTTGGGCGGCTATACATGTGCCTCCTTTCGGTGGTTTGATAGCTAGCAGCGGCTTGAGGTTTTTTGGATTGGCTAGGTGCGTGCTACTCTGTCGATCATGGCACAGGAGCCATGCGAGACATGTAGTAGATGGACGTCGTTGTCATCAAGGTAGTAGATGAAAAAAACGTTTTGCTATTTTGTGTGATCTCTAGATAGAAAACGTGCGTGCGTGGATTCCTCCGACAAAAGATAGCAGCGCTTGATTGATTCTGGATGCGAAATTTTTTTCATAATTATTCACCCCTCCTCTAATTGCTGTGAAACGGTAGAAGTCTCCATCGTCTGGCGTAGCAATGTAAGGGCATGTACAGTGAGGTGACATCAGCAATCTATTATCTTTGTCACGTAAGATTTTTTAGTGATGTGGATAAGAGAGAACAAGAAGAGAGAATGAAGTTGTCTAGCATGCAACAGACAGTCTATAAAACCCTTATAGACGATTGTTTTGTTGTTGTATCTATGCCGTCTGTAACCCACAAGTTTTATAGCCTCATTTTATGAAAGACATATATAAACAACTTAGAGACAACTCATTGTATGGGTTGTGTTTAGTTTTATCTATAGATAGTATGGAAGATACTACAGACAACCACTGTCTATACCACTGTACATACCCTAACAATGCGAGAGCAAGCTTGTCGTGTTAAGTCGTCGGCGGTTGGGTGCTTGTATGTTCGCTGGATGGTTGCTTGACAATTTATTTATTTATTTATTTATTTTTGCGTCGTCAGGCTCAGCAACCTGTATAGGGGGTAAATGCAGATACGACTTGCATATTTGTTCGATTTCCCGTAAAATATTATCATTTTTGGCATGTATACGATAGGCACGTTGTTCAGTGCTTTGGAGCATGTCCTGGAATAGGTTCACCCATATGTTTGTGTTCTGAGTTTTCTTTTCTGCTTTCATGGGAGCCGCTTTGTTAAAATCGTTGATCCTGATATTTTTCTTTGTGCATAGGTATGAGATGGCGTTTTGCGCTGCGCCTTCGCATGCATCATAAGATGAGTTGGAAGGATCACCATAGAAGGTTTCATGTGTTTTGTGTCAGACCTTGTGGTTCAGGGTAGTTCCATGTGTATCCAGGCCATACGTTGTTGCTTGGATCCTTGTAAAACATCCGACGAATATATGTGGAGGCGTAGTATGGCAGCGATTTCTCTTAGCATCGTCTGTCTGGAAATACATACCTCTCTTGTAGTCTGTGTACCATGAAAGAAGTTCCATCAGTAAATAGCGAAGAAAGGCATATGTATAAAAGCCTACGGTTAGATTGTCTGGTCATACATGAATGCGGAGGACTGGATATAGTTGATCGCATGTATAGATTGAAGCAGATACAACGGGAACTATTCGGGTAACGAATAAACGAACTGACCAGTGCATCTTGTTTTATTGTTTGTTTTGTGTGTGCACAGTGGTTATTGTTGAGGAACCGTCGCTGGCGAGTCCAGTCCGAGCGATTACCTCGTAGACAAATACAGAATCGTAAGAACAATGCATGAACACAAGAACAAACAATAGATGAACACAGTATGAGAGGGACATCGGGCTTCTTTTATTGCTCTTCTCATAATGAATTGTGTGTACCAAGGTTTGGGGTCTCTCCTATATATAGTCTAGGTGGATGAGGTGCCCACCTGACCCGGACTCGGCCGGGCCCTGGCTTCTAATACTCCCTTGGGCTCTCATCCTTCATGTCCATGCCTCGCTAAAACTCCATAAAAACCCAAAGGGAAAATTTTGGAGAAAGAGTACATGAATCATGTTCTACTATGTTGCACGAATTGCCTCATTAAAAACCTTAGCCGAGAAACTTCGTGAAAACTCGTCAAGGAAAAGAGTACAATCCACCCAATTTCATTTAATCTTCAAGATTTATTCTTTGGGTACTCGACCTTCGTGATCAAGTTTTAGTAATGAGTTCGTGAAGGTTCTCCCGATTCTCAGACTTCTAAGTCTTATCATTCCAATTCCACGATGCACCTTTCAAAGCTAGATGTCGAAGTGACTTAGTGAACAAATCTGCAAGATTTTCACATGACTTAGTATGCAATACCTTAATTTCATCCATCTTTTGCATTTCATGAGCATAGAAGAACTTGGGGTTGATATGCTTTGAGAGGACTCTTCACATAACCCATTTGCACTTGTGCAACACAAGTCGCATTATCTTCATAGATAATAGTGGGGTTTGTACGGTATTCAATCCACATGATTGCCGGATATGGAGAATCATCCGTCAAGCCAAACATATTCTTGTAAGGCCTTGTACAATGCTATGATCTCCAAGTGGTTCGTCAAGTCGATACAAAACTCTATTCAGACGATTTCCATGGAATTGCGCCCACCACATAGGAGTTCATAGCTTGTTTGCAATTTGGTCGTATGCGGTCCTACAGTACCACCATCTCAGATTGCCATTCAAAGTTAGGTCTTGGTTCTTTCAGAGAATGACTCAAATTCTTTGCTTCTTTGGAGGTATCGAAGATGTCCTTTATTCCCCGCCAATGCCTTTGGTAGGTTCTCGCACTATACCTTGCTAGTAGGATCACTGCAAATACAATGTCCGTTCTAGTACAGCTTTGCAAAAATACATTAGTGCTTCTATTGCACTTCAAAGGTGGGAATTTCGGTCCCAGGATTTCCTCCTCTTCTTTAGGTCTATACTGGTATTTGTCTTGCTACAAAGATCTCCGACCATTGGCACTTTCAAAGGGTATGCCTTCGCAAAGTCGAACCTTTCTAACACCTTCTCGAGTGTAGGCCGACCGATGCACTAATATCCCTTCAGGGCATGCTCAAGCCGCAAGCCTAAGCAATATTTGGTTTTACCTAAACCTTTCATTTCGGCCCGACCGTGTAAGAGCTTGCTTTCTTAATATCCTTCAGTGGTTCCAATGATATTCAGATCATCTTCATACACCGAGATTATACTAAATCCATTCCGGGATCGTCAGATAAATACACAGATTATTCTCATTGTTCGTAGCCTTTCTTGTATAGAAAGTCGCCTGCCGATTATACCACATTCTCGCTCGATTGCTTATGTTCGCATAATGACTTTTTGAGTTTCACACTATACATATTTCTATTTGCTCGCTTTTGGTTCGGGATGTTGATACATTCTGTATCTTCATATAAATGTCCGAATCCAATATTTCATAAAGGTATGTCAGTACCCCATCCATCAATTTCACTTCTAACTTCAAGTTCACCGCCATTGAGATAAATATTTAAAAGGGAGTTCCGCCCATGACCGGGAATAGGTTTCTTCATCATCATCTTCTGATGTCCAAAGTGAAAACTTGTACAACGAGCATTGCTTTTTCATCTCTCTTCAACAAATACCCACTTATACCCTACTGGTGCACAAGGGGAGGCGTAAGCGCCATGTGCCCAAACGTCTTTCTTTTATTCTGAGAGAATAATTCGTTTCTATTGCCTTCTCCCAATCTTCTCAATCTGATATTTTCTTTCATTCAAATGAGCGATGCTGCTCAATCAAGATTGATGATTGTGGCAAGTTTCTTTGCAAAGTAAGTGTCGACATTGGTCGTTGTAATATTCAAAGGTTCTCCGAGGTCATAAAGTTTATAGCTATTTCTTCAAGGGGCGATTCTTTTAATACTTCTACTTGTTCACCGCCGCTTCCAATTACGAGCAAGTCCTTTAGTTTTTTCAATCGATGTGCGCACACATCCATGCCGATGTTTCCTTCATGGGATGTTCAATTCGTATGCCTTTTCGAAGGTTCCATACCGATGCCGTGTCTCAACTGCTCCTTCTAGTTCTCGGGGCACTTGATCGGGTGTCAAGTTCTTCTTATCCTTTTCACCAGGCCCCCGACACTTCGATTCGAGGACCGGAGTTCTCGCCCTTTATTCCGAGGCCTCGACGGATTAGGATACCTTCAATGGTATTTCAACCTCTCCTGCATTGCTTGCAGCAAATGCTACTTATTCACGCTCTTCAAATCACTAAAGTAGTCTCGCGCTTGATTCGCTAATACTTGCAAATCAATTATCTTCGACTTCAATTGTCTTCTAGACTTCAATTCAATTATCTTCCGATCGCAATTATCTTCCGACTTCTATTTGTTTTACTAGTGCGCGGGTCATATGCATAGATTTCAATTGTCCACTGGACTTCATTTATCTTCTAGACTTCAATTGTCTTCGGACTTCGTGGCTTACCACGCTATTTCCGACATTTTCCTCAAGGGTTGATTTCCTCCCAATGACGGAAACTAACCTCATCTAATGTACTATCAACACCGGCATTATACAAATCTCCAAATATATGGTCCAAATACTTGATTATGGATGCTTGTCTCATAACCAACGATATCCCGACTTTCTGAGAAGACCCATTTCAGCTTGTCGTGGTGGTATAGGTATATAACCTTGCAACCAAAACCCGCGAAGATGAGGAGTTTTCAAGATCGACTTTCGCTAGTTGCATAGTTGGATGGATGTTATAGGCCGACGGTCTAAAGTTGATGAGAGCACGCACGCAGCAGACTCACGTGTCCCCAACATATAGTTGGTAAATTACAATTCTTCAAAGTTCTCGCTAATCCATTCTCGGTGTGGATATGCGCATGTAATGCTCAACTTTTAATTCTCATTTTCATGCACAATCATCAAATGCTTTCAAAGTAAATTCTCCGCATTGTCCATTCTGTGGACTTCATATGATGATCGGGAAAATATTTCTAATTTAATTATCTCATGTAGATTGGCTTTGCAAAGCATGGTTTCTCGTGAGACAATAAACATACGTATGACCATTCCGAGGAAGCATTGATGAGCACTATAAAATACCTAATTGTCCCTTTACAGGTGTATAGGACCGCAAAAGTCTCCCCGATACGGTCCAGAATGCAGGACTTTATCCTTCGCTTCAGAGCAAAGGGTCTAATAATTAATTTCTGGCACATGCGGGCACACAAAATCTTCCAGATTCGGGAAATTCTTTATATTCATATTATGTCCCTGTGAATTGTTAATTATATTTCTCATCATCCTGAGACTGCGACATAATCTATCATGCCGAGATAGAAAAGATTAGAGCTTCTAACATACGGTTTTGTGGCAAGAGTGCCGCAGTGCCTTAATATTAGTATAGTATAGCCCAATTTCATATGAAGGAAGATATTCTAATGCTATTTTTCACTTTCTTCACGCTTTGTAATGAGCAGGTATTCTGTACCATACTCTTCTTCAGTCTCTACATGGAAACCGTTAGCGCAAATATCCTTGAGAGTTCTAGTCGATTCTCGGGTACAACAAGTCTTCTTCAATGACCAAAGTTGTGCCCGCTTGAGTATAATTATGGCCCTTCCGAGCCTATTATACAAGTATCGCGCTCACGATCGTCGTAAGACTACCAAAGATTCTTGCCGATCGATCGAAAAAATTGCTTTCTCTCGTGATGGTATACGCAGCCGCTACATGCTAAGCACACTTCCTCCATAGGCGCCACACGCGTTCTAATATAATGTACTTTATTAATATGTAGCAAAAAGCAAGCAACACATAAATAAAATACTTCAGATATCAGAACGTAACTTGCTATTATAAAGACGGGAAAATAAGTCTTGCAGGACTCATAATAAGAATTTAATGCTTTGCTCTCCTAGAGCTTGCAACCATTATTCAATAATTCAAAATGCTACTTCACTTACAAACCGCAAGTTTCTATAAAGGTCCGAGTGCAATGCGCAGATCGATCTAATAGGCGAAGTATTCAGAACTTCGCCTAAATCGGCTCCATGCGCGATCTTCCTCTTGGGCGCCTACTGTTGTGGCACGCGATGTCCAAAGGAGGGATGATGGGGTCACACTGGTCGTTCACATTCATAAGTGCAGCTAATGGATGTGGATCCTCCAGGTCTCGCAATGGCGCAGGCATGCCTCATGCCGTCATTTGCCCTTCTACTTAGACCGTAAGCATCAATAATGTGCGACGCACGACCTTACTCCTTCTTGCTCCTCTCATTTGTGAGAGGTTTCACACCTTAGTAGTCGCTAGCAAAGGGCTTCATAGCCAACATTGCTACTAGGTGGCCGCAAGATGAAGTTCTTTCCTAGAACATCACCTTGAGCTTCCGCAACTTGCATGATGTCAATTAATTCGGCATACTTCATGTAGCCGTCTTGACGATAGTTGCGTACGGATTGTACCGCATTCGGGTGAAAGGTAGCGAGGGTCTTCCCAATCGTCGCTCATCCGTGATCACATTACCACGCACTGGAGACCGATATAAATTCTATACAAATTCGCCATCGGTCGATTCTTGAATTCTGATTCGTGACGCCACCATCTTCATATTCATGCAAAAAGTTCAAAAGGATTACTGCAGGTAATCTGCATAAAATGGTTGCAAAATTCTCACAATGCTATTCGAACTTCTGGTTCGTGATCCCGCATTTTCTATGCATTTTCATGATTTATCGCTATTTTCGTGATTAAAAGCAATATAAATAATCACGTATAATCAAAACAAGAATGCGATAAATAGATTGCATAGAAATAACAATAAAAGAATAAACATGCTTCAAATGCAAAAATCGATTAAAAAAATTGGGTTCTTGAAACCCTTTTCTGCTGAAAAGTATTTTCACTAACTCGCAATTTCCGGGTTACAACACGAAATCTCGCTTTGAGAGAAAATTCGTAATTTTAGAATTTCAGGGCCTCTTTGCAAAATAGGATTTTTCCTTTTTTTTTTTTTTTTCTTATCTCCTGCACGGTTGTTTCATTCATTGTAATGTCTTCTAGACTTCATAGAAATAATTTGAACGGCCGTGCCACTCCTCACGCCCACAAGATACTAGGCCTGCTAGGCCCATACATGGCTGCACGTGGGAGGAGCGGTTAGGTTTTCCCTTCCCGCCGCCAAGGCCGTGGCGGCTCATAGCATGGATGCGGCGGGCGTGCGCAGCGACGCGCGCGAGGCGGCGCGAGCGGCGGCCCGCAGGACGCAAAGATGGTGGTGCGGGCTCGGCGAGAGCTCATGCGCTTCGCCGCGCGATACCGAGGCTTCTGCCGGCCGACGAGGCATGCGGCGAGCCGGCGCGCTGCAGCGAGCAAGGACGGCGCTTCAAGTCGACACCATGCGCGTGTGGCGAGTGGCTCCAGCCGCAGTGGCTTCACGCATGGAGCGGCCGACGACGCGCGGCGAGCCGCTGGTCGTTCATGCCGCGTGGTCGGTGTCAGGCTGTGTCTTGAGCGATCAGGCAGGTCCGTCGCCGAGGCGGCGAGGCCGGCGACGCGCGAGCACCCGGAGACATTGTGGCGCGCTTCAAGAGCTTGATGCGCCGGGACCGGCGCCATGCGAGGTCGCCACCGGATGCGCCGGATCGGCGGCCATGCGGGGTCGCCATCGAGGCGGGCGGTGCGGACGCGAGGTGGAGCGCGCGGCGAGGCGGGTAGCGGCGCGGCCGGGCGCTGGCCGCGGCCGACGGAGCGGGCGCGCCGGTGCGGCCGGCACGACGGCCGCGGGCCGTCGGCCGAGCGGAAGCGCGGCGGCGCGCCGGTGGCATCGCCCCACTTCTTTCTTTTTTTTTTTTCTTACTGGTTGGGTTAGGTCGGCCGCCGTGGTGTGTGGCAAACCGGCCGCGAGCCGTGCTCCAAAACTCGACGGCGTTCGTTCGCGGCGCCGCAAGGCGGCGACGACGCGGGTTCGGCCGGTGGGTGCTCTGCTGGGGCTCCAAGACGCAGCACAGAACGGCCTCCATGGCGCCGCGAGCACCGTGGCGGCGTGTCACCATGACCTACGCATCATCGCTCATATGTAATCACCGCTCACGTGATTACTGTTCATACAACTGTATGCGATGCAATGCGATATAATACAGTGCAACGATCTACCGTGCAATCAACATCCGCTCTTTCATGCAATCTATCGATCGGCATTGTGCCGGCGACTCCAAGTCGGCTCGCGATGAAGTTAGAGCAAATTTGCACCGAGAAACCAATCTAGAAAGCAAATTTGCGAATTGAATGCGATCTAGAATAACGATTCAATCTACGAGTGTCGCTCATCGACGGTTACCTTTTCGATGCGAGGAGAGTCGATCGTGGTCGATAACGTGTTGAGGAACCGTCGCCGCGAGTCCAAATCGAGCGATTACCTCGTAGACAAATACGAATCGTAAGAACAATGCATGAACACAAGAACAAACAATAGATGAACACAGGTATGAGAGGGATCGCGGGCTTTCTTTATTGCTCTTCTCATAATGAATTGTGTGTACCAAGGTTGGGGGGGTCTCCCCCCTCCTATATATAGTCTAGGGTGGATGAGGTGCCCACCCGGACCCGGACTCCTGGCCGGGCCCGGTTTCCTAATAGTTATGACGTTGTAATTAGATCGCTTCACTTTCCGGAAACAAGTATCAGCCGACAAACCCAAGGATAAATCACGTATAGCATGCATTGTCCTAATATAGTAAATAACGTAGTCTGAAAAATTGACAATACTTACCCCAGGGACATCGATATGGTCGTCATCCAGGTGACTTTCAGTTTCAACTGTTAGCCATCTAGATTTGTGAGCTGATATGTGTGAAGCAGGAACGAGTTCGATGTGGGTATGATCGACTCTGCTATCCGATGTGGCCAGATTATTGTTGTTAGTTTGCTGCGGCGGAGACATCGTTAACGGTGATACTACGAAATGAGTTAGCGTGTAGTATGTATTGCTATAGAAAAAAAAAAAAGTCGTGTTTACAGAAGAAGACACAGCTAAACAAACAAGGAAAATAGGGCTGCATGAACACCTTGGCAAAGAATTAGGATAACCGATGTATAGGAACAAAAATCCATTTTCTCGTGTTCTGTATTGCGATAGCACGAAGAAAACAGAGTCAAAGAAAGAAGAAAGACAGGGTTGTCTGAACGCATACCAGGTCTTCAATCTACTCATGGAACATATCGTCTGTTGCATCCATCAGTCTGCACAGAGCTGGAGCGGACAGAACGAGAAAGAGGGGAAAAGAAGGGCAGAATCAAGAACAGAGGGCTAACAACAGCTGGCATATCTAGAAGCTGGTTGGGATGGGTTCGCGCTGGTGGACCGGTGTCGTGAAGGGTCACGAAATATCATAGCTGTTTCAGATTGTGTAGTCTGCAAGGTCTGCACAATTGACAAATCTCTTGCTTTAAGGATGGATAGGAAAGCTGTGATCGGTTCGGTTCAGTCACTGTGTTGGCTACGAAAGCTAATAGACTTTTACTATGTACATTAGGATAAGCAATGTCTACGGCAACACGGTGCTACGAAAGATATACATCTAGTTGACATGCACACATCTAGCGAATCGATTGAATTAGTAGATTTATTGTCCTGGTTGGATGAGGGCAGAGGAGCAAAGTGGGTTAGAGAAGGCTATGGGTATATCCTCGGAAACGTATATGGTCGGAGAATGTAGCTACACCATAGGGATATGAATTAGTGAGGCAAAAATTGTATAGATATGAGTCCTATTTACAGAATCGGTTTGTGCCCTTCAGACCATATTCATCATGAGGCTAGTGTTCTTCGTATGGTAGAGTAATACAGGCACAATCCCGCTGGGAACACACTGTAAAGCATGAACTGAATAAGGCATGTAACATTAGGCTAATTCAGGAAGA
Source organism: Ampelocalamus luodianensis (assembly GCA_036346255.1). Classification (NCBI taxonomy): domain Eukaryota; kingdom Viridiplantae; phylum Streptophyta; class Magnoliopsida; order Poales; family Poaceae; genus Ampelocalamus; species Ampelocalamus luodianensis. The sequence continues at coordinate 27,572,172 of CM070622.1, forward strand.
TAAGGTATGTTCTGGTACTGATACATAGCAGACATAAGTATCACAGGATAAGGTATGTACAAACGATAGGGCACTGGCGGACCCAAATCTGAGTCCTCTGTGAAGGCACTGTGCTATTCCCTGGATCAGTAGATAGCACTCACAAACACATTGCGGAATCATTTCATACAAGTCGTAAGACCAAACCATTCAATATATTACAGACATCAGAGTGACATAAACCATGTCAGGTCAAGTTTTACAATAAAGACCGAACATACCAAAAGATTACATTACAAAGAACAGCGGGATACGTAGATTTCGACCACCTGGTCAAAAGGAGGTTTTGACCACATGGTTGAAAGCTACGGCGGAAGCAAAAGGGACGGAGCACCACTCTCCGTAGGCAAGCGACTGGGGTACTCGTGTACAACTGGTATTAGCCACGGACGTGGTTACTACTGGTCGTACGCAGGTACCGACGAGCCAGCTAGACTGAGGTGAGGCCAAGACTACTCGAACTAGACTTCTCTTCATCGCCGCCTTGTCCCTCGACCTCGAGGTCCTCGTAGTAGTCGTAGTCTCCCTGATCCGCCGGATCTGAAGGTTTGGGGAAAGAGCGAGGGTGAGCACAACTTTCGTGCTCACGAGCCAACACACAATATGCAGTAGTATACATGCATGGCTTATCAAGGGAGGCTTAGATTCTTTTATTTGCTAAAGCAAGGTTTTTGAATATCAATAATAGTAGAAAACCTATCACTTAGCATTTTAACCAAATTGCATTTTGATTTAAAGAGAGTAAAAGTGCAATATTTATAACAGCAGAGGCTACCTCCACCTATGCTTAATTTGAAAGTGGCTACGACCACTATTAACAACACTGGGTACAACCACCCGGAAACAACATCGGGGACAACCACCCAGGAGCAACACCAGGTACAGGTTACATCCACCCGACTAGTTTTTAACCCATCCACAAAGGTTTTTTTTTTGAAACAGGACTAACTCTAATAAAGTTCTCATGTCCGCATTTGATCATAGGCGTGGCTGTTTAAATAGTTTTACACTCTGCAGAGGTTTATACACTTTACCCACAAGAGATAGTCAACTCATAGCCCCACATGATTCCTTAGCCATGTGGTCGAGAGACCGTCACAGTAACTTTTCAAATCATCTTGCCCCTTCCGTCATCTCACCCATATGGGTTTGCACTTATAAGTTGTGCGGGCTGTTCACTACAACGATTAGCATGGCTGGCCCCTGCCACAACGACTAGCGCAGCTGGCAACTTCACCTTACCACGGTGTCCCATTTAAGCCAGAACGCATCCAGCCGCTTGCACCACCTTAATCCCCTCCAGCGAGATGACTTTTAAGGTTCAATAACTTTACTAGGCCAAGTTGCACTTTGCAGACTTGTGGTCGCACATATTTTTCAATGGGTGATCATCACCGAATTAAGTCTTTAGGGTCATCTGGGCGATTCAAACCACATACCATCAATCTCGTGCTACATCCGCACCCACCATCATACCATCCACCCAGATGTGGTAGAAGAGGTTTGAGGAGAAAACCAATTTATCATAAATACTACAGTCATGTACCTCCCACGACTGCCCCAAAACAATTTTTATGATTTTAAGAGATGGTGATTGGGGCATTTAATACCTCGGTACTTAAGCAAGACTAGCATGTCGCTTAAGTACAACCTATGGCTAGTAATTTACCACATAATTAGTAGGGTGACATGGAATAATGGATTCAATTGCCAAAGGTTGGTATAGTAAATAATTAATCATCAAATGGGCATTTAACTACCTTAAGAGTTGACATAAAATTTGCTTAAAGAATTAAAGCATGCAGTTTTGATAATTTAAAGGAATATAATCTTCAAAAAATATAGGTTCAATATGATCAAAGTATTGAGTCACCTTGAAAAAGGGCAGGAGGGTCTTGGGGGTCTGGTGCTTGGTCGAAGTGGAGATCTCTTGCTTCTTCAATTTACTGCATGCCGCACTGAAAGAGGAAATGCATACAGAGAGAATAAATAAATACACAAGAAATAATAAATAAACTCCAAACTAAATAAGACCAGAGCTAAAAGAAAGATCTCGAATTTAGACAAAATTAGTAACAAGAAACACTGTAATCGGAGTTAAAACAGAAGAGAACGGAGTCCTCGAAGATTTGGTTTCGAGTACCGCTCAACGACTTTGCGAAGTCGGAGGGAGGTTCGACTACACCACGTTAGTCGGAAGGGGTTCGACAACAAGTAGTTGGAAGGGATCGACTACATGAGTGGTCGAAGTAAAGAGGGATACGACTACTCAACGTAGTCGTAAGAAAGATATAACTACACAACGTGGTCGTAAGAAAGGTTCAAGAGAGATACGACTACTCAACGTGGTCATAAGAAATATACGACTACACAATGTGGTCGTAAGAAAGATTCAAGAGAGATACGACTACTCAACGTGGTCGTAAGAAAGATACGACTACACAACGTGGTTGTAAGAAAGGTTCAAGAGAGATACGACTACTCAACGTGGTTATAAGAAAGATACGACTACACAACGTGGTCGTAAGAAAGGTTCAAGAGAGATACGACCACTCAATGTGGTCGTAAGAAAGATACAACTGCACAACATGGTTGTAAGAAAGGTTCAAGAGATATACGACTACTTAACATGGTTGTATACATGGTCGTAAGAAAGGTACAAGGAGGAATCTACTTCTATCGTGGTCGAAAGAATCAAGGAAAGAGAACAGGACACAGGAAGTTGGCCAAAGAATAAGAGAAAGCAAGATACGGAGAATTCACCAGGACCGAGAGAGAGGGACCGGAGGGGGGTCGACGGACGGCGAAATGGCAACGAGGGAGCTCACAGCCAAGGGCGAAGGAGGGCGGCGGTGAATGGGTTAGCCGGGACGGGAGGAGGAGGAGAAAGCGGCGGCTCCTGTGAACCAGAACTAAACAGAGTTAGGGGGCTGATTCCAGGAGCTCTGGGTTACCAAAAGATGCGGATAGAAGAGGGGCTGCACTGGAGCGGTGGGAATTGGGAGGAGACGCACAACGCGCACGTCGCTGAGGAAAAAGAGGGAGGATAGAGAAAAAAATAGGGGTGACGGGTGGGCAGCACTGTTTGAGGACTCGGTCGAAAGAAGCTTTCGACTACTCGATTGAAAGGAAAGAAAAGGGGTAGGGAAGGGAGAGGACTCGAATTGAAATTGAGATTCAGGCTGAAGCTCGAAACCAAGTTTTGAAATGAGGCGGAAACTAGGGAAATTTGCAAATACACAACAATTTGAAAATAGGTTTTGAACGCCAAGAAGACAAATGGAAAGATACCAAACGACAGCCAAAAAACGGGGTGTTACAGGCACTGGCAGGATAAGCATAACAATACAACCCAAAATAGAACAAAAACACATACGAAAAGTATAGCTGGGACTAAGAAATATGCAACCCATCTGCCGCACATTAAGATATAATCTAACGACATGTTCGCATACAGAAAAGATACAGTAGGCTGACGACCTTGGTCTGTATGTTTCATGCACAATGCAAGCTAGGCATTAGCTAGCGCCACAAAAGGTATAGCGGACTAGATTGTTGTTCATGTCTGTACATAGGTTTTCTGCAAAAATGAAGCAAACAGAAATTGGAGCAAGTTTGGCCCCCGTGGTCGCTCCCTCACCCACAGTTGCCGCCCACCGACGCTGCAACTCCACCTAGGCTTGATCCACCCTACCCACTCTCGTCCGTCACCGACACCACTCTACTCCAACCTAGCCCTGCACCTTCTTGCCCTCTAGTGTGTCGACACCGTCACACTCCAGTGGACACGCTGCAGTCGCAAGGGGGATGCGTGCGAAGGGCATGGCGGCGGTAGCACGGGGAGGACGCGGGGACAGCGTGAGGAGGAACGGGTGGCCACTACAACAGAATTGATTCATAGAGGCGATTTCTTTGTATAGTAAAGGCGTTTTTTCTGCCCCTAGACAATTGTAGAGGTGTTTTCGAAAACGCCTCATAAACGTCCTCTCGTGTATCGTCGCTATGATAGTATTGATGTTTTTTAAAACATCTCTACAAGATATACGGCGTTATGTAGAGATGTTGCACTACGCCTTAAAAAATAAAATATAAAAAAATATGTAGACTCTTGCAGAGGTTGGTACTCGAACACTAGACCTTATGGGAAATACTTCTCTTAGACTTGTCACACTAGCTACCTTAACCTCACATGTTTAGTTGTGTGTTGCAATATTTATATGTAGTTGTTTTAACACATATCAACCACCGAAAAAAATGCCTCTAGAGAGTTGGAAAACATCTCAAAATAATATTTACACAACATAACTTTTAGGCGAATTAGAGAGTGTCTAAAAAACATCTCTACAAGATAAAATTTTGAATGTGTCACGAAAACGTCTCTAGCATACAAAATTTTGGGGTAATTTTTAAAGTGACTCTAAAAAGCACCTCTATACTATATAACTCCTTATTTTAGAGACAAATTGAAAAACACCTCTAGAAAAGCGTATCTATGAGGGGGTTTTCTTGTAGGACGGAGGAAGAGAGGAGGGAGAGGAGAGGGAGGAGGTGGAGGTGCGCGGTGCCTACAGTGTCGACGTGAGGAGGCGGCGACGATGCGTGGGGAAGAGGATGCAGTGGGGGGAGGAAGAGGGAGGGAGCGACGGCCGCTGGGGGGAGATGGAGCAAGCGGCGAGGGAGGAAAAGGGACGCATTGAGGTGGCTGGGGAGGGAGACCGAGAGGGCAGCGGGGGAGGAAGGGGAGGAAGACAGAGGGATCTGCGGCGGCTGGGGAGGGAGATCAAGCGGGCGACGGGAGAGGAAAAGGGAGGGACCAGGAGGGGAAAGGGGCGAGGGGAGGCATGGCCGAGTGGGATCAAACGAGAGAGGAGACACGAGGAGAGAGATGGGTGGGATTAAGGCTTGCGCTCAGAGGCTGCTGGCCGTCCAATCACGATTTGTGCGCATCTAGAGGGCCTCTCCACTCCATTCAATCTTGGCTATCCAGCGACGATCCGACGACCCATCCTTTTTCGGGTGACGTGTCCCACGTGAGAGGGAGTCTTTCCACCAGCCTTTTAAGGTTAGTAACTAGAAGCTAACCCGTGCCAAATGGCACGGATGTTGATGTTCTCTGTGTGTGTGCGTTGGGAGGGGGGTTACCCATTCATTTTTTTGTTTTTTCCCACCGACGCGGACCATCTTCTGGCGCAATGACGTAGATAAGTTTGTATTTATATATTTGTCCCTCCTCACACGAGTTTCATACCAACAATAGCTAACCTAGTAGTATAAAAGTATCAAAATCCTAATATGCAACATGTATAAATTAGCAGTAGATAAGCACAATGAATAGGGACCGTAAATGAAATGAACATTAAAGAAATTTGAAAGCGTGGGCACCTAACCCGGTAGGTATACTGTAACATCCCAAACTTTGATTTATGTTCTAAATGTAATTTGTGAGGATAATTTAAAACTTTTGTTGCCTCATGAGTCATTTGGAAAGTTTCTAGAATTATTCCCCAATAATTTCCTAATTAAAAAGAACCATATTTCTTTAATGGAAATTGTTGTCGCTAAAAATTTTTCAAACCAAATTTTGTGATTATCCTCTGGGAGTATTTTTCCTAAGTTCTTGGGTTGATGGGTGACCCCTCTGAAAAGTTTCACCATTTTTAGAAGTTGTTGGAATATTTTTGGAGACAAGTCAAACATAAAGAGCATACACTTAAAATAATTTTTGGGAAGAATTTACTTCAAGTGAAACTCTGGGAAATAATTTATTTACATCTTATAATAATTATCATGAATAAATATAATTGTTCCAAAAATTTTTTTTTTGGAGCTAAACTCAATCCACATAAAATTCAAACTTGCTTCAATAACCTATTGTAAGTTTGAATTTAAAATTAGGCAAACAAATCATGAACAGCGAGGTTTCAAAATTTTTATGGGTTCTAGACCATCCCAGGAACCTCTGTGAATTATTTCACAATTTTATGAAATTTATTTCTATTTTCTAAGCTTTGGTCAATCTAGAAATCAAGAAAATCAATTCAGTCAAACCTAACCTAACCCTCGGACTCATCATCGCCTCGGGCTCGGTGCGTCTCGGCCAAACGACTCAAACCTAACCCACTAAGCGCACACGCGTGCGGCCGTCCGATCGTGTGTCAACGATCCGATCGCATCGCTCGGCGAGTTTAAAATCCCACGCTGTTTGTCGACCTTTGGATCTCGATCCAACGGTCCCTAGTGTTTCACTAAACCGACCTCACCGCGCGCGTGTGTCTCGACTACAGGCCCGCTGTCGGCATCATCGTCTACCTCGACTGCTCGCGCTCGAGCTCGTCACGCGCGCAGCGCCGCTTCTCTCGCCACTCCGTCAACGCCGTCAATCCACCGCCCCGAACCAATCTCGAGCATCTCCGTTCCTTCCCGTTGCCAACTCCGTCACTCGCAGATAACACCCCTCGGCCTCCATTTCACTCATTCTTCCTCTCGGCCGAGGAAGAAGAGGCTGGTCAGCTCCTTTTCTCAGAAGCCTTCCCGGTGCTCCTTATCGGTGTTGTGGTTTATGCCGTTTCCACTTTTGCTTATGCGGAGCTCCTTTTGCCTCGTAGCTCGGGTCCATCTTCGTGCCCTCGCCAGATCCCAGCGCGGATCGCTGGCATTCCCGAGCTCTTTCGTCTCCAATAGGTATGGACCTCGATGCGTCGCGCGCCCTACTGTGCCTTGGTTTCTGAGCATTAACCCTCAATCCATTTCGTAATGCACGCGTAAGCTTGGTGATTCGAGGTTTTGCTCATTTCCTACTGTTGCAACTGCTCATTCCCACTTGATTCTCGTAAGCATCTTGCCGATTTCTCGCTCTTGTAGCTTCCTATCTCGGTTCTTGCGCCTCCGATGACCCTCGTGGTTGGTTTCGCTCAGTCCTTCTGTCCCCATTGGAGCTCTTTCGGCCTCATCGTCGCCTCGGCTCTGGCGAGACTCCTCGACTCCCGACCTCCCGTCGGTCCCGTAGGCCTCGGTGACCTCTCTAGTAGCATAAGCGCCGCGTTAGTTAACTCTAAACGAACAGGTCGCGTGGTGCACGTTTGCCGTATGGGCGCCGCGTTTAGCTCTAGCTCGCCGCGCATGCGGCCGACCTAACCCTCATGACCTCTTGCTTCGCGCACGCGTACTATTGCGAGTCATCCCGAACCTTAGTTCACGCGGCCGTGGACTTCGTCGCCGGCGAACCGCCGGGGAAGCTCGCTGCCCTGCTCTGTTGTCGGGCGCGTCCGGCAAGGGTACTGTAGCAGGTCATTAGGTTAGCGGTAATGCCGGGTTTAACTGCTAATGAGTCTATTACATGTGGGCCTAGACGCTTAAGTGATAGTGTATTTTGTAGGTTTACGCTTTTTTGTTTTGAAAACGTATTCTCGTGATGCGCTTTAAGTCTGTTCGGGTGAGCCAAGCCCGTGGACCGAGTCAAAGTGACGCCGGGCCCCGCTGTCAGCCGCTGTGGCTAGGTAGTGCTCGGTGAGAATAGGTGTTATGGCTTTAGAATTTCAGAAATGGTTTATAGTCGAACTAAAAATCTTGTTTAACTTCAAAAATGCATAACTAAATCATTATAACTCCAAAATGATTGAATCCACTTCTGGTAATTTTGTTTTCTCTTGATCTTGCTGCTAAAAATAGTTTCGAGTATGTATCTGTTTCAGAAAATATTGTTTTAGGAATTAAACCTTTAACTCCTTTTCTTTGCAAAAGAAAAAGGTTGACATGTTGTACAATGTGTAACTAATTCATTTTAGCTCCAAATTTGTTGAATCAAATTTTGTTAGCTTCTACAGTAGGTGTACTTTAATCTAAAATTGGTTGGAATCATGATATTTACAGAAAATCACTTTTATCGAAATGTCTTTAGGACTAGTTTAATTAAGGTTCTAACAAATTCTTTATATTGAAAAATGCATAAGTATTTCTCTGTAACTCTAAAACAGTAAACCCAATTTTGTTAGAAACTTGGGTTAGTGTAGTTTATGGAAAATTAGATGTATGCATGTTGCTTGTTTCTAAAAAATCATGTTTTGCATGTAACTTGTGTACTACTTTTATGACTTAGAACGGTCATAAGTAATGCATTTTAACTCCAAATTGTGCAAACTCAATTTTGCTAACTTTAGGATGTTATTATCTATCTACTATAAAATTCCAAGTTCATAATGTTTCTGGAAATTCGTGATATGGACAGTAGCATCAATTAATTAGTTTTTGAATTTTAAAAGCTTAAGAAAATGGTTTAGGCTATATCTTTTGCATGCCTAGTCCAAATGGAATGATTTTTGTTGGTAAGTTTATCTAAAATCATACCCTTGCTTCTGTATGAATTTCAAGTGATTTGGATGATTTTGGTTTTGAGGTTCTTTCGGTGACCTTCTCTTATTGGTTTTTGTCGGTTGTTTTCGCTCTTTAGCTTAGGTTTCGACATTTGCGGTGACCCCGAGCGACCCTCCACAACAGGTTGAGCAACAGCAGACAAGGCAAGCAGTTTGATCATTTTAATCCCATTTATTTTAAGTATTTATTTTGTTTGCAACTACTATGTATGCATTGCTACCTTGTGTTAAACTATTGTCGTTAGTTTACCTAGTAGATGCATTTCCTTAAGCAAATATCTATCCTCTACTACCATGAGCCTAGGTTATTGCTGTGATTAAAGTTCGTGGATGAGCTCTTGTCACTTAGTAGTTGCGAATTAAATGCTTAGCCATGCTTAGTTCCTAGAAATGGGCGGTTATCGACTTGTCGATAACCTTGATCACATGAAACTTATTATGGTTATTGATTTTCAGCCTTGTGCCATGTCTACTTATGAAAACTAAAACTGAAAATAAAAATGATTTAGACTTGGACACAATGGTATGATGGTGTGATTGTGGGGTGTGGTGGAATGGTGCCCGAGTCAATTAAGGACCGAACATCTTGGGAGTATCTCATTATCCGAGTAATTTGTGCGTGCTAACCACACTAGAGGGTATGGGACCTCTCTTGACTTAGTACTTTGGCGGGTATTGGCTACGGTCGCAGGAGTCGAGGAGGGATGGCGTTGGGAGCATTGTAGTGCGAAAGACTTCACCGTGATGGGATCTGTTGTCTTCGACTTGCAATGTAAGCGTATGGGTTTTCATCCATACGAGCGGCTCGTAGTTAATACACAATATTGGAAAGCGTCTCGTAGGACTTAGCGTGCGTTCTGCATACCTTGGAAGTGTGCTTTGTGGCTTAAAGGCTGATGCGAAGTGTGGGTACATTGGTACACCTGCGGTTAAAACTATTCGAATAGCCTCGTCCTAGGTTATGGACACGCTTGGGTAAGCTTTCAAGAGTTAGACTAAAACCTTTTAATTAAAAATTGATGGGTGGCACGAATCGGGATTAGTGCTATGTTGTGGTGGCTATTGGGATAGTCACTTCTGGTGGTTACTTGTATGTATCTGTACTTCTTTTACTTTGATAACAAAACAGTTTGCAAACTTGCTTTTAAAATGTATTACCTTATTGCAAATAAAGTTGGCTTCATGCAAAAAGAGACATACAACCTCCACCTAAATAAGCTTGCATGTAGTTTATGAATAGGTGCTGCTATTCCACACGTCGATCTTGCGGGTACAAAGACAATCTTTGTACTCGGTTGCTATGCTTGATGGTTTTGTTGCAGAGGAAGAAGGTGAGCAGGGGGCCTCACTTTTGTGAGTGTGTTGTGGTAGCTATGGGCGACTAGCTTGGCGGCCCGGTCGGTTACCTTGTGGGTGTGTGGCTAACCTGGTCGACTTTTGTTCTAGCCATCTTATGGCGCTTTTGCTTCATTGTCATTCTTGTATATTGATCTATTTGGCAGTCGGCTCTCTTTTGTAATAACTTTACTTTATGTCGTTGTTGAACTTAGTGATATATGTTGTATGGAAATGATGTGTAATTTTGTGATGATGTGCATATGTTGCAATGCAGAAACATATGTCCATCGAGGCTTAGAATGTTTAATTAGTAATGCTAGAACCATTTGGAGGTTAAGTGTTACTAGTTAAATATTCCGGTCCTCACAAAGTTGGTATCGAGCCATCTTGAAATAGAAACCACTAGCTCGGTCGCCTTTAGGATGTTTTGAAAAACCTATTTTCAAATAGTTCATGAAAATTTAAGTAGGTTCTCTAATTTTACTCCTTACCTATCTTAGCGTGCTCACTCACCTTACTCTCACTTAAGTTTTGAAAAGTTGTTCCTCTCTTCCTTTCAAAGGTTAGCCACTATCGATTAAATTGGTTTTGGGGGAACCATCAGAGCTTGGAGAAAGAAATGTGGACAGCTAACTAGTGGTTAGTAAATAAGGTAGGGAAGGAGAGGTAAATTCAACTAAAACTTGTGGGAATAAAAGGGTAAGAGGTGATATGAAATTAGCTAAATGCCTATACTCTATTAGGTGGTTATATCTTGATTTTTGGGATGTTTGAGCTAGAAGTGAGTTCTGAAATTTTGGGTCTCTTCAAACGATTACTCGTTCTTCCATACGAGTTAGTCGTTTTGGAAAGTCGATTTGGTGACTTATGGCCTTATGCTCTTTGGTGGTTACTTCTGAGCCTCTTAAATTGAGTTTGGATTTCTTTGTTTCTTTAACTCGGGATTGTAACTAATTTGTCTAAGTGAAACAGGATGGTGGAGGACCGGAGCGGTCGGAATCGGCAGTAGTCCCGATGAGGAGCTTCCCCCTCCTCCGACCATGGCGGAAGTCCTCATGCAGATCGAACGCAACCGTTCGGAGGACCGCAGAGTGTTGGAGGTCATCGCGAGGAACACCTCCACTCACTCTGGTGCCTCTGGATCCGGAGGGGGTGGCCATCGTGCTCGTGGGGGCTTGCGGAGTTTCTCCGTGCTCGACCTCCTACTTTCTCGGTCCGAGGACCCCTTGGGCCGCCGACGGCTGCGTCGGTTGGCGGAAGCTCAACGTTGCTCGATGCCGAGAAGCGGGAGCGGGCACTTTCGCATCCCATCGGTTGGAGGGTGCGGCACTCTCATGGTGGGAGAATTTCCTCGCCATGCGAACTGCGGGACACGTGGTCGTGGGAGGAGTTCGGTCGACTTTCGTCGGGCCCATGTCCCGCCGGCCGATGAAGCCCGAAGAAGAAGGAGTTCCTTGCGCTCAAGCGGCGCAAATGCGTGAGTACCTCCATGAGTTCAACCATTTGGCGAGTGCGCTCTGCCGAGGTGGCCACCGATGAGGCCAAGCAGAGAAGTTCATGGAGGGCTTGTGCGAGGAGCTACGAGGACAAGCTCTCTATTGTGGACTTCCCGACTTCGGACCTTGGTGGACAAGGCCATCGTCGCGAGCACAAAGCGGAGCGCGGCGGCGAGTCCATAGCGCAAATGGGAGGTCTATCGATGCGCTCGGGCGGCCTGCTCGTTCGTGTTGGGCCAAGCACCGAGGCCCACTCGAGCTTCACGGCGCGAGGCTTTCGGCACGGCTCCACGTCCTCGCGCAGCGTGGCTCGATCCGCGTCGCGCTGCGACCAGCAACGAGGTTGCTCGCCGCAACCCGCGGCGGCGTCACCGCTTCTCTTTGCCACAACAAGGGCCACTACGCGAGTAGCGCCTAAGAAGACTGGAGCGGCCTCGTCCTAATGGAGGGCGGGCAGGAGTGGTCACCGCGACCGAAGACCGGGCTTGGGGAGCGGCCGAGTCAATCATATCTCGGTGAGAGGCACGAGGGCGCGACGTGGTGTTGGATACGCTTCTTGTCAATTTACATCCCGCTGATTTTATTTGACTCGGAGCCTCGCACTCGTTTATTTCGAGGTCGTTTCTTGTTGATTGTGGGCTTCTTTGTGTTCCTTTGGGATTCCACTACTTATTCGCTCTCGGGTTGAAATGAGAGTGACCAGTGCGCCGGGATGTTCCTATCCACATTGAAGGAGTGGGATTCTTGGCGAGTCTTATTCTACTCAATTCGGCGCGCTGGATGTGATCCTTGGCATGGATTGGTTGTCCCGACACTTGGGGCAAATCGATTGTGCGGAGGATTGTCTACCTCACCGTTCTTGGTGAACAAGTTGGGTTTTCCTGATTGCGAGAACCCTTTCTCGGTGCACTTGAAGTGGAGCCACTCACGGAGATCCAAGATGTTCCTCTTTGTTTGTGATTATGTGGATGTATTTCACGAAGACTTGCAGGGATGCCTCCTGTTCGAGGCTTGGAGTTCGTGATCGAGTTGCTGCCCGTCATCGCCCGATTTCTAAGGCGCTGCACTGAATGCCTCGAATGAGTTGGCGGAGTTGAAGAAGCAACTAGGTGAGCTGCAAGAGAAGGGTTTCATTCGTCCTAGCTCATCTCCTTGGGGTTGTCGACTATTTTTGTGAAGAAGAAGGACAAGACACTGCGTATGTGTGTTGATTACCGTCAGCTTAATGAGGTGTGGTAAAGAACAAGTATCCTCTCGCCTCGTATTGATGATCTCTTTGATCGGTTGGTTTGGAGCCAGTGTTCTCGAAGATTGATTTGAGATTGGGCTATCATCGTCCGAATCGGAGTGAGGATATTCCAAGACGGCTTTCACTACTCGTTATGGTCTTCTGAGTACAGTCATGTCTTTTGGCTTAACTAATGCTCCGCTTTATTCATGAACCTTATGAATTCAATATTCATGGAGTATTTGGATAAGTTTGTGGTGGTTTTCATTGATGATATTCTTATCTACTCCAAGAGCAATGAAGAGCATCTTCCGAGCATCTTAAGCTTGTGTTGGGCAAGGCTGCGTGAGCACCAGCTTGTATCGCGGTTCGGCAAGTGCGAGTTACGGTTGAAGCAAGTGGCATTCTTGGGCCATGTTCTTTCAAAGAGGTGTAGTTTGTGGATCCTAGCAAAGTCGAGGATGTCTTTGTCTTGGGGTCGACCAAGTCGGTCAACGATGTGCGGAGTTTTCTTAGTTTGGCTGGCTACTATCGCGATTTATCGAGAATTTCTCCAAGATTGCGGCCGATGACCGAATTGCTCAAGAAAGACAAAAGTTTGAGTGGTCCACTTGCTTGTGATGTGAGCTTTGGGAACTCAAGAAGCGGTTGACCTCACCCAGTGCTTGTTCTCCACGATATTCACAAGAGTTTTGATATCTATTGTGATGCTTCTCGTCGAGGTCTTGGTTGTGTTCTCATGCGGGAGGGCAAGGTTGTGGCCTATGCATCACGGCGATTGAGGCCTCATGAACTCAACTATCCTACTCATGATTTGGAGTTAGTGCTGTGGTTCATGCACTCAAGATTTGGCGGCATTATCGATTGGTAACCGTTGTGAGGTGTATTCGACCACAAGAGCTTGAAGTACTTGTTCACCCGACGGATCTGAACCTCGAGGCAAAGAAGATGGTTGGAATTGATCAAGGACTATGATATGGGTATTCGGTATCATCGGGCAAGGCCAATGTTGTTGCGGATGCACTCGGTCGGAAGGTGTATTGCAACATGTTGATGCTCCAAGAGCAACAGCCTACCCTCATTTAAATTTCAGCGCCTCAATTTGGGTTTGGTTGAGCACGGTTCTCTTGCTACCTTGGTGCATGCAACCAACCTGTGGACTAAATCAAAGAATGCGCGTGACAGGATGATGGTGTGAGCGGATCAAGCGAGAACATCAAGGATGGGATAGCCAAGTGCTTTTCGAGAGGATGAGCGTGGCGTTGTATGGTTTGGGCGTCTTGTGGTTCCTAAGGTCACGGAGTTGCGAACTTGATTCTCCGCGAAGCCCATTATTCTCCTTTGTCTATCCATCCGGGGCTACCAAGATGTATCGGGACCTTCGTCGAGAGATTTTGGTGGACCCGTATGAAGCGGGAGATTGCGGGTTCGTTGCTTGAGTGCGGCGTGTCTTTGTCGTGTGAAGGCGAGCATCGCGACCAGCAGGTCTTCTTGACCTTTGCACGTGCGAGAATGGAAGTGGGATTACGTTGGTATGGATTTCATCACCGGTGCGCCCGTACTTCATCTGGAAGGGCGCCATCTGGTTGTCATTGATCGGTTGACAAAGGTGGCCCATTTTTCGCGATGCGTACCAACCTCGGTGTCGATCGATTAGCGGATCTCTATGTATCCCGCATTGTGTGCACATGGTGTGCCACGAGCGATTGTGTCGGACCGTGGTTCTCTTTTTACTTCTCGGTTTTGGCATCGATTGCGGGAGGCCATGGGGACACGCCTTTCTTTCGATTCGACTTACCATCCTCGGGCGATGGTCGAGCGGAGAGAGTCAACCAGTGTTGGAGGACATGCTTGAGCTTGTGTCCTTTCCTATGGAAAGAATTGGGAGAGTGCTGCCGTTTGCGAAGTTCTCCTACAATAACGGCTTTCGAGCTAGTCTTGGCATGGCACCATTTGAGGCTTTATATGGGAGGAGGTGCGAACCCCATTGAACTGGTCGGCGGTGGCGGCGGTTTTGGTCGGACTTGATCAACGAGGCGAAAGTCGAGTTGGTGATTCATGAGCATCTGCGTCACGGCCCGATCCAGCGGAAGAGCTATGCGGTCGCGTCGCCGTGAGTTGAGATTTGAGCCCAATGACTTTGTGTATCTCAAAGTCTCACCATTGAAGGACCATCAGCGTTTGGCATCAAGGGCAAGTTGGTTCCCGATATGTTGGGCCTTATCGCGTCATCGAGAGAGTGGGAGCTGTTGCTTATAGGCTTGAGTTGCGGTGACACTTGAGGGTACATGATGTGTTCCATGTGTCCCAGCGAAGAAGTGTCTCCGTCCCGAATGAGGAAGCTCCTTTGGAAGGTCTCGATGTACAAGAAGACTTGACCTACATGGCGTCCTTTTCCGCATCCTTGCGGGGTGAGCGGAGAACAAGAAACCGTTCCATCAAATTTCTTAAAGTCCAATGGGCAAATCATTACGAAGATGAAGCAACTTGGGAGCGAGAAGATCGTCTCGTGCAGATTACCCTCCTTCTTTTCGAGTGAACTAAATCTCGGGGCGAGATTCTTGTAAGGGGAGATTTGTAACATCCCAAACTTTGATTTATGTTCTAAATGTAATTTGTGAGGATAATTTAAAACTTTTGTTGCCTCATGAGTCATTTGGAAAGTTTCTAGAATTATTCCCCAATAATTTCCTAATTAAAAGAACCATATTTCTTTAATGGAAATTGTTGTCGCTAAAATTTTTCAAACCAAATTTTGTGATTATCCTCTGGGAGTATTTTCCTAAGTTCTTGGGTTGATGGGTGACCCTCTGAAAAGTTTCACCATTTTTAGAAGTTGTTGGAATATTTTTGGAGACAAGTCAAACATAAAGAGCATACACTTAAAATAATTTTGGGAAGAATTTACTTCAAGTGAAACTCTGGGAAATAATTTATTTACATCTTATAATAATTATCATGAATAAATATAATTGTTCCAAAATTTTTTTGGAGCTAAACTCAATCCACATAAAATTCAAACTTGCTTCAATAACCTATTGTAAGTTTGAATTTAAAATTAAACAAACAAATCATGAACAGTGAGGTTTCAAAATTTTTATGGGTTCTAGACCATCCGGAACCTCTGTGAATTATTTCACAATTTTATGAAATTTATTTCTATTTTCTAAGCTTTGGTCAATCTAGAAATCAAGAAAATCAATTACGGTCAAACCTAACCTAACCTCGGACTCATCACTTTGTTCCTCGGGCTCGATGCATCTCGTAAACGACTCACCCTAACCCACTAAAGCGCGCCGCGTGCGGCCGTCCGTCGTGTGTCAACGATCCGTCGCGTCTGGCCGGCGGAGTTTAAATCCCCACGCGTGTTTGTCGACCTTTGGATCTCGATCCAACGGTCCTAGTGTTTCACTTAAGCCGACCTCACGCGCGCGTGTCTCGACTACCGGCCGCTGTCGACATCATCGTCTACCTCGGCGGCTCGCTCGAGCTACGCCTCGCCCGCGCGCCCAGCCGCTCTGCCCGACTCCGTCAACGCCGTCAATCCACCGCCCCTCGAACCAATCTCGAGCATCTCCGTTCCTTCCGTTGCCAACTCCGTCACTCTCGCGGATAACACCCCCTCGGCCCTCCATTTCACTCATTCTTCCTCTCGAAATTTGAGGAAGAAGAGGCCGGTCCGAGCTCCTTTCTCGGTAAGCCTTCCCGGTGCTCCTTATCGGTGTTGTGGTTTATGCCGTTTCCACTTTTGCTTATGCGGAGCTCCTTTGCACTGTAGCTCGGGTCCATCTTCGTGCCCTCGCCGCAGATCCAGGCGCGGATCGGTGGCATTCCAGAGCTCTTTCGTCTCAATAGGTATGGACCTCGATCGTTCGCGTCCTACATCGTGCCTTGGTTTCTGAGCATTAACCCTCAATCCATTTCGGTAATGCAGCGACGAAGCTTGGTGATTCGAGTTTTGCTCATTCCTACCGTGTTGCAACCGTTCATTCCCACTTGATTCGGTAAGCATCTTGCCGATTTCGCTCTTGTAGCTTCCTATCTCGGTTCTTGCGCCTCTCAGATGACCCTCTGTGGTTGGTTTCGCTCGGTCATACGTCCCCATTGGAGCTCTTTCGGCCTCATCGTGAGTCCTCGGCTCTGCGAGACTCCTCGACTCCCGACCTCCCGTCGATCTGGTAGGCCTCGGTGACCTCTCTAGTAGCATAAGCAGCGCGTTAGTTAACTCGGAAGCGAACGGTCGCGTGGTGCGTTTGCGTATGGGCGCCGCCGTTTAGCTCTAGCTCGCCGGCGTGCGGCCGACCTAACCCTCATGACCTCTTGCTTAGTGCGCGCGTACTATTGCGAGTCATCCGAACCTTAGTTCATGCGGTAGTGGACCGTCGGCGGCGAACCGGCGAAGCTCGCCACTGCTCTGTTGTCGCGCGTCCGGCAAGAATGCTATGTAGCGTCATTAGGTTAGCGGTAATGCGGGTTTAGCGCTAATGAGTCTATTACATGTGGGCCTAGGCGTTTAAGTGATAGTGTATTTTGTAGGTTTACGTTTCTTTTGTTTTGAAAACGTATTCTCGCGATGCGCTTTAGTCTGTTAACGGTGAGCCAAGCCGCGTGGACCGAGTCAAAGTGACGCTTGGGCCCATTGTCGGCGTTGTGGCTAGGTAGTGCTCGGTGAGAATAGGTGTTATGGCTTTAGAATTTGAAATGGTTTATAGTCGAACTAAAAATCTTGTTTAACTTCAAAAATGCATAACTAAATCATTATAACTCAAAATGATTGAATCCACTTACGGTAATTTTGTTTTCTCTTGATCTTGCTGCTAAAAATAGTTTTAGTATGTATCTGTTTCAGAAAATATTGTTTTAGGAATTAAACCTTTAACTCCTTTTCTTTGCAAAGAAAAAGGTTGACATGTTGTACAATGTGTAACTAATTCATTTTAGCTCCAAATTTGTTGAATCAAATTTTGTTAGCTTCTACAGTAGGTGTACTTTAATCTAAAATTGGTTGGAATCATGATACTGTTACAGAAATCACTTTTATCGAAATGTCTTTAGGACTAGTTTAATTAAGGTTCTAACAAATTCTTTATATTGAAAAATGCATAAGTATTTCTCTGTAACTCCAAAACAGTAAACCCAATTTTGTTAGAAACTTGGGTTAGTGTAGTTTTATGGAAAATTAGATGTATGCATGTTGCTGTTTCTAAAAAATCATGTTTTGCATGTAACTTGTGTACTACTTTTATGACTTAGAACGGTCATAAGTAATGCATTTTAACTCCAAATTGTGCAAACTCAATTTTGCTAACTTTAGGATGTTATTATCTATCTACTATAAAAATTCCAAGTTCATAATGTTTCTGGAAATTCGTGATATGGACAGTAGCATCAATTAATTAGTTTTGAATTTTAAAAGCTTAAGAAAATGGTTTAGGCTATATCTTTTGCATGCCTAGTCCAAATGGAATGATTTTTGTTGGTAAGTTTATCTAAAATCATACCCTTGCTTCTGTATGAATTTCAAGTGATTTGGATGATTTTGGTTTTGAGGTTCTTTGGTGACCTTCGCTCTTATTGGTTTTGTCGGTTGTTTTGCTCTTTCGCTTAGGTTTAGACATTTGCGGTGACCACGAGAACGACCCTCCACAACAGGTTGAGCAACAGCACAAGGCAAGCAGTTTGATCATTTTAATCCCATTTATTTTAAGTATTTATTTTGTTTGCAACTACTATGTATGCATTGCTACCTTGTGTTAAACTATTGTCGTTAGTTTACCTAGTAGATGCATTTCCTTAAGCAAATGTCTATCCTCTACTACCATGAGCCTAGGTTATTGCTGTGATTAAAGTTAGTGGATGAGCTCTTGTCACTTAGTAGTTGCGAATTAAATGCTTAGCCATGCTTAGTTCAGAGTAGAAATGGGCGGTTATCGACTTGTAGATAACCTTGATCACATGAAACTTATTATGGTTATTGATTTTCAGCCTTGTGCCATGTCTACTTATGAAAACTAAAGCTGAAAATAAAAATGATTTAGACTTGGGCACAATGGTATGATGGTGTGATTGTGGGGTGTGGCGGAATGGTGCAGAGTCAATTAAGGACCGAACATCTTGGGAGTATCATTATCAGAGTAATTTGTGCGTGCTAACCACACTAGAGGGTATGGGACCTCTCTTGACTTAGTACTTTGGCGGGTATTGGCTACGGTCGCGGGAGTCGCGGGAGGGATGGCGTTGGGAGCATTGTAGTGCGAAAGACTTCACCCGTGATGGGATCTGTTGTCTTCGACGCGCATGTAAGCGTATGGGTTTTCATCCATACGAGCGGCTCGTAGTTAATACACAATATTGGAAAGCGTCTCGTAGGACTTAGCCGTCTGCGGCATACCTTGGAAGTGTGCTTTGTGGCTTAAAGGCGATGCAAGTGTGGGTACATTGGTACACCTGCGAGGTTAAAACTATTCGAATAGCCTCGTCTAGGTTATGGACACGCTTAGGTAAGCTTTCAAGAGTTAGACTAAAACCTTTTAATTAAAAATTGATGGGTGGCACGAATCGGGATTCGTGCTATGTTGTGGTGGCTATTGGGATAGTCACTTCAGTGGTTACTTGTATGTATCTGTACTTCTTTGTTACTTTGATAACAAAGCAGTTTGCAAACTTGCTTTTAAAATGTATTACCTTATTGCAAATAAAGTTGGCTTCATGCAAAAAGAGACATACAACCTCCACCTAAATAAGCTTGCATGTAGTTTATGAATAGGTGCGCTATTCCACACGTCGATCTTGCGGGTACAAAGACAATCTTTGTACTCGGTTGCTATGCTTGATGGTTTTGTTGCGAGAGGAAGAAGGTGAGCAGGGCCTCACTTTTGTGGTGTGTTGTGGTAGCTTGCGGGCGACTAGCTTAGCGGCGGTCGGTTGCCTTGTGGGTGTGTGGCTAACAGGTCGACTTTTGTTCTAGCCATCTTATGGCGCTTTTATCATTTGTCATTCTTGTATATTGATCTATTTGGCGGTCGGCTCTCTTTTGTAATAACTTTACTTTATGTCGTTGTTGAACTTAGTGATATATGTTGTATGGAAATGATGTGTAATTTTGTGATGATGTGCATATGTTGCAATGCAGGAAACATATGTCCATCGAGGCTTAGAATGTTTAATTAGTAATGCTAGAACCATTTGGAGGTTAAGTGTTACTAGTTAAATATTCCGGGTCCTCACATATACCATCATCGTAATCTTGTATTCTTGTGCAAAGGTAAATCCCAATATATACATCCATTTTACAAATGTAAGGAGGAGGAGTAGAGGCATTCACATTTAACTTTTAGGTTATCTTAACCCTACAAAGCCTCATGTTCGGGCACAAACAACGAACCCACAATTCATCGTTCATCAAAACCAAAACACACACACCAAGAGGCACAAATAACTAAAGCACGTCAAGATGGCGTGGCACGCACAGCCAGAGGTCCTTGCCATCAAATCATATTGGCAAAAAAAAAGCTTCATAAAAATAACCACCGAAAAGTTTGAAGTGTTCATTTTTCCATTCTATATGAGAAAAAACAATATGTACTTTTCTATAGAAAGCCAATCTAGTTCCCTAAAGGAAAAGTCTATGAAAAGTATATGTAAAATGCCATGGGACAATAATGTTGCCATATTCAAAAGATTGATTACACATCTAGACTTACTCTTCAGTTAACACATCGTGAGGGCACTTAGAGAGACAGTTACATTGTAGAACATTCACAAGCTGTAAGAATGTTAGAAGGCCTATGCCATGCTGGTGGAAGAACAGTAAAATCGATTGAAATTAAGGCACCGTAACAAAGCAGTTGTGCTCTTCATTTGGCTAGACAACATGTAGATGAACGTGAAGAACCATGACTAACTAACTCTAATGGTGCTGCGTCACCAATTGTTGGCCCATGGGCTTTGTAATAAATGGGCTGATTTGGCCCATATGGATGACCACCTAGGGTTTTTGGTACTGTTCATGCGGGACTGCTCATGCGTGAACAGTATCTGTGGATGCCCTCCCTTCTCCTATACATAGTGGATGCCACCCCTCTAGTTCCTTGGGTTTTGTTAATTGAAGTTTAGCTTTGTTACTTTATACTTTGTCCTCTTATTCAGCGAGATTAACGACGACATTGTCTTCGGAACCCTACTTATCAATACAATTTTAATTCATATTTGCAATATATCAGATTGTGTTTTACCTTGTTCTTGCGTGCTTCTTCGGTGTATGCAGCAATTGATCTTCATGATCAGGTCATCCGGGTATTCGTGCACGGTTGATAGCGACTTGTCGAGCAGTTCAGCGATTGTGTGGTTTTAGGCCTTGTGAGTTTGTAGCTAGGATCGTGAGAGTTAAGCAACTTCTATCGAATTTATCTTCTTATTGAAAGATTGGGCCAAATCAGGACCTCCGTGGTTCATCAAATGGTATCAGAGCTACAGTTCATCAGTGAGAATTTCTACTTTTCTAGTAGTAGATTCGTTTTTCATACCTAGAGTCTAGAAAATATCCCATAAAAATTTTGGTTGCGCCATTATCATCCTTGTCCGAATCCCCTTTGAGCCATTACAATCTTTCTTTTCTGTTTTTGTTCATTGAATCATTGGTTGCATTATCATGTCTAGTTACTGATTTCTAGTTTAGTTGGAGTCTAGTTCGTCATTGTCTGGTTTGCATCTTGTTCTTCGTGTATTCTTTGCGTAGCTTCATCATTGTGTCCAACTTCTATCGTCGTCGTCATCCACTGCTGCTGCCCTCCTATCATCCCTGCCACACCACACCAATTCACTATCGCGACCATTAGGTGGCCCTACGCGATCACCAAGTTGCCTGTCGCCACTGTCGCGTCCAACAGATTGCACTCCCACCACCGCATCTTCGCTGCCATGGCAACCCTAAACCCAAACGTCCCTGCCGCGGTAGCCCCAGCACCTTGCCGCCGTTGCCATCTTGCTGCCATGGTAGCCCCACCTTGTCTCCTGCCACCGCCGCAAAGGAAACCCAAACACTAGATTGGTTTCGGTTTGCAATAAAAGAAAAAAAAAGAGGAAAGAGTTTGGTTTCGGTTTGTAACAGACAAGAAAAAGAAGGAAGAAAAAAAAAGAGACTGATTTCGGTTTTTGACAGAGAAGAAAAAAAGAAAAAACAGAGAGAGGAAAAACAGAAAAAGGGTGTCCACCTTTCTGAAATTTGAAAAGCGCATCCAACCTTCGCCAAATCCATTGAAATTTAGTGGAGCCCTTCTTCATATAGCCACAAGCCTCCACAAAAAATTGGAGCAACTTTGGCCTGTGGGATCAAAAGATATAGCAATTTCAATTTGATTCACTAGTTTTGATTAGGTTAGGATCAACAATATTGACTAGTACTTTGAATAATCTTTCAACTTGTATTAACTAATTTGATTATTGTTGATCCTTGCTATCATATTGAAGCCTTCCGAGCTCCACTTCCTACTAACTCAGCAGGTACCGTTTCTCACAATCGTTGGGCTATTTACAAGTGAGAGTATCATGAACCAGCCATCGGTTGTACCACTTCTTTGCTGCATTGGTAAGAGCTTGTAAGAACTTGGTAAGGCGTTGTGAGAGAGTGCCTTGTGAAACTCCAGAACCTAGTAGTTGATAGGTATATATACACTGGGATTTGTTCTTTGTTTTCTACTAACAATGGTAAGGTCACGCAGATCTACATATGGTGGAAACAACAATGACACTCTTTGGAGCATGCAGGTGTGGGACCTTTCACACCTTGCACGAGAGAGATCGTGCGGCACATTGAGAACTCGCTCGGTGAGAGCGTTTGCAATGCTTTGGATAAGATCAACGACAACCTCACGGTGCTACACACACGCGTTGCGCTTCTCGAACATCGGCCACTTGCTGAAGACACAACCCAAGACGAGCCAAGGGTGGAGGACCTTGTTGCTCGCCGCACACCACCTGTTGCTCGCTCTTGGGCAGATGAGGTGGAAGAAGAAGACGTGAACAACTACATTGTTGATACGGAGTCCAATGGAGGCTTTAACCCCAATAATGATCATAACTATCATTGGCTTTGTCACAATCATCAAGGTATAGGAAGAAATCAACATGAGGTACGTGACTATACTGATGCATTTGGTAAAAATAAATTCACTATGCCTCCTTTTGTTGGAAAATATGATCTTGATGCTTATATCACATGTGAGTTAACTGTAGAACAAAAATTTGCTTATCATGAATTCCCTGAAGATAAGAAAGTTAGGGTTGCTACTAGTGAGTTTTTTGATTTTGCATCTATTTGGTGGAGTGAATATGGTCGTACTCATCAGAATATACCTAGAACATGGAATGCTTTGAAGAGAGCTATGAGACATAGATTTGTACCTTCATATTATTTTTGTGATTTGTTTAATAAATTGCAACGCTTAAGACAAGATAGTAGTTCTATAGAGGATTATTATCAATAATTGCAAACTGGTTTGTTGCGTTGTGGTTTAGATGAAACTGAAGATACTAAGATGGCTAGATTTTTGGGAGGTTTAAACTGTGAAATTCAGAACATATTTGATTATAAAGAATACAATTCTATCACTCACTCGTTTTATCTTACTTTCAAAGCAGAAAGAGAAGTGCAGGGTCAATAATCTCGCTCTAGGGACAATTTTGGAGGATCTTCTGCAAGACGGCCAAGTCAGCAACAACACATGGCACCTTCCTCCACTTCTGGTCGTGATGCACCCTCCTCAAGCCGTGTGCCCCCTGTTGCTCCTTCCACTCCGGCACATGTCCCTGATGCAAGCAAATCAGCAAAGGTACAAGTTCCTACAAAAAGTGCTTCTTCTGTTGCTTCTACAGGGAGATCCAGATATGTACAATATCACCGTTGCAAAGGATTTAGGCACTTGATGTACGATTGTCCAAGTCAGCGAGTTTTACTTATCAAGGACAATGGTGAGTACACCTCAGCTAGCGATATTGAGTAAGAACATGTTTTCACTACTACAAAACAGGCTATAGAAGACACCCCATCACAGACGGGTTAATTTGAATCCGTCGTGTTGGGTCTGTTAGCGGCGACATTTGCTTTAGGTCTATCACGAGGCGGTTCTTCTAGTAACCGTGCATGATATATGATTATCACGAGCGGTTTATATAAAAAGCGTCAGCGAAATATCCTGAAACGATTCTATTTATGAGCAAATGCGTGATAATCCCCATATCACGAGCGGTTTATTAATAGAAGTAAATGCGTGATATGTCCTGA
Organism: Ampelocalamus luodianensis; assembly: GCA_036346255.1. NCBI lineage: Eukaryota > Viridiplantae > Streptophyta > Magnoliopsida > Poales > Poaceae > Ampelocalamus > Ampelocalamus luodianensis. The sequence continues at coordinate 27,595,923 of CM070622.1, forward strand.
CGATTTTGTATATAAGCGTGCGCGATAATCCTCAGTATCATGAGCGGTTCATAAGAATCACCGTCATGACATATCCTGAGCGGTTTTATTTATAAGCGAAATGCGTGATATATACCTATCATGACGATTCATATTTGGAACCGTGCAGCGATATCCTCGCTATATAAATACCTTGAGTACCCCCCCATTCCCATTTGAGCCACCGGATAAAAACCCCTTTGCACATGAAGCGAGAGAGGGAGGAGAAGGAGAGAGAAAGGGAGGAGAAGGAGAGGAGAAAGGGAAGGAGAAGAGAAAGAGAGGAGAAAGGGAGGAGAAGGAGAGGAGAAAGGGAGGAGACACAATCGGAATAGATCGATTTGGTATTTTAGTAAGTGAGCTACGAGGGTAACATTCTTTATAACTTAATCGAGATATGGTAGAATATGCTAAGCATCGCGTGTATAAAGTCGCGATGGGAGTAAACTTTTGTATCCGATGTAAGGGAATAGAATAATATTTTCATTTGGTAGTTGGAATAATATTAAAGTTTCTGTGAGAGGAAGGAAATGGAGAGAGCGGTTGAGAGAGATTTTATTAATCTAATTTGACACTATATATTTTGTTACATGTGTAGCGTAGATGGGTAGCTGGATGTATGGTGTGAGCCGTGTGAGTCAAGAGTACATTAATGGCGTGGTTGCTTTTAGAAGAGCAGCGGCGGGATATGTTGAAAAAGGGGATAAAATATATATCTTGTCCATGCATTGATTGCGATAATCGAAGATGTTTACCAACTCGTATGAGATAAAGCACACTTGATTGAAGGGTTTCAAAAAGGGTATACATGTTGGACGATCCGCGGTGAAGAGCGACATGAAGTTAGTAATAACGACATCGCGAGAAGTCAACGATATGCTGGATGTCAGCGATATGCGGATGTAGTATGCTTTTGATGAGGATAGGTCACGATAACAATGCTGGATCGGATGCTCGCGATGCGAAGAGAACTACTGATGAGAGAGAGTTTTGTAAATTCGGCGCTTAATGGAGGACTTCGGTGAGACCTTTGTTCCACCGCATGGCCGGAATATACAAGGTTGTCAACCGTGATTGAGCCGCTTAAATTAAAAGCAAGCAATGGTTGATGCGATAAGAGTTTCACGGCGTTGTTAGGTCTCTAGCGGACATTCTTAGGAGAAACGTGTTGCCCAACACCACCTACCAAGCAAAGAAGGTTCTTTGTCCATTGGGAATGGAAGTAGAAAGAATACATGCATGTCCGAGCGATTGTATCCTCTATCGTAAAGAGTATGCAGAACATGCATGTATGTCCGTGTGCAAAGCATCCGATACAAGCGTCAGAATACTTCTAGGTTGAAGCAAGGACCTCTGCTAAGATGTTGTGGTATCTGCTGTGATCCCACGTTTGAAGCGTTTATTTGCGAACTCAAAAGAGGCAAGATTGGTGCGTTGGCACTTTCGGAGGACCGTAAGAAAGATGGAAAGCTAAGACACCTGTGATTACGCTCGGTGGAGAAACTTGATCGGAGGTTGAAGAGTTGGTCTGAGACCAAGGAACATAAGGTTAGGGTTGAGTCTGATGGAATGAATCCTTTGGTAACATGAGCGATCGACATAGCACTGGCTGTGAATCTATGCATGTACAACCTTCCTCCTTGGTACGTGTATGAAGCGGAAGTACATTTTGATGTCACTACTTATCCAAGGGCCGAAACAACACAGGAATGATATTGATGTGTACCTAGCACCATTCTTTGGAAGATCTTGTGACCTTTGTGGAGCGAAGAGTGCAGTATGGGATGCGTACAAGCGAGAGAACTTCACTTTACACGCCATGTTGTTACTGCACCATCAATGATTTTCTGTACAGGTAACTGTGGGCCCAGTACAAAAGGAGCCAAAGCTTGTCCGCTTTGCTAGATGCTCTGAGAGTATATGGCTAAACAACTCCGCAAAGCGTGTATACATCGTCACCGTAGGTTCCTTCCCGAGTCACCCATACAGGAAGATGAAGAAACAATTCGCGGAAATAAGGAGGGCGGTTCGGCTCAAGGGCTTTTAGAGGAAAGATGTCTATGATATGGTTAAGGATATCGATGTTGTGCTTGGGAAGGGCGTCAATTAAGAACCGTCGAAGAACATCGGAAGAAGCGGTCAATTTTTGGGACTTGCCTTGTGGGAGCACTTAGAAGTTAGCCTTTGCATCGGCGTCATGCATGTGGAGAAGAATGTATGTGATAAGCTTGATTGGTCTCTTCTTGAACATTAGTGGCAAAACAAAGGATGGTGTTAACATGCGGAGAGACTTGGTCGATATGAACATAAGGACCGAGTTAGCACCGCAAGAGATCGTCTGGGAGATGACGTACCTCCACGACTTGCTACACTCTGTCCAAGGCCGAGAGATATGAAGCGTGCGAGCTTGCATGGTGTGAAAGTCCCGTCTGTTACTCTGCTAACATTAAGAAACTTGTTTCTATGCAAGATTTGAAATTAATTGGTATGAAGTCGCATGATTGTCATGTCTTGATGACACAAATGCTTCTGTTGCAATTAGGAGTATCTTGCGAACAAGGTCAGAGTAGCAATCTTGAGGTGTGTTATTTCTTCAACTCAATTGCTCGAAGGTCATCGATCCCCAAGGACTAGATGCTCTCAAAGTAGAGGTGGTAGCGACTCTATGTCATCTTGAGATGTATTTCCCTCCGTCATTTTTGATATCATGGTCCATCTCATTGTTCACCTTGTGAAAGAGATAAAGATATGCGGCCACTGTGTTCCTACGTTATATGTACCGCGTTCGAGAGGTACATGGAATTCTCAAGTCCTACGTGCGGAATCAATCTCGGGAGGCGGACATCATCGAAGGTTATGCAACGGAAGAGGTCATTGAGTTACGTATGCGACTATATGGCTCAGGTGGATCCGATAGGTGTGCACGTAGTTCGTCATGAGGAGACTTGATGGTATCGGGACCATCGGAAGAAATCAATCACTCCGATCTGGATACATACGCTCAAGCCCATTTCATGGTCTTGCAACACATGGCCAAGTGTCCCGTACATCGGCGAGCACAAAGACATGAATGCGCCAACAAAATCCAAACGGTCGGAGGTTTGGATCATGAAAAACACAACCGCGGTTCAGCGGATGGTTAAAGGTGCGAATCAGGAGGTCATCAAGTGATGATACATTGCTATGGTTGGCACAAGGGCCACAATTTACAATTGTCACATGGCAAGGATATGACATAAATGGGTACACATTTTATCGACATTTCGGGATAGGAAGAGCCTGATCCGAGCGGTGTCGCATAGATGCATCGATCTGATGGTGAGAGGAGCTCGTACTATGGGCAAATAGAGGAGATATGGGAGCTCGACTCGTGCTTTTCAAGATCCCCTATTTAGGTGCCGTTGGGTCTATCTCCCACGGTGAAGGTTGACAAATGCGGCGTCACTACCGTGGACCTTGAGCGTGTCGGATACAAAGAGCGAACCATTAAATCTTGGCTAATCAAGTTGTTCAAGTATTCTATGTAACCGACCGGCAAATAAGAATACGTAGTTCTTCATGGAAAAGAAGGATTGTCGGAGTTGAGAATGTAGTGGGCGAGGAAGAATACAATCAATTTGTGAGTTGCCTCCTTTCGGAGATGGCATCGAGCTCGACGAAGAACCAGTGAGGAAGCTAGCTATATGCGCGCGATCATCATGAAGAGCTATATTTTCATTAAGATTTTAATCCATTGTAATTAATTTATTCTATAACATCATGTGTTATGGACTTGTAATCTCTCATATATTTTGATATTGATGTCAATGTGGGCGTTCATCGTAACAGACAATTGGTTTTGAAGTAAAATGTGTTATGAGCTTGTCTTCATATATACTTGTCACGAGTTTTGTCATCTCTCATATATGTGGATGTTCATTGTAATTCATATATACTTGTCACGAGTTCATTGTATTTGATAATTATGCGGATCTATCACGAGCGGTTCTATAATATAACAAATGCGTGATAATGAATCACGAGCGGTTCTATAATAGAACAAATGCGTGATATGAGATTATCTCGAGCGGTTCTATTTGATAGCAAATGCGTGATATCCCGACAAAACCAATAGGTGTCTGTGATAAAGCTAATCGCGAGCGGTTTAATACACAAACAAATGCGCGATATGAGTTTATCACGCAGGCGGTTTAAATACGCCGTCGTGATATGGAGCATATCACGAGCGGTTATTAGATAGAGCGTCTATGATTACTTATCAAAAACGGTTTTAGTAAGAAGCAAATCTGTGATAGCCTCTTATAAGGTGGGAACCGCTGGGTTTTCCTCACTCGTCCCTTCCTCTCCCGCACTGAGTTTATCGCGCTCCTTTGCCTCCTCTAGGGCTCCCGTTCACCGCCGCCTCCGACCTCGACCTGCCGGCCCGACCTCGCCGCCCCGGCACTCTGCTCCGACCTCGGCGCCCCGACCTCGCGCCCCGACCTCGGCGCCCAGGCACGGCGCCCACCTCGGCGCCCGACCTCGGCGCCCCGACACCGGCGCCCGACACACGCCGCCTCCGACCTCGGCGGCCGACACTAGGTTGTGCTCTTACTCGTCACCTCCTCTCCCTCGCACCTCCCTTGCTGCATGATGGGTTACGGTGATGCTCTGTGATGGGCTCTGTGATGGGTCAGACCTCGGCGGCAAACACTAGGTTGTGCTCTTACTCGTCACCTCCTCTCCCTCGCACCTCCCTTGCTCTGTGATGGGTTACGATCATGCCTTGTTGATGCTCGTGATGGGCTCTGTTGATGCTCTGTGATGGTTACGATGATGCCTTGTTCATGCTCGTGATGATCTGTTGATGCTCTGTGATGGGTTTGATGCTCTGTGATGAGTTACGATGATGCCTTGTTGATGCTCGTGATGTAGTCAAAATATGAAATCATATAGATATTTACAAGCAGACTTGAGCTCTTGTACTCTTTGTTTTGCGATTATAGCGGAATTAAGATCGACTTGTATGTTTTTACGTGATGATAGCGAAATCTGAAATCAAATAGATGATTAGAAAGCAGGACTTGAGCTTAAGCATATTTTATTCTCAATCATTAATTAGGCTTATTGTTGATATAAATTTGTGAATTATTTTGAAGATATATGATTAGATGTTACGTTTATAGAATGCTTTATGTGTTGTAGTTTGAGCTCAAGATCTGTTTTGTAATTATCTAAATTGATTGGTGAAGAGATTTTGTGAGAGGACTAAGATTGCAAAGACTATGTCTTATGCAATTTGTCAACGAAACAATTTGTCGACAAAAAATGCATTTGAGGTTCGTTTTGATTGCCATGGCATCTGCTTGCAAATGTATGTGATCTTTGAGGTTCATTTAACCGCAATTGCTCGTGATCTTTCTGTAATAGCTTATGTGTTTAGTCGCTCAATTATGCTCATTTGAGGATGCAACATTGTGCCCATACATTAATATTAATTGTTTTCATGGAGAAATCATCTTTGTTAGGAAGCAATGTGGTGTCAGTGTGTTGAATTTTTATCAATAGGTGACCTCTTTTGTTGTCTGCTTGCAAAGCATCTAGTTGTTGAACATTGCTTTAGAAATTGCTTTGTTGAGTTATTACACTAGATCATTCCATTGTTTGCATTAATAAGAAAAGAATGCTCTACCACATCTTTTGGTATCAATCGGTTTGTTTTCTTGGTGTGCTTAACCTCGGCCCTGGCACGGGTAGTAATATATCTCAAACTAATTATATAGATAGCAAGTAAGCGAGATGGCGAGCACCATCTTCCATGTCGTCGCAGCGCGCATGGTGCGAGAGGCACCATCTTCCCCACCGTCGCCCGGCCGCGATCGACAATGACACAGCGAGATGGCGAGAGGAGAATCGAAGATGCTGTGGGCGGACGGTCATCACGAGGTTAGTCGGTTTGGGGTCCCTCTGCGTCCCAAGAGCTCGTGGCGAGTCCGGACCATGTGCGGGATACTTGCAAGGAAGCGGGTCCCCATCACCACACCAAGGTGGAAGGATCGCGAAAGAAGCGAGAAGCGCGGCGTGGGCGAAACTATTACAAAGTTCACTATCGAAGCGGACATATGCGCACGCGTGGAGCGGACGGCGATGCTCACGATCGATAAATCGTGGAAGTCGTTCAAGAGCATTCTTGTCACGGCACGTGAACACGGGTCGGGCGCCCGCGCGGCAATGCTGATTCTTGACGCGAAACATGGGACTCCTTTGTTGCTATGAAGACGGCGCTGAATTTAACGAGCAAAGTCGGCACACAAAGCTCTCGGACACGAAACACTCATCCGCATTGCGACTCGGCACCGGCCGGATCACGCGAGGAAAATATGATGAATGGGCGGCGGAGGACAACGCGTTTCTGATGTCACGGACCGCGTTCCCTAGCTTTGGTTAAGCGAGGGCACAAGTCTGCGTCTTGAAGCATCTCTTTCACAAACCCTGAGGGCGAGGAAGTGTCTCAACGTTTGGTAAGTATGTCGAACTACCTAGTTAATAACTCCATATATAACTTCATAGTATCTATAATAACATGATGACTTCTTGCAGCGTGAATTATCCGCCCAAACTTCCAAGGCTCCTTCCATGTAGACGGGAGAAGGATATACTCTCTGACCACGGGAAACAAGGAACACCGGTCGCACGCGAGTCTTGGGATTACCGTACCATGGAGTCATGGATTATGACGACTCTGCGTCTGAGGAGTAGGAAGAGATCTAAGGCGGCGTGAGGACCGGTTAAATGCAGGATGGTGAACATTTTGAAGGAAGGCGGCGGCATTGCGAGATCAATTGAATCAACTCCTCGGCCGGCGGCGATGCATGCCGCCCTGTTAATTTGGGAGCAGTCACGCGCCGACATCGGATGGCGTCGCGTCCGCGCATAATTCGGACATGGCGATGTCCACCACCGATAGACGAGATCAAGGTAACGTACATGTATGGAATGCGACAAAGATAGACCTATAGGACACTTTAGCTAATTGCGTATCGTTTTGTAGGAGCCGGCGGCTGCAAGCTAAGTCTTGAGGTTAGTTGGGTCCATTTCTATGAGGCGCGCGAGGATGGTGCATCCATACCGGGAAGGGCGATGCGGCCACGGTGTCCGGTGGCGCGAGGTTACGCCCGAGGTGGAAGTGGACATGGTACATGAACATTTCATGGCCGTCCCTGGAGAGTCGCCGAATGAAGAGATCACAACACTAGGGATGCCGTACGCTTTTATCGATGGCCCAAGAAGGACATCGTCCTTGACCCAGCGATGGCCGCGATCTCAACACGACCATTCCTCTCCAGCGGGACCCTCCATGACTCCACCTCATATTTAGCCTCGAAGGCCACCTTTCCGGTTCCCTTGGAAGACATCGAAGGAACAAGAAAAGCGTGTCACCGTCTCCGGTCGAGTCGTCTCGCAAGAAAACAGCGCCAATGCTTAAGACCAAATCGGCGCCCCTCAAGTCCGGCAAGTCGGGAATATCATGAAGTACATCCTCGGAAAACCGTTGTGCTCCCATGATATTAGGGCGTCTTTGGATATGCTTGTCGGGCTTTGCATGCACGGTACTTGGATAGGACCCAAAGGAGGGTGCGATCTTTGGAATCACCGTCGAATACGAGGATAAGCATTTCTTCAACGGGGCGAACCACTTAGCGTGGGCTTCAACGACCTATATGACCTATTCAACCTCGTTGGCCTTGGCGCCTCGCTTCTACGATGTTGGACAACGTAAGTGCATACAATCAAGTTCTACATTCACGTAATCCGATAAATATCACAACTCATTTCTTATATGCGGATACATGATGAAAAATATCCGGAATTTGGAAAGAGCAGGTGGGTTTCCTCGACCCACATGTGGTATCATTGCAAACCATCCAAGCAGACTCGTCCTTCCGTCGAGAAATACATAACACAGGCATTGCTTCCGTCGTGAACACGAAGTACATCGTGGTGCCCTACAACCGAGGTAAGTGTCACTACTTGCTCTACTTTATCACGACCACGAACTCGGGTTTAATGACTATAGTGACATACATGAGTAGGTACCACTGGATCCTTTTAGTCATCATACCAAAGAGGAACCATGTGATATACCTTGATTCCCTAATCCGCAACAACCACGACTTGACATTCTAGGAGGAATACTCGCGGGTATGCTCATTTCCTTCATACATAACTCTATTTTAGTCTTCATTAGTTTGAAATGGTCGAGGATAAATTTTGGAATCATGTAGGTCGTTCATCGACTATGTTGCCAACAAAGGAATATCACGATGGAAAGAGCGCCCAACTAACACGGGACAAAATTTCGGTGCGCGCTATAATCGATAATCCTATATCATACTTCATAATAACGCATCTCGAAGCGATATATGTAATTCTATTTTTGCGATGCGCTTGACAAAAAAATGATGAGTTATGTGCAATCTCGTTTGCCATCATATGGACCAAATCATTAGAGCTAGGAAGAAGGATCCAGAGGTTTGTGAATCTCCAAATAATTATTTTCTAATTATAAAATTAAATATATATGCATAACACTTTACTCTTGCTAGCGACGTGGTTTGAATATAGAATTAGATGGACTCGTTGATAATGAGATCGGGGACATTCGAGGAAGCTCTGCGGCTTTATCATATCGAGAGATAATTAAGGACAGGAGAATTTCACTCATTGCCAGTCGAGCGCATCACCACTAGGCACTTCTCAACCACACACGCAAACAATTTACTCAATTGTAATCCAATTTATTTTGTAACAATACTTGAACAAATGTGATCTTTTGTAATTTATTTTGAGTAATGATCGATTCGGTTTATGCGACAATTGATTATCATGATGTATCATTTTTGTATGCTTGTTTTGAGAGGGCATGGCTAGCAATTCACGAGGCTAGCCAAAAATCGGAAAAATGTAGTTAGTTTAATGAACTATCACGAGCGGTTTTTATAAAAGCGATGCAGCGAAGACAATATCTCGAGCGGTTATAAGAAAACGTGCAGTGAACTCAAAGTATCACGAGCGGTTCTAAGTAAAAACGTGCGTGAACTCGCGAGTATATGACGGTTTTAACAACGAACCGCTGCAGCGATAAAGTCGACTTCACGGGCGTTTACGTGTAAATAATCGTGCAGGAACGAGTATCACGAGCGGTTTTTAAATATAACCGTTTGTGATATTCTCGACTTCACGAGCGTTTGTGACCATAGCAAATGCGTGATACTCTTCTTCACGAGCGGTTGTTGATAAAAGCGATGCAGCGATATTCATATCACGAGCGGTTTCGCGACGTGCTGTGATAACCACTGTTATCACGGACCTATTTTTCCGCACGGTTGGCAAATGCGTGATAACGATTCGAACCGTGCGTGATGGCTTTTACGTAGTAGTGTTTGTTCTGCGACTAACAATGCAGGTGATGAAACTGAGGAAGAACAATTAGGCCATGAAACATCTGACAAGTACCAAAGCCTAGTTGTCCAGCGTGTGCTAAGTGCTCAAATAGAACTTGCTGAACAAAATCAATGCTATACCCTGTTTCAATCAAAGTTTGTCATCAAATAACATTCATGTAGAGTCATCATCGATGGCGGAAGTTGTAACAACCTTGCTAGCACAGACATGGTCGAGAAGCTTAGTTTGACCACAACTCAACACCCTTAGCCTTACTACATTCAATGGCTGAATTCTTGTGGTGAGATGAAGGTGACTAAACTTGTACGTGTATATTTTTGTATTTGATCATATCATGATTATGTTGATTGCGATGTCGTACCTATGCAAGCATACTCGTTATTATTAGATAGACCTTGGCGATATGATAAATATACTGAATATCATGGTAGATCTAATCATTATACTTTCACTTATAAAGAAAAGAAAATCACTTTGCTTTCAATGCCTGCTGCTGCTGCTATATTAAAGGATGAATAAGAAAGAACTAAGAGAATAAGTAAGGAGAAGACAAAAGTTGATTATAAGATTATAGCTCCAAGTGAAATTAAATTGAAAGCTCCTGTTATGTTAGCTACAAAATTTGATTGCATTGATATGGAAAAACATGAATCTGAATGCTATGCTATGATTTGCAAAGAATCTTTGTGTCTATTAGAAGAAATACGTGTTTCTTTGCCTCCTGTTGTTACTAACCTTTTGCAGGAAGTCATGACTTGGAGAAAATGATTGAGTTGAGGACGACTCAAATTCAAGAAAGGGAGGATGATGAGAACATCAACCCTAAGGATGCAACCATTACTTTGACCCGCTGCACTGCATCCTCTCCTTTAACCACATCTCCTCCGATAGGACTTTCGACTACTGCACTGCCATATTTCCTAGTTGGACCGAGCTACTTTTACTCATATGAGTCGAGCTTTGTCTATATGCCATGGTGATGCGTCATCAATTGTTGGTCCATAGGCTTTGTAATAAATGGACTGATTTGGCCTATATGGCTGGCCACCTAGGGTTTTTGGTACTGTTCATGAGGCATTGTTCATGCGTGAATAGTACCCACGCCGCCCTCCCTTCTCCTATACATAGTGGGCGCTACCACTCTAGTTCCTTGGGTTTTGTTGATTGAAGTTTAGCCTTGCTACTTTATACTTTGTCTTCTTGTTCGACGAGATCAACAACGACATTGTCTTCGAACCTCACTTATCAATACAATGCAATTCATATTTGCAATACATTAGATTGCGTTTTACCTTGTTCTTGCGTGCTTCTTCGGTGTATGCAGGAATTAATTTTCGTGATCAGGTCATTCGGGTATTCGTGCACGGTTGATAACAACTTATCGAGCAATTCAGCAATTACGTGGTTTGGACGTGGTTTCGGACCTTGCGAGTTTGTAGCCAAGATCGTGAGAGTTGAGCAACTTCTACCGAATTTATCTTCTCATCGAAAGATCGGGCCAAATCAGGACCTCCGTGGTTCATCAATAGCTTATAAAGGAATTTACTGCCCAAAATATCACTAATGTTTTCGGAAGTTCTCTAAAATGACTATAAGCGAAGTGATGACTGGCTCTATGCAAATGGCCTTTTTCTAAATAAATTGTTACACCACAGTTAACCTTACTATTTATTAGAAAAACATAAGCAATAAAATGGCAAAAGAAAATGCTCATGTTTTCTTTGAAAGGAGGTAAAACATGGTAACCAACACAAAAAAAACATATCCCCATCATAGTGAGCTAAATTGTACGAAGTCTGTTAGAGAAAAGACAACATTCGGAGGGGGGGGGGGGCTGATACGATTAATCACAGTAAAAATAAAGGTAGGGCGGCTGATACGATTAAGCACAGTAAAAATAAAGGTAGCTGTTGCAGTATCGCTTATGCTAATTGTATCATTAAAGGTGACACTTAAAAGCAACCAAAAACACTATAGTCTAAAGGAGACCTACACACGCCGCAAGGTGGTGCGGAAGATGATACTACCAACATCAAGTATCATATCGGATATGTGCAGTGCAGGGCACTGAAGCATTTCTAAAAACTTAAAACGTTGGCGGAGAGCATTCATAAGTCCAACAAGTGCCAAAAAAAGCACAGAACATTAGAAATAGTATTGTACAAATCAGCAATATGTGATGAGTGTGCATAGTCTTGGCTCTAATAAAGTCTTGCAAACACACAATCAACAAAGTCATGGCAGAATCTGATTACAAATCTGCTGATCAGTCTGAGGCAACAAAACATGAACCCCTTACCGCAAAGGAAGAAGATGACAGAGCCTCTCTACCTGGGTTGATGTGGCGCCCAACCTTTGTCGCCGATCGAAGCTGCCGACCTGCCGTGGAACGAAGCCAATCGTGACATGGAGATAGGAGAGCACATAGAATCCTGCGAAGGAGTAGAATTCTGCAACATGTGATGAGTATGCATAGTCTTGCCCCCGAATAAAATGTTGCAAACACACAATCAACAAACTCATGCCAGAATCTGAGCATAAATCTGTCAATCAGTTTGAGGCAACGAAACATGGACCCCTTACCGGGGAGGAAGAAGATGACAGAACCTCTCTACCTGGGTCGGTGTGGCGCCCAACCCTCGTCGCCAATCGAAGCCGCCGCGGAACGAAGCTGATGACGCAGAACCCTAGCCGCAACATGGAGATAGAAGAGCATATAGAATCCTGCGAAGGAGTGAAGGAGGGGGCGAGGAGAACAGATCAGGAAGGAGATCGAGGGGGCGGTGGGGGAAGAGTAGGGAGGGACCGACGACACTAACGGAGAGGGACGACGTAGAAGGGAGAGGAAGGGGATAGGAGCCGGATGCGAGGCGTACCGAGGGGGCCGGAGGTGACGCGGAACGAAGGGGCTGGAGGTGCGCGGAGAGAGGAGGTCAGAGGCCAGGCGGCGTGACAGAACACAAAGGCGATGGTGACACTAGCGATGGTGGCTTAGCGGGCGCAAGGCGAGGGGATGGAAGGGGAGGGAGACGTCGAGAGACGGAGGTCCTCCCCACCCCGCACGATCTGAAGCGCCCAGCAAAGATCCGACGACCGACCTCTTTCGGGGCGACGTAGACGGCGAGAGGAGCGGGACTTTCACCTGCTGCCCTTCCGCTTCTCTGTCCCACTCCCACTCCCACCCCGCCTCGCCGATGGCCGCCGCCGCCGCGATGTCGTCGTGGCTTCTCCGCAGACCCTTATCCTCCACTCTCCTCTCACGCCGCACAAACCACTGTTTCCTCCGTACCACCCTCTACTTTTCTGCCTCCGCCTCCGCCCCATCCTCCACCACACCACACCACCCCACCCCGGCGTCCGCCTCCGTTGCCACCTGCTCCGGCCTACCTGCTCCGGCGATGTAGGCGGCGGGACGAGGTGGGAATCCGCGCGGAAGAAGAGGGTCGTGCTCCGTGTCGGCTACGTCCGCACCGAGTACCGAGGTTGGATGATTTTTTACTCGTCGGTTTCTATTCCAGTGAGGGGTTGGTCTTCGAGCGTGGTGTTGATCTAATGCAATGGACTCTTTTTCTTTGCAGGTCTTCAGAAGCAGGGGGAGCTCAGTGCGGATTCGAGTAAGCTCTAATTTTTATGCCGTTGCTTAATTGCTTTATGCATTTGAGTTGTTGCTATGCTAGCTTATTTTTTTTGGTCTATGCTGTTGAACACTTGAAATTACGGAGGTAGTGTGGGTGGGGGGGGGGGGAATTTGATAGCTCGTTTCGTGCTAGTTGCATCGAATTGCTATCACTCGTTCTATGCATGGGAATTGGGACATCTAATTGGAAGCATAAACCCCTATATGCTATATAGATGCCAAAACATGGAGGTTCTAAAGTTGATCCTGGTTCTTTTTGCCAAGTATCATCACGGAGGATTAGCGGATGTTGGTTAAACTTTCCGATCTTGTTCTGCAGCCTTTGAGTCAGTCCTGGAATCTGCCATCTTCAAGGCAGGAGGCATTCTTCAGAGTAGTTATGGAAAGCTGCAAAAAGTTGGTTGGGAAAGGAGTAGCCGAACTGACAAAGGGGTAGGATTAAACAGTTTAACCTCTGCCCTCTTGAAATGTATAAAGGATTCTGAAAATGTGTTTTCTTTTCTTAAATTTTTGGCTAACAAATGCTTGCATGCATGTTTAGAATGGACTAATTTCAGGTACATTCGCTGGCCACGATGATCTCTGAAGATGGAAATCCCTGATCGAGCATGGGAGAATGATCCTGATGGCATTGCTCTTGCAAATTTCATTAACTCAAATTTACCAAACAATGTCGAGTTTTTAGTGTATTGCCTGCACAAAGGTAAGGGAATGCTTTACAGAAATAATTGATACAAGATGATTGATTGAGTTGTACATAAATAGCCACCTTTTTTTTTAACATGACAAGCTGTGCATTCAATCGTAGGAGTTTGATGTAAGGAGGGAATGCTTGTACCGGGAGTATTTCTATCTTCTGCCTGCTGAAATTATTGGTATTAAAGGTGGTTGTAGCTCTGAAGAATTAGAGGAGCACTTGTTGGAATTCAATAACATACTGAAAGGTTTTGAGGTATGTGCGTGATTAAATATATCTCGTGCATTCTGTGCAGTAGATTGTGCAAAAGAAGCGGACATAGGAATCTTTGATGAATCGTCCGATAACACATCCACGTGCTGTTATTTGTTGGAAGAAACAACCGGGCAAGAAGAGGAAGGTCGTTGAGCCAGAGGACGTCGTTGCCCTGGCGTCCTCCGCAGAGCCCGCAGCGGAGTCCATCCTGGTAAAGCGATGCATCAATAGCAGTAATTCCTTGGTCAGGTTATAGCACCGTTTTGATTTACTGACATGTTATCGTCATGTATTATTAGCAGTAAACCCCTATTAAGTTCTAGTAATTATTTATTCATAGCGTTAGTAAATCATTCCTTTTTCAAGCAGGTTGCGGCGGAGAGGAAGCATGGATCGTATACGACGTGCATCAGGTGCGCCCTTGCCCTCGTCGTCTCGACCATCGGCCAGCGACAATAAACCAGATGAACGAGGTTACGAGGCTCAGCTTCGGTGGCCTTCTCAAGTTCAACCTCGAGGGCCTCGACAGAAGAGACCTACTATGCTTCCTAATGGACATGATAGACCCCAACGAAATGGTGCTCCGTGTTTGCGGCGGCAGGAGCATCCTAGTCACACCTCACGCCGTGAAGTGCATCCTCGGGCTCCCGTGCGGTGGCAGGGACGCACCTATGGTGCCCCTAGCTGTAGGTACCGCCGAGCTGAAGCGACTTCTCGGGGTGCCACCGAACGACAACATAAAAAACGAGGTGTTGTAGAAGAGGATATCCACGATGAGGTGTTTCTTCCTAGTCGTCTTTAACAACTTGCTGTTCCCGACGACCAACATCAACATCATCGGGTAGGATGCAATGCTGACAAAGGACCTTGACAACTTCGGCGGCATCGACTGGTGCAAGGCCAGCGTGGAAGACCTGAGAAAGGCCGCGCGTACCTGGAACAAGGAGGACAAGACCACTAAATCCATCAGCGGATGCGCTACCTTTCTGCTTGTAAGCAACAACACCTTTTTTTTACTCTGTTACTTTTTCATCAAGATCCAAGGCTTGACAATAAATTGGTAGATTACATTCAGTAGTACGTACGCTAACATGTAGTAAAACTATGTCACAGATGTAATACCTCGACAACCTGAGGTGCGTCCACAACATCAACACCGTCGAGACCCCACGCGCCGCATACTTCACGGCCGCCCTCGTCGACAAGATCGTCACGGCCGACAGGGTGAAGGGCTCGGACGGGAAGGACACCTTTGGCAAGCTCAGTGTGAGTGGTCTACTCCTTTATCAATTAGTGATAATATAAATCTTTCGTTGCAGTAAAGTTCGTGAGAGGAAACAATAATTTACTGATAATGTTGAAATCAAATTGACATATGAGGAGCAAGGAGGGGACATGCTACTGGGCCAGTACGACGACATAGGCACAACTGCTGGATGAAGCTCCCCAAGCCACCGATGGGTTGTTCCTGAGCTTGTGCGCACTTCTCGGCGACTCGATGCGATCCATGGGCAAGGCGAAGCAATGGCTTGCGATGGAGGCTCTGCAAAAGTTCGACGACTAGGCAGGGAAGGCGATGAGGCATATCCAGAGGGCCCAATAGAGAATTGAGACTGTGCAGACGAAGGTGGTCAGCATTCTTAGGGCGTTGCTCGTGTTGGTAGAGGCATTTGGATCGGCACCATCTGCCGACGAGATGAGAAGGGCCAAACGGAGCAAGAAGGCATCGCGTCGGATCGTGTGTCCTCATCTCCCATGTCGATCAATACCGTCTTCCCAAACGCAGCGGCACTACTGGTGCCGGACGGTGCGCCTGCATTGCCAAGGCCGATCATGACCGTCCCCCCAGTCGTAGAGGCGTCGCGGGTGGCGAACGGTGCACCCTCAACCCCAACGTCGGACAAGACCCCCCCTTCAGGCCTTAGCGGCGCAACCGGTGTCGGATAGTGCGCCAGCACCCTAACACCGGTGGAGATCACCCTCCCGGCTGCAGCAGCGCTGTCGGCTTCGGTTAGTGCGCCAACATCCCACAAACCGATTGAGCTCGACCCTTGGCTACAGTGGCGCCGGCGGCCATCTATGTTCCTATGTCGTCACTTTTCCCTCCATCACCAGGCAAGGAGGACGCGGGAGTTCCACGAGCCTCCAAGAAAGGTAGGATACCGCACCATAGTAAAAACGACATACTATACGCAGCAAGTGAATGCACTAAACACAGTAAATTCACAAGCACATGCTGATGTAGTAAAATTGATATACTTACTACGGAAGGACGACAATGCACATGCAGTAAAATGACCGCTCTCAACCCATTAAAAATAGAGTATACACGTAGTAAATGGCTATAAAAACATAGGAAAACGACAACAAACATGTAGTAATTGTCTATCTTAACTATAGTAAAATGATGATATGTATATAGTAAATGTATCATCTTTTACTGCTTACGTAGGCAAGCAGGGTCTGGACGACATCACTTCAAACATCGACAACATAATCGAGTCAATCGAAGCCAACGCGATCAAGGGGCTGTACCCCGACATCAGTGCCACCTAGGCAATCATCGAGCTGCAGGTTGCGGTGAGACCTGGGCGACTGCACACCATTCCTGAGCAATCAGAGGTATTGAATACAATAATATCCTCAAAGGGATAAAGTAAATTTGCCTTCGCTTGACAGTATTCTGACTTTTGTTTTTGTGTAGCAGCCAGTAAAAGAGGGTGCAAAGGATGCGCCAGATGAGTTTTTGCCAGCCAAGGAGCCAGCCAAGGTGTTGATCGCCGTTGGCAAAGATAAAGGGGCATAGGCGGATAGATCCAGTGCAGATGAGGTATAGTCGACTGATAGTTGTAATTGTTTATGTACATAACCAGTAATTATATGCATGCATAACAGTAAAATATGGTTCTTGTCCGCAGGATGCTGCCGTGCCCATCAAGCCCAGAATCCGACTTGCGGGTGGTAGGAAGACAACGAAGCCTGACACCACCTCGACCAACAAGGTGGTGCCCGACAAGAAGACCACGACAGGAAGAGCGTGGCACGCTCAGGCCAGAAGAAGGGTCCTGGCGATGCTAGTGTCTTTAAGAAGAGGATGACCAAAGCACCCAGCAAGCTAGTGTCCCCCGTCAAGTCCTATGTCAAGCGGCCGAGGGTGCTTGGCCGCCAATTGACACGGCCATGGAGGTGAGGGAGCTGATATGCACGGACAAGAACAAGCCAATTGACACGGCCATGGAGGTAAGGGAGCTGATATGCACGGACAAGAACTTTAAAAGGTAAGAGACCCTTTTTACTTATGTCATCAGCATTCTTTACTGTCTTTCTCGTCCATTTTACTACAAAAAACGAGCTTTTTTCCTACCGCACAAAAGTGATTTTTTAAGCCAACAGTGGTTTTTTTCTAATGCGAACCCCTAGCGATTATTTGCTATAGTACATGTAGCTTTTACTTACATACACGTGCTTTACTGCTAGCATCAACGTCTTTTACTGTGACCCGCCCTTGGCCCTTTTTACTCCCCGTACAAGTGTGATTTACCAATATGCTCAATGACTTTTGTTGTGACTTACATCGACCCATTTTTCTTTTATTTTTTTTTGTTATCTACTGGACTGGAGCTTGTATTTGCTCCAGTTCCGAGACATCATCGCGGCCATTGGCAAAGATATAGCAGAGTCGTTCAAGGACAAGCAGATGACTGAAAACATGTTCATTTCCCAGTTCATCGAGTGCTTGCGCCAAGACGACGCGGATCTTAGGCCAGATAGCGCCAAGTACAGGATATACCTCTCGATTGAACTGACGATACTTTTCCTTTTACCCATCCCAGAAACGAAAATGCATTGTGTTGGAAATATGCCCTAGAGGCAATCATAGAGATGATTATATTTCATTATATTCATAACTTTTGATAATATGTTATCTTGTTCCTTGAATGAATCATCAGTTATATAGATCAATGAGTATGTGACTTGTTGGTGAAACTCTTTATCTTATATGATGTCGTTCTAAAAGTATCCTCGTCGAATGTCACCGGTCGAACACCGGTGACTCTACGACCAGTACATGTATTGATTGATGACCATGTTTCACCGGTCATGGATATAGAGATATCGAATCAATAATGTGGACATATGTTAGAGAACATAGTGTTGGATAAGACCCACCTTGAGACACTATTGAGATTGTTATGATTCTATGTGTCGTTAGTTGGTCTCAAGCAATGATGATGTATAATCCTTAGACACGAGATCAAGATGGTTTCTTACATGTGTAATAGCACTCTTAGGGGTTGCCAAACGCTACTCAAATCGGTAGTTATAAAGGTAGCTTTCGGGTATGCTATGAAACATGTGGAGGAATGTGACCGAGTCGGATATGAGATTTGCCCTTCTAACATAACGGAGAGATGTCTCGGCCCCTCGTTGTGGTCGAATAAAGAAAGTGTTGGCCATAAACTCGGTCGGTGTGCTCGGGTCGAAGTTAGCGACACGCGCGATCGTGTGTGTTGAGTTGAGTCGGCGGATGACGCACCTTATGAGCTCGTGTTGGAGTCAAAGGAGAATCGCCTAGGTTCAGGTCGAGGCCGGTCCCTGGCGCATGTGTGATGCGACGGCGGGTGCGGTACTCGAACATAATCGTCAACCAAGTCGAGACGGTTGCAAACGGTCGTCATCGGAGGGCGAACGTGGAGCACGGACCAGCGAATGGTTGCAATCGACGATCGAGTCTCGCGAGCCGTGGTAAGGCTCTCGCGAGATCGATTGCATTAAGTACGGATCGTCGATGGGCATGCATGTCTTGGCGGTACGCGACTCGTGAAGGAAAGGACGTGAGCTCTGGCGATTACACATGATGTATAAAGTCACACACTTAAAGGGCTAGGATTTGATTTGGATGGTGAGCCACGAGTTCCTATTGGGCCTGTGTTTGATTAATAATATGCCAAGATACAGCGCTCGCCGCCAATGAATCAATTCCTTTCCAAGAAATCGCCCTATCTTCTCCTCAACCACCCGCCGTGAGCTAGAGAGATTCGTGTCCTTGCCATCATTTGGAGGTATCGAGCATCAACACTAGGGTCGATCCGCGACTGGATGTTCATCGAAGGAGGAGGCGAGCGCGCGCGTGATGCGACTACGATCGCTTCAACCGCCATCGACTCTAGGTTCGCTCACGAGTGAAGACAAATTGCTAAATATTGAGGAATACGTAAAAGCGAGTAGTTCAACAACACCTAGGCCGTTAGTATGCCAAGGAACAAATCGGTGGGAGTGACTCATGCCATGAGTGAGTAAATTTTGCATATGCTTGCGAGATTGCATTCTTGTCCACCGAAGGCATGGAGATTTGGGATGCCTTCCAATAAATTTGAGGATATTTTTCCAAAGAAATACGTTCTATCGCAACGCCGCGCGGCAAGGATCGGCGGCGCGCGTTATCCCGCGCGTGTCGCCGCGGAGATGAAGTCCGGGCTCAGCCAAGAAGAGCGTGAAGGAGGCGGGGGCGGTGAAGTCGCTTGAGGATGGGCGTCTGCGGTCACAGAGGCCAAGGCGCAGACCTCCACAAGCGATTCAAACGCGGCGTTCAAGGATGGCGAGGCGATCGACGACCGCCATGCGTCTCGCTCTCGCCGCGAGCTGCGCGAAATGGGGAAAGATGGAGGAGGAACGCGTCGTTAAGAAGATGCTTGGCGTCGTGCCGCGAAGTACAACCAAATCGCGTGCTCCATCGAGATGTTCGCGGACTTGAAGACCATGTCGATGGAGGAGCTCGTCGGCAGTGCGTGGCGGAGGCTGCGCGGCGGCGCCGAGGTGGTCGTGGGCGGCGCGGGCACCGCCGCTCACGGAGGAGAAGGGAGGCTCGCGCGCGGCGTCGCGGCAAGGAGCGCGCATGCGGCGGCAGCGCGCGGCGTGGCGGCGGCGAGAAGAGTGGAGGCGTGCGCGGCCGGGAAGATAGCGGCGGCGGCACGGAGGAAGCGGCGTCGTTCCGGTGCGAGTAGGCGCCGGCGAGGTCCGCAGGCGGCGTGCTTCAATTGTGGCGTTCGTGGCCACTTCGAGGAGTGCATCGCCGAGGAAGGAGAAAGCGCCGCTTGCCGACGCCGCTGACGAGCCGACGCTTCAGAGACGAGCGTCCGGCGAGTTCGAGTTTAGGAGGAGATTGTTGAAATAAACGACCGGTGTGTGCTCGGGTCGAACGCAGCGTGCGTGCGTGTGTGTCAAGTTGAGTCGGCGACGCGCACTGTATGAGCTCGTGTTGGAGTCGTCGCCTAGGTCTAGGTCCAGTCGGTCCTTGGCGCATGTGTGTGCAGGCGTCGGGTGCGGTAAGTGTCGCCGTCGAGAGCGGTTGGCGGCATCATCGGAGGGCGAACGTGGAGCACGGACCAAGCAGCGGCAATCGACGATCGAGTCTCGCGCGAGTGGTGGCTTGCGAACGAGAAGTACGGATCGTCGATGGGCATGCGTACGTGCGCGTGAAGACCGGGGACGTGAGCTCCTGGGCGCTGCGCCGCCATGATGTATAAAGTCGTCCTGTAGATGGGTGTGAGCCCTGTCCCGAGTTGTGTTTGATTAATAATAGCCAAGATACAGGCGTTCGTCGCCAAGAAATTTCCTTGTCTACTGTTTATCTTCTACCTCCGTCCGGCGTGAGCTAGAGAGATTCGTTTCCATCAGAAAGTGCATGGCCATGCCACTAGTGGTCGAAGTGTCGACCACATGAAGTTATTCGACACTTGATCGAGAAAGTATTGAACAGTCCATGGATGACATATTATCTCACCGGAGTTCAACTAGATGTCGTGAGGCAAAGGGAGAATACACAAGCGTGTCGTTCAGCTTGTCGAGGTCGAGACCGGTCGGTCGTATGGAGATGCGACCTAGTCGAAGACTACTCAACATAATCATCAACTAGTCGTAAGGAGTTGCAAACCGGTCGTAGTTAGATACTAATCGGTCGTAAGGAGTTACGAATCGTTGTAATCGATTATGAATCGTCGTGACTAAGTACGAGCCGGTCGTAAGTGATAAAGACACGTCGTAGATCATATTGCATTAAGGTTCGTCCGATATATTCTGTGTGTGTTCGGGAATCGTTATGTGCTGCTAGGTACCGTTGACGACTCGTGATCGGGAAAGAGTTTCTGAGTCACAACCGATTACACACGAACCTATAGGGTCACACACTTAAAGGGCTAGGATTTGATTTGGATGGTGATCCGAATTCTTATAGGCCACGAGTTCCTATTGGGCCTCCTGTTTGGGACCCATTATGGATGCCTATATATAGAGGAGCGGTGGCATGGGGTATGATTGATCAACCTTTCTGGAAGAAATCCCGAAACCCTAATAGCCACGCTCTCAACCACGCCGCGGCGCTAGCACTCTGCGTGGTGTCCTTGCCCGCACGTGTGGATACCTTGGAGGTGTTGTTGCGAAGCATCAACACTAGATCGATCCGCGACTCACGACATTCATCGGAGTAGGAGGAGAAGGCGCGCGGTAAGTACGACTACGACTGCTTCAACTCGCTACATCGACTCTACTTCCGCTACGAGTCAGCGCGTCTAGTGGTAATCTCGTGATTTATTACTAGCGGAGGTTCCTTGGTTGCGCAGTAAATTTTTTTTGTTTGTGCTATCGTAGCCTTCCCGCGATCCTTCACATTGTAGTCAAATGTTTCAAGTATACTAGTAAACCAGCACGTCGCGTTCAAAAACAACGATGACATGGGATCTGCTATGCAGAAATTGCTAAATATTGAGGAATACGTAAAAAGCGAGTAGTTCAACAACACCTAGGCCGTTAGTATGCCAAGGGAACAAATCGGTGGGGTGGACATCATGCGCGTAAAGCTAGTGAGTAAATTTTGCATATGCTTGCTGTAAGATTGCATTTACTGTCTTTTCCAGTAAATTTGCGTACTTCTTCCAGTAAATCTATACTTGTCTTCCAGTAAATCTGTGTATGCCTTCCAATAAATTTGCATTTGGATATTTTTCCAGTAAATACAATTGTTCTTCAAGTAAATCACAATTCTTCTTCCAGTAAAATTGAAGCTGTCTAACCGAAGCACTTTTTCATGCACATCTGATTCATCTCACGGATCTTTCTTCCCGTTCTACCCAACACGCACTGGTCGGTCTACTGCTTCAATATGGTGCATAAGCGCATCGACGTGCTGGGCTCGAACGACTACAAGAAAAAATGCACCTTCCCGTCCGATCACCATGGTCCAGTCAGCAACAAGATCATCCCACGTCTAAGCGATGCCTTCAAAGCTGTGATCGGCGTGAAATTCCCAACACTTTCAAATTGGAGGATGTTTAACATAGACACCCTGATGTAGGTTCTTGAGAACGACCGCGCGTTCTTCGCCATGAAATTCATGGAGTTCTCGGACGGCAAAGGTCGGTAGCTGCGCACTGTGATCGAACCGGTAAGCAGTAATGTCGTTTATTAGTCAAGTAATATATCCTTAAAAGTATAGTAATTTACACATGACGCTATCAACCGTATGTAGAAGGGGAACGAGTACATGGCTGAGCTAATGTTCTTCTTGCTGTTCCACACGGTCAACAACGTTAAGTCCCTCCCTGATATACTGGAAAGTACAAGCCATGCAACACGTCAAAGTAGATTTTTGTTTTTTGAACATTCCAGTAAACGTCTCTGTAACTATCCAGTAACATTCACTTGATTATGCAGTAAAAGGTTCATAAAATGTACTTTTTTTTTTTTACTTTGGGAACTTATGTACTTTGTCGCAGCACGTCAAAGTAGAATTTTGTTTTATTGAACATTCAATTAAACGTTTTTGTGTGACCATCTAGTAAGATTCACTTGATTATTCAGTAAAAGCGTTCATAAGACATTGTTTTTTAATCTGGGAACATATGTACTTAGTCGCAGCATTTCACGCAGTAAAATGTTTACGTAAATGCAGTGATAGTAAAACATCGGATAACAGTGCCTACTGGGTATAACCAGTAAAAGAAGACCCTCAATGCAGTAAAACCTTGCAACATGCGTAGCAGCCTATCGTTAGTAATATCACACGCCATTTACAATAAGAGCACATACAGAATAGTAAAACAAATTTCATTCCACGTATGATCGTGTCTGGATACCCAGTAAAAGGATAAACCCAAATACAGTAAAAAATTGCTATACATACTGTAATCCCCAACACACAATGGTCAGTAATATTACGTGTCGTTTACGTAACATAGCTATATTGAACAATAAAACATCATACGCAGTCCTAGTGTCCTTTGTCCTACACGGTAGTAAAACAAGGGTTAATTCCTTATTTGCCACTGAGAATTGACTAGGTCCCTAAAATGCCATCGCGAAGTTGCTCATCCCTTCATTGCTATTGAATCTCAACTTTCATTCCGTTTTTGCCACTCCTGTCGGTCAACCATGAGTTGACTGTCAAATTGTGTGCGAAAAGACTTATTTACCCTCTTCATCTTCTTCTTCCCTCCTCTCTCTCCTCTCCCGTCTCTCCACTCACTCCTCTCCCGACAAGATGCCACCGAGATCGAAGCACGCCGCCGGTAGCTCTTCATCCTGCTCCAGCGCCACCATGTGCTCCGGTGTCAACACCAGCTCCGCCTCCATGCTTCCTCCCCCCTCCCGCCCGGGGTACAACGACGCCTTCCCGTCGATCTTGTTCGCCTTGCCGCTCCGCGCCGCCACCGCCTTCCCCCGCTGTAAGTCGCACTCGTACATGCCGAACTGCGGTGAGCTCCCCATCATCATCCCCGAGGGGTCGAACCACCTCAGCGTGTACACCATCGGCTTCCCCATCCACGCCGCCACACGCACCTGATGTTCGCATCCGTGTGCCGCCACCGCGCACCCCATGGCTGCCGTAGCTCCAATGTGCGAACCACTTCTGTGCCGATGGCATAGATGGTGTTGCTAAAGTACTCCACTTGCAGCGCCGGCCAGAGCCGCCCGCGGTTGTTAATGGCCGCGCGACACACCGTCTCTCACTTCGGCGCCAAGCGTTGGGCGCGGGTGATACACCGCCACATCAGGGAGCTCAACGCCTGGAACCTCGTCAGGGCGGTCGCGCTCGCCGTGTCCCCTGCCGCCAGGAGCTCTTGGCGGGTCCGCTCCTTGAGTGTCACCAGGGACTCCGCCGAGAAGTGCAGCATCCACTCGCACAGCGACGATGGCGCCAACCGCTCGATGAGCTCGGCGTGGATGATCTCGACGCCCTGGCCATGGCAGTCGATGGAGACCGAGTAGCCGACGATGTTGCCGCGGTGGTCGCGGTGTTGGTCGGTGACGAAGCGGTCAGCGACGGGGTAGTAGGTGGCGAGCGTGTCGGCGAGGGCGGCAACGAGTTGATCAACGATGTTTGGGCTGTGGAGAGCAGAGGGGGTGAGGCGGGCGGCACGAAGAGGAAGAGCGAGGAAGAAGGGTAGGACAAGCATTTTGACAAGTTTTTAGTGGTTAACGACAATTGGATCTAACGAGGCTAACAAGTGGCAAAAACAGGATGAAAGTTGATATTCAATGGCAATGAAGGGACGAGCAATTTCACGATGGTATTTTAGGGACCTAGTCAACTTCCAATAGCAAATAAGGAATTAACCCTTAAAAACAACCGGTGGGGTGGGGGTATTGGCTGGTGGGTAGGGGGGTATCGACGGAGATGCGGAGGAGGCAAATCCGCACGACACAGACAATAGGGGGATAGATTTTACTATCGGTTGTGGAGGGAAATCCGGGTGACACGGGGCGACGGGGATCAACTTTTTACCGTCGGTAGGTGTGCCCCGCGCCATTTTTACTGCCGATCGCAACGTGGAACGTGTTGTGCGGCGCGGTCCAAGAAGGGTGGGGGGACGGGGGGTGTGCGGGTTTTATTGTCGGTCCGAGGGGACGCCTAGTTGGCTGCGCGCACGGGGATCGTGGGCTGGCGCATTGCGCGTTGTGTGGCCCATGTCGCGTGTAGTTACTCCCACTTTGATATACCACATAAAAGAACTTAACATACTCCTTTATCACTTTGGGTATACTCATATACTAATTATAAGATACTCCAATGTAAACTACACGAAATACACACACACCAGCCCATGCTCCCCCATGCTACGAGAGGCGTGCCACTGCACTTTCCACGTGGGATCGGCGGTACAACACAGACACGCGTTCCAATTGGCGGTAAAAGTCTCGGTATCGTCCAATTTGGCAGTAAAACCCACGTGTATCCTTGTTTTGTACATGAATATTTTTTTTTTCTTCTGGTTTTAGCAATAACTTTTGATTGGAAGACCCGATTCATGAACGGTTTACACCGGTAGCTTGCTGACGACGAGGGTAACATAATGATATAAGTTTCGCAAATAAAAACATCTCTGTACGTTTACTAAAAGAGATTTACTGCATCGCTAAAAGAGATTTACTACCGCATCCACGTGACTTTACTACTCTGTTACAAAAAGATTTACTGCAACTTCTACGTGACTTTACTGCTCTGTTACAAAAAAGATTTACTAAAACATCCATGTGACTTTACTTCTCTGTTACAAAAAGATTTACTGCAACCTTCACATGACTTTATTGCCATTTTAGTTAACTAGTATAGACAAGTAGACAACTAACTGGTAAACAATCGGTTACTTATTTTATACACGAATGTTTCTTTTCTTCTTTTCGCAATAACTTGATTGGAAGTTTCGATTCACGAACGGTTTTCACCGGTAGCTTGGTGATGACGAGGGTAACATAATGATATAAGTCGCAAATATAAACCTCTCCGTGCGTTTACTAAAAAAGATTTACTAAACCTCTACATGAATTTACTACCACTTTAGCCAACTAGTACAGACAAGTAGACAACTAACTAGCAAACAACCAGTTCCTTTTGTACATGAATGTTTTTTTTTCTTGTTTTTGCAAATAACTTTTGATTGGAAGCTCCGATTCATGAACGGTTTACGCCGATAGCTTGGTGACGACGAGGGTAGCATAATGATATAAGTCTTGCAAATAAAAACCTCTCTATGTGTTTAGTAAAAAAAGATTTACTGCATCGCTAAAATAGATTTACTACCGCCTCCACATGACTTGATTGCCATGTTTGCCAACTAGTATAGACAAGTAGAAACCAACTACGAAACATTTGGTTTCTTGTTTTGTACTTGAATATGTCTTTATCTTGTTTTAGCAATAACTTTTGATTGGAAGCTCCGATTTGCAAGCAATTTTCACCGGCAGTTCGGTGACGATGAGGGTAACAGAATGATATAAGTCTCGCAAATAAAAACCTCTCTGTGCGCTTACTAAAAAAGATTTACTAAATCGCTAAAAAAATTACTACAACCTTTACATGACTTTACTACCACCTTAGCCAACTAGTACAAACAAGTAGATAACTAATTAGCAAATAACCAGTTCCGTGTTTTGTACATGATGAATGTTTCTTTGTTTTTGCAAATAAGTTTTGATTGAAAGCTCCGATTCACAAATGGTTTTCACCGGTAGCACGGTGACGACGGGAGTAACAAAATGATATAAACACGGTGATGACGGGGGTAACAAATGATATAAATCTCGCAAATAAAAACATCTCTGTGTGTTTACTAAAAAAGATTTCCTGCTGTGCTAAAAAAGATTTACCATCGCCTTCACATGACTTTACTGTTTTGTTATAAAAAGATTTATTGCAAACTCCAACTGACTTTATTGCTCTGTTACAAAAAAGATTTACTAAAACCTCCACGTGACTTTACTGCTCTGTTACAAAAAAGATTTACTGCAACCTCCACATAACTTTATTGCCATCTAAGCCAACTAATACAAACAAGTAGATAACCAACTAGCAAACAATCGGTTACTTGTTTTGTAGATTAATGTTTCTTTTCTTGTTTTCGTAATAAATTTTGATTGGAAGCTCCGATTCACGAATAGTTTTATCCGGTAGCTTGGTGACGCTGAGGGTAACAGAATAATACAAGTCTCACAAATAAAAACATCTCTACGCGTTTACTAAAAAAGATTTACTGGACTCCACTTGTAGTTTACTAGCACATCTAGTCATGCACGTATGAAACAATCGTAAAAAATATAAATGCGATGATATGTGTGACAGTAAAATTGCTATCACAATTATTTTCAACCTCGTCGTAGCGCACGCACTGAACGCGTGGGGATCGTGGGTTAGTGCGCCAAATTGGCCTATTCGGCGCTCCGTAAGGGCGGCTTGGTCGACGCACGGTGGGCTGGCTTGAGCGTAGAATAACTAATTCTATGCTCAGGCGCAGATTAGTGTATGTATGTATGTGCATGCATGTATGTATGTGTGTATGTTCGCCGTATCGACGTATTCTTTTTTTTTTTTTTTTGGAATTGCATATTACTGTACCAGTATTCCGTATCGGTGATACATAGCACTGAACAGTTAAAGAGCTTCGGCTACTTACCACTACCAGACTAAAATTGAAGTTTAAGAACTAGGTGCATTTACATATACGGAACACGTGAAAATATCTGGTTGAATATACTCTTTGCATAACAGTTGCCAGACCTAATGTAAATTTGTAAGGCCAGCCCAGTCAGATTCTGATGATATTATCATTTTTCACGTTTGTCCTCTTTCTTCCCATGGTACATCTTGAATATAGCCTAGGTGCTGCTGTTTTCCTGAACCATCATTGAATAATTATGTGTCATGCAAATGATTTCCTTTTTATACAACACAGTTATGGCCGAAATTGTTCTGCATGTGCACAGGCTTCATTGTACTGTTTCTACCTGTAGGGAAACCACCTGTTTCTGTCAGGTGATGAACGTTGAGAGCGAAGGCGGAAGGGAAGGATTAATTCTAGAGGGTGGGGATTGCGTCTGGAAGCTGTGATGAAGTGCTGGTAGGAGGAACCCTAGCCGCTGGGAGGATGACAGGGCATGGCACAAGGAGGCAGGAGGATGGTGCAAGGGATCAGGGAACTACCCAATCCTTTTGCTGATTTTTTATTGATTGCATATCCTTTATATATAGAAGTACAACTTGATTGAGAATAGAAGGTAGCTCGTCAGTTAAGTCGAACCGGGGGGCGGTAAGGGTGAAGGCGGTCCCCGATTTAGCTTCCTTCCTGGAGAGTGCGTCGGCAACGATGTTCAGGTGTCCTGGCTTAAACTCAACAGCAAAGTCAAACCCAAACAATTTGCTCACCCATTGGTGTTGTGGGATACTGGAAAGCCTCTGATCAAGAAGGAATTTGAGGGCGTACTGATCCGTGTAGACTTTGAAAGGACGCCCCATAGGTATGACTGCCAATGTTGCATGGCTTGGACGAGGCCAATTAGTTCGCGCTCATATGCCGCGAGCTTGGCATGTCGTGCGGAAATCGAGCGACTGAAGAAGGCGATGGTGCCCGCGCCTTGATGCAGCATGGCACCGAACCCGGCGCCCGAGGTGTCGCATTCTACCACGAACGGTGCATCAAAATTCGGCAATTGGAGCACTGGTGCCGCGGTCAGCGCCCCCTTGAGTGCTGCGAACACCGAGTCGGCCTCCTCAGTCCAAACAAAGCCCTCCTTGCGCAGGAGGCTTGTCAGTGGCGTCACAATGGTGCCGTAGTCCTTGATGAAGCGCTGATAGTAACTGGCCAGCCCCAAGAAGCCGCGGAGAGCGCGTACGGATTGTGGGCGCGGCTAGTCCAGGACGCCATCCACCTTGGACTAATCCATGGCGACGCCCTCGGCCCAGATTACATGGCCGAGGTATGTCACCGATGTGTCCCCAAAAAGGCACTTGGACTTTTTGAGGAAAAGTTGCTGGAGACGTTGGAGCACCGCCCGTACATGCCGCGGATGACCCGCCCACAATGAATTGTAAATCAAGATATCGTCAAAGAACACAAGGACAAAACGGCGGAGGTATGGTCAAAGAACCTCGTTCATGAGGGCTTGAAAGGTTGCCCTCATTGGTTAGTCCGAAAGCCATAACAAAAAAAATTCAAATAAGCCTTCGTGAGTGTGAAAAGCGGTCTTCTCCACATCGTCTGGGGCCATCCGGACTTGGTGATAACCCGAGCAGAGGTCCAGCTTGGTGAAGAACCTTGCGCCTTTGAGCTCATCCAGTAGCTCCTTGTCCATCGGTATGGGGAATTTGTCCTTGACGGTTTTATCGTTCAAGGTGCGGTAGTCGACGCAGAAACGCCAAGAGCCATCCTTCTTGACTAGGAGCACGGGTGCAGAAAAGGCTGAGCTGCTACGCCGGATGATGCCCTTCTCCAACATTGCAGCGCATTGTCGCTCGAGCTCGTCCTTTTGAGTAGTCGGGTACCTGTAGGGCGGAACCACCACTGCATTGATGCCCGAAGGAGGTGGATGCGGTGGTCATGGCTGCGTGGAGGTGGAAGTCCTCGAGGTTCGTCAAAAACCGGTGAGAATTCTATGAGTAACTTTGCCATGAGTTCCCCTATGGCTGACACGGAGTGGAGGTGTAGTGCTGGCTGGGCTGGTGCCACGCCGCGCCAAGTGATCTGGCCCTGACGTTGGTAGCGCATCGTCAGGAGGCTGAAATCCCAGACAATCGGTCCTAGGGAATGGAGAAGTCATTGGACCCCAAGGACAATGTCGAAGCCGCCCAGCGGTATGGTGAGCAAATCAAGGATGAAGTGTTCTTGGTTGATGGAGATAGGTGTTGCGTAGCACACCCTACCGCTTGCCACCTTGTCGCCGTTGGCCACAGCCACTTAGAGGCCAGCGTGTGGCGCCATCTTCAATCCAACCCGATCGACGAGCTCTGCGGCGATGAAGTTATGGGTGGAGCCAGAGTCGACCAGGGCCATCAATTGGACTCCGTTGATCATCACGAAGCTGCATCGTTTGGGACTTGCGAATCCCGGTGACGGCGAGGAGGGAGATGGTGGCGTCCTCGTTGGCCTCCTAGATGTCGTCTTCGTCTGGTTCAACCTGCAACATAAATATGCGCTTGCAGAAATGCTGGTGGTCTGGGACGAACTTCTCGTAGCAGTTGTAGTAAAGACCCTTGCTGCGGTTCCTCCATCTCGGTTGGCGTGAGCCACCGGAAAGGCTTGACTGAGCCCAACGCACTCGTGGTGATCGTGGAGGGCGCCGTCGAGTCGGACGCTGCTGTCCTGGATATGAACGGCTGCCTTGGAGAATGTGGTTGTGGTTGTCGAGACCTATGGAAACAAAGAAACGTTCATAGGCTCTGGCCAGGTCGGTCGATCGCTGGAGCTCGACATGCATCTGCAGGGGCTCGCCAAGTCCGGCCGTGAACAACATCACCTGCTGTTCCCCATCGAGGTGGCCACAACGAGATAGCAAAGTCAGGAAATTTTCGATGAATTCTGCAACCGATGCTGTGCGCCGAAGGCCTGTCAATGCGCCCAACGGATTGTGACGTGTGGGAGTCCCAAACCGACGAGTAACGAGGTCCGTGAAGTGTCGCCAATTAGGCATGCTATCCATGTGCTCCACCCGCATGTACCACACGTGCGCCACGTCGGACATGTGGTACGTAGCGAGCCGCACCCTATCCTCCATGGGTGTTTGCTGTGCGTGAAAGAATTGCTCGCAGTGGTTGATCCATGGTATTGGATCCTCCTTGCCATCGAAGGTCGGAAAATTGAGCTTGATGTAGCGGGGCGGATTTCATTGGTGTCCTGTTCTTAGTGCAGGGAGTGCGGTGGTGGCAAGCGTGGGGAGCGCCATGGAGGCGATGCCCGAGCCCTCGTTGGAGCGGCGTTGGCTTGGCGGTAGTTCACCGTCAGTCGCCAGTCGTGTGGCAGCCTCTTTGTCGTCGCCGTCCTCGCTGGTTGGATGCCCTTCCATGTGTGCCAAGGGCCGCTCGTGACGGGATAGCCGGCTGATGTTGGTTTCAATCAAGCCGGTGTGTTGGGCGAATTGGTTATTGATATTCGCGAGGGATTTTGCCATATCCTCAGCGCGAATTTGCGCATCACCTGCTGGAAATCCTCGTTACCACCGTTGCCTGACATGATGGATGTAGCAACGGTCGGCTCTGATACCAGGATGTCAGGTGATGAACGTTGAGAGTGAAGGTGGAAGGGAAGGATTAATTCTGGAGGGTGGGGATTGCGTCTGGAAGCCGTGATGAAGTGCGGCTAGGATGAACCTTAGCCGCCGGGAGGATGACAGGGGATGGCGCAAGGAGACAGGAGGATGGCGCAAGGGATTAGGGAACTACCCAATCCTTTTGCTGATTTTCTATTGATTGCAAATCCTCTATATATAGAAGTACAACTTGATTGAGAATAGAAGGTATTATCCTTCCTTAACTAGGACTCTTCCTAAAATAGACTTGAATAATATTCTTCTATAACCCATTCTTGTGTCTTGCGCGGGGTCTTACTAACAGGACTTTGCTGCACGGACGGGTTTTCGTTGAAAAGCTAACTCCACCCGACATTTTCATACCCTTTGGGTGGTATATCGCCTTAAAAAGTCTTAAGGGACTTTCCTAATTGCAAATTGCCTAATGAGATACGATGGAAACTGAATCAGCCGCCAGGGCTGGGTGCTCGTGTGCCCAAGGCCGGCTGCTCCTTTGCCTTGTGGCACTGGCCGTACACACGACCCCACATGACAGTTTCATAATTACACTGCCTGTGGCAAGTATAGGAAAGTTGTAGCAGAGGCGCCGAATGGTCAAAGGAATAAATTCAACAATAAATTACATGTCCTCTGATGAGGGTGCTACTTCAGACCAGGAGGAAGAAGACTTAAATTTTTCGTCAATAATTGATTCTAATGCACTGGAATACAATTATAAGAAGGATAATCCCAAACTTTCTGAGAATGGGGTGCAGATACCAGCTAGGTGGCTCCATGAGCCTGATGAAAATGATAAGACTAAATGCTTCACACTTCAGAGATATCCGCACCTGCTCCTGTGGAGACTTGCAGAGCTCATCAGGAATTCTGCTTGTGGAATTGACCATATGTGGAGTATCTTTCATGCTACATCAGGTATGCAGAGTAGTATTTGGTATTCACTGTCAATAAATTAGTCCCTTCTGAGAAGTGCGCATGGTCTGTAAAACAGTTTAGTTTCGGTTCAAGGTGCACAATGGACTGTTGATATACCCAATTAGTGTGAAGTGTGAAATGAATGTATGTTGTAACAGTGAAAATATTATGCATACATGGAACTATGGCTTTGCAGTGATGCTGTTTTTCTCTTGATCTCAGATCCGGAAGATGGTTGGTACTGCTGTGGCAGTGAAGCGTGGATTACTACCCAAAGATACTATAGCACTGTCTCTTGCAAAAATTTATCGCATCATTTTGCCAATCGCCCCTTCTGAAGTTCTGATCCTTAGAGAACAGTTTTTGCTCGAGGAACCGGCAAGGGAGTATTGTTCGCCCTGGGATCCAGTCAATGAACGAATCTGAAGAAATCAGGAAGGAACGAATCTGAAGAAATCAGGAAGGGGGTTATGGAATTCTACAAGGCGGCTCTTCTACCTGAGCTAGCAAAATTCTTGGATGTATCCATGCCTCCATGGAAAGAATGGGTGGAGAACTTGGACCAGTTCACGAGCATACCAGATTCACAGTTGGATGAAGTTAGGAAGGCTTATAGACTATGGAAAGAGGATTACGACCAAGTAAAAAATGGCTCGGAAGAGTGCTAGCAGAGGTTAATTTCTTTATTAAGCTGATCGCAAGGTGGATGAGGAACTAAATCAAATGCCTTACTTGAGTGAAATTATGTTCTCTCTTTCAGCCATTTCTTCGTACAGGAACTGGGGCTACCCACAGGGACAACGCTGAGAGCCTGAGCTATTGATTGGTCAGACCAGGACAACCTGCAGATTGGTAGTGCTGAATTTTTGCTTCCCTTGCATCAGACTTGCCAAAAAAAAATCATGCAACAGCAAGACTGTTTCATCTAGTGACAGTTTTTGCTTTATCAAAAGTAGTACATCATTAGTTGCCCTTGTTCGTCCTTTTATCACCAACTGCACACCTGCAGTGCATCAAGCAGTATGCATTACTATGTTCATTTCACGTAATCATCTGGACCCTGGAGTCCTCTCCACACATCATATACATTTCTCTGTTGATTTATTGATGCTAATCCCGGATCCGAATCATTGTTTCGACTGAACGTCTCATCAGTAATCCCGGGCAATGACTTGCGCAGAGCTTCAGTGCTCCAATTGTCGCCTCATGAGCAACAGCACCCTGCATCTGGCCAGAGCCCGTCCGAGCTGGGCAAGAGGCTACACATCTGAGCGTCAGAGGAGGACGGACCCTAGCCCGTGCCCGACGACGACGAGGACAGCGCAACATCGAACCTCGCGCTGCGTGCAAATCTCTCTCGTGAGGCGTAAGGGCGTGCGACTGGCCCTAGCTGGAGGTAACCTGTCGTCGCCAGTGCCAGTGCCAGTGCCGGTGCTGTTCGCCCGTTCCATTCACCAGGACATGGGAAATATGACATCCGTGCGAGGAGGCGACAAGCCAGCCGCGTACAACCCTGATCGGTCGCTGGCTCGTCTCGGTGGCTACGCTCTGGACACGCCGGGGCAGGAGACTATTACACTCATGAGGAGGCTACGCTGAGCTGGCCCTGAAGTGGCGCACGGCGCGGAAGGACGTAGTACCCTGCCGTCTCTCCTCGCCTCACCGCCGTGTCCGATCGATCCGTCCATCCGACGTTCGCCAGAACGTCTTTGTTTTGGGGCAGACTCACAGGTGAGGAGAGCATGAGCATCCATGCATGTATCACGAGAGCATAGTGGCGAAGCAGGACGGTTGCTCTCGTGTCCCCTAAAGAAATGGCACGACATCTCCGTGCTTCCTTGAGATCGATCTAATTCTCACCGTGCCCGTGTCGTTGCGAAAGGTGACTGCGCGAGTTAAACTTTGTTCGCTCTTGGAAAAGATCAAATCACCACGACCACGGCCCGATCTAAGGCTTCTCATTGGCAGCTTTCTCCACGTTTTTTGGAACTCGTCGCTACTCCTTTTTTATTGGGGGTGATGCATTAATTGTACTTATAAACATAATCGATCCTATTCGCATTATAGTGAACCATGCATTGGGCTCCATGTTCTGTTTTGGTCAATACTTCAGAGCCTAGCTAGAGCTTCCGATGCATGCACGAACTGTTGTGCTCGTGCATGCATGGTCAGACTAATGATCTCATGGAGCTGTTGTTCAGTGGGTGAAGGGACGCATATGGACATGTTATCCTGCATCAAGATTCAAGAGTACATATATAGAAGCCCAGCAAGCTAGCTCCATTTGGCTTTGCTTCCAAACCTCCCATCATATGTTACATGATCTTATTGTCATGGACTACATATATAAATTATGATACGCCCCTCTAATAGTATTACACAGGAAATGGTGCTGATTCACCGATTGAATTAGGAGCCATGCGTGCATCTCACAACCGGTAGATGAAAAGAAAGAAGATCAAGCAGGAAATTAATGAAGGAAGGAAGAATAGAACGGATTAATTGAGTGATGCTGAGATGCTCTACGACGACGAGAGGCTTCTGTGCTTGCTTGCGCTATAATTAATTACTTGTCGTCGTGCTCGCTGCCGCTCTTGGAGCAGTTCCTTATTGCCTGCAGCACGGCCTGCTTCACGACGTGCTCATCCACGTTCCCCACCAGGTTCTGCAAGGAGCACGATGCGGCAATTACGATGTTTGTATATGCATTGTGTTGTGCCATTATCTTAGCAATTCATCGATCGAAACTATCTGCACTCTGATGAAGGTCAATCAATGAGTGTCACCTAATTTACTCCTTATCCAATAAATCCTATATATATTTATGGATAGATGCATGAACAACTGAGCATGCATATATAAGAATGAAATGATTATGTTGCTGTGTTAAGTTTTAGTTAGTTAGTTATTTATTTACCTTCCCTCCTATGGCTTCTAGGCGGAAGGTATCGGCGCAAGAGGCCGCGGCCTCGAGTTCGAGGACGCTGAGGCCCAGCTCGTCGAAGGCTTCGAGGATGGAAACAAGCAGCCCTGGGCAGCTCTTGTTGGAGAACACGTTGATGAGGAACCCGTGTCCTAGGGTTTCCACGGTCACCTGCATCCATCCCTCCATTGATCAGATTAAGCAACTGATAAATGCAGGCTTGGAAGCTTTATGCATGTGAGTACATATATACAGCCCTACGTACAGTCTACAGTACGTACTGATCAATCCAAACCACGTACATTAACTGATTAGCATGCATGTGAACTAGTACTACATCTCTTAGTCTTTTAGTACTAGTCTTTACTAGTATGAAACAATTAAGTAGAGTATATATACCCCTACCCGATTCTGTCGGAGCGCGTCTTGCGCGCAAGCGATCTCCTGGTTCAACCTCATGACCTTCTGCTTCAGCTCCTTGATGTACTTTGAAGCGTCCATGATTATGGATGTGTTGCTCAGCTGCAGCCATGGCAAAAACACACTATTAATTTGATCGATCTAATACATCCGAAAAGAGCAGGTTTGGTAAGAATCAAATTAAGATTGCAGAACTGACGCATGCATGGCATCACATGTGGAATATATTTTTGGAGAGCACAGAAAAGCGTATATGTGGAGGATTGAAGCGAAAATCAAGAAAGAAGATTAGTTACAGCATGGGAGTGGGTGATAGAGCGGAGGATTTGCAGCTTCTCCTGTCGAGCGGCCGCTTTCTTGCGTTCCCTCGACATCATCTCTCTCTCTCTCACACACACAGTCACACTCACACAGCCCAATGGAAGCGAGAGAGCTTGAGAGAGCAGAGAAAGAGAGAGAGAGAGTAGTAGTATAGGTGGGAGCAGCTTAGCTTAAATGGAGGACCGAGAAGCCCTCTCCATATATATCTATATAGTGGTCTCCCGGTGGCCACTCACGTGCATGACCTTTCCTTATATATTTGTTGTTATCCTTCCCGCTTCTTTTCTCTGGAAAACCAAGTGAAAAGGAGGGGAGAGAGAGAGAGAGAGAGAAAGCAATGAAAATAAAAGAAAAGAAATTAACATTGGACATATGCTATGTTATATCTTTCTCATCTATATATGAAAGGACAAAATAAGATCGACTAACCTATAGTGCTACGTGGGAGCAAGTGGAAGATAGGGTTTGGCAAATTGCTTTTTCTGTTTCTTTTCTGCCACATCGAGATAAGCACCCGGCATTTCGCATATATGATTATTTTCCGGGGTGCACGTACGCATGTTTTTTAAACAGTAAAAAGTTTCTGCATCCGTGTTATGTACAACTACAATACTGCAATATTATAGCAAGTTGTGGACTAGGTACTGCTTAAACAACTAGATGAGATGGAATGAATTACTCTAAGCGACAAGGTCATTCTGGTAACTAGATGGAAATGGATATATATATATGCGGTTCGGCCAGCCGCAGTACTGTGTGCATCATCTAGCTAGCTGATTATTAGAGGAATCTGCATGCCAAGATCCAGTACATTGATTTTCCATCCACTATAAGATACTAATTGTTATCCAATGACCAGTATACGAACAACTTGATGTAGTATATCACATGCACTCCTAGGATGCCAACCATAATGGAACGCAAATATCCAAGGTCCAAACAACGTAGTAGTAGTATAGAATGGTTGGTCCTCCCACATGTAAATTTCTTCCTCGATCGACAGGGAGATGTAGTCATCAGATGACAACCATGCATTGCATGCATGCACCCAACATTCTCATATATGTATATGTCATATGGCCATTCCCAAAGAGCTAGTACAAAAGGAATGGAAGGCCACGGCATTTGTTAGGCTAGTTTAGTTTAGTGCCCTCTTGGCGGCTCTCAACTTGCCAGGTACAGGACTAGTGTTTTTAAAAAGAGGTAGCAAGGTAGCTGCCTCTGCATGTTTGCATGCCCGCATGCATTGCATCGATCGCACATATCACCGCCCCTTGTTTGCTGCCTTGCAGCTTGGAGCTTGCTATATATCCCAGGACTCGACAGAAGAGGCAGAGGTGCAATCGGGTCGGATTCGGACAGATATTGTTTATACCGTATCCTAATTCACATTTTCCTCCGGATTCGGAGTCGGATACGGCAAAGCTGGATACGAATACGAATTCGGAGTATTCAGAGTTTCAAACACGGTACTATCGGTGCGGATACATAATGTTTCAGATCGAAGACGGATAATATAAGCGGATAGAACGCGCATACAGAAAGGAACATACACTGAACCATGCCACCATCACTTCAGGCTTTCAACTAGCGACAAATTCATACATATTATATAGGTTTGACAACTGACATGGCACAAGTTCAACATAAGTGATAAATTCATACACAAGTTCGACAACCGACAAGCCACAAGTTCAACATAATTCATACTCATACCTTGCCCTTGTGTATCACTGCCAATGGAGAGTGCCCCTTCAGTTGGTGCTGACCCCCTCAATTGAAAGTGCAGGTGCTGCAGATGATGCAGCCACACCCAGACTTACACTTGCACTTCCGCTTCCAAATGCCATCACAACGAATTTGTTCGTCCTGGTTCTTATCAAGTATAAAGAAATGATCAGATCAATTGAAGGGGAATAACAAATCACCATAGGAAATCAAGAACAAATTGCAGATGTATTGCTAGTGCTAGAGGAGTGGACAAACCAGAATCAAGAACAAATCACCACAACAAGTAAAAACATTTGACTTGCTGCTAGAGCTAGATGATTAGCCGGAAGGAGTTGGGCCGGCTGATTGTGGCTCTCGGAGGCATCGGCAGGCCATGGCGAAGAGCTTAGGCGGGGGCAGAGGCAGGGCCCGGCTGCGTGGGGCGGAGGCGGCTCACGGCTGGGGGGGGGAGGCGTGCGTGGCAGCGGTGTCGAGTCGATGTGTGTCAATGATGGTGGTGGTGGTCTGGTGGGTGACAGCTGCCTGATGGTTAGGTTAGGGAATTAGGGTAAAATGGCTAGGCTGGGAGGTGTGTCAATGGGCTAGGCCGACTGGGCATGAAGAATTGTTTACCGGATATTATCTGGATTACCGCTTACTGATGCTATTCGGTCGGACTGGATCTCTCCCGATTTCGCTACCAAAATCCGATGCTAACTATCTAGTATCGATACTGACTCCGGCCGGATACTGAACTCTCTTCCGAATTCGGTACCAGATTGGTCAGGAATTACCCGTTTGCACCCCTAGGCAGAGGCGACGAGGTAAGCTTTGTGTTTTTCCTTTCTGATAATGACGACGAGATAAGTTAATTAGGTAATCACCGCACTACGATGCATGTAAGTACGTACGTATGTGACAACACCAGAAGCTAGCTAGCAAGCCAGTGAAACCGTGGTGCTATAATTTGATCACCAGCCGGTGCATACAATGATGGAACCATCAATATCTTGGAGAGACGTATATGTGTGTATGTACATACGTACATGTAAAACGTTAAACAATGGAGAGTATTTAATTTGCATGTCAGATAGCAGCTACCTTAGCTTGTGACGTCGATCGTGTGTTTGCGTGCGTGCACGAGAGGAGAGGAGGGTGGTGGTGTGGGGGCAACGCGGAGAGCGCGCCGAGGGAATCTGCTCGTGAAGGGGGGCACCAGGGATGCGTTGTTGCGGAGTGGGCTTAACAACAATGGCAGCAGCGGCAGCATTAGGGAGGACGACAAAGGCAGAGCTCATGCACGCACATCATGCACACACATATAACGCCACTGGCATGCCACCGATATGCACAGGGCTTCATTGATTGAACGCGTGGGCGTAGTAGCTAGCGCGTGCATGCCCTCTCGATCGATCAACCGGGGCTCTGCATATATATCCTGACGACCTTGTGAAGCTCGTCATCATTCCTGATGATACATATGCGTGCAAGTACTCTTGAGATTTTCAACCGAGCTTTTTTGTGCATAAAGATGCAGACGCACACTCGCACACTACAACGTTAACACGGGTGGACATATATGCATGCATGTGTGCGTTCACTTTGCACACATCTTAAATCACGGAGGCCAAAGATGAATACACAACCTCACGGAGCGAGAACACACACTTTCTCGCTAAAACAGAACACTTACATGTTGCATGCTGGGAGGAAACATGTGCACCACAGTGATGGAACCTTCGATGGAATCCAGATCACTAGGTACGTACGAAGTCACAGCTCTCCCCGACCGAGATGACGCCGGGTTTAGCTTCATGATTTTCAACTGAACTAATGTTGTTAGCCATCGGTTATGAGTCTTAGATATATATGTCCCCATAGATCGAATGTTGTTAGTTAATTATGACTTACAGATACATATCTCGCATTGATCGTCAATTTATCACTGAGATGAGAACCATGCGTTAGTTCAGCGCTTCTCTTGCTGGCATATTGGTTAATTACACTACCACGAGTTCTCAGTTAGCTAGATTGGGCTATATAGAGAGATTAATTATTTAGTCTTAATTAGCTCCCTCTTTCTAGCTCAAATTCTTATTGAAAACTAGATTATACCAACTAACCTGTAGATTTATTTTTGTCTTGTTGTAAGAGAAAACTAGGAGATGACGCTAGAACCAGATTTTGGGAGGATCTGTGGTTCGGGGATGTGCCTTTCTCAATAAAGTATGCAAGACTATAGTATTACCACTTCCAAAAATAATTATGTAGCAAAGACGGTCCAACAGGAGTTTAGAAATATCAAGTTTAGAAGGACGTTGGGGGAAGGACTTGTTCTATGGAACAGGCTCCTAGCAGATTACAATGGTGTGCGATTGAAGGGGGAACCGGATAGGTTGGTATGGCGTTGGTCGCTTTCGGGGACCTTTTCTGTCAAATCTTTCTACAATATGCTGAGGATGCAGAGTATTCATTTCCCACAAAACTTCATTTGGGTTGTTAAACTACCCCTAAAAATTAAGGTCTTTCTTTGGTTAGTGTTGAAGCAAAGCATTTTGACCTAAGACAATCTTATCCGCATGGGTTGGGTGGGGGATAGAGAATGCATGTTTTGTGGGGCCGAAGAAAGTATTAGTCATTTGTTCTTACAGTGTCCTTTATCAAGGTACATTTGAAATATCATGAGCTGTACTTTTGGCCTGCCTAGCCCTCCAGCAGATATTAACCAGCTATTTTCTAACTGGGTAGTTAAGTTTGCGAGGAAGCCTAGGAAGCTGATGGTGGTTGGTGTAGCAGCCATTTTGTGGAGCATTTGGAAAGCGCGCAACTTAGCGTGTTTTAATAAAATATGGCCTGTGGACCCTATCCAGTTATACACACCATTTGTCATTAGATTGAACTGTGGTTCCATTTACAGAAGGAGGAAGATCGGGATCTGCTCCGCAAGGGCGCTAGAACAATTGGGAAGATTGTTTTTGAAGTCTTCGGAGCTATAAGCAGATGGACATCATGGACAAGCAGATTGAGTGATGGAAACTGTTAATATTTTTGTTCGGTTTAGGACTTTCTGAGCTCCACCTCTCAAAACTTGGTAGTCCTCTTAGGCTCAAGGCTGCATGTTAAGTGCATCTGATCTTTTGGGTGTAAACTAATCTTGTAATCTTGTTTAGTTGTTAAACTCCTGTTACTATGTTTCCTTTAATGGAAATGGGTGCAAACCTATTATGAAAAAAAAACCAACTAACCTGTGCTAAAGAAGACATCGAATTAGTATGCATAAGTTTGGCGTAAATAGAAATGTACATATTGATGCGAACTTCTTTGAGAACATGAATAGTACACATGTGTTTGATTCTTGGTGCATTATTTACATACATACTTCTCCTTGAATAGTTATGGGCTATTTCTAGAAAATTTGATGTCTGGCTAGCTGGATTTTTGTCACTCCATAGAACAGCATGAGAATTGGAACATAACGTGATAATACTAGGAGCTTGTTTGCTTTTGGAAGCGATGAGATGTGCTGCATGCAAGGCTCCAAAAGAAATGCTTTCACGGGGAGATTTTGCCACCGAGCCTTGTCCTCTTCCCTCGTGTTGGCGCCAGCCCACACGTGCCAATCGCTACAAATGGTTGGCAGGAAAAAAATAATGTAGTGTTCATGAGTTAGCACCAATTTGTTGTGTTGCGATGGGGACAACCGCTTGAAGTAGTATAATAAGATTATGCGTCTGTGCACAAAATTGAGCTGTAATGTTTGCTTATCTTGCGTATTCGAGTATTACAAGTGCATGATAATTGAGTTGTTAATGGTTGTTCACTTGTTTGTGCACTTTGTTATAGATAGCACTCACTCTGATTGCAAATATTAACTATTTTTGACATTGGCAGTCTCATTGGACCGATAATTTCTGTCATAACATCTCGTTAAAGATCACATAATTAAACTAGACATTAGATATGAAAGTATATTTCATAATTAATCTACTATTACCAATTTAATGCCGTCAATTTTATATATTAATGGTAAAACATTTATATAATAACTTACATTTGCAATTTGAAGGTGTAGCTAATATATATAGTTGTAGGACGCTTATAGTCAAATTTCTAAAACTTCGACCAAACTTATATAAAACTGTTGATATACCCAATTAGTGTGAAGAGGACCATCAGGTGTCGATGGAGCTCTGGAATGATGGCTTCTCGCCAACTTGTTGCTCAACACTTGGAGGAAAGACTCCTAGGAACTGCAGGGCCCCTATTTGTGGTCGTGTTGACCCTTGCCCCCTGAGGAAGCTGGTTCCTCAGTTGGGCGTATTGTTGTGGGGGATGAGGATCCCTCCTGAACTCCGGCGGTGATGCAATCTTCGAGATCTGATAGAAGATCTCCAAAGGTGGCAATACCATCAGATGATTCGATACTCAGCTCGTAATCGAAGCCGGCATCCATGTCGATGTCTGCGTAATCGGCCAAGTCGAACCAATTCTCCTTGTTCCATTCTCCTGCCATGGTAGCATCAAAGAGAAAAGAAAGAACTGTTGACAAAGAATTACCATAAGATCCCCACGGACGACGCCAACTGTCGGTGTTTTAGAACCGATCTTACGTAAAGATTATTTGATTCGGGGGGTCTCCACAATTGATCACGCAGACAAAGGAGACACGGGGATTTTTATATAGGTTCGGGCCTTCTCCAGCGAGAATAACAACCTTACTCCTGTGTGTATTGTATTGGGTATCCTGATTACAATTAGTGGAAAGACTTGCGCTAATACTGCTACTGATTGCCTCTCCCAAACCGCCCCCCTTACCTCTAAAAGACACCTATTTATAGTATGCTGCGGTGGCGGTTGTCGTTCCAGGTCAATAGGCGTTCATCATTATGCAATAATGAGAGTAATTACCGGAGTAGTTACCTCCCCACGTTGCCTGACGATTATCAATTAGAGATAATGGTGAGTTATCTGTAGTTATTCCAGGTATAATTATATATCTTAACCGCTCAGATCCCACAGTTAATAGGGCCTACTAGCGAGTGGACCCAGTTATCCATGGAGAAGTCGTGGTAGGACTGGTCGTAGCGGGACTTACGACCAGGGGGTAGTCGTAGAAAAGCTTACGACTGGATACTGGTCGTAGAAAGACTTACGACCGAAGGTAATCGTAGAA
This sequence comes from Ampelocalamus luodianensis, assembly GCA_036346255.1. Taxonomy (NCBI): domain Eukaryota; kingdom Viridiplantae; phylum Streptophyta; class Magnoliopsida; order Poales; family Poaceae; genus Ampelocalamus; species Ampelocalamus luodianensis. Next base: position 27,638,506 of record CM070622.1, read on the forward strand.
GAACTTACGATTATGTGATAGTCGTAGAAATACTTACGACTAAGGGGGTGGTCGTAGAAGAACTTACGACCACCTGGCTTACTTCTCCCTTACAACAGTAAGGGGTATACCATGTGACGTCATATTACATGATTAAGGAATAATAAAATGAGGATTATTAGATCCTCGTCATCTAGTCCCCCAGCTTCAAGTGAAAATAACTTGGTCGAGGAGTCGTAGATGATCCTACGGCCACTAGGAGGCTGTAGGAAAAACATTGAAGGAAAAACTCTTCAACATGTGTTTCTCTTGACCAAAAATATGCTTGGTCGAGGCAATTTGTTGGAAATCTCATGATTACAAGATAGTCGTAGAGAATCTTACGACTTTGGAGTAATCGTGGCCCTATGATCGGAAGCAAAACCTTTCCGATTGGCATTTCTTTTGATCAGAAGTATACTTGGTCAAGAAGGTAATTTTACTTGAGGTGTGAAAAAAGCCTCGGTACTCTCGAACAGGCAGATTAAATATCTGTTCGCTAGAGCAATTCCCGAAGCGGTGGAAACCGTTGGGTTGCCACGACATTTCGTTCTAAGCGTACGGTTATAAAACAGACTACGGGGGTGAACTTAGGGTTCTTACCTTTTCTCTGATTCACCCTGACTGTTCGTCGTCTTCTCATCTCTTCCGCCGCCAGTGACACTATGCGCTTTCTTGAAGCTTTCCCAAATCCAACTCTTTCCCCCTTTAGAAAAGATGGCTAGGACCGTTTCCGAGTGGGCTGAATCGGAAATGGATGATGCAAAGATGAATGCCTTGGTTGCCGCCAAGAAAATTCCCGAGGAGCTACTCGTGAAGTGGATTGCGCGAATGGACAACACTGGCCGTCGGGGGAGAAAGGTCAAATCCCCATCTTCCAGGTGTATTGTGAGTGTGGCCTCCGATTGCCTGCTCACCCCTTCCTCACACTCGCGCTTGAGCACTTTGGGGTGAAATTAGTGAACCTTGGTCCTAATTCCATCACAATGCTGAGTGTATTCGTGTATTTGTGTGAGGCGTACTTGGGGATTCCGGTGGACCTCGAGCTTTTCCAGTATTACTACGGGATGGCTCGTCAAGCCGGAATTGCTGGGAGTTGTGGTCTGAAACTCCACGACGGGAAGTTGAAGGAGTATATTCAGATGTTCACCGGGTCGTCATGGCCGGGATGAAAGAAGAAGTGGTTTTACTGGGAAGTCACCGAGGAAGACAGCCTCTCGTTTATCGAAAACGCCGCCGAGAGGGCCTCTTCATGGGATTCGACTCCCAGTAATCTTGACTGGATTGCCCCATACATTCAATCCATCAAAGACTTGAAGACGGGGGGCTTACCGGATGGCACGTGGTGAAGGACTTCGTCACGCGCCGCATTAGCCCCCTGAAGAAACGAGTCTCTCCTATGTGGATGTACTCGGGGAAAGAAGGCCCGACCAGGGATTACAAGGATGGTAAGTGGAAAAACTCACTTTTTGACTTTAGCCTTGGCTAATCTTGATCTGGTCTGTTAATTGTGCTACTTGTCTGTGCAGATCTTCTACATGCGGAGATTGACGCTCGTGTTAGGCTCATCTGCGAGAAGAGTCCATCCAGTGTAGTAGCTCCCCAAATCCTTGCGGTGTTAACCACAGAGGAAAAGGTGGAGTGCCTAAAGGTAATCGCGATTCGGCTTCGTCTTTAGGCACCTGTTGTCGTAAAAATGGTTTACGACTAAAAGACTTGTCGTAGAAGAACTTACGACTTGTGGGCTGATCGTAGAAGAACTTACGACCAGTTAGTGATCGTAGGAAAACTTACAACCACTTTCTTTTTCTGATTTTCAACAGAAAGTAGGCATGGAAGACCGCCAAGATGACGAGGAAGTCGATCTGATGGTCTTTGGGGCGACAGCGCAGGCGGAGTCAGCGAAATCCCCTTCAGCCAAGAAGCGTCGACTTGTAAAGGTCGACGACAAGGGTGGTTCGAGTTCGGCTCCTCCTGCTCCTTTTGCTAAATTCGCCGCAGATATGGCTGCGACGAGGAAAAAAACGGAGGAAGCTGTCTTCGCCCTTAAGCGCAAAGCCCCTAAGGTCAAGGTACTCTTCTATTACGACAACAAGACTTCGTAGTTTTTGCTTCTCGTGGCTTTATAAGGCAGCTAGAAAAGGAGAACTGGAAGAGCTTCATGTCTTTTGTGAAGGAAACTGCTGTTTTAGTAGGACCTGAGGTCGAGAGGAGCAGTGTTCTTAAGGTGGTCGAGACAAATCTCGACCACTCGGGGAGTCGGGAAGAGGAGACTCCCGTTCTCTCGATCGAATCTCAACCCACAATGGTTGAGAAGAAGTCGAAGAAACCTTCCGTTGAGAAGGTTGTTCCCAAGTTTTGGGTTAGATCCAGCGTGGAGAGGTATGTAAAAAACAGAAGTGTAAGAACAACATTTACCCTTTGTTTTTCGCAAGTTGACTTACTTTTGCATTTTGTAACCTTAGCCCAACGCCTTCAGCCCCCAGGGATGCTTCTATGGAGAAGCCCGCTGTCACCTCTTCAGCCAGCGAAGGTGTGACCGCGGTAGTAGCTTATGCTCCAGCTACTATTCCCGTGGAGGAGGAAGTTGTTGCTCCAGAAGTCGTTACGACCACCAGGGCAGTCGTAGGGATGGAAGTGGAGGCGAGAGAGGCCATGAGGGAGACACCGAGAGTCGGCGGTGGTGAGAATTTCGACCACTGTGCCGGTAAGGAGGTTGTCGAGGACGTTCCTTCCGGTCCTCCAGGCGGTGCTTCCATCATCGAATCAGAGGAAGAAGAGTACTTTAACTTTTACTCTGATTTCTTTGGCCCTACTTCTATCGTAGGATCTTTCGCCTACCAGTCTCGCGACCGAGTTCCTCACCCCAGCAACATTCCCAATTGCGGGGATGTCTTCGATAATGAACGTCTCGAAAGGGTTTGGTGGAAACGAGTCGAGGAGATGGATGGGCTGAAAGATCCATCACGGATAGTTTCCATGTTTGCTTGGTCAAACATGAATGTAAGTATTCATCGATGCTTATATGTATGGTTTTATCCCTGTCCCTTATCGCTTTTCTCCCCTGCAGAGAGCCGTGGAACAAGTTGCTATGATTTGCGAGTACAATCGACAACTTGTTAAATTGCGACAGGAGAAAGCAGTACTCTGCGAGCAAGCAGAGAGGTGGTGAGTGATCGACATTCGTAATCGTTTTATAATTCGACTACTTGTTCAGTACTCGGTGAGAGTTGTCGTAGAAAAATCTTACGACTTAGTACTAATCGTAGAAAAACTTACGATCAGGAGTAATCATAGAAAAACTTACGATCACGCGTCAGTCGTAGAAATACTTACGACTGCTCATCTGTGTATTCATGTCAGCCCTTAACCTTTTCAGGTTTAAGAGTGACGAAAAGACCCTAGCTGATTCGCTCGACTTCGAAAAGGTCGAGACGAAAAAGCTAAGGGATGAGGTCACCAACCTCCTGAAGAAGCTTCAGGAGGCTAACTCTGCAACTCAGGAATTGTAGGAAAAAATAAACAGTACGTACGACTGCTTCTAATCTTGATCTTCACCTTCTTAACCTCTCATTCTTTTATAGAAAAAGAAGTAAAAAATAAGGCCCTTCAGACTGAGGTGGGGACTCTTCGGATCGAGGCCCAGGAAAAGTCCTCGGTTGTTCGCGAGATCTCCCGCATCGCGAAGGAGAAAGATCAAGAAATTGAGAAGTTAGGTTCTCAATTAGCGGGTAAGTCAAACTTTACCTGCTATTAAATCATTTTATATTCTCATAGAATCGTTTCGTCTAACCAATCCTTACTCCTTTCAGAGCGATTAGTTAAAATAAAACGACTCCAGGAGGCTTCGACTTGCACCCAGGAGGAGATGAAGTGGATGAAAATCAATCTTCAGGACAACATTTCGCTTCTGAACAATGTACTCGATGGGCTTCGTGCTGGAAAGGCCGCTCCTCGCGATGGCACGATGGCTCCTCATACGAGTGCCATTAGGGAGCAAGTCGGTACCTTGCAAGAGTTGGTGTATACTCTGAAGACCAACTAGAATGACTCGATAAGGAAAGCGGTTAAAGGAGTTGTAAGCTTCTGTAACAACCCCAAACTAGGGTTTGTATTTCAAATGTATAAAAGTATTAAATATTAAAAACTTTTGTTGTATCTCTTGGTCATGCTCTTAGTTTTCTACAAACTTGTGCACAATTTTAAACTTTTGATGATTGTATTAAAGTTTGTGTTGAAATTTCAAACTTTTAAACTTAAATTCTATTTCTATTTGAATTCAAGGAAAGTGTGTGAATGAAAGTTTCCAAAAATAATTTATTAAAATACTAGATTATTTATCTTGAATTATGATTATTTTTACCAAATTTTTAGAAGTCATTTTACATTCACCAAAATTCAAATCAAATTACTAATGCAGATTTGAATATAATTTAATTCTAACAAATTTCAGTATATAAAGTGTTTGAAACTATTTTTCCTAAATCCTATGTGAACCTCAGAATGCCCACAAAAATTTTCAGAATTTGTAGAATTTTATTTCTATTTTAAAACGTTGGGTCAAACTTGCTTATTTTCGGTCAACACTAAAACCTAATCTAACTCGCCTACTGTTCCTCTGGTCCGACCGGACCCGAGCCAACCGGTTCCAACCACACCAGCTCGCCGAGCCACCCTTTCCCCCTCTCACTTACCTGTGGGCCCCGGTCGCCAGCCCATCTTCTCCACTGCACCAAGCCACTCGCTAGCGCCTGGGACACGCGCTCGTGCGCATGCGCATGCCGCCGGAGCTGCCCCCAGATTCTCCAGCTCCCGACCGCATCATCCGGCCAACGCCCATACCGTGTCGCATCCCTGTCATGCCCAGGCCACCCGGTCGCGTCATGCGCCCATGCTCTGCCCGACCTTACCGTAGCAGCGCCGAGCGCACCGCCATCACTGCCCGCAGGCTTCCTCGCGAATGCTCCGCCCCCTCGCCTATATAAACCGAGCACCAGGTGCCTCTAACCCCCTTCTTCATCTTCCCCAACTCCTGTAACACCCCAACTCTCAAAGAGCCTGGAATGCTACTGGAAATAAACTATTCTAGCACAAACACAAATTTTCGGCAGAGCCTCCTTTGTTTAATCAGCAAATCTGAGAGTTCAATACTATCACATGGCATAAACAAAATCCTCATAATCAATTTATCCCAACATGCATGAATATCAAAAGAACCAGCCAAAGCTAGTAACCTCATTATTACAACTAAACAGTAAATTCAACCACGCCATCCATGGGTGTTATTTAAACAGTTCATTTAATTCTAAATTTGGACTAAGCAGCAAACGCCTTAAGAATGTGATATAGTGAGTGCATCCACATCTACTCCCTCCCGATCGTATCGTTCCTGCCATGGGTACCTAAAAACACATTAAAGCAAGAGTGAGCCCAACGACTCAGCAAGTATCAACAAGGCTATAAAAATGAACTTAAACATAACATCGTTAATCCGCAACAACAATACACTAATCATAGCCATCTATTTCATGACATGCAACCAATGCAATGCTCCTTTGAACTTTATCTCTTTCGCATTTTACCGTAATGCGGGTATACAACCGTCATTGTATACCCTTGCACGTGCCCTCCGCACAGGGGACCAAGAGCCTATACACCATATGTATAGGGACCTTTGCCCATCACTTAATGATGGGGACCTCTTTATTTCATAGCCCACATTCCACGAATGTGGGACCTCAAGCCCGTCATCTTCATGACGGGACTCAATCAGATGTGCTTGGTCACCATGTGACCAAGGCACTGATGCTCACAACATGCATATGCACCATGATAACATATTCATAAGCAAGAATACATCAAATTCTCATTAACAAGTAATCAATAACAACATACAGTAGATCCATTTAACTATACTAGCATGTCATCAAGGTAAACGGTACTCATATCATAACAGGCAAGCATGGCTATACTATCAAGATACATCACAAACACATCAAACAAACATACACAAATAATAGCCCGAATACTTGCCTCAACCGTGCGAGAACAGTGGACGCGAAGAGGGTGCTGCCCCTGGAACCGCGCTCCCACCTAAACATAAAGGTACCCCAATCTAAGACCAACATGCTGGACCAAAAGCATAAATAATAACACAACAGAACTCTCTAACTCGCAAGTGTTAACAAAACCTCCAATTTCTAGCGATCGTTTTGGTACTCACTGAAAACAACCAAATTCTAAAATACATAACTTTCTGCTCAGGAGTCCAACTAAGATGCTCTTAGACTTTCTGAAAAGGTAATTGAATTACCTAAATAAACCTAGTTGGGGAGCCCTTTAGATTCTGCCCTTAACTACCCCTAGCAACCCAATCCTTCAGACCATAGAATTCTCGTCGGGTTCTCTGGACAGTACGCTAAAACCACCATAACTTTTGCTACGAAATTCCAAATCTCGTGTTCTTTATCTCTATAAAAAGGTACATAAATTACCCACATTTTTCGTTATTATGAGATCTCCTGATTCTCCTTTTAAATAGCAGTTTTAACCAAATTACCACAGACTGCCAGAAACTGACAGAATTACCAGGCAGCGATACTAAAAAATTCATAACTTCCTGACCGTTAATCGGATTTGGGTGATCTTGGTGGCCACTGAAAGCTAAGAACATAACCTACGTATATCTAGGAGACCAAAACTCGTAGTTAGGCCTCTAAATAAAAGAAACTGGCCGCACAACATTCTGGACAGATTTGAACAGAGAACAGAATTAAATTGATGCAATCGATCTAATAGCAATCGCTTCTAATGACTATCACACAACACAAGAAACCCGCTGTTACCCTTGACGACGTGCTGGACGACGACGAGCAGACCCCGAAGAAGATCCTCCTTCTCCTCTCTTCCTTCTCTTCTCCCTCTTCTTCTCCCTTCTCTTCTTTTCCCCTTCTTCTTCTTCCTTGGCCGGCTGCAATGGGGCTTCCTCCTGTATTTGGCCGGCAGCAATGGGGGTGGAGGGGAGGTAGGGAGGTGCGCAAGGGGGGGGGGGAAGGTGGCGGCCGGATGGGGGAGTGGGGGAGGAAAGAGGGGAGGGGGGAGGTCGGCTAGGGTTGGGAAGGGGGAGTGGCGCCCCCCCTTTGCTTTTGGCCGGCCACCCCCTTGGGCCTCTCTTGGGCCGTGGGCTCCAGCCCAGGATGCCACAAAACTGCAATTTCCCCCCTCTACAGTTGCAACAATACACTCTTTCCAATTAGTCCCTCCCAAAATTCCGTTTAATACTCTCCCAAACCAATGCTCCCTTCCGACTTCTAGCGCGTCACACCATCGGGGTATTACATTCTACCCCCCTTAACAGGATTCGACCCCGAATCTAAACGCCAAACTTCAAGAGTTAAAGCCGAAGCGGGAAACTTAGCAACAAAAGTACGCACCTGAGGTGAACAAGTCTGGATAAAGCTCGCGCATGCGAGACTCCAGTTCCCAAGTGGCCTCCCTTTCTGTCTGCTGCGACCAAAGCACCTTAACATACTTCAGGGTTTTGTTCCTAAACTCTTTTTCCGATCTTTCTATAATTCGCACTGGTTTGGACTCAAAGGACAGATCCTGCTCAATAGTTAGGGGTTCTAATGCAATATGTTGTTCCGGGTCCCTCAAGTACTTCCTCAACATGGACACATGAAAAACATTATGCACTCCCCGCATAGCCTCTGGTAAGTCTAAGCGGTATGCCAACTTCCCGATCCGAGCCAAGATCGTGAATGGCCCAACGTACCTCGGGCTAAGCTTCCCTCTAGTACCGAACCTGACCACACCTTTAGTGGGGGATACTCTCAAGAGCACCTGATCTCCCGCTTCAAACTCCAAGTCTCTTCTCCTCACATCTGCATAACTCTTACATGCGCTGAGTCGCTAATAGATTCTGCCGCACTAAGGCCACTCGTTCAACCGTCTTTTGTACCCGGTCCGGTCCAAACCGCTTCTCACCCACGGCTTCCCAAAGAAAGAGGTGACTGCACTTACGCCATACAAAACCTCAAACGGAGCGGCTTTTATGCTTGAATGATAGCTGTTATTGTACGCAAACTCTACCAATGGCAATTGATCACGCCAACTACCCTTCCAGACGGGACACGGGACCGCAACATGTCCTCCAAGGTCCGAATTGTGCGCTCGATCGCCCATCTGCATCCGAGGATGGAAAGTCGTACTCGAGACGGAGTTATGTGCCCATTGCACTCGCAAACTCTCCCAAAACTTGGATACGAACTTGGCATCCCCGCCGAAATGATGGTCTTTGGTACTCCATGCAATCTTACAATTTCCGAACATAGATAGGAGCCAAGTCACTAGTCGAATTGGTTGTGCGGATGGGAATAAAATGTGCGATTTGCTGAATCGATCCACTATAACCCAAACCGCATCCTTACCTCGCGGTGAACGAGGCAACGCAACAACGAAGTCCATAGAGATATCATCCCATGGCCATTGGAGGACCTCTAATGGTCGTAATAATCTCGCTGACGCTTATGCTCGCTTTACTTGTCGACAAACGCCACAAGAGGCCACATAATTAGCAATATCCACTTTCATTCGTTTCCACCGAAGCTCGCTCGATCACGGACATCTTTGTCTCACCCGATGAATAAAGATACGATTGTGCGATGTGCCTCCTTTAGTATGTTATCCTTAACTCCTGCCTTCTGCGACACACACAAGCGACCTTTAAATCGCAAAGCTCCAAACCCATCCAGGCTAAAATCTCCTTCCTTGCCCAAATCCAGACGTCTCCTGACCCTTTGCAAAAGCGAGTCACTCTGCTGCGCTTCCCGCATACGCTCTGGAATAGCTGACTCTAAAATCAACTGGGTCTCGGCATGAGCCGTACCTGCATAGCAATAAGATATCCCCATACGGTCAAAATCCGCAACTAGACAATCCAGTGTAACCGGCGTCGCCTTACGACTAAGAGCATCAGCCACCACGTTGGCTTTGCCTGGATGATACTGAATCATGAGATCATAATCCTTGATCAGCTCTAACCATCTTCGCTGCCTTAGATTCAGGTCCCTCTGCGTAAAGATGTATTTAAGGCTTTTGTGATCAGTAAAGACATCACAAGACTCACCATAGAGATAATGCCTCCAAAGCTTCAAGGCGAACACCACCGCAACCAACTCTAAATCATGTGTTGGGTAGTTCTGCTCATGTTTCTTCAGCTGCCTAGACGCATAAGCCAGAACCTTACCATCTTGCATGAGCACACAACCCAAACCAACTCGAGAAGCATCGAATAGATCGTGAATCGCTTCGTGCTCGTGAATAGTGAGAACAAGAGCGATCACCACTTTTCCTTCAAAGTCCGAAAGTCTGCGTTCACAATCATCATCCCACCGAAACTTCACATCTTTCTGTGAGCTCGACAACGGCCGCAATGATGGAGAAATCCTGCATAAAACGCCGATAATAGCCTGCCATACCAAGGAAGCTTCTCACTTCTTTGACGTTGGTCGGCCTTCCCCATTCTACCACTGTGGAAATCTTACTTGGATCCACTGATATCCCCTTATCATTTATGATATGCCCCAAGAACCCCACTTCAGACATCCAGAACTCGCACTTTTTAAGCTTGGCATAAAACCTATTTTCTCTTAACGTCTCCAACACCATCCTCAGATGACGTTCATGCTCAACTTCAGTCTTTGAATAGATCAAAATATCATCAATAAAGACGACGACAAAATCATCCAGATACTCATGCAACATCCTGTTCATAGTCTCCATGAAAGCAGCAGGGGCATTCGTTAGTCCAAAAGACATAACTTTAAATTCAAAGTGCCCATACCTTGTAGAGAACGCCGTTTTCTCGATATCCTCTTCTCGGACAGGAATCTGATTATAGCCCGACTGAAGGTCTATCTTTGAAAATACCTTTGCCCCTCTCAACTGATCAAATAAATCTTCAATGCGGGGTAAAGGGTATTTATTCTTGATGGTCACCGTTGAGAGCACGTAATCGATACACATGCGCCAACTACCATCCTTCTTTTGGTAAACAAAACCGAGCTCCCCACGGAGATACGCTAGGTCGAATAAGATCCTTCGCCTTAAATCATCCAATTGCTTCTTTAGTTCCTCCCGAAGGCGTGCGGTCGGTAAGTGGTCATAGAAATCGGTCGGTGCCGGTACTAAATCAATTCGAACTCCACCGGGCGTGGTGGGGCATCCACGCAACTCTGCTGGAAAAACATCTAAAAATTCCCGAACCACCGGAATTAATTCTGCAGTCAAAGAGGAACTCGACTTCCCCACCAGAGACAAAAGAAACCCACTCTTCGCAGCTCGACTACCAGGATACAGACTAGCCAGCACGCAAAGAGAGTAAGAGGGGGCACTCCCCTGAAATACTACCTCCTGCCCAGAAGGTGCCTGCAAGGTTACTGTCTTCCAGAAACAGGATATAACCGCTCGATAGCTATGCAACCAGTCCATACCCAGAATAACATCAAACGGCTCCATCTTCATGACCATTAGATTAGCAATAAATTCTTCCCCATCCAAGGAGATCACACAACCAGGACATACTGTGGAGCTAGAAAGGATTCCCCCAGGAGAGTTAACTAAAACTGACTGAGCTATAGACTGCATACTCAACTTGGCCCTGCTAGCAAACTCTAACGATACAAAAGAGAAAGTAGCTCCTGAATCAAAAAGTACAAATGCCTCCATTGAGTCCACTAGGAGCGTACCTGTCACCACATCGGGACGACCTGCCGACTTTGCCGTTGGCATGGCATAAGAAACTGCTGCTGGGGCGGTAGGAGCCCCAACACCCTGGTATGGGGGTGCGGCGGCTGCAGGAGGTGCTGAAGGTGCCGCAACTGGAAACGGTGCCGCAGGGACCGGTGGACAAAAGTACCCCGGCGGTGGAATCCCTCCAGGATAAGGAAGATAAGACTGCGGCTGACACCAGGACTGAGTAGGAGTGGCCGCTAACATCTGCACTGAACCTCGAGATGAAGCTGCCTGCTCTGGTGCTGACACTGGTTCTGGCTCCCACTTGATTATACTGGCAGGGTTCCACCGACACACCAACGCCTTGTGGCCCTCCCGACCATAGTGGTGACAAGATCCAGACCAAGTACACTCCGAAGCGCGATGCTCATTGCCACATTTGAAACACTTCATACCTTGCCCTGGGACTGGGCGCAATCTGGGAGCACTCGCCACAGGTCGTGAAGTAGAGGATGACTGTGGCCTTGAAAACTGGACTTGGAAGAATTTCAGGGCCCTTAAACTTCTTACGAATCGGCTTCAAAGATGACCCACTACCTCCTCAGGTTCTTCTTCTTCGATCGCCACCGCACCTCCGTAACCATGGTACCTCCTGTACCTGGTAAATCTTCCCCAAGCTGCATCTCAAGTTCCATGCCCCGGGCTTGCTCTACCAGGGAGCTAAAGTCACGCAGCTCCAATGCCCCCAATACCTGGCGAAACTCCTGTCTGAGCCCTCTGCGAAACCTCTTGGCCTTCTCTGCCTCATCTGTAGCCACCGCCGGAACAAAGCGGATCAGGTTATTAAAACCCGCTTCATAATCCGACACTGACATCTTGCCCTGCTTGTAACTCTGCAACGAGACCTCCATTCTCTCCACAAAAGATGCTGGGTAAAACCTCCTCCGAAACTGCTCCACAAACAACTCCCAAGTGACTGGGCCATGGGCAGCGGTCCTAGCTGACAAGACTCCCTCCCACCAGATGTCCGCTTGCCCCTTGAGCTGGAATGCCACAAACTGTGCCCTCATCTCAGACGTCATCCCCAGTGCGCCGAAGTGCCTCTCCATGTGACGCAGCCTGGCTGGCGGCGTCCATCGGCGTGCCCAACCCACAAAGGTATCGAGGCGTAGGGCATTCCACTAATGCAACCCCATTGTAACTGCCGCGGGTACCACCACGGGAGCCACCAATGGAGCGGCAACAGGTGCAGCCGGTGGAGCCTGATTCTCTTGCACTGCCGAAGCGACCTCTTCCTCTGACCCCTCAGGACTAGCTTCCTAGCTACGGAGTTCGAAGCTTACGGCGGGCGTCGCTCGCCTCGTCGGCACCTGCCGCCACGACCACGACCTCTGCCTCTTGCCATCTCTAGACACCACAACAGAACAAACAAACATTAAGCACATAGAAAAACTGTCATCACACGAACCAGTTAAATAATAACTACAACACTAGAGTAGCCATAGAGTCTACAGTAACGCAGCGCAAAGCAAAAGAAACCCAACCCCACCTACTGTGCTTAGTGTGTCAATTTTAATACTTCATCATCCACGGACCTACAGCCCGCTCTGATACCAACTGTAACACCCCAACTCTCAAAGAGCCTGGAATGCTACTGGAAATAAACTATTCTAGCACAAACACAAATTTTCGGCAGAGTCTCCTTTGTTTAATCAGCAAATTTGAGAGTTCAATACTATCACATGGCATAAACAAAATCCTCATAATCAATTTATCCCAACATGCATGAATATCAAAAGAACCAGCCAAAGCTAGTAACCTCATTATTACAACTAAACAGTAAATTCAACCACGCCATCCATGGGTGTTATTTAAACAGTTCATTTAATTCTAAATTTGGACTAAGCAGCAAACGCCTTAAGAATGTGATATAGTGAGTGCATCCACATCTACTCCCTCCCGATCGTATCGTTCCTGCCATGGGTACCTAAAAACACATTAAAGCAAGAGTGAGCCCAACGACTCAGCAAGTATCAACAAGGCTATAAAAATGAACTTAAACATAACATCGTTAATCCGCAACAACAATACACTAATCATGGCCATCTATTTCATGACATGCAACCAATGCAATGCTCCTTTGAACTTTATCTCTTTTCGCATTTTACCGGTAATGCGGGGTATACAACCGTCAGCCAGATATCTTTGCACGTGCCTCTCCGCACGGGACCAAGAGCCTATACACCACATGTATAGGGACCTTTGCCCATCACTTAATGATGGGGACCTCTTTATTTCATATCCCACATTCCACGAATGTGGGGACCTCAAGCCCGTCATCTTCATGACGGGACTCAATCAGATGTGCTTGGTCACCACGTGACCAAGGCACTGATGCTCACAACATGCATATGCACCATGATAACATATTCATAAGCAAGAATACATCAAATTCTCATTAACAAGTAATCAATAACAACATACAGTAGATCCATTTAACTATACTAGCATGTCATCAAGGTAAACGGTACTCATCTCATAACAGGCAAGCATGGCTATACTATCAAGATACATCACAAACACATCAAACAAACATACACAAATAATAGCCCGAATACTTGCCTCAACCGTGCGAGAACGGTGGACGCGAAGAGGGTGCTGCCCCTGGAACCGCGCTCCCACCTGAACATAAAGGTACCCCAATCTAAGACCAACATGCTGGACCAAAATCATAAATAATAACACAACAGAACTCGCTAACTCGCAAGTGTTAACAAAACCTCCAATTTCTAGCGATCGTTTTGGTGCTCAATGAAAACAGCCAAATTCTAAAATACATAACTTTCTGCTCAGGAGTCCAACTAAGATGCTCTTAGACTTTCTAAAAAGGTAGTTGAATTACCTAAATAAACCTAGTTGGGGAGCCCTTTAGATTCTGCCCTTAACTACCCCTAGCAACCCAATCCTTCAGACCACAGAATTCTCGTCGGGTTCTCTGGACAGTACGCTAAAACCACCATAACTTTTGCTACGAAATTCCAAATCTCGTGTTCTTTATCTCTATAAAAAGGTACATAAATTACCCACATTTTTCGTTATTCTGAGATCTCCTAATTCTCCTTTTAAATAGCAGTTTTAACCAAATTACCACAGACTGCCAGAAACTGACAGAATTACCAGGCAGCGATACTAAAAAATTAATAACTTCCTGACCGTTAATCGGATTTGGGTGATCTTGGTGTCCACTGAAAGCTAAGAACATAACCTACGTATCTCTAGGAGACCAAAACTCCTAATTAGGCCTCTAAATAAAAGAAACTGGCCGCGCAACATTCTGGACAGATTTGAACAGAGAACAGAATTAAATCGATGCAATCGATCTAATAGCAATCGCTTCTAATGACTATCACACAACACAAGAAACCCGCCATTACCCTTGACGACGTGCTGGACGATGACGAGCAGGCCCCGAAGAAGATCCTCCTTCTCCTCTCTTCCTTCTCTTCTCCCTCTTCTTCTCCCTTCTCTTCTTTTCCCCTTCTTCTTCCTCCTTGGCCGGCTGCAATGGGGCTTCCTCCTGTATTTGGCCGGCAGCAATGGGGGTGGAGGGGAGGTAGGGAGGTGCGCAAGGGGGGTTGGAGGAGGTGGGGGGGGGAAGGTGGCGGCCGGATGGGGGAGTGGGGGAGGAAAGAAGGGAGGGGGGGAGGTCGGCTAGGGTTGGGATGGGGGAGTGGCGCCCCCCTTTGCTTTTGGCCGGCCGCCCCCTTGGGCCTCTCTTGGGCCGTGGGCTCCTGCCCAGGATGCCGCAAAACTGCAATTTCCCTCCTCTATAGTTGCAACAATACACTCTTTCCAATTAGTCCCTCCCAAAATTCCGTTTAATACTCTCCCGAACCAATGCTCCCTTCCGACTTCTAGCGCGTCACAACATCGGGGTAATACAACTCCCCTCTCCATTTACCTCTTCTCCAAAACCGAAACGAGCTAGAAGCCCCGAATGCCATTCCTGAAACCAGTAGCACCGCCGAGTCGCTCGACGCCGTTCTGGCCGCGCTGGAGATCTTCGTCCACTTCCGATCGTGTCACGGCGCGTCCCGCCTCCCCAGGAACCTAACCCCTCAAGAAATTTTTGGATTCATCCACCGAGAAGCTGTGCACGAGTGTTCTTCCTTGGCTCCGACCAAATCCGCCTCCACCGCCACCGCGTCTTCTCCAGCGAGCCCCGGTTCGATTCTTCTCTCTGTGAGCATCTTATAGTCACCCTTTACCTCCTCTTAGCACTCACTTGCTCTCTCGTTTTCCCCAGGGCTCCCGCCACGTTGAACTGGCCACGCCGCACCAAGTCACCGTCGCCGGCTCACCTCGGCATCCCTCCGTCCTCGGCAACTCTGGTGAGACCCACTAACCCCCCTAGTGCTCATGCACTCATAATTTTGGTCTCTACTCCTCTCCGGTGCTCCCGCCCCTTTCCACCTCCCCGGTCGGCCGCCGCTCGCCATCGCCGCGCCACCACAGCGCCTCTCCGGCCACCCCGAGACCACCCCTAGCTTCCTTGACCCCCTGGCGACCCATTTTGGCCCTCGCCACCGCCTCGCCGCAGCTCCACCGCCGGCGACCACACAGCCTCATTTCTGCCCGTGCCACTCCCCTGTTTTCTCCTTTGAGTTTCCTCCGCGCATGGGGGCCCACCCTCTTTAACTGTGCCATTCATCGCTAATCGCCTAAGTGGATGTATTTAGGTCACTTCAAATGGGTTAGCAAATTGGAAGTTGAGTTACGAAATGAGTTAATCTCTGAATCTAGTTTCACTGCTTTTGTCAATGAACCAAAGTCATGTATTAGGTGAAATGCATTAACAGAGAAGATGTTCGAGGTAATTAGTTTTGTCGGTAGCTAATCGAAAGTTTATGTGTATGTCCAGTTAGTGGAAAGGTTAGTTGTCGGAGTGCTAGTCATTAAATGGGGTGATGAGCGAGAAGGTTCTAAGAAGATAGATTACTAGTGTCGCTTAAGCTCACTTGTGAGACCAGCCATCTAATACTAATCGATCATATGGTGATCATGGAACCACTCAATTGAACCAACCGAATTAAAATCTGAGTTTCTAAAGGAGTTAGAAGTTAGCACTTCATTTCAAAGAATACTTGTATTGTCTACTGGATGAATAGTACACTAGTAGTTAGTAAGATTGTGGATCCTTTTCGCCATTGAAGACACTTAAGCTATCAGGAAACAAACCTATTTGAAAGCAAGTATAAGAATTGAAAACCTTGAAACCATCAGAGTGGCTGTGTTGTGGACTTCATCTAGCAGAGGCTCCCACTCTTGCTCAATCTTTCTGTGTCATTTTAGGCTCTTTGTTAGTAGAACTAGTTCCAGTAGTTGATGAGTCAATACTAGTCTTGCTGATTGTCTTACAGGTTGAAGTTGCACTTTGATAAGTTGTATTGTCGGACTGTACTAGTCAGTTTGGGTCTCTTGATCTGTATAGCAATGGGTTAGTATGGCACCTTTGGAAGATCTACAGTAGGGTCTGGCCAACATCTCCCAAGGCAATGTGTTGGGGGAAACTTCATAATCTTATTGGAGATTATCTCAGTCCTCGGCAGGATTTGTTTCTTAGGAGTTTTTAGTTCTGGTAGTAAGACTATAAGGTAACAGCATGCTGCAAAATTTGTTAGCATCCACATATTAGTTGTGTGGTGCTTAGGAGTGTTAATAGTTAAGTGTCAGTAAGTCCAAAGTTGGGTAGAAGTCTGTTTAGCAATTGTTAGTTCGCT
Organism: Ampelocalamus luodianensis; assembly: GCA_036346255.1. Classification (NCBI taxonomy): domain Eukaryota; kingdom Viridiplantae; phylum Streptophyta; class Magnoliopsida; order Poales; family Poaceae; genus Ampelocalamus; species Ampelocalamus luodianensis. The sequence continues at coordinate 27,655,038 of CM070622.1, forward strand.
AATGAGCTAGTTAGTACCCCATAACAAATTTGTAGGTCTAAATGAACTAATAACAGTAAAGGTTGCATAGAATAGTGAGCTATTTAAAATGTGGTATTATGTGGTAGCTAATAGATGTGCACACAATCACCATCAAAGTCTGCCGAAAGAGGAAAATATATAAGAGGTTTGATTTTGACTGTATGATTATCGTAGAAAATAAGTGAGTTTGAAAAGAACAGTAAGAAGAAATCCTAACTAATTTAAATAAACTCCTAATCAACTAATTGTTGTTCCTAATTTCATAATCTATCTTCTGTGTTTTAATTTTTGGATTCTTTTGGAATCTTGGTGTTTATTCGCTGTTTTTCGCTTTGGTAGTTTTTATCGTTAGATGACGTTGATATCGAGAGTGATCCTCTGCAGCAAGTCGAATATCTCTAGCAAGGCAAAGGCAAGCAGTTTGATCATATCCACTCAATCCTATTACTTTTAAAATCTAATACTTTGTTTTACTCGTACGTATGCATGCTTTTGTGTCAATGATTAATTTTGTCGATTAGAGGTAGTTAATCCCATTGCATGGTTGCCCTGAAATTGTTCACCCCTGCCACTACCTTAGGAATATTATTCTCACTGGTGAATTAGAGCCCGGTGAATGATTTAGGGCCTTTTATTTGTCTTTGCGATATAATGCTTAGCAATGCTTAGATACCGGTAGAATTGAGCGGTTATCGACTTAGTCGGTAACTTTGATCACACAAATTATTATATCTTTATGTTCCAGCATTTTGCTATGATTATTTGTGAAAACTAAAAATGAAAACAAAATGATTTGGACTTGGGCACAATGGTAAGATGGTGTGCTTTTGGGTGTGACTGGAAAGGTGCTCAAGTCAATTAAGGACCGAGTTACTTGCGCCACCGTACTGAGTATTTTGCGTGCTAACCACACTAGAGTATATGGGACCTCTCTTGACCTAGTACTTTGGCGTGTATTGGCTCCGGGTCGCAGGAGGTCGCAGGAGGGATGGTGTTGGGAGCATGGTAGTTGTCCGGAAAGCTTTATCCTGAGTGAGTAGTTGTCTTTTCGGCTTTACCATGTAAGCGTATGGATTTTTATCCATACAAGCGGCTTGTAGTTAATACACAATATTGGAAAGTGTCTCGTAGGACTTAGCCGTGCCAGCATACCTTCAGAAGTGTGCTTTGGCTTAAAAGCGGTCTGAAGTGTGGGTACATTGGTACACCCTGCTAGGGTTAAAACTATTCGAATAGCCTCATCCTAGGTTATGGACACGCTCGGATACACCCCCCAAGAACTAGACTATAACATTTAATTAAAACTTGATGGGTTGGTATGAACGGGTGTTCATACTATTGTTGTGATGGCCATTGGGTTGGTCATCTCGGGATGTCTTTATGTTACTACTTCATCAGTATCATGTTATTTATGCAAATAAAATTTGAATTGTTAAAACTGCCTTCAAACTATTACATTATTGCAAAAGAAAACTGGCTTTATGCTAAAAGTAAGTCCAGAGCCCCCTCCACTTAAATAAAGCTTGCATGTAGTTAATTATAGTTACATTACCCTTACACGTCGGTCTTGCAGTACAAAAATAATTTTTGTACTCGGTTGCTTCTTAATGTTTTTGTTGCGAGAGAAAGGAGGTGAGCCCCAAGGGCTTCCCTTTTGTGAGATGTGTTGCGGGTTTGACGACTAGCTTGGCGGCCCGGTTGGTTGCCTTGTGGGTAAAGGCACACTAATTGACTATTTTATTTATCGCCATCTTATGGCTTTTGCTTCCGCTGTGTAGTTTGTTATTTTATCTTGTAAGTTCAATCTGTTGTATATTATGAAGTTTTGATATTGTAACCTCTCATGTATGGAATTGATGCATAATTTTATGAAGAGGTGTGTATACTGCAGTTCTGGGAAGTATACATATCTCGAGGCTTGGTTTATTTGAATTGTGATGCTAGGGCCAGGTGGTTGGTTAAGCATTACAAGCCAAATAAACCGGGGTCCTCACAAAGTTGGTATCAGAGCTATACTGACCGTAGAAACCCCTAGCAGAAAGGAGAAGCTTCGGCTAGGTGTGTTTCTTCCTCGGACCAGTTAAAATTGATCAAGTTTACCAGAAGTGGTCGAACGAATCTCAAAATTGCGCTCTTCTTAGAGTATTTTTCAAAATGAATAAATAAACTAAGGTGACATGAATTTGCTTAAAAAAAATTCGACCATGTTTCTGAGCCAAAAAAACTTTGTATTGACAGCAAAAGTTAGGAACAAGGTGACACTAGGAAGCTCCTAGCGAGCAGGACCACATGCAGATAGGAGAGACTTCGACTAGTTGTTATGTCCTTTCTCCGACCAGCGTGAAGAGAAAATGAGCGTATGAATAATGGTCGAAAAATTATAAAAGCACAATTCAAAGAGAGATAATAAAGATAGAAAGAACCTGATACTTTATTGCCGTAGGGGTTTGTTACACGTAGAACTTACGTAACTGGTCAATGTTCCAAGAGTTTGAGAGAATGCGGCCATCTTCCATTGCAAGTCGTACCGATCCTGGACGCGTAACTTCGACCACGGTGTAAGGACCTTGCCACTTGGGGGAAAGTTTATTCCGATTAGACTGGGATTGGATAAGTCTCAATACCAAGTTACCTACAGCAAGGCTGCGAGGTTAGACCATACGATCATAGTATCTGCGCAGGGCTTGTTGGTAGATTGCTGAACGGATTAGAACCTGGTCTCTTTTTTCCTCGAGCAGGATGATGTCGTCTGCTCGAAGTTGCTCTTGGATGGAGTCGTTAAAATTTTTGACTCGTGCTGACCTGATCTTTAGTTCTGGCAGAAGCATGGCTTCTGCACCAAAGACTAGAAAGAAAGGTGTTTCGCCTGTAGCTCGGCTAGCAGTCGTACAAATTTCCCATAATACTGAAGGTAATTCTTGTACCCAAGCCCCGGCGTTTGACAAGCTGATCAAAGACTCGGGTCTTAATTCCCTTCATTATTTGGCCATTCGTTCTTTCAACCGCCCCGTTGCTTTGGGGGTGGGCAACAGAAGCGTAACACAATCGAGTTCCCAACTCGTCGCAAAATTCCTGAAATTTTGCGCTTGAAAATTGTTTTCCATTATCTGTGATGATTCGACTTGGTACTCCAAATCGAGTTATCACGCACCTTATCATGAACCTTTTCGCTGCTTCCGTTGTTATCCTAGTCACATGTTCGGCTTCTATCCATTTTGTGAATGTGTCAATAGCCACAAAAAGGAATTCGAATTCACCTAGAGCTCTGGGTAACGGTCCTAGGATATCGAGACCCCAGGTCGCAAAAGGTCAAGATAGAGAGATTGTTTGTAATGCCTGAGCTGGTTGGTGTATTTGCCTGCTATGAAACTGACATTGCACACATTTTTTAACCAGCTCCCTGGCATCGTAGAGGGCTGTTGGCCAATAAAAATCTTGTCGAAAGGCTTTACCGACCAGTGTTCTGTGAGAGCATGAGTCCCACAGATGCCTCCGTGTATGTCGTGAAGGAGTTTTAATCCTTCGCTCTGCGAAATACATCGCATGAGCACCCCTTGACCAAAGTATACATTTTGGCCTTTCGGGATAGTCGATCTACTTCGAGATCGTCGTCGGGTACGGAACCCTTCTGAAGATACTTGTAGATGGGAGTCATCCAGGTATCTTCGTACTCTAGAGAGGTTGTTTCTATAAGAGGCGTCTCTAGTTTTTCAACAAAATACGGCTTCTAAAGTTGCTACAGAAAAAACCCCTTTTGGTACTAAGGATCAGGAAGAAGCTAGATGAGCCAGTTGGCCTGCGAGAAAATTATCCTTTCGAGGGATAAATTGTACCTCAAAGTCTAAAAAATGCTTTTCTAACTTTCGAACTTCCGATAAGTACCGAGACATAGTTGGATTAGAGCACTCGTACTCTTTTCCGACTTGATTCATGACTAGTTGAGAGTCTCCTCTCACGAGTAATCGTCGAATCGAGAGCGCTTTCACGGCTCGTATGCCAGCTAGCAAACCTTCGTATTCTGCCATGTTATTAGCGGCCTGAAAGTTTAATTGTATGGCATACTTTAAGGTCTCTTCGGTAGGATATTCCAGGACCACCCAGCCCCCGAGCCACTTATAGTAAGTGACCCATCAAAGTACATCGTCCACTGGTCGTGGAAATCGTACTGGGATCCTGAACAGGTTCAGGATTTGTCCATTCGGCGACAAAGTCCGCCAAGATCTAGAATTTAATGGCCATTCGGGACACGAAATGGATGTCGAACTGACCATTTTGCCATGTGTCCCGCTGTTTTCCTATTCTGGAGGATCGCTCCCAAGGGAAACTCAGATGACACAGCTAGTTTGTGAGCCTGAAAATAATGCCGCAGTTTCCTCGAAGACATGAGGAGGGCATACAAAAGTTTTTGAACCTGAGGGTACCGCTCCTTAGGCCCGTGTAAAACTTCGCTAACGTAGTAAATTGGTCGTTGTACGTTTTCACGTTCTACGACCAGTACTGCGCTTACTGCCTATGGCGTGGCAGCTAGGTAAATTAAGAGCGTCTCTCCTGGTTTCGGAGAAACCAGAATAGGTGCACTTGTAAGATACCTCTTGACCTCCTCAAAGGATGCGTTAGCCTCTTCCGACCACTCGAAGCCTTCATGTTTCCTTAGAAGTTTGAAGAAAGGCAGTCCTTTCTCTCCCAGACGTGCGATGAAACGACTTAATGCCACCATGCATCCTGTGAGTTTCTGGACCTCTTTTTTCGTGGTGGGGGGGGCATCTGGATGATGGCCTTTATCTTTTCAGGATTTGCTTCGATTCCTCGTGCAGAGACTAAGAATCCAAGCAATTTTCCTGAAGAGACCCCGAACACACATTTCTCAGGATTAAGCTTCAAGTGGTATTTTCTGAGGTTGTCGAATGTTTCCTACAAGTCTGTGATGTGATTGAGCCGTTTGATGCTTTTTACGACTAGATCATCAACATAGGCCTCCAGGTTTCGGCCTAGTTGAGGAGCAGAAGTCGTTTGCATCAAACGCTGAAAAGAAGCCCCAACATTCTTTAAACCGAATGGCATTTTGACATAGCAAAATGTTCCAAACGGTGTAATGAATGCGGTCTTCTCTTCATCTTCTCGACACATATTGATCTGGTGGTAACCAGAGTATGCATCTAGAAAACTCAACATTTCACATCCTGCAGTAGAGTCAACCAACTGATCGATGCGAGGTAAAGGGAAATTATCTTTTGGACAAGCTTTATTAAGATCAGTAAAGTCTACACACATACGCCATTTGTTGTTCGACTTTCTAACCATTACAGGGTTGGCCAACCACTCTGGGTGGTTGACTTCTCTTATGAAGACTGCTTTAAGCAACTTGTCCAATTCTGACCTAATAGCATCTCGTCGATCAGGGGCAAATCTCCGTAACTTTTGTTTTACGGGTACTTTATCAGGCCGTAAGGCTAGCTTGTGCTCGATCACTTCCTTGGGGATTTCGGGCATGTCGGATGCTTGCCACGCGAAGACATTTGCATTTGCTTGGAGGAAAGTGATGAGGGTGTCTCCCTATTTGGGGTCGGAAGAATCCCCAATGCGAGTAGTCTTCGAGGGCTCCTCCGCGTCCAGAGGAACCTCTTTGACTTGGTCGTTCGGCTTTGGTGCAGCTTTAGGCTTCGACTTGCTAGTTGAAGGCTGACTTTCATCTTGAGTTGGTATTTGTCCAACCATCTCGAGGGAACGACGGCCGCAGGAGTGCGCCATCTTCTTGTCGCAATATATTGTGATCACTCCTTTGGGACCTAGCATCTTAAAACATTGATACCCATAATGAGTAGCTATTAAGAACTTTGCCAAAGTTGGTCGTCCGAGTATGGCATTATATGCCGTATCAAAATCGACCACATCAAAGGAGATCTTCTCTGTCTTGAAATTGCTTAGTGAGCCAAACGTTAAGGGAAGAGAAACTTGGCCAATTGGTTTGGCCGAAGACCTCGGTACGATTCTGTGGAAAGAATATCATACCGGCCTTACCTTTGTCCTGGGCACCTGCATCTCATCTAGGGTACTCGTAAACAGTATGTTTAACGAGCTTCCACCATCAACTAAAACTCGATTTACTCGACAATTGTTGATGGTGGGTTCGACCACGATCGGGAACCGACCTAGTCTAGTCGAAGGGATCGGGCAATCACCTTTCTCGAAAGTAATGGTGACTTTCGACCATTTCGATAATTTATTGACGAGAGGTGAGTCGATTGTGTTTACCTCGCGTTTGACAGCTTTTAGCTGTCTTCATGACTCATATGCTGATGATCCTCCATAGATATGATCGATGGTGTGTTACGGATCCTGGAACGACATCTCCTCCTTGTCATCCGACTCCTTCCGTGCACTTGTTTGGCCTACCTGTTCAAGAGTACGAAGTGGCCCCTTGCCAGAGTAACAGTCTTCGAGTTTTCTTAGAACAACTCGGCATTTACGAAGGTCATGCCCTTCTTTTTTGTGAAAAGGACACCACCTGGGTTTGTCGTTCTTCCGATCTTGGCGCTTACCTTTACCTTGATCAGGATTCTGCTTGGGGTTGTGTGGCTCTTTGTCGCTTATGGCAAGGACCTCCTTAGAACCGGCAACTGGAGATTTGTGTCTCTTCGCCTTGTTCTTGGATTTCTTAGCCTTTTTATCCTTTTTCTTACCACTTTCGTCTGCCTCTTGAGGGATATTATCTTCTCGATCGATAGTGTTGTTCCATTTCGACCGCTTCAGCAGTAGTCACATATCTATCAGCCATCTCAAAGAGTTCGGCGACGGTGGCGGGAGGATGTAAAGCGATGTTCTCTGTTATTCTCCTGCTGCGGACTCCCTGCTTGAAAGCCCTGATCACGGATGAGTCAGAAACTTCCATAATAGAATTTCGAGCCTGACTGAAGCGCCTGATGAATTGACACAGGGTTTCATGATCGTTCGGTCTTATCCGGTGCAGGTCGTCGTCCTTTCCAGGGCGGTTGTAGGTGCCCTGGAAGTTCACCAGCAAAAGGTCGCAGAGGTGCTGCCATGACTAGATTGATTCGAATGGCTAGTTTAAAAGCCATGATCGAGCCGATCCTTCAAGCACAATTGCAAGGTAATTTGCCATTACGTGCTCTCCTCCTCCTGCTGCTCGGATAGCTGTAGTGTAGATCTGAAGGAATTCAATGGGATTTTGGGTTCCATCGAATTTCTCCATGTTTGTTGGTCGAAAGCGAGGTGGCCAGCGAACTGCCCGAAGATCGGGTGAAAACGCCCGACATCCTGAGATAACTTCTTGCCTCCTTCTTTGCAGAAAAGAAGGGTTGACGTCACCGGGTGATCGTAATCGACGATACCCAGTCACAGGTGGGCTAGACCTGTGATAAGCCTCAGTTTTACGAGGAAAATACTTCTCGTATTCCGCTTGCTGCCGCACATTCCTTTCCTGAAGTGGTGAAAGATCACCTCTCCTAGGGCTTGTCAGTCTCCAGATGTCCAACGAGCCTTCCTCAGATCAGGAGAGCGACGCGAGCGAGGATCATGTCGTCTCTCATGTGACGAGTTATCCGAACGGCTGGCAGAAGATGGAGTCGTACTACTACGACTTCCGAGTTGCTGTTGATGAGGACGCTCGAGTTTTGCCATCGTGTTGCGAAGCCTTCGCACGATCTCTTCTGCAAAGAGAGCGTACCCTAGTGCTCGAGTGAGCTCTTGGGTCGGATTTTCCAGCAAGTTGTTGATGTGCTGGAGCTCCTGAGCTTCCTCCGACTGGAAATAAGCGCGCTCGGAGAGATTTTTCTGAGCCGCCATTTTTCTTCATCAAGTTGTCTCAGAATTGCCTGTATCAGACCCTTGAGTTGGTTTTAATGAAGTGCGAGAATGTTGAGGATGTCCCGCACGTTCATTAAAGTGTTCGTCTCGTTCGCCAGCAGTGGTGTTCTTGCAATTGCCACGAGGGGATGTAGAGTGTGCCCATCGGGGAGCATCGTCAATCCTGCCTCTGGGAGAGTGATTCTTATCAGGGGGAATGACGAAGACCTCCCGTGTATGACCTCCACTTGCGCTCGAGGCCTCCTCGCTTAAGGAGTAGTTGAGTGACACCATTTGGCTACTTGGAGTAAACCCCTCCAGGTAGGGGAACTCCGGGTTATAACCGTCTCCGTCTGCAGGTGTGTCCTGTGACGGGATGGTTGGACTTGGAGGAACAGCGTGCTCGATCCTCTTCTCTGCGGAATTATCCGGAGAAAGAGGACCATCAGGTGTCGATGGAGCTCTGGAATGATGGCTTCCAGAACTTGTCTCGCCAAGTCGTATTGCCTTAGGGGGACTCGAACACTTGGAGGAAAGACTCTTGTCGTGTTGCGAATCTGTGCTGGGGCAGCCCTGTTTGTGGTCGTGTTGACCCTTTCCCCCCTGAGGAAGCTGGTTCCTCAGTTGGGCGTATTGTTGTGGGGATGAGGATCCCTCCTGAACTCCGGCGGTGATGCAATCTCCGAGATCTGATAGAAGATCTCCAAAGGCGGCAATACCGCTAGATGATTCAATACTCGGCTCGTAATCGAAGCCGACATCCATGTCGATGTCTACGTAATCGACCAAGTCGAACCAATTCTCCTTGTTCCATTCTCCTGCCATGATAGCATCAAAGAGAAAAGAAAGAACTGTTGACAAGAAATTACCAGAAGATCCCCACGGACGGCGCCAACTGTCAATGTTTTAGAACCGATCTTACGTAAAGATTATTTGATTCGGGGGGGTCTCCACAATTGATCACGCATACAAAGGAGACACGGGGATTTTTATACAGGTTCGGGCCTTCTCCAGCGAGAATAACAACCCTACTCCTGTATGTATTGTATTGGGTATCCTGATTACAATCAGTGGAAAGACTTGCGCTAATACTGCTACTGATTGCCTCTCCCAAATCCCCCTATTACCTCTAAAAGACACCTATTTATAGTATGCTGTGGTGGCGGTTGTCGTTCCAGGTCAATAGGCGTTCATCATTATGCAATAATAAGAGTAATTACCGAAGTAGTAACCTCCCTACGTTGCCTGACGGTTATCAATCAGAGATAATGGTGAGTTATCTGTAGTTATTCCAGGTATAACTACATATCTTAACTGCTCAGATCACACAGTTAATAGGGCCTACTAGCGAGTGGACCCAGTTATCCATGGAGAAGTCGTGGCAGGACTAGTCGTAGAAGGACTTACGACCAGGGGGTAGTCATAGAAAAGCTTACGACTGGATACTGGTCGTAGAAAGACTTACGACCGAAGGTAATCGTAGGAGAACTTATGATTATGTGATAGTCGTAGAAATACTTACGACTATGGGGGTGGTCTTAGAAGAACTTACGACCACCTGGCTTACTTATCCCTTACAACAGTAAGGGGTATACCATGTGACGTCATATTACATGATTAAGGAATAATAAAATGAGGACTATTAGATCCTCGTCATGGCTAGTATACACATCCACCACATTTATAATCACATCCATACACAATTTGATTTATACATATAACATGAAAAAAATGTCTTAAACTTACGCGTTATACAGGAAGTTTACGCGTTATACAACAAGTTTACATTACAAGGTCTGACCAATAAAATTAAACTCAAGTTTTAAAAGAGAGAACAACGGAAGCATAGTAAATAAAACCAAAAGGTTCAGCGGTGTGCCTTATCCATACCTACGGGCTATAACATCCCAAATTCAGATGTTGGGAATACATAATAGAAATGCATTTGGAAAAACATTTGTGATCACTCTGCATATAAATATCTACTCATGTTTGAATTTTAAACTTTTGTTTAAAAGCAAATAATGAAATACAAACAAACATGCATTTAAAGGAATTCTAGATAAAACATATTAATAATAGGTGAGAGAGTTATTTTGGGCATAATCCCTCAGCGAAAAATTTATTAAACAACTTATACGAATTTTCATTTAGAGTAACAAATGGAAATACATAAGAATAGAAACATATATGAATTTTTGAGAAAATCACAAAAGAGATAAACTTCTAACAAATAACATAAGGAACTACATTAGTTCAGGAGCCCTTTAAAAAAATTTCATAAAATTTTAACTTCGTTTGATAAGTACAAAAATTCAACAAATAATTCAGCCTTAAAATCCAAAACCTAACCTAAATCTACCTCTCCTTCTCGCTGACAGTGGGCCACTGGCAGGACCTTTCATCCACCTCGCTACCCCCTTGTTAGCGCACGCTGCACCATTGCCAGCTTCACCACGCCCACCCTGAGCACCAACCACTCGCCCCCGGCTTTGACTTGCGCTACCAGTTTTCCTCCCCCTCACCCGTATCGCCTGCTGCCCCTGTCGCCACCATTGCCCGTGGGCACATGCTCTCTTCCTCATGAGTTCTCCATCCCATTATCTATAAGAAGGTTGCCCGAGCTTCCTCTCTTCTTTTCCTCACCATTCCCCTCCTTTCCTCTTCTTCTCCCCTCCTCCACCGAGCTCGAGCGCAAAAGAACCTTGAGCTCCATTTCGTCCATCGCACCACCACCACCATTCCTGCCTCCCCGAAGGTTTTTTCTTCACGCCACTCGCATCATCTTGTGTTCCAGATTCCCAAGAGTATTTCCCCACAACTAATTCGCTTTTGGTTCACAGGAACTCGCCGAAGCACCTTTCTTCTTCGTCTCTGCCGTTCTCGTCGCCACTGTCACCGATCGAGCTTCACCACGAGGACTTAATCAACCTTCCCCAAGCTACCCTGAGCTTCCCCATCATCTCCGGCGAGCTCTCCATGTGAAGCTCCTTGCCGCCACCTCGGGCCTTCGTCACTAGCCATCTTTCGACCACCTCCATCCTTTCTCTCGGTCCCAGTGAGCTCCTAGCGACCTCTAGTAGCTCGGGCACATGCTAGATAACCAAGGGCGTCACTGGTTTTGAAGTTGGCTTGTAGGCTGTAGCGCCGCCGTTACTCAACGCCGTAGCGCCGCAGCTACTGGCCACCCCAGCCCTCACCATCGGTACCCTCAGGTATGCAAGGGTGCAGGGAACCCATTTTGGGATTTCCCAGCACCGCCGTTCACCATCGCGCTGGCGATGAGCGCGACTGCAAGTGCCCTAGCACTGCTCTGTGCTGTCCGAAGAAGGACACGCACTGTAGCTCCGTCATTAAAATCAAATCACGGTTGTTAGGGCAAAACAGTGTTTAAATGATTGGGTTAATTAATGCTTGAATAACGCGTGGCCCCGACAAGCAATTAATGAAGTTCTTTAAAACCTGAATTGAAAATGAGTCACTAACACATGAGTACCACAATGTTTAAGTGCGTAGTGAACACCTCGATGAACCCATGCGTTGTGCTCATAGACCCTTGGTCTATGCACTATTTCTGTGAACCAAGTCACTGACAAACAGACCCCACACATCGGAATAATGAAAATCAGTAGAAAATAGAAAATACGCTTTAGTTTTGAGGAAGTACGCTTTCGCTATTGGAAAGCGTAAACCTCAGTAAGTCCAGAGGAGAATACCTTTTCCTTGCTGTAAAGGGCAAACCTCAATAGAATGTATGAGAGAATATGCTTTCTCTACTGGAAAGTGTAACACTTGGAAATACGCTTTCGACGTGACCTTTTCTTTTTCTTTGGATTTTTAAACCGAACCAAATTAAAACTTTAATAACTTTTGCATAAAAACTCCAAATTGAATGATTCTCATTTCTAAATTCATCTAAAATCATGATCTACTAGAATATACAAAAATATTTGGATTTTGTTACTATTGAATTTATTTTGTATTATTTAATTCGTTTTCAGCTCTTTTTGGATTAGACGTTGATTGCTCGAGCAAATATTTTGATGACTAACCATCCTCATATTCAGAACAACCATGAATCTTTTGATTCATTTGGCCCGGAGGCGGAACCAAACTCACCAATAGGGCTCCCTAAATTGGGGATTCAATGAGACAAACAACTGGCAAACTGCGAGCAAGGCTAGCACCCCTTTGATTATGTTGATCCCACTATTTTAATTACTGTACTTTATTTTTACAAAATCTATTATGCATGCGTGTATGTTATTGAAAAATTACTATGTTGGGAATACGGTAGATGTAAATCATATTCGATGCATCAACATCCTTGAAAAATTGATCCCCTTACTGTTTGTAGCCATTAGGTTATGGGTTAGACAATATATAATGTCAAGTTGGGAGTTTTCAAGTGCGATTATCGCACAACTGCTTAATAGAGCGATAGATTTTCCATGAAAGTATTAAAAGGACAATATGATAAAAATGAAATTGGGGGTTTTGTGAAAAATGTCCAAAGGGGTGTACCTCTGTTATTTTATATAAAAATAAAATAAAAAACCTAGTTTTCGATGCGGGCGAGTTATGTTATATCACTAGTAGATAGGGGGAGATTCTGGCCTGGTTCAATTAAGGACCAGACGCTAGCAACTCCAATATAAGCCTAAGTGTACAACCATATGTGCCGGTATGGGACAGCCTTAGCTAATTAAGTTATTGAAAACTAGCCTTGCGTGTTGGTAGGCCGTAGTAGTGCGGGTATGACCGGTGTAGGCATATCTGAAGGGGCTCCCCTTATCGAGGTGTTGGGAACAAAGCTTTCCGACACAACGGCGAATGCCTCACTGAGACGGTGGTGTCCCCGAGTGAAGTGAGGGTATACATTCGCTGGGCTAGTGCAAAGGTAGGACTAGATGATATAAAAGCTTTGACACGTGCTCTAGACTGCTTACCTAAGGTAGTGACCGGTGGTATCGACGGATGCCGAACAAGCTAGAGAATTTATGTACTGTGGGTAAAGTTGTACACCTCTGCATAGTGTAAATCTATTTAAATAGCCATGCTCGTGGTCATGAGCATGCTTAGTGCAGACGGTATGGGTATTGTTTTGATTTTCACAAAAAATCGTTCTATTGGTAAAATATGGGTAATGACTTGTGGGTATTTATTTGAGTTAACTGCCATGTTATGGCTAAAAATGAAATGTTGCTCACAGCTGAGGAGGGTTGCGGGTTGCCATTATTATTCATTCAGTTACTTACTTACCGTCCTGTATCTATTTATCTTCTTTTAAACTTCCATTGCAAATTACTACGTATTGATATTGCAAATAAAAATGGCTTTAAGCAAAATAACTTGTAGAGTGGAGCCTCATTCATTGATAGCCTTACATTTATATAAACTTTGTGATACACTACAAGTCTTGCTGAGTACGTATTATACTCAATATTGCTTATATTGTTGTTCAGAGTTTGAAGATGAGCCGGCGATACGTTCTTCGCACCCGGAACCGGAGGGTTCGGTGACGAGTCTATCTAGGCCTTATTTCTTGTCGGTTGCCTGAGAGTTGGATGGGCATGCCGCTGGAATTTATCTACTTTCATTACTTCTTTCGTTGCTACTTTTACTATGTTGAGACCTGCTTTTATTTGGCCGGTCAGTCGTTGATATAATAACTTTACATGCTTGAGTTAAATACCCTTTTTCTCTACTTTTGTATATGTGAATTTATGGATGTGAATGCCAAATGTTATGAATGTGTGTACTAGCCACTGATCATGGGACTAGTACAACACACACATAGGGTCTTCGGGTATTCCACACCCGGGGGTCCGACAACGCTTGGTATCAAAGCAATACTGACTGTAGGACAAGCCCTAGATAGAATGGTCGTTAGATTAGGACTTAGATTTCAAAATGCAACCTAATCTAATCATAGGAATGATTCTAAAAAATGAGGAGTTTTCGCTAATCTTACTTCTCTTAGCATTCTCCTCTTATCTAAAGTCTAAAGTCTTTCTTTTGGTCATCTCTTCTCATCTTATTCAAAATAACTCTAGATTTGAGAGATTGGATGCTCTCAAAAAATAAAAGTTTTTAATCACTTTTAGGACCATAAAACAGAGAGAAATCATTTCAAAAAAGTCCTTAAAACATCCTACATAAAGTTCTTTTGGAGGATTCATCATGGAACTAATAAGGATATCACTTTAGATGCATTTCCCCCAAAATTTCAGAACGTAGTACTTGCTGAAAATAATGTGATGTACTATTCCTTAAACCCTCCTACCTTCATTTGGAGTTAAATTGATTGATATTATGAAGGTCTAATTATATATAAAGACCAAGGGGTAGTATGACCTGAGTCTTGAGCCTTAGGTATTGGTTAAATAACATGAGAATGAATAAAAACTTGTGCTGAAATTCTTTTCCTGTCTAATATCATTCTTATCTATGTCTCTTATTACATGTTCACTAACTTCTCTTATTCTTAAATTGTATATGTCCATCAACTGGGAGCTACAGTATCGCACCAGTGCCTTCGAGAAAGGTGCATTGTAGCACACCCTATGGGTGATGCTTCAACACGTGGAGTGGCCGCATATGCCTCAGTATACGGTCTACAACACGCCTTCCAGTGTGGCATCCACTGAGTACCTCACCCAGATGCTCATCCAAGGACGTCACTTTGGGGACCCCACCTTCCGTTACTATGGGAGGGGCTCGACGGTCCTGATGTCGTTGTACGATGCGACTTATGTTGCGATCGTACGCTTGCAACACGAGCTCCCAGAGCTGGTGAATCCATTCTTTCACTTCCCGACACGGACTGCGGACTGGGAGAAGCACACCTACCGGGTGGAGGGGAGGCACTTCCTCACTCCCCACCTGTACCTCGCCAGCCTTGTGAGGTCTCTCGACGGATATCTCTATCGGCTGTCTCGCGAGCTACTAGAGGCCCACCAGAGGATCGCCACGCTGGAGGACAACATCGCATCGATGGTGGCCCAGGGGTCCTCACGGGAGCTACTGTATGAAGAGGATTCCATACTGGCACCCGCGAGGAGCTAGCGGAGCCCATCATCCGCATTTGGTCCTGTGCCCGACGTCCCCGCATGTTAGCAATTGGTCACCGCTGTCGAGTGATGGCCATTTGCTCGGGGATGGAGGAGTCTTCGCGGATGGTGCAATGATACCGCCTTCCCCCACGACGAGCACGAGGGGGCCGAGCATTTTGGCCCTTTGTCCACTGCTGCCCTAGAGTGCTCAGGAGCCGCATAGTGTGACTACGACAACTAGACTGAGGTAGATAGTCTAGAGCTCACTTGTAGGACTTTAGAGTGAGCGTTGTTGGACATTTTGTAGGATGAACTTATGTATGATATCGCTGCATAATTATTATAAATTGCTACTTAAGTTGTTCTACTTGCCTCTTTGGTAATGTACAAACAACAAGCATGTGTGCCATGTAAAATTTGACCCTTATGTTAAAATTCATGTGTTCTGCACCTAAAGTTTAAAACATGCATATTTTTAGCTTAGACAAGTTATTTTAGTATGGATGTTAATACTTGCCGACCTACTTAACTTGTACTTATTCCCTCTCATCTTGCGCATGTTTGTTTACACTGAACCTTGTATGATCAGGATCCTGGTAACCCGCTCCATTTGTCAGCTAATGGCAATAGAAGCCACCTCCGGATCACAACAACTAGGGAGCAAGGTCCCTACACCTTCGCAACCTAACTCACTGCACCCTTCCACATCAGCGGTGCAAGCTGAGCAATCTCAACCTGCCGCCACCGAAGAACTAGAAGTTCTACTGCCACCTACTTTTGCATCAGCAATCGATCCTCTCAACGCTGACGATTGGCTCCACACCTGTGAGGACCCGGGGTATTTAACTAGTAATACTTGACCTCCATATGGTTCTAGCATTACTAATTAAATATCCTAAGCCTCGATGGACATGTGCTTCCCAGAATTGCAGCGCATGCTCATCATCACAAAATCATACATCATTTCCATACAACATATGACACTAAGTTCAACAACGACATACATAAAGTAAAGTTATTACAAAAGAGCTGACCGGCCAAAAAACACAACATACAAGAATGACAGCGGAAGTAAAAGCGCCATAAGATGGCTAAGAACAAAAGTCGACCGGTTAGCCAACATAACCCACAAGGCAACCGACCGGGCCGCCAAGCTAATCGCCCCGAATACTGCCACAACACAGCTCACAAAAGTGAGGCCCTTCGAGCTCACCTTCTTCCTCTGCAACAATTTACATTTAAGCAAGAACAATGAGTACACAAGGTACTCGCAAGACTGACGTGTGGAATTGTAGACCTAATCATATGCTACATGCAGGCTTATTTAAGTGGAGGTTGTATGTCTCATTTCGCGCAAAGCTAACTTTATTTGCAATAATGTAATACATTGAAAAGCAAATTTGCAAATCTGTTTTGTTGTAGAAATAACAGCGAAATAATGATAAATACAAGTAACCACCTGGAAGTGACTATCCCAATAGCCACCACAACATAGCACGAATCCCCAATTCGTATCACCCATCAAGTTTTAATTAAAAGGTTGTAGTCTAGTTCTCACGGGGCGTATCCGAGCATGTCCATAACCTAGGACGAGGCTATTCGAATAGTTTTAACCCTACAGGGGTGTACCAATGTACCCACACTTCAGACCGCCTTTGAGCCACAAAGCACACTTCCAAAGGTATGCCGGCACGGCTAAGTCCTACGAGACACTTTCCAATATTGTGCATTAACTACGAGCCGCTCGTATAGATAGAAACCCATACGCTTACATTGCAAGCCGAAAGACAACAAATCCCATCACGGGTGAAGCCTTTCGGACACTACAATGCTCCCAACGAAGCCAATACACGCCAAAGTACTAAGTCAAGAGAGGTTCCATACCCTCTAGTGTGGTTAGCACGCAAAATGCTCAGTACGGTGGGGCAAGTAACTCGGTCCTTAATGACCTGGGCACCATTCCAGTCACACCCAAAAGCACACCAATCATACCATTGTGCCCAAGTCTAAATCATTTTGTTTTTAGGTTTTAGTTTTCACAAGTAAACATGGTACAAGGCTGAAATCATAAGTGATAATATGTTTTATGTGATCAAGGTTATCGACAAGTCGATAACCGTCCATTTCTACCGGAAGCTAAGCATGGCTAAGCAATTAATCCGCAAGACTACTAAGTGACAAGAGCTCATCCACGAACTCTAAATCACAGCAATAACCTAGGCTCATGGTAGTAGAGGATAATCATTTGCCTAAGGAAATGCATCTACTAGGTCAACTAACGACAATAGTTTAACACAAACTAGCAATGCATACGTAGAATTTGTAAACAACATAAATACTTGAAAATACAAGGATTATCATGATCAAACTGCTTGCCTTGCTGGAATTGCTCTTGCTGCAGAGGAGGATTCTCAGGTTCAATAAACTCTTCGGAACCTAACGCGAAAATGCGATAAAACCCGATAAGAACGAAGAACACCAAACAAAACTTAGCAGCAAAAGACATCCAAATCCTATGAAATTTATACAGCAGTAAGAGGTTGATTTTAGACAATTTTAGGAACAAGAATTACTTCATTTGGACTTAGCATGAAAAAGTTATGACCTAATCAATTTCTCTCAACCTGAAAAATTCTAATTAAATTAATTACGGCTACTGTTTTGGCAAAAATTTCTAGAATGATCTGGAACTTGAAATTTTTATGGTAGGTAGATAAGGTCATCCTAAGAACAACAAAGTTGAGTTTACTTCATTTAGAGTTGAAATGAATTACTTATGATTTTTCTAAGTTCTAAAACTAGTAGATCATTAACTTCAGTGGCAAGGATCATATTAAGACCTACATTACAGTACATTCCTAGTGGGTTTTAACAAAATTTAGTTTGCTCAGTTTGGAATTACAGAGAATAAGTTATGCATTTTACAAATTTTCAATGAATTTGTAGACAACCATTTTATATTAAACAAGTTCATGCAGTTTATATCATTTTCTGCTACATAACAATGCCTAAATTTATTCTTAGATTAAGGTTTATTCTACAACAGAGCTAAAGCAACTGGAATCATTCAAAAAAAAGAGCTAAATGACAAAGTTATGCACTTTTGAAATTTGAACAATCCAAATACTTTGAAAATTTGAGCTCTCGGGAGGTCTAACAGACTTAACGAAAACGGGGAGGTCGTGGCCGCTGAGATGAGATCCAACGGCTATGAGCAGTGCATGCACAGCGCACGCGAAAGATCTCCAAGCGCACGGAGGAGGTCGTGACCATCAGATCAAGATCGGGCGGTCTAGAGCTCCAAGGGGAGGTCTTAAGGTCAACTTTTGAACAGACGAGATCTTAACAGCTCAGATCCCCCCTAGGAGATCCTGAACGGTCAAGATCTACCCGGGGTGGTCCTGGACGGTTGGGATTTAAACGAGGGAGGTCCTGGGCGGCCAAGATCTCATGGGGGAGGTCTTCAGCGGTCCAGATTTAATCGGGGAAGTCCTGAACGGTTGGGATCTCACCGAGGAGGTCATGGATGGTCAAGATCTACGCGGGGAGGTCCTATGCGACAGGGTTTTAACGGGAGGGGATCTGGACGGCTCAGATAGATCTAGGGAGGTCCTGAACGGTCCAGATTAACGCGGAGGGAGGTCCTGGGACTAAGGACTTAGCAAAGAAGATCTAACGCTCAGATCTAAACCTGGGAAGGTCGTCTACGGCCAGGATCAACTCGAGGAGGAGGTCCGGGGTTTTCTTTATAAAAGACCAGGGGTGGTTTCTTACAAAGAGGACCCCAAGGGTGGTATGCAGGGGTGGTTTTTACCAAAAAGACCCCGAGGAGGTCTTTTTGCGCAGGAGTGGTCCTAGCGGCTCGGATTGAGTCTAAAGAGGTCATGGACGGCTAGGATCTAACCAGGGGAGGTCCTAGCGCTTAAGATTTTTCACGGAGCCAGACCCCACGGCTAAGATTCGACCTAAGGAGGTCTCAAAGGTCAGGATCAAGCTAGGGGAAGGTCTTGCACTTAAGGGTTTTATGGAAAAGATCTAAGGGTCCAGATCTAGTCCTAGGGAGGTTCTCAACGGTCTAGACGAAGCCGAGGAGGTCTGGGGACTTGTCGGAAACCCGACAAAGTACAGAACTCCGCGATTTGCTCGCCAGCACGCCGCCGACGACCACGGCCACGACGGAACTAACTAAAGGTACCAAAACGAGTGCAATACTATTGCGAACCTAACGGAGGTATCCTCGACGGCGGAGCGGGCCTAAATCGCCGACGAGCCGGAGAAGGGCGGAGGACAAGTTTCCGGCAAAAAAAACCGAAAACGGCGAAAACAAGCGCCACGAGCTAAGCTAGCTAGACCTTAAGCTCTAAAGGACTAATGTGAACTTACCCGAGTGCAGGGGAGGATCGAGGGAAATCGGAGGAGACCCAGCAGCGGAGCAGTTCACCGGAGTTGGAGAAGATGACGGCGACAAAGTGCTCTGAGTCAACAAAGGCAAAAAGAAAGGTTAGGATAGCTTCGCGATGACCAAGGGGTGGTCAAGGAGAAAGGAATTGCACAGGGGACACTCACCGGAGTTGGGAACGACGAAGCTCCACCTACGGCCGCGAAACCCAAAAATCCAAATCCAGCTGCTCCTGGGGAGGCAAACCAAAATGGGATTAGGGCACAACTTGACGACGACCAGAGGTGCTCAGAGGGGTAAAGATTAGTGCAAGGGATCCACTGGAACACTGCCAGCCGTGAAGAGCTCCGAAGCTGGAAAATGGTGGGGTGAGAGGCACTCGGTGGTTTTGCACCCAACTAACAACGAGAGGAAGCTGGGGTGTTTGGCAGTGTGAAGGGGCTAGAGGAGGACCTCGGAGGTGCTCAAGTAGCCAGAAGTCCAACGGGGCACGAGGACGGAGGCTTAATGGCGACGGGACAAAGGTCGCCGCGAGAAAACGAGGAGAGCGGTAAGGTCGGTAGCACTGCTCTCGACACGGCAAAAGCGAGGCTCGAGCCATTGCCGGGCCCCACAAGTTGACCACACACCGCCCTGCTCACCTGCGCACGCGCACGCTCGCGTACGGCGGAAGGAGGAAGAAGAAGAACAGCGGAGGGAGGTCGGGGAGGTCGTGAGCCCTCCGATCAAAATCGGACGGTCCAGAGCACCTGAGATCGTCCCAGACTTAGAAATGGTGGGGAGGTCATGGACGTTGGATCCTAATCCAACGGCCAGAACACACGCACCCAAAGTCACTGGTGGACTTGGCTCGACCGAGTCGGGTGACTGGGCTTTGACTCGAGCCCGAGTCTGGTCCGCACCCGAGGAACAGTGAACCCTAGGTTTTGGGGTTTTAAATTGAGCTGAGACTTAGGGAATTTATTTGAGGTAGCAATACAACTCCAAAAATTCTGAAATTTTTACAGGAGCTTGCTGACTAAGATATCAACCTTGTGCAAAATTTTCACAGGTTTTATGTAGTGCATTTTTCTCCAAAAATTCTGCAAGGTGCTGGTCCAAGGTTTGACCAGGGTTTAAATTGGTTTGACTTGCCTCCAAAAGGATTCAAACAACTTCCAAAGATTGTGAAATTTTTCAGAGGTGTCTCACCACAACCCTAGAACTTAGAAAAATATTTCTAGGAGATGATCACAAGATTTAACAAGAATGCTTTGGAAGACTGGGATGTTGCCCAAAATGACTTGTGATCTTTGTATTTCCATAACCTCTTTACAACGATTGATCAAAGCATAGAGGAAATACAAGATGTAAGAAAAAGTTTTAATTTCTACTCATTTTCTTACATTGGAAACACAAGTCTGAAACTTGGGATGTTACAACACCGTCGAGAGCAAACTAGTAATTGCCTAGTGCAATGATGAAGAGAAGGTGTTATATGCATCTTATCAGCTGCAAGGCACAGTAGCAGCTTGGTGGGAGAATCATCAAGCCATCATTCCTGAAGGTCAGATCATTTCCTGGGCCGCCTGAAGGGATACAGGTAGGCTACACTAGCTGGCAATTTAAAAATTCTACCACGTAAACCAAGATGCCAAGCAAGCAATATATCATAGATCATTACCACTAGATGCGTAGTGCAGCGGAACAAGAGTTGGAGCAGCCTGATCCAATGTAGAGCATGTCAATGAAGTGATCGTAGTCAATCGTCCAGCGTCCTCGGTATCGATCGTCTCCTTCAGCAACCAATCGCGTTCCATACGAAGTCGTGGATCGTCCTTGAGTGTAATAGCAACCGTAGTAATGCCTCTACGGTATCCACATGTCCAGGGATGGAACTCTGTACGCTGGTGTGCTAGCACCAACTCGCACAGTGAGGTTCTCATGAGAAGATGGTGGCTAGGGTTTTAGTAGAACAACTCACGTCCTCTCCCTGTAGCCTCATGCATCTCCTTATATAGAGCCCATGACAGATCCTATCCGAATACGTTTGTTCTAACCTGTTAAGTGTGTGACTTGAAAACCCTTTTCCGACCATAAATCGTTAGCGGTTCCTAGCAAGACATAACGATTCCTGAATACACACAAATTATATCGAACGAACCTTAATGCAATATGATTTACGAGTAGGTCCTTATCACTTACGACCAACTCGTATCTCCATACGACAAGTTCATATTTAGTCATGACCAGTTCGTAACTCCTTACGACTAGGTTTCGACTACTTAGTGATTATGTTCGACTAGTCTATGACCAGCTCATATCTCTATATGACTAGTCCGTATCTGATCGAACTAAATGACCTTCTCGGGTATTCTCCTTTTGTCTCACGATATATGGTTGAACTCCAGGTGAGATGTTATGTCATACATGGACTGTTCAATTCTTTCTCGATCAAGTGTCGGATAAATTTATGTGGTCGAACTCTTCGACTACCAATGACATGGCCATGCACTTTCTTTATCCGACCACATCGAGGGGCCCAGAGATACATTTGCTATTATGTTAGGAGGGGCAAATCCCATATCTGACCAATCATATTCCTCCGCATGTTTCATAGCATACCTGAAAGTTACTTATATAAATACCCAGTTACAAAGTAGCGTTTGGCAACTCCAAAGTATACTATTATACATGTAGGAAACCATGCTGATCTCAGGTCTAAGGATTATACATCATCATTGCTTGAGACCAACTAATGACACATGAAATCATAACGATCTCAATAGTATCTCAAGGTTGGTCAATCCAACACAATGTTCTCCAACATGTATTGACATTATAGATTTGATATCCCTATATCCATGATTGGTGAAATATAGTCATCAATCGATACATGTGCTGGTCGATAAGTCACTAGTGTTCCGACCAGTGACATCCGATCAGAGATACTTTTAGAACGATATCATATAAGTTAAAACAACTTCACCAATAAGTCACATACCTGTTAATCTTTATAACTAATGATTAATTCAAAGAACAGAATAACATTTATTCAATAACTCATAAACATGGACGTGATACAATCATCTCTATGATTGCCTCTAGGGCATATCACCAACACCGCCTACAAGGAAGCGTTCTGTAATGTCCACATTCCCTCGGGTCTTATGGATATCAAGAAGTAGGAGTTCTACGAACTCCGGCAAGGGAGCATGACAGTGATGGAGTTTCTCCATCGCTTCAACAATCTCGCATGCTACGCCGCGTCCGAGATACCAATCGAAGGAGGAAAGGTTGCTCTATTCAGGGAGCGCCTTAACGACGAGATGAAGTGGTCACTTGCTGCCCATGACATCCCCAACTTTTAGACCTTAATCAACAAGGCCATCCGGGTCGAAGATAGCACCCGAATGGTCGTGGAGAGCCGCAAACACAAGTGGCTTGCGCAGAAATCAGCAAGCAACGGCTCACCAAGACCGCGCGTTTTGCAACCATCAAACACATGTCCTTCGGCATCACCACCTCCCAGGTTCCAAGCACAAGGTTCCTGCCCTCAGCAAGTCACAGTTGGGCAATATAACCATGGAGGACAGCTGTCCGGTACCCAAAACTAGGTAGCAGATGTCACGTGCTATGGCTGCGGCGAACGCGGACACTTTGCAAATTTGTGCCCGAAGAGAAAGCTTCTAGCATCTCAACCTCATCCTCTTGGAGTCCAGCAGCGACCCAGTGCCTCATGTGAGGTCAAGGAGGGCAGCAAGCTTCCAAGCCGGCATAAGGCTTCGGACGCGGCCGTCTGAACCATACGACCCCTGAGGAGGCTAACGCATCGCCTGATGTGGTAATGGGTACTATTCTCATTCACTCTGAACCTACATTGGCATTGTTTGATTCTGGAGCTTCTCACTCATTCATATCTAAGAAATTTGTCATACAACAAAACATAAAGACTACACACCTAAAAACTAATATGGTTGGGCATGTGACGGAGACGATCATAACAAGGTTATTTCCAATACTGCCAGGACCCAAATATGTAAATATGAAACCTCTATGTATAATGTACTAGTCCAGGATCACGCAACATAGATGAATATTATTCCACACAAGACGAATATAAGAAAAAAAACGACTAATTTGATTAATAAATAACGGTTGTGACCTTATGGTCGAGTTTACACTTATTAAGCTACGCAGGTGTGACACTAAATAAAGAGACGGTAGCAGAACAGAAACAACTCTAGTGGGAACACATCGACTTGCCGTAGGCAACCGACTAGGATCAAGACCTAGCGATCACCCTCCTCATAAAACTCCTCCTTGAAAGCAGGCAAAGAATCCTCCACTTCAGCTGAATGATTGCAGCGAGAATGAGTACTCCAAGTGCTCAACAAGTTGTACCACAGAATAGAATTATAGATGATGGCTTATTCTAAAGGAAATGGCTTCTATGGTTATTTTGCGAAAAGCGACATTTGCAATTGAATACAATAATAGATTGAAAGCGTAATTTAAAATGAATAAACAATACTAGTTTAACAGTTATTTTCATAAAGAACATGAAGCCTAAACAATTTCTTTCACACAGCCACATGAGTTTTAAATCACATAGTTGTCCCTTCCCAATAGTTTTTATGAAAATATGCCCCTCGTGTGAAATCCCCGAGTGTGTCCATGACCGCAGACATAGCTATTTGAATAGATTGATTAACACTCTGCAGAGGTTTATACACTTTACCCACAAGATATAACCAGTGTAGCTAGCACCAATCATAACAAAACCTTTCTGAAACTTCATCTTGACAATTGACCCTCCCATTGTGTAATATTGATGGCACCAAACTCCCACACAGGTTGTTGGCTCGTTGCACACTGTTGGACCTAGACATGGTGAACCGCTCATAAATGTGAATCGTCACACAGACATAATCACAGCTCCACCCTAGCACATAGCTTAACCTATCTGCCCGACTAATCAACATCACAACAAACCTTTCTGAAACTTCATCTCGATAATTGACCCTTCCGATGTGGATACCATCGGCACCAAACCTTATACAGTGCGTTGGGCCGATGCACACAGTTGGACCTGAAGAGGACGAACCGCTCATAAATGTGACCCACACAGTAGTACACACCTTCACCCTAGCACACAGTCTAACCTACATGCCTGAATAGTCAATGTCAAGACTTCATAACTTATTAAGTTAGACATGTCCCATACCAAGCATCTGGTCATACAGTTATGGCTCAGCTTAATGACGCACAAAGTTAAGTCCTTAATTAACTAAGGCGAGACTACCAATTACTACCAACTATCGTATTCATTTTTTTTCCAAGCGCATACAGCTCCACCATATCACAATTCCATCCACTAGCCTCGATCTAAATATTTTCCCACCCTGTTGATCAGTAACAACATACTGCACACAGCTTTCCATAAAGTATTCCATATTCACTTAATAAAGTTTAGATTTGTAACTCAAAATGAGGTCAATAACCCGTCGCAATGGCTAAGCAGACTATTCGTATCTAACCAACCCATATTGGTATTATAATGATACCAACTAGAAGTTATCTAACTAGGGTGACAAGAGATCATGGTAATACAATGGGCAAGGTGGATATAATCAAGTAGGTGTGTAGCTACTTCCAAAGCATTTAAAGACTTAAAAACTTGAAATAACGTGCAATAGGTTGAATCAAAGTGATGTTGGAAAAATTGGATTCAACATGGTCAAAGGTACAACTTGCCTTGAAATAAGTCTTAGTATTGGTCTTAAGCTTCATCAACTCCTTCCTCAAAAGCTCCTGAAGTATCAATGTCTACTCGCAAACGAAAGCAAAAACCCAAACACATACAAAACAAAGCAACAAATAAGCACCAAAAATTAAATAAAAATCTCAAGAAGGTAGGGCTTTAATTTATATGAATTTAGGAAACTTTAATGGGTTCAATCGGAGTTCGTATGAGGAAGAATGAGATCTCGGAATATTTAAATCTAAGAAAAAGAGTAAGAAAACACTATTTTGAATTTTCATAATTTTCTTTCTAAAGGAAATATGGAAATATTGCATCACAATAAATTTTGGAATTAAAAGAAAATCCATAAAATAGGGAATAAAGGCTAATAGGTGGGACCCATGGTGTATGAACCGGGTCCATGGGTTTGGCTTACGGTCTATGGCTCATGGGTGCAAGGAACAGTGGACCTAACATGTAGGGTCCACATGTCAGTGGGTTGGTCTATCGTGGACCAAGTCTGTTTGGACTGTTTCTAATACATTTGTGGGTGAAGCTAACACAGCCGAAAGCAGGAGAAATGGGCCGGGGCAAAAATTATTTGGCCCGAAGGATTTTCCTGAAATTTAAATAGCTTTTCTAATTTAGAAATACCAGAAAACCGAAATTGCAAAGTAAAAATAGCAAATGAACTCGAAAAAATTCCATAAAAATATGGAAAATGTTTCCAAGCACAAAGAACTCAAATAAAATAGTTTTGGAATTAATTGATATTCAGATTAGTCACATTAAATTATTTTGACCTTTGAAAGTTCCACTTAAGCTTTATTAAATCCAAATAAAATTGGTGAAATTTTCCAAGGGACTAAACTACTCAAAAAGGTTTTTGAAACTTAGAAAATTAAGATGTTACAAACCTCCCCCTTAAAGGAATCTCTACCCCGGGATTCAAGCTAGCTTGAGAAAAGGCTTGGAAACTTGTCTTTCAGCTCTTCTTCGTGCTCCCAAGTTGTTTCACTTCTTGAGTGATTACTCCACTAAACTTTGCAAAATAGACAGTCCTATTTCTGGTTAAACATTTTACCACATCCAAAATCTTGACTGGTTGTTCCTTGTAAGTGAGATCCTCTTTCAATTCAATTAAATCCAAGGGAGTCTGCTCTGTTGGCACACGAAGACACACTTTTTTAACTGCGAGACATGAAAGACATCATGTACTCTTGCTAACGACTGTGGCAATTTAAGCTGGTAAGAAACTTCTCCTCAACGCTTCACAATCTTGAAAGGGCCTACATATCTATGGACAAGCTTCCCCTTGGTATGAAACCTTCTGACACCTTTAAGAGGAGTAACTCGAAGATAAACAAAATCTTCTGGCTCAAAGCCTAGATCACGAGGACGATTATCAGCATAACTCTTCTGCCTAGACTGAGCTATCTTCAATCTTTCTCTAATCATAGACACTTGGTCCTCTGCCTCTTGAATGATATCTGGCCTGAACACCAAATGCTCGGCTGTCTCTTTCGAATTTAGAGGGGTTCTGCAGGCACGACCATACAAAGCTCTAAATGGTGAAATTTGCAGACTGCCTTGATAACTATTGTTGTACGAGAATTCTGCATAAGGCAAACTCTTATCCCAACTAGTAGCATGAGCTAGAGCACAAGCTCTCAACATGTCCTCCAACACTTGATTTACTCTTTCAGTCTACCCAACCATTTATGGGTGATAAGCAGTACTAAAATTTAAATGTGTCATACCCTGTTTTAGTCGGGAAAGAAAGAATTTATTCGGGGAACTCCGGAAAGCTTAAAACTCTCGCTTTTGGAGTTTTTAGGTCGTGGGCCTCGGGAAGCCTTCCCACCCTTTGGCCGGCCATGGGCCTAGGCCCATGCGCCCCTCCTCTAAACCCTAACCAGCCCCTTTTTCCTCCCCTTGGCAAAACCCCCTCCCCTTTGGCCGCCACCCCCTCCTTCCTCCTCTCTTCCCCTCATGCCCTGCCCCTAGGAGTCGCCCCAACCTCCATTGGTGCTGCTCCTGCTGGTTTGCCTCCCGAATCTTCCTTCGGACCTTCTCCGCTACCGTTGCGCAAGGAGTGGAGGAGGACAGCAGCTCGCTTGGGGAAAAGAGGTGAAAAGGAGGAAGAGTTTCTTCGCCAAGGATCCTTCCACCTACTCCTGGTTGCAGCAAGGGTAACGATGCCGATCCTCGTGGTTTGATTGTTGTTAGAAGAGATTTGGTTACGTTTTGATTTAGCAGACCTGCTGAAATTAGAAGCTGTTTCTGTCCAGTACGTTGTAGAGAGTGTTTCGGTTATTTTTAGGCAGAATCTGAAGGTTTGGTCTCCTAGAGATATCTAGGTCTTGTTCTTACGTTTCAGTGGCCGCCGAGTTCACTCAAATCTGAGGTCCGAGTCAAAAGTTATGATAGAATTAGTCTTGACTGTCCAGAACCCTGACGAGATTCTGCAGTCAATTTGTAAATTGTATAAGAAATTGTTAATCACAGATTTTGAACTTGGTGTCTCCTAGAAAGTTGAAGTATTCCTGTCAGGTTTAGATGGCCACTGAGTTTACTTGATTCCGAGTTGTGAGTCAAAAGATATGTCTGTTTTAACAGTTGCTGCCAGAAACCTGACGTGATTAATCTGTCTGTATGTTTTCTATATTATGATAGAGAAGTTGGAAGAATCTGAAAGTTCACCCAACTAGGTTATTGTAGGTAATTCGATAACCTTTTCAGATTGGTAAAGAACGCTCAATTCGGAGTTGAAACATAGAAGTTATGATCAACTGATTATTTCTGCTGAATTTTGGTAGGCTGAATCTGTGCTGAATGTTCAAACAATTATTAGCCTATTAATTTGACCAAATTGGTTTGTCGCGTCAACTAGAGTTTTGTAGTTAGACCAGTTAAGAATCTACAGAAATTGGGTTTGCTATTTTTCGACTTCCAGGCTGTGAGTTATGTTAGTCCCCGTGTGGCTGTCCAGGATTTTCTTATTGGACAGACTCGCTGTTTTTCAGTTTATGCGATATAGGATTTAATTGACTCCTAAGAGAAGTAAAATAGAACACCGACTAGTTGAGCTGGGTATCTTGTATACTTATTAAGTTATTTCGTTGGTTTAGGCGTGAAACTTGGTATAAGAGCGCCTTCATTGCGGATAACGCCGCAACGCCGAAGGCAAGTACCATGTTAATTTGGATGTTTGTGTATTGTGGTTATTAGCATGAGTTGTTTTGGTAGCTTGTGAGACATGTGAAATGAATTATTCATACTTTGTTCAATACATTGAGTTCATGAGTAGAAGTGATGTGACGGTATATTTCATTTAATTGTTGCATGCATTCATTGACATTTGACGTCCACGGAGTGGATGAGAACCACCATCAATTTCAAGATGGTTGGATAAGACCCATTAATTCCAATATGGGCAATGTTGGACACCCGTATGAAACGTTCTTCATATCGGAAGTGGATCCCGCATTTTTGTTAAGATGGGCTTGAGTGATCACCGACGGTGTTCATCGGCTATACTGCATATCTGCGCGTGTGCAGTCCATTTCCTTGATTTGAGCATTCATATCATGTATTCATAAGTAATCCATTGTGTTATGATCGAACCCAATGATGTTATGTTTGGTCTTCAATGAATGAATGTTTTTCTTAATCATTGTACTTGCTGAGTCATGGACTCACTCTTGCTTTGTTTGTTTATTTCTAGGTGATCGTTGATGAAGTTCACTTGGGAGGAGTAGATGAGCACTACTCGAATAATGCACTTCACATTAGACTCATTGCTATAAGAAATTATGATTCTCTTTTGTCATCTTTTGGTTTGTAATAAATAAATTTAGTCGTGGATGGTACCTTTATGATCAATGAGAACATAGACGAGAACTTTAAGTCATATGGTTATTTGTCATCTTAGCTCATTATCGTTGATTCATGTTTAGATCTTAGAATTGGATTTCATGACTAGTTTATGTTTACTTGTGAGTTTTTGTTGTGTGGAACCTCCAGTACCCTCGTATACAAAGGAGGTTCTGCCGAAATTTAGGATTTCAGCTTAGGGTAGTTGCATTCCAGGCTCGTGCTGAGTTGGGGTGTTACAGTTGGTATCAGAGCGGGCTTTAGGTCCGTGGTTAAAATAGAATTATTAAATTGACACACTGTGCACAGTAGGTTGGGTTGGGCAATTCGTTGTTTCCGCAAATTTTCTTGTTGTTATGATTTATTTGTTGTGCAACTGTTGTTCAGTTTGGTGCTGTTCCGTTGTCTTGTCCTTAGATGGCGAGAGGTAGAGGCCGTGGGCGTCCGCCAGTCCGTGGTCGCGGTCGTGGACGTGGTCCGGTTGTTTCTGCAACGTCCGCAGAAGAGGCTGCTGGTGGGGTTAATGAGGAGGTTGCCTCACCGCCCAACCACCGTGTGAAGCTCAAGCGCGCCGGCCGATGCTCAGCGGTGTCGGCGGTGTCGAATCTTCAAAGGAGAACGAGCACCCGCCGGCAGTGCAGCGGCTTATCTCGCTGCTCTGTGTTCTCTGCGATCGCCGCGATCTTCTTCTTGTCGCCATGGCAGTCCGGTTGTTGCCGCAGCCCACCCGAGACTAGGATGAGTCTTCGTGAGTGGATGACGCTTGGTGACACGCTTGATGGGGCGGTACCCCCAGCGGCAGATTGGCTCGGTACATGGAGCGTCGATTGAGGCATTGAAATGAACTTCGGCGCAAAGGGTTCGCTTTGTGGCCTTTCAACCAAGGGTCAAGCCGATATCCGGTGGAAGGGGTTCTGCTCGCTAGGACCCCAGCAGGACCGCCATTTGGGAAGTTTTGTGTACGATTCGAGCCAAGTACTATCCGGATTCTTTTATTGAGAAGATGGAGCGATCATTGCTAGTGTTGACCCAAGGCAATAGGTCGATGATCGAGTGCGAGATGGAGTTCAACAATGCACGCTTTGTACCACCGTGGCTGATGACTTGGAGAAGGCCAAGAGGTTTCGCTGGGTCTCCTTCAGAGTATCGTCGATCTTGGGAGCCTCGGCTTTGCGTGATTTCAAAGACCTTGTGGTTGAGCAAAGCTAGAGGATAGAGCAGAGAGGAATTCTCCTTCGCAGGCTGCACTGGGGCACTACTGCTGGTGGTTCTCGTGGTGGCGAAGAGGAGTTTTGGTGGTGGAGGTGGGTCCTCTCGGCCTACTTCCAAGAGGTTTCAGGAGCCGCCATCTCGTCCGGCTCAACAGGCGCTCTTTTCTTGGCGCCACGTTTTCTTCTTCCACACCTCGATGCGCCCAGCCTGTGTCAAGGTATGAAATGTTTTAAGTGTGGAGAGGGCATCGTGCGTCGAATGTTCTTTCGAGAGGACTTGTCGTCGGTGTGGTCGAGAGGGCCACAAGCTTTCTGCTTGTAAGCGAGAATCCGCAAGTATCATCAAGTGGGAAGCAGTTCCAGCAGCGTGCCCTCTAGTACTCCTCGAGCTCGCCTGCACTGGTTGCACCTTTTGTGCCACGCTTCTCTCGAGATGGGTTCCATCGGCGATTCGGCTCCTGCGCCCGGCCAGGGTTCTTCGAACCTCGCTCCATCTGCTCGCCTCGTTCTCACTGCTGCAGCTCTCGCCTCTCCTCTCGAGTGTTGGTGCGTCTTCGCTCCGACACCTTTGGGAGTCACGCCATGCCCACCCACGACACCGTGGGCATACGATGTGGTGATGTACTTTATTAGTTGATTCACTTGAGGCTTTCGTTACATTTGATTGGGGCTACTTATTCTTTTGTGTCCTTAGATTTTGTTAAAAGGGCGGGTTTGAGTGTGCAATCTATTTCTGAATCCGTGGTGGTCAGTTCCCCGGGAGGTCTTATTTCTAGCTCTACAGTTTGTCCTGGCTGTACTATCACTATAGAAGATGAGAATTTCATTGCCAATCTCATGGTGATTCAGTTATCACCTTTTGATGTTATTTTGGGTATGGATTGGCTATTCCTTACCGTGCCAAGATTTGTTGTTTTTGGAAGACGGTGACTTTGCAGCTCGTCGGGAGAGAATTAGTGTTTCAGGCGGCGCCGCTTGATTCCCTGTGTGTTGGCTAGTCTGCTTTCCTAGTCGTCGAGCCTCGAACATTGGGTTGCTTTGGTCTCTTAGCGAGAAGTCTGAATCTCCACTTCGTATTGAAGATATTCTGGTGGTGAATGAATTTCCTGACGTGTTTCCTGTGGAGCTTCCTGGTATGCCTCCAGAACGTGAAGTGGAATTCCGGATAGATCTTGTTCCGAACCCGACCTATTTCGATGTCTCCATACCGCTTGGCACGACCATTCCGGGAGGAGTTGAAAAGCAAGCTGGATGATTTGCTATCCAAAGGTATGATTCGCGTAGTGTATCGCCGTGGGGAGCTCTGCTCGCTCACTAAGAAGAAGGACGGTGAGTTGGCGTATGTGTGTGGACTACTGGGCTCTTAATCAAGCAATCAGAAGAATAAATATCCGCTGCCCGTATTGAAGATCTCTTTGATCGCTTGAAGGAGCTAAAATATTTTCCAAGATTGACCTTCATCAGTTATAATCGATTCGAGTTCGCGAGCAAGATATTGAGAAGACACTTTCTCTACAAGGTATGGTCATTATGAGTATAAGGTTATGTCATTTGGACTAACTAATGCTCTGCAGAGCTTTCATGGAAGCCATGAATAGTATGTTGCACCCTTATCTTGATGATTTCGTCGTAGTATTTATTGACGACATCTTGATTTATTCCAAAACGGAAGAGGACCATGCTCAACAATTGAGGTTGGTACTCGAGACCTTGAGAGTGAACCAATTCTATGCCAAATTGAAGAAATGTGAATTCGGATTTACGAGTTGGGTTTTACGCCATGTAATCAATCAAGAGGGCATTTACGCCGATCCAAGTAAGATTTCAACGGTGGTGGAATGGAAGAGACCAACCAATGTAAAAGAAGTGAGGAGTTTTACTGGTTTGGTGGTTACTACCGGCGTTTCGTGGAGGGTTTCTCTACCATTGCTAGACCAATGTCTCGATTGACACGAAGGTGTCAAGTTTCGGTGGACGGATGCGTGTGAACGAAGTTTCAGACTTTGAAGGATAGATTGGTGACCGCCCAATTCTCACCCTTCCGTAACTGTGGAAGCGGTTCACTATTTATTCAGATGCGTCTAGAGTTGGGCTGGGTTGTGTACTTATGCAGGATGGTAAGGTGATTGCCTATGCGTCTCGGCAGCTGAAGAAACATGAACATAACTATCCTACCCATGACCTAGAGCTTGCAGAGGCCGGCTTTAAAGATCTGGCGCCATTATTTGTATGGCGAATCTTGTGACATTTTCACTGATCACAAGAGTCTGAAATACATCTTTACTCAGAAAGATTTAAACCTGAGGCAGAGGAGATGGTTGGAGTTGATAAAGGACTATGATCTCACCATTCAGTATCATCCGGGCAAGGCAAATGTTGTAGCCGATGCCCTGAGTCGCAAGGCGACACCTCCTACCCTCAGTTGTCTCATCGCTGATTTTGAGCGTATGGATATATCTTTTTGCTTTGCGGGTACCGCCGAGACCGAGACCCGGTTGCTTCTTGAGTCAGCCATTCCAGAACGAGTACGGGAAGCACAACAGCATGATCAAATGCTCCAGCGTGTGAGGAAGCGCCTAGATGAAGGCAAGCAAGGCCATTTTGGTATAGATGATTCTGGTACTTTGCGATTTAAAGGTCGCCTTTGTGTGCCACAGGAGGCACAGATTAAAGATGAGATTCTAAAGGAAGCCCACCGTACCGTGATATCAGTACATCCAGTGAGACCAAAATGTACAAAGATTTGAAGAAGAATTTCGGTGGAAGAGAATGAAAGTCGATATTGCGCGAGATGTGGCCTCGTGTGGGATCTGCCAGCGAGTTAAGGCTGAACATAAGCGACCGGCAGGATTGTTGCAACCTTTAGAGGTTCCGGTGTGGCCATGGGATGACATCTCCATGGATTTTGTGGTTGGTTTACCTCGCACTCAGCGAGGGAAGGATGCTATATGGGTGATAGTGGATCGGTTCAGTAAGTCTGCACATTTCATTCCTATTCGAACCACCAATTCATGAGCGATTTGGCTCCACTTTATGTGCGAGAGATAGTACGGTTGCACGGGGTGCCAAAGACTATTGTTTCCGACCGAGATGCCAAATTTGTTTCCAAGTTTTGGGAGAGTTTGCAGAGTGCTTTGGGCACGCAACTCCGTCTTAGTACTGCATTCCACCCTCAGACAGATGGTCAGTCTGAGCGTACAATTCAAACCTTAGAAGATATGCTCAGGTGTTGTGTTTTATCCTGGAAGGGTGGTTGGGAAGATCACCCGCTTTGGCAGAGTTCGCCTATAATAATAGTTATCACTCCAGATTCGAGTGCACCATTTGAAGTCCTTTATGGCGAAATGCAGATCTCGTTGTGTTGGGATGCAGATGGGAGAGAGGCGTTTTGGGTCCGAATGGGTGCAATAACCGTGGCTAGAGTGGCCGGGTTAGAAAGAACTTGTTAGCTGCTCAGAGCCGGCAAAAGCTACGCAGATGTCGAGGCGAGAATGGAGTTCAATGTGGGTGACGAGGTCCTTCGAGAGTATCGCCTACCAAAGGCGTAGTAATGCGTTTGGTACTAAAGGGAAGCTTAGCCCAAGGTACATCGGACCGTTTCGAGTTGTGGCGAGAGTTGGAAATTTGGCTTACTGCTTGGATCTTCCCGATTCTATGAGAGGATTCATAATGTGTTTCATGTGTCCATGTTGAGGAAGTTCTTATTTGACCTCGAGCATGTAATTCCAATGGAGCCCTTAACCATTGAGCAGACCTTACTTTTGAGTCCCACCGGTGAAAATCTTGGAAGAGTCGAGCGGGTTTTGAGGAGCAAGACATTGAAGTATGTAAAGATCCTTTGGTCTCATCAAACGGAGAGAAGCCACT
Source organism: Ampelocalamus luodianensis (assembly GCA_036346255.1). Taxonomy (NCBI): domain Eukaryota; kingdom Viridiplantae; phylum Streptophyta; class Magnoliopsida; order Poales; family Poaceae; genus Ampelocalamus; species Ampelocalamus luodianensis. Next base: position 27,688,995 of record CM070622.1, read on the forward strand.
TGGGAATCTGAGTCTCGCATGCGCGGCAGATCTCGACCTATTTGTTCTTTGGTACGTGTTAAATCTTGTTTTCAATTCCTTAGACTTCTGCTCTTGTGTCCGTTGCGTGAGTAGAATTCGGGTCGACTCATAAGGGTAGAATGTCATACCTGTTTTAGTCGGAAAGAAAGAATTTATTCGGGAACTCCGGAAAGCTTAAAACTCTCGGTTTTGGAGTTTTTAGGGTCGTGGGCCTCGGGAAGCCTTCCCACCCTTGGCCGCCATGGGCCTGAGGCCCATGCGCCTCCCCTCTAAACCCTAACCAGCCCCCTTTTCCTCCCCTGGCCGAAACCCCCTCCCCTTTGGCGCCACCCTCCCTTCCTCCTCTCTTCCCCCTCATGCCCTGCCCCTAGGAGTCGCCCCAACCTCCATTGGTGCTGCTCCTGCTGGTTTGCCTCCGAATCTTCCTTCGACCTTCTCCCGCTACCGGTTGCGCAAGGAGTGGAGGAGGACAGCAGCTCGCTTGGGGAAAAAGAGGTGAAAAGGAGGAAGAGTTTCTTCGCCAAGGATCCTTCCACCTACTCCTGGTTGCAGCAAGGGGTAACGATGCGATCCTCGTGGTTTGATTGTTGTTAGAAGAGATTTGGTTACGTTTTTGATTTAGCAGACCTGCTGAAATTAGAAGCTGTTTCTGTCCAGTACGTTGTAGAGAGTGTTTCGGTTATTTTTAGGCAGAATCTGAAGGTTTGGTCTCCTAGAGATATCTAGGTCTTGTTCTTACGTTTCAGTGGCCGCCGAGTTCACTCAAATCCGAGGTCCGAGTCAAAAGTTATGATAGAATTAGTCTTGACTGTCCAGAACCCTGACGAGATTCTGCAGTCAATTTGTAAATTGTATAAGAAATTGTTAATCACAGATTTTGAACTTGGTGTCTCCTAGAAAGTTGAAGTATTCCCTGTCAGGTTTAGATGGCCACTGAGTTTACTTGATTCCGAGTTGTGAGTCAAAAGATATGTCTGTTTTAACAGTTGCTGCCAGAAACCTGACGTGATTAATCTGTCTGTATGTTTTCTATATTATGATAGAGAAGTTGGAAGAATCTGAAAGTTCACCCAACTAGGTTATTGTAGGTAATTCGATAACCTTTTCAGATTGGTAAAGAACGCTCAATTCGGAGTTGAAACATAGAAGTTATGATCAACTGATTATTTCTGCTGAATTTTGGTAGGCTGAATCTGTGCTGAATGTTCAAACAATTATTAGCCTATTAATTTGACCAAATTGGTTTGTCGCGTCAACTAGAGTTTTGTAGTTAGACCAGTTAAGAATCTACAGAAATTGGGTTTGCTATTTTTCGACTTCCAGGCTGTGAGTTATGTTAGTCCCGTGTGGCTGTCCAGGATTTTCTTATTGGACAGACTCCGCTGTTTTTCAGTTTATGCGATATAGGATTTAATTGACTCTAAGAGAAGTAAAATAGAACACCGACTAGTTGAGCTGGGTATCTTGTATACTTATTAAGTTATTTCGTTGGTTTAGGCGGCGAAACTGGTATAAGAGCGCCGTTGCGGATAACGCCGCAACGCGCGAAGGCAAGTACCATGTTAATTTGGATGTTTGTGTATTGTGGTTATTAGCATGAGTTGTTTTGGTAGCTTGTGAGACATGTGAAATGAATTATTCATACTTTGTTCAATACATTGAGTTCATGAGTAGAAGTGATGTGACGGTATATTTCATTTAATTGTTGCATGCATTCATTGACATTTGGCGTCCACGGAGTGGATGAGAACCACCATCAATTTCAAGATGGTTGGATAAGACCCATTAATTCCAATATGGGCAATGTTGGACACCCGTATGAAACGTTCTTCATACGGAAGTGGATCCCGCATTTTGTTAAGATGCGGGCTTGAGTGATCACCGACGGTGTTCATGGCTATACCGATATCTGCGTGTGTGCAGTCCATTTCCTTGATTTGAGCATTCATATCATGTATTCATAAGTAATCCATTGTGTTATGATCGAACCCAATGATGTTATGTTTGGTCTTCAATGAATGAATGTTTTTCTTAATCATTGTACTTGCTGAGTCATGGACTCACTCTTGCTTTGTTTGTTTATTTCTAGGTGATCGTTGATGAAGTTCACTTGGGAGGGAGTAGATGAGCACTACTCGAATAATGCACTTCACATTAGACTCATTGCTATAAGAAATTATGATTCTCTTTGTCATCTTTTGGTTTGTAATAAATAAATTTAGTCGTGGATGGTACCTTTATGATCAATGAGAACATAGACGAGAACTTTAAGTCATATGGTTAATTGTCATCTTAGCTCATTATCGTTGATTCATGTTTAGATCTTAGAATTGGATTTCATGACTAGTTTATGTTTACTTGTGAGTTTTTGTTGTGTGGAACCTCCAGTACCCTCGTATACAAAGGAGGTTCTGCCGAAATTTAGGATTTCAGCTTAGGGTAGTTGCATTCCAGGCTCGTGCTGAGTTGGGGTGTTACAAAATGAGTCCCCAAAGCTTCGCGCAAACTCTATCAGAAATACAAGGTAAACTGGGATCCTTGATCTGACACTATCTTCTTGGGTACACCATGCAAACTGACAATCCTTAACATATGCAATTCTGCAAGGTGATCTCCTGAGTAAGTGGTTTTGACTAGCAAGAAATGTGCAACTTTCTTTAAACGGTTTATTATTACCCAAATGGAATTGTAACCCGATTGAGTCCTAGGTAAACCGGTGATAAAATCTATACCAATCTTTTCCTATTTCCACTCAGAAATTTTCAAGGGTTGTAACAAACCTGCTAGTCTCTGATGTTCTCCTTTTACTCTCTGACACACATTACATAGGGAAACAAACTCTGCGTCTTCTCACTATAAATTTGGCCATCAAAATTTATCATTAACATTCTGATACATCTTGGTGCTTCCAGGGTGAATAGAATACTTTGAATCATAAACCTCTTTTAAAATAAGCTGTCTCAAACCATCAATGTCAGGTACATAAATACGTCCATTGATCCAAAGCTATCTTGATCATCCTTAGTGAAATCTTTGAACTTCCTTCTTCCATCTTGAGCTTAATATCCTTAATCACAAGGTCATCTGGTTGGGCTACATGAATATGCTTTTCTAATGTAGACTTTACTTCCAAACTGGCTACAAATCCTTTAGCTACAACTTCTAACTTCAACTTCTGAAATTCTTTTTGAATTTCCGGGCAATTCTCTTTTATTTCCAAAGCACTACAATAGCTCTTGCGGCTTAAAGCGTTTGCCACAATATTGGCTTTACTGGGATGGTAGTGGATTCCAATATTATAATCTTTTATTAACTCTAACCATCTTCTCTACCTCTTGTTCAGATCAGACTGGGTGAAAATATACTTCAAACTTTTATGATCTGTATATATCTCACAACGATTACCAATAAGATAATAATCCCAAATTTTCAAAGCATGCACAACGACAGCTAATTCCAAATCATGAGTAGGGTAATTCTCCTCCTGAGGTCTCAGATGTCTCGATGCATAAGCAACAACTCTTCCTTCTTGCATCAGGACACAACCTAATCCTTGACGTGAAGCATCACAATAGATATCGAAATCCTTTTGACTATCTGGTAGTACTAGCATTGGGACTAATGTCAAACATTTTTTCAACTCATGAAAACTTTCCTCACAAGCTAGAGTCCAAGAGAACTTTTTCTCTTTCTTCAACAACTTCATAAGAGGCCTAGCAATTGTTGAAAATCCTTCAATAAAACGGTGATAATATACTGCCATTATGAAGAAACTGTGAATCTAGATCTTTGTCTTGGGCGGCTCCCAATGTAACACTGCTTTAACTTTACTAGGGTCAACTGCTACTCCTTTGGTTGTCATCACATAACCAAGGAAATTAACATCTCATTTTCAAAAATCACACTTGCTGAACTTAGCATACAACTAATACTCTCTAAATTTCTCAAGTATTATATTCTTAAATGCTCGGCATGTTCTTCTTCTGTCTTGGAATAGACCAAAATGGCATCAATAAACACTACCACAAACTTGTCCAAATATTCCATGAAAACCTTATTCATCATATTCATAAAATATGCAGGGGAATTAGTTAGGCCAAACGACATGACTAGGAACTCATAATATCCGTACTACGAAGAAATAGCAGTTTTCGATACATCCTTTGGACAAATGTTCAACTAATAATAACCTAATCGCAGGTCGATCTTTGAGAACACTTCGACTCCTTTCATCTGATCAATCAAATCATCTATCCGGGGAAGTGGATACTTATTTTTGATAGTAACCTTGTTGAGGGCACGATAATTAATACACATCCTCATACTTCCATCCTTCTTTCTGACAAATAGAACTAACGCTCTCCAAGGCGACGAACTAGGTCTCACGAAACCTTTCTCAAGATATTCCCCAAATTTGTTTGTTCATTTCAACCAATTCATCGACTAGCATCCGGTAGGGTATCTTAGAAATTGGCACTGTTCTAGGCACTAAATCAATAACAAACTCAATGTCACGATCTGACGGCATTCCCGGCAAATCTTTTGGAAAAACATCCAGATAGTCTATGACAACATGTACATACTCTAAAGATATATCCTTTAGGCTATTGATTACTAGGTGTCTGTCACGAACTGTGGTGGCTAGAAACTCCACTTTCTTTCCATTGGTACCTTCGATTGTTATGGCTCTTCGACCACAATCTAGCACAGTTTTGTGGTTTGATAACCAATCCATACCAAGTATGGCGTCTAAAGTATGGGTGTCTAAGATGATAAGGTTGGCTTGAAAATCGACTCCAGAAATGAGTAAGTTAGCTCTTAAACATCCCAACCTAGAGCTTAACTCTAATCCAGGGGACTGAACTAACAACGTATGTTTAAGGTGCATAGTTTCCAATTTATTCTTGCTTGCAAAAACTCGAGAATCAAACAAATGTGAAGCTCTAGAATCAAACAAAACTGAAGCATCCACTAAGCTAACCAAAAACTTACCTAATACTACATTGGGTGCTTCCTGAGCTCCTTCCAGGGTGACGTGATTGACACAGCCTCTAACCACGGACTGTGGTGCTCCTCCAACTTGACCGGCAACTTGAGGTACTCCTCAGTTGTTGACTAGTGCAGGCATCTTGGTTGGGGTGGCTCTGAGGTTGAAACGAACTAGAGTCACCGCTTCCTTCTAAGAATAATTGTTAGTGAAGTGTCCCGGTTCTTGGCAGGTGTAGCAAAGTCTTAGGCTATTTTGCTGATGGCTTCGTGGACTAGGGTTGATGAAGTAGAATTACAAAAATTCTGAATAGCTGGATGAGGTGCTGGTGCAAGTGCTGGCGTCTTAAACTAATTCTGCGGCGGAAAGCAAGTAAACTATTAAGGAACTGTCCTCACCCTCTGCTGAGATTGATTGTAACAACCCAAAATTTCAAATTTAGTTGAAAATTAAAACTTAATTAATTTTGTGGATTTTCTGAAATTTTAAAAGCTTTCTGTAATTATTTTAGAGTCAAAACAATTTATTTGCAAAATTAATTACCAAATAATAGTTAAAATATTTTATCTAAGTCCAAAATAACTCTACGAATTTTTGTGAATTTTTCTAGAATTTTTGGGATTTATTTGCTATTTTCTAAAGCTTAAACGAATTAACATAGTTAATTTAATTGTTAAATCAATTTAAAATCCCAAACTTGTTTTGAGCCAAAATCCAAATTCTGGCCCAATCCCTTTCTCCCACACGGCCTGAGCTGGCCCACACCGCGCCCTTCTCTCTCACACCCCGGTCCCACCTGTCATCCACTCGCGCGCCCGCGTGTTAAACCCCACCATTGCTCATCAACCGTTGGATCTTCAACCAACGGCCAGATTTCGCGTGATCTTCGGACGAGCCGAATGTCCAACGCGCGTGAGCCGTACAATCTAAAATGGATGGCCAAGATGCATTGTAACTCCCACACGGTCCGAACGGCCTATTCTTTGTGGATCGTTCGATCTAGATCGAATGGCCAAGGCCCAACCGTGTATCTTTTCCTTTTCTTTTCTTTCTTTTCTTTGACTGCCATGTGGGCCCACTTACCTTCTTCTTCCTCACCTTCTTCTCTGCGCGGTCAAACACCAACACCACCATTGTTGCGAGCTCAAAGCTCCGCAACGGCCGCCCCCAACCATCCCTGACTTCCACGCGTACGTGCGCACGACCCGCGTCCACCTTCGCCTTGTCTTCCCACTTTTTTCCCCTTTCTCCGCGATGGTTTGCCCACGATGCCGCAACCGCCGCCACGACCTCCACGCCACCCCAGTGCCCCTCGGCTCCTATAAAAGGAGGCCCCGGGTGCACCTCTACCTCCTCATCCCAGCGTCGCCACCCATTGCCACCCTCTCGCCCATAGCGCCTGAATTTTGGAGTTCTTTGCCGCCGACCAAGACAGCGTGGATCTTCGTTTGCACTACCACTGGAGCCGCTCCGCCCCCTTCGTCCACACCTTCGGCTTCGCGACGTCGCCGCGAACTTGGTGCGCGCCTTCATCCACCCCGAAGACCACCAGAGTTCCCTCGTCGTCGTCAACCTACGCCAAAACTCGTCACCGATGACCAAAATGCCACGCCTTCTCGCATCTTTGATGAGCATCACGATCAGAGTTGTCCCCTCTTTATTTTGCGCCCACTCACTCAACTCGCCGTGGCGCGTAGCGTCGGCGAGCCCTTCACCGGAGCCCCACCACCGTCGGGCTTGCGTGGCAAAGCCACGTCGGCGCCACCTCAGTGCCACAATAGCACCAGAGCCCATGTGGCTACCAATGTGGTGGCCATGTAATTGCTTGCGCTAGCGCACACCCCCCTTGTGTATTGTTTCGTGCAATGGGTTCACCGTGGGTAGTTGACCACGCATGGACTTAGTCCATTGACCGCGGGCCCGCATGTTAGTGACCCTTTTCCTTTTCCAATAGAAAAATAAATCAGCTGGGAAATTGATTTCCTGAGGGCTGACATGAGCTTGCGCAATATCTCAAATTTCCTTTAGAAAAGTAATTCGGGGAAATCTTTTAAATTCAGATTTAGGGTTAAAACTTCTAAAACCCATATCTTTTGCATCCAAATTCCGATTTGGGTGTTTCAAATTTCTAAATTTGTATAAAATCAATATCTAGCTAACTAAACTAAAATTATTCTATTTGGAGTTAATTTGTGTTGTATTTTTTAATTTATTTGAATTTTAATTGAATTTATCGTATTTTCACGTATAGACTTCGACGACTCCAGAGAGTTCGATCCTTCAGAGGATTTAGAGTACCAAGACTTCGACGAAGGAAAGTTATACCATTTACCATGTTGATCCCAATATTTTTAAAGTTATTTAAATTTAGTCTTTAAATTATTATTGCATGTATACTTTTATTCAATTATTTTAATCCCATGTTTAAATACTTAGTTATTCCAATTCCTTTCGTATAGCCAATTTGAATGTTGAATATCATTTCCTTGTCACCATTAGATGGCAATAATATTGAGAATAATCTTATGCTTAGCTAATGCTTAGACCATAATTGTGATTTTTGGGAGGATTTAGCCAAATCATTTCAAACTTGGTTGAAATTTGAATCTGTGGTATTGCTTTACCATATAAAATTTATAAAGATGGTTTTATTTAAAATAAAATAAAAAATGGGTTTGAACTTGGGCAAAATGGATGAATGGTGGGTGCAGGTTTATGCATGGGCTTAATCGGGTTAGGATTAAGGCCTATGGTTTATTTTTGGAAGATGCCCAAGTCAGTTAAGGACCAGTCTTTGAGCTGCATCTTGCTATGTCTCACCATACCACCACATGTCTTGTCTAGGTAGGACTTGGCTTAATAATTTATGATATCTCATTGTTATTTGTGCCATGTTGTTGTGGGGGTGTTGGTCAGACAATAGTCCCACTTGGGGCAAGAGGGGGTTTCCGGAGGACGGTCAGTCCAATGGAAGCGAAACCTTAGTGGGCATAAATACTTTGAGGTAGAACATTGTAACGGCCTCGTGATGATTGCTTAGTCGTATGCCTTTGGAAGCGTGTATTGGCCAACATTAAAAGCAAATTATCTCATGTGGGTAAAGCTGTACAAACTCTACAGAGTAGAAAACTATTCGAATAGCCGCATCTGCAGTCATGAACATGCTAGCAAAGCCACTTAAAGTTAGACTTTGTTTTTGGTTTTTAAAATGTTTTAGCAAATGATTTGAGAATGGTTAGTCCTCAAGGTAAAATTAGGCGGTTAGCCATGTGATAGGAGGGTATCCTTCACCATTTAATCATGGAGGTTACCCACACTATAAAACTGTCATTTTAAACCTAATTTTAGATATAGTATAAAAATGGCCTTGGAAATTAACATGAGTATTTAAACTGAAACTGCTGCTTTATGCAAAATAAACCCTACCAGTCTCATTTGTTTACCAAATGCATGTATCATAATTCAATATTGGGTGTAACTTGCGAGCACGGTAGTAGTGCTCACTCTTACTGAATAATCTTTATTCAGGAGAAGACTTCTACCAGGACGGTAAGGATCCAGACGCTTAGGCCTACGCCCCCAAACGATTGCCTGTGGAGAATCGTGTGACCTACTACAATTGCTTTTGCTTTTGTTGTGTTAATTGTTTATTTGGCCTCCGGCTCTGTTTGTATTAAAGTCTAAATTATTAATGTTAGTTAATTTTCGTGATATGATTGTGATATCATTTTTGTATGACTGTGTACACTGGAAATCCTGGACTAGTGTATGAACACAGAGAATTTGGGATCCTTTGTTCCCGGGTTCGACATTGATGACTTCCTTGCTAAGCCATTCTGCGCTTGCGGTGGTCATCCAACTCTTTGCGCTTATCTTCAAAGATAAGAGCCTTGTTGACCAACTCTTGGAAATCCAAAAAAAGTATGAGCAATTAGACTGACTTGTAGTTTGGTGTTCAATCCTTTTAGGAAACGACTCTATCTGGCCTTGTTGGTGGCTACATCTTCTGCAACATAACGTGCAAGCTGAGAGAATTTGTTGAGGTAATCGGATACCATCATACCTCATTGCTTGAGTGCACGGAACTCATACTTTTTTAGATCTATGATTTACTCCAGCACATGATACTAGCAAAAAGCTAAAGAGAACTCCTCCCAAGTAATATTTTGTAGAGTCTCATGCGCAACACAAAAATTCTCCCACCATTCAACAGCAATGTCGTCCATCTGATGGGTAGCGTAAAGAACCTTCTAGTGATCATTTCACTGAGTAATCAACAATTTTCTTTCAATCACGCGAAGCCAATTGTCAGCTTCCACTGGCTCCATTGGTTCCTGATCCACTAGCAGTGGTGTTGCGAGTCTGAACCATCTGACGGAAGCTCGAAGGGATTAGATAAGGTAGCAAGCACAAGGTAAGTTAAGAACTAAGTAGGGGTAGGTTAACCCAACAAACACGGCACAAAGAACTCAACTGAACAACTATTTATTAAGAAGGGTCTTAGCATGGTTGCAACAAGTGACTAAGGGTTCCTCTAGCTCATACTTCACACAAGAGAATGAAAGCGAACCTAACACACAATCTAACGTCTACAGGATGACACTCCATATCTTAAGCTGACATGGCTCCCGCACACTAAGCCTCAACTGGCTAAGCCTAACTCTCGGCTGCCTCACTCACTGAGGTAACCTCCATAATCATGACGACGCACTTCCCTGTCGTAGGCTAGCAGACGAGCAGGCATCCTCGTGAACTGATCCTGATGACCTAGAACTGGCACAACAGGAACAGGTGGCTTGGCTACAGGCATGATCGGCTCTGGCTCCTCAGGTAGATGTACAAGTGGCTCCTGGGCGTACAAAGCTCCCTCCAGCTCTGCAATCCTTTCTTCTGTAAGCTGTAGCATCTCGTAGGCTCCTTGTAGCTCTGCTGTAGTAGTCTCTAAGGCTTCCTCCTGAGCGACAATGAAGTGAGCAAGGTGAACCACGGTAGCATCTTCTTCTTTATCGGTGGACAAGTAGCGGGCTGGATGGTCCACTGTGGAGGCGCGAGGATGAAGGCGAAAGACTGAACCCTTCAACTTGTTAGTGTAGATGTTGCACACTCGTAGGATGGCAAGATGCGAAGATTTCTCAATCCCTTAATCGAAGATGATCCTCCGAACGGTCATGTTCATGGGACGATTGGCCTTGGTATCCTCTCAGGCATAGATCGTCAGTCGACACAACACACCACAACTCCAGCCATTCACCATCCAGTTGGTGTCTCGGTAGAGTGGCCTCTCGAATCCTCCATGTGCCTGTAGAATCTTTCACAACTCAGCAGCGAAACCTCCGGCACGCTCTCCATAGGTGTGAAACCATGCCATCTAACAAAGATAGGCAAAAGGTAAGAACCAACTTAATATCAGCGAAGTGAATACTTTCAGCAGTAGATGGGTAAAGAGAGAGACAAGAGAAGTCAAGCATTTTGTTAATCTTGCAGGTTAAGTTCTGCTTTAGAAAATAGTTTTGAATTTCTTAAGGATGGCCAATCTAACTAAGGTCAAGACATACAGTCAATATGACTCTGATACCACCTCCGTTGAGACCCAAATATGCAAATCTGAACCCTCTGTGTATAATGCACTAGTCCAGGAACACGCTAGTACACACAGTGTCAACATAGATGAATATCATTCCACACAAGACAAATATAAGAATAAACAACTAATTTGATTAATAAATAACGATTGTGACCTTATTGTCAAGTTTACACTTATTAAACCACACAGGGCTGACACTAAATAAAGAGACGACAGCGGAACGGAAACAACTCCAGCGGGAACACATCAACTTGCCACAGGCAAACCGACTCGAATCAAGACCTAGCGATCACCCTCCTCGTATAACTCCTCCTCAAAAGCAGGCGAAGACTCCTCCACTTCAGCTAAATGATTGCAGCAAGAATGAGTACCCCGAGTACTCAACAAGTTGTACCATAGAATGCAATTATAGATGATGACTTATTCTAAAGGAAATGGCTTCTATGGTTATTTTGTGAAAAGTGACACTTGCAATTGAATACAATAATAGATTGAAAGCATAATTTAAAATGAATAAACAATACTAGTTTAACAGTTATTTTCATAAAGAACGCGAAGCCTAAACAACTTCTTTCACATAGCCACCTGAGTTTTAAATCACACAGCTATCCCTTCCCAATAGTTTTTATGAAAATCTACCTCTCGTGTTGTAATAGCCCTAGATTCTTAAATTGGATTAGTTAAGCATATAAAGTATATTTATGAAATTATTGACTTTTTAAAACCTTTTGTTGCAAAAACTAATGTGTTAAAACCTGATCTTCCAAAAACCTAGAAATACTATACTCTTTTACCAATTCAAAAGCTTAATTTGAAATTGAATCAAAATTAAAAAGGTTTCAAATGTGGGAGTATCTATTTGGATTTTTAGTTAAAAATAGTAATACCTCAAATGCTCCTAGAATACTTGAGGTAGTTTTCAAAAGGAATATTAATTTCAAACTTGAAAGTATACTTTCTTTAACTCAGAAATTTCAAACTAAATTTATTTTTAAAATCTAGTAGGACCCATAGCTGGGAATATTTTAGTTGTACTCTATATCCTTGTTATGCTTGTTTGAATGTTTTGGAATTTTTGGAGGATATTTGGTTCTTTATTTGAATTGCATGTTCATATTTGAATTTGAATTTAAAATACAAACAAATCATGTGAACCATTCCTAGAAATAATTTTCCTAGGTTCTGAAATACTTTAAAAACTCACCTTAAAAATTTCACAATTGTTAGTTTTTTATTTCTATTTTTAAGCAACCAATCAAACTAATGAATCAAAAGTCGATTACCAAAAACAGAAACTTAAAAGAATTATAGAGAAAAACATATTCCATGAAAAACTCTACAAAAATTACAGAGTAAACTAGACAGTGTCAAGATCCTTCCATAAAATTTTCATCAATTTTGGAGCTATTTTGCGATGTCTAAGAATCTCCCAAAATCTCAACTATTTTCTGGAAAATTGGAAACCCATTTTTGCTCTCCTCTCTCTGACCTGTCGAGCCACCCGACAGGCCCTTCTTCTCCAAAGAGGCGCCCGAGCCATGTAGCTACTTTGATGTGGTCGTGCTGGGACACGTGCCCTCTTCCCTGAGCCAGCACCACTCCCCGAGCTGCCACCGTGTCCTTGCCTCACCCTCCCATTTTCCCCTACCTCCTATCATGTAACGTCCCAAAATTTGGTTTTTAAAAAATCTTTTGAGTAGTTTAGGTCTCTGAAAAATTTCACCAATTTTATTTGAATTAATAAAGCTTAATTGGGAATTTTTCTAAATTAAAAATATTTAATCTGACTAATCTAAACATTAATTAAATAAAAACTTGTGTTATTTGGCTTCTTTGTGTTTCAAGGAATTTTTTTTAAGTATTTTCTGAGTTTTTTTCGGATTTGTTTGCTATTTATTTGATCTCCTTGAATTTCGGCCTTATATTTTAATTCCGAAAATCCATCCTTCTGAAATTTCTAAAAATTCAATCAGAGTTCGTATGAGGAAGAACGGGATCTCGGAAGATTTAAATCTAATAAAAAGAGAAAGAAAACACTATTTTGAATTTTTGGAATTTTCTTTCTAAAGGAAATCCAGAAATATTACATCAACATGACGTCAACAATAAATTTTGGAATTAAAAGGAAATCCATAAAATAGGGAATATGTGCTGACAGGTGGGACCCACGATCTATGGACCAGGTCCATGGGTTTGGCTTACGGTCTATGGCTCACGAGTGCATGGAACAGTAGTGGACCTGACATGTGGGGTCCACATGTCAATGGATGGGTCTATCGTGGACTATTTCTAATATGTTTGCTGGTGAAGCTGATGAGGCACTAACATGGCGGACACGTGGGCGTGAAGGTAAGGTGGCACTAACGTGGCTGACACATCGCTAACATGCCAGCTCGACAGCGGCGTGGCTTGGGTTCCGATGGTCATCGATGTTCTGGGCCATGACAGAGCAAGTGGTGGTGCGCATTAGGTAGCTGTTGCGACAGGGAACTCGACGGTGTACTTACAGACGCAAGGGGATGACGGAGTTGGCCGGCGGTGAGGTCGAAGCGATAGGGGCGCACAGTCATCAATGGAAGATGGGTTCTAGTGATGCTTCGATGACTTCGAGGTGACGGCGGTGTAGATCCAGTACTTGCGATACCGTTGGTGGTGACGATGAGGCTCGAGGTGCATCGACAGTAGAGGAACACGATGATGAAGGTTTCAACGGCGGCTTTTCTTCCCCCGAGCGATTCTGACAGCTAGGATTACATTTTTTGAGCGACGACAATGCGGTTGGGATGCAGAAGCCGAGGGCTACCCCTCCCTTATAGTGTGGTGGCCGGGAGAGTCCCTAGCATGAACGCCAAGAAACCAGGGTGGCAGCAGAGTCCGAGAGAGAAACGCTGGTGAAGATGATGAATAGTGTAGGGTGGGGCCCACACATCAGCAACAGTGGCTTGAGCGAGTCCGCGTCGGAAACAACACGTGGGAGGCTAACAGGTGGGGCCAAGGCGCGGCTGAGCGGGAGAGAAAGGAAAACAGGTCATGCGTGGAAATGGGCTGGAAATGGGGAAAATGGGTCGGGGCAAAAAGAATTCGGCCCGAAGGATTTTCCTAAGATTTTAAATTGCTTTTCTAAAATACCAGAAATCCTAATGGCAAAGTAAAAAAATAGCAAATGAACTCCGAAAAATTCCAGAAAAATCTGGAAAATATTTCCAAGCACAAAGAACTCAACTATAATATAATTTTGGAATTAATTGATGTTTAGATTAGTCACATTAAATTATTTTGACCTTTTAAAGTTCCACTTAAGCTTTATTAAATTCAAATAAAATTGGTGAAATTTTTCAAGGGACTAAACTACTCAAAAAGGTTTTTGAAACTAAGAAAATTAGGATGTTACAAATACCCAGTCCCGACACTAGACTTGCTCCGATGGGAACTTCTCCAACATTGGGACAATGACTGTTACGGGGTATTCCTAGAATGCCCTCACACCAGGTAAACTTTCAATAAGGGACCCTCTATTGTTAGGGAGTCACGGCCCTTCTTGATGCATAAGTAACTAGGGGAGTGGATTTTCATGCCGAAGCTAAATAAAGTAATTGGATAGGTCTAACATACACTAGACTTGTGGTTGCACGGCTTAGGCGAGACTATCCACTAGCCCACTGCGTGCACATTGCACCAATCTCATACCAACCACTTGCCCAAGTATCAATCATTTATAAATCCATTTTCCTGTTTCCAGTGGTAACCCATGTCACCACACTATGGTTCAAATGTATCCAAGTTCTCGTTATGGCAATATTTGTGTCTTATTCAGATCCAATTACTAAGTAGTGTCTAAGCACAACCAATAGTCATGTTATTTAACCAACAAAAGTTTTAATCATATAATAACTTTCCTTAAAGTGACATGGTATAAGAGTTATCAACAATCAAGGAGGGGATTCATAATGATAATCAAACTTTGGCATAGTTAGGTATCAACCTTTAACATAGCATATCATAAATAATAATAAGCATGCAAGTAATAATTTGAAATGAAATACTTTGCAATTGTAGGTTCAACATGATCAATAGTAATGACTTGCCTTGCTCAAATGTGGATTGGCAGTAGCGAAGCCTTCAACAACGTTCGAAGCTATTTAACACAAAAATGACGACTTTGAATAAATGCTCATAACATAAATAAATTCAAATGAACTCCAAAATTATGATTTTGGTACTATTGGAAATATATTGAATTTATATGAATTTAGAAAAAAAAATAGTAATTTGGTTTTAAAATGAGGGAGAATGAGCTCTCCAAAGTTTGACTCGAGAGGAAATATCAGAAAATCTAAAAATCCTGATCGGTGGGTCCCACTAAGATTTTATTTTATTTTAAAATTTATTTTATTAAGTAAATCCTCTATGACTAATAGGTGGGGTCCACCGGCGTTCTATTTTATTTTTCTATTTATTTTTATTTAGGAAAATCCTGAGAGACTGACAGGTGGGGTCCATGGTCCACTGGACCTATTTTGCACGGCTGTGCACTGGGGCTAGGGCCCACTTGATAGTGGCTAGGGTCTATGAAATCGGTCCATGCATGGATTCCTAACCATATGGATTTAATTAACTTCTTAATGGTGCTAGGCCCACTATCATACTCTAATTAACTAACACAAACCATCAGATTAACCTAATGACTGCCATGTGGCGACGCAACATTACCACCTTCCTCAGAACAGAGGAGTGCACAAAGGGCTCCATGCCCGCTCGGTTGGGAGCTCGCCGACAGCGAGGTGGATCACGACAGACTCCCAGGACTGATAAAATGGAAAGCGGCAGCACGGACAAAGCTAACAACTGCGACGGCACATCGGGAGGTGGCCTGAGGCAGCGACGTGATGACAAGGACAATGGTGGTACTACTGTGCTATAGGGGAAAACTACACCACGGTGCTACTGGCTAGCAACCAACGCTCGGGTAAGCATCTTCATTCTACAGGGAAGCTAACCACGGCAGCAGCATACCATAAGGAGCTTGGGAACAGCAACAGCTACGGTGGCTGGTAGTAAGGAAGAATAGATCGCGGTGGCGACGCTACAAAGGCTAAAGGACTACCATATCTTGCCTAGAACGCTTGCAGAAGCTAAGAACACGATATGACACGAAGAAGAGGGGAGGGTTTACTAGATGTAGAGTGAGGAAGATGGAGCTCGGTAGCGGCATTGTACCGATGACAAGGAAGAAAGGGGCTCTGGCTGCTCTGGTACTCAAACTAGAAGAAGAAAGAGAGCACCAGCAAGAGCCAAGAGGGTATTGAGGCAAACTCGAAGGACATGACCTTCAAGGTCGAAGCTCACTAAAACAGCGAGGAATGGGCAGCGGCGGTGAGGATATAAACGAATCTGGAGCTTGGTCTTTGACGTATTACCAATGATTGAGCAAGAGGAAGAGAGGTGGTGACTGGAGGGGAAAGACGGAGGGTCGATGGTGGTATTGGTGATGCGCACGATGCAACATTTAAAGGGGAGAAGAGGGGATGAGGGGACGGTGAGGATGCGGACGTCTCGGTGATATCTCACGATTGCATGGAACTCGAAGGTCGGTGAGTTGGCACGATGACAGGACAAGGTGGGAGAGACGGAGCGAGTGCGTGCAGCGAAGAAGGATAGGTCAGGGCCACATGTTAGCAAGAGAGGGCACGAAGGAGGGAGTTGGTGTGGGCTGGGCTGCTGCACGTGCGTGGGGATGAGCCATCTGGGTGGCGAACGCGGGGACAGGCCAACTGGGTCGTGCGAGGGGATAGAGAGGAGGAGGGGGCTGGTGCTAGAGGGCTAGGGAAGGGAGAAGGAAAGTTGGACTAACTGGGTTGCTACCTGAGGGAAGGAAAGAGGAGGCCATCCTATTTGGGTACAAACGTAGGTAAGAAAGAGAGTAGCTAAAGCGGGGTGGCTAAGTAACACAAGTACACAAGAGTACTCAGAAGAACAAGAGATAAAAACCAACCACTGATAATTAACAACATAAAAACAAGTCTTACGTGATTGCATTACATAACACACTTAGGCGTTTATATATGTAGATCACAAGAACACAAAGTAAAATTATTAATACAATGTTCTAGGGATATGCACAAAGAAGATGCAGTCTGACTTCCAAAATCTTACTAAGTGAGCGCTACAACCTATCCTGTCCGTCTAGTCCTGGCGGTCCTCCTTCATCTAATCATCAATGGGAAGGGGGTCACCATCCACCTGGGGCTCGGGGCAGGCTAGAGAGTAGTCCACCACAGGTAGACATCCATTGGGGTAGACAGGAACTCTGTCCCAGTGAAAATTGCAGTAGAAGACCTAGGTGCTGCAGACGAGGCGAGGTGTCGACTGCGATGGTCCAACTATTGATGAAGTATCACCTATCTACTCCGGGCCATCCTGTCGGCGGGCAATGTTGAGCTCGCGACAGAGATCCTCCATCTAGGCAATAGTGTCGTAAAGGTGGTGTAGCTCCTTCAGTGCCTCCTGGTACGTAGTGTCCATGGTCCTGGTCAGGGACACCTGGTGCATCAGCCTAGGGCAATCCTCGTGGTTGGAAATGAAGAAGGAGATGAGCGTCTCGCTGTGCTGGCGGGATGGATAGTAATGGAAGGGTGTCCCCTGTAGGTCATCCTCATAGATCATGCAGAGCCGGTGAATAGACTCATGGGTGGTGTCCTACACTCCTAACTCAAAGCTGCCTCGCCTGTAGGTGGCGGGAAAACAGTGAGACCGAGTGTCATCTCCCTTTTTTTTCCATAGATGATACACTCAACACGCCACTTGACGCTGTTCCCGACGAAGATGCGGTGTCTCTCGAAGAAGGGGCACTTTTGGACTACAAGTAGACAAGTAGCTCTTCCAAGCGGTCCACCCACAGACCCATCTTCTCGCCATGGGTGCATCTGCAAAGAAATTGGGGAGGAGCAGAAAGAGATCAATAAATCGAGTTAAAAAATTTAATAGAAGACAAGAGTGAGACACTAAGAGTAACATCAAGAAACAACAGTAGAAAGCTGATATATATTTTTGTTGTAATGATTTTTTAGTTCAAGAAAATAGTCTTTTTCACTCAAGATTCTTATACTAACGACCATTCTAACCATGGTTTAGCCTACAGTTAGTATGACTCTAATACCACCTTTGTGGGGGCCCAGATTTGCATCCCAAGCCCTCTGTGTATTCTGAGCTAGTCTCATGATCAATAGCTAGCCCACACAGTACAGATATAGTTGAATATCACATTCATACAACACATACATAAACGTATAATTAACTTTTATAGAACATGGTAAATAGTCCTTAGAGCCAAACATTTACAGCGCAGGCTGACATGCCAAATAGTTTAGAGTAACAGAGTAGGAGTGGAAATAAGTAGTAGCAGTGGGAATAACATCATAAGAGAGGGGCCTCCATGCATTGCCACTCGCAACCGACTAGGGCTAGGACCTAGTTATCAACGTCTTCATCATTCCCATAGCCGAATGCATAGAAATACCCATACATCGAGTCTTCGGCTTCGTAGTCTGAATCCACATATTTGAGAAATCATGAGTACGAAGGTACTTAGCAAGCTCTCACCGCAAATACAATTATATAGATGCAAGGCTTCTAAGGGAGGGGTTGTAGTTGTATGTTTATTTTGGCACAAAGCCAATTTGCTAAAATATTATAATTATCTTCCATACCTATGACTTAGCATGTTTAACTTCAAAACCAAAGTTTCTTTTGTATACACAATTATTATCTCGACCATGCTTAACCAGCATGTCCACGTCCTGGCAACCATGCTTAACCAGCATGTCTCATTCACAATGACCATGCTTAACTAGCATGTCACAAATCATAACTACCATGTTTACCCAATATGTTTAGTTCACAATTTTAATTTAGTAAAACCAACAGTGTGATTTTCTTCACAATGCCCATAACCAGGGGCACGACTATTTGAAAAGATTTAAACACTCTACAGATGTTGTACAACTTTACCCATGAGATATGATCAATCTCATAATGTCACCATGACACGCTTTCTTGGGCTTGTGACAAAGACAATCATAATAAGCTAGTTTCCAATACCCAGTCTCGACATTAGACCTGCTTCGACGAGGAACTCCCTCAACACTATGACAGTGATCATTACAGGGCACCCCCAGAATGCCCTTACACCAGGTACATTTTCAATTAGGGACTCTCCATTGTTAGGGAGTCATGACCCTTCTCCATGCATAAGTACTCAGGGGCGCGTGTTTTCATGCTAAAGCTAATTAAAGTAATTGGTCATGTCTATCCCATACTAGACTAGGGGTTGCATGACTTAGTAGTTTAGAATGCGACACATGATTTGGTCATTAAATGACTCAGGCGATACAATCCACCAACCCATTGCGTGAACACTACACTGATCTCATACCAACCACTCTCGCCCAAGTCTCAACCATTTATAAATCCATTTTCTTGTTTCCAATGGTAACCCCATGTCACCACACTATGGTTCAAATGTGTCCAAGTTCTTGTTATGGCAATGTTTGAGTCCTATTCAGATTCAATTACTTTGCAATGTCTAAGCACATCCAATATATCATGTTCTTTTAACCAACGGGGTTTATTCATATAATAATTTTCCTTAAGGTGACAAGGAATAAGGGTTATCTACAATCAAGGAGGGGATTCATAATGATAATCAAACTTTGTCATAGCTAGGTATCAACCTTTAATATAGAATTTCATAAATAATAATAAGCATGCAAGTAATAATTTGAAATGAAATACTTTGCAATTATAGGTTCAACATGATCAATAGTAAATACTTCCCTTGCTCAAATGTGGTTTGGTCTTGGTCTTCGCCAGAAGACGTGGCGAAGACTTCAGCGACGTTTGAATCTATTTAACGCAAAAACGATGACTTTGAATAAATGCTCATAACACAAATAAATTCAAATTACATTCAAATGAACTACAAAATTATCATTTTTGTACTTTAGGAAAGATCATGAATTTAGATGAATTTGGAAACAAAAATCAAATCATTTAGATTTAAAATGAGGGAGAATTTGCTCTCTAAAGTTTGACTCGAGAGAAAATTCTAGAAAGTATGAAAATCCTGAGGGTGGGTCCTATTGGGATTTTCTTTTCTTTTTAAATTTATTTTTATTAAGGAAATACTCTGTGATAGACATGTGTAGTCCACCAGCCAGAGTTTTTATTTTATTTTCTATTTATTTTTATTCTGGAAAAATCCCAAGAGACTGACAGGTGGGATCAACAGTCCACTGGACCTAGTTCGTGTGGCTGCGCAGTTGGGCTAGGGCCCACTTGACATCAGCTAGGGTCTACAGAATCGGTCCATGCATGGATTCTTAACTCTATGGATTTAATCAACTTCTTAATGGCGTTAGGCCCACTATCATACTCTAATTAACTAACACTAACTACCAGATGAATCTAATGATTACCACGTGGTGACGCCACATCAACACCTTCCTCAGATCAGAGGATTGCACAGAGGGCTCCATGGTTGCCCGATTGGGAGCTTGTCGCCGGCGAGGTGGAGCAGTGGACTCCTAGGACCGGTAAAATGGAACGAGGTGGCACGGGCGAAGATAACGGTTGCGGCGGCTCGTTGGGAGGTGGCCCGAGGCAGCGACATAGTGGTGAGGACAGCAGCGGTGCTATTGTGCTGTGGGGAAAAACTGCACCACAATGCTACTGGCTAGCAACCAGCGCTCGGGTGAGCATCTTCCTACTATGGGGAAGATAACCATGACACTGGTGTGCTAAAAGGGGCTCAGGAACAGCAAGGGCTACGGCGGGTGACAGTGAGGAAGAAGAGCTCGCGACGGCGGTGCTACACAGGCTAAAGGACTACAACATCTAGCCTAGCATGCTTGCGGAAACTAAGAACACGATATGACGCGAAGAAGAGGGGAAGGGGCTTACAGGAATGCAGAGCGAGGAAGATGGAGCTCGACGGTGACACTGTACTGGCAGCAAGGAAGAAAGGGGCACGGTTGCTCTGGTGCTCAAACTAGAATAAGAAAGAGAAGCAATCGAGTGCACTTGGCTTAAATTTGCGTATAGAGGAAGAGAGAGAGAGAGAGAGAGAGAGAGAGAGAGAGAGAGAGAGAGAGAGAGAGAGAGAGAGAGAGAGAGGAGGAGAAGAAGGCGAAGAAGGAAGAAGAAAACAGGTCTTGTGACAAAGGGGCTAGGGCCACTTGTCAATGAGAGAGACCGTGAAGGAGGGAGCTGGCGTAGATGGGTTGCGGCGCGAGTGCAGAGATGGGCCAGCTAGGTCGCGCGCGAAGGAAAAGAAAGGGAGGAGGAGGGGGTTGGTGCAAGCGAGCCAGGGCAGCGTAATCGGGCCGAACCAGGGAGAAGGAAAGCTGGGTTGGCTGGGTTGTGGTCCGAGGGAAGGAGAGGGAAAAGAAAAGCTTTGGAATTAATTTGAGATATTTCAGGAATGAATTTGAATTGGAAATTCAAATTCAGAGAGGTTTTAACACTTACATTTTCTTGTAGATTTTTATTAGATTAATTTGGAGCATTGATTTTGATTCGAGTTTTGAAATGCAACCAAGTTTTTTTGTAAATTCACACAATCAATCAAATGTTTTTGATAATCAATAAAATTCATGTAAATTCTAAATGTTCAAAAATTGAGTTGTTATAGGCTGGGGGAGAGCGGCGGCAGCGTTGGGACGACGGCTGGGGCTGGCATCTTCGAATGATTCGGGCGACGGTGACGACCTGGCATCGTCTGGAGGCGGGATGGAGATGCTTGCCTTCACGTTTGCGAAGAGAGGAGACGGCGATGAGCCTTAGGGCGCCGGCGACCCAACATGCCAGCATTGCGGTCCGGATGGGGCAACGTGTCGAGTATCCCTAGGGCTAGGGCGAAGAGGGCCGAATGAATGAGAGTCAGGAGGGGGAGCATATCGATTCATAAAGACTATTTATTTGGTGGTATTTGGTGGGTAATTTCCACCAACTTTCAGTGGCAAGGTCCTAAGTTCAACCCGCAAAAAGCCTAAGAAGCACATCTCGCCTAGCTTTGGCTTTCACCCCTGCTTCGGCTATGGCTTACTTGTTAAGCTGCCGCAAAGCTAGCCTGTTTGAGAGAGCTAGCTTCCGGTTTTTTGGAAACCAAAGCCAGCTTAAAGCTCTCCAATCAGGCCCTAGATCTTCCATGCCAATGCGCCATGCATGCATGCGGCGCGCGCGAGCGCCCACAGGCCATATTGCCATCCATCGAGAGGCCTGCAAATATGCGCTCGCGCTTAAGGCGTACGTACGCCCCGTGACGAGGGCCCCTTTGCCGGCGCGCGCGGGCGGGCCCCCGATCGATCGAATCATATGCGTTTCCGCCGGATGCATGCCGCGCGCGTGTGTCGTTCCTGACGACGCCTGTGTCCGATCGATGCATGGCATGGGAGGGCGCCTGCTTTGTCCCCATGCCACGCTGCCACGGGAGTGTCACGTAACGCTCATTCCATCGCACTGGAAGCTAGCCCATGCACTCACATGCACGCCCGGCCTCCTCACCGAGACGATCAGTACTACTCTCGTCTTGGCCTCTTGGCCGGCTGTGTCGTTCTGTACATACATGTTACGCTAGCTCTAGCTAATTTCGTAATACATAGTGTACTACTTGATTAATAGGGTTGGATCGATATCCAGGCTAGCTACATACATACAGACGTACGTAGGTGAGCGTACGTACAAGAGTACAGCTCAGGTGACCGGTTGAGTTGCGTATGAGTGCATGCAAGCATCGATAATCGTCTTTTGTTTGAGCTCGATCTCCAATTAGTAAGTTACGTACGTACGTACGTACGGATAAATAATACGTACCTGCGTATACATACGCATGTGCACGTACACCAGTCGAAGTAATTATAAAGTTGATTCAGACTAGTTTGCAAGTATCTTTGATTAATTACTTACTTACATGCACACAGTGTACTTGTTTCAGGACAGCGCTGTACATACGGACTGTTTATAGTCTTCCGTGTACTCATCGCTTACGAACCGTGATTTGTAAGTTTGTATAACTGTACACGAATATCTCACACGTACTACGTTGCCATTACGTATGGCCTGTCATCTGGTAGTCTATGTTACTTCGTTTTGATGCATAAACCGGACACATTATCGTGCAGAAAAATGGATAACCGTGGCAGAAGATTGCTGATCACTTACAAGTGTTTGTTTTGGGGTAACATATATACATGCATACCATTTGTTCATCATATTTTTCCTTCTCTGTTTTTTCCCCTTTTGCAGGCTGCATGTATACATACACTTACTTAGCTTTTCTGCCTCTGTGTTCATATTGATGACATTTCTAATAGACATCGTTAGAATGCAAGTAGTAAAAAATCCTTGACTAGTAATATACTCAAATGTCTTACACTATAATTTTTATTAACATATATTACTTGAAAAAAATTAATAGCCAAAATGTAAACCAGATAAGATCATGTCACCGTCCCGCACAACACGTTGACTTCCAGTATTTAGTAACAGAGTAGCATAAAGTGTTTATTAGTGACACGCATTTGACTTAACAAGATCATCTAGCTCGCCCAACTGTGCGGTGTGGCTGATATACTCCATAACTCTGATTTTTTTTTTCACAACTTAGTATTTGACTTTGAGTATATCTTAATGTGAATTGTTTCTATGGTTTAAGACTCTTTCTTAATTATCTTGAGTTTACATATGTTAAGTTGTAGATGACATCTAATGATTGTTCTTAATTGGTCGTAATTAAGGTAAGTAGGGATTACTCTC
The DNA here is from genome assembly GCA_036346255.1 of Ampelocalamus luodianensis. Lineage (NCBI taxonomy): Eukaryota > Viridiplantae > Streptophyta > Magnoliopsida > Poales > Poaceae > Ampelocalamus > Ampelocalamus luodianensis. The sequence goes on from CM070622.1 coordinate 27,712,397, forward strand.
TCCATTCTTTCTTACTTTAATAGTTTAGAATGCATGCATCCAACTTTTTGAAACTTTCATCGTATATATACATAAAAGTATTAACATAGATTTCTTATATGCAAATTATACTATTAGATTCGTCATCAAAAGTAAGTACATCTACATCGTTATATTTTTAGTGATTTCTACTAACATATAATTAAAAAATAATAGTCAAAAGGGCGTTAGAGACTGTATCAATATTCAAATCGGCAAGTAAATTAAGTATATTCTAATACCTGATTAGACTGTTGAGCTCGTCACATAAGTGGACAATGAGGGTCCTATTGGCTGGAAAGAAAGGAGAGAATGTGATAGCTCCTTCCCTCTCTCCTCTCATGCACAGATTTTCACATCCATCAACCTGAGATGACTTATTTCTACCTGTCTTTGCTGGCAGCAACATTCCACACATTCCCCTATTTTATTGGGCAGCCGTACTCCCCATGTTGGGGCAGGGAATATGTTGCTGAGCTGTACAGACTTAGCCCCACTCTAAGAGCTAGATATAGCTAGCCTCCTAGTCCCACTTAAAATTAAACAACCTAATTGAATCCAGTAAATGGATCATGCATGCAGTGGTCACTGGCTAATATGGGATAAATATAATTTCAGATTAATGAACCATATCACTTCATCCATACATAAGTTACAATAATGCCAACATGATGTTCAGAAATAGACCATAAAAGAATGTCAGGGTTGTATAATTTCGTAGCTTGTGATTTTCTAACACTACTACAAAAACGCTAATACTGGACGCCTCATCACAAACGGTTGACCAAAACCGTCTGTATTACAAGCAATCACAAACGGTTTTGGTTTAGAGACCGTCTGTGTTATTGGCTGCGCTAAAAACCGTCTGTGATGAGCTAATATCACAAACGGTTCGTATCACAAACTGTCTGTGATACTATCACAGACAGTTCTTAATACAAACCGTCTGTGATAAGTATCTCATCAAAGACGATTTGTATTAAAAACCGTCTGTGATAAGTATCTCTTGATTTTACTTGACTTTGTGACTTGAAATCACTAACACTCTAGTGATTTCAAGCTATGATAAAATCAGAGAGTTAGTGATTTCAAGTCATGGTAAAATGAGAGAGTTAGTGATTTCAAGCCATAATAAAATCAGAGAGTTAGTGATTTTAAGTTATGGTAAAATCAGAGAGTTAGTGATTTCAAGCCATGGTAAAATCAGAGTGTTAGTGATTTCAAGCCATGGTAAAATCAAAGTGTTAGTGATTTCAAGCCATGGTAAAATCAGAGAGTTAGTGATTTTAAGCCATGATAAAGCCATGATAAAATAAGAGTGTTAGAAAAATTCCAAGCCATGGTAAAATTGTAGAGTGAGAAAAATTCCAAGTCACAGACGGTTTTTAATACAAACCGTCTGTGATGAGATACTTATCACAGACGGATCATATTAAGAACCGCTGTGATGAGATACTTATCACAGACGGTTCGTGATATGAACCGTCTGTGATATGTCATCACAGACGGTTTTTGTATGAAATCGTCTGTGATTCGTAGCGCGGGATTTCGAAAATTTTTGAATGCATGCGCAGGAGGCAAAATATTTTGGTGCTATCCTTATATATTATAGCCACCACAACTTTGTCTTCCATCAGTCTCTCCCTCTCCCCTCCCCACGCCGAGCTCCGGCGACCACCCTTGATTCCCCATCGCGGTTCGGTGAGGAGACACAGCCGACGACGAGGAGGAGGAGGGATGCGGAGGAGCTCCTTATCTGCCACAGGAGGTAGACTGTCAGAAGGTACGTGTATATCCCCAAAATATACACAATTTGTTGGCTGTTTGTTGTAAAGAATGATTTTAATTTTGTGTTACCTAAGGTCGGAGCGCTGTCGGAGGTTTTCAGTCGTCTCTCCTTGCTGACAAGTTTGAGTCGAACTCGGACAACATGCAAGAACAGCTTGTGATATGCTAGTGAGGTACAGAGAGAAGTAGTGTTGAATCAATCCAAGAAGCCGATGAGTTCTTCAGGAGCTTGAAGGCACAGATGGTTTCTAGCTAGTTTAACTTTGTAACTTTATTCTTTTTTTCCCATTCGGAGGGGACGTTGTGAAACCTTTTAGTTTCTCTTTTCTATAATGTGTTTGCGATCAGAATTATAATTGGATTTTAGTTGTCTTGTTAGAGGTTGCATATGGAAACTACTATCCAGCAATTGATTGGTTTGACTCAAAATTTGTTTTTTTTTTGCAATAAAAAAACTATCACAGACGATTCTGATGAACAAGAACCGTCTGTGATAATTGCTTATCACGGTTATCACGGTTCTAAACTTATCACAGACGGTTCTTGTTTAGAACTGTATGTGAAAATAGATTATTACAGACGGTTCTGAACAAGACCGTCTGTGATAATTGACTATCACAGACAGTCAGAACCGTCTGTGATAGCTTTTTTCACAGACGGTTGAAAAACCGTCTGTGATGATTTATGTCATTAGTGACCCATAGACTCAGATGGCTCACGAAACCGTCTGTGATGGCGTTTTTGAATTGTCTGTGAAGACTTTTTTTTTTAGTAGTGTAACTTAATTCTGTTTTTCAGCTAGAGCGTACGCGCGTGTTGGACCAGCTATCGTCTTATTATCTTATAGCCCTACCATGATAAGCGATTGGTATCTCAAAGAGAAGCTCGCGATTGGTGATACCGTATTAATGTAACTAGCTGGGGAGAGAGAGGGAGAGATGGCAGGGAGTGGCAGAGTTCTGTGGTGGTGTTTGGCTGCATGGAATTTTGACAAACATCTCGTGAACAAACATCTCGTGAACTCGGACTGTTGGTGAGGTTTGTTGTGTGTAAGCATAGATTGGCAAGTACTCACGTTAGGCCCATGCATATCCTTGAAAACTCTTCTGACCTTTTGTCTTGCTCTTGCTTGCATCATTGCATGAAATGGACTTGTCTTGTTTTCCTTTTCTTAATTTTCTTATAAGAAAATGAGACCTCTCCCTGTTCATATAGAAGCAACGGCGGACCAGGACTAAAATTTAGGGGTGCTAATGGGACGCTGCCGCTTACCTGCTTGCTTGCCGCCGCACCTCATGCCTGCACGAGCTGCCCAGCACGCCCAAGCCCACGCTTACACGCCAGCCACGGCACTAGTCGCTAGGGTTCGCCATGACGGGGATTGGAGAATTGGTTAAGAATTGGAGTGGGACTCGATGCATGGTGGGAAGAGAGGGCAGAGTTAGAGTGAAATAGATTAATTTGGTGGGCTTGACTAGTTGACCCAGGACAACAACCACCAGTATTTGGCTTGGCGTAGCCCATATAAAGGAATTCTGACCTAAATTATTTTCTTGTTTTTCTCCTACTCCACAGCAGCTAAGCTTCAAGCCATAGCGCCCGATGGATGGGGATGCTAGGGTCAACCATTGTCTTGAAGAAAATATCAGATTAGCAAGGGCAATATATACTAGGCTCCATGCATGTTGCTCTCATATACATATATAATACCCCATTGGGAGGAAGGTAATCCTCACATATAAGGAAAAAAAATAAACATAAAGTGGAGACAAATACAGGAAAAAAATGAACATGGTTCTGCTTGAGATTAAACATACACTAGGATGAAAATGGGCGCTACACTACGCCGGTGTTTGCAGCGTGCTCTTGACTGCTGCATTTAACTGAGATACTAAAAACCTCACCAACAGTACTTGTAGTAATTGCAAACACTGTTAACAACATCATATATACAGATGACTAGACGAGAGTGACAAATACAACTTGTAGGAAAGAAGACGTGTGTGGTTTTTATCCGAATATAGCCTTTTTGTTCCAACAAATATTTGTCCTAATGTCCAAACATAGTTGGACGTTGCCTTGTGTATATATCCCGTTCAACAGCATTATTTTATCTCTAATTTTTCAGAGCCTGTTAGATTCTGTTGTTGCAGCGCTGGCCTGCATGCAAATCCCACAATGTTGGAAAGTGGAAGCCATAGAGCTAACCTAGGCAATTACAACTATTTCTGTTGACACTGGTATCTCCAGAAAAGAAGTAGAGGGTTGAAACTAATACTTCTACAGTACAACATGCATATTTGCGCACGCATACGCCGTCCTTCAATTAATAATTGAACTGTATTTAAGTTTATATATATATATATATATATATATATATATATATATATATATATATATATATATATATAAAATACTTTCTACTCAGGAGTAGTTACTCCCACCTTTGATATATCCTAGCAACCTAGCTAGCTAATTATTATAAACTCGTAACAGTATCTTTGCCAACGCATTCTCTAATGTAGTACTACAGAGATGCCCTTGCATACCGATATGCTTGCTACATATATACTACACGTGTCTGTCTACGTGAGGTTTAAAGCCTCCGCCCTAAACTAAACGTGTATTAAGATCGCATGTGGTGTGTGCATGTAAGGCATGCATGTGGTGTGTGTGCATGAGTGTAACTATCGTGTACTCTCAAAATAAATAAATATATATATATATATACTACACCTGTCTAAAGTAGAAACGTCCCTGGCTCCTTTTTGCGCCACGTTTTGATGTATGGTACGTATGACGTACGTACGTAGGGCATCCGATCAGATCGATGACATGTAGGCCAGCTCTCTGCGTGTATGTATGCATGCATGCACATAGTAACGTACAGCCTCTAGGATTCTTGGGGCGGCAAGCTAGCTCCCAAAGCTCACGTGGTGGCGATCGAGCGACGAGGTGCACCTTGGGAAGTACACTCACATGCGATTGGCAAAGCCTACACGCACTGAGCAAAGGCCGGGTCAATTGAAGTATAAGTGTTCGGGCGACGTGTTTGTGCGCGCGTGTAGGCATGCCGTCGTTCTCTCCTGCCGCGCGCACCGATCGACCGTATATATACACCCGCGTCCGCGTGCGTGCGGCCGGTGAATGGTGATGGGCTGGGAGATATCTCGTGGACATGCATGCATGCGTGGTGTTTGAGCGATGACTGACTGAGCCCAGTGTCCAGTGATGCGTGGATGCGTGATGAGGTATTTGCATGGCATCACGCGTGCGCGTGCGTGCGCAGGCTGGGAAGAAAATCATCATTTTTAGACTCGTGTTAAGACACTTTCAACCTTATAACACACATGTTAGTATAAATCAACTACTCCCTCCGTATTTGTTTAAATGATGTTGGCCAGCAGGATTGAAGCTAGCTGGCGCGTGTATGTTCGCGTGTCACGTGGCCAGCGATTTTGGCCGGGAGCCTGCCGTGCATGCGTTGCACGCATTTTATTTCATGGAGCTGCTGCCGTACGTAGCTTGCATTGGCGTCTTCGTAGAGGTGATGATGTGGATGGGCTACTGCTAGCCTCTGCTTGCTAGCAGCTGGGTGCGTAGCTAATTGCTGCCTACGTAAGTAGCACAGAAGATACAAAAGGCAGTGCAATGCACGTATTCTGGCATACCCTTATATATGTTTTTATAGATTATATAAATAATGACATGCACGATATCGTATCTTTCAAAATCAATTAAGGGGCTTAGCTAGCTAGCCATCAATCACCCGATTTTTGTTTTTTCAAAACTAGACTACTGGCCGGCCCGCGGTTTTATTGCGCTGTACAATATGGTATATGCGATTTCAGATGTTGAATTCCCTATTTCACAAACAAAATACATTAGTGTGTTTTTATTTTGTATTTAATTAGCGCAATTAATTTTGAGGCCAAGAGATGACTGGGAGGTAGTGATGCTTATCTCTTTTTCATATTTTTTGAATTAATATATCTCTAAGCTAACTATTAAATATCTACCCTTCAAAAGTAGGGTCCACTAAATTAAAAGTCAGATGTTTTTCTTTTCTGTGAGAATTATTCAAATGCTTATATCTCTTAAGCCAACAATCGAATCTAAGTCTTTAGAATCTTGAGAGGACTGTCTAAATTTTCTTAAGTTTAAGTCACTTGTTATGATCATTGGATCAATATCCAATCATATGACATCCATTAGATCAATATCCAATCATATGACACACCAATCTCTACACAAATCCAATAGTCACAACAAGTGACTTAAACTTAAGAAAATTTCAGACAACTTAAAACTAGCAAAACCGTTTTCCGAGATACCAACGATTAATTCAAGTAGATGTAAGAATAAAATGGACAAGCTGAAAATTAGGAAAACCACCGGGGCAACAAAATAGACCTGTCACGCAAATTTCTCCATGCATGCAGAATGAATTATCCTGTTCAGAAGCATTCATAGCTCTGAACCAAAACATGGAGACGCCAATTCGGTGGAATATATGCTTAATTGCTTACAGCCCATGCAGATCACTAATTGATATATAACCTGATGAAATCCAAAGTTCCAAACCTTCAAGCTAGATGCATGTGCAAAAGAGCAGCGTCTCTGGCGGAAGCCCACGTACATCTCTCGCCCACATTCCACTGACCACCAGGCCCATTGATAACGTCAAGATTTATTGGGATGTAGCGAAAGCCCACATACATCTGCCTCTGTTACGATGTGCACTTCTCTTCTCTATTTCCCCCGTTTGCGACAAGTATTGGTTCTACGTCAGAGATTAACACAAAAGTTTATGCCAGTTGTTAGTTTCGAAAAAATTATACCAGTTATTAAACAAAAATATCCTCAATATATGCAAAATGATGTCATTGCGCTTAAAGTTTCATCAGATGTCCTCATCGGCATAACCAATTTTGATATTTTGCTGTTACACTTCATTTCCCCTTCAAAAAAGTATAATTTGTGGCTAGCGTTTTTATTGTAGAGGCGATGGCTTGCCGAGATGGTGTGCAGCTTGCTGAGCAATGGGGCGTTACCAGAGTGGTGGTCGAGAGCGATTCACAAGAACTGGTGAATTTGCGGAACAGACAACTTCCTTCGTTCAGAGGTGTCAGCCATCCTTGCTGAAATTCAGGGGCTAGGTAGGAGTTTTTTTAGCTTTTAAGCTAGTGTTTGCTCGCCGGGATTGTAACCAGGCGGCGCATGTGTGCGCGAGACAGGCTTCTAGTGGTGCACTTGTGCCTGATTCTCTCTCTGATTGACTGTTACAAGACTGTACTCCTACTATTGAGTAAGAAAATCTAGCCCCTTGGTTCGCAAACAAAACAAAAAAAAAATCAATTGTAGGTCAGCTCAACTAGCTAGATTGATAACACGCTCGACTAATAGCATCAACCTGCACATCTCTGGGAAATTGAGCAAAAAAATAATGTTCAGAAATGGAAAAGTTGCTTATTTACATCCAGATTATACTCCCTCCAGGTTCGAACAAAAAAAAATGTAGCTTTTTTAAAAAGCATGCCTTAGTGCGCATCCGGGGAATCGAACCCCGGTCAGTACCGTGGGAGGGTACTATGATACCACTACACCAGATGCGCTCGATGCTTAGATTCCAAACAAAATTTTATAACTATACTAATTATAAAAAGGCTACACAAACCTGTCTTATTAAGGTTGACTCTCCCCCCTGCCCAAATGGTCATGGACAACTACACTTGAATATTGGTTTCTGTGTACATTTCCGTTTCAATTTTATTTTTTTTAATATGAAATTTCCCTTTCGATTTTCAATTACTTAATTTGATGGGAAACATTTGCACTGGTTGCTTTTGCATTGGTCTGTGCAAATCCTCATCAGGAGCCCCCTTTTGCATTGCTCTTATTTGTTGGGCTGTCTCGCATCCTGGCCTAACATTCGGATCCATCGAGGCATCGACTCACCGCAAAAGCGAAGAGCACCACCGACCTGTTACCCCCTTCCCCCTTGTCAGTGCGGGACTCCTTCAATTCAAGCCCCAATCAATGGAAACCTATAACATTTTCACATCATTACACACGTAACTGCCAAGTTTGGCTTCATCAAGGTATGTACAATGGTACAGATAGCTACTGTTTATAACAATTCTTTATGTTATCTTACAGACAACACTAAAAATAGCTCATACAATGAGTTGTGGTGATACAGTTGGCTACAGAATTGTAGACAATACACAATCTTTTAATGCTTTTTTGTTTCTGATGCTACAGTCGACTACAGGATTATAGACAACATCTTTCTTTCTCTTTATTCTCTTTCATCTACGTCAGCAAAAATCCTGTGTGACAAAGGCTATAGACAATTGATATAAACCCATTGTATATGCTCTCACACACGCCCGATCAACAAGCACATATTCTTTGCTTGAGGAGACAAGGTTACATCCTAATTAGTGCATCTTTCTCGAGCCTAGCTAGGAGAAGTTTCTGTCAGTAGATTAAGAAAGCCCTAAGATATTGTGGCCCAGGTTGACTTATAACCCTAGGTAATTCAAATGGTAGCCTTACTTGGCCCCGCCGAAAGGCACAACCATGCTATCTCGGGGGTGGACCTATGTCAAAAAATGATATAAGTAGGCTGTCGAAGCACTGCTGCTGGAGTTAAACAGAGACACAAGTAGCCAAACATTAGGCTACTCCACCAAAAGTTAAAATTTGAGTGGGGCCTGAACCCCACTCAACCTTCTTTAGATCCATCTATGTCCATCTCTAGCTGTCACTGTCACTACTGCTCATCGATAGCTGCAACTATGCCGCTTGAAAACCAGTTTACATTCAAATTATATGTGGTTTTGTGCAACGATTAGGCTACAATACCTTGGGCTTTGTTATTTTCGTACGTATGGCTTAGGGGTTGTTTGGTTTGCTGTCCTTGCAAACCAAATATTAGTAATGCTAACGAAAATTGGCTGATATTTGGGTTGCTACCAAAATTTAGTAACACCTACAAAATTTATTAACGTTAATGAAATCCAATGTCGCACGCGAGCAATGCGAGGGCGAGGAAATCGCTCATCAAAAAATTGGTAATGCCAAAATTTAGCTTAGCCACAATCCAATCAACGATATTTTTGTTAATATTTGGCTTTGTCCAGATTTTGGTTATGCTAAAACTTTGACTTAGCTCATTTTTGCCATCAACCAAACAGCCCCTTGGATTTTTTTTACTCGAACTACGGTACCTACAGGTTTCTGTAATTTACTCGAATTATGAACTACACCTGAGAGAAACAAATTAAAACGATACAATTGATCTCGTCTGTATCGATCACTAAGAGTGCCGTGCTTGGACTAATTGTCTACACAACGTTGTCATGGATGGCACAAGCCAATGATTATCCAATTGCGCTCAGACTTTGCTTCGGCCTCTGGAACTTATATATAGCTCAAGTGGACTCTAAAAATAAGGAAACGAAAGGAAAAACTAGAAAACTTGACTCAAGCGCTGCCTGTTTTCCAAACTCAACTCCTTGGATAATTTCTAATCACAAGGTCCTTAATCATTATAAATATCATGCTTTGCCATCAATTTCTCACTTGGGGATCAATGAAAACCGAGAATAAATCATCATCAAAGCCTGACTTATCTCATCAGCCCTCACAACAAAGTTAGTCTTGATAAATAGAGGTTATTAATCACCAAAACCTTAAATCAACTGGGGCCTAGATGCTTACAATACTCTTCCGAAAAAGAAATCAATATAGATCATTGTTGGACTCCGGGCTTTGAATACCCGAAGCCCTCGTGTGTGTACCATACTAGTTCCATGATCAGTAGCTAGTACACACATCTACAACATTGATAATTCCTCCCATACATTTATACGTATAAAATGAAACAAATATGGTACATAACTTAGACGATTACAGAGTTTACATCACAAAGGCCGACCGGCCAAATAAGACTTGAGTATCAACAAAGTGCAACGGAAAAGCATATCTAATAAACCAAAATGGTCCAGTGGTATGCCTATCCGAACCCTCAGGCAACCGACAAGAGACAAGTCATAGGAAGACCCATTACCGAACCCTCTAGCGCTGGGTGCAAAGAAAGCGTCGTCTGACGTAGATTCATCCTGTAAGTCTAAACAATAATGTAAGTAAGATTGAGTACATTGCGCACTCAACAAGACTTATAGTGTATCGTAACATATTATAAATGCAAGGCTTATCAATGAATATGGCTCTATGTTACAAGTTGTTTTCAGCATTAAGCAAATTTTATTTGCAATATCAATACGTAGTATTTTGTAACAAAAATTTTAAAGAGCAGTTAAATAGATAAAGGACAACAAGTAAGTAAGTAATTGAATAAATAACAACTCGCAACCCTCCTTGGCTGCAAGTAACATCTTGTTTTCAGCCATAGGAATGGCACTCAACTCAAATGTAAACCAATAAACCATTTTTCATATTTTCCAACAAAACTTTTTTTATGAAAACCAAGACTATACCCGGCAATACTACACTTAGCACACACTTCACCGCGAGCATGACTACTTAAATAGATTTACACTCTGCAGAGAGGCACAACTTTACCTACAACACATGAATTCTTTAATTTGTTCGGCATCCGTCGATACCACCGCTCACTATCATTTGGTAAGCAGTCTAAAGCATGTATCAACGCCTTTACATCATCTAGTCCTAACCTTGCACTAGCCCGATGAATGAACACCCTTACTTCACCTGGGTACACCACCGTCTCAGTAAGGTATTCACCATTGTGTCGGAAGGCTTTGTTACCAACCCCTCGGTGAAGGGAGCTCCTTCGAGCAATCACATATGCTTGGACTACTACGGCCTACCAACATGCAAGACTAGTTTTCGATGACTTAATTAGCTAAGGTCGTCTCATACCAGCACATGTGGTTGTACACTTACACTTAGATCGGATATACCAGTGTTCGGTCCTTAATTGACCCAGGCGAGGATCTCCCCCTATCTACTTGTGAGATACACCTCTCATACTTCTCAAAATATAATATAACTCGCCCGCGTCACAAACTAAGTTTTTTCTATTTTTATTTTTATACAAAATAACAGAGGTAAACCTTCTGTATCATCATTTTAAAGTCTCCCAAACTCATATTCAATGTGTCATCCATTTTTCCAATTTTAGTAAAGACTAAAGCCCGGCTAAGCATTTAAACGATATTCGTCATCAAAAACCCATTTCGATATCATGCATTGTCTAAACCATACCCTAAAGGCTACAATAATAAGGATATAAATATTTCAACGAGGATCATGTATTGAATAGGGACAAAACTACCGTCATTCCCAAATATAGTAATTTTAAGCCAACATACATGTAAGCGTAATAGATTTTGCAAGAAGAAATACAATAATTAAATAGTAGGATCAAAGAGGGTGCTTACCTTGCTCTTGTTGCTCTGAATACGAGGATGGAGGATCGTTGTAAAAGTTGTTCAGACAATCGACATCTAATCAAAAAAGCCGGAAGCAAATTAAATATAGTAAAATAATTTCAATAGCAACAAAATCCAAATGTTTTTGCATATTCTAGTAGAGCAGGATTTTAGATGAATTTAGAAAAAAGATTCATTCAATTTGGAGTTTTATGCAAAAGTTATTAACATTTAAATTTGCTTTGGTTTGAAAATTCCAGAAATTTAAAAAGTACTAACGTCGAAAGCATATTTTTTTAGGTTTACGCTTTCCAATAGAGAAAACGTATTTTCCTATGATTTTGCTGAGGTTTACGCTTTCCAGTGGAGAAAACGTATTTTCCTCTCAACTAAAAGTGGTTTTCTTATTTTTCTGATTTGTACTAACTTACATGTGGGGGCTTACTTGTCAATGACTCATATTTTTGTTTTGTTGATTTTATTTATAAACCAGATGTTGTCCCACATGGTATAGACTCATTATTTTATTAACTAATGATTAAACCTGATTCTGAATTTAATTAAATGACGGTCGGGGCCCACATATCAGTCTCTCGGGTTTTAAATCCGATAATAGTGTGTGGTCCCACATGTTAAATCAATTGGTTCTTATTTCTAAATTCATTTTAAATCATGCTCTTACTGCTGTAAAATTTTCAGAGCATTTGGAGCATTTTGGTTTTAGGGTCTTTTTCGTTTTCTTTGTTCTTATCGGTTCTTTTTCGCTCTTTCGGTAGGTTCCGACGATTGTGCCATCCTTGAGAGTGATCCTCTGCAGCATAGTGAGCAACAACAGCCAGGCAAGCAGTTTGATCATTTTCCATTTGATCCCATTACTTTTAAAGTCTAATACTTTGTTTAACTTGTATGTATGCATTGCTATTTTGTGTTAAATTGATTAGTTAATCCCTAGTTGCATAATCTGTATGTAAATAATTATCCTCTACTACCCGAGCCTATGTTATTTGCTGTGATTAGAGTTCGTTGGATGAGCTCTTGTCACTTAGTAGATTACGAATACATTGTGCTTAGCCATGCCTAGATATCGGTAGTATTGGGCGATCATCGACTTAGTCGATGGTCTTGATCACACAAATACTTATATTATTCCATTATGTCCAATCCTTGTGTTTTATTAATTTGCAAATCAAAAACTGAAAACAAAAACTATATCTTGACTTGGGCACAATGGTATGTTGGTGTGATCTGTTGGGTGTGAATGGAATGGTGCCTAAGTCTCTAAGGACCGAGTTACTTGTGTCATTGATCCAAGCAATTGTTGCGTGTTAACCACACGAGGGGGATATGGAACCTCTCTTGACTAAGTACTTTGGGAGGTGTTAATTATGAGCTGGTCGGTGGGTGTGTTGAAAATGTGTGTGTGTGTGTGGTGTTGGGAGGGGAGCATTAGCAGACCGGTTAGGTTGTTTAATGTATCCTTATCCCCGTGGGTTGCGGCTCTTAATTAACATCGTCCATTGGAAAGCATCTTATTAGACTTAGCCGTGCCTGCATACCAAAGGAAGTATGCTAACCGTGGTTGGTGGAAAGGCGGTCTATCGTGTGGGTACATTGGTACACCCCTGCAGGGTTAAAACTATTCGAATAGCCTCGTCCTAGGTTATGGACACGCTTGGTTATTTCCCACAAGAACTAGACTACAACCTTTTAAAAACTTAAACTTGACATGGGTGGTATGAAGGGGTACTTCATGCTATTGTTGTAGTGGCTATTGGGTTAGTCACTTCCAGGATGTTGTTGTCATCTATCTATTGTTATAATTGTTTCTCGGTTATTTGAACAATAAGAATTAATTGCAAACTTGCTTTTAAATGTATTACCTTATTGCAAATAAAACTTGCTTTAGGCTGAAAATAAGTCCAGAGCCTCCTCCACTTAAATAAAGCTTGCATGTAGTTAATTATAGTTCTGTTATCTTACACGTCAGTCTTGCGGGTACAAAAACAATTTTTGTACTCAGATGCTATGCTTAATTGTTTTGTTGCAGAGGAAGAAGGTGAGCAGAAGGGCCTCACTTTGTGAGATATGTTGTGGCGGTGTCTGGAACGATTAGCTTGGCTGTCCGGTTGGTTGCCTTGTGGGTAAAGGCACACTGATTGGCTTTTGTTTATCGCCATCTTATGGCATTTTTGCTTCCGCTGTTTACTTTTTAGTTGTATGTCATTTGGCCGGTCGGCCTCTTGTTTGTAATAACTCTTTATATTATGTATGTCTTTTGAACTTATGTTGTGCTTCGGTTCTATATGAATGAGTGGGATTGATGCACCATTTTGTAGCGAGGTGTGTATACTGCATTTCTGGGAAGTATACATATCTCGAGGCTTGGTTTATTTGATTTGTAATGTTAGGACTAAGTGGATGGTTAAGCATTACAAGCCAAATAATCCGGGGTCCTCACAAGGAAGCACACCAAACGAGAATGGTGCGAAGGAGCGCTCATCGACATCGAGAACGACACAAACGTTCCCGTGAAACCAAGGAGTTATGAAGCTCGGGTTTGCGCGAAATGGAACATAGACGAGCTAACGATTACAGCGTGCACTCTAGGGCTTAAATAGCTGGGACGTTTGTGTGAGAAAAACGGCGAGACGCAAGAGGCAGCACGAGAAACTTATGGCCTACCCTGGGTCTCTTCGCCAGCGTGGGAATAAGGCGCCATGAATGGGGTAGCTAGCATAGGCGAGGGCTGGCAGAGGTGACAAGGTAGTTGGGCACAAAACGGTGGGCGGCGATTGAAAACAGCGGGTGAGCGGCGGAGCTGGCGAGGTGCACTAACGTGGTGGCGAGCGGGCGAGGGAGCGAGGTGGACGAAGGACCCTGACAAGTGGGGCCCACATGTCAACGAGAGGTGAGTGAACGTTGGCGCGAGCTGGAGCTGGTGAGCGGATTTTAGGCCGGCTTGGATTCAGCCCAAAAGGGTGAGCGGGGATTCAAAAACTATTTTTGAATTTCCAAAACTGGCTGAGTCTTTGCCAAATTTTTGAACCTATCAAATAGGCTCAAAAATTTATGAACTTTGTTGTGGTGTATTGTGACATCATATAGTTTCTCTTGTAAATTTTTCAGGATTTTACATGCTCTGTGATTTTCTCATAAAATCTTACGAGTCGCTGCTTGTATGAAATTTCATTATTTGCTTTATACAAAAAGTTTAAAAATCATGCATAAATAGTTCCCACATAGAATATGCTCAAAAATATTTTCCCATTTATTTTTATTATATCTCCCTAAAAATGAAAATTTTTGGATGCTACAATCATAAAATTTATTTATTTCCTATTACTACTTGTGTGAATTCGACAAGGCACAGAAGCAGTTCCCGCTATAAATTAGTACTAATATTTATCTAGGTGGTTGTAATGCGTGACACGGTGCATTTGTCATGCAAGATCATATTTGTTGCATCAAGTTAATTAAATATAGGAAAAGAGAGCACCACAAGCAAGTAGATAGCTTTATTGATTGACATTTTTAAGCCTGCATTCACAGTGTTTTCTTGTTGCGATCAGACAGAATTTTCAGGTAAAGCTGCAGTGCTGTCCACTTATCGTACAATGATGTAAACTGACGACTGCAGGTTAGTGATGTCTGAGCAAGCCTTGTGGGTTTGTTTTCTTGATCACATCTCATCTTCAATAGAAAGCTTAAACAAAGAGGACTCTATTGTGGTTCCAACTAGGAAGCATCCACACACAGTACTTATGTCCTGAGCCAATAATGCATTACTCCCGAGCCAATAATGCACTACCAACTAGCTAGTTGCTCACAACATTTATTTTCAGGAGACAAATATGTGTTATAATTGTGTAGAGGATGCAAACTTATGTTTAAGTGAAGATAGATGCATGTTTAGCTTTTCAAAGGCAAACATGACAATGAATGGAACAGATATGTGTAGTTCATATTTTCAAGGCCAGATCAAATAAATACAGAACCAAATTTGCAGTTGCACATAGTCATCCGAACATTCTTTAGATGGTGCCCAGGGGAACCGGCGTCCCCACTAGCGAATCCACCATGATGCGATGTTTAAAAATGTCCAAAAAATTTACGGATGTAGTATACATAAAGTTATGTAAAGCTATAAATTTTCAAATTCAAATTTGTCTCTGGTACCAAAAACCAAGAAAAATTGCTAATGACGAAGCCAGTTCCGGCGCCCTCGGGCACTAAGCAATTTCTGCATACCTAAATGGATTTGATTTTTTTTAATTGATTTGCGTACATGTTTGTGTCTCATCACAACCAAACCAAGCTTGATTGTGCTCACCACAGTTTGCTCCGTAATCACTGTCAGGCCATATTTGTCTGGTTGCAATCCATTGATTTGCACAATTTATTGCCTTTCAGCTACTTTCCTTAATAGACAGCCGAGACTGATCAGCACATCCACATCCTCAACATGCCACAAGCAGAAGAAACACTCAAGTGACACAAATAACATGATGTAGATCAGAAAGGAGTGTGCATGCATGATTATAAATGTTTGAAAGGGAAGCATGTTCTTTAAAAAAAAACACAAAAGAGTTTTATTTGCGCGCGTCTACAATCAAATGCACAGACAAGGATGAACTAATCTGGATGAAAGCTCATCTGCTCATGCATGTGCGGAACAATGCCAAATTGGTTAATGACAGTGTCACAGCACCGAACGGGCGATTGGATTTCACTTTTATCGTTTTCAAGAAGGCTGAGAAAAGGATAGCATTGTTGCATAATCGATGTCGTGTTGCCGATAAACAAAGCTCTCAACTCACAAATAATAAACAATAGATAAGAATATAATGATATAATTCGAACCTTCTCTCTTTATTGATCTCTTTATCCTTAGGCTTGAGTATACAATGAGAGCCCCTGTTGTCGACGATCAAATCGCCGATCTTACGAAATAAAAATGAGGAAATTGGCTAAGAATTCTTAGATGAGAATAGGGTTATTCTTTATTGCAATGAACTGATCTTTACAGGATGTCTTTGGCAAGGCGATAGACTAGCCCTAAATACACTGAGTATATTGTTTGGAGAAAGTGAGTTGTCTATAGTGATGTTGAATCACTTGTTTACTCCTTCGCTTACTTGTTATGCTTCAGTTATTCTTCAATTGTCTTTCAATTGATTCCTTTGTTGTTCGTCGTCCACCTTTAATAACTAGCAAAGAGGCACCGGTTATTCTTGGAGAAGAAATCTTTTGGAAGTGACGCATCTAGTCGGAGAGGCAGTTGTTTTTAGTAAAACGCCAACTGATCACCAGTTGGCGTCAATAGGAGACGAAACTGTATAGTAGTTATTGTCATGACTTAGGACTTAAAAGTATCGTGTGGTTTGAAGCAAATAAGGCACGTATCTCATTCATCACACGGAAAGAATATACTTAGAATCAGATCCAAGTTCTAGTTCAAAGATTCTTCGAGCAATCATCTAGTCGGGCAATAGGTACAGTGCCTCTCCCACTAGGGTACTTGTAAAGCAACCTCTGGGATTCTTACGACCATAGGGGGTCGTTAACCACGGGGTTACGACCATAAGGTCCATGTGATCTTTAATTAAATGTTAAAATAGTATTTAGGAATTTAATCTTCGTCAGCTAGCCCTCGAACTTTAAGTGAATTTGTAATGTGATCTTATAATGAGATCTATATCGGGAAACCCTTCGTTTAATAGCGAAAATAACGAAGTGGTTGGTATTCAGTTTAAAGTTAGAACTACCTGGGAAACCAAAGAGGTTTGTCCGTTGGGCTTTGGGTAACTCCTTTTTGCAGTTAAAGAAAAACCCTTATAAAACCCCTGCAGTACATCATCTTAGGGATTTTACACTCTCAGAATCACCTTCAATTTCCTTTCGTCTTCTTGCCAAAAAACCCACAACGTCGGATCCCATCTCCAACTGGTCGGTTTCTGAATTGGCCGATAAGAAACTTGAAGTCATGAAGAAGAACGGGATGCTTCCTAACAAGGTTTTTATCTCTTGGAAATCTGTAGTTGGAGAGCATTTTTCGAGCAGCAACGAGGGAGAAATCCCTGTTTTTCTTGCCTATGTTGAGTGTGGGTTTAGATTACCAGCGCAACCGTTCCTCCCCCAAGTTCTGGAGTATTATAGAGTTGAGCTGGTGAATATTGCTCCTAATTCAATCGCCAATCTTAGTGTCTTCATCTACCTTTGTGAAGCATATTTGGAGATTCCGCCATATCTAGAGGTCCTCATATACTTCTACAAGATGGTGAAGTCAGGGAAATCAGCGACGTCACCTGGGAAGTGCGCTTTGCACCTCCATGATGGGAAAGCTGAGGAGTATATTCCTATGTATTCTAAGTCTTCGTGGTCGTCATGAAAGAAGAACTGGTTCTACATGATGCTCAGCAAAGAAGATAGCCTCTGCTTTGCTGGTTGGGTGGTGGTCGAGAATCCTCGGTGGTGATCTTCCTCGAAGGAGGGAAAAGTGGGGAGATGGATTGAGGCCATCCAACTCCTCACATCAGAGGTCTGACTTCTTGGTGTGTGGTGAAAGTTTTTTCCACACACTGAATAAGTCCTCTGAAGTTCTGGGAACGTGCCATGCTTTGGTACGTTGGTCGGGACAATTCGATTAGGGATTCTTCGGAACGTAAGTCTAAAAAACCCCTGACCAGTTAGGTTTATTCTAGTTAATTATTTGTAATTTTAAAGTCTCCTCTTCTGTTTTTACAGCCCTTTCCCCTGAGGATATCAGGGATAGGATCAAGATGATCTGCATAGGGGAACCTAGTGAAAAGGCTGATGTTCCCTGGATTTTGGCTATCATCTCTCCAGAAGAGAGGATAGAGAGACTTAAAGTAAAAAAATAACAACCTCTTTTCATCGTTTATGTAATTTTCAATCGATATACCATAACACCTCTTTAATGTGCAGTCGGTCGGGTCGGAGGGCGGCGAGCTTACTGAGAGCTCGAATCCTGCAGTTGCCCCGACCACTTCCGCTCCAACGACCATTCAAGATGGTGGCTCCTTGGAGGTAGGATTGAAAGTTTTTGTTTTAAGCCAACTCTTTCTTTTATGAGAAAAAAGAGTATCAAAGGGAGTACACATTCTAGATGAAGAATTTCATCACCAAACTAATCGTAATTAATAATTTACATGAGAGCGAAAGAAGATCCGATGATCAGAACTGCGGCGGTTGTGAGCTCTGAATCGACCGTAAGCGACCGGACAGTTGCTCCCGAAGCAGCTGTTCCAGTGGTAGATGAAACCACAACTTTTGATCAGGTGGTCGAGGAAAGTACTTCCGACCTCCGGTCGGAGGATGTGAGGGGTCCGACCAGCCCTACCAGAGCAAAGCAAGTGAAGTCGGTCAAAAAGAAGAAGAGGAAAGCAAGTGCTCTGGACTTTTCTCCAAGGTGTTTCAATTTCAGAGCCAAGAAGACCAGGTATATACAATGAAAATTTTACATAAATTCATACATTTGGATTTTCTTGTATTCTGTAGTTTTCTCCTTCCTTTCTTCTGTTTCGTTAGATCCTCTGGTATTCCAATCGCTTCTGATCAGAGTACCCCTCAGGAGGAAACTCCTGAGGAAAAGGATGGTCGAGCCATCCCCCGTGCAGGTGGAAGCATCAATGCCTGCTCCTACTGCTCAGGAATCCTTGATGGCTTCGACCCCGTCTAAGGAGACAATGGCTGAAGAAGAGTCCCAGCAAGTTCTGCTCACTGCTGGGACCGAAGTGGTCGAAGAGGAGGGAGGAAGTCTGCTTCCTTCTTTCTTTAGTGATCGCGTGGAGAGGAGTTCTTCCTTAGTAAGGAGGTCTCCTCATCCCAATGACATTCCCAACCAACCTCGAATCTTTGATAATAAAAGACTCGAGGAGGTTTGGTGGAGGAAGATCTCAGATTGTCACTCAAGGACAGATTCTGGATCATTTACTCCTACTATGCAAACAAGGCAGTCCAAGTAAATACCTATGATCGCTCTTATGTAATTTTTGTGGAGTTGTATTTGAAACTTAAAGAAGTTTACCATTTTTTGCTTTTTGTAGCATATAGTGGAGAACATCGCTGTGGTCAGAGAGCTGACCCAGTGAATAACTTCTTTAGAAAAGGAAAATCTCTGATTGAAAAGTAAGTACTTCTTTTTAACTTCCTCTTCCCTTTTTGTTGTTTTGTTCCTTGTTTCTTAATTCTCCCTTTATCGTAATTGACAGAATTGGAGAATTTTGAAAGAAAAAAAGTTAAGGCCAAGGGGGCCGTCATAGCCACACTTGAGGAGAAGGCAAAGCCAAAGATCGGTTGATTGAAGACTGGTCGACCAAATTTAATGTGACCTCCCTCAAGCATAAGTAAACCTGGCAGGATTACTATATGTTTTTAGTTTATTTCTTTAACTTTGATCTACTCGTGCAGAGCAAGCTCAAAAGTTAGAACGAATGGGAAAAAGCTCTTAAGGAGAAAGAACTCAAGAGGAATCTTCAAGAGAAGATCCTTGCCTTCAACAAGATGCTTTCCCACATGGGGGTAGAAGCATTTTTGTTGACTTCAAGGGAGTCGACTGAGAAGGTGAACTGTCTTGGTCAATAGCTTGAGATTCTCCAAGACCTACTCACGACCTATCGAAGAAACCATGCGAAGACCATGAGAGACGCTGTTGTGGATGGGATTACACTTGAAGCAGACTTCAATTGTTTGGAGCAGGATGCAGCTAAGATCTTCGAGGGGTTAAACCCTTTAGCAACAAAGTTGCAGAGGAGATGAAGGTCGAATCTCCATCCCACAGCGACCATTCTAGTGGCTCCGAAGAGTAAATAGATGTAGTACAAAATTGTAATGTAAAAACGTACCTTTCATCATCAATAAAGCTTATGTTTATCTCTCAACTTGTGTACTCATATATTTTTGAGCCCCCGACTGCTTGTTTAGTAGAAAAATTACCAAAGAAGCAGTAGACCAAGAAAAAGAGCACATGTTGCGACCAACGTACAAAGTATGTGTTGATTATGCTATAGGAATGATCTAGTTAGCACTATAAAACCAATTTGGTCAGAATCAGTGTATGATTTCGACTAGTTTTAGATCTATTTCCATAATTGAAATACCATATAGTACATTGTATGGTCAGAAGGTGTCATAAGACTTATGTTGATGATATGAATGATAAGAAATTATGCTAAAACCAATAAGTGTTTTTTATTTATACATATTATCCAAGCTGGTCGTAAAAAGTGCAAAGAACCAAAGACATGATTGATAGTTCACGAAACTTACTCATACTCAAGTTCTGACTGGTAGCAAAGATCGTAGGAAAAAAAGCTATCGCTAGGAAACTCCTTCCAGTGGGTAGGACTACATGTAGAGAGGAGGGATTTCGACTAGAAGGTTTTATGTGTCTCGACTAGTTGCAAAATAAGAGAAGAGCATAATGTTGAAGTAAAGAAAGAAAGTCTTTAATTCCTTAAGCATGTAAGTAATTATATTTAGTTGTTCGTGTTATGTTGATTTTACTTGCGTTTTCTATAAGAAAAGAACATGTGGTCATTCGTGAGAACCATCTCTGTGACGGACACGATAAGGACCCTCATGGCATTTGACAAATATGTCAAAGCCAAAAAGTAAAGGATATCCTTTAGAAGGATGTTGGAGGGTAATGGATCTTCTCCGATTATCTTACACAACAATAGTGTGCGACCAGGCAATGGATAATCGAAATATAAATAACATCACTCATCAGAAAGGGAAGTAACAATGCAACTTTATTGAAATTGTAAATGAAAAGAATATTTATACATAGAACTTACGTAATTGGTCGATATTTCAAGAATTAGACAGAACACGCCCATCTGACATGGCAAGTCGTACCGAACCTGGTCTGGTTACTTCAAAGATAGTGTATGGATCTTCCCATTTAGGGGAAAGCTTGTTGCGATTTGTCTGGCTCTGAATTTTCCTAAGAACCAGATCACCTACAGCCAGACTGCAAGGTTGCACCTTACGAATGTGGTACCTTCTCATGACTTGTTGGTAGACTGCCGATTGTATTAAGGCTTTGTTTTGTCTTTCTTCAAGGAAATTGATATCGTTGATTCGTCGTTCTTCTTAATTATTGTTGTTATAACAATCAGTTCGAGTAGAGCAAATTTTTAGTTCTAGAGGAAGCATGGCTTCAGCACTGTAAACTAGAAAAAAATGACATTTCACTGGTCATACGCTAGTCGTGATCTGAACAGCCCATAATACAGGGGGAAGTTCTTGAACCCAAGTTCCTGGCCATTTTATTAACTGGTCGAATACTCGGCATTTTACCCCTTGTATTATTATGCCATTAGCTCGGTCGACTGCCCTGTTACTCTGTGGGTCAGCCACGGAAGTGTAATGTATTTTGATACCTAGATCCTCGCAGAATTCCTAAAAATTTTCGCTCAAGAACTGGGTACCGTTATATGTGGTTATACGACTAGGTATACCAAATCGTGTGATCACATTTTTGTGAGAAATTTCTTGGTAGCTTCAGTTGTTACTTTAACAACTAGCTCAGCTTCCACCCATTTTGTAAACGTATCAATCATAACAAAATGGAATTCAAAGCCCCAGGGTGCATTTGGAAAAGGTCCTAGAATATCTAGTCCCAAGTTGCAAAAGGTCAAGAAAAATGTATCGTTTGCAAAGCTTGTGCCGGCTGATGTACTTGTCGACTATGAAATTGATATTATACACAATTCGTCACAAGATCTTTTACATCATGGAGGGCAGTTGGCCCACTAGTATCCTTGCCTATAGGCTTTACCGACCAGAGTTCTGTAGGAATGATGTGCTCCACATACTCCTCCATGTATGTCGGATAGTAATTTCATACCATCTCTTTGAGATATGCATCTCATCAACACTCCATGAGCTCCCCGTTTGTAAAGGGTACATTCGATCAGAGTGTATAATTTGGCTTTTTGAGTTGTACGATAAGCCTCTACGTCATCTTCAGGAAGTGTGCCATGCTGAAGATAATCGTAGATTGATGTCATCAAATCACTACTGGGATCGATCTGTACGACCTCCAGTGGAGCATCTTTGTCTTCGGAATGCTCGACCATTGAGGGTGTATCGAGTTGGTTGAGAAAAACTCTAGGTGGAACAGGTGATCTTGAGGAAGCCATCCATGCTAACTGGTCCACCAGAAAGTTGCCTTTTCTAGGAATATGTTGGATCTGGAAACCGAAGAGGTGCCTTTTGAGTTTCCGTACTTTCGCTAAATAAGATGATATCTTGGGACTTGAGCATTGATACTCTTTCCTAACTTGATTCTCTACTAGCTAAGAATCGTCTTTCACTAGTAATCTGTGAATCCTGAGTGCTTTGACTGCTCGGAGTCCTGCTAGTAAATATTCATATTCTGCCACATTATTCGTAGCAGGAATGTTTAACTGAATGGCGTATTTAATGCGTTCTCCAATAGGAGATACCAGGACAACTCTAGCCCCCGAGCATTTGATCATCAAGGAACCATCAAAGTACATGGTACACTCTTTGTGGTGTTCATACTCGGGCCCTTGGGTGGGTTCAGGGTTCGTCCATTCGGCAATGAATTCTGCTAAAGCCTGGGACTTAATTACTGTTCATGAAGTGAAATGTAGATTGAAGCCCCCAAGCTCGACTGCCCATTTTGCTATTTGTCCTAATGATTCCTTGTTTTGGAGAACTTGACCAAAAGGATATCTAGTAGGTACGACCACTTTGTGGGTTTAAAAGTAATGCCTTAGTTTCCTTGAAGCCATAAGGAGACCGTATATCAATTTTTGTATCTATGGATATCGTTCCTTTGGTCCATGTAAGACTTCGCTTACGTAATATACCAGTCGTTGGATATTGTCATGTTCAACGACAATACATCACTGACTGTTTGTGGCATCGCAGCTAGGCATATTAGCAATATTTCTCTCGATCTTGGAGATACTAAAATCAGGGCATTCGTAAGGTACCTTTTGAGCTTTTTAAAGGCATCGTTTGCATCTTTAGTCCATTCGAAATTTTCACATTTTCTAAGAAGTTTAAAGAAAGGTAATACTTTTTCTCCTAAGTGTGCTATGAAATGACTTAGTTCTGTCATACAGTCGGTTACTTTTTGGATTTCTTTCTTTGTGGTCGGAGGGCACATCTGTTCGATGGCCGCTATTTTTGCTGGATTCACTTCAATTCCTCTAGAGGAAACTTGGAATCTAAGAAGCTTTTCAAAAGAAATTCCAAACAAACACTTCTCAGGATTTAACTTAAGGTTATGCCTTCTTAAGTTATTAAAAGTTTCCTTACAGGTCAGAGATATGATCTCCGACATTGATGCTCTTTATGACCAAGTTATTAACATAGGCTTCTAAGTTTTGGCTTATCTATGGACTAAAGGTTTTTTTCATTAGCCTCTGAAAAGTAGCATCAGCATTTTTGAGACCGAATGGCATTTTGACATAACAATAAGTGTCACATAGTGTGACAAAGGTAATTTTCTCTTCATCATCTTTACTCATATTAATCTGGTGGTACCCTGAATATGCATCTAAAAATCTTAGTAACTCACACCCAAAAGTAAAGTCTACAAGCTGATCGATACGTTGAAGGAAAAAGTCATCCTTCGAACAAGCTTTATTAAGATATGTGAAATCGATACACATTCATCATTTCCCGTTACTTTTTCTAAACAAACATTACAGGATTGGCGAGCCACTTTGGGTGGTCGACCTCATGAATAAATCTAGCCTTGAGAAGCTTGTCAATCTTTAACTAGATTGCTTCCTTTTGATCTAGTGCAAAGCGTCTTAGCTTTTGGTTGACCGATTTTTTGTCAGGTCGGAGAGCTAACCTGTGCTCGATCACCTCCTTGGAGACTCCGGGCATATCGAATGCCTGCCAGGCGAATACATCCGAATTAGCTTGGAGGGAGGAGACGAGTGACTCTTCCTTTTTAGGATCGAGTCCTGCCCCGACCAGTTCCTTTTGGGCAGTTGCACTAGCATTTTTGAGTCCAAATGTTGCTTTTACGCTTTCTAGAGAAGCGTCCTTGTCGAGTGGAACTTCCTTGATCTGATCACAGGGCTTTGGGGCCATCTTTGGTCTTAAGTGCTTGACCTGCGTGAAAGGTAGATTAGCATTTCTGGTCGAAAGTTCATTGACCAGTTCTAGGGATTTATGATCGCATGCATATGCCATCTTTTTATCCCCTTGAACTGTAATGACCCCTTTTGGTCCTGGCATTTTTAAACATTTATAGCTGTAATGCGTAACTATCAGGAGCTTCGCTAATGCCGAACGACCAAGGATCCCATTGCATGCAGTTTTAAACTCTACCACATCAAATGAACTCCTCTCTGTTCAGAAGTTATCTGGTCTTCCAAATATAACCGCTAGGGAAAGTTGCCCTATCAATTTAGCAGTAGACCCTAAAACTATACCATAAAAAGCATATTTCACAGGCTTTACCTTAGACAACATATTGAGAGAACTACCACCATCTACTAAAACTCGATTGACTTTGTAATTATTTATAGTAGATTCTACGACAATAGAAAACGTACCTGGTCGAGTTGAAGGGATGGGGCAGTCTTCCCGGTTGAAGGAGATGACTGTCTCTGACCATCTGGATGGTTTGACGGTAATCGGAGATTCGGTGAGGTTCACTTCTTGCTCCACAACCTTCAGATGGCGCCCAGACTCGTATGAGGAGGAACCACCAAAGATCATGTTGATGGTGTGCTATGGCTCCTGATACTCCATCTCTTCATCGCCATCTCTGTCTTTTTTGGAGTTTGGCTCTCCAGGTTCCTATATGGAAGGAAAATGACCTTTATCTGAATAGTAGTCTTCTAGCTTCTTCTGCCAGGCTCGGCAAGTGTGCAAATCATGCCCTACCGCTTGATGAAGCAGACACCACTTCTTATTCTTTTTATACTCATCGGTCGGAGCTTTTGCTTTGTTACGAACGGAATAGTCCTTCTAGCCCTTGGTGAACTTCTCAGAAATTGCAAGGACCACTTTATTACTGGGCTTACGATTCTTCTTACCTTTAAGACCTATTTTTGTTTTCTTAGTTATCCAGGCTGAGTTGAGGGATTTTCCCTTTCCGATCAATAGCCTTGTTCCATTTAACCGCCGCACTCGCGGTCGCGTATCTATCGGCCATGTTGAATAGCTCGACGGTCATTCGTGGAGGATTCATTGTGATGTCCTCCGTAAAGCATCGATTCCTTAACCCTGCTTTGAAAGCCTGTATAACAAATGAATCTGCAACATCAGGAATGGAGTTATGAACCTGGCTGAACCTCTTGATATACTTCCTAAGAGTTTCATTAGGTTCCTGCCGGATTCGATGGAGATCATCTTTCTTTCCAGGGCGATCGTAAGTCCTCTGAAAATTTTCAATCAAGAGGTCACAGAGTTGCTCTCAGGTGTATATTGATATGACTGGTTTGTTGAGCAACCAAGACCCGGTAGATCCCTCGAGTACCATGGGCAAGTAATTTGCCATCACATTATCGTCACCATCAGCAGCTCTCATGGCGGTAGTGTAGATTTGGAGGAATTCTAATGGGTTTTGGGTTCCATTGAATTTCTTCAGGTTTGTTGATCGGAATTTGTCCAGCCAGCGTACTACTTGGAGTCCTGCCGAGAATGCTCGATAGGCCATAATTGAGTCATGGCACCTTCTTTGGAAAGGAGCCAGATTGTAGTCAGTTGGGGACCAATTCCTCGAGTTGGCATAAGGAGTATCTGGTGTCCCAATTCGGTCATGGATGTTGGCATAATGTCTTTGACCAACTGCCTAGTTTAGGTGATGTCGAAGATCACCTGAGCCAAGCAACTGCTCCTCTTGACGAGGGGGAGTGGCTTCATGGAAGAACCGCATTCCCTTGTAACTCCCTTGTTGGAATCTCTGAGGAGGTCTAGATGTTGGACGGTTTCCAGGCTAAGGAAGGAAAGACCGAACGAAGTCAAAGTATGACTCTGTGAGTTCCTTTGGTCCCTGCACATCTCTGTATGTTGCATGGTTTGCTGAAGGATCTCTGACACCTGCCCTGCAATCTGAACATACCCCGGAGTCTCTACCAGAGCAAGATCCGAGTTATTTAAAATATTATGAACTCCTTGTAGGTTCTGAATTGTTACCAAGGGTCTTGAAGGATTCCTGTTGGCAGAAGGTGTTTGGTGACTTAAATTCCCTTCTGACCCTCTTACTTGTCTCGTTCAACCCATTATACATAGTAGGGTAGAAACAGGTGTGACGAGGTTTGTTGACTAGTCAATTATCTGGCTATACATTTATTTTCTTATAAACAAACCAGATTCCCTACTAGGCCAGAATTGGTTTGTTGGGCCTAAGATCAATCAGATGGTTAGAAGGTGGGCCCGAGAGTCTTTCCTGGACCACCCTCAAACCTCTTTAGGACGTCCTACTAGACCTCCTCTATAGGTTTCTTTGGACTACTCTAGGACCACTCTAGGACCTCCCTTCCCCGCCGCAAAGGAGGTCCTAGAAAGCGGTTATTCACGTGTGGTTAATGATAACTACACGTGGAGAAAAGATATTGGCCGTAATATTCAGAGATATAACGATCATCATGAAGGGACACAATGATTAAATTGAAGAGACGCAACCATTGGCGCGAAGAGGCACCACTGCAATAGACTGCCGATGTTTTGTAGACTATAAAAGACCCAGCCTATGTGCCTTTGTAATCATTCTAATACAGATCCCGATCTAGACCCTAATCCAAGTTTCTTCACAGTCATTCTCCCTGTAATCTGAGTATACCCTTTGCAATATACATCACCATTTTTTGAGTCCATTGGTGAGTAGATAGCAATCTCCATTTTTTTCTTTTATATTCTTGTTTGTCTATTCTGTGATGAGAGTCTCAGATGTCGACAGCTGACGCCGACCATGGGGATCACCGTCATCATCTTCGTCGACTCAGTTCTGGTAATGTGTCCTGTTCTTTGCTCATAAATCAAAACTTGCCTGTGTGGAGAGAAGAAAGTATCCTCGACATTTTCGACTACGATGATAATATAGAGGAAAACTTCGTCCTCGTATCCAGCAATGCCCATGATTCCTCTGGAGCCATTTCTAAGGACTGTGGACGAGTACTATCCTGAGCCTGTTTCCCTTATAGCAGGAGATTCGGAAGGTTCCTAAAGTCCAACGTATCATGATGATCTCACCGGCGGCCTCCACGTTGAAGTCCTAGAGAGAACATCTAATACGAATCAACTAGTAAACTAGCTGATGTGCTGGGGGTGGCCCGATCTTTCACAGTACGATCAACGGATTTCTCCTTCTCCTTGCGTTTCGGGTTCAATCCTCCTTGAACCTTGCGATGAAGATGACGGCAGCAGCGCCTTCTTCCTCGTAGCGATGTAGATGGATATCAAGATATTCACACACTAATCAATCACAAGAAAGATTAGAAGCATGAACTCGAAGCCTCTCCAATCATGAACGGCAAAGATCATGAATTAGACGAGTTGAATCGTATAGATTCGGTAGGCAATATCAAGAATGATGTGTTCTTGCCTTGCACCAACCTCAACAAACCCTAGATAGGAAAACCTGAACAAACACGCAAGATATTACACCATAAAGTCGCTGTGACTTTTCTGTATTTCTTTCTAAAAATTCTTCCCCCTTTACAATGGGCGATGCCCTGGCTTTATATTGGCACATAAGGGTTCAGCCAACTCACACACAGCCTAATGCCGATTCTATCTCTAACTCTCATATTGTACATAGATTCTTTTCTAATACTACATCTAAAAGATATATACTATACTTATCTACAAACGAAATATCTCAGCCTCAAGAATCCTTCTCATGATTTAGTTTGGATCTCCCGGTCGTGGACCTGGTCGTAGTCGTGGACCACCTGGTTGTGGTTGTAGACCAACTAGTCATGGTTGTAGATCATCTGGTCGTGGTCGTAGACCGACTGGTCATGGTCATAGATCACTTGGTTGAAAACCTGGTCAAAAACCTAGGTGAAGACTGTTCCCAACGGGTACTGTTCTCGTCGAGTACTACTGACAAGTGCTCCTCCCGACTGTTCCTAACGAGTACTGTTCCCAATGAGTACTCCTTTCACCGAGTACTAGTCGTAGACCTGATTGGAAAACTGGTCGTAAGTCTGAGCCAACTGGTCGTAGAGATGGTGAAACTGGTCATAGCCCTTTTTGAAGTGGTTGTAGACCCTATGGAAGTGGTCGTAGACCTTGGTGATCTGGTCGTAGACCCTATGGAAGTGGTCGTAGACCTTGGTGATCTGGTCGTAGACCTTGGAAAACTAGTCGTAGACCTTGGGGAACTGGTCGTGGACCTCACTTCCTTCTGGCTCATCTTGCGACTAGCTTCAGCTTGTCTCTATGTACCTAAATAGAACTGGTTGTAGGGATATCCGAACTGGTCGTTGGGATGCCTGCATCAACATCTAGGGAGAATCTTCTCTTCACCCTACAATACAACTCATCCTCTTCCTCAGAGGACGATGGTATGTTCAACCCGTCTGCCTGTTCCGGTAGCTGTCAGGTCGTCGCCATCTGTGACAATCAATCCAATGCCGGCCATAACCCTGAAGCATTAGGGAAACAGTAGGAATAGAAAGAATGAGAATGCCTCCAACATGAGGAGGAGGCCCGACAAGCCGAGATACGTGCCACCACACAAGCGCACATCTCACAGGTTCGACATCACTATTATCAAGACGCCCATGGATCCTCGACGAGGGCACTACAACGGGCGATGCATACGCCACCACCGCGGGCAATGATGGTAAGGAATCCAAATGCCTTACCAACCCTCACGTAGGAGGATTCCTCTACAGAGCGTGTTCGCTACTTAGTGAGCACCATCGCACGCCCTCCGGAAGGATTAACTTCGTAGCAAGGAGTGCTAGTAATGCGTGCTATTACATAAGAGCTATAGGATGCCGTAGAAAATATCACCACCCGATCGCATACTAAGCTTTTGAAGGAACACGGGTAGGCTACGATAGTACAAAACAAAAATTCTACCGCGCAACCAAGGAACCTCTGCTAGTAATAGATCACGAGATTACCACTAGACGCGTCGACTCGTAGCAGAAGTAGAGTTGATGTAGCGAGTTGATTGAGTAGAATTCATACTCACCGTGCATCTTCTCCTCCTGCTCCTACAATCATCAGGAGTTGCGGATCGTCCTAGTACTGATGCTTCGCAACAACACCTCCAAGTTATCCACACATACGGGGCAGGGACACCACGCGCTGGATTGCTAGCTCCGGAGGCGTGGTTGAGGGAGGCGTTGCTATTAGGGTTTTGGGAATTCTTCAAAAAGGATCATTGCACCCCATGCTACTGCTGCTCTATATATAGACATTCATGATGGGTCTCGAACTTGAGGTCTATTAGGAAATCGTGGCCTACAAGAATTTGGATCACCATCCTAATCAAATCCTAGCCTTTAAGTGTGTGACCCTATAAGTTCATGTGTAATCGGTTGTGACTCAGAAACTCTTTTCCGACCACAAGTCGTTAGCGGTTCGTAGCAGGACATAACGATTCCCAAATACATACAAATTATATCGGACGAACCTTAATACATTATGGTATATGACCAGGTCCTTATCACTAATGACCAGGTCGTATCTCTATATGACTAGTTCATATTTGGTCTCGACCAGTTCATAATTCGTTATGACCAGGTTTCGACCACTCTGTGATTACGTTCGACCAGTCTACGATTAGCTCAGATCTCCATACAACCAGTCCATAACTGGTCAAACTAAGCAACCTACTCATATATTCTCCCTTTGCCTCACGATATCTGGTTGAACTCCAGGTGAGATATTATGTCATCCATGGATTGTTCAATACTTTTTCGATCAAGTGTCGGATAACCTTATGTAGTCGAACTCTTCGACCACCAGTGGCATGACCATGCACTTTCTTTATCCGACCATTTCGAGGGGCCCAGAGATATCTCTCCTGTTATGTTAGAAGGGACAAATCCCATATCTGACTAGTCATATCCCTCCGCATGTTTCGTAGCATACCCAAAAGCTACCTTTATAACTACCAAATTACGAGTAGAGTTTGGCAACCTCTAAGAGTGCTATTACACATGTAGGGAACTATACTGATCTCAGGTCTAAGGATTATACATCATCATTGCTTGAAAATAACTAATGACACATAGAATCGTAACAATCTAAATAGTGTATCAATGTGGGTTTATCCAACACCATCTTCTCTAACATGTGTTCACATTATCAATTCGATATCCCTATATCCATGACTGGTGAAACATAGTCATCAATCAATACATGTTTTGGTCGATAAGTCACTAGTGTTCCGATTAGTGACATTCGACTAGGGATACATTTAGAACGACATCATATAAGTTAAAGAGCTTCACCAATAAGTCACATACTCGTTGATCTATATAACTGATGATTCATTCAAGGAACAGAATAATATTTATTCAATAACTCATAAATATAGACGTGATACAACCATCTCTATGATTGCCTCTAGGGCATATCACCAACAAACACCTCCAAGGTATCCACACATACGGGGTAGGGACACCACACGCTGGAGTGCTAGCTCCAGTGGCGTGGTTGAGAAAGGAGTGGCTATTAGGGTTTTGGGAATTCTTCAAAAAGGATCATCGTGCCCCATGCCACCACCGCTCTATATATAGGCATCCATGATGGGCCTCGAACTTGAGGCCCATTAGGAACTTGTGGCCTACAAGAATTCGGATCACCATCCGAATCAAATCCTAGTCTTTTAAGTGTGTGACCCTATAGGTTTATATGCAATTGGTTGTGACTTGGAAACTCTTTTTCAACCACGAGTCATTAGCAGTACCTAGCAGCATATAACGATTCCCGAACACACACAGGATATATCGGACGAACCTTAATGCAATATGATCTATGACCAGCTCCTTATCACTTACGACCAGCTCGTACCTAGTCACGACCAGTCCATACTTAGTTACGACCAGTTAGTACTTAATTATGACCAGTTCATAACTCTTTACGACTAGTTAGTGATTATGTTCGACCAGTCTACGACTAGATTGTATCTCCATACGACCAGTTTACAACCAGCTTCGACCAGTCATGACCAGCTTCGACTAGTCTATGACCAGCTCGTATCTCCATACGACCGGTTTACAATCAGCTTCGGCAGTCTACGACCGGCTTCGACCAGTCTACGACCAGCTCGTATCTCCATGCGACCAGTTTATGACCAGCTTCGACCAGTCTAACTGAATGACCTGTTTGTGTATTCTCCCTTTGCCTCACGACATCTGGTTGAACTCCAGCTAAGATTATTTGTCATCCATGGAATGTTCAACACTTTCTCAATCAAGTGTCGAATAACTTCATGTGGTCGACACTTCGACCACTAGTGGCATGGCCATGCACTTTCTTTATCCGACCACAACGAGGGGCCCAGAGACATCTCTCCTGTTATGTTAGGAGGGGCAAATCTCATATTCGACCAGTCACATTCCTCTGCATGTTTCATAGCATACCCAAAAGCTACCTTTGTAACTACCTAGTTACGAGTAGTGTTTTGCAACCCCTAAGAGTGCTATTACATATGTAGGAAACCATGCTGATCTTAGGTCTAAGGATTATACATCATCATTGCTTAAGACCTACTGATGAAACATTAAATCATAACAATCTCAATAGTGTCTCAAGGTGGGTCAAACCAACATCATGTTCTCTAATATGTGTCCATATTATTGGTTTGATATCTCCATATCTATAACCTGTGAAACATGGTCATCAAATAATACATATGCTAGTCTATTCATATGTGTTCTCATATGTTTCCGACTAGGGAACGTTTAAGAATAATCCTCACAGAAACACAGAGTTTCACAATCAAGTCACATACTTGATAATAAATATTAATGATATTATTTTAGGAACAAGATAACATATTATCCAATATTATAATAAATATTAATGATATTATTTTAGGAACAAGATAACATATTATTCAATATTATGAACATAACAAAATATAATCATCTCTATGATTGCCTCTAGGGCATATTTCCAAAAGCTTTCCTAGACAGACTCTCGCTTAGAAGGGTCCTCATCTGGAAGACGAATGCAAGGTCGGAGTGATGGCGTTCCTGGCCGTCGCGTCCAAGGCCAAGGTGAGCATGACACTCATTTTTTGGGACGAAGTAGACGTCCCAGATCTCCTACTGGTCATAATAATCATCGCAATATACGACAATATGTTGGACCTTATGCAGGTTGCAAAGCTTTCTCTCTCGGGCTAAGGGATGTTACTTGACTGGAGAAGTTTAAGCCAGGAAGTATGGAAACTTTTGATGGAACACAAAATCCGTCAGAGTTCCTCCAAGTCTACACTACCACCATTCAAGCTGCTGGAGGCGATGAAAAGGTAATGGCCAATTATTTGCCCATAGTTCTAAAGGGTTCCGCCAGGATCTGGTTGTTCAACCAGCCTGAGGGATCCATGTATAGCTGGGAGGTGCTTTGTAATGCATTGCAAAACAATTTCAGAAGTTGTTATGCAAAACCGGGGAAGGAGGATGATTTGCATCAGCTCCGCCAAACCCCTGACAAAAATTTACGTCAATTCATAAAACATTTCATAGAAGTCTGTAATACTATCCCAAATATTTCTGATGACTCTGTGATTCGGGCTTTTAAACAGGCAGTGAGGGATCAGAGGTTCAGAAGATCTTAACATCAACCCGCCTAGGTTTGTGTCAGAACTCTTCGACATGGCCCGCAATTGCCATACTTGGTAGAAGCAGATTGAGGAATACTACGATGGGAAAGGCCTAATGCCTGTCCCACCAGAGGACAGTGGACCACCAGTGGTCCAATACAATGATAAGGACACATAGATGCTGTTTCAAAGGATGGATCACCACGTCAATGTCACTTACGGGGATTTGGCCGCCTACACCTCCAAACAGCACTACAAAGCGGCTTGGAGGGATGTCAACAACGTTGAGATCCCACCTGGTCGTCCAGAATACCCCAAGTGGTCAGAGACCTCCATGACCTTCATTAAGGAGGACGTCCCTAAAGGTATGTCTGCTTCTCGTAAATTACCTTTAGTAGTTTCTCCTACCATAAGTAATTGCAAAGTAGGGAGAATATTAATAGATAATTGTAGTTCTTTAGACCTGTTATTTATTAATACCTTAGATGAGATGCAAATTCCTCATTCTAAGATTAAACCAATGGCAAGTCCCTTTTATGGGATAGTGCCAAGTATGTCTGTTACACCAATAGGACAAGTAGTGTTACTAGTAACCTTCGGTATGACTACTAATTTTTGAACTGAATTGATCACTTTTGAAATGGTTGATTTTGAGTCTGCCTATAATGCAATTTTGGGGTGACCATCTCAAACAAAGTTTATGGTAGCTACACACCACGCCTACCAGAAGATCAAGATTCCTGGACCAAAGGGTATAATTGTGATACAAGGTGATGAGGCAGTCACGCTTTCATGTGATCGTAAGTCGCTAGGACTTGTCAATCAGTTACCTCTAAAAGATCTTACTTTAGAGGATAGAACAGGGAAAGCCGCGAAAGTCAAGACTACTCTTTAGCCCAATGAGCAGGTAAAGATAGTGCCACTCAGCCCCCAAGACCAATCCAAGATAGTCCAGATTGGCGTGGGATTAAGTGAGAAATAGAAAGACAAACTCCTCACCTTCCTCCAGGCAAACTCAGATATCTTTGCTTGGAAGCCATCTGATATGCCTGGAGTCCCAAGGGAGGTGATTGAGCATAAGCTAGCCATTCAGGCTGAGAAAAAACTAGTCAAACAAAGACTGAAACGCTTCGCCCTGGATCATCAAGAGGCCATCGAAGCAGAGCTCAATAAGCTCCTTGAAGCTAGCTTCATTCAGGAGGTAGATCACCCTGAATGACTTGTGAATCCGGTCCTGGTCAAAAAATCTAATGGTAAGTGGCGCATGTGCGTAGATTTTACCAGTTTAAATATTGTTTGCCCAAAGGATTACTTCCCTTTGCCTCGCATTGATTGGTGAGTTGATTCTACTGTAGGTTGCGAACTGATGAGTTTTCTTGATGCTTATTCTGGATACCATTAGATCCGTATGGCGAAAGAAGATGGAGAAAAGACTGCCTTCATCACACCTTCAGCGTCTACTGCTATGTCAAGATGCTGTTCGAGTTAAAAAAATGTTGGAACCACGTACTCGCGTTTGATGCAGAAAACCTTCAGCAGTTAGCTAGGGCGTAATTTAGAGGCTTATGTAGATGACCTCGTTGTAAAAAGTAGTACTAAGTATGACCATTTGAAGGATCTCACAGAGACCTTCGAAAATGTAAAAAAAACATGGAATAAAACTTAATCCTGAAAAGTCTACTTTTGGAGTTTATTCTGGCAAGTTGCTTGGTTTCCTTATTTGTTCTCGTGGGATTGAAGTTAATCCAGAGAAAATTCAAGCCATTGAACAATTGCGACCACCTTCCACTGTGAAGGAGGTTCAAGCCTTAACTAGTCGAATGGCGGCTCTTAGTCATTTCATTTTTCGATCGAGAGAACGTGGTTTACCTTTCTTTAAAGTGATCCGCAAGAGTAATAAAAAGTTCCAATGGTCCAAAGAAACTGACAAAGCCTTTGAAGGCTTAAAAGCTTATCTTTCAAATCCTTTAGCATTGGTTTCACCTTTAGAGGGTGAACCTTTGCTAGTTTACTTGGTAGCAATGCCAAATGTGGTCAGTGTAATACTTATTGTAGAAAGGGAAGGGTCTCAACGTCCCATCTACTATGTAAGTGAGGTCTTGTATGGACTAAAGGAAAGATATCCTAAGGTCCAAAAGCTAATTTATGCTCTTCTGATGACTTCCAAAAAACTGAGATATTATTTTCAATCTCACAAGATCACAATACCTTCATCTTTTCCTCATGGAAATATACTTCATAACCAAGAAGTGACAGGTCACATAGCCTAATGGGCAGTAGAACTTGGAGAATTTGATATTCATTTCACTGCTCGAACAACCATAAAAAGCTAGGTCCTGGCTGATTTTGTGGCTGAATGGACAAACACTAAGGATCAACCTCAAATAAGTCATGTGCTAGATGACCATTGGATATTGTATTTTGATGGTTCCCACGATATTAAAGGCTCAGGGGCTGGGATTTTGT
The DNA here is from genome assembly GCA_036346255.1 of Ampelocalamus luodianensis. Taxonomy (NCBI): domain Eukaryota; kingdom Viridiplantae; phylum Streptophyta; class Magnoliopsida; order Poales; family Poaceae; genus Ampelocalamus; species Ampelocalamus luodianensis. The sequence goes on from CM070622.1 coordinate 27,747,857, forward strand.
TGGTAACACCGCAAGGTGATCAACTTCAGTATATCATACAGTTTCTATTCCTTGCCACTAACAACGTGGCAGAGTATGAAGGACTTCTAGCTGGGCTTCGAGCAGCCAAATCCCTCGGAGTCCGTTGGCTTTTAGCGAAGGGAGATTCGCAATTAGTCGTAAACCAGGTATCAAAGGAATATCAATGTTCTGATGAGACAATGCCTCAGTACCTGGGTGAAGTAAGGAAATTAGAAAAAATACTTCAGAAACTTCAAAGTCCAATATATACCGCGCAAGGACAACTTAATAGCGGACTAGGTATCGAAACTGGGTTCCTCATGAACACCTATTCCAACAGGTGTTTTTCTTGAATACCTCACAAAACCTTCGATAGAAATAGATTCGACGACCCTAGAGGTCAAAGTCATCGAGTAAGATACGAAGTGGATAAAACCATTGACCACTTATTTCATATCAGGGACATTGCCCAATGATCTTCAATAGAAGGATAGGTTAATTCGAAGAGAACGCATGTACAAACTGGTCAAAGGATCATTGTATAGGAAGGGAGCACATGGTGTTCTTATGCGTTGCATATCCCAAGACTCTAGGACAAAATTAGTAAAAAAAATCCATGGAGGCTTGTGTGGTACACATGCGTGATGCATCCTATAGAGCCTTGGTTGGCAAAGCTTTTCAGCAAGAATATTACTAGCCCACCGCTCTACAAGATGCCATGCACCTTGTTAAGCCCTGCGAGTAGTGTCAATTCCATGCTAGGCAAGTGCAATAGCCATCTTATCAATTACAGACCATTCCCTTGTCATGGCCTTTTTCGACTTGGAGTACTGATATAGTTGGACCATTACTGCAAGCACTCAATGGGTATAAATTTTTGTTTGTGGCCATTTATATATTCACTAAGTGGATAGAAGATGAGCCAGTCATTCGTATAACAGTTGCGGCAGCAAAGAAATTCATTGTGCGGAATATTGTTACAAGATTTGGAGTACCCAGTCATCTTATCACAGACAATAGGAGCCAATTTGTAAGTGACGTGTTTCAAGATTATTATGATGAGATTGGCACTAAGATCTGCTTTGCTTCCATGGCACATCCACAAAGTAATGGAGCAGTAGAAAGGGCCAATGGTCAGATTATACAAGGTATAAAAAAGAGAGTTTTCAATCGCCTTAAGGCATGCTCAAAGAATTGGATATGAGAGCTTTACTCTGTCCTATAGGCATTGCGCACTACTACCAATAGAGCAACTAGTGAAACACCATTCGCATTAGTCTACAGTGCAGAAGTAGTGCTACCTAGTGAGATTCAACTAGGTTCAACACGTATAGATCTCCTAGATCAAGTAAATCAGGGATAATTGTGCGAAGACGTCATCAATATGTTGGAAGAAAGACATAATCGAGCACTATTAAAATCGGCTACCTATCTTCAAGGGTTGAGACGCTACTACAATCGAAGAGTTCGTCCAAGAGCACTTCATGTGGGTGACCTGGTCCTGAGACAAATCCAGAACCAAGCCAACTTGAACAAGTTGTTCTCTAGATGGGAGGGTCCATATACTGTAGTCTCTGCCACTAGGCTAGGATCAATTACATTAGCCATAGAGGATGGTCGTGTTCTATCTAACACATGGAACATTGAACATATTCGTAAGTTTTATGTATTAGTATTTTTTTTCTTATATTAAGTGCAATTCAATTGTCTTTTTTACTGACAGTGCCATATTAATTTCTTCATATCATTTCGTATACATGGTCACCATCTTTATCTGTTTATTCACTTGAATTCTTGTGGTTGATCAATTTTGTTATTGGGTCATAGTGTCTTTACTTATCAAATGGCTATCGGTATACATTTAGGAAATGATAACTGTTTGGAACCTCTTCTATAAGCCAATTCTCATTGCATAAGAACCCAACAGTTTGACTTCATCTTCCTGAATACACACTGGTTAGGATTATTGATTTTGTGAGAGATATCCTGGTCCTAAAGCATTTGTTCGCCCAAAACACTTCTCCCATTCCCGGACAAAGTGTTCCAAGTGGAGGGCTACACATAACAAATATATGGAATTCAACTTGCAAACATAATTTAATTTGCAAAAGCAAGCCAGTCAACTTTTGATGAATAATTACAATTATCATACACTAAATCCTTTCATCATTTCATACACAAAAATGTATCATTACATTATCATTGTTAAACACTTAAGCCAGGAGCACTTGAAGGAGTGGCGGGAGTTCTAGCTTCAATGTTTTTTATAAGGGGGATTTGATCATATACCACTATCAAAGATTGGTAATTGATTATTTGCCACTCATGTGTCTATGACATGTGGCCCCGGGACCCAGATGTCATAGACACATGCAGTGGCAAATCATCAAATCCACTCTTTTGGAGTGGCAAATAATCAATTATCCCTTTTTATAATCCCCGCCACCACTGGTGTGATCTTGGCTTGAGCTGCCATACTTGCTTATTTTGTTTTGAACTTAGGCATAGGAACAAGTTTCTGGAGATCAACGAAATCTTCGTAAAGAAGATCAATCTTTAATAACACTCGGTTTAATGCTTGACATTTTGCTTTTGTTAAAGATTGATATACAGTATTCTTCATAACAGGTATGTGTTTCTGAATGTACATAATTTGAGTATATATATCATTTTTAAGTTCATCCAAGGTCATTTTAGTTACAAGAGACGTTACCGGAGTTTTCAGATGCTCTGCGATTTCTCGTAGAGAAGCTGATATTCGAGAAAAGCTATTTCCTGTAACTATAGTAATTTCCTTGTCGGCCTTCATCAAGGTCTCCACCTTGTTTTCAAGTTCTTGCACGGCAGTGCAACTCTTTTGTTATAAGATCTTTGTTAGAAGAGGTCTTCTGAAGATCCTCTTTTGTCTTTTCTAGTTCTAAAAAAGGATGAAAAAAGAGAATAGAATTCACACATAGCAAATAATAACAAGGTTAAATACTCTATAAGAAACAAAGAGAGGTACTTTACCTTTCTTCTTCTTAATAAGCACCTTGTTTTGTTTGAAGAGATTATGGCTCTCATCAGATTGTTTGCCTAGAATCTCTTGTAACTTTTCATTTTTCTGAGTTAAGAGATGGATCTCTTTGGTTTTTCTGCTAGGGCCACCACATTCATTTCAGATCTTTTCTCCGCCTCAGACAATTTTAATCTGAGAGCGTGAAGTACATACTCAGCATCTTCTTGTCCGACTTTTGCCGGTAAACACTCCCTATAGTGTAAATAAAAGTGTAAGTTAATTATTCAGTTAGAATCTTATGATTGAATAATGGCTTTGCATACTTACTTTTCTTTTTCTTCTGTAAAAGTTTTGATCTCCCCTATCATGTCGATGTTGACCTTCCAACATTTTTTGGCGGATGTCATTAGGTCCTGGAGATTCTTCTTGTCGGTTCGAGAAGGAGAACTTTCAAGGGGAATTTCCTCCTTAGAATGGTCCAATTCAACCAAACAGAAAACTCCTCTGGTAGGATCAACCTCGGTATCTTGCGAATCCTAAGACATTCTATAGGTTAGATCTATACTGGTATATTCAAAGTATAAATTATCAAGATAAAAAGTTTACCAAGATATGATCATCTTCGTCTTAAGTTTCAATGGACCCACAGACCACCTCCTCTGACCATGTGGTCTCATGGTCCGCTCCTATTATAGTGGACCCATAGACCACCCCTTCCATCTGATCCTCTTAGGAGGTCCTTTTTGTTTGGACCTCCATGTCCTGTGGCGTCCCCTTGGATGTCCCAGTAGTCATCGTTAGAACATCCTGGACCATTTCCTGAGTGGTCCTAAGAGGTATTTCCATTTGCAGAATCTCTTCTGCCGGGGATTCCTCTGTTGCCAGCACAATTGGTGGCGAAGTTTGTTCCTGAACTGTCTATTGTCCCTTTTTGGGTCCGATGGTAAAGAAAGGCTAAAAAGAAAAGAGAGGATTGGTCACTTTAAGCCAAAATTATAAAGTTATTATCGAAGAACTTACTCGATCTCGAAACTACTTTTGCTAAAGAGCGATATAAAGTCCTCATTTTACAGTGAATGTAGGTTCCCTTGTTTGCTCTGATGAGGAAGGGACTAAGGCCATGGAGGTCCTTGACCTTGGAACCCTCTGAAGAGGAACCTTCTCTTCGGAATCTTCTGACAATCCTTCACCCTGGACCACCCCAGCCAAGAAAGTTGATATAGAAGATATTGGCTGGGGGTTAGAGACATATCGAGAATATGAAGTCTTGACTTTTGTTTTCAATACCTCACGGGTAGAAGGTCTCGAAGGAATTAGAATTGAAGCAAGAGGTCTTGGTGGAACTGAAGCTGGAGTAGGTGCAGGTTTCGTCTTCTTTCGCATGACAGGAGGTCTGGAAGTGACCCTCGCACTCTTGGCCAAAGGTGGGGAAGAGCTTGCACTGACATCTGAGATGGGGCTTTTTTCGGTGTCGTCTGTCCATAAACATACAAATTAGACATGAGCAAATTTACTTATTATGCCTAGTTATTTATACGAATGCTTACCACTATGCGATCTTTCCTAAGTGATAAGGTAGCCCCAGTCAAGCTTGGGGAGCTGTGCTTCTATATCAATTGATTCCTTTTGTGGAACCCGATCCTTTAACAGGACTGAGGCCCTATATAGGACCTCATCGTTTGAAAGAGCTACAGTATAATGGAAAATTACTTTACTTTAACTATGAAATTCAGTTTGAGTAAAAAGATAAATGGATTGCTACCATTTTCAGGGACATCATAGTTGCAGGATAGTATTTCCCTCTTTTGGAGGGGGAAGATCTTGTTCTTGAGAAAGTCATGGATAATCTTTCATCTAGTTAAACCTTTCCCTACCAGGTTGTTGATCACCAGGACTACTCTCTTCTCATCATCTGAGAGCTTGATCTCTTTGTCAACAACTCGGCTTTTCGAGGACCACTCCGATGGTGCATTACGACCGTAAGTAATCCTACTCTCTTTGGAACTTCAGAATAAAACCATTACTTGCTCCATGTTTGGCTGACATCTTTGGTAGCCAAAAAGGGAAACACTGACTCATTGGCATCTTGGAATTTAAATTAAAAAGAGCCCAAGGAACCAGCACCTTTCTTGTTGCGAATGATTTGGTAATAAAACCTAAACAAATACAGACTAGGGGTTATTCCTAAAAATGCCTCAAACATATGGGCAAAAATGCTAAGTACCAGGATCAAATTCGGTACCAAATAGATTAATTCTATTCCATAATGATTAAGAATTTCAATCAAGAAATTACTCTCGGTCAAACGGAAGCCTGCTCGAAGATAGGGCACAAAGAGTACTGTGAAACCGACCAAAGGACTTGGTTCAATCTCCCTCCCTAGTGAACGCCACTCGATAAGAGCCTTCTTTGGTAGATGCTCGTCTTGTTCTAGTCCTTTGAGCTCCTCCACAGACAGCATTGACGATTTCCATCCGTCATTGTCTTGGTTCAATGGTGGACCAAGGGATCCTTCTCTTCGAAGGTTCAAGGAGGATGAAAGGCTCTCGGTGAATGGGAAAAGTGAAAACGACTGGGGTAAAAAGTGCCTAAGGAGAGATAAAAATCCATATATATACCCTTGGTGCATTTAAAACCCACTACCTCAAGGATGTAACAACTGCACCCCGGCTGGTGGTGATATGACAACTCATACTCAGTCAAAGAAGTTGGTTCGTGCGATAAGAGACGTGCAAGACAAAACGGTTGTAAGCTTTTAATCTTTTCTCAAAGTTATCTTTAGCACGTAACCGTTGTGAGTAACAAGGCACAAAACCTTTTGAAATATAAGTTACCTTGATATACGCTTCAAGAAAAGTTCACCTGATCATCATGATTTCCTTCTACCAATTTCTTGAAGATTCCACAGAATGAATTGACTTCTTGACCACCTTGGAAGCATAAAATCCAGAGATCATAACATCAAGGTGGTCTAAAAGTCAAATTTATTCTGTAAAGATTGTCTTTTTCATGATCTCTGCTATTATGAAACAACATCTACTCAAACTAAAGGAGTTTGAAGATAAGTATTATAAGATAAGGCGGAGACAGAGAGTATGAAGGAACTTCACTTAAGTTTTGTTCTTCCAGACGATTACTTATAGACCAGCAATGTGTGGTAAGATAAGGATGGAAGTCTAACAGATAAGATTTTATTCGATTCTATTCCTAATAAATCACTAAAGACTAAAACATAATCATCCCTTCAGGAATTTCTTTCATAAATGTATCCAGTTAACGTTCCTGCTTCTTAAAGAAAATAGTTATTTCAACTTAAGTGAAATTATCTTCTTGATCAAGCCTAATTCTGGTCAAATCCCTTTCAAGTAAGTTATTTTCGCTTGAAGTTGAGGGGCTAGCTGATAAGGATTGTTGACTAGTCAATTATTCGACTATACATTTATTTCTTTATAAACAAACCAGATTCCCTACTGGGCCTGAATTGGTTTGCTGGGTCTAAGATCAATCAGATGGTCAGAAGGTGGGCCCGATAGTCTTGCTTGGACCACCCTCAGACCTCTTCAGGACATCCTATTGGACCTCCTCTATAGGTTTTTTGGACTACTCCAAGCCCACTCTAGGACCTCCCCCACCCCCCTGTAGAGGAGGTCCTAGAAAGTGGTTATCCATATGTGGTTAATGATAACTACACGTGGAGAAAAGATATTGGTCGTAATATTCATAGATATAATGGTCATCACGAAGAGACGCAACGATTAACTTGAAGAGACACAATCATTGGCGCGAAGAGGCACCACTGTAACAAACTGCCGATGTTTTGTAGACTATAAAAGACCCAACCTATGTGCCTTTATAATCATTCTGATATAGATCCCGATCTAGACACTAATCCACGTTTCTTCATAATCATTCTCCCTGTAATTAGAACATACTCTTTGCAATATACATCACCATTTTTTGAGTTCTTTGGTGAATAGATAGCAATCTCCATTTTTTTCCTTTATATTCTTGTTTGCCCGTTCTGTGACAAGAGTCCTAGATGTCGACAAGGTAAATTAGCCGATTGACGTCCACCAGTTCCATTGCCTCCACTGTCTCGGGTTGATGCTTCAATGTTTGCACCAGTTCCACCAACGGGTGCTGGCAGGTTACGTTGTGAAGAATCGTGCATGGCATCTTGATCAGTATTACAATTGTGTTAACCTCATGCCTCCAACAGTAGTCTCCTGATGAGCTCCCGTTGTAATTAAGGGAGAGCCTTCCATGGCTTCAGCAAGAAGCATCCATGATGGGGAACGGTTTGAGATTACCAGCTCGATCCGGTGGGCTTTGTGGTGGACTTAGCCTGATTTGGCGGATTCCCAGTCGTATGCTGAGTCTTATCATCCTCACCAGGCTTTCAGCCGGTGGCAATTTCATTGACACTGTCACTAGGTGTCGATCAACCCCCATAATACCTAGGAGTCATCAGCGAACATCAGTTGCCCATGACTGTATCGAGAGTACCTTGACCCTCTGATTGCAGTGTTGAGCTTTTGTCACTGTTTTTGCAGGTCGAAAAAATCAGACTTGCAGAGGCGTTTGGACATTTCGAACTAGTCAAAACGACTTATTCCTCTGGGAGTGCCACTAATAGGGACGATGAATCTTCTTCCATCTAGTCGATCTCACTGGTCTCGACGAGCGGAGAGCGTACGACGGAAGAGGATGACGATGACATCGCGTCGTGTTCCATGGCACGGATGCATGCGTCCATGTCGAGGTCGGTATAGTCCGCCAAGTCAAACCAGTTCTACTCATCCTATGTCCCTACCATGATCACATAAGCGACAACAAAATAGAAGGAAAGTGAACGAGGATTGCTGAGTGAAGAATCTTCAAGAACTTAGCGCCTTCTACCCCACGGATGGCGCCAGCTGTCGACGATCAAGTCGTCGATCTTATGAAATGAAAATGAGAAAATTGGCTAAGAATTCTTTGATGAGAATAGGATTGTTCTTTATTGCAATAAACTGGTTTTTACAGGGATGTCTTTGGCAGGCCAGACCAGCCCTAATTACACTGAGTATATTGCTTGGAGAAAGTGAGTTGTCTATAGTGATGTTGAATCACTTGTTTACTCATTCGACTCACTTGTTGTGCTTCAGTTGTTCTTCAATTGTCTTCTAATCGATCCCTTTGTTGTTCGTCGTCCACCTAATTTAAATAACTAGTGAAGAGACGCCAGTTATTCTTAGAGAAGACGCCTTTTGGAAGTGACGTGTCTAGTCGGAGAGACAGTTGTTGTTAGTAAAATGCCAACTGATCGTCGGTTGGTGTCAATGGAAGACGAAACTGTATATTAGTTATTGTCAGTGACTTAGGGCTGAAAAGCATTGTATGGTTTGAAGCAAATAAGGTACATGTCTCTCTTATCACACGGAAACAATATTCTTAGAATCAGATCCAAGTTCTAGTTCAAAGATTCTTCGAGCAGTCATCTGGTCGGGCAATAGGTACAGTGCCTCTCCGACCGGGGTACTCGTAAAGCAACCTCTGGGATTCTTATGACCATAGGGGTCGTTAACCACGGGGGTTACGACCATAAGGTCCATGTAGTCTTTAATTTGGGATGTTACATACAACCAGCGCCCGGAGGTACGATGGAAAACTTCCCATTGTACACTCCGATGCAACATCGATGAATAACTTGTGCAACAATTGTAATCAACGTATGTAACAAAATACATAACAAACACACCCACCCCCCTTGTTTCTTCCTCGCGCTTGCTCACGGGGCGTCTAGGCGTGGCTGGTTGAAGTAGGAGGCTGTGGCTACCAATCTTGGTGTCTAGGCATTGGTGGGAGGGACAAATCTGGCAGGGCAAGGCCGGCCCAACACCCCTTCGACTGGCGCTACCGTGATGTAAGAGAAGAAAGAGATAGAGGAGCAAGAGGAGTTGGTTGATGATGGTCATGGATCTCGGACGTCGTCGCAATGGCCTCAGGCGATGCCTACTCCTTGTGCTTTCGCCACGGTCAATTGCAGAAGCATGCAACAAAAACCCATTGTAACAACACATTACAACAAAATGCAACTCTTATTGCAACAAAAAAAAATACTCAAGTGCAACAAATCATCAACTCAATTACAACATAAAAATAACTTACTATAACATTTCGAGAGAATACACCACAACAGTCCATGGCATCAACACGTTGCAACAAAATGTAAATCCTGTTGCAACAAAAAAATGTTCACGTGCAACAAATCATCGACTCGATTATAACATAAAAACAACTTGCTACAACAATTTGAGAGAACACACTGCAACAAAGAGAAATACTTTTTGCAATAATTAAGAAAAGGGGGCAACAAAAATAGAGAAAACAATTGTAACGACCTACCGTATGAAGAATGACCGTGGGTGATGGCAAGGAGCCGAAATCAAAGGAAGTAGTGGTGGCCAGCCTTCTGCTTTTGGCATAGGCGGGACAAACCAGATTGGGCAGAACATGGGGAAGAAGCATAGGTCCTCAACCACCCCATTTCCTCTTCACTTCCCTAATTTGAAACTCCTTAGATGGACATGTATGTCTAAATTGAGTGGATGCTTGGGTAGATTGAAGGATAGGGAATCCAAAAATGATATATGCGTAAGTTGATTTTGTATTTTATTGGTGTATTTGGGGGGAAAGAATGGGGTTGGAGTTAAAAGCTTGGGGACAGAATTTTGAAGTAGCGGGGGGAGAGAAAGCTAGAATGTGCATTCATTTTTTTTTTTTAAGGTTGAGGAAAGATGATGTGCAGTTATGGGAGTGGAGTGGGGCGTTTGAAACGGTGCTGTTCCTCCAGACGTCAGACATGTAACATTCTCCATATTTTTTGAATTATGATGCATCACAGAGACAGACGGAACAAACTCAAAAAGGTCATCAGTTGTGTTGTGTCACTCAGAAAATAGTTAGTTCGCTTCTGTTTTCCTTTCCATGCGTCCATTTACCGTCCTATATTGTCTAGGTTCAATGAACCATGGAGGATTTCGTTAGGTACTCACTTAGGTACATTGGTTAAAATTAGACCACCGTGTTCTATTCTTTCTGCTAGAACCCAATGCTGATCGTACATTTAACCCAAAAAGGAAACTGTCCATATTCATGGGAGCGAGGGTTGCGCATGGCCTAATTTTAACACCGTCTGATTCTCTAAAGGCAAATAAAATCCCAGCAAATTGCGGCTAATTTCACGCGTTACATAAAGATGAGCTCAAAATCCTCATCAGCTCCCGATACTTCGCACTGTTCCATTGGACGGAGGGACGCAAATATTTCCTTTCCAAAAGAAGCGAAATCTTTTGCAAGGTTAATTGCACCACCTTATAAACCCCTCCCGTCCGTAACCTGATGATTGCTCCCACACCTGCCAACCTCCCCTCCACTCCTAATCCAAGAGAAGCGAGGAGGAGGGGAATATATAGTTTCAGGTAGGTGGAGACTGCTCGGCGATGATGCAGGGGGCTAGGCTTGTGAGGAGACTCTCTGGTCTCGCCGCGGAGGTCAAGACGGCGGCCGTGCCGAGAATGCCGGCCTTCGACCACGTGCCGCTGCCCTACGACGGGCCGACCGCCGCCGAGATCGCCCGGAAGCGAGCCGAGTTCCTCAGCCCGTCCCTGTTCCATTTCTATTCCAAGCCCGTCAGTTCTCTCTCTTGATTTAATTTCTATTCCATTGCTAGAATCGATTCAGTTGGAAACTCTGTTCAACAGTGGCCTACGTTGTTTCGTTGTGTTGTTGTGCGACCTGCTTGCAGCTGAACATCGTGGAGGGGAAGATGCAGTACCTGTACGACGAGCGCGGCCGGCGCTACCTGGACGCGTTCGCCGGCATCGCCACCGTGTGCTGTGGACACTGCCACCCGGACGTTGTCGACGCGATGATCGCGCAGGCCAAGCGCCTGCAACATTCCACCGTGCTATACCTCAACCACGCCATCGCCGACTTAGCCGAGGCGCTGGCCTCCAAGATGCCTGGTGATCTCAAGGCACGTACCAACAAACTTCACACATCACTAGTACTTTTGTAGCATTTGTCCCATAGTAGGTAATGTTGACAGAGTCTATTAATTAATTAATTATAGGTTGTCTTCTTCACCAACTCCGGCACGGAGGCGAACGAGCTCGCAATCATGATGGCGCGGCTCTACACCGGCTCCCACGACATGATATCTCTCCGGAACTCCTACCACGGCAACGCCGCCGGCACCATGGGCGCCACCGCGCAGAAGAACTGGAAGTTCAATGTTATTCAGGTATATATACATGCATGCTCAAATGCCATCACCGGAAGCACTGCGCATCGATAGTAGTACAAGGATTAATTTGCTCAGTGACATTGCATTCATACACAAACTGAAAAATAACATCCTATATGAGGATAACAAGTGGATCATACCGATGTTATTTTTCAACTTTTAATATTGTCCTGGTGTTACTGTGCAGTTTGCCCCGTACAATACTGCTACCTATGGTATACTATTATTTTTGCTGAACTCTGAACCTTTCTTTGATCATTTGATCTGTGCTACTGAAGAGTGGTGTGCACCATGCTGTTAACCCGGACCCCTACAGAGGCGTCTTCGGCTCCGACGCCGAGAAGTACGTGCGAGATGTGCAGGAGATCATCGAGTTCGGCACCACTGGCCAGGTCGCTGGCTTCATATCTGAAGCCATACAGGTACTGAGACCCACTTCAGTAGTACTAGTACTTCTTCTCATGACAAGCTAGTGCAAGTGGGCAATATTACGTGATCAGAGTTTAAAGTTTTTCGGTTGCGGGTCGATCGATGCAGGGCGTTGGTGGAATCGTGGAGATGTCGCCGGGCTACCTTCCCCTGGTGTACGAGAGGGTGAGGAAGGCGGGCGGCCTCTGCATCGCCGACGAGGTCCAAGCGGGCTTCGCGCGCGTCGGCAGCCACTTCTGGGGGTTCGAGACCCACGGCGTGATCCCTGACATAGTGACGATGGCAAAGGTACTGCACGAACAGCGAGACATGCACACAACACATACATGGCATGCACTGTTGGAACTCAATTCTATGGGAGGCAAGAAAACAGACAAGAGTAGTATCAACTCAAAACAAAGTACTGCATTGATATCATATCTCAAAGTTACATTACCAAATGCTGTATGCATGTCCTTGTAAAGGACTTACAAACCGACTCATGCACTAACCGACCTAAGCATGTTATGCTACATCTAGAAATCACATTGACTTTGCTTACCACTTAAGGCTCCATGTCCAGCTCAGGTACTCCTAGCTTTGAGCTGTCCTTGTCTAGATGCTTCTCCAGCATGCATGCAAATCAAATTCGATTTTACTTTCTCAACCTCAAGAAAATGAATTAACATATAACAATCTCCCCTTAATTTATTTTCTTGAGATATCTATGTTATCGTTGTCGATTCTTCACTTATTCTATAACATCTCTAAAACACACAAACATGTACTCAGACTAATACTCAAACTCCGGTTGCCAGTTGGACTCGACTTCAACTTGGCACACGCACACTTTGACGGAGACGGTGACACAACTCGAACACGTCTCGGACTTACTCATTGAGATAGTCAGTCTCAACTATGAATTTCCCAATTTGTACTAAACTCAAGATGGCAAACACATCTCTTCAACATCCCGGATTTAACTACACGGTCTCAACTCAAGACAGTGAACACATCTCCTCAACATCTTGGTCTCAACTCTTTGTACTCGTCTCAGCATCAAAGCAACGCCGATTCGTCTTCAGCATCTACTTCAACTAAATGCGTCTCCGCTTTCTCCTTCCTTGGCTTAGGACATTCGGAAGCAAAGTGCCCGTAGTCCTGATAATTGTAGCAGCGAATCTTTGCCTTGTCAAACTTGCGGTTCTTCTTGCCAGAGTTGTTGGTGCCCTCTTCTTTGGTCCTTGATTTCCACTCAGCACGAGTGAGCAGTAGATGCTCACCTTCCTCGCCACGCCGCCGTCCATTTGTATGTTCCTCGTACGCCTTCATACGCCCAACCACCTCCACAACCATCATTGTCTTAACATCACAAAATTGCTCAATGATAGAGATGATCGGCAAGAATTTGTTGGGGATGGAACGTAGAAACCTCTTCACAACGGTGCGCTCTGCCATCTTGTCTTTGAGGACACAAATCTCGTTGACGATGGTGGTCAGCTTCATGGCGAAATCGCTGATGGACTCTGTCTCCTTCATGCGCATCACATCGAACTTACTCATAAAGGTTTGTACCCGCGCTTCCTTGACGTGATCAGCACCGACATGCATCTCATGAGGGTTTGTACTCGCGCTTTCTTGACGCGATCAGCACCGACATGCATCTCTTCTAGGGTATCTCAAGCTTCCTTGGCCTTCTCCTTTTCGGCCAATACTATCATCATGGCCTTGGGCACAGCTTGGGATATGGCGGCGAGAGCCATCTGGTCCTTGCGCTCGTCGACTAACTCATTGCCTTCCACTGCCGCCCATACCCCTTTGTGCGCGCATGAACACCTTCATCTTTATCATCTAAGAGCTATAGTTGGTCTCAGTGAGCATTAGGTATTGGAAGGTCACATATCCCTCCTTTGTCGGTGCCTTTGATGCCGTCGTGTCCGAGGTATCACTACTACCCACGGACTTAAGAGGGGACGGCATCTGCTTCAGCATGACGCACTACACCCTCGCTTCCGCTATGCCCGACTCGAACCTAGGGAATTCATAGGTGGCAAGCAAAAGAGAGAGAAGAAACAGAGTAACCTCTTTGCTGGTTCTGTTTATTTCTTACATTCCTAAAAAACATACATATACATATACATGGTAGTACACAGCTCTTTATATAGGCTTATGATCCGACTTGACCTGAACCGACTCAAACAAAACAACGCTGTGTACAACTCAACTTTGACATGCCACACAACTGACTTCAATGCATCTCTCAGACCTGCATATCCATTGGCTAGACGTAATGCATTAATTTTGGTTTGTTTCCTCTACTATAATTACCCCTTTGTTTATATGGCAGCAACAGCTAGAAGCTTTTCAAAAAAACATTGCCAACATGTCAGCTAGATGCTTCTCCAAGAGTCATTGCCGACATGCATACACAACAAGATTATAAACAACATTCCCAACCTTAATCTTGTTGCTCCTCCTTCACATCTTGCAGCCCCTAGAGCTCTCATACTAATTGTTGGAACTCAATTCTAGTGGGAGGCAAGAAAACAGAGCAAGAGTACAGTAGTATTCAACTCAATTGAACTACATTGATCATATCACATATACATGCACACACTATATTGAAGCTTTATTGATCTCATGTATATCAAGCTTGTTCTTACAACATAGTGCACAAGTCTATTTGTAGACTTTTACAAACTGACCTAATATACTACCGACTCAAGCAAAATTATCTATACAGCTGAAAAATAGGTCAGCACTAGATAATCTCTAATACTCTTACTATAACTCATCTATTAGCAAATACCAACTAAGATTCGAGGCAGTCACCCAATTTTGCTCTCTCCTTTTTTTACTGCCCTTACATCTGCATGCATCATTAGAATTTTCTGACTTAGTCGGTAGCGACATCAAGCATGCATACACTTCACCGTTGCCAAATTCCATTTGACTTTGTCCTCAAAAAAATAAATTAACATCTAACAATTCCAGTCTTCTTCCATTCTTGTGCCGTGAAGCTTTAGGACAACCTGACAGTTTGGCCCTTTCCCGATCATCGATCGTTCGCAGGGTATCGGCAATGGCATCCCTCTAGGCGCCGTCGTCACCACGCCGGAGATCGCGCAGGTCCTGACCAGGCGCTGCTACTTCAACACGTTCGGCGGCAGCCCGTTCTGCACCGCCGGGGGGCTCGCGGTTCTCAAGGTGCTCGATAAAGAGAGGCTCCAGGAGAACGCCTTCGTCGTCGGCTCGTACCTCAAAGACCGGCTCCGCACTCTCCAGGAGAAGCACGAAAGTATGTGCGCATAAACTTGGACATTCTAACAGTGAAGTAGCTTGATTCGTTTTCGTTCTTGCAGTCATCGGTGATGTGAGGGGAACGGGTTTCATGCTCGGCGTCGAGCTTGTGACCGATCGGCAGTTGAAGACCCCGGCGAAAGACGAGATTTGTCATGCCATGGAGCACCTGAAAGGTACTTGCTGGAGGAATTCTTTTGTTTCCACCTGATGAGATGATAATCTGGAAACTTATTGGAATCTGGATGCCTGGAAAGTACTGCAAATGATTGATGATCTGACGACGATGATGATTGTTGATGTGCAGAAATGGGCGTTTTGGTTGGAAAAGGTGGGTTCTACGGGAACGTTTTCAGGATTACTCCCCCTCTGTGCTTCACCAAGGAAGATGCTGGTAGGATAACTATGACTCGCTTCGAATTCTGCGTACTAGCTAGCCAGTTGTAGCACACGAATTGAATCGCTCTGTTTGCTGATCAATGCAGATTTCTTCGTTGGTGCGATGGACATTGCACTGTCCAAGCTCTGAGCCTCTGAAGTCTCATCCAGCACTTCAAGGGGGTCCTCGCTCATGTGTTAGCAGCTGAATTTTACTACAGCTTACTTCAGTTTATCTTTGAAAGAACCTATGTTATCTAATAATGATATAGTAGCTATAGGGTTGCATTCCTGAAGAAAAATGAAATGGCGAAACGAGCACACGAAATTGCCCTGCTGCAACTTGGTTTTTCATATTGAATTCCATGTCAATTTTCACGCCGTTTATGTGCATGCCTACATGGAATAGAGTGTTCCATTCTCTCCCGACATTACTCTTGGCTAATACAATACTCTGCTCCTTCTTGTCACAAATGAGTGATGTTTTACATACGGACAGTCTCTAAAACATAATTTTGATCAATAATTTTTATTATAATATATTTATAAAACCTAATAAAAATATAGGGATATGTTATGCAATGGTATCCCGTTATAACCACTTCCAACAGGACAACAACTAGCAAGTTTCAGCTATGTTTCATGTTCCAAGATTCGAAACTAAGTTTTAAGCGAGACTCAAAGTTTATAATTAAGTTTCACGCAAGTTTTACGTTTTGAAACAAAAAAAGTTTACTGCAAGTTAAAATTTTGGGAATCAAGTTTCACGCGACTTTCAAGATTCGGAAGCAAAGTTTCAAGCGAATTTCATGTTTCAGAATCAAGTGTCACAGAAGTTTCAAAACTAAAATTCCAGGTAAGTTTCAATTTTTGAAACCAAGTTTAACACTTAAGTTTCAAAAGCAAAGTTTGAAGCGAGTTTCATGTTTCAAAACCATGTTTCACACGTTTCAAGTTTCTGAACAGGAAATCAGGCGAGTTGCAAGTTTCGGAACCAACTTTCACTTTTGAAATTGAATTTCAAGCAAGCTTCCTCCTGCCAGTTCGTTAAAAAAAATGGAGCAAGTTCCAAGCTTTGAACTCAAGTTTCACCCCCAAATCCAACCATCCAATAGAATATCAAATCTAAACTGAATCACAAATCACCCCAACCATCCCCTACCTCAACCATGGTCGCTATGCACTAGCTTTGCCCAGATCCATGTCGCATCGGCACGCACTCATAGACAGCACCGTTCGCCGAGTCCACCATCCAGGGGGTGGAGGTGGGGGTGGCAATGGAGCTGCCGGTGGTGATGACTTGGAGGAGGGCGGCAAGATCGTCGTGAGCATGGAATAGGCGAGGTTGTATGCTGATCGGGAAGCGACGCCGGTGAGGACGATCCATTTGGGAGTTGAGGTCCCACACGACGCAGGCTGCTATCACCGGGATTCCGCGCTCTTGCACGCCGTTTTCGCCCCCCTGCTCGCGTTTGCTGGTCGAGCATCGTTGGTTGCTTGATTCGTTATCTCTATTATTTAAAAATCGAAGCTGGTGGTTGTCCATTATCTTTATCTTTTTCGGCGTTCGTTGGATCGACGAGTAGGTCATCGTCAACCCAGATCGTGTCGCTGAGCACAATAATAGTTGACAACCGATATGATGGAACTATGATTTTTTTAATTAGTAGTAAAGCACAGACATTGAACTAGTAGATGAAAGATGGAAAAGACGGGATACTCAGCATAGGAGATCAAGAAATCAAGAAGGTTCACGTGTGGGTGCTAATCAAACGGTTACAAGACAACGTGGCGGTTTGATCCCATGATATAACTGTCCCGTCGGAACGTCATCCGATGGTATACCGGTTTTTTAGCGATTCTCAATATTACAATATTGTGAAAGAATTTTTGGAGATAAATATACACAAATCATTTTCGTGTGTCTAATCTAAATTTTTGTAAAGATATCGATAGCCAAAGTTTATAATTTGACTACACGTTTCCCAAAATGTCACTCTTTTGCAATTGGTGGAAGTATTTTCATTGATAGGAATGCGACTTTCGTTAATGTGTTCCCCCATAATTTGACAGATTTGCCTTTTAGAAGAACTTTGGTTAATGAAAACCTTAATGATTGGTCTCATCTCTTGTTGTGATCAAAACTTACGGTGAACAGGATATCTTGAGGTGGAAATTTAGTGTAAATGGTCTCTTCTCAATTCATTCCATGTATTCTATTTTGATCAACTCAGGTGTTCATTTTCCCGTAATATTAGCTTTTTTCCTTTGCGAAATCCCCCATAATATTATCTAGAAAGTAAAGTTACCACTGAAGATTAAGCTTTCCTCTGGTATCCTTAGTCAAATAACTTCTCTAGGCTTTTCTACCAAAGTTTGGGTAACATTCTCTTCTATCTATCACTCGTTCTTAAACAAAAGCAGGTAATAAATTTGACGAGGATTAAATATCTAAATATTACTTTATTTAATTAAAGACTGCACATCCTTCGTGGTCGTAACCCCTAAGGCTAATAACCTCGTGGTAGTAAGGATTCCCGAGGTTACATTATAGGTACCCTGGTCGAATAAGATCCTGTGCCTAGTCTCCGACCAGATAACTGCTCGTAGAAGCAATGAACTGGTACTTGGACCCATTCCAAGTAAATTCTTTCCGTATAATGAATGGAACATATGCCTTTTTTGCTCTAAATCACACGACGTTTACAGCACTAAAACACGGATAATAACCACTATATGGTTATTATCTCCCACTTATATCAACTGCTGGTCAGTTGGCTTTTTACCAACTGTCACTGTTTCTCCGACCAGACACGACACTTCAAAATGGCGTCTCTTCGAGGATTAACTGCCACCGCTTTGTCAATTATTTAAAGGAGAATACAAACTGCAGGAAGAGAGATCTGGTCTAGAACCAACAGATCATCGAAGGACACAAGGCTCAGTGATCTAAAGACATCTGAAGCATTAGTATAGCAATACACCAAGTGTTATTAGGGCTAGTCTATCGCCTTACCTAAGGCACCCTCTGTAAAGATCCAGTTCACTGCAATAAAGAGCAATTGCATTCTCTCCCAAGAACTCTTTGCTATTTTCCTCTTTTTATTTCGTAAGATCGGTAACTCGATCGTCGACAGCTAGCGCCGACCGTGGGGAAGAAAGCGTTGAGTTCTTGAAGTTTTCTTTGCTCAAACAATCCTCACTCACTTTCCTTCGCTCTATCGTCGCTCATGCAATCATGGTGTAACATCTCAAAAATGCCTAAATACGAGAATATGAGATTTTTAAAAAAATTTGTGAATTATACGTTGCCGTCATTTTCTGCTTGCCTTGTCACGAGTTATTTGATATGTGTTTCCTTTTTGACAACACAAGTGGTGCGTGGCAGAACACCCTAATTACTAAAACCCTAATTATAGAAACCCTAAATATTGAAACCCTAGAAACATATATTGTAAAAGTAAAAGAATCAGATGCAAATTAAATCGTCATACAAAGTTAACCTAAAATGTTTCCCTGTTAAATATTATTGAAGTATAAACCCTAAGGTCGAGAGCATAAAACTCAAAACCTAATTCAGTTCTGCAAATGATCAAAAGCCTAATTAGGATTATGTTGTAAATATCAAATTTTGTTTATGGCTTCATGGGAAATTCTTAAAGCAAATGCCAGAATTTTAGCAGGCCTAAAATTCTATTCTTTTTCCTATTTCCATTCTCTTTTCCCAAATCAAATACTAAAAATAGGAACTTAAAATAATTTTTGAGAAAAATATAAAGCACATAAAATTCTGAAATATTTACATAATAATATACATTGTGCCGTAAACCTTTCCAAAACTTTTCATAGTTTTTGGTGTTCGGAGTCTATATTTAAAAATCCACTAAACATCTCAGTCTTTTCTTGAAATTCTGGAAACTCAAAATCCATTCTCCTTCACGCACCCAGTCATCATCGCCGTGCATGTGCACCAGCTCGCCACTGCCCGTGCGCCGCCCATGCCAGCCGAACCTCGCACGCTCTGCCCTCTTCTGCCTATATCAAGCTATCACCAAGCCGCCAAGCCCTCCCTACTACTCTATCTTCCCCCCTCTCCATCTCCCCATGAAAAAACGCAAGCTAGCGCAGCTCTTGCTTTAAGCCATTGCACGACCGCCGTCAACTCGTCGCCGTTCTGGCCGCATCAGCGAGCTCCGCTACCGGCCATCCGCGTCACACCGCGTCTCACCACCACGCAAGCAATTCCCCCCAACCAATTGCATCATTCCACAACTGGAGCGCCCACCACTACCATCTTCACCGACCTAAGCCACGTTCGCCATTTCCATCGCCGCTCCTCCCTCGATGACCTCCGCCCCAATTACTTCCGCCCCGAGCAACCCCAACCCTCCCTCATGCCATACCGGCCACTCGCCACCCCTCTCTCTGTGCAAAGCATCGCCGCCACGAAAGGGCTCCACCGCCGCATCGGGTCGCCGTCGCCAGCCCGTTCCGGTTCTTCCCCGCGCTCCTCCACTGCACAGGTGAGTTCCACTGGGCTCCCTCTAGCTCGTGATCACCATCATTCCTTCCCTCTTCCCCTCCGGCGCCACCGCCACGATTGCCGTGCCGCCATCGCCGCCGAGCGCCATCTCCCGGCCACCACCGATCGCCTCGAGCCGTGTCGCCACCACTGCTTGGACCGCCCCTCCCTCGCGGTTCCATTTTTGGCCCTTTCTGCCGCCGCCGATGACCCCCCCCCCCCCACCCGGCCGGCGAAGCCATGCCCGAGCCGCCCCGGTCCTCCTCTGTTCTCCCTGTCTCCCTCTGCTTAGCTCTCCCTGGTTGCTCTCCCTTTGTGGCTGTCCCTGTCTCTCTGTAAGCAATGACAATAGACCACACCCCTTTTGTGGGTAGATGAGAGACAGTTAGCCGGATGAGTAAGAATAGCTAGCTAATCAGTAGGTAAAGTAATCAAGAAAATAACATTCTACTTAAGATAATTGGTGAATAGTCTAATAAGATTAACTAGAATTGGTCAGTTAGTTTTGTCATGACAATGTCAACTAAGTTCATAGATCAAGTTGCACTTTGTTAAGTTAATTAGCGAATAGTTTAGATAATTAAATATCAGTTATTAAGTACTTCTGACAAAAGTTAGCTAGGATTATGATACATCCTCAATTTGTGTCAATTAGATGAATAAATCAGGATTAGTAGAAGTGATTAGTTTTTAGCTAACTAAGTAGTGCATTACCAATAGGATCACTTTAGTTCGTTTGTCTAGTACAGATTTGTTTAGAGACGAGTTTACGTGAAGTGGTAAACTCTGTCCTAGGAGCATTGCAGTCATGCTTAACCTCCACTTAACAGTATGGCATAAGATCAAATAGTATGTTAGTTCATATTAAAATGCAAGTTCACTGAATTCACCATCAGAAGTTGGTTAGTAAATAATTAGGAAGTTAATTAGGATCTGTTAGGGGCTAATTAGCTAGTGAGTACTCCAACAGGAAAAGATATACCTAAATGAAGTTAATCAAGAAATGATTAGTGCACTGTTATCATATAACTTGCAAAGCCAAAGCGATAATCATTATCTAAAAATATTTGTCAGTAGTTGGAGGTTAATTAAGAGTGGCATTCTAATATAAGCAACTAGATGAATGGTATGGGTAGTTGTCAATGAGCACTGAACTGGTAGGAACTAAACTTTCAAAGACAAGTATGTATGATGCAAAGACAAGTCTGTAGTAGTAATGATACGGCCCAAGTGCTACTCCAATTTTGGGGCATATTTCCAACTCACAATCTGAGGATGTTCGAGGAGAGCCAGTCACGGAGCTAAAGAGAATTATTTTTACATGGGTTTCATCCGAGTTTTGGTTCAAATGGGAGTGTCGAAAACATTATTTAATTGAGCTAGATCAATTTGTAGTTTATTTACAGAATTTTTATTTTATTTATTTATTTGAGGAGCCTGAGTCGAACTTTTTTTTATTATTTAATCTTTTTTTAATTTATTTTTAAAGTTAACACCTCGCAAACTTTATTTCCAATTCTGACCCCTTTGATCACGCCACGGGTCGTGGCATGACCAAACAACACTGTCACGCCACAGGATAAGTCCCTAAAATCGCACTTTTTGTCACGCTACTGGTGGTGGCGTGACCAAACAATACTGTCACGCCACCATCAGTGGCGTGACAAGACTTTGACCAGAAATGGGCTGGCGTGACAGTATTGTTTGGTCACGCCACGGGTGGTCAGAATTGGAAATAAAGTTTACGATGGGTTAACTTTAAAATTAAATTAAAAAAAAATTAAATAATAATAAAAATTCGCCTGAGTCTTAGTTCACGTTTGGGTGAGTCTGTATCCATGTAGGTGCGGCCTTTGACCCGATTTGCGCGAGTATATAAGCCCCAAGGGCTGTGCCCGTGAGGGGAAGACTAGGGTTTTGGGCATTAAGAAAAGTGAACAGAAAATCGTCAGGTGATGGTGGCCATATCGTGTGTCTCGTTCGTGTGAATTCCTTCTTTGGATTTCATTGTTGCGCGTGTCATCCAATCACTGTGTTGGGTGTTTACCTGCAGGATCGGGTGATCCTCTCGATCCATTCATGTGCTGCTGTGCGCTCGGGTGGGACGCCGTCGTATCGAGCTGTTTCCAACGTCGCTCGCTTACTCATCTATCTTGATTGCCGCTGGTGCGTGGAAAGTCAAGAAGGCCGACTGCTGTCTCTGATTGCTGCTGGAAAATTGACGTCAAGCATCTAATTCTGTCCTTGCTTCATGGCCGAAAGTCACTTGGTGATTTGTTTATTGCATCTAAATAGGAAGCATAGATTAATAGTTGGTGCTGCTGTTTTGGATTGGAGTGCTGCTGATTCAATATCAACTTCCGAATTGTTACTGCATCTCACTGATTTTGTTGGACCAAAAAAGTGATTAGAGATGGATGAATAGGAGCACGCTCATTTTTTATATTTAGATCGGATTCAATAAAAATTTTACTTCAATAGCTATGAGAGCTATGAAGATCAGTACACAAGTATAGCGGAAGACTTGTATTGAATCCATTCCAAAACCCTTAAGAGAAACGATCAAAAAAACACAAAACAACACAATAATGAACAGTATCAATGGTCAGACCAGTGAACAGTGTGCGATCAGATTGGTGAACAGTAAAATCAGGCAGATGAATAGTAAACAGCCTGAAAACGAAAATAAAAAATGATGTAACTTTTGATCCGTAACTCTAAACTTCACGAAACTTGAAACACATCTTCCTAAGGATATCAGGAACCTATTCCATACGATGATCGTGAAGATCCTTGTCAAAGTTCCTATCTTTTTCAGTTTGAACGAATGGTGCTCCAAAACCAAGTCAAAAACGAAATATGATATAAAGACTTGCTCGTGGGTGATTGATGATCAAGATGATCCTAGATAAGTTCCCACATGTTGTAGCAAGTTAGATCACGGCAAGAAATCAACTAAAAACTCACGGATCAAAGAAAGACCACAAATCACCAAATAGAGAGAAAGAAAGTAAATAGACTCATCTTTGAGAGAACTTTCTTTGGATTGATTTGATATGGTATTGGTTTACAGCCACTCTATCAATGGAGGACAAAGACTCAATACATGAGCATGAAATCAAATCCAACTCTCTAGAACCCTAACCTCCAACTATTCTCTCCCAAAACAAATTAGGTTTTCAAAAACAAATGAAAGGGAGGGGGTACAGCCACCTCCCTCCTCCATTTTTAGTGGAGGCTTAGACCTTCTAGAAGCATTGACCCAAATAGGCTCCCGTTAAGGCCCAACACAAACGGGTCACACATGCACGCATTTTAAAGCGTCGTCTTCATCTCCTCTTGACCTAATCCGCTTCTCCACGCACCGTCTTGCGTCGCAGGTTGGCAAAAGGTAACCAAGGCGGTATTTGGTAAAATTACCAAAATACCCCTTCTCGGTCCTTCTTCAAAGACCGAGTCCAATCTTCGCGAAACAGTCACATGCTCCGCCACGTGTAGGTTGATCCAACAGCTCTCATCATGTCGGCAAGTCTCTCCCATCTAGCTCCCACCAAAACCACCATGGCACTTGCACCGACCCCTGCGCCGCTTGATCCAACCGGTCGCATCGAACTGCCCGTTTGATCACCTTTGTCTATCTTGCACCATGCTTGAGTCCAATGACTTCACCCGACATCGTCGATCGTTCTGAACCTCAGCTCTCCAAGCCTAGTCTCGATCATCCTCGTCATTGACCACCAAGCTCCCTACACAACAATAGACAAAGAAATCGAATCCGGGAACAAGTTCTTCACAACTTGACCCACGTTAGTCAAAACATGCATCATGTAACATATATGCACTGAAACCCATGAGATTGACCTAACAACCAACACATCGCTGTCAAGAAGGCCAACGACTTAAGTCAAAACCGGTTAGACCGTCACCATGGACGGTCGGACCACCCTGACTGGTCTAACCGCCAACCATTGGCTGGTCTGACCGCCAGTCCTTACGTCTGAAACAAAATCGGTCGGACCGCCAGAGGTGGCCGGTCTGACCGCTTGAAGCCTGACAGCAACAACATCTTGCCGAAAACGCATGTTTCCGCAAACCTTCAATGCCATTGCCTATTGTCTCATCATTCTAAGATCATGAGCATATCCTCATGATATCCACAATCTCCCTCTTGATGAACACATTGACAATTTTTAACAAAAACAAATTTTGAGGTTTGAAAAGTAAAAACTCGACGTTTTCGCACAAAGACGCAACTTGGTCCAAATGCAAGAAAAAACAAAGGAAATGACCAAGTTGGCTCCAGAATAGCATAGACAAGTGAGATAAGGCAAAAGAACGCGAGAAAGCTTCATTTTCCAGAAAGACTCAAAATTTCACTTAAGGTACATATGAAAGAACAATTGTTAGATATGACCTTTGATCATCGTGAGGATCAAGAATTGCAATTCAAATTCAAAAAAAGGCAATAAGACCATAAGAATGCAAATAAGAACCTCCCCCTCACTATGATCCTCAGATTTCAGAAAATTTCAAATTCTCCAATTTTCTCCCTCTTTTTAACGCTTTTATATCTTCTCCCCTTTATATATCTCGAAATATCTTCTCCCCCTTTGACAATGAAGTCATCAAGGAATCACGCATTCCTCTCGTCCAGAGATAACAAATGCAGAATGAGGAAAAAGCATAAGAAGGAGCATGCATGAAATGCAATGGAGTGGCTTCATCATTTTTTTTATTTTTCAATTTTTGATCACAAGAAGCTTTGGAGATTACCCAAAAGAACAAGCTAGCATTTCTAATATTGCATAAACAACATATCAGCCTGAAAGCGCTAGCAAGATCATGATAAGACATATATAACAAAGCTAAAGCTAGAAGGCTCAATATAAAACAATGGATTTTAGCATTTTAAGCAAAGCTTCAAATCTAGCAAGTTCATCAACAGGGATGCTAAGATGGTACTGGCCATGTCAAAATGTCAATGTGAGATCAAAAAGCTAACAATGACCATATTAAGAGGCAAACAGGTCCTGAATTGAATCATTTTGTTCAATTTTTCTCAAATGCCCATTTTTCAACAGTTTTTCATTTGCAATGAATATTAAAGTTGACTAATGGTCTAACTTAGTGAAGAAGATCCTGGACTAGGAGCCATCCACAAACTCTTCCTAAGCTTTGACCAGAAGTTGATTAAAGGTATATCTTAGTGAAGAAGATCCTGGACTAGGAGTTATCCACAAACTCTTCCTAAGCTTCTAGCAGGGCGACAAATCTTGAGGTTCATGTCAATTTTGACAAGCAGTCCCCATGAGATCGTCTAGATCATCAAGCTATCTCCAAGTTCATGTCTATGACATGCAGTCTCGTGAGAGTAGTTTGACACAATTTAAGCACAAGACAATCTTTAACTTTGATTCTTCATTTTTCACAAAAGCATATTTAGATTCTCAAAAGAACAAGAAGCTCAAGTAATGATCAATACTAGATTCAAGAGCTAACAAAGCAATTTTGACATGGCCAATGTCACAAAGGGATCACTAATTGTGCAACTAGCTAAAAGATCCACAAATTACAGTTTTTTTTAAGTTCAGGTTATCTTAAAGTTCTAGCACATTCAGCAAAGACTTAGCTACACATGTGAAAGCATGATAATTCTAGCAAGTCAAGGAACTAAACGCGTTCTTGAGCAGAATTGAAATACTAAAGCTCCTAGAGGGTAATAAGCAAGGCTTCATCAATTTAAAAGACTAGCTGAAAAGCTTATATTACAATGCATCTTTTTGAATTTTCATATAAATGCAATATAATACAATGAGATGCGAGAAAAACTCAAAAAGCCTAAAAGATCAAAAGGATCAGAAGAAAATACCACTAGAAGAAGGTATCAGAAAATATCCATAAAAGCTCAGATGAACAAGGAAAGTTCAGAACAGAGCCAACTCCCCCTCAAACCAACTCGAAGGGATAAATTACCCCTAACTCACTTCTCAAGGTGGCAAATCTAGTTGGGTCTAAAGGCTTGGTGAGGATATCAGCTAACTGAGCCTCGGACTTCACGAAATGCAGCACAATATCACCCTTCTCGACATGGTCTCTAAGGAAGTGATAGCGAATGTCTATGTGCTTGGTCCTAGAGTGTTGCACAGGGTTCTTAGCAATGTTAATAGCAGAAGTGTTATCACAGAAAAGAGAAACACTATCAAAAGACAACCCAAAGTCCTTAAGGGTGGACACCATCCATAAAATCTGACTACAACAACTAGCGGCAGCTACATATTCAGCTTCAGCAGTGGATTGTGCAACAGAGGACTGCTTCCTAGAAGACCAAGAGACAAGAGAAGTGTCTAAGAAGTGACAAGTGCCTGAAGTACTCTTCCTATCTAGCCGACAACCCGCAAAATCAGAATCAGAAAACCCCCGAATGGACAAAGACGAAGAGCAGGAATACCAAATGCCATACTGAAGGGTAGAATGTAAATACCTGAAGATGCGCTTAACGGCTTGGCGATAGGAAGTTCTCGGAGACGCCTAAAACCTCGCACAGAGGCAGACCGCGAAGTGGATGTCCGGTCTTAAGGCCGTTAGGTACAGAAGAGAGCCAATCATGCTACGGTACTCGCGTTGATCCACGGCTTCTCCTTCCTCATCTAGATCCAAAACTGTCGAAGTCGTCATGGGAGTGGCGATCGGCTTGCAGTCACCCATGTCGAAGCGTTTGAGCAAATTCTTCGTGTACTTCGTCTAATGGATGAAGATCCCTTTCTTGCATTGCTTGATTTGAAGCCCCAGAAAGTAGTTAAGCTCTCCCATCATACTCATCTCAAATTCCCTGGACATAGTCTCAGAAAAACTAGAAACAAGAGCATGAGAAGAACCACCAAAGATAATATCATCTACATAAATCTGAGCAAGTAGGAAGTCATTGTCATGTCTAAGAATGAACAGGGTCTTGTCTACCTTACCCATCTTAAAATCATTCTTAAGCATAAAGGTCTTAAGTCTATCATACCAGGCTCTAGGGGCTTGCTTAAGACCATACAAGGCTTTGGATGGCTTAAAAACATGATGTGGATACTTAGGATTCTCAAAGCCTGGGGGTTGCCTAACATACACTTCCTCTTCTATAAAACCATTCAGAAAAGTACTCTTGACATCCATCTGATACAGCCTAAATCCCTTAGAAGTAGCAAATGCAAGCAGAATGTGAATGGCTTCCAATCTAGCAACAGGAGCAAATGTCCCATCAAAGTCTAACCCCTCAACTTGGCTAAAACCCTGAACTACCAGCCTAGTCTTGTTTCTAACCACATAACCATCCTAACTTTGTTTATTTTTGAACACCCAACGAGTTCCTATAACATTATGACCACTAGGAGGTTCTACTAGGTTCCAGACCTTGTTTCTCTCAAAGTTCTCTAACTCCTCATGCATAGCATTGACCCAGCTATAATCAGATAAAGCATGTGATATATCGCGTGGTTCAAAAGAAGCAACAAATGCTGAATGAGAGTAGAGACTCGGATCGTGATACCTGGAGCGAGTGACTCGCTCATGAAGATTACCAATCATCTGATCCGGAGGATGACGCCTCTGAATGTGAAGTGGAGCGCTCGGGGGAGACAACATCTCTTCGACCTCCGCAGATACTGCTGATGAAGAAGATGTAGCAGGAGCCTCAACTGAAGGTGAAGTAGTCGTAGCAGGTTCTGGAACTTGGACAGGAACATCAGCAACAGGTGGAGGAGCAGTATCAAGTTCATCCTCATCTTCTTCAACAAAAATGCTCTGTCACCTGTAAGTCACCTAAAACATTGGATCTAGCTCCAGGGCTAGTCTCATCAAAAATGACATTGCATGTCTCCTGAACAGTGTTAGTTTCAACATTAAAAACCCGAAAACCCCTTGAATGTGCAGGATAACCCAGAAATAAACCATCAAAAGTCCTTGATTAAAATTTATCTGGGTTTCCTGTCTTAAGAATGAAACACTTAGCTCCAAAACTCGAAAATGAGAAACAGAGGGTTTTCTACCAAATCGAAGCTCATATGAAGTCTTGCCCAAAGAAGGTCTCAAGAAGACACGATTTGAAATATGGCAAACTGTAGCAATAGCTTCGACCCAAAACCTCCTCGAAGTGCTATACTCATCTAGCATCGTCCTAGCCATATCGACCAAGGTTTTGTTCTTCCTTTCCACAACATCATTTTGTTGAGGGACGTGTGGAGAAGAGAACTGATGCTCAATTCCGCGCTCAGCACAAAAAGAGGCAAACGAGGCATTGTTGAACTCCGTGCTATTGTCACTTTGGATCGCTCTCAAGGCACCCGGAAGTTCAGAAGCCAAACGAAGAACAAGACCATGATAATAACCAAAAGCTTCATCCTTCGAAGCAAGAAAGAACACCCAAGTGTATCTCGAAAAATCATCGACTATAACAAGAATGTACCATTTGCCACCGATTGACCGAACCCTAGCAGGACCAACAGTATCCATATGAAGCAACTGTCCCGGTCCGTCAGTCATGACTATAGTCACTAAAGGGTGTGAGGCGGCAACTTGCTTGCCATGCTTACAGGGCGCACATACAGCATCCTTGACGGCTTTGAGTTTGGACAAACCTCTCATAAGATCAAGGTTGCTAACTCGCGTCAGATGATCAAAACCAATGTGCCCCAAACGTCGGTGCCAAAGCTAGAACTCAGAAGGTGTAATCAAACATTTAAGAGAACCAGCAAGAGATTCAGAAAAATCAGCTCCAAAGATCCTAGCAGCTCTATAAATCCCAAAAATGAGCTCACCAGCTAAATCAAGCACCCGACAAGCATTTTTCTTAAATATAGTCTCATAGCCATCATCAAGAAGCTGTGAGACAGAGAGCAAGTTAAACCTGAGCTTGTCCACAAGGGCGACGTCTTTTAGGATGAAATTGTCATTCACCTTGATTGATCCCGTTCCTTCAATCCGCCCTTGAGTATTGTCTCCAAAGGTGATGAAGACATCACCTGTCGACCGCGTGAAGGAGGTGAACCATTTTGAGTCTCCGGTCATGTGGCGTGAACAGCCGGAGTCGACGAACCACATGTCCTTCCTTCCGCGGCGATCCTGAAAATCAAGGCACAGAAGAACGATGTATCTCAATACTGGGGTTAGTTAAACAAGACTTGGGAACCCAGTACTGAGACACACATGTGCGAGTAGTATGCAAAGCAGAAATGCTATCCTTGATTCTATTTGAAGTTCTGTTATGAGCAATGGTTACTCTAACATGAGAGTTATCCTGACTAGGAGCATGATGATGATTAGCATGTGAAACAAATCCTAGTCCAGGTTTCTTCTTCTCTAAATGACCATTTCTCATAAAAGCTCTAGGTTGAGAGATGACATTCTAGCAAGATTTCTCCTAGCATTTTTCAACCTACGCCAACAGAACTCAACCAAATGCCCATCCTTCTTGCAATAGGTGCAATGGTACTTGGTACCACTGAGAGAAGCACCTTTTGACTGAACAGATGGTTGGGCAAAACCTGCAGATTTGAAAGTGATCTTTGCAGGTTGGGTATCAAATTCAACTAAGTCATTTTTCAAAATTTGAATGTCATTAGATTTGTCCTGGGCAAAGTTGTATCCTAACGCTTACTTCTTATAAGGAGTTTTTGACTTGTCAAGAATCTTGTTTAACTGTTTCTTACCTTTAGAGAATCTTTCTAATGTGTTCTTAAGGTAAGCAATTTCTTTTCCAAAGTTAACACATGAATCACAAGTTTTAGCGTTAAGCCTCTTCTTATAAAGAGCAACTTCAAGCTTAAGAGCTTCACATGAAGCACAAGTAGCAGAATTAATACTGTTCTTAAGTTTGGCATATTTAGCTCTAGCTGCTTCTACAACATCATGTACTTCACGTTCACGTTCTAAGCAGACAGAGTAAAAGCTAGATTTAACCACATCAGAAACAACCAACTTGCTAGACTTTAAGCATTTTTCGCAAGGAGCAGATTTAACTTCAATTAACTCAGTCCTAGCACTTTCAAGTTGTTGCAAAGCAATATCATGAGCAGATTGTAGTTTATTAAATTCAGAATGTAAAGCATGGCAGGATGAACATTCATTAGATTCAAGACTCTTAGCATTCACAAGTTCTAATGTGAGTTTATCTACTTGTGACTCTAAATCCTCATTCCTAGTCATGATGAATTTTAAGGCTTTATCCTGATCTAACATTTGCTCATAGACAGTTTCGTATCTAGCAAAGAGAACATCATAAGAGAGAGATACCTCATTGTTGTCATCGATGTCGTCGGAGTCAGCCATGAAGCACAAGTCGGTGAAGTCCTTGGCCTTTCCCTTCTTGTCTTGAGGAGACTCCTCCTCCTTGTCCTCCTCGCTCCCGGAGTCCACATCGCTCATGGATCAATCTCCAAGAGCAACAAGTACCCGATGAGTAGCCTTCCTGAGCTTGCCTTCATCAAACTTGGACTTACGTCCTTGAGACTTCTTCCACGCTGGCTTTTCATCCTTGTGGTTGCTCTTCCCTTTCAGCTTGGGGCAATTTGCCCGGATGTGATTTAGCTCACCACACTCATAACAAGTCACAGGGTCGCCTGTCTTTTTGTTTCTCATATTGTTGTAGGCCCGTGTGAACTTCTTAATCAAAAGTGTCATCTCAGGCTTAGGAATACTTTCAAGATCCTCTTCTTGGATTGCAGATAAAGAAGCAAGAGAAACTCTAGAAGAAGACTCAAACGACCCATCAGAGGCACTCTTGAGCGAGTCTGCTATCAAAGCCATGTTATCCTTCTTGGAATGATCACCCCTCTGGTTCTCATGAGTCTTGAGCTTGCTATAGAGCAGCTCCAAAGTCAGATCAGAGAAGTTGACATTTTCCTGAATGGCGGTAGCCTTTATCTCCCACTCCCTGGTGTTGATTGCAGCTAGGAGATGGGTGGCATTTTCAGATTGGGTATATTCAATACCAACAGCCTTCATTTGATTTATCACTTTGTTAAAGCGACTGAAAATGTCATCGATGCTCTCTCCAGGACGTATCTCGAATTTGTTATATTCTCTTTTATAGATCGTCTGACGCACTTGCTTGATTTGGGACGAACCCTCATGATAGGTTTCGAGGGTTTTCCAAATTTCGTGCGCAGTCTCAAGATTGCAAATCCTATCGTACTCCTGTCTACCAAGCCCACCATACAGGAGGTTCTTTGTCTTATGGTTGTTAGCCAAAAGAGCTTCAGAAGCCGGCGTATCAACCTCAGGCAAGATGAGCAGAGCTCGAACAACCTCCTATACACCTCGTCCTTCGCTCTGAAGAAAGACACGTATGCGGTTCTTCCAATAGGCATAGTCGTGCCCATCGAAGATATGCGGTTTGGAGGAGTACTTATTCATCATCAAGTTCAGTGACCGGTTAAGATTGAGATTGAACTAACCAGGCTCTGATACCACTTGTTGGACCGAAAAGACGACGAGAGGGGGGTGAATAGGAGCACGCTCACTTTTTCACTTAGACCGGATTCAATAAAATTTTCACTCCAATAGCTATGAGAGCTATGAAGATCAGTACACAAGCATAGCGGAAAACTTGTATTGAATCCACTCCAAAACCCCCAAGAGAAACGACCAAAAAACACAAAACAACACACTGATGAACAGTACCATTGGTCAGATCGTGAACAGTGCGCGGTCATACCGGTGAACAGTAAAATCAGACAGATAAATAGTAAACAGCGTGAAAACGAAAACAAAAATTGATATAACTTTTGATCCGTAACTCCAAACTTCATGAAACTTGAAACACACCTTCCTAAGGATATCAGGAACCTATTCCATGCAATGATCATGAAGATCCTTGCCAAAGTTCCTATCTTTTTTCAGTTTGAACGAAGGGTGCTCCAAAACCGAGTCAAAAACGAAATATGATCTAAAGACTTGCTCATGGGTGATTGATGATCAAGATGATCCTAGATGAGTTCCCACATGTTGCAGCAAGTTAGATCACGGCAAGAAACCAACCAAAAACTCACGGATCAAAGAAAGACCACAAATCACCAAATAGAGAGAAAGAAAGCAAATAGACTCATCTTTGAGAGAACTTTCTTTGGATTGATTTGATATGGTATTAGTTTACAGCCACTCCATCAATGGAGGACAAAGACTCAATACATGAGCACGTAATCAAATCCAACTCTCTAGAACCCTAACCTCCAACTATCCTCTCCCTAAACAAACTAGGTTTTCAAAACAAATGAAAGGGTTGAGGGGGTGCAGCCACCTCACTCCTCTATTTATAGTGGAGATTTAGACCTTCTAGAAGCATTAACCCAAATGGGCTCCCGTTAAGGCTCAACACAAACGGGTCACACACGCACGCATTTTAAAGCGTCGTCTTCATCTCCTCTTGACCTAATCATCTTCTCCACGTACCGTCTTGCGCCGCGGGTTGGCAAAAGGTAACCAAGGCGGTATTTGGTAAAGTTACCAAAATACCCCTTCTCGGTCCTTCTTCAAAGACCGAGTCCAATCTTCGCGAAGCAGTCGCATGCTCCGCCACATGTAGGTTGATCCAACGGCTCTCATCATGTCGGCAAGTCTCTCCCATCCGGCTCCCACCGAAACCACCTTGGCACTTGCACCGACCCCCGCGCCGTTTGATCCAACCAGTCGCATCGAACTGCCCGTTCGGTCACCTTTGTCCATCTTGCACCATGCTTAAGTCCAATGACTTCACCCAACATCGTCGATCGTTCTGAACCTCAGCTTTCCAAGCCTAGTCCCGATCATTCTCGTCGTTAACCGTCGTTGACCACCAAGCTCCCTACACAATAATAGACAAAGAAATCGAATCCGGGAACAAGTTCTTCACAACTTGACCCACGTTAGTCAAAACATGCATCATGCAACATATATGCACTGAAACCCATGAGATTGACCTAACAACCAATACATCGCTGCCAAGAAGGCCAACGACTTAAGTCAAAACCGGTCAGACCGCCACCATGGACGGTCAGACCGCCCTGACCGGTCTGACCGCCAACCATTGGCCGGTCTGACCGCCAGTCCTTACGCCCGAAACAAAACCGGTCGGACCGCCAGAGGTGGCCGGTCTGACCGCCTGAAGCCTGACAGCAATAGCATCTTGCCGGAAACGCGTGTTTCCGCAAACCTTCATCGCCATTGCCAATTGTCTCATCATTCTAAGATCATGAGCATATCCCCATGATATCCACAGATTTCATGCTTTGAGTTGGTGTTGGTTGTACTCTCATTAATTGAAGAAAAGAAATCACGTAGCTGTTCTTCTGGGAGATATTTTTTGGGTGTTGGTGACTGAGGCAAGGTGCACTGCTGATTGTAAGAAAAACCAAGAAGAAGTTATTGATTTGCAGATCGAGTCTCACCTTGAAAGATCGGACAACCCACAAATTTAATCTCGTCTCCAGGTTGATCCGCATCAAGTAATGTAGTGATACAGATCAGTGAGTAGTGCAGATAACATTGCATAGATAGTTAGGGTGATTAAGAGTTATTAATTAGAATTAGTTTGGTAATTAGCTAGCCAATTAGAGACTGTTAGTAGATTACTTAGCTACTAGAGGTTCTATTGTGAGACAACAGTATGGTTAGATAGCAGCTGTGAGTGGACCTCATGTTATTAAGTGATTAAACAATGACATCTCGGTTAGCACTAAGATCAGGATTAGGTTAGTAGTAAGCTAATCAATAATGTAAAATTCGTATGTATAAATTTTAATCAGGATAATTAGTGATTATCCCAAGGATATTAGAAGGTCAATTAGTTGTAGATATTCAACTAGCAAACTGAACTTTCAGATAATGTTCGTTAGTAAATCATATGCTCAAATGGTGTTAACTAATAAACATGACCAGTGAGTAGGGATTAGCTAAAAATGGTTAAAGTCTAATAAGGAGCCCTATTAACATGTAGTACCTCCATGACAGTAGTTTCATTGGATTAGGCTAGCAGTGACATAGAATTGTTGATCAATGATAATGGACCTTGTGAGTTCAACGGTTAATTAAGGTCCAGATAAATGGTGTTATGGGGTTAGTTAAACTGTGGGTGTATGGTAGTTAAGAATTGTTAGTCAATTACCTGCTAAGTATAGTAATTAGAAATAACACTTCAGTTTGTGTTATTAGCATTTAGATAAAGTACAAGATCGATCTAGGTGGACTGTTACCAGTTAACTGACTAGTGGAGCCCACTGGATTAGGTTAGTAGCAAAGTTAGCAGGTTACAGGTTAGTTAGTTTTTAGATAAGCATTTGACAGATTGTGTTTTCATATAGTAGGAGTCAGTAGTCAGTTTTCGTATAATGGCAGTTAGCAGAGCATGTAGTGTATATGAGTAGCCGACTATAAGGCTTGCAGGTAAGGTGGTTAGTTAAGTGGATGATGCAAATAACAAACTGCATTGTTAATCAAAGATCATCTTATCAATGAACCCAAACCCGTAGACGCACCTTGGTCTAGTGTTAGGCTAATGCCTAGCCTATGCTCAGAAATTCCAGTTAAGGCTCATGGAATTTTCTGGATAAATATAAATCGATAAGACAAACTATTAAAGGAACTAGGTCCTATGTGTTCGTGAGACTTATGTCTGCCAGAGCGAACCCCACACTCATGAACAGGTCTCACCTGACTATCATGGACTTTCCTCGGTAAATAGGAAGTAATATAACTAGAATAATCATGAGAGCATATAAGAGGATTGATTTTGACTGTATGATCATCGTGTATGTATACATAGAATGCCTGGAGAGAGTGCTTGTGAGTACTAGGTGACCTGTTAAGGAAAACAACGTTACCTAAGCTCGAGGTATCATCTGTCATCATTTGTTCTCAGTAGCAGAACCCTTCATGATCCTAAAACAGATCAGGGAGTCATACCTAACCAGGTAATCTCTCCCATATCGGTAACCATTGAGAAATGTTCCTGCGGACATTCTCTCTCTCCTTGTTAGATTTATCTACTTTTGTCTGTAGTATTTCCTTCATCAACTCTAGATGAGTATATATTTAGGTCTTATCTAAAGTACCCCCCATGCTTTCAAAATACCGGTAAGTATGTTTAAGCAACACACCCACAGGCAATCGAGTGTTGAACGCATCCTAATCTTCAAAACCTTCATGGTACTCCTAGGCAAAGAACTCTTACGCAGCTTGATATTCTTCAACTGATCTAAAATGGCGCAAAGCCGTGAGTACATAAAGCACTCAGCAAGTCATGGGGAAATGTATGCAAATAGTATTCATGCAAGGCTTGAACAAAAGTTAGTTGTATGGTTCTTTTGCATAAAGAAACATTGATGATAAATACAATAAATAGATTCAAATGCGTAATTGAAAAACCATAATAAGTAAGTAAACAATATTTTTTAGACAACCAGTGAACTTCCCATTCACATCCCAACCAACCAATGATAAGTGAATCCCCTATTCACCAATCGACACAATCCACCAAGTGAATTACCCATTTGCCAAACAAACATTATATTCATCAAGTGAACTTCTCATTCATACTCCGACTCATTTTATAAAGAAACTATACCTCTCGTATGAAATCCCAGGACACGTCCATAACCGCAAACATGGCCATTCGAATAGTTTTACACTCTGCAACGGTTGTACAGCTTTACCCACATAACACGACTTCTCTAGTTTTTTTGGCATCCGTCGATACCACGGCTCACTACCTTAGGTAAGCAGTCTAGAGCACGCGTCAAGGCCTTTACAAAGTTCTGTTTTGACCTGGTTCTGTTCGCTAAGTTTTCAACACTGAATATCTTACCGACCAGACAGGGCCTCCCTCTTGCGCCAAACACAACCCAAACAGAGCCAAATCAAAATATTGCTAATTAGTTAGCTAGGTCCCTCCCATACAGGACATGTGGTTGTACGGTTAAGGCCCAATTCAATGGCACACAAGATCAAGTCCTTGACAAATTACTCAGGCGAGTCTACCACAAACCCACGACGTGTGAACCACAACCTCAATCGTTCAACCACTCGTTCGAGCGAAAACCATTTTGTTTAACTAAAACCAATGACATACCCTATCATGGTACACAATTTTTTATCAACAGTGGCTAACCACCACGATTCCATATTTCATTAAGTCAAGATTAATCATTATGACCCATGTGATAAAGAACCCATCGTAACTAAGCTTGACTAATCATCTGTACTATACCCATGTTGGTGATATGAATATATCTAACTAAAATTACCTATGCTAAGGTGACAAAGGATTCATGGCATCCAAATATTCAATGAGGGCATAATGACAGCAGGTAATAGCTAATCCCAAATCAATTTGTATAAAGATAGCATGCAGTTGTATAAAACAATATACTTTTGAAATCATAGGTTCAATATGATCAAATGACCACGACTTGCCTTGGAATAAATCTTAGGATTGATCTTGATCTTGGTGAAATCCTCCTTGCTCAAAATTTTCCAAAGTATCAACGTCTACTCGCAAAACAAGTAAATAAACTAGATAAATACAAATAGAGATAAAAACACCAAAATATTAAATAAAAATATTAAATAAATAGATCTTGAATTTAGATGAATTTAGAAATTTGAATGGGCTCAATCGGAGTTCAGATGAAGAAGATATGGCTTTTGGAAGTTCAAATCCTAAAGAAATACTCAAAAAGGAGTTTCGAGTACTGTTTATTGAGTGTTGTTCGCTTCGAGTACTATTCATAGGTTTCGACTACGCGTACTCAGAAGAGTTTCGACCACCTGGTCATAGAAGAGTTTCGACCACTTGGTCGTAGAAGGAGGTTCGACCACGCGATAGGCTCAGGTCCCCTTGGTCGACAGCGTTCGGCGGTGCTTCGCTAACGATGGGTGGTACAAATGAGTAGCTGACGCTATTGCGAATCTAATGAGGTGCTTACTGGTGGTCGGAGTGGACTAAGATGGTCGACGGTGAGCTTTTGGCGACAAAGGGCTTCTGCTATTGTCGAGAACTTGCTCCGATGATGCTCCGGCGATGTGGATGGTTGCTGGAGGTAGCCCAAGCGAAAACGAAGACAATGGCATGGTCGATGATGACGAGGCGACAATGTCGGTGGCACAATTCGAAAAACAAGTATCTCGACTGAAACCCTAAAACCTTGGATTGTGGCGACGCTAAGGCTTCGGAGGCGTGGGGGTTTGAGGTTTCGGGATGCGGGACAAAGGTCGATCCTAGGGGTGCTATTATAGGGTGGGGGCCAAGCTGAGATGGTGAGATGGCGGCGGAGTCCTTTTCGGAAATGCCAACGAGATAAGGAAATAGAGAGATTTGGAAGGAATATGATATCGATTTGGTTGCGGTTTAGATAGGGTTTCTAGAAGATGAGGTCCACGTGGAGAATCCAGGCCAAAAAAGGTATTGTCGGATAGAGCTTCAATGAATCGACAATGGCAGATGCGAGCGACGCTCATACGGGGACAACGCGAAGGTGGGAGACGACTCAGTGGGGCTCATCGGTCATGGGAAGCAAGCGGCTTGCGCACGCACAGGCTGGCGTAGAGGGGAATGGCCGAGCGGGCTGGGCCGAGGAGCGAAGGAGATGGGCCAAAGGAATAGGAATTTAGCCCAAGAGGTTTTATGAGATTTATAATAGCTTTTTCTTTTTAAAAAATACTGAAAATCCAAATAGCAATTATAAAATAGCAAATGTACTCAGAAAAATTCAAGAAAAATCTAAAAAATATATCCAAGCATAGACAATCCAAATAAAATATTTTTTTTAATAGTTGATGTTGGAATTTAATCATATTAAATTATTTTTTATTTTAGAAAATCCAGATTAAGCTTTAACCTTAACAGAAAAATTCAAATGGTTATTTTTATTTTTAAAAAACTTCAAAACAAACCAAAATTTTGGGATGTTACAGGAACCAAGTGATTGGAAATATTGGTTTGGAACCAAGTGATTGGAAATATTGGGTTGGAACCCAGAAAATTGAGATGGTCTGGATTGAGAACCAGTAGTAAAATCAGGATATGACCGAGAAAGAATATTGGATGGTATAGGAGATGGGATCTCCACTAATACTTTATAATAAAACTCAGTTTATGAAAAACTTGTGTTAGTTAAAATGCTAAGTCTCAGGTTTTGCTACTACTTACCCTATTTCAATAAATAGCTTTGTGCAAAGTAAAAGAACCTTTGAACCTCTCTTTGTTCGGCCTTGCATAAATAATAATTGCATTGTGTCTTGACTCGTCAGTACGGTTGTGTACTCATACTTGCTATTTGTATTCTTTTAGTCAGTAAGCACAAAAGAAGACGACAGGGACAAATTTGAGCATTGGACAAGACTAAAGATCAAGAAGGCCAAGAACTAGGTCGCGAGCCCACAGTTGATTGCCGGTGGGTAAATCGTGAGGCTTCCACGTGTTATTCTGCTTCCGCTACTTTTCTTTGAAAAGATATTTGGCTTATCCGGCCATTCTGCAAGCCAAAAGTTGTAAGGTATATTTGCGCTTTGTTTAATATTATGCAATAGCTTTACATTTTCGTGATATGTGTTTGAACCAACAATGTAACTGTGTGTGCCAGCTATTGATCCAGGGACTGGCACAAATAAACACCGTGGGTCCCATATTACAAATTTGGGGTCTTACACATGATAAGGACTTGGGATGAGGAAAACTGGTTCGACTTGGCGGACTACTCCGACCTCAACATGGACGCATGCATTCGCGCCATGGAACATGAAAGCAATGTCGTCGTCATCCTCTTCCGCTGCCAGCTCGCTACTCACTGAGACCAGCGATATCAACCGGATCGAGGAGGATTCACCGCATAGTTATCAATTCCATTCCGGAGGCCATTTCGGTTTGCCTCTTAGTATGGAATACGCTGGTACCGGTCTATTTCGGCGTACCGTTCTGGATTTTAATATAATAATATATATTTATCTATAAATATATATGTAATTATATGCACACATAATTTCACTTAGAATCTCACTTCAAATACATAACCATAAAATAAAAATGACACATAGTTCAATTACTTCATAAATACAAAGGTCGTACGTAGTTAAATAATACAATATGAGTTCATAATTTCATATATTTTACCATAGTCTAGCATACTAGTCTAACATAATTTCACTTACCGAAGGAGTAGTATTGAACTCGGCCTTCCGAGCTGATTCAAGGAAGCGATCAATTAAATTTTGAATTTTTGACCGATACCATAATGGCCGGAATGGACTGGAATGGCCGGTATTGAGGCCGGTATGGGATTGAGGCTACGGTGTGCCGGTTTGTGTGTCGGTATGGTATGTTTCGGCCATTTCTGCCGGTGCCAGAATAGAATTGATAAGTATGATTCACTGCCACCATCCGTGGTGCTCCCAGAGGAGTTGGTCGTTCTGACCAGTTCGGAATGTCTGAACGTCTCTACAAGCTCAGTTCTTCCGACCGGTAAGAACGGCGACAAAAGCCCAACGCTGTGATCAGAGGGTCAATGTATTCTCGATACGGTCATGGGCGACCAGAATTCGCTAATGGCTCCTATGTATTCTAGGGGCCAACCGACATCTAGTGAGGGTGTCAATGAAATTACCACTGGTCAAAGGCAAACTGGGAATGATAAAACTTAGTGTACGGTCAGCAATCCGCCAGATCAGACTGAGTCCACCACAAAACCTACCAGAGGTGGTAATCTCCGACCGCTCCCCATCGTGGAGGCTCCTAGCCGAAGCACTGGAAGGCTCTCCCTTAGCTAGGACGGGAGCTGTTGGAGGCACGAGGTTAACGCAATTGGAGATACCAATCAAGATGTCCTGCATGATCCTCCACAGCTTAACCCGCCACCACCTGCTGGTGGAAATGGTGCGAGCACTCAAGCACCAAATGGTAGAGGTAATCGAACTGATGGACATCGATCAGTTAATTCACCTGTTTCAACCCCACAACACATGATAGGTCAGACAGGGCAAGCCGAAAGGTCGGGAGGCAGTTCGAGTCATCGAACACCTTCTGCTAGCGAAAATCTTCCAAGACCTTCGGTAACGATTCAAAACCTGCAACGAGTTTGGGATATTTTAAATAATCCTAACCTTGCTCTAGCAGAGACGCCAGGATATGTTCAACTCGTAGGACAAGTATCGGAGATCCTCCAACAAACCATGCAATGTACAGAAAGGTAACAGGAACAACGGAACTCGCAAAGTCAAACCTTGACTTCATCCCAACATTTCTCAAAGATTCTGACAAGGGGCCACTCCTCCCCCTCGTAATGAGGAGCCACTACTTGTTTTGGGTGATCTTCGACATCAACTGAACCAGGCAGTCGGTCGCAAATGGCAGACTAACGTCCATGACCAGACCGGGACCCCGGATACTCGGTATGCCAACTTGAGAAACCGGTCCCCGACAGATTACAATCTAGCCCCTTTCCAGAGAAGGTGTCATGACTCGATTACAAGTTGTCGAGCCTTCTCAGCTGGGATCCAAGCTATACGCTGGCTAGACAAATTTCGACTAGCAAACATGGAGAAGTTCAATGGGACTCAAAATCGGTTAGAATTTCTAAAGATCTACACTACCACCATCAAAGCTGCTGGTGGAGATGACAACGTGATGGCAAACTACTTGCCCACGGTCCCTGAAGGATCTGCTCGATCTTGGTTGCTCAACCTACAGGTCGAATCAATCTACACTTGGGAGCAGCTCTGCGACTTATTAATCGCCAACTTTCAAAGGACGTACGGTCGCCTTGGAAAGGAGGATGATCTTCATCGAATGAAGCAGGAACCAAACGAGATTCTTCGACAATACATTAAGAGGTTCAGCCAGGTCCATGACTCTATTCTTGAGGTTGCAGACTCATCCATTATTTAGGCTTTTATGGTAGGATTAAGAAATCAAAGGTTTATGGTGGACAGTGCAATGAATCCTCCACGAACAACTGTCGAACTTTTCGACATGGCAGATAGGTATGCAGCCGCCAGTGAGGCAGTCGAATAGAGTAAAGCCATTGATCGAAAGCAGAAGATCCCCCAACTTGGCCTAGATAAATCAGAGAAGAAGCATAAAAAAAGCACTCAAGGGTAAGAAGAATCGCAAGCCCAATAAAAAGAAGGTTCTTTCAATTCCAGAAAAGTTTACCAAGGGCAAAAATATTATTTCGGTCGAAACAAGGCAAAGGCTTCGACCGATGAATAAAAAAACAAGAAGTGGTGTCCACTTCATCAGGCGGTAGGGCATGATCTACACACCTGTCGAGCCTGGCAGAAAAAGCTAGAGGATTATTATGCAGGTAAAAGTCCCTTCCTATCCATACAAGAGCTCGAAGAACCAAGCTCCAAGAAGAACAAGGATGGTGACGAAGAAATGGAGTAGTAGGAGCCACAACACACAATTGATATGATCTTTAGTAGATCATCCTCATACGAATCAAGGCGCCATCTGAAGGCCGTGGAGCGGGAAGTGAACCTTTCCGTGTCTTCCATCATCGTCAAGCCATCTAGGTGGTCGAAGACAATTATCTCCTTCAGCAAAGAAGACTGCCCCATCCCTTCAACTAGACCAGGTAGGTTCTCTATTGTTGTTGAGCCTACTATTAATAATTGCAAAGTTAATCGAGTTCTGATAGATGGTGGTAGTTCTTTAAATATTCTATTTACGGGAGCATTAGAAAAAATCCATATTCCCAGGTCAAAAGTAAAGCCTGTAGAATACGTCTTTCGTGGCATAGTTCTAGGATCTACTGCTAAACTAATAGGGCAACTCTCTCTACCGGTTATGTTTGGAAGACCAGAAAACTTCTGAACAGAAAAGATTCTATTAGATGTAGTAGATTTTGAAACTGCATATAATGGAATCCTTGGTCTGTATTGGCAAAATTCCTGGTAGCTACGCGTTACGGCTATCAGAGTTTAAAGATGCCTAGGCCAAAAGGGGTCATAATTGTTCGAGGGGATAAAAAGATGAAATACGCATGCGATCGTAAATCCCTGGAACTGGTCGATGAACTTCCGACTAGGGATACTAATCCACCTTCCACACAGGTCAAGCACTCAAGACCAAAGATGGCTCCAAAACCTTCCGACCAGACCAAGGAGGTTCCGCTAGACAAAGGCACTTCTCTAGGAAGCGTCGAAACACCGTCTGGATCAGGAAATGCTAAGGCATATACCCAAAAGGTACTAGCCGAGAGAGGACTCGACCTCAAATAGGAAGAGTTGCTCGTCTCCTTCCTTTGAGCAAACGTGGGTGTATTCGTCTGGCAGGTATCCAATATGCCTGGAGTCCCCAGAGAAGTGATCGAGCATAGGCTAGCTCTCCATCCTAACAAAGACCGCTCAAACAGAAGCTAAGGCATTTTGCACCAGATCGGAAGGAGGCAATTCAGTTGGAGAACAACAAGCTTCTCAAGGTTGGATTCATTCGCGAAGTCATCCACCCAGAGTGGCTCACTAATCTTGTAATGGTTAGAAAAAGTAATGGGAAATGGCAAATGTGTATAGATTTTACAAATCTTAATAAAGCTTGTCCGAATGATGACTTCCCCTTCCACGCATTTATCAACTTGTAG
Organism: Ampelocalamus luodianensis; assembly: GCA_036346255.1. NCBI lineage: Eukaryota > Viridiplantae > Streptophyta > Magnoliopsida > Poales > Poaceae > Ampelocalamus > Ampelocalamus luodianensis. Next base: position 27,790,339 of record CM070622.1, read on the forward strand.
ACTCCACTTCCGGGTGTGAGTTGTTAAGTTTTTTAGATGCATACTCAAGGTACCACCAGATTAACATGAGTAAAGATGATGAAGAGAAAACTTCTTTCATCACACCATATGACACTTCCTGTTACGTCAAGATGTCATTCATTCTCAAAAATGCTGGTGCAACCTTCCAAAGGTTAATGCAAAAACCTTTAGTCCTCAGATAGGTCAAAATTTGGAAGCATGCGTTAACGACTTGGTCGTAAAGAGCATCAATGGAGGTGACCATATTTTCGACCAACACAAAACTTTCAATAACTTAAGAAGGCATAACCTTAAATTAAATTTGAAAAAGTGTGTGTTCAGAGTATCCTCTAGAAAGCTTCTTGGATTCCTAGTTTTGGCTAGAGGAATTGAAGCAAATCCAGCAAAAATATCGGCCATCGACCAGATCCGCCCGCCGACCACAAAGAAAAAAGTCTAAAAATTAACTAGATGTATGGCAGCGCTAAGTCGTTTCATAGCACGGTTAGGAGAAAAAGGATTTGTTGGAAATATGCCCTAGAGACAATCATAGAGATGATTATATTTTGTTATGTTTATTATATTGGATACTATGTTATCTTGTTCCTATAATAGTATCGTTAGTATCAATGGCGGAGCCAGGATTTTGACGATGGGGGTGCGAACTTAAGACACATCTGTTCCAACACAAGTTCAAATGATATAGTACATAAGTTCAAATGTGTAAAATTATATGTTCGCACTATAACCAACATCACAAAATATTTTAGAAAATTACTTAATTACAACTTGATACGGCGTTCCTTCATACTTTGAAAGCGATTAATGACAGTATCATCACTAACTTGTAGAAAAAATTCACGCTCAATGTACGTAACTAAGCAATCATTCAAGTATTGTTCACCCATGCTATTTCTTAGCTTGTTCTTCACATGATTCATTGCCGAAAATACTCTCTCTACACTTGTAGTAGCCACAGGAAGGATTAATACCAATTTGAGCAGCAAATAAACAAGTTTATAGCAATCATGCTTCTTTGTCTCAACAAGTTTAACAGAGAGCTCACTGAGATTCTTCATTTCTCGAAACTTTGTATCTTGATGTATGTCAGTGATAAACATATTAAGTTGCAAAGAAAGTTGGATCAAATATGTGTTCGAGAAATCTTTAAGATAAAATTTAGCAAGTTTAAAAACTTTATCCTTGTCGTATGAAGCAAATGAATCAGCAGGCAAGCAACAAGGGGTATAAGGAAAGGAACGCGGAGATCAAGCCAACACTAGACCTTAAAGGAGCCTGAAGTCAAGGAAGGGAGCGGGCGAACGGGCGGTCCTCGGGGTCAAGACTCGAGGGGTGCGACCGGCCACCAGCGCATTGAGGCCGAGATCGTCGGCGCAGAAGCCAGAAGCGGCACTAGAGAGCCGCGATGCGCCGATGCCACAATGAGCTGTCGGCTATGGTGCTGCGGCCCTGCGCTCATGTGCTGCTGCCAGAGTGCTTGGATGGGCAGATGGCACTTAGGCCTGACGCCTTCTTGACTAGTTGACTTGTGCTTGATTCTCAAATTCTATTGTGCCTAATGCTAAATGGGCTACCAGGAGTTGAGGAGTATGTATGTTAGTATATGTAGTGTATACTTTATGTATTAAGGGGGGTATATACCAGATTTTTATGCAAAAATTATGGGGGTGCAACTGTACCCCCATGCATCAACTGTGGTTCCGCCCCTGGTTAGTATTTATCATCAAATATGTGACTTAATTGTAAAACTCTGTATTTCTGCGATAATTATTCTTAAACGTTCCCTAGTCGAAAAACATATGAGAACACATATGAATAGACTAGCATATGTATTAGTTGATGACTACGTTTCATAGGTCATAGATATAGAGATATCAAACCAATAATATGGACACATGTTAGAGAACATGGTGTTGGTTTGACCCACCTTGAGACATTGTTGAGATTATTATGATTTCTTGTGTCATCAGTTGGTCTCAAGCAATGATGATGTAAAATCCTTAGACCTGAGATCAGCATGGTTTCCTACATGTGTAATAGCACTCTTAGGGGTTGCCAAACGCTACTCGTAACTGGGTAGTTATAAATGTAGTTTTCGGGTATGCTATGAAACATAGGGGGAATGTGGCTGGTCGAATATGGGATTTGCCCCTCCTAACATAACAAGAGAGGTGTCTCTGGGCCCCTTGTTGTGGTCGAATAAAGAAAGTGCATGGCCATACCACTAGTGATCGAAGTGTCGACCACATGAAGTTATTCGAGACTTGATCAAGAAAGTATTGAACAGTCCATGGATGACAAATTATCTCACTTGGAGTTCAACTAGATGTCGTGAGGCAAAGGGAGAATACACAAACAGGTCGTTCAGTTCGACTAGATACAAACTGGTCGTAGACTGGTCATACACAGTTACGAGCTGGTCATATGGAGATACGAGCTGGTTGTAGACTGGTCAAAACTGGTCGTAGACTGGTCGAAACTGGTTGTACACAGTTACGAGCTGGCGTATGGAGATATGAGCTGGTCGTATACTGGTCAAGACTGGTCGTAAGGTGTTACAAACTGGTTGTAAGGAGTTGCAAACTGGTCGTAAGAAGTTACAGACTGGTCGTAACCACACCTGAACTGGTCGTGACTGAATTCGAGCTGGTCGTAATTGATGAGCATCTGGTCATAGATCATATTGAATTAAGGTTCGTCCGATATATTCTATGTGTGTTCGGGAATCGTTATATGCTGCTAGGTACCGCTAACGACTCATGGTCGGAAAGGAGTTTCTGAGTCATAACCAATCACGCATGAACCTATAGGGTCACACACTTAAAGGGTAAGGATTTGATTTGGATGGTGATCCAAATTTTGGTAGGCCTCAAGTTCCTAATGGGTCTCAAGTTGGAGACCCGTTATGGATGCCTATAAATAGAGGGGCGGTGGCATGGGTTAAAGGCTCTCTTTTGAAGAATTCCCGAAACCCTAATAGCCACATCTCCCTCAACCACGCCGTCGGCGCTAGCACTCCTACGCGTTGTGTCCCTGTCCCGTACATGTGGATACCTTGGAGGTGTTGTTGCGAAGCATCAGCACAAGGACAATCCGCAACTCGTGACAATCATCGGAGCAGGAGAAGAAGGCGTGCGACAAGTACAACTACGTCTGCATCTACTCGCTACATCAACTATACTTCCGCTACGAGTCGGTGCGTCTAGTGGTAATCTCGTGATCTATTACTAGCGAAGGTTCCTTGGTTGCGCGGAAATTTTTTTTGTGCTATCGTAGCCTTCCCGCGATCCTTCAGAATTACCTTTCTTTAAGCTTCTTCGGAAATATGGAAATTTCGAATGGACTTAAGAGGCAAATGATGCATTTGAAGAGCTTAAAAGGTACCTTACGAGTACCCTAATCTTAGTATCTCCAAGGTCGGGAGAAACTTTGCTGATATACCTGGCAGCGACACCACAGGCAGTCAGTGATGTGTTGGTCGTTGAGCGTGACAACATCCAACGATCAGAATACTATGTAAGCGAAGTCTTACATAGACCAAAAGAACGATATCCACAGGTACAAAGTTGCTATACGGTCTCCTTATGGCTTCGAGGAAACCAAGGCATTACTTTTAGGCCCACAGAGTGGTGTTACCAACTGGATACCCTCTTGGTCAAATTCTGGAAAATAGGGAATCGTCAAGACGAATAACAAAATGGGCGGTTGAGCTTGGAGCATTTAACCTCCATTTCATCTCATGAACAGCAATCAAGTCCCAGGCTTTATCAAAATTCATTGTCGAATGGACAAACCCTGTGAAGGGATACGGATAGGCTACAGGAGCAATAAATCAAAATTTCTACCACGTAAACCAGGAAGCCAAGCAAGTAGATGATCACAGATCGTTACAACCAGACGCGCAGGGTAGCAGAAGAAACATTGGAGCAGCCTGGTCCAACGAAGAGCGCATCGGTGAAGTGGTTGTAGTCGATAGTCTCCTCCAGCAACCTCCAATGTTCCTTGTGAAGATCGCGGATCATCCTCAAGCGCAACAGCAACCGCAGTAGCGCCTCTACGGTATCCACATGTCTAGGGAAGGAACAACCGGACGCCGGTGTGCTAGCACCAAGTCGCACGGTGAGGCTCTCTCAGGAAGATGGCGACTAGGGTTTCATTGGAACAACTCACGTGTCTCGCTTATCCCCAATAGCCTCAAGCATCTCCTTATACAGTGACAATGACAGATCCTATCCGAACACATTTTGTTCTAACCCATTAAGTGTGTGACTTGTTAGGTTTATGTGTAGTCGGTTATAACTCAGAAACTTTTTTGACCACGAGTCATTAGCGGTTCCTAGCAGGACATAACGATTCCATTTGCATCCATCCATATCTATCTTTTTCTTAAGAATCCATTTGCACTCAATGGTTTTAACACCATCAGGTAGATCAACCAAGTTCCAAACTTGATTATCATACATTTACTTTATCTTGGATCTCATGGCTTCAAGCCATGACTCAGAGTCTGGGTCCACCATCGCTTCCGAATAAGTTTTAGGCTCATCATTATTCAATAATAATACGTCATCCCCATACCTTATAGGCAATTGACGTGGTCTTTTAGATCTTCGTGGAGCTGATGCTTTATCTACAGGTTCAACAATATTTTGTTCGTCCTGTAGAGGTTCAGCAGGAGATGAAATATTTTTAGATGTTTCCCGAATTTCTTCGAGTTGCACCATGCTCCCACTAACTCCTTTGGAAAGAAACTCTTTCTCCAAAATACACCATTACGGACAATGTAACAGCCCTAAGTTAGGGTTTGTGTTTCAAATGTAAAATTATGAGGAGAAATAAAAAACTTTTGATGCCTCATGAAATCATTTGAAAGTTTTCTAAATTTTCCCTAGCAAATTCCATTTTCTAGAATTTATTCTTGTGAATGGAAGTTGTTGTCAACAAAATCCTTGGCCTTAAACTTGTGATCATCCTCTAGGAATATTTTTCCTATCATCTTGATCATCCCAGTTGCCTCTCTGAAAAATTTCACAATTTTTAGATTTTATTTGCTATTTCAAAAGAGCAAGTCAAACCAGTTTGAAATCTGGTCAAACCCTTGGAGCAGAAGCTTGTGAATTTTCTTGGGAACAATTCTGTGCATAAAAATTTATGGAAAATTTATTCAAAGTTGTTCTCTGTCCAAAGTAGCTACCATAAAAATTTCGGAATTTTTGGAGCTCTGGAGCTACCTCTAAAAATTCCACAAACCCTCTCTGCCCTTTTTATTCCAAATCTGTAATCACTATTCATCGGGCTCGAACCCGAGCCCGACTTAAACTCCGACCGAACCACTTGTCTCGGCCGAGTCCAAACGCGAGTCGGACCCGAGTCAAACTCAAGACCGACCGGTCATTTCGCCGCCCTGGTCCGACCAAACCACGTCGCCGAGCCGCTCTCTCCCTCTCGCTGTCATCCCGGTCCCGCTGGCAGCACCCTCGCTCCACGCGGCGCGTGCGTCCGCGCCAGCTCGCCCGCGCGCCCTCTCTCCCGCGCGCCGCTCTTCACCGCCCCGGCGCATGCGTGCCGCCACGTCGTCACGCCGGTCACCTCGCCGCCATACCGCCTCAACCTTGCTGCCTCCGCCCTCCTCTTCAAAAGCAGTCGAGAGCTCCACCTACCTGGCTTTTCCTTCCTCTCCTCTGTCCATCTCCGCCACCGAGCTCCAGGAGCCGAGAGTCGCGTCGCGCCGCCTCCGAGCGTTCCGGCTACTCCGGTGGTCTCCGGCCAACCTCGACCGGGTCACGGCGTGCCTTGCACCACGTGGAGCTCAACCCCTCCATCAATTCGGAGTTTTCATCACCGAGGAGCTGCGCACGGGCTTTCTTCTCCAACTCCGGCCGAATCCGCCTCCACCGCCGCCACGTCTTTTCCGGCGAGCTCCAGCTCAATTCTTCTCTCAGTGAGCATCGCCTGGACTCCATCTTACTTCCCCAACCACTCACTCGCTCTCTCGTGCTCCACAGGGACCCATCCACGGTGACCACCTCGCGCGCCGCAGCTCGCCGCCGGCCATCTCCGGCAGCCACCTTAGCTCCGCGTCATCCCGGTGAGTTCCTGGTAACCCACTGATGCTCATGCGCACGCTAGTTTTTGCCCTCTTCCTCTCCGGCGCCGTCGCCCCTTTTCGCCTCCACTGCCGGCCGCCGTGCCCTGTCGCCGCGCCGCCACCGTGCTTCTCCGGCCACCCCGTGACCACCTTTAGCTTCAGTAGTCCACAAGCAACCCATTTTGGCCGTCACCTCTACCGCGCCACCACTCCTTCGCCGGCGACGAAGCCAGGTCCAGAGCCAGCCCGAGCCTCTCTGTTCTTCGGCTGTGTCTTCCTCTGTTTCACTAACAGTGGGGCCCACTCCCTTAAGCCAAGTATCTAGCTGCTAATCAATCTTAGGAATGTCTTTTAGTTCACTCTCATGCTTTAGCTTAGTTGAAATTTGAGGTTTGTAAGAAAGTTAGTACTCTGTAGTTTCTCTCTGTTGTCGTTTTTCTCTGTTGTCGGTAAACTGAAATTGGTATCATGCTCATGCTAATTAGGTCTTGTTGGACTTGTTGAATCCCTTAAGAAGTAGTGTTTAACAAGAAATTATTTTAGTTAGTGACTCTAGATTGCAAGGCTCTTGTTGGCATGGATGATCAAAGAAGCTGTAGATGATCAAGTTGTTTTGTTAGTAAACTCTTGGTTTGCTATTACAGTGTAGTAAGGCTTGGGGTAGTAACATGCTGAAATTTGTTAGCCTTATAATATTATGGTGTGGTGCTTGGAAGTGTTAATAGCTGAAATTTATTCAAGCCCAAACTTAATTAGAAGATTGCTGAACATCTATTAGTTGGATAATTAGTTAGTCAGTGTTTCCATAGCAACTTGTAGGTCTAACTGATCTTATCTTAGAAGGTTGCATAGAATAGCTAGTTAATTAAAATATGGTGTTTTGCTGCTTAGTTAATAGATGTGCACTCAATCACCATCAAAGTCTGTCAAAAGAATAAAACATATAAGAGGATTGATTTCGACGTTATGGTTATCATGAGCAATAAGTGTGTTTGGGAAGATCAATCGCGAGAAATCCTATCTATCGGTTAAATTGTTATTCCTATTTGAATGATCTATTTTCGGTGTTATTGATCCTTGCATATTTTGAAATTTTGGTTGTTATCGTCGTTATTTGTTCTTATTCGTTGTTGTTGCTCGATCGATAGATTGCGACGATTCCGGTGCGTTTGAGAGTGAACCTCTGCAACAGGTTGATCTTTCTGAGCAGCAGCAGCCAAGCAAGCAGTTTGATCATGTTAATCCCTTTATTTTCAAACTAATATTTTGTTTGCAACTTGTATGTATGCATTGCTATTTTGTGTTAAGATATGGTTAGTGGGCCCATTAGTTGCAATATCTGCTGGCAAATGATATTCCTCTACTACCTGAGCCTAGGTTATTTGCTGTGATTAGTGATCGTTAGATGATATCTTGTCACTTAGTAGATACGATTTCAACTGCTTAGACATGCTTAGTATCGGTAGAAATGGGCGGTTATCGACTTAGTCGGTAACCTTGATCACACAAAATTATTACAACCTTATGTTTTAGCATTTTTGTTATGCTTAATTGTAAAAACTAAAAATGAAAACAAATGATTTGGACTTGGGCACAATGGTAAGATGGTGTGCTTTTGGGTGTGACTGGAAAGGTGCCCAAGTCATTTAAGGACCGAGTTACTTGCGCCACCGTACTGAGCATTTTGCGTGCTAACCACACTAGAGTATATGGGACCTCTCTTGACTTAGTACTTTGGCGTGTATTGGCTCCGGGTCGCAGGAGGTCGCAGGAGGGATGGTGTTGGGAGCATGGTAGTTGTCCGAAAAGCTTTATCCTGAGTGGGTAGTTGTCTTTTCGGCTTTACCATGTCAGCGTATGGATTTCTATCCATACGGGCGGCTCGTAGTTAATACACAATATTGGAAAGCGTCTCATAGGACTTAGCCGTGCCAGCATACCTTCGGAAGTGTGCTTTGGCTTAAAGGCGGTCTGAAGTGTGGGTACATTGGTACACCCCTGCAGGGTTAAAACTATTCGAATAGCCTCGTCCTAGGTTATGGACACGCTCGGATACCCCCCCCCAAGAACTAGACTACAACATTTAAATTAAAATTTGATGGGTTGGTATGAACGGGTGTTCATACTATTGTTGTGGTGACTAATGGGTTAGTCACTTCCAGGTTGTTGTCTTTTATCTACTGTATTATTGTGGGATACTTGTTGTTAGTTCAAAAATAAAAATGAATTGCAAACGTGCTTTCAACTTTATTACATTATTGCAAACAAATATTGCTTTGTGCTAAAATGAGCCATACAGCCTCCACTGAAATAAGCCTGCATGTAGTTATGCATAGGTCTGCTAGTTCACACGTCAGTCTTGCGAGTACAAAAATAATTTTTGTACTCATATGCTTTGCTTAATATTTTTGTTGCAGAGGAGGTAGGTGAGCCCCAAGGGCCTCACTTCTGTGAGTTGTGCTGCCGCTTGGTGTGGGACGACTAGGCTTGGCGGTCCGGTCGGTTGCCTTGTGGGTTAAGGCACGCGGATTGGCTTTGTTTATAGTCATCTTATGGCACTTTTGCTTCCGCTGTTTATTTAGTTATCTGTTGTAAATTGGCTGGTCGGCCTTTGTTGTAATAACTCTACTATGTTGTGTACTGTTTGGTATTGTGATGTTTGGACTCTATGTTTAGAATAGAGTTGATACATAATTTTGTGATGAGGAGTGCATACTGCAGTTCTGGGAAGTATGCATATCCTGAGGCTTAGTTTATTTGAATTGTGATGCTAGGGTCAATGGAAGGCTAAGCATTACAAGTCGAATAAACTGGGGTCTTCACAGACAACAAACACTTTGTTTTCATCATGCTTATAAAAGTAATATCCTTTAGTTTCCTTAGGACTTATCAGACTTAGGTGTGAGTTTATCAGACATCAAACGTTTGACATATGCCTCACAACCCCTTACCTTGAGAAAAGACAATCCGGGACACTTCCCGGTCCATATCTCATATGGTGTCTTCTTTACTTTTTTTTATGGAACCCTATTTAAAGTGAAAGCTGTTGTTTCTAGAGCGTATCCCCATAATTGTAATGGAAGATCGGATTGGCTCATCATTGATCGAACCATGTCCAACAATGTTCGATTCCGTCGTTCAGACACCCCATTCCATTGAGGCATTCTCGGCGGAGTGAGTTGTGGAACAATTCCATATTTTTTAGATGATCACCAAACTCATGGCTCAAATATTCACCTCCACAATCAGATCGTAGACATTTGATTGTCTTGCCAAGTTGATTCTATACCTTAATTTTAAATTCTTTAAACTTTTCAAAGGATTCAGACTTGTGCCTCATTAAGTAGATATAGTCATATCTACTAAAGTCATCACTCATCAGTAAAAGTTATGAAGTACTGAAAACCACCTCTGGCTGAAGTGCTCATTGGTCCACATACATCCGTATGTACTAGGGCCAACAAGTCACTTGCCCTCTCACCTCTGGTTGTGAAAGGTGCTTTTGTCATCTTGCCAAGTACACAAGATTCACATATTTCAAATGATTCAAAATCAAATGAGTTTAGAAGACCATCTTTATGGAGCTTAATAATGTGATTCTCATTTATATGACCTAAACGATAATGCCAAATAGAAGTGGGATTCACATTATTAGGTCGAAGTCTCTTAGCATTACTGTTATAGATAGGCTCATCCTCAAGATTCAAAACATACAATCCATTCACCAATAGAGCATGGACATAAAGAATATCTTCAAAATAAATTGAACAACAATTGTTCTTTATTCTGAACTCGTAACCTTCTGCTCCTAAACAAGAAGCAGAAATAATGTTTTTTCTTAAGGCTAGAATATAATAACAATTATTTAATTCTATAACTAATCCTGAAGGTAAAGCTAATGGTAAAGTGCCAATAGCTAATGCAGCAACTCTTGCTCCATTGCCCATGCGAAAATCAACATCTCCTCTTGCCAAACTTCTTCTCTTTATCAGTCCCTACATCAAATTGCAAATATGAGCAACTGATCTGGTACCAAATACCCAAGAACTGGTCGGAGAACTGGCAATATTAATTTCTATAACATTTATACCTGAACTAGAAGTCTTACTTCCTTTGTTCTTTTTCATTTCTGCCAAGTACTTCTTGCAATTTCTCTTCTAGTGCCCAGTCTCATGACAATGGTAACATTCTGTATCAGGCTTAGGACCCAGCTTGAGCTTCCTAAGCTTAGCCTTGAGACTCTCGATGTCATCTTGAGTCTTTCCTTTGCCCTTTCCCTTCTTCTTGAAGCTAGTAGTCTTTTAAACCATCATCACATGATTAGAACTTTTCTTGATGCTCTCCTCAGCAACTTTAAGCATGCCATGCAACTCGCTCATTGACTTCTCCATGTCGTTCATATGAAAATTCAGTATGACAGGCTCAAAGCTCGCAAGGAGCGATTGGAGAATCACATCAGTAGCCAACTTTTGACTAAGGAGAAAACCAAACTTTTCCAAACTCTCAATGAGACCAATCATTTTGATCACATGAGAACTAACCGGGTTACCTTCTGACAGTCTACAAGAAAACAATGCTTTAGAGGTATTAAACCTCTCTGCCCTTGCTTGATCCTGAAACATACCCTTCAGACTCACAATCATATTGTAAGCATCCGTAGTCTCATATTGCTTCTGAAGCTCAGAGTTCATGGTAGCAAGCATTAGGCAGTGCACATCGACTACGTCATTGCAATGCTTCTCATAAGTATTCTTTTCAGCACAAGGAGCATTGGCACTCGGTTCCTCGGGATAGGGACCATCTAGAATATATTCCTTCTTTTATTGTTTGAGAACAATTCTCAGATTACGAAACCAGACAATGAAGTTTGAACTATTCAACTTTTTTTTCTCAAGAATAGATCGTAAATTAAAAGTAGGTGCAGAAGAAGTAGTAGGTGCCATGATCTACTATAGAATATGCAAAAATTGAGCACTATGTTTATGTAAGATCTTCTATTAAACAATTTAATAAAAGATACTCCCATTATATGTTCTAAACCACGTTTCCGTCTAACATCATATAGTGAGTTCAAGATCCAAAAATCATTAAGTCCTAGTGAGCTTTGGCATCACTGCTAGAAACCTAATGATTTATGGTAAGCAATCTCTTGCTAATCATATCATATATGACTCTTGTTTATTGGGTGGCATCTCTATGCCCCGGCGACCAACATTATGCTCCAAGACCCAAAACCGTTTTGATAGCCTTGTTAAGTCAAACCAATACTATGCATGTGGGTGTCCAACACCCACCCCATCTTATTAAGATAGTTAATGGCATTTTACTTTGGTAGGCCTGCCAATTAACGATCAAAATCGTGATAGACGCATCAATTGGAAAGACATCAATTTTACTTAATTTTTTTTCTGAGGTATACTACTCTATCATGTCAAAACATCTAATGACAAAACATTATCAAATAGCACAACAGGAATAAACACAAATATTCATAGATAATCATATTAAACTGTGAAATAGTATGGCCCTTAACATGTCGATCTCCATTAGCATACATCCTGTTCTTCGACCACCATGCTTGATGTCTCCGACTGCATTCATCTACTAAGCACTTACCCCTAAAAGCTAGTAATGAATTACATAGGATAATATCAAGCATCACATGTCGGTACCTAGACCGTGATACAACAATATATAGCTCGATGGCTATCTCACAGCATGACAAGCAAGCCATGAAATTCCATTCATGCAACACATACATAATGGGCCATACTATTCCCATCAAACCCTGTAAAAATGAGTTATGAATAGAATCCAATTCTATCAGGCGACATGAACACATACTACTATATAACGCGGCTATGATCACGGGGGTCCCGCTAGCCGGTTAGCGAGTGGGGTTCGAAGGGGCAGTGCTTCTCTGAAATTTTTTCCGGAGACATGAATCTTATTCACGTAACCGAGCCTTGGAAATCATCGGATCAATCATATTAACCCTATTCCGAACCAATCTAATCACTGCCTTGATACGACCACACATTGCGACACACTCCGATGGCGGAATTCCAACTGGTAGGAGTGTCATGCAGTGTGGTTGTGATCAAGTGCAACAAACCATCTGGTCCTTTTAGCTCATACCTCCTCGCAAAACCCATCTACTACCACCAAACAACAATCGATCTTATCGATCAGTGCCTAGATCGTTCCATCCATATGAACCGATCTAGGTTACCAGACCAAATCAGTAATAGATCCAATCTACTGCTGCCACATATCCAGTATATGCGACCAATCTAGATCAAAAACTATGCAGGATGGCTCTGATACCACTAAAGGGATATGAATAGGCTACGGGAGCAACAAATCAAAATTTATACCATGTAAACCAGGAAGCCAAGCAAGTAGATGATCACAGATTGTTACCACCAGACGCGTAGTGCAGTGGAAGAAACGTTGGAGCAGTCTGGTCCAACGAAGAGCGCGTTGATGAAGTGGTTGTAGTCGATCGTCTCCTCTAGCAACCTCCAATGTTCCTTGTGAAGATCGCGGATCATCCTCAAGCGCAACAGCAACCGCAGTAGCGCCTCTACGGTATCCACATGTACAGGGAACGATCAACCGGACGCCGGTGTGCTAGCATTAAGTCGCACGGCGGGGCTCTCTCAGGAAGATGACGGCTAGGGTTTCGGTGGAACAACTCACGTGTCTCGCTTATCCCCAATAGCCTCAAGCATCTCCTTATATAGTGTCTATGACGGATCCTATGCGAACACGTTTTGTTCCACCCCATTAAGTGTGTGACTCGTTAGGTTTATGCGTAGTCGGTTGTAACTCGGAAACCTTTTTCAACCACGAGTCGTTAGCGGTTCCAAGCAGGACATAACGATTTTCGAATACACACAAATTATATCGGACGAACCTTAATGCAATATGATCTACGATCAGGTCCTCATCACTTACGACCAGCACGTATCTAGTCATGACCAGTCCATATTTAGGTACGACTAGTTCGTAACTCCTTACGACTAGTTAGTACTTAAGTACGATCAGTCTACGACTAGCTTGTATCTCCATACGACCAGTTTATAACTGTGTACGGCCAGTTCATTTTTAGTCTCGACTAGTTTGTAACTCCTTACGACCAGGTTTCGACCACTTTGTAATTACATTCGACTAGTCTACGATCAGTTCGTATCTCCATGCAACCAGTCTATCACTGATCGAACTATGTGACTTACTCGTGTATTCTCTCTTTGCCTCACGATATCTGGTTTGAACTCCAGGTGAGAGGTTTGTCATCCATGGACTGTACAATACTTTTTCGATAGAGTGTCGGATAACCTTATGTGGTCGAACTCTTCGACCACGAGTGGCATGACCATGCACTTTCTTTATCCGACCACTTCAAGGGGCCCAGAGATATCTCTCCCGTTATGTTAGGAGGGGCAAATCCCATATCCGACCAGTCACATCCATCTGCATATTTCATAGCATACCCGAAAGGTACCTTTATAACTACCTAGTTACAAGTAGCGTTTGGCAACCCCTAAGAGTCCTATTACACATGTAGGGAACCATGTTGATCTTAGGTCTAAGTATTATACATTATCATTGCTTGAGACCAACTAATGACACATAGAATCATAACAATCTCAATAGTGTCTCAAGGTGGGTCTATCCATCCCCATGTTCTCTAACATGTGTTCACATCATTGATTCGATATCTCTATATCCATGATCAGTGAAACATGGTCAACAATCAATACATGCGCTGGTCGTAGGGTCACTGGTGTTCCGACCAGTGACATCCGACTAGGGATACAATTTAAAACAACATCATATAAGTTAAAGAGCTTCACCAACAAGTCACATACTTGCTAATCTTTATAACTAATGATTCATTCAAGGAACAGAATAACATTTATTCAATAACTCATAAACACAAACGTGATACAATCATCTCTATAATTACCTCTAGGGCATATTAGGAACACCCTGAACCCACCCAAGGGCCCGAGTATGAACACCACGACAAGTGGACAATGCACTATGACGGTTCCTTGATGCTCAAAGGATCGAGGGCTGGAGTTGTCTTGATATCCCCTACTAGAGAATACATTAAATATGTCATTCAGTTAAACTTTCCTTCTACAAATAATGTGGCAGAGTCCGAAGGTTTACTGGCAAGACTCTGAGCAGCCAGAGCACTCGGGATTCTCAGATTACTAGTGAAGGACGATTCTCAACTGGTAGCGAATCAAGTTGGAAATGAGTATTAACGAGGATTAAAACCTCTATGTATTATTTTTAATACATAAAAGACCATACGTCTTCATGGTCGTAACCCCTGAGGTTCACGACCTCATTGGTCGTAGAGATTCCAGATGTTACACAATGGGTACCCTGGTCGGACGAAGGCCTGTGCCTAGCTTCCGACTAGGGAACTGCTCGTAAAAGGTATGAACTGGTATTTGGAACTGATTCCAGGTATATTCTCTACCGTGTGATGAGTAAGACACGTGCGTATGTTCCATACCACACGACGTTTCTTATCCTAAAATACTAATGAATAACCACCATGCGGTTAAGTATCTCATAAGCATACAACCGCCGAACGGTTGACTCTCCATCAACCGTCATTTAACTCTGACCAGTCGCGATGCTTCACATCAGACGTCTTCTCCAGAAGTAACTGTCACCCCTTCAAGAGCTATTTAAAGATGGAGCACGGACGAAGCCAAGAGTCTGGCATCAAACTGAAGCATAGACCTTAGATTCGTGTTTTAAGTCTGGCATTGTAAGAGAACAAGCAGTGTTCTCAGTGTAAACAGGAATAGTTCACCATCTAGTCAGGAGGCATTCCCTGTAAATCCCAGTTCATACTAATAAAAGAGCATTCCCATTATCTCCCCAGATTTTCCACGTCATTCTCTCCTTTTATTTTCGTAAGATCGATGTCTTGATCGTCGACAAGTATCAATGCTCAAGTACCAAGATATCGTCTTATTTGGCAGAAGTACGAAAACTCGAAAAGCACTTCTTCGGTTTTTAGATCCAACATATTTTTAGAAAGGACAACTTTCTGGCAGACCAATTGGCACAGATGGCTTCCACAAGGTCACCTGTCCCGCCTAAAGTTTTTCTCGAGCAGCTTGATACACCATCGGTGGTCGACAATTCCAAGGACAAAGATACTCCACTAGAGGTCATACAGATCGACCCCAATAGTGATTGGATGATATCAATCTACAATTATCTTTAGCATGGTATAATTCCTAAAGATGATGTAGAGGCCGATCGTATAGCTCAAAAAGCCAAATCATACACTCTGATCGAATGTACCCTTTATAAACGGGGATCTCACAGAGTGTTGATGAGATGTATATCTCAAGCGGATGGGTTACAGCTACTCTCTGATATACATAGAGGAGTCTGTGGAGCACATCATTCCTACAGAACACTAGTCAGTAAAGCCTTTAGGCAAAAATACAACTGGCCAACTGCCCTCCATGATGCAAATAATCTTGTGACGAAGTATATACAATATCAATTTCATAGTCGATAAGTACATCAGCTGGCACAAGTTTTGCAGACCATACCTCTTTCTTGGCCTTTCGTAACCTATGGACTAGATATTCTGGGACCTTTCCCAAGATCACCCGAGGGCTTTGAATTCCTATTTGAAATGATTAATACATTTACAAAATGGATAGAAGTTGAGTGTCGGGACCCAAAAATGCAGTTCTGGAACCCTCTGTGTATAATGCACTAGTCCAGGATCACGCTAGTACACACAGTGTCAACATAGGTGAATATCAACCCACACAAGCGATAAATAAAGTAAACGATTAGTTTGAATAACAAATAAGAGTTTTGACTTTATGGTCGAGTTTACACTTATTGAGCCACGCAGGGCTAACAAAGAATAAAACAGCAGCGGAACAGAAATAACTTCAGCGTAGGTCCCATCAATTCACCACAGGCAACCAACTGGGATCCAGACCTTAACGATCAGCAACTTTCGACGAACTCCTCCTCGAAAGCAGGCGTAGACTCCTCCTCTTCTGTAGGTTTGGGCGCAAGTTTTACAACAAGCATGAGTACACAACCGTACTCGCAAATCATACCACAGAATGCAATTTATAAATGCAGGCTTATTCCAAAAGAAAAGGCTTTTGTGGTTCTTTTGCGTAAAAGCAATATTTGCAATTGAATACAATAATAGATTGAAAGCATAATTCAAAACAAATAGACAATATTAATTTAACAATGGATTTCACAAAGACACAAAGCTAAACAGATTATTTCACATAGCCATATGATTGAGGTCACATAGCTCCCATCCCCACATTTTATGAAAACTACCCCTCGTGTGAAATCCCCAAGCATGTCCATGACCGCGGACGCGACTATTCGAATAGATTGATTTAACACTCTGTAGAGTTTGTACACTTTACCCACAAGATACAACTAGTGTAGCTAGCACCAATCGTAACGAAACAGTTTAGAAACTTCATCTCAAACATTGACATTCCCAATGTGCTTTCCCGCCAGACCAGCTCACAAAGAATGCTAGTCCGACACACACCGCTGGACAGGGATGCGGCGAACCGTCCCGTGATGCAACTACCAGGTAGTCACACCTCCACCCTGTCACACAGCCTAACCTATCCACCTGAACATCAATGCCGAGAATCCATAACCTACTATGTTAGGCCCGTCCCATCAGGCATGTGGTCGTATAGTAAGGCTCAGTTCAATGGCGCACAAAGTTAAGTCCTTAATTGACCAAGGCAAGACTTCTATTTTCTAACTATGTCATAAAGATTATCATTCCCATTCACAAAGTCCACCATATCACACAGTATCCACCACTTGCCTCAGTCCAAATCCTTTACCACCTAGTTGGTTTTAGTGCAACACATGCTATCACGAAGTAATAACACATAGCACACAGCTTTACACAAAGTTTCATAGTCACCTAGTCAAATTTAATATTTGCAACTTACATGAGATGTGAGACTCGTAGCATGGCTAAGAATTTGTACTCGCATCTAACCAACCCACCTTGGTGCTACAATATTACCAACTAGTAAACCAATCTAGGATGACAAGGAATTATAACATACAAAGCCAAGGTGTTATAACAAACTGGATGATAACTATGCCCAAAAGCATTTAAATACATAATTAAAATAGAATGCAATATTTGAAACAAAGTAGTTTGAAAACTAGGTTCAAGATGATCAAAGGTATGACTTTCCTTGGAAAAGGTCTAGGTACTGGTCTTGATCTTGAGGTGCTCCTTCTTCTCCAAAATTCCCCGATGTATCGACGTCTACTCGCAAACGAGACAAAAAAACAAAACAAATAAATAACAGAGGCAAAACAAACTCCAAAAATTAAATAAAAATCTCAAATAAATATATCTCGAATTTAGATAAATTTAGGAATTTGAATGGGCTCAATCGGAGTTCAGATGCAAAAGTTATGAGCTCTGGAAGTTTCAATCTAAAAGAAACCCTAATTTTGGATTTACTGGAATTTCCGAATTATTTCTTAAAAGAAAAATCGGATTATTGCGCAAGCATCACGTCACACAGGTATTTCAGAAATAAAATAAATAAAAAGAAATTATTGACATGTGGGACCCACATGTCAGTGAGATGGCTCGCGGTAGACTAAGTCTACCGAGCCTCGGGATTTAGAGACCGGTGGACTGCCACGTGGATCTGATCTGGACCAATCCCAGCGTGACACGTCAGCGGCGGCTGCTGACCGGGACGCTGACTCGGGCGTACACGCGCAACCTGACGGGGACGCCACGCGAGACGACACGTCGGCGCTGGAATTGAGGTGGCGAGCTACGTTGACGGCCACGTCAGCTCGACAGTGACGGGCTCGAGAACCAACGGCGAACGGCGGCGATCCACCGGCGGTGAGTGGTACCGGCGTATAGCTGAGGTTATTGCGAACCTCTGGGTGTAACTCCGGGTGCTCGGGATGGACGGTGGCGACCGGCGGCGAGAGTTGAGCGGCGGAGAGGTTTGTCTTTTGTCAGACGGAGGTTCCGGTGAAGTTTCGGCGACGGCGAGGGCTCCTGGAGGTAGCCCGGACGACGGCGAACCCGGCGATGCAGACCACGAGGGCAGGGCGACGTCGACGATGGCGCAAATCGGAGAAAACGACCGGCGGCGAGAAACCCTAAAAGCTTGATTGCGGCGGCGCTAGGGCTCTCGGGGTGCAGTGGCTTGAGGGTTTGGGTTGCGGACGTCGATACGATCCCGGGGGTGCCTTTTATAGGGGCCGGGAGGGGCTAGGGCGGCGTGCGGTGGCAGAACCCTAAAAGAGTCCGAGATGGTCTCGCGGAAAAACGGAGATAGAAACGGAATCGGGATATGATTTTGATCCGGAAAGATGCGGGGAGGTTGGGATAAGATTTGGCGCGTTTTCTAGAAGGGGTTTAGTTGGAAAAGAGGTGTTGTCGTACGGGACTTGGAGCTTGGCAATGGCGGACAGGCGCGGTCGCTAGTGAGGAAGAAGTCGGGCGCGAGGAGGACGACGGGGGCGTGGGGCCCACGCGTTAGTGGCACGAAGGCGGCCGCGCGCGGGAGCTGGGCCTCACGCGGAACTGGGCCGAAACAGAGAGGTAATGGGTCCGAGGAAAGGAATTCGGCCCGAAGCCTTTATCTGAGATTTAAATTAACTTTTCTATTTTGTAAAATACTAGAAATTCAAATAAGCAATAACAAATAGCAAATGAACTCAAAAAAATTCTAGAAAAATCTAGAAAATATATCTGAGCACATAGAACCCAAATAAAATAGTTTTGGCTAATGTTCATGTTGGGATTATTCACATTAAATGTTTTTTATTGTAAAGTCCAATATTAAACTTTTAAATTAAATTCAAATAAATCCAAATGGTGACTTTTCTCCCTACTAACTATTTAAAAGGTTTTTAAACTCAAAATTGGGATGTTACACTGAGCCAGTTGTTAAGGTAACAACTGAAGCTGCTAAGAGGTTCCTCATAAAAAACGTGATCACACGATTTGGCATACCTAGTCGTATAATCATAGATAATAGTACCCAGTTCTCAAGTGGGAATTTTCTAGAATTCTGCGATGATTTAGGTATCAAGATACATTACGCTTCTGTTGCTCATCCATAGAGCAACGGGGCAGTTTAGCGAGCTAATGGTATAATAATGCAAGGAGTGAAACGCTGAGTATTCAACCAGTTAATACAACGGTCAGGAGCTTGGGTCCAAGAACTTCTCTCTGTGTTATGGGCCATTCGAGCCACGACCAGTCGTGCGACCGGTGAAACATCATTTTTCTGGATTAGGGTGTTGAAGCCATGCTTTCTTTGGAACTAAAAATTAGCTCTACTCGAACTAATTGTTTTAATGAGAATGATCAAACAGAACGACATCTCGATGACATCAATTTCCTTAAAGAACGACGAAACCAAGCCCTTATACGATCGACAGTTTACCAACAAGTGATGAGAAGGTACCACAGTTGTAAGGTGCAACCTCACAGTCTCGTTGTAGGTGACCTGGTTCTTAGAAAAAAATCAGAGCCAGGCGAATCGCAACTTCCAAATGGGAGTGCCTATACACTGTGGTCGAAGTCACCCGACCAGGTTCGGTACGACTAGCTATGTCAGACGGGCGTGTCTTGTCTAATTCTTTGAACATTGATCAACTGCGTAAGTTTTTTGTATAGTTGTTCTTTTCCATTTCAATTTTGATTTCAATAAAGATGTTTTTCCTTTCTGATAAGTGATATTGTTTATATGTCTGTTATCCGTTATCTGGTCACAGATTATTGTTGTTTACACTGGTGGGGGAAGACCCATTTCTTTCTGATATCCTTCCAAATGGTCTCTTTTACTTTTTTTGGCCTTGACATAGTTATCACAAGCCATATAGGTCCTACTCGTGACCATCACAGCGATGGCTCTCACGAGCGACCATACACTCTTTTCTCAAAGAAGCAAACAAGTAAAGGAACGTAACACAAACAACTTGATATAGTTTCCTACATGCTTAAGAGTCCAACGACTAACTTTCTTCATTTCAACATTCTGTTCTACTCTTCTTTTGCCTACTGGTCGGGACTGGAAGGAGTTTCCTAGCGACAGACCTTTTCTTACGATCTTCGCTGCTAGTCGGAACTTAAGAATGAATACGTTTAGCAAAGCGTCAATTATGTCTTTGATTCTTAGCAATCTTTACGACCAGCTTGGATACTAAGTATAAATAATAACACTTATTGTTTTTTCTACATACATCCTTGCATCGTTTCTTTTCATCAAGACAAGTTTTATAATATCTTCTGACCATACAACATATTATACAAGCAGATCTATAACTAGTCGAAATATTGCACTGGTTCCGACCAAATTGATTTCCTAGTATTAATACGATCAGTTTCACAACATAATCAGCACATATACAATGGTTGGGACTTTTGCTCTTTTTTCTTGGTCTACTGCTTCTTTAGTAAGTTCTTTTACTACACAAGCAGTCGGGGGCTAGAAAACATATGAGTACTTAATAAGTTGAAAATATAAACATAGACTTCACTGATAACAAAAGGTAAGTTTATACATTCTTATATTACATTCATCTATTGCTCGGGACCACCAGACTGGTCGTTACGGGATGGAGACCCGACCTACATCTCCTCAGCAACCTTCATTCCGAAGGGTCTTACTCCTTCGAAGATCTTAGCTGCATCTTCCTCCGAACAGTTGAAGTCCGCTTCAACAGCAAGGAAGTTGGTGGAGGGGTCGGAGGCCTTAAGCTTTGACAAAGCAAAGGTAACTCCATCCGCAACAACATTCTTCATGGTCTGCGCATGGTTACTCTGAGTTGTTGCAAGTAGACTTTTGAGATCTTCGAGTAGTTGGCCAAGGTAATTCACCTTCTCCACCAGATCTCTTAAAGAAAGGAGACATACTCTCGACCCCACGTCGAAGAGCATTTTGTTAAGAGCCTTGACTTTCTCTTCAAGGTTCCGCCGAGTTCTGCCTCTTTGTCATGCTCGAACTCAAGAGCTTTTTCTAATTTTTGGACTTGCTCTGCGCGAGTTATTCGAAAGTTAAGAAATATAAGTGCAACACATAATAAACCTGGTCAAGTTTACGATCAGTTACCTTGAGCTTTCTTCTTGGAAGCCTCGATGGCTTCTTTGTGCTTGAGAGAGGCATCGTTGAACCTGGTCAACCAGTCTTCGATCGACCGGTCGTAGGTCTTACACCTCTCTTCAAGACTAGTTATTTTGGCTTCTTTGGCCATAACCTCCATTTCAATATTCTTTAATTATGTCAAAAATGGCAGGAGAAGAAATTGATAAACAATGGAGAACAAGATGCAAACGGGAAGAAAAATTCAGGAAGAAAAGTTGAAGTTTTTTAAATAAACTTTGAAGAAAAGACTATAAGAGTGATCATAGGTGCTTACGTGGATCGCCATGTCTGCATATTCGAGGTAGATAGCATTAGGATCCGTCTTCGCATGATGGTCCAAAATTCTCTTCCAGATCTTGTCGAGCTTCTCATCATTGAAGATCCGAGGGCAACTAGGGAAGTTGCTAGGATGAGGAGACTTCTTCAGTAATGAAGAAATACTCTCTCCTTGAACGGTCCCAACAGCGGTGGAATCTACTGAGGCTCTTCTTCGACTCCAGTCTCCTTAGACGGAGTCGAAGCCGCCAAGGAATCCTGAGCAATGGGAACCAGAGCTAGAGCCGCCACCTGCTCGGGGCTAGCTCGACCACCCTTTCCTTAAGAGTTTCCTCCTGAGGGGTGCTCTGATCGAAATCGACTTGAACACCAGAGGATCTATAAAGCAGAAGGAATAAAGGGAGTAAGCAACAGAAAACAAAAGATCCTAAAGGTATGAATTCATATGTCTTTCATTTATACATACTTGGTCTTTCTTGTCTTGATTTTGAAACGCCCTGGAGCAAAGTCCAGAGATCTTGCCTTCCTCTTTATCTTCTTCTCAACCACTTTCACCGGTTCTGATCCGGTAGGCGAGTTAAACCCTTCAATCGGAGTGGAGCATGTGGTTTCGTCGACCTCTAGGACGGTTGCATCAGCAGCAATCGCCTGGTCGGTCACGACCACTTCAGAATCTACTGTAACACCCCAGCCCAATATGAGCCTGGAATGCTACTAAACTAACATCAAAATCATTTAGTAAATGTAGGCAGAACCTCCTTTGTATAGTTAACTATACCGGAGGTCCCAACAATTAATTATAACATAATTAAATAATCCAACATAATCAAGAGACATCCACAGTTATGCTAATCATCACAATACCAACCATAGCAAGCTAAACAACCAAAGTATATAAACTCTATTACAATTTATTCCAAGCAAAGAGAGTAATCATAAAGAATACTTTAAGCAAATTACTCAACTACTAAATTATCATTCTATCTATTCAACTGTGAGTAGTTCGTGTCATAATGCAACCACTCTAATTTTTGTTTCCCTCCATACATGTCGTTCTTGTAAAGGGTACCTAAAAACACCACAACAGCAAGAGTGAGCCCAAAGACTCAGCAAGTACAATAAATGGTAACAATAACTTAAACAATTGTAGTCATCAACATCCACAAATCTCTTTATCAAACATATAACATGATCATGCTATGCAAGATGCTCAAATGCACTTTCTCTTTCTCTTTTGCATTTTACCGGTAATACAGAGCATGCATCCGTCGATGCATACCCATGCCTGTATCATCTAGCACAGGGACCATTTCCCATACTCCACAAGTATGGGAACCTAAGCCCACACTCCACGATTGTGGGGACCAAAAGCCCGTCATTTTCATGACGGAGACCTCAATCAATGTTTGGTCACCACGTGATCAACTCTTCAATATATCAGCATGATGCATATGAACAAAACCTTAACTATCATAATCATGCATTCGCAGGAACATCACACATGAATAAACTTATTCATACAAATAGCATTCATGAATAGCACATATTTCATAATACTAGTGAACATGATCATGAACATTCATATTATCCTAGCATCCAT
The DNA here is from genome assembly GCA_036346255.1 of Ampelocalamus luodianensis. Taxonomy (NCBI): domain Eukaryota; kingdom Viridiplantae; phylum Streptophyta; class Magnoliopsida; order Poales; family Poaceae; genus Ampelocalamus; species Ampelocalamus luodianensis. The sequence goes on from CM070622.1 coordinate 27,813,524, forward strand.
GAATAGCACATATACTCACAGTACTAACAAACAAGATCATTCATTCATATTAAGTCGATCATTCAAGGTACTTGCCTCAACCGTGCGAGAAAGGAGGACGTGAAGAGGGCGCTGCCCCCAGGACCAAACCCACACCTGAATTTATTTAAAGCATTCTAAGACAATAATACTAGACAAAAAAAGCTAGAAGCAATTACGAAAATCGCTACGTTCAATAGCGCAAACCCAACCCCCAAAATCTTAAACTGTTGTCTGTTCACTTAGCAGACAGTCACATTCTAAAATCCATAACTTTTTGATCCAAGATCCAAATGACACGTTCTTAGACTTTATGGAAAGATTATCAAATTCTCCACCTAAACCTATTTGGTGAGCCTTTCAGATTTAGCCATCTAATACCCTTACCAAACAGATTAACAGAGCAACTATTTCACGTCAAGGTTTCTGGACAGCGACCTTAAAACCATCATACCTTTCAGTACAGCTATCCAAATTTTGTGTTCTTTAGCTTCTTAGAAAGCTAAGATAATTATCTACATCTTTTGTTATAGTGAGTCCTCCTAGAAATTCTTTTAGCTATCCAATTAAGTCTGATTACTAAAAACTGTCAGAATTGTAGCAGATTTACGGAACAGCAGCGTTACGAAATTCATAACTTTTGAACCGCTCGTCCAAATGATGTGATCTTGTACTCTACAGAAAGGTATCGACGTCGCCTACAATTCTCTAGGAGGCATCCAGAACAGATTCTCCAGTTAAACTCCTCAAAAATGTCGGCCAATCCTATCTATCCTAAACAAATCTAATACCGACATTGATCAATTAACCAAATACACAACTAATCGAAGGGGGATTGGGGTTTACCTTTGTAGAACCATTGATGAGCATGCACAGCAACCCGTGATTCCTACCTTTCCTCTCTCCCCTCTTCCCCTTCCTCTTCTTATTCTTCTTGGCCGAGAGCAGCAACAGGGGATGGAGGCAAGGGCTACATAGGGAGGAGACACGAGGGGGTGGTGCTATAGTGGTGGTCGTGAACAGTAGTGGTGCTACAGTGCATGGCTAGGGTTAGGGGCTGCCATCCCCCCTTAACCAACTCCTTTAGCTAGACCAAAACTATGGGCCAAAAGCCCAAGGTCCTAATCCCCCCTCAAAACAGATTTTCCCTTCTTAGTTACACTAAAAAACTGAATTCATACATTAAATTCCTTTGAAATCTAAACAGGATATACATCTACGACCACAATGATTTTGATCGGCGGATCCTCTTTTGCTCTCGCTTAATTATACATCAAAGCTAGTTTGGTGATGGAATACTTTATCTAAAAATGTAAATTCCTTTTTGATACCTCTCTTACCACCAAGGAGCCACCCTCTTGAGTGGTCATTGGGGCAGAAGGGGTCAAGCATCGATTGGATCAGACATCCCGGTAAGCTTGTTGATCTCCAACCTGACCGATTATACATAAAAACAAAGTTGTGGCCGTCGATCGAAAAATTACATAAATGATGAAAGGAAGTTTTTTTTTACCTTGAGCTTCTCTATTCTCTCCTCTTGAGAACAGGATGCCAAAATACGGGGAACCATAGCCTTGTCATTAGGCTCCCCAGCACATATCATCTCGATCCGTTCTTTGACTTCTTCAGCGGAAAGGGCTATAGGAAGAAAAAAGAGACTATGAGGTTACAAAATAATCAACCAACGCAAACAATACTGGTCGGGATTTGTGGACTTACGTTCCACAGAATTGATGATCGTATTGTCATGACCTACGTACCAAAGCGATGTACGTGATCAGAGCTTCAGGGGGCTTACCCGGTATGTCGAGAACTCTCTCAACACATGCCAAGAAGTCAGCCCCTTGATGCTAAGGAGTTGGATGGCTTCAATCCAACTCCCCACTCTTCCCTCCTTCGCAAAGGAACACCATCTTGGATTCTCGACCGCCACCTTACCGGCGAAGCAGAGGCTGTCTTCTTTGGTGACCGTCATGTATGACCAACTTTTCTTCCATGACGACCATGAAGATTTTGAGTACATACGGATGTACTCATCAGCCTTCCCGCCGTGGAGGTGTAGAGCGCACTCCCCAGATGACACCACCGATTTCCCCGACCTCGACATCTTGTAAAAATACCTGAAGACTTCCAGATCTGGCAGGATCCCCAAGTAAGCCTCGCAGAGGAAAATAAAGATGCTGATGTTGGCAATCATGTTGGGAGCCAGATTCATCAGTTTGATTCCATAGTACTCTAAGACCTTAGGGAGGAACGAGTGAATCAACAACCTAAAGCAGCACTCAACATGTGCGAGGAAAACATGAATTTATCCCTCTTCGCTGCTGTGAAAATGCTCCCCGACCGTTGATCTCCAACGGATCAAGGTCCGATCGGGCAGCATCCCAATCTTCTCCAAGCTCTTGAGCTTCTTCATGCTCAAATCTGAAACCAGGCATTAGGTGATTGGATCCGACATTGTTGATTTCTTGGGTGAAGAAAGACAAAAGGAGGTCAAAGAATATTTCTTCGGTGAGAAAGATGAAAAGGGATTCAAGAAAATCTGAGAGCGTAAAAGCCCTAAAGCCATGCGCAATGGGCATTTTATAGTCGTAATTCATTAACTGCAACGGGGAGTTGCCCGAAGCCAAATGAGCAGAAAACTCTTCAGTTTCCTAGACAGTTTCTCAACTTTAAAATGAATACAAACCACCTCATTATCCACACCATTAAGATAGAGTTTTTTCCCAATAGAATTTCATCAGAGAAGGTTTACACTATAAATTCATTTAAAGTTCAGGGGCTATCTGATGAGGATTAAATCTCTAAATATTACTTTATTTAATTAAAGACTGCACGTCCTTCGTGGTCGTAACCCCTAAGGCTAACAACCCCTTGGTTATAAGAATTCCAGAGGTTACATTATGGGTTAGGGATGGCAATTGTGCCCGATTACCCGCGTGCCTACGGGTAAATTCCCTAATGGAGCCGGGTATGAGTTGTTTTCTTTGTCTACAGGTAAACGAGAACGGGCACGGGTGAACTCTACCAGTACCCGTCTCGCCCGTTTACCCACAATATGGAATGACAGGTGGGACCACTCAAACCCTAGGGTTAGTCACTCACTGCTCTCTCACAGAGTCACAACACTCTCTCCCCAACCCCGATTCCCATTTCCCAACCGACACCCAAATCCCCAATTCCTCCATTCCTCCTCCCGGCTAGCTGCCTCGCACGTCGTCCTCCCGGTCGGCTGCCACCGCTCCTCCTCCCGGTTGACCTCCTCCTCCTCCAGATCAGCCTTGTCCTCCTCCTAGCCGGCTGCCGCCCCCGCCCTGCCACCGCTCCTCTTCCCGGCTGAGAGTTCCCCCGGCCGGCTGTTGCCCCCTGCCCTACCGCCGCTCCTTCCTTGACCTCACCACCCACTAGCACAAAGCGCCGAATCCCTAATTCCTCCATTCCTCCTCCCGGTCGGCTGCCTCGCACGTCGTCCTCCTAGTCGGCTGTCGCTGCTCCTCCTCCCGGCTAACCTCCTCCTCCTCCAGATCCGCCCCGTCCTCCTCCCGGTCGGCTGCCGCCGCTCCTCCTTGTGCATAGCTTCATTCTTGTGTGGTTTTTTTACTGATAGTGCTGCAGTTCTTGCGCATCCTGGTAGGTAGGTGTTCATGCCTATTTGTGCCATTTCGTATGCAGGATCTAGTACATGGTTTATTTAGTGCCGTTGAAATGTTATTTAACCTAATCTTTGGATATTATGCAAATGTGGTACTACAATTTATGGACTGAGATTTATTGTTTAACATATTAATACTCTAGTTTAGTCTTGTTTGACTAGAATGCCAGTGGAAGAAATAGCTTAAAACCAAGCATAGATCTTTTAGGTGTTTTAACAAGCGTGAGTTTTCAACTACACGAGTTCACAAGCTGAATTCTAATAGCCCTTTTCCTACTGTTCTAAACTTCTGATGAAGGTTCAATGCTAAAAATGGTTTGTTTGCAACACAATTTGGCTCCATTTAAGCTCTGTAGCCCTTTTCCTACTGTTCTGAACTTCTGATGGAGGTTCAATGCTAAAAATAGTTTGTTTGCAACACAATTTGGCTCCATTTAAGCTCTGTAGTCTCTCCATTTAAGCTCTGTTTATGTGTGAGGAATTATATCAGTTTGTATTTTTATTTTATTTGTTGAACTTGATTAACTGTCTTGTTGAACTTGAAGTGTGAATTGTGGTGAACTTTATTAGTTGTTAAATGTGTGATGCACTATTGATGTGTTAATTGTGATGAACTTGATGTGTGCATTGTTTATGTGTGACGAGCAAGCCCACAGGCGATGGGTACCCACGGGCGACGGTGCATTGTTCGCGAGTAAACGAGCATGCCCACGGGCGATGGGTACCCGCGGGCGACGGGCATGGGCGAGATTCTTCGCCCGTCGTCCTTCGCATGCATACCCGCGGGGGAAATTAGAGTCGCAGGCATGGGTGTGGGTGAGCACTACCCGTGACCGCCGTGCCCGATTACCATCCCTATTATTGGTACCCTGGTCGGACAAGGTCCTGTGCCTAGTCCCCGACCAGATAACTGTTCATAAAAGCAATGAACTGGTACTTGGACCCATTCCAAATATATTCTTTATGTGTGATAAATGGAACATATGCCTTATTTGCTCCAAACCACACGACGTTTACAGCCCTAAGACACTGGCAATAACCATTACATGGTTATTATCTCCTATTGACATCAACCACTGGTCAGTTGGCTTTTTACCAACTGTCACTGTTTCTCTGACCAAACGCGACACTTTCAAAGGGCGCTTCTTCAAGGATTAACTGCCACCCCTTCATCAGTTATTTAAAGGAGAATACAAACAGCAGGAAGAGAGATCTGATCCAGAACCAACAGATCATCGGAGGACACAAGGCTCAATGATCCAAAGACATTTGAAGCATTAGTATAGCAATACACCAAGTGTAATTAGGGCTAATCTGTTGCCTTACTTAAGGCACCCCTGTAAAGATCCAGTTCACTACAATAAAGAGCAATCCTATTCTCTCCTAAGAACTCTTTGTCATTTTCCTCTTTTTATTTCATAAGATCGGCGACTCGATCGTTGACAAAATTTGATTATCAAATTTTAGTAAGCCGATTTTGATCAGAAACTAGACATAGTGAGTCGCATTACGATATCACTTGTAGAGTGCCACCAAGATAATCCCTCTGTTCAAGAATGTATAACGTTTTGGACATCGGCACAGTCTCCAATACCTAACTTTGACCATTACTTTTCATATGATTATGCTAGTAAAAAATTACAAAAATTTATATTATGAAAATGTTTGTCATGACAAATCTAATGATATTATTCACTCATGACTAATCTAAATAGTTTTTTATATATATTATTAGTCAAAGTTAGATAAGTTTGCACGTTTTCTAAAACGTCATACATTTATGAACGGATGGAATACAACCTAACTTTAAGACGAGATCATATTCTGAGTTAGAACCCTAAAAAATTTGTTATGCAAAATCCTTTACGAACTGCAAAATGAGTTTGCTGACCAAAAATTGGCAATCACTTGCAGAAAGAAGTCTAACAAAGAACATTCAGCGAGCAAAGCCAAATCAGATCCCAACTTTTCCACCAAGCCAAACCAGTCAACATCCCGGCAACGCCCGGTGTAGAACACACGCGCGAGATCACCCCATTAAACCCCCTCCTAGTCCTATTCTTCCTCTAGGCTCATATGACAATGTTGTCGGTCGTAATAGCAATTTTAGCCCTCGGACTACACCCCCCGCTCGCCACATGTGAAATTTGAGCCCCTAGGGGCTGGATCTAGCTCGTCCGTGCCTCTAGGTGGCAGAGCTACCTAGTCCGTGCCCCAAGCACACGGTGCTGCTGAGTGAAGTGCCCCTGGAGCATGATATTGCCATGCAAAGTACCTCCAGGTACACGACAATACGAACGAAGCTAAGGTACACCCATTCACCCACATTGTGTGGTGGGAAACTAGGCCCAACCAAAGAGATGCAAAAGGTATGTGACAAGGTGCGTCCTAACAATCTCGTCTGATGCATCTACAAGGCATTGACTGAAATGTCGAAGCCATGTTCAAGGGACACCATGGGCCCTATTTGGCACAAGTAAGCCGAACCGTTGTGCCAAGCAGGCCTTCCAATCCGTCGGCGTACAGAGTGGAACAAGTGTGTCTCCCGTGATCGGCTGACCAGTCAAGAAGGAGAGATCCTGGAGAGTGACCATCATCTCTTTCTACCGAAAGTGGAACGTGTGCGTCTCGGGACTCTATCTATCAACAAGTGCTGACATGAGCCCTCATCCAGGGTGAAGTAGCGGCCGATCTGGAGCATCCTTAATCTTCTCCGACTTAAGCATGAGGGGTGGAGGACCATCCTCATCCCTAGTGATCCACAACTTGCTCCGATGATGTCCGTCGTAGAATGGTTTGAGTAGCTTTGGTAGAGGCATGGCTTGCAACAGATGAAATGTTGAGTCAGTTCAAAACAAATCGAAAGACAAAATTAATAATGACTAAATTAATTATGACTAAATTAACTATGACTAAATTAATCATGACTAATTAATTACGAGTAATTAATTACCACTACATTAATTATGAAAAATTAATTAACATTAATTTATTTATGAGTAATTAATTACGACTAATTAACAACAACTAAATTAAATTCGACTAATTAACAACGACTAAATTAATTATGACTAATTAACTACAACTAGATTAATTATGACCAATTAAGTACGACTAATTAATTAGGACTTAATTAATTATGACTAACTAATTATGACTAATTAACTAAGACTTAATTAATTACAACTAATTAACTAAGACTAAATTAATTACGACTAAATTAATTATGACTAATTAAATACGCCTTAATTAATTATGTTACGACTAAATTAATTATGAGTAATTAAATACGGCTAAATAACTATGACTAAATTAATTACGAGTAATTAACTATGACTAATTAACTACGTCTAATTAATTAGGGCTGGACTAATTGCGACTAATTTATTACGAATAATTAGCTAGGACAAAATTAATTATGACTAAATAGTAATGACTAAATTAAGCATGACTAATTTACGACTACTTAACTACGACTAAATTAATTATGACTAATTAACTATGACTAAATTAATTATAGTAATTAATTATGACTATGTAATTATGACTTAATTAATTGTGACTAATTAACTATGACTAAATTAATTACGACTAATTAATTATGGCTAACTAATTACACAGTTAATAAACATAATGCATAGGAGAAAAAAATTACCTCCTCTTGATGTCGATATTTCTGTAGTAATACGACCGCTAAGCACTGCTCTAAACACTCCTTAATTGACAATGAAATCGGAACTCGCTCGCTCACTTACTCACTCTGTTCTCTTTGTCCCTCTACACCGAGCGCGAGAATGGGAATGAATTCGAGAGCGGTGCTGGTTTTTTATAGCCGATTGAACGCAATTTTCGCCGACCACGAAGCGATGGGAGGAAATCAGATTCCCTCCCGTAGGCTGTTTTTTTGCATGCGGGTGACTTTGCGTGCATAGGGGGACAACAGCGTGATGAATGGGACGAAGGGAAGTGACGAGAGGGAATTCCACGTGGGAGTGCGCTCGGCGGATAGGACAAGACCCTATCTCGGGGGCACTTTGCATGGCAATATCGTGCCCCAAGGGCACTTCACTTAGCAGCACTAGCCCCCAGGGGCACGGACGAGCTAGGTCCGGCCCCCAGGAGCTTGGATTTCGCACGTGGAGAGCGGGGTAGTCCGGGCCCTAGGGACTAGACTTGGCTAGGTGTGAGTCGTCGACAGTTCCGTTGTGCCATTTTTTGTATTACGGTAGGGAGGAGGCTAAAATTGCTATTATGTTCGGCAAACGGTGTCATATCAGGAAAAAAAACTCTTCGTGCACTAGAACTGGCCAAACGGGCCGTGCCGATCGGGTCGGCTCGAGGCATGGTATTGTTCGCCCGGCCCAGGCATGGCACGGCCCGCACTGTTCATGGGCCAAGCCAGCACGACACGACAGCCTGGGCCGTGCCTGGGCCACCACCCAGCACGATGAGCCAACACGGCACTACCCGTTAATTTTTAATATATATGATTTTATTTTCATTTCTTAATATTTATATGATTTTATTTTCAATTTTCAATACTTATATTATTTTATTTTGTAGTTTTTTTTATTTTTATATAGTTCATTTTATAAGTATATATAAATTTATTTTGGTTTTTAAAAATTAGATATATTTTCTAGGAGTTGTTTTTATATTATTATTTTTCAATTTTTCATGTCTTATGGGATAAATGGTAAAGGTTTTAACGAGGCAGCCATTTGAACATTAATAAAATTCTTTATTACATTTTCAATATGCTATTTCATTCTTTTTACAATTTTCATATGTATTTTTGAATTCTACACATTTTTTCTATATTTTTTAATTTTTGAGCCTAACGAGCTAAGTGAGTGAGAATTGGCTCATCGGGCTAAACAGACTCAAGTCGGCACGGCCCGGCCCGAAAGGTCATTGGACCGTACTGGGCTGCCTAGTACGTACGAGGGCCAGCACGACACGGTCTGTTTAGATCGTAGTCCAGAACGGGCCGCACGGGCACGGGCCTCCAATTTGGCCAGCTCTATCGTGCACCACCCACCCGATCTTGAGGCGAATTTTTTTAAAAATAATATAATTTTAAAAGATATTTACAAAAATAAATAGCCGCCCCCAAAAATTACAAAAAAATATCCCTATCGCCAGTTCAACTGGCGATATGAACCTATCGCCAGTTGGACTAACGACAGGGACCCTGTCGCCCCCCTGTCACCGGTCCAACTACCTATCGCCAGTTGAACTAGCGACAGGAAGTTGGACAGGTCCCTATCGCCAGTTCAACTGGTGATAGGGACCCGGCTATAAAAACGGCAAAAAATCTGTCCAGAATTCATTTTAATTCCAGAAAAAAAACAAGAGAGAGTAGGAGAGGGAGAGAGAAAAAAGTAGCAAAGCTCTGCCAGTTCGTCGCGGAGGAGAGAGATTGACAGAGCATCAGATCCGATCGATCATCTTGTAGGTACATTTTTCTGAAACTGTGTACGTTATGTCAAAACCTTGTAGTTTAGCAAACAAAAATAACAACATAGAATTGAGTAGGTTAGATAAATGTAGTCAAATTGTGTAGTACATATTTTGAGTTGTGTAGCCGGTAGTTATATTATTAATACAGGAATTCTCTTTTAAACTAGAAGAATTGCATGACATATTTTAAAATTGTAAAGAAAATCCGGAGTAGCTGAGTAGGTCGAAAGAGCAATGAGAATATTTGCAGAAATAATGAAATTATGTAGTTCATCGTGCACATGTTAGAAATGTTGCAACACTCGAACGATTTATGATATTTCTGCAGAAATAGGAAGACGCCAGGTATGAATCTATAAAAAATGTATAGAGTAGCTAAGTGGAGTAATTATTTACCTTTTCATTTGTGTGTGGTTATTATTTTGTTAGTGCATGGTTATTATTGTGTTAGTGTGCGGTAAATATCTTGTTAGTGCCGAAAATACCATTTAAACTAGAAAAATAGCATGACACGTATTAAAATTGTAAAGAAAATCCATAGTTGCTACATAGGCTATGTAAAGATGCATGCAAAAAATATGAACTTTGTTTATTGCTGCATTTTCAGGTATGGCAGACGTGAGCCACTACGAATTGCTTGACCCGGTGATTGACGCACGTCACCGTAGCCGCCTCAGTACCATGGTCCCCCCGGAGGGTGAGGCGCCGATAGAGCTTGGCGTGTTGCGGCTACGCACGCCCATCAGGGCATGGAGGCTGCACCGAGACTGGCTTCCGAGGTACGTGTAGTTCTGACCTTCATACACTCAATCGCGGTCTGACTACTTTGCGTGGACTCACGTTTGTTCTTAATCGTTTCGATGCAGGTTGAGAGCGGCAGGCCTCCTTCCACTAGCGAGGATAGTGGAGGCAACGTGGGAGGACGACCAAGACTACGGTCCTGGTCGTACGTCTAGGCGTTTTCTATACGACCGGGCCCTACTGACGGCGCTGGTTGACCGCTGGAGGCTAGAGACCCACACGTTCCACCTCCCGTGCGGGGAGATGGCACTGACACTGCAGGACGTGAGCTACCTGACTGGGTTGCCCTACGTAGGCGCTCCAATGGCGACGCACGACGTCCCAGCCACATGGCGCACGGACCACCTAGCCAGGTTCCACGATGTGCTGCCGTCGGGCAGCAAGTACGTGGAGTTTAGCAGCCCGCATGGGCCGACGTTGAAGTGGATCTGCCAGTTCTACGTAAGTCTTCGTAACTATTGTCCTCTCGCATCAATTCGTATGTGAACCTTGCTGACGTGTACGTGTCTTCTTGCAGCCCAAGCGTATGGCGCAGAACGCAGGGGACGTCGTTGTTAGGAGGCACTTCGAGGCCTACCTGCTCTGGTTGTTCGGGTGGGTCATGTTCCTGGGGTCCCATGGCGACAGCGTCGACAAGCACTACGCTCGATACACGTGGTGGGCGGACTCGCCGGTGGGCGAGATCCTCCTACGCTTGGGGTGCGCCATGCGCGCGCGACGATCGCGCCTTTGCGGCGACACGCGCCACCGCGGCGCAGATGCTCCATCCTCTCAGGATGCCTGCTATTACTGCAGTTGTGGTCCTTGGAGCGTTTCCAGATCGGACGGCCACAGCTGGACTTGCGAGCATACGAGGAGAGCTTGTACGTCCCGCACGACGACCTGGACCGGCCGACCATGGGCACGGTGTGGTGCCACCGACGGGTTAGTTTCATATTCATTTATTTTTTTCGTATTGTAATCACTATTTCGTGTGCTTAGTTTGCGGTGTTCTATTGCACAGGTCACCTTCACGCCGATCACCTCGCAAGGGTCCTACCCGGAGTACGTTGTGATGTTCGATCAGCTGACCGATGACCGCGTCATCTGGAGACCGTACAGTGATGAGAGGGTGATCGCGCGCGCCCCCGGAGGACTATCGATCCTGTGCATGCGAGACTACGTGTACTGGTACACGCGGAGTGCCTTGGTGCATGATGTCTTCGTGGAGGAGTACCAGGTGCAGCGGGTCATGCGCCACTTCGGTCTGCAACAGGACGTCCCAGCCCCTTGGGAGGAGGCGGGTGCCGGCGCACGTACACGCGTAAGTTCACTCTTTACTTCTTTCGTACAATGTGTGTTACATCCCGACCAAATAATTGTCTTACCGTCCACAGGTACACTAGGAAGGGAGCTCGTGGCGCGATGTCCTGGTTGGACAGGATGTTCCCTTGGGATGCCACGACGACCTCATCCAGTGTGGGGACGATCCCTACGACCCCGAGACGTACGCTGAGTACATGGAGTGGTACGCTAGTCGGACGAGGCTTTGGTGCGTTCGGGTCGTGGTCGACCCACCTCGACATGAGGCCGCGACGTCCGACACGTACCCCACCCAGCCGGACTCCGCTTTCCACCGCTGCGTATGTATTCAACGGCCCTTATTTCATATTTAATTTGACAGACTTAGGTTTACAACTTGTTGATTACTTGTGCAGGCGGATCTACACAGGGAGATTATCGAGTTGGTAGACTCCGCACAGCACATGACGCTGGGGAGACCAGAGGGATCCTGCAGCGGATCAAGGAGGCAGGAGTACGCGGAGTACAGATCGTGACTGGTCGCACGCCGACGGACCCGGTGGACCGACCAGTGCGAGGACGAGGGGTCAGTCGAGGTGGTACGACACAGCCTCCTACCGCGGACATGGCGGGCTCGTCGTCGTGGCAGCGTGGGGGAGCACCGCAGGACATGTCAGAGGTGAGTAGGACACGCTCATATCGCTTCTTTATTTCGAACCTCACAAGTTAGTAACGACGATCTTTTGTTACAGGTCCTCAGCTCCACCCGTACGCGGGGCAGGAGTATGCCATATCATCCAAGCACATCTTCAGGCCAACAGGTAAGTTCAGCTTGCTTGCTTGCGTAACGTCCTTTTCGTCATGATTACGTTTGTAACGTAATGCTTCGCAGGAATGGCTTGGGAGGACGATGCATTGTCGCCAGACGATGCAGACCTATCGGCACCCATCGAGGACTTCTTCAGGGATCCGTGTGACACCCAATTCTCTTTGGAGGCTCCTCAGCTGCATGGTGCACCGAGATCATCCCAGTCGACGCAGGAGCAGCCCTGGCGACACCACCGCAGGCTACTCGCTTGGGTCGGGTAGTCAGACAGCCTGACCTTCTGACGTACTCGCACCAGCGACGGGCGAGGCCCGGGACGACACATGGGCCCCCACCTATGCCCGTGGATCGCCCTCCAGAAGGGCCCCCTACAGGGGTGGCGCCACCCCTATGCTGGTGTCGGGACGCCTGCAAGTGCGTCAAATCAACCGATGAGTGGACCATTAGGCAGCGCTATTGGTGGTGCCCAAACTACGCCGTGGACTACAACGACAGGCAGCCGGCAATGAAATCTTATTTCGGGGTACAATGCTATTTTCTTTCCGTAACGGCGTAACCAACTCTCTTTACCCACCGCAGTCTCCGCCACCCCTATGTGACTTCAGCCAGTGGATCGACGACAAGATCCATCCCTACGACATGTGGTGGTTGTTGACACGGAAGAGCTGGGCCAGGGAGGACATCGAGACCTGTGAAAGGCGCCTCAAAGAGCTGAAAACTGAGTAGGCCGAGCAGGGTAGGCGGGACAGGCAGCGCGAAGAGCAGGAACGTAAGCATGTCAGGCGACGAGAGGCCGAGAGGAAGCGGAAGAGGGCCATCGTAGCGAGAGCTAAGGCGCAAGGCAAGGAGTACAATGCCGAGCTGGGCCGCAAGGGCAAATGGCCACGTTCCACGCAGTAATTCTACCCTATTCGTCCACATATCCCATGTATTTCTATTTCCCTAAAGCCATGCGTGTATCGTCCTCGGTTCGTTATCCTGCGTGTCATGTAACCCCCTTGTCCGATCAAATGTCGTGTTGTTATCGTTGCGTCATTTCCTGAAAGTTCTCCAAGGGAGTTGTGCATCAATTCCCGGACACATTTGTAATATCACTTGGCTTCGTACTTACGAATCATTGATACCTCGATCGTCCTCAAAAAAATCTTACAAAATTCACCTTAGTAGAACAATACACAACGATCACAAAATCCTATTGTCAGTTTAACCCAGTTCGTACCGTTGTAATTTTGCAAAAATCACAAACAAAGCAAGTTGTTTAGGGTTTCAGCTTCCTGTCGCCTATTGAACCGGTTGCAATTTTTTAAAAAGATATTTACAAAAATAAATAGCCGCCGCGAAAAGTTACAAAAATGAATCTCATTGCGCTTGAACCCTTGTCGCGGTTGAGCTATCTATCGCCATTCAATCAAGCGACGGAGGTCATGCCGCTTAAATCGGCGACAAGCCCCTGAACCCTATAAAACCTTTTTAGAACCCTCAAAATTCCACATAGGACTCAGTTTATTCAGGAAAAGGAGAAGGAGAGAAGAGAGAGGAGGAGAAAAGCTAGCGAAGCATTGTTTGTCCAGTTGCCCACCTCTCGGGTAATTTTTTTTAACAAAATGGATTACATAGTTTTTGATGTACGGTTATGTAGTAAGTCTATTTTACATACTTTTTCTGTGGGCTATTTAGTTTTAGATATGTAGTTCATTGTGTAAATGTTCTTTACACTGCAGTGCGTCAAATATATCTGACGTCGCCAATTTCAAAATTTATTGTGGCCGAGGGACTATTATGGAGGGTCCCGAGTGAATTGATTTGAGTTATTTCCAGTTAGCGGACGTGCCCCTACCAAGACCTGAGCAGTGTACATTCGGCGCTGTGATGCGGTGGTTGTTCCACACATTCCAAGTGGACCATGATGTGTACGATCTGACATTGAGTTGCCTTGCCCCCCGAGCAGGACAGCCCACGTATTGGGAGTTAGTGCAACTAAAGGGAACAAATTCATGGCGGTCGTATGTACGCATGGCGAGGGAGAGGGGATGGAAATTGGTCCTTCTGGTCCAGGCTTATGCCAAACCCACTCTAGCATCTGCGTCTGAACAAGTAGAGGTTGCTGACACCGAGGAAGAAATCGGGGACTCCAACGCGGCGCACACAATGGCTGAAGGACAAGGGGTTGCTGATGCTGTCGATGAAGGCTATGCCGAAGTAGCTCCTTCAGTGAGACAAGCTAGTGGGCTTGCTGACGAGGGTGAGGAGCTGGAAGACCTAGTGCAAAGGATGGATCTCGAAGACCAGGACTACATGACATTGTCCGAAAATGAAGGTTCCGATGACGAGGATGATGTGGATCAGCAGGCGGTTCCATCCGAGTGGAACACATACCAGTTCGAGAACCGCATCGTCAACGAAGGCTCCCGTGTACCGTGGGAGTACGACCAGAGCGAGGTCAGACTAGGAGCTATGTACAAATGCAAAGAGGCCGTGCAGGATGCGGTCAAATTCTGGGTATTGTCGGTGTGGCGCACATTCACCGTTGTCAAGTCTACCCCAAGATGCTACGACGTGAAGTGCGGTATAGAGAGATGCCCTTAGCGCGTACACGCATTTCAGCCTAAGTGAGACACCTACTGGAAGTGCTCTATAGTGGTCCCTCACACATGCGTCGTCGCTGAGTCAGTGCAGTCCCACCGGAACCTATCATCAGGCTTCATCGCCAATCTTATGTACAATGAGATCATGGATAATCTAGATTTTGAGCTACGATCCATTATTCGGGCCATTGAGGCAAGATTCCAGTACACTATCAGCTATGCCAAAACTTGGAGGGCAAAACAGAAGGTATTGGAATCAAGGTTCGACACGTTCGAGGATTCCTACCACAACCTCCCTATGCAACTCCGAGTCATACAAGATAGGAATCCCGGCACTCATGTCGACATTCAAGACGCCACGCATCCGAAGTGGCCTAATAAGAGGGTACTACAGCGAGCATTCTTCGCCTTTGGTCCATGCATCAATGCATTCCGGCACTGTCGTCCAATCTTGTGCATCGATAACACATTCCTGACTAGGAGGTACAAGGGCCAGATACTGACTGCAATAGCGACGAACAGAAACAATCAAGTTCTTCCCGTGGCATTCGCTTTCGTTGAAAGTGAGAACACGGATAGCTGGCTGTGGTTCCTGAAGAATGTGAGGATTTCTGTTGTGCCAGACCGTCCCAACGTTTGCCTCATACATGATCGGCACGCAGGCCTGCTGCGTGCAATAACTCAGCTACAACGAGGAGAGAATGTACCACTTCCATGGTCGGATCTACAGAGCAGGTGGTGCATGAGGCACTTGGGTGCAAACTTCTATAAGCAGTTCCGCAACAAGGACTTGATGAACCTATTCAAGCGGCTGTGCAACCAAAACCAGCAGCGAAAGTTTGAAACACTCTGAAAGATTCTAGATGACCGGACCCAAACCCACATAAGGGAGGTAGCGAGAAGGGTCACCCCAAGCTCTGACCAGACCCCCGAAGCATTGCCACAGTTACCCACAGACGGTCCTAGTGTCACGAGGAAGACAGGGGCACAGGTGAAATGCTTCTCAGACTGGATTGAGCACGAGCCTAAGGAGAAGTGGTCGCTGTTACATGACAGGGGTGGTGCTCGATATAGTATCATGACAACCAACCTAGCTAAGGTCTACAACTGGGTCATGCGCGGCGCCAGGTGCCTCCCTTTGGTTGGTATTATGGAGGCAATTCTTCGTGGTACCACAAACTACTTTGTTAACAGATGCAGTAATGCGTCGCTCACCATGGCAAATGACATAGTACTCTACTCTGCCATTATCACCACATACATGGAGGAGAAGAGCAAGAAGGGTGAGATGCACCGGGCATTCAAGATGGGCACGAGAGAGCTTCGTTTCGAGATAATGTGCAGGGATAAAAGACGCCGCAGGACAAGCCACGAGAGGATCACTCATGAGTGCACGCTACGCCGCGATAGTTGCGTATGCACTTGTAATAAACCCCTTTTTCTGCATAGGCCCTGCTCCCATGTCATGGCCGCCTGTACCTCTCTCACTATATCATCAAGGAGGTGGTGATGCAAACATGGAGTGGAGAGGTGTATGGTTACGCCGTTGTTGGCCATTTCATTGGCCATCCCACCTGGGAGCAACTAATCTGAGTCGTAGACATTGGTAGGCTCAAGGGAAAGGTTGGCCGGCGACAGGTACGGCGCATCAAGAACGATATGAACGAGGCAGAAGTCGGACGTCGTACGAAGAAGTGCTCCATTTGTAGGGAGTCTGGGCACACCTTCAAGACATGCCCCACGCGAAATACTCAGGACCAAGGAGATATCGGCATTCCGAACGTCGCCGTGGGGACCTCATCCGGTGCCCCGACTAGAGGCAGTCCACATGGGAGACGTTGTGGTCATGACCACGAGAAAAAAAACAGACAGTAGTAATATATTATTACCCATGTTCTGAATTATCATTTCAATTACGTGTTATGACGTTCTGCTGCAAGTTCTATAATATCAATGTGTATGAATTCTCAGGCGAATCGCAATATCACTTATCTTCCCCTTTACGAATCGTTGATACCTCAATCGTCCTCCCTAAATTCTTCAAAAATTAACCGTAGTAAAACAACATACGACGATGACAAAATGTTATTGCAAGTCTAACAGATTTGGTACCGTTTAAAATGTATGAAAATCAAAAACTGGCTAAGGGGAATAGGGCTAAGGTACCTATCGCCAGTTGAACTGGCGATAGATTCTTGCCGTCAGTTCAACTGGCGATAGATACCTCAACTGGCGATAATGTCACTGTCGCCAGTCCAACTGGCGATAGGTTCCTGTCGCGACAAAGACATATTTTTGTATTTTTTGGGTACGATTATTTATTTTTGTAAATATTTTTTAAAATTATATTATTTTTTAAAAAAATTCATCCTCAGGCCCCTCTTATCCCCCAGCGCCGCGCGAAAACCTAGGAGAGGGGACCTGAGATGGCGATGGTTCTGCGGCGCCTCGCGGGCGCTTCCGGTAGCTCGCTGTCGCCTGCCGCACTGCTGCTCCGGCCGGCGCTGACCCGCCGGTTCTCCACCGACTTCCGCGAGGAGCGCGACACTTTCGGCCCCATCCGTGTCCCAAACGACAAGTGCGTGGTTTCTCCCTGATTTCCTAGGAGCTTGCTTGCTTGATCTATGGGATTCGTCCGCGCGTGTACCATTCCGTGTTTTGATCTGCTCATGCTGTGGCCGCTTGGGTGTCGTGGTTGATCTGGCGATGACTGCTGTTGTGTTTTGTTTGGTAGGCTGTGGGGCGCGCAGACGCAGAGATCGCTGCAGAACTTCGACATCGGCGGCGAACGCGAGCGGATGCCCGTGCCCATCATACGCGCCTTTGGCGTGCTCAAAAAGTGCGCCGCTAAGGTATAAAGCGAGGCTGTTTTCTAATGTCTGCGTGTGGGGTGGATGGATGCATCTGATTGCTTGTCCTTGTAGAGCACCGCAAGCTTGGAAAGCGATTTCTGCATGTCATGGAAGAAAAAGTTGTAGTAAACAAATGCATGATGTGCCCAAAGTTGTTTTTCTTCTGTAAACAGTGGGGTGGTTATCATAGCGTTTTGGAGTAGGAGATTACCATTTTGGGTTTTATATTTCTTATGGGATCACTAGATATTCCTATTTCCCAGCTACAAATGAGATAGGCTAGTTTTACTACATGGCACAAAAATAATACTCTCTACTGCAGCGTTTCAGTTTACTGCTAATTTTGTGCATCTGTTAACTGAATGCCCTATAGATAAAAGCTTCACATTTTGTTTTAGCCAAATTTCAGATGCACTGTCAATAACAATTAGAAATCTTATTTAGTGAAGATTGAAGTCTTTTGAGCATTTCCAACATTTCATCTAGGTGGTTTGTAGGATGCTTAAGTATCATGTATGTCTGGAGGTCTTATTACTTGGTCATTTCACTTTTGAAGGTGAATATGGAGTATGGCCTTGATCCAACAATTGGGAAGGCAATAATGCAGGCAGCTCAGGAGGTCGCAGATGGACAGTTGGATGATCACTTTCCGCTTGTTATCTGGCAAACTGGCAGTGGCACACAAAGCAACATGAATGCCAATGAGGTCCTACACATGCACTAAATTTATGCTGATTATTGCATCCAACTTACTAATGTTAAATTATGTATAACTTTTGTTAAGAATAATTTAACTTGGTAATCCCTGTGATAGCGTGTAATGTTAAAGTTTGTGTCCAAACAGTGGGGTAAATTAAACCCCTCTCCCTCTGCTCTCTACTTTCTTGATTAGTTTATCTTGTTACTCCATTAAGCTAATTCTCATGTGAACATTGTTGCGAGCTCAGTTTAATGTTCATATATTGTGCCATATTGTTTTCTGATTCGTTATTCCAATTTAGGTAATTGCAAATAGGGCAGCTGAGATTCTTGGACATAAGCGTGGTGAGAAGTTTGTACACCCTAATGACCATGTGAATAGGTCACAGTCCTCGAATGATACATTTCCCACTGTAAGCTTTTACTACTTTCTGATCTTCATTTCAATACTCATACATCTGCAGATGTTATGATTCAAGTTGTTGACATTTTCAGGTTATGCACATAGCAGCAGCCGTAGAGATCAATTCAAGGTTTATCCCAAGTTTGCAACAGTTGCATAAGTCACTTCATTCAAAGGTGAAAATTTCTGCTTACCTTTTATTGTGACCATGCTTGTCTTGTGCCTTTTATGTGGTTATTATGGCTTGTCTTTTCACCTACGAGCTTGGTTCTGATTTGTAGCAATCTGATTTGTAAATCACAATTATCTTCAAAAGTCCCATGTAATCTTATCTCAGCTACTCTACTGTGCATTTGGGCCTGTTGCTAAGGGATTCAATCATTCAAGACAATTGCATTAGAAATTAAGAAGATTTAGGTTTTTATCTTATCACATTGGATATTTGACATTACTTGGGCGCACTGGCGCATGTATTGCCCGCTACATAGTGGCTGCTAACTCCATACAAGTGCTGTAGAGGCCCACTGGCCACTACAGCGGCATTAGAACAAAAGGTTGGTGACAATCATTGTTCAAAGTTCAAATTATGAATTATGCTCTACTGGTTTGCTCATGGAATCACTTCAGACCAATTTCTATATGCTAATGGATATAAGCTGCTCTTTAAACTTGCATTCGCGATTTTTTGGATTGTTACCTTTTCCTTGTATCTTTCTGTTCCTTTTTTAGTATTCTCCCATCCTTATATCTTTTGTTCTTCCATCAGTTTCTATGCCTTTTCTTTTCTGATTTTAATCTACATCTGCCTTTTATCTATTCTTCATGTGCATCTGTCGGTTGGCCTTTTATCTATTCTTCATGTGCATCTGTCGGTTGGACCATGGTTATTAAGGCGTCGCTTAGGCGTCGCCTAAGCGGTAAGGCGCCGCTGGGGGGCAAGGCGTCGCCCCCGCCTTAGGCCTAAGGTGTCGCTAAGGCCAGAGAGGAAGAGGGGGAGGGGAGGCGGCGTGGGCCGGCGCTAAGGGAGGACTGAGGAGGCAGCGCTGGCGAAGGGGCGTGGAGGGAAGGCGATGCGGGCCGGAAACTCAGCCAGAGAGAGAAGGGGGAAGAGGAGAGGGCAAAGACTCACCCTAGAGCCCTAAGCGGCGGCGCCTCCATCCCTTGCAGCTCCGGCCTCCGGCTACGACCTAGGACGGATTTGCTTCACGCGCCGCCGCCTCCTCGGATCCCCTTCGTGCGCTTCCATCCCTTGCAGCTTCGGCCTTCGGCTACGGCGAATCTGCTTCACGCGTGGCCTCCTCCTCGGATCTGCTTCGCGCGCGACGGTAGGGAAGGAGAAGAGGACGGGAGAGGAGGTAGGGTTGAGGCGGCGGCGGCAGGAATGAGAGGAGAGGAGGCAGGATCATGCTTATTAAGGTCACGGGCATGGGGTTGAGAGCGGCTCACGGTCATGGGCTCAGCTTGGTCGGTTGGGCCGGATGGGCTGTTGACTGTTCAAGTTAGTCTTTTCTTTTTCTTTTTTGCTTTTTCTTTTGCTCTTCTTTCACACTCTTCTTTCACACTGCTGGGATCTTCTGCGGCCGCTCTGCACTGTCGCCTTAGGACGTAAGTAAGGCGTCGCCTCGCCTTACGCCTTACCGCTTCAAAGGTGTGAGGGGGGGTGGGTCGCCTCGCCTCGCCTTACCGTCTTAATAACCATGGGTTGGACCTCGCATTGTTCTTAGCTGACTAAAAACAGAAATGTGTGCCTGGGACAAACTTTTGTTGTTACTTGAGATATAAACTTGTAACCTCAAGATCTCAGCATTAGATACAAATTATTTCCTTTCGTATTGAAAATGAACAAAAAATTTCAATACATAAGTGCTTGTGTGTATATTAACTGATAATATTGATTATAAAACACTAAACTTGCTTATCAGTGAAAGCCGTAAAAAGGCCCACAGAACAAGTATGTTGACCATTTTTGATAGGCAAGTCTAATAGCTAAATGGCATACAGTGTGTTTGTTCATATTGCATATAGTAAATATGCTGCTGTTCTAATAAATTTGCTAACTTGGTGGTACAGTCTGATGAGTTTAAAGATATAATTAAAATTGGGCGTACACATACCCAAGACGCCACCCCGTTGACTCTTGGCCAAGAGTTCAGTGGTTATGCTACACAGGTAGGCATTGTTCCAGACTTCCAGCACCTATTCTTGTCTTATTGATTACCGTGCACTGTAGATTGACAAAGAGAGTCATCAACGGTTTTAAACTCTATTTGCAGGTGAAATATGGAATTGATCGCATTGCTTGTACCTTACCATGGATGTATCAGGTACTATACTAATGCTCATTCTCTTCTCAAATGGTAAGCACAAAATGAACATTTTCTGATCATTTTCCTTGGTGGGCAGCTTGCTCAAGGTGGAACTGCAGTTGGAACTGGTTTGAACACTAAGAAAGGGTAATTTCCAAATTTCTGCTTGAGATAATTTGTTTACATTGATACTCTTTATTAACTCATATTGATCAGTCTTTTCTAAATTCTCGTATTTTTCCATAATTCCTTAGTAGTTTATGACCAAACTGTCTCCTTAAGAGAGAATCCATGTAGCCCTGTCATCGGGGGCGGATCCAAGTGAAGTTTCAGGGGTGCACAGGACACTACCTTATCAAAACTCACATATGCATAGGTGTGCGCCCCCGTAGTTTATGCCCATTCACTCCATATATATATGTGGTACCATGTATGGTGACACCCGATCGATTTCGTTCTGGATCCGCCACTGCTTGTCATCCAGAGTGTTATGGCCATAATCCAGATGAATCTGTAAATTTTAAGTAGTTTCACTACTATCAAATGCCAGTTACTCTGCTGTGAAACCATTTATATGGTAATTCTGGCTTAAATTTGGTGACATATGAAGATTGTCTTAAAGTGAGTATTGTCCTGAATTTGAAATGGCTTTCTCTTATATATGGTTAACCTTAACTATATGTTATGGTTACTTGATTACGATTACTTTTAAAGAGATTATTAGTTTTTTTTCATTTCTTAATCTCTTTGTTCAGTCTATCTCTTCTACTCATTTAGTTAAAATTGTACCTGTCCATTTCAGATTTGATGTCAAAATTGCTGCTGCGGTTGCCGAGGAAACAGATCTACCTTTCATGACAGCAGAGAACAAGTTTGAAGCTTTGGTTAGTGGTTATGTGCACACTTCAGCATTTCTTGAAATTACCGATAGGGGTCAGAAGTTCCACAGAAATTCATTTAAGATGATTGAACTCTGTAATTGCATGTTTGTGAAACATTTAGCAGAAAAATTCAACCAGTTTCTAGTAAACCTCAAAAACATTTCTTCAGGGCATTTGTCAACAAAGATGATATGTTGAAGATCCTTATCAGTTAAGTATTAACCCAGGGCCTTAAGAAATCACTTACTTTTAATTGTTCTATTTGATGCTAGTTGTTAGGCTCTATTCTCTGTGATAGTAAATGCCTTCCTTTTCTCGCTTGGATAATGCAGTTAGATACTTAGATATGGATTTTGTGCATCCCCCCTCCCCCTAACTTTTGTTCAATCAACACCCCCTAACTTTTGTTCAATGTTGTTCTGTTCGGTCTATCTTCTAATATTTCATCATTATGTGTTAATGTCATCTTTTTTTCTTAAGTAGGCAGCGCACGATGCTTTTGTTGAGAGCAGTGGCGCCGTAAACACCATTTCTGCATCCCTTATGAAGATAGCAAACGACATTCGCTTGCTGGGAAGGTCATTATCCCATCTTCTAGTCCTTTTTAGATGTCAAATATTTTATTATAATATTCTGGCCTTCTGGGGACATGCACTGAACATTTCCAATAGGGGGATTGGATCATATACCCTCCCTGAAATTCAGGATTTCAGGATTTACCCTCCCACTTCAATGACATGTGGGGTCACCATAGGTCAATGACATGTGGGTCAGGAGGGTAAATCCTGAATTTCCATCTAAGGGGAGGGTATATGATCAAATTTTCCTTTCCAATATGATCGCAGTGGCCCTCGATGTGGACTTGGTGAACTTATCCTACCAGAAAATGAGCCTGGGAGCAGCATTATGCCTGTAAGCAGCCTATTGCTGTATTACATTTGGTTGTTTCAGGCTTTCAGCCTGTTTAATTGTTTACCAAATAGAACATGGTTGTTAAGCTTTGGTTTGAACTACTTCTATCTTACAGGGAAAAGTTAATCCTACCCAGTGTGAGGCTTTGACCATGGTCTGTGCTCAGGTATGCTACTCGTAACTTATCTTCTCAAATTAATTAATCCAAATTCCAATATACTTGTTGTTAGTACAAATGATTTTCTGATTTGCTTCTCCGCTTTTGCTGGAGCTGGACAAGTGTTGCTTATCTGAAATATCATTTATTTCCCATCGGTTGTTAAGTCATTTGCTTAGTCATATATAATTATGATATCCAGTGGTTCTATTAATCTGTATTCCTTATTCCTTGTCAGTATTACATATTCATCTCATACCTTTATTGCCTAGTTTACTCTCTGTGGCTTAGTTTATGTGTGTAGTAAGACTTTTTGAGGGATGAGCGGTATTTTTTTGCAGTAAAGAATAGAGAGAACTAACTTGTTTATACAATTGTCCTTTTACCCTGCTTTGAAAACTAAATGTTTGAGAAGAAACCTGAACATCTAAATAGGGATCAATGACAAACAATTACAAGTTACATACAAATGGATGCTACTATTATAGCACGTCACGTCACTGTGTTCTTTATAAGAGAAGCCCTTGAACCTTACTTGCCGTAAATAAGCCATGCATTTTATACCTGACTGTGTCTGCATTATATTATATCACTCTTGTTTTTTGTATTGTTCTTTCTGTAAAAATACGCAATTAACTTAATTGTTCATATGAATATTGAATATTCCAAATAACTGTTGTTTGGATTTTTACTATTACAGGTGATGGGTAATCATGTCGGTGTTACAGTAGGTGGTTCGAATGGGCATTTTGAATTGAATGTTTTTAAGCCAATGATTGCAGCCGGATTACTTCGAGTATGATCTCTATTCTCCATACTTCAATATGCTTAATTAATTTATGAAGTATGAATTTCTCTTTGAATAACCACAATAGAACCTCTTGTAAATCTGTGTACATCTTTTTACAGTGAGTTGCTAACTTTAACACAATGTTTTTTTGTTACTGCTACCGTGCTACAATTTGACTGATGCACCATTCTTTTTTTTCAACAGTCATTGAGATTATTAGGGGATGCATCTGTGTCCTTCGAGAAAAACTGTGTCAGTGGAATTCAAGCAAACCATAAGAGAATTTCACAATTATTGCACGAGGTAACTATGTGTTACAAAACCACAGAAACACTTGCATACAAACTTTTTATAAATTGTCTGACTAATTTCTCCGCCTCTTTTTTCAGTCTTTGATGTTGGTTACATCTTTGAACCCTGTAAGTAAAATGCATTTGTTGCACTCTCTTTTTTTTTCTTTGTAAAAACTTGTGTGAATGCATGCTTAATTCTCTCTAACGAATGCAGAAAATTGGCTATGACAATGCTGCAGCTGTTGCTAAGAAAGCCCACAAAGAAGGAACCACATTGAAGGTGATTATTGCATCTATTGTATTTGCTTTGGTCTCAGCACTGTAGTGCATATGCTTTACATTCGCTATAAGGTGATGTGTACACAACATAAATTCACATCTTGGCGGCCGGACTGCCAGAACCACTGAATTTCTTAAGGCATTAAATCCCAGGATCATGTTATTTGGATCAGCATGTTAGATACGTTAACATCTAGATTAATGCTCTTGATTCTTGCCTACTATTACCCTGTTGGTTCACCTGTTAATGTTTTTATACCATCATGTAAATTCTGATGTGTCTATATTGCCTCCTCAACAACAACAACAAAGCCTTTGATCCCAAACAAGTTGGGGTGTTCATATTGCCTCCTCTCAAAAAAAAAAAAAAAAAACTTGTTCATGTTGTGTGCTTTTTTCCGTGGTACAATGTACTGCTATGGATTATATTAATCCTTTTCCCTTTTGTTTTTCCAGGAAGCTGCTTTAAGCCTCGGGGTTTTGACGGAAAAAGAATTCCATGAACTCGTCGTTCCAGAGAAAATGATTGGCCCTTCTGATTGACAGCAGCTTATTAGCTATTTTTCTCTTTGAAGCTTTCAGGTTGCCACTTCGCAGTTCCTGTGGTTGCTTGTGCTGTGGGCTCCATAAATCTAGCTCATCCGTAAATAAACGTAGTTAGGCTTCACATCTTCAGTTCGTCGCCTCACATTGGAGAGTTGATTTTGCACTGGTTTTGGTGCCGGAGAAAACAAAATTTTGTTCCTGTTATTGAAATAGGAATACTGTACTTTGATTAATTTGAACAGGTGCCTTCCATTTCTTGTACACTAGCACTCCAACCTTATGCCCTCATGGCTAATGTGCATGTAATAAGTGATATTGCAACAATGTCCATGTAGATAATTAACATTCATCTTCAGAACAAATGAAGAAAGGTACAGGAATTCCAGATTCCTACTTATTTTGAATAAGTTATATACTTTCCCTTGTTTCTAGGGAAGTGGTAGTACATGTACGTCCGATGCAATAAAAAAACACCGTACGCTTTCTTCGGCCACGTTCCCCTATGCACTTGCACTTAACACGAGAATATTTGGGGAGCGACTAGCAGTGTACGTCCGATTCAGAGGTTAGCATGGTACGCAGCTTTTAGGCGTTGGATCTCGGAGCATACTTTTTAGCCGTTCATCTAGAACAAGCGAACGTCACGAGCAACAGCCAGCCATCCCACCTGCGTATTAAGCCAGCCATCCCACCTGCGTTTCCACTCTGTCTCAAGTCCACCATCGCTCCCGGTCAAACCCCGCACCGCGCCGTCTCCACCTCATACCCCTCCACCCGCTTCACTGTCACTGGGCCCCACCGGCCGCTCAACTCACATGGTCCAAATTCCGAGGCCCGAAAAATTGAGCGATTACTGCGTGTGACCATCTGCCGTAGGGTATCTCAACATTTATTATCGTCTTTTAGCTATACCACGTGAATAAAATCCTACGTGGAGAAAAGAGAGGGAGAAAAGAGAGAACAGGTCGTCTCTTCCTGAAGAGACGATCGTGCACGCGAAAGAAGACATGATACATTAATTTACTCTAGTTGACATATAAACCCGTTTTAAAGAAAAATTATAAAATATAAGTGCTGAAGAGTATACTAGAGACTGTCTATTAGAGATGTTGTCTCTAAAGATGATATAACATATGTTAGATATAAGATTGTCTCTAATTATTAAAGATACTTTAAATACGTACGATCGATGGAGAAATCGCTGTTACAAGGACAAGGGAGGAACAGCTGACGATCGTCCTAATTACTGCCTACTAGACTAGATAGCATGGAAGAAAGTAATGGCTGATGGCTAGCCAGACTTAAAGGGTCCCATCCATACAGTAGAGTGTGTCTTCTTTCCTCTACATGTGTACGCCTGACTGGCGACGCTTGATGCTCCGGATAGCCTATCAAGTCAAAGCTAATATATTGCTCTAAAAGTACGTATATCTCCGGACAACGCTTGATAATTAGGGGAAGAGATAATAAATAAAAGGGTTTCTCGGATACTGTTGTAACATCTTCGGATAACAGTTATAATATTTTTAGACAACAGTTATAACATCATAAATCAAAAAACAAAACCTATGAAAAAAATGCGTTGAAATTTTTTTTCAACATCACCGTACACAGTATGCAACAGTTTTTTTTACAGATGTAATTTTTTTTCTACGGATGTAACATCTCCGGACAATGGTTGTAATATCCTAGAACAACGGTTGCAACATCCTCAGACAACGATTGCAACATCTTAAAATAATGGTTGCAACATCCCTAAATAACGGTTTGCAACATTATAAATCAAGAAGCAAAAGCATAGGGGAGACAAATTGAAGTGAAAAAGTAGTTAATAAATTGTGTTGTGCTGGTGGATAGTGGGTGGGAGAGTAGTCAAAGAGAAAAATGTTCGAGAAATGGTAGTACACGTACGTTCGATACAATAAAAAAAACACCGTACACTTTCTTTGGTTACGTTCCCCTATGCGCCTGCACTTAACACGTGAACATTTTTTTAGAGTACACGCAGAATACACTCATGTCTACACACGTGTGGATGCGTCCTAAATATACGTCTAATCTAGAGTAGAGGCTAATTAGACCATACAAAGTGTGAGCACATACTTTAACCACTAAATACATCGATATATACGTGTACTATTTCTAAACTACCGAAATAGTCAAGTGAGACAACCTAAAATCGAGCCCAAATAGATTGCTCACACACGCCTTGCGAAGCAACCACCCGCACGCTTCCACTCGCTAGAGCCATCTGGGCGCTGCACAGCCAGTCGCAGGCGAAGAGGAACCAAAGGGCTGGAACCTGGAGGCCCAGGATACTGGGCCCGTAAGCACGCAAAACACAGAAGGCCCAAGAAGGCCACCGCGAGGGCCACGACGAAACCCTAGCGGCCCAATCTATAAAACCCGCCCGCGCCGCACCTGGCGACCCCTTGCACCCCCTGCGCCTCCACCACCACCACACACTCGCAGCACAGGTAGGGAGGGGAGGAGGAGAGGAAGCCGAGAGGCGGCGGCGGAGATGGTTTCCCTGAAGCTGCAGAAGCGGCTAGCCGCGAGCGTGCTCAAGTGCGGCAAGGGCAAGGTCTGGCTCGACCCCAATGAGGTCAGCGAGATCTCCATGGCCAACTCCCGTGAGAATCTCCTCTCCCTCCTATCTCTGCGTCGTATCTCAAGAGTTCCATACGCTGCGCGCGCGCTACCTTCAGATCTGTCGCTCTGGTGCTGATCTGTGCGATATTGCTGTTCTAAACCTGTTCCTCTGTCGATTCTAGGAAGATTTTTTTGGTTAGTTAGCGCGGGTAGTTTCGATATCTGCTGCGTAGGATACTGTGGTATATGGTGATTTAGTTGTTGTGTTGTGCGCAGGCTGGGGTTGAAACTCTTGTTTGATTCAATTTTCTAGTGTAATTAGATTGTTGTTACTTGTTAGGGCCGTTTGTTATTTTGTAGAAAAATTAAGAAATTGCACTTGAGGAGTCATAGTTGTTGATACCTTGTATGGACTCATTTTGTTTCGGACCTTGGTAGTGTTTGCGGTGTGTAACATTAGATTGATCCTAGTCGGTAGGGCCTGGTGTGCGGCATTTGATTTGAGGTTGTTACTGTGCATGAAAAGTTTCGTTAAGGACGGCCTATCCGTCCTGTTGTGCTGGGGATGTGTGTCATGTCGTTTAATGCTGTTATAATACACGTTATTACCTGTTAAGAGTAGAGATTCTTGTTGGGAATAACATGTTCAGATACATGTCAAGAATATGCTTACTCCTTGGAATATTTGTATATTTTTGTATTGATGCTGCTCTATTGTTCTTTTTTTGGAAGATGTATAAGCACTAGGAGAGCTATCTCATTTTTTTTTTTTCTGTGAGCTTGCAGGTCAGAACATCCGGAAGTTGGTCAAGGATGGGTTCATTATCAAGAAGCCCCAGAAGATCCACTCGAGGTCCCGTGCACGCAGAGCCCATGAGGCCAAGCAGAAGGGGCGTCACTCAGGATATGGTATGTCAGTGCCATAAAGTCGTATTGTAGTGCAAGTCTGAGTCTGTATATTTACCTTAATCTGTTCTTTTTCAGGTAAGCGTAGGGGTACCAGGGAGGCTAGGCTCCCCACAAAGATCCTGTGGATGAGGAGGATGCGTGTGCTCAGGCGGTTGCTGCGCAAGTACCGTGAGGCCAAGAAGATTGACAAACATATGTACCATGACATGTACATGAAGGTCAAGGGTAACATGTTCAAGAACAAGCGTGTGCTTATGGAAAGCATCCACAAGTCTAA
This sequence comes from Ampelocalamus luodianensis, assembly GCA_036346255.1. Lineage (NCBI taxonomy): Eukaryota > Viridiplantae > Streptophyta > Magnoliopsida > Poales > Poaceae > Ampelocalamus > Ampelocalamus luodianensis. The sequence continues at coordinate 27,842,046 of CM070622.1, forward strand.
GGCCGAGAAGGCAAGAGAGAAGACGCTTTCTGATCAGTTTGAGGCCAAGCGTGCCAAGAGCAAGGCAAGCCGTGAAAGGAAGATTGCCAGGAGGGAGGAGAGGTTGGCTCAGGTGAGATGTTTTATGTATTCAAAATTAGTTTCTTCTTAGGCTGCAACTGATGCATGAGTCCTAATTAGCACTTGCCTCACAATTAAACATGAAATGTGGATTTAACAGTTAGATTGTAAAAATGGGTGGATATATATGTTATGGTCACTAGCTGGGGTGTTATTGAATTGTAACGGTATAATGCAAGTTAGTTAAGTTTGATGCTTTAGTATCTTTTAGACGTATGGTGGGTTAGTCTATGATTTTGTCACGAGATTGTTCATGTGGTTTAATCTTCTACACATTATGCAAACAGGGCCCAAGGGAACCAGCAGCTCCAGCAGCTCCCTCTCAAACTGCAGCGTAAGCATTGCAAAACATTAATTTTACACACATAGGTTCATGTTCAATTTGGCCGATGTTAATCAACTTTCCAATGTCACAGGGCACCAAAGAAGGGAAAGAAGTGAAGATCTGACATGACGTGTTTTGTTTGCTGAGTGAAACCAGTGATGTCTTAGCTGAATTTTGAAGTATGAAACGTTTTGTTCAGTGTTTAAGTATCTTTGTCCCAGATACCCTGGATATTATGTTTCATGCAGCTGGATGTAGTAGTAGATGTTTATGCAAAGTTTCTTTTAAAAAAGGTGATATCTTGTACTGTTTTAAGTGGTATTTTCCATGCAATTCCTGCGTTTAGTAATTTTTTTATCAGTGCTTTTATGAGAATTTGCTCTTGTTTTGCATGATCCTGGGAGGACCATTTCCCTGGTCTTTTGGTCGTAAAATCGCATCGAATTTATGATGTGGCCTGAGCGGATTGCGATATGGTTGTTTGGTCGATTCTTTTATTACTATGAAAGACTAGATTTTACGGAGAGATACCCAGTTAGGCTGTAAACAACCGAGTGACCAATTGATTTGAATTCGTTACCTTTTTTACAGGGATGGTAATGCTAGTTCTCGATCTGTAATTTTATTCTCTGCCTACTGTGCATTTTGTTGGTAGTAGTGCAGTACTATTGTACTGTTAGTATGCAGTAAGCATGCCGTTTGCTGCTCTTGTTTTAACCCCGTTTTTTGTTGATGTCTTCGCACACTTGCAAGTGCGATGGCATGTGCCCCCTGTTTTGTCAGTGGCGTACTGATGAAATTATGAAGAGTACACGTCCATGAAGGATGATCAATCTTAACGAGTGCTATAGATAGAACCAAACCTATACTAAGGGCTTGTTTGTGTTAAGAAACTATGGCTCGGTCCGAAAGCCAGCCTATATATGGGCTCTTCATTCCAAATCTTAGTGCGCCAGATGTCGCATCGCCGGTGGCCACCCGAAGTGGCGATGCCCCCGCACAGGCTCACCTCCGCGCCACCACCTGAAGTCGGCATTGCGTACTCATACCCGCATGAAAGCCCCGCCCTCCGGCCACCGGCTCCCACGTGCTTGCAGCACCACCCACGGCACCGGCATGCCAACCCACTGGCTTGAAGCCGGCCACCTGACCTCCCCGTCGCACAGAACAACCACCGGCTTGAAGCCGTTGTTTCACATCGCACGAAGCGTTCAAAGAAAAATCATCGCGCCACCGTCGGAGCAGCCCCGCACGGTCGGCGCCGGCATCGTCCGAAAGAAATAGAAAAAAAAAGGGGAGGATGCGCCGAGACGCCACTCGCAGCCATTGCCGCCCCACCCTCGCGATGATCGAGCCGCCGCCATGGCCATGCGTCACCTTGAAGCGGCGCCGCGCCTCCGCCGCCTTGAAGTGCGCCTCCCTCGCCGGCCACGCCCGTCTCTAGCCATCGCCTCGCAGCGCGCACCGCCAACGCCACCGCGGCGAACCCGCCACGGCCGCCACGGGCCGAGGCTAGCGCGCCGCCGGCTGAGCTTCGAGCCGCCGTCCGCTGGAGCGCCACGCCGTACCACTCGGAGCCGCCGGGCGCATGGAACCGCTGTTGGAGGCCTTGAAGCCATGCCTGCATGGCCTTGGAGCCGTTGCCGCTGCATGGCCTTGGCGTCGCCCCATCCGCACCGAAGCACGACGCCGCCGCCGCCGCCGCGCTTGCGACTGAGCCGACCAAGACGGCAGCACGCCGCCGTCGCCGCCGCGGCGTCAGCGTCACACCGCCGCTTGCCGCGCGCCCGCCACTGCTGCGCGCACACCGCCCCTTGGAGCCGTCGCCTCGGGTGAACAGGGGGTAGGGAAACCCTACCCCCTAACCATTTGAAACCAGCGGAAGGCCCTTGTGTGCCGGCGACTTTTTGGCCAGAAAGGAATAGGCCATATGGGCCTAGGGGTGCAAACGGCCCAGCTGGTCGGGTGGAATCGGCCTAGTCAACCGAAAAAAGGTCCCGCGGAGAAAAGAAAAAAGGGGGAGGGGCGGAGGAGAAAATCCCAATTTTACAAATTAACCCTCGGAATTCTGCAAATTACGAGGAAGTTTCGCGAATAAGGATATTTTTGCAAAAAATCTCTCGGAGTTTCTGGAAATTACGCGCAAATTTTTTAGAACTGAAATTTCACACTTTAACCCCTGGAAAGTGCAAAATTCACTAAAAATACTTTTTCCAGCAGAAAAAGGCCTCGGGAATTTAATTTTTGAATCAGTTTTTGCATTTGAAGCATGTTTAACTTTGTTATTGTTGTTTCTATGCAATTTATTTATTGTATTTACTGTTTTGATTATCTGTGATTGTTTATATTGCTTTAATAACTGAAAATAGCAGTAAATCATGAAAATGCATAGAAAAATACGGGATCATGAATTAGGAGTTCGAAGAGCATTATGAGAATTTTGCAACTATTTTATGCAGATTACTTGCAGTAATCTTATGAATTTTTGCATGAATATAAAGATGACTAGCATCACGAACTAGGAGTTCGGAGAACTGACCCAGCATGGCCAGAATTTGTATCAGTCTTTAATTATGTGGTAATGTAATCACAGATGAGCAGAAGATTGAGAAGACTCTATCTACCTTTCACTCGAATGCGGTACAATCCGCACACAACTATCGTCAAGACGGCTATATGGAGTATGCCGAATTAATTGACATCATACAAGTTGCGGAAGTTCAAGATGATGTTCTAAGGAAGAACTACATCTTAAAGCCACCTAATAGCAATATTGGTCATGAAGCCAATGCTAGTAGCTACAAGGTGATGAATCCTCTCACGAAGGAGAGGAGTAAGAAGGGTAAGGTCATGGGTCGCATATTATTGATGCTTTCCAGTCTAAGAAGAAGGGTAAATTATAGTATGAGGCACACCTCGCCATTGCAGGCACAGAGGATTCACATCCATTAGTTGCACTTATGAATGTGAACACCCGATGCGACCCCATCATCCCCTTTGGACATCGAGCGCGCGCGCGTAGTCGCCAAGAGGAGAAGATCGCCATAGAGCAGATTGAGGCAGAAGTTCTTGAATACTTCGCTGATTCGATCTAGTGCACGCATTGCACTTGGATCTTTTATAGAATGAAGCAGAACTTTGAATTATTGAATAATGGTTGCAAGCTCTAGGAGAGCAAAGCATTAAATTCTTATTATGAGTTCTGCAAGACTTATTTTTCTGTCTTTATAATAGCAAGTTACGTTCTGATATCTGAAGTATTTTATTTATGTGTTGCTTGCTTTCTGCTACATATTAATAAAGTACATTATATTAGAACGCGTGTGGCGCCCTATGGAGTAAGTGTGCTTAGCATGTAGTGGCACAACGAATACCATCCTGAGATAAACTGAAATTTTCTAGTCGATCAGCAAGAATGCTAGTAGTCTTACGAAAATCGCAGGTAGCGATACTTGTATAATAGGCTCAGGAAGGGCCATAATTATACTCCCAATGGGCACAACTTGGATAATTGAAGAAGACTTGTTGTACCCAGAATCGACTAGAACTCTCAAGTATATTTGCGCTAATAGTTTCCACGTAGAGACTGAAGAAGAGTATGGTACAGAATACCTGCTCATTACAAAGCGTGAATAAAGTGAAAAATAGCATTAGAATGTCTTCCTTCATATGAAACTGGGCTATACTACACTAATAATAAGGCACCTGCAGCTTGTACTGCTTTGAAAACCGTATTTAGAAGCTCTGAACTTACCTATCTCTGGCATGATAAATTATGTCGTCTAGGTCTTGGGATAATGAGAGATATAATTAACAATTCACAGGGACATAATATGAATATAAAGAATTTCCCGAATCAGGAAGATTTTGTGTGCCCTGCATGTGCCACCGGGAAATTAATTATTAGACCTTTTGCTCTGAAAGCGAAGGATGAAATCCCTACATTCCTGGACCGTATCTAGGGAGACCTTTTGCGGTCCTATACAGCCCCTGTAAGGGCCATTTAGGTATTTTATGATGCTCATCAATGCTTCCTCAGAATGGTCGTACGTATGTTTATTATTTACGAGAAACCACGCTTTTGCAAAAGCTAAATCTCGCAGGTAATTAACAGTTGAAAAATAATTTTCCTGATTATCACGTGAAGTCCACCTGAATGGACAACGCCGGAGAATGTACTCCGAAAGCATTTGATGATTATTGCATGAAAATGGGAATTAAAGTTAAGCATTTTTGTACCGCATGTCCGCACCCAGAATGGACTAGTAGAACTTTGAAGAATTGTAATTTACCAACTATATGTTGGGGACACGCAGTCCTGCTCGTAGCAGCTATCATCAATTTTAGACTATCGGTCTATAACAACCATCCACCTATGTAACTAGCGTAAGGGTCAGCACTGAAAACTTCTCATCTTTATAGGTTTGGTTGCAGGGTTTATGTACCTATACCACCACCGCAGCGGGCTGTAATGGGCCTTCTCCGAAAGTCTGGGATATACGTTGGTTATGAGACAACATCCGTAATCAAGTATTTAGACCCTATGACTCGAGATTTGTATAATGCCCGATTCGCTGATAGTATATTAGATGAGATAAATTTCCCGTCATTAGGGGGAGGAAATCAACCCTTAATGAAAATGTCGGGAAATAGCGTGGCAAGCCACAGGAAGTTCAGAAGACAATTGAAGTCTAGAAGACAAGAGAAGTCCTGAGGACAATTGAAATCCAGAAAATAATTGAAATATATGCATATGACCCGCGTACTAGTAAAACAAATAAAGAAGTCTAGAAGATAATTGAAGTCTAGAAGACAATTGAAGTCCAGAAGATAATTGATTTGCAAATATTAGCGAATCAACTACCAGACCACTTTAGTGATTTGAAGAGCGTGACCAAGTAGCATTTGCCTGTAAGCAATGCACCGGAGAGGGTTGAAATACCAATGAAGGTATCCCTAATACCGTCCAGAGGCCTCAGAATAAAAGGACGAGAACTCCGGTCCCTCGAATCCAAATTAACCGGGGACGCCTGGTGAAAACGATAAGAAATACTTGACACAGCCGATCACCGTTCTCGTAACTGTAAGGGGGCGCTTGAGACTGCATCGGTATGGAACCTTCAGAAAAGACATACCAGAATTGAACATCCCTTTTAAGGGAGACATCAGCATGGATGTGTGCGCACACATCGGTGCTAAAAAACTAAAGGGACTTGCCCCGCAATTGTAAGCAGCGGCGAGCAAGTAGAAGCATTAGAAGAATCGCCCCTTGAAGAAATAGCTATAAACTTTATGACCTCGGGAGAATATTTGAATATGACAACAGCCAATGTCGATATTTACTTTGCAAAGAAACTTGCCACAATCATCAATCTTGATTCAGAGCCTGCATCACTCGCTGAATGAAAGAAAAGATCAGATTAGAAGAAGGCAATAGAAACTAAATTATTTTCTCCGAATAAAAGAAAGACGTTTGGGCCTGTAAGCCGCACGCCTCCCCTTGTGCACTCCGTAGGGCATAAATGGGTATTTGTTCAAAAGAAAAATGAGAAGAAGCAAGGCTTGTTGCACAAGGTTTCACTGAATGCACATGAGATGATTATGAAGAAACATATTCCCTGGTCATGGGTGGAACTCCCTTTAGACATTTATCTTAATGGCAGTGAACTTGAAGTTAGAAGTGAAATTGATGGATGGGGTACCAGCATACCTTTATGAAATATTGGATTCAGACATTTATATGAAGATACCTGAATTTATCACTGTCCCGAACCAAAACAGAGCAAATAGAAATATGTACAGTGTGAAACTCAGAAAATCATTGTATAAACTTAAGCAATCAGGCAGAATAGGGTATAATCGCTTGAAGCGACTTTATATGCAAGAAAGGTTATACGAACAATGAGAATAATCTCTGTGTATTTATACGACGATCCCAGAATGAATTTTGTATAATCTCAGTGTATGAAAATGATCTGAATATCATCAGAACCCTGAAGGATATTAAGAAAGTAAACTCTTACCTGAAGTCGGAGTTTGAAATGAAAGATTTGAGTAAAACCAAATATTGCCTAGGTTTGCAGCTTGAGCATGCCCCTGAAAGGATATTAGTGCATCAGTTAGCCTACACTCAGAAAGTGTTAGAAAGGTTTGACTTTGAAAAGGTATACCCTTTGAAAGTGCCAATGGTCGGGAGATCTTTGCAGCAAGACAAAGACTCGTACCGACCTAAAGAAGAGGGGGAGGAAGTCCTGGGATCGGAATTCCCACTCTTAAGTGCAATAGAAGCACTAATGTATTTAGCAAACTATACTAGAACAGACATTGTATTTGCTGGGAACCTACTAGCAAGGTATAGTGCAGAACCTACCAAAGGTATTGGTAGGGAATAAAGGACATCTTCCGATACCTTCAAAGAAGCAAAGAACTTGGTCTGTTCTACAGAAAGAACCAAGACTTAACTATGAATGGTAATGCAGATAACGGGTACTTGTAGGACCCGCATACAGCCAAATAGCAAGCAGGTTATGTATTCCTATGTGGTGGAACCGTAATTCCATGAAAATCGTCTAAGCAGAGTCTTGTACCGACTTCGACGAACCACTTAGAAATAATAGCATTGTACGAGGCCTCACGAGAATGTGCTTGGCTTCGGCGGATGATTCACCACATCCAGCAATCATGAGGATTGAATACCGCACAAACCCCCACTATTATCTATGAAGATAAAGCAGCTTGTGTTGCACAAGTACAGATAGGTTTTGTGAAGAATCCTCTCACAAAAGTATATCAACTCTAAGTTCTTCTATGCTCATGAATTGCAAAAGATGAGCAAAATCAAAGTACTACATACTAAGTCATATGAGAATCTTGCATATTTATTCACCAAGTCACTTCCAGTGTCTAGCTTTGAAAGATGCATACGTGAATTAGAATGATGGGACTTAGAGAAGTGCATAATTCAGGGGGAGAATCTTCACGAACTCATTATTAAAGCTTGATCATGAAGATCGAGTACCCAAAGAATAAATCCAGGAGATTAAATGAAATTGGATGGATTGTACTCTTTTTTCCCTTGACGAGTTTTCCTGGAGTTTCTCGGCTAAGGTTTTTAATGAGGCAATTCGTACAGCACAGCAGAACGTGTATCATGTACTCTTTCTCTAAATTTTTTTCACTAGGTTTTTATGGAGTTTTGACGAGACATGAACATGTGAGGATGGGTGCCCAAGGGGGAGTGTTAAGAAACTATGGGCTCGGCCCGGAAGCCGGCCCATGTATGAGCTCCTTATCCCAAACCCTAGCAGGGTCTCTAGCCTATAAATAGGCGGTGCTATTCACTGTAAAGGATTGATCGTTGAATGAAGGAATAAAGAGAAGCATGAAGTCCCCCTATATCTCTGTGTTCATCTCTTATTCTGTTCTTGTGTTCTTGCATTGTTCTTACGATTCTGAGTATTGTCTACGAGGTAATCATTCGGACTGGACTCCCCAGCAATGGTTCCTCAACAGTTTGGAAGCAAAGGGTAGAAAAATCAGGGTTCAAAATCCCTGATTTTGAGGGTACATGGAATCTTCTCTGTAAAAAAAAGGAAACAACAGAGAATAAAATTGATGAACCTGAGGGAAAATCTTCTCATCCTTGTTGCCGTTTGGGAATAACAGAGATAAAAATCCTGATCACAAAAAAATTCAATTTTTTTTTGTAAAATTCAGAAACAATAGCTATAGTGTACTTGAGTTATAAGCAAAAAGTATTGTACACTCCACAATTAGATTATGTATGCTCAACAGTCATTACGAAATTCAAGAATTTGATGTGATGAATCCATGGATATATCCTCTACATGCTATACAGAATCCAGATGTAAGCTATACACACCAGAGATACTGGAAGAGTTAATGTCAAGTTGTCAACCAACAGATTTGGGACTACATAGTATGTACTTCATCAGTTCACCTCACATTACATATGTTGTAAGTCGAATTTTTGCTTTTACATTCAAAATGCCAGCTGAGCACCACATATATTAATAAGATTCTTTGGAAATTAACCATCCCAGTTTAGTTTTAGCCTTTCAGGTTGAGGATATATATACTAACCAATCGAAATCCATCCTTCTGCAAAGAACTAGGGAAGCTACACAAGGTTTTCATCTGGAATTCACAACTTTCCTATTGTGTTATCATCTACTGGGTACTTGTTATCTGCAACGATCCATCCTTCTGCAGCTTTAAGCTGAGGCTAGTGAACCGTTCTCTTGAATACTGTCTTGAGGCTTTCCTCCAGTCTGTTCTAGCCTTCATCGTTGCTGCGAACTCATCAAAGCTTATCTTGCCATCCTGAAGAACAAAATAATGACATTAATATTTTCGCTATCCTACATGTTATGAATCACAACGTTCATCATATCAGTCATACAATCAGATGATTTAAACCGTCGAAAAGACGGGAAGCAAAACTATCATGCTTTTGCAACTAGTTGGTGAGGAACCACAAACCTTATCAGTGTCTACATCACGGATGATAGCATTGATAACCTCTTCATGATTTGGTCCCAGGCCACCAGTTAATGATTCATGGAGCTCATCAATTTCAATATATCCACTCTGGTTCCGGTCAAAGTATGCAAACGCCTTATACTTGGGATGCCCAATCTCACTACTGTCATACTTAGCATGACCAACATCATCACTAGCTCTTGAGTTCATGCGCCAGGTGAGCATCCTCTCAGCGATCTTGTGCTTGTGATCCTATGTAACATCCCAAAGTGTTGTTACCAAAATAACATAAAATAAAATTATTATTTTATTGTTTTTTCTGAGAAATTGGCCAGAGTTTAATTACTTTTTTTGAATTTATGTAGTTTTAAAAGTCAAAAGTAAAATTTATTTGAAGTTCTTGAAGTTTCATTTGGCTTGATTTGAAAAATAAAAATTTAATTAATTTCTGGAATTTTCTGAGTTTTTAAAAGCTTTTTCCTAATTATTTCAAAGCCAAAATAATTTATTTTGCAAAATTAAAAGACAACTTTAAGTTGGAAATAGTTTTATTAAGTCCAAAATAAATAATAGAATTTATGTGAATTTTCTCATAATTTTTGGATTTAATTTGCTATTTTCTAAAAGCTCTTTCTAATTATCTAGAATTAAATCAATTCCTAAAATCAAAAGAAAATCCCTCCGCTGCTTCGGGCTGAAACCTCTTTAGGCCCATTTCCTATTCACACGTGCCAGCCCACGCAGCCCGTGCAACTTACCCCATCGCGCCAAATCCCGGCCGTTGGATGCCAATCCAACGTGCCCGTACCCCACCCTTTCTTCTCTCTCGCTGCTCGTGGGCTCGCGTGCCTTCTCCTTCCTTTGCTTCTTCCCCACGGAGCCAAACCGAGCCGCCGCCATTATCGCACGCGCAAGCTCCATCTCCGCCGCGATTTACTCCTCCCCTCTACGCGGTTTCGTGCGCCTCGGATCCCCCTCATCACGCCGCGCCTTCACCGGCCATTTGCCCCTTCCATCGCGCGCATTTCTGCCAGGACCGCGCCATGGCCGCCGAGATCTCCGTGCACACGACCTCCCCCAACCAAACCCCTCCGGCCCTATAAAAGGGAGCTCCGGGACCGCCTCTCTCGTCTCAACCCAACCCTGTCATTCACATCTCCCCTCCCCTTCTCTTTTGGCCGGAATTCGCCGACGAAGAGCGTTGGCCAAAGCTCCTTCCGCCGCTGGTAGCGTCGTCGTGGAACTTCCCCGGTCATCTCCGCCTCCACCACTAGCACCACCTCGTCGCGGCGCACCCCGTGCGCACATCCTCTTGCCTCGGGGGCCACCGGAACAGCTCTGCCGTCGACGACCGAACACCGCCGCCGCTCTATCCTTACCACCGGTCGCCTCCGTCAACCCCCGGCCACCCGCGTCAGGTAGAAACGCTCCCCGTCGCCTCCTCATTCTCCCTGGCACCTCGCCGCCACGCCACGCCGCCAACGCCGCGACCCTCGGTCGAGCGCGCCGCGCTTTGTGTCTTTGGCGTGGCAGCCACCTCGACGCCATGTAGGCGCCACGTCGGCCAACCCCACCTCGTCACCGCCCACGTGTCACGCCGGGTCAGCGCCCGCATGGCACGGTCCACCCCTCCTCCGACCAAAAACCCGTGAGCCCAGTCCACCAAGAGCCGAGACACTAACATGTGGGTCCCACATGTCAGGGTTTTCATTTATTTTTTTAATTCCGAAAATCCATGGGCTGATGTCATCATTGCGTCATAATCTCTTTTCCTTTAGAAAAATAATTCCTAAAATTCAGAAAAACCCTATTTATGTCATTTTATGTATTTCCAATCTTTCGAAGCTCATATCTTTTGCATCCGAACTCCGATTGAGCCCATTCAAATTTGTAAATTTGTCTAAATTCAAGACCTAGCCAACTAAACCAAAATTATTTAATTTGGAGTTCATTTGAATTGTTATTTGAATTTTGTTTGAATTTGTCTTATTTCGCGTATAGATTTCGACGCCTTTTGAGAGCAGCGTTCAATCAAGCAAGGCAAGTTATACCTTTGATCATAATGATCCCATTATTTCAAATTATTTATATTCTATTTTAAATTATTACTGCATGCATATGTTTATACAATTATTTTAATTCCCAGTTTTAATTGCCTAGTTATTACAATCTTCATTGTATAGCCAATTTGAATATTGAACGTGAATACCTTGACACCATTAGGCAAAATGGTATTAAAATTAATCATATGCTTAGCCAATGCCTAGATCAAATCTTGTATTTGGGAAAGTTTAGCAAAATCTTCCAAATTTGATTTAAATTGGTTCTATGGTATTGTTTTACCATAGAAGGTTTATAAAATGCCTTTACTTGGAAAATAAAATGAAAATGGGTTTGGACTTGGGCGAAATGGATGATTGGTGGGTGCAGGTTCATGCACGGGCTTAATCTGGTTAGGGTTAAGGCCCAGGGTTTTATTTGGAAGACGCCCAAGTCAGTTAAGGACCGGCCTTCGAGCGCATGATGCTATGCCTTATCGTACTACCACATGTCCTGTGTGGGCGGGACCTGGCCAACTAATTTGCAACGTTTCATTGTTAGCTGTGCCATTTTGGTGTGTGGGTATCGATTAGACGGTATTCCCACTGGGCGCAAGAGGGGACTTCTGGCGGATGGTTAGTCCAAAGGAAGTGAAACCTTAGCGAACATAACTACTTTGGAATGGTGCATTGTAAAGCCCTTGTAATAATCACTTAGTCGCACAACTTCGGAAGTGTGTCAGATGGACATTAAAAGTTGATTATCTCTTGTGGGTAAAGTTGTACAACCTCTGCAGAGTGTAAAACTATTCGAATAGCCGTGTCCACGGTTACGGACATGCTAGCAGAACTACTCAAAGTTAGACTTTTGTTTTGTTTGAAAAAGACTTCTTTCAAACTGGTTATCTAAAAGGGATTTGGGCAGGAAGCCATGTGATAGGAGGGTATCCTTCACCATTCATGTGTGAATGTTATCTGACTATAAAATTGAGAATTTATAAAATAAATTTTAGTTATAGAATAACTGCTCTGGAACTTAGTATAAGTATTTAAAGAAAATGCTGCTTTATGCAAATCAACCAATAAACCATCCTTTGTTACATCTTTATATGCATGTCATTCTGTTATTTGACGGGTGTAACTTGCGAGCACGGAAGTTGTGCTCATACTTGCTATGTGCAAATAAAATTTCAGAGGAGAAGGACTTTGCTAGCAGTATGGATCTCGACGACTAGGCCGCTACCCCAGTCGATTGCCTGTGGCAGATTGCTGGACTCTACTACTTCTTCGTCTTCCGCTGTGTTCTTTATTGTTGGCTGTAAGCCTCTTTTGTAATAAACTTTGTTGATTATTAATAAAGTTATGATATGAATTTGGTACCATATTTGTTTACTGTGTGAACTAGCTACTGATCATGGGACTAGTTCAGAAATACACAGAGGATTTGGGATGTTAATCCCAGGTCCTGACATCCTAGTTGCCAGGTGTTGGGTAGTTGAAATCACTGGCATCATCCGCATCAACATCCTTACTATCCTCCCCACGTATGGGTGGGTGCCCTAAACAACAAAACACAATATTTCTTGTTGAACTCGATAAATGCACTCCCCTTTGTTGCTCTCAATGACAAGGACTCAACAAAAGGCTAGACTTGTGTTGCTATTACCATAGTTTGAGTACAATTCACTAAAAAAGCAAGCCTTTCTGCTAAGAACTTGATAAATTCATCAAACATAAAATCTTCTCTATTCTTATAGACTAAAATGCATGATTGAATTCACTGAATTCACCAACTGCTCCAACCTAACTTGTTGTTCTTAACAAGAATCATAGTGAAATCCATGGAAATGGTGAGGAGGACGGACGAGGAGTGACATACCCTTGTGGCGCTTGTACTTGGTCTTGCACTGCGGGCACCCCTGGGTGCCGTCCTTGCGCTCGTACTCGTAGCAGGGCCGACACATCGGGAACCCGCAGACGTCGCAGGCGGTGAACAGCTCACCGTCTGCCGTCGTCCCCACGCCGTCGCAGCAGATCTGGCACACCTGCCCGCCATGCTTCCCCGATTTCTTCGCGCACAAGAGCACCAAAAATACAATAGCATCAGACCAATCCCCACCCGAGATGATTACACCAAAGCACCAACATTTCCCCCAAAATGGCACTCACCGTAGTGTCGCCACCACCGCCGTCCATGGCACCCGCACCAAGAGCTCACACAGAGCGAGACTCCACGAACAAAGCCTAAATATTGCTTCACCGCATTCCGCGGCCTCCCAGGACCCGATCAAGAAACCGACCGAACTCCCTCGAATCAGCGCCAAATCGCCCCGGGTTTGGGCACGGCGCTGGCGCTGGTGGGAGCTAGCTGATGAGGAGACAAGAAGTTCTTAAGCTGACTAGCAAGTTCCCATCGCCGGAGTGGGAGGAGGAAGAACGCGGTGGAGGCAACAGTCGGGAGGGAGGCGGTCTGGGAGGAGGACCGGACTCGGGAGCGAGACGAGGAGAAATTCCTCACCTCCTCAGACGTTGTTTTCTCCCCATGGATTAGGCCGAGATTGGGCCGAAATTCCCCCATCCCTAGAGTCCCCAAACATACCTACAGGACCGTCCGGGAAAATCTAGCACGGGAGGAAATTTCCCAGGGTTTTGGTGGGGATCCCGGCCGGGATCGACCCTCCCAAACAAAGCCTAAATATTGCTTCGCCTGCTTTGGAATCCTTAGCCTGCAATTAGGAATTTTGGAGGTCTAGCTCTTATTGTTGTTCACCCGTGTTTCCCAGATATCACTATCTACGTGCCGGTCCTGTGGGCAGGTGGTATTACTAGTATTTTCTCAGTTCGAAGGAGGTCGTCTTCGAGAGATTATACGTTTATAGTAGCACTGCAGTGATCTCATAGTACTTTTTATAGCAATTAAATCGCCAAATCGGCATCATGTAAGTTCCAACTAGTGTTAATTCCTTATTTATCATTGGAAGTTGGTAAGTTTACTAAAATATCATCACGGGACTGTATCACCCTTTATTGCCATCGGACCTTAACTTTCATTCTGTTTTTGTCACTCTCGTTAGCGTCGTTACGTCCGGCTTCCGTTAACCACTGAAAAATTGATAAAATGCTCATCTTACCCTTGTTTTTCCTTCTCTTCTTCCTCCTTACTCTTTCTTTTCCTCTTTCATGCCCCGACGTCCCCCTTCCTATTCAGTGTTGTCCCTAGCCTCAATCACCATTCCTGCGTGCTCTGCCCCTCTTCCCCGATCGGTTCCCCCTTCCTCTCCCGTCGTCGCAAGTCGAGATGCTCTGATGTCTGATGCACCCTAGTAATCCCTGCGGCTCCCCCAATCTTAATCTTTTTTCACTAGTGTTTCGTTCCTATTCGTGATGTTGTCTTGCTCTTTTCTTGGTTCTTGGTTCTTGAATCTTGATCTCCTTTTTTGTTTTTTATTTTGGAGCGGAATAGCGACGAGGGGTGGGTGGTTTCTCTGTTCGATTTCTAGTGGTTGTAGCCCCCCGGAATTTTCGCGGACGATCTTTTTTTTTCCTTTATGGTTTGGTGTCTGTGCTCGTTTCCTCGCGCTGTTCATGGCGAGAGATGGTACTGTTTCAGTGTTTGTTTTGCCGTGTCTGATTCTGATCTATGTGTGCTTCCACCTTTTAGTTGGCGGAACCTGCCTGCGATACATCTTGTGGTTCTTTTCACCCATTGCAAATTCTCTTGTGCTGTTCTTCGAGTAGATTCTTGTATTCTTGCTGGATGCTCAATTCTCATGTCGTAAGTGAAGAAACACAGTTAGTTGTTGCCTTGTACAGTGATTGTGGGAGTGTCAGACTGTTAGTCCTATATAGAGTGTGCTGATATTGTGTATAATTAGAAATGGATATTATGGGTGAAGCTTATCTTAATTCCTCTTTTTTCAAACATGGGATTGGGATGGATAGCAGTGGCGAATCCAGGATAAAAATAGCGGGTGGGCTCAAAATTTCGGATGACTAAACTAATTTGAAACAAATATAATCTTGTATTCTTGTGCAATCAAATTCATACATGAATAAAAACAAAGAAAAAAAGTGAAAGACAATGAAGATACCTCGCTAATAGAAAGTGCATCTCCAAAATATATAAATATGGTTCCAGTGGGTAACAATCTATACATCAAAATCAGAAAAATTAGTAACACAATAGCAAATTGTGTTTAAATGATTATGAACATTCAAAATAAAAGAATCATACCACTAAGACGCTAACTTGAATCACGACTTTCATGAGGCAACAATTTATTCTGCGAAATCTCATACATTGGAAGGATCTTATGATTCTATCATCAATAGTTCATAATTTCATCCGGATTGGCAATAATTTCATCCAGATTAAATTCTAGTCGAGCCTTCTTTGGTTGAGTTGCGTGGGGTGGAGACTACCCTGCAACAGTAGTGATGGCACGAAAATCTCAATATTACATACAAGTGTAATTTTTTAATAAAAACTTTGTTGTTTATTGTTTGGTAACGTAAAATGGAGGCATTGAATAAAGCCAACTACACATGCTAACTCCACCTAAGCACAAATCCTAGACAACCGAATGGTGGATATGCAAAATCACAGGCGCACGTCTCCTATGCTCGGCGTCCCCTCCTCCGCTCCGCATCTCCCAGGCTTGAAGCTTCGCGCGATCCCTTCTCGCCTCTCCATGCCCAAGTGACTCAGAGGCCCGCCCACGCTCAGATCGGCATAACGCCAGAGCGGCAGAGGCGCAGTCGCGCAGACGAGCGACGGCCGACGGGAAGATCCTCCTCCTACCCTCCTCCAGTCCGCCTCCTCGGCTCCTCCGGGCTCCCGCTGGACCGGATCGGCGGGTGCCACGCCCGAGCCTGGCCGCCCCACTCGGCCTCCCTCCTCCGGTTACCGGCGGCATCACCGTCGCCACCTGCCTGCTTGGCACCTCCTCAGCTGCTCAGGTGCGCTTCTTCTCCTCACTCAATTGATTGGAGATTGGGGATTTGGAATTTGGGGAATTTTGGAACGAGCAGATGTGGGTGGATGTGAGTTCACTGAGTTGGGCCTGGGCTTTGCTGCTTCGGCACGGGCGCAAGGCCCACACGCGTTTGTTCTGCTTCTCCTCACTCATTTCTTCTTCTTGATAGGCACATAGTGATGCAGCCATGGCAGATTGGCAGCCAGACGAAGGTTGGGGTTGATGCCTTAGTGGGGGGTAGGGGTGTTCGGCGCGCGGTGGAGGAGGCTTGACCTTATGAAGCCCCCGCTGGATTCGCCCCTGATGGATAGCATCAATTGCCCCCCCCCCCCTGTCCCGTGGGTGGCATAAATAACCACAACAAATGAATGTGAATTCAGATTCCTTGGATTCAATGGAGACAAGTGTATTTTCACCTTCTTTAGAGAAGTGAAATTTATTTATGCTTGAGTTGAGAAAAACACACATCAGTTCAGTTTTGCATTACATTTAGTTATGTTGGATAATCACTTTATTGATTGTTTTCTGAATGAAACTTATCACATGATGATACTACTCGAGATACCATGCATTCATGTGTTTATCTAGGTGTGAGCCCTACCATATTTTGTGGATCCCAATTATTCAATTATAACGAATTGACTAGTCTTCAGTGATTTGCTTATTAGGTGAATAGATGTCGACAAGAACATTTTTGGTTGCAAGTTTGCAACTTCTTGCCTGAAATCCTGAAGTTTTGATCATTGTGGGGTAGAATTTGTGTTGTTCATTCTTCTTGTCTATGTTTGAGTTTGTTCCCATTTCACTAAACCAAGTTCCCTGGCCTACCTAACAAGTACATAGCCGTAGTTGCTGTGTCTTTTGCAGTCGGACATGTGATAGCCAACTCTCAGCCATTTTATTGTGTAAATAAGTGCTGGGTGGCGGAAGAGGAGGGACGAAGAAGATAGAAGACAAGAAGGGTATATAGGTTTTTTTTTTTTTACATAATTTGATAATCAACTTATGATTGATCGGCGGGAGTGGCAAAAAAAAAAAGAATAAAAGTTGAGATCCGATAGCAATAAAGAGAGAAATAGTTCCATAATAACATTACAGGTTGCAGCTAACTTTTAGTGGCAAATAAGGAATTAATCATCCTTCTTTGGAGTGCTTCCTGATTGGCGTAAGATGCGCCACTGTATATAAAGTACATCAATTATTATCAGACTGACACGAGTTGAAATGGTTCTTTACTTCTTTGGGAAGCAAATTTGGGAATAGTCAGACCTCCATTTACATTGACTGGCAACTAGAGAAGGCCATAGTGTTGCTTTCCGTTGTGTTTCTTGAGAATTCACGTTACAAGCTCCCACTACCAAAAAATTGTCCGTGTGGTAGAACTACTGAACTAGATAGTACACAATTGATTGTGGTTCATGCTATATGCATAGAACTACAGAACTTTTGTTTATTTTCATTTAAAATTTCATGATCCAAAACATCAACTGAACTTTCAAATTTCTAATATTAAAAAACATAATGACCAAAATTTTAAAGTTTGTAACGAACTGAATTTTTTCGTTAAACAAAATTACAAAATGTTCGGATCTCACCAATCTCTCGAGCTCCCATGCTAATTAAATTTCGCAAGCTCCCATGTTTAATTTAGGCTCAGGGTTCGAACTCCAAGAATAAAGGAAGTGTAACCAAAGCCAAACCTCCTCGTCTCCTCGAGTTTAAAATAACCATTTCAGAAGAGCCTTTGGGGCCGTTTGGAACAACTTCCGCTTCTGGTTTTCGCCCGAAAAGGCTGAAAACCGTTCCAAACGGCCGGCTTTTGGAAGCGACTTTTTCCAAAGCGGCTTTCTCATTGAACGTGCGGAAGCCGGAAGCGGGAAGTCGCCCGTGGGGAGCTTTGGCGGCTTCCTGCAGGCTGCAGCCCCCATTCCCAATTTATCCCCGAACTATTTACCCGCCAAATGCCATCAAATAAAACCAGTTGCCCCCCTCCCATGCACGCCCGCTGCTCAGCTTCTCAACCCTCTCCTCCCACGTCGGTGAGGCGGCGCCGCCCTCCCCCTCCCCCTCCCTCCACCCCTGCCGCGCCACCGCGCTCCCCCTCCTCCCCCCGAGCCACCTCCGGCTTCTCCCCCGTCCAGATCTGGACGCCTCCTCCTCCCCCTCCCTCCACCCCCGATGCGCCGCCGCCCTCCCCCTCCTCCCTCGCCGCACTCCCCCTCCTCCTCCCCCGAGCCACCGCTGCCTTCACCTCTCCTGGCGCCGATCTCCTCCTCCTCCTGCCCCGACTCCTTCGCCTCCTCCTCTTTCGCCGGCTCACTCCACCGCCGTCCTCCTCCCCCGAAGAGGCGCCTCCTCCCCGAGCGGCGCCGCCCCAACACCATTCATCCTCCCCGCACGCGGCGCCCTCCCGTTCTCCTCCTCCCCACTACCGCACCCGGCCTCCTTCGTGGTCCCCGCCTCCCAAGTCCCTCTCCTCCCTGGCTCCCTCCTCCTGAGCCGCCGCTGCCTCCTCCCTCCACCTCCCGAGCCACCGCCGCCCTCCCCCTCCTCCTCCCTTGTGCGCTGTTGTCGGTTGTTGTGGCTCAAGGCCCTCAGTCCACAATGCCGCCACCACCATCATGCATCGTCAATTAATTGCATTCTTCTATGTTTTGTTCATCTATTTGTTGTGATCTTGGGCATGCATGACAATGATTCATGTCTATGAACCGATCACTAGGGCATGCATGACATTGATCTGTCCTGTGTTTTGATGGACATGCATGGTATGAACTCATGTCATAAGATGGAGCTGGTGCTTGGCCAAACAATGATTTGTTCTGTGTTTTGATCTCTTGCTAGGGCATGCATGACAACTTGTTCATCCATTCAATCTACAATTGGTTCCGTAGTATGTTGATTCTCCTTTTGCTTACCATGTCATGTGTTAATCTCAATTCTAATTTGAACATGTTTAACTTGGAAAAATGTTTGTATTGCTCAGTCTATTAGTTGTCGTGTTTGATGGCACAAGTATTGTTTACAAGGTATTGTTTTAGCTTGTTAGAACAAGATGTCCAACCTTTGACTGATGATATGATATATGCCACTTCCATTGCTACTTAAAGAAGATGGCCTATTGGTCAATTAAATTTATTTTTCATGTTGTCTACATGATACATGAAGTTTCTATTAGATTGAATCAGGAAACATGCCAACATAGGAGAGTTGATATGAGTGGCATTATCCAGAAAGATTACATTAAGTACACAAGACATCATGGAGATACAAGACATCAAGTGTAATAATTCATGCATATGATTGCACACTTACATAGAATTATGATGATTGATTATTGAATTAGTTATTTGATGGACTCCATTTCAATTGTAGATAATCTAGCATGTCCTTGAGTATATGAAAACTCATTATGTGCTGCTGACATTGCCAATCCCAATCATATGAAAATTTCGAGAACTGGTTTACTGGTTGATATTAGCCTTAGTTCTATGAATCAATCTAGTTCTAGTTCAAACCCTGTTTTCATTCAATCTGCACTGATTCAGGTATTTGGGGAGGTTTATCAATTAAATTAGGGATGAAATAATAGTAGCAATTCCTTTTTAATGTGTCAACTTTTGATACATTTACAGAACAAACTTGGGCAGTTGAATCAAGTAATATTGTGAGCTTGTATTCTATGCATCACAATCTCTGAACCTACCTATCGTTTAGTTTCTACTTGTCTATATCTTTGAACAACTGAACATAATGCTGGAGAATATGTTGCGATCATTTTGGAGATCATTTCCTTACCTCCTTGTGCATCATGCAATCAGCAAAACACTTGGGCACAGGCAGCCATGTATTCACTATTAGGCACAACAAGGGACTATCTTTTTTTGCATTAGGTTGTGCATTAGATTAGTATATTGTTTTGGGGGATGAAAGGCTGGATCATTGGATTAGTATCTTCTTACAGTATAAGATCTACAATTATATAAGAATCTTATTTGTTTGCACATTGTCATGTACATAAAAGTGAATTTAGTGTAAATACCATTGTTTCAAGATCTTGTAATGTTTAGGTTTGCACATGTTTCAGTTTACTTTCCAGATTGCTTCTGAATGGTTGCTATTTTTCCTTCTTTTTTCCTTTGTTACTTTTTTATTTTTGGGGGTACGTGTGAGGGTGAGAGTGCCTAACACTATCGATATCGGTCCCAAGCCCGAAAAAAAGTGGAGGGGGCATGAATTATTTATGTAATAAATGTTGTTAATAATTATTTATTGTAATATTTATTCATTGCAATAATTATTTTTAATAATTATTTGCTATAATAAATGTTTATTGTAATAATTATCTGTATTTTTCTTTTTTTTTCGATGAAATAATTGTTGATGGAAAAAAATTATGTGTATTCATTATTGTTGTAAGTGAAATAATTGTTGTATTCGTTATTCACCGTAATAATTGTGTGTAATAATTACTTATTGTAATAATTATCGTTACATATGCTAATTGTGGTTTATTGCGTTGTTTATCGTGTATTGTCGTTTATCGCGGTGAATTACGATGGTTGTCGTTTATTGCGGTAGTTGTCGTTTATTGCAATAGTTCTCGTCAATTTTGATAGTTGTCATTGTAATGCCAGTAGAAAATGCAAGATGAGTGAAAGTAAATAGTGAGAATACTTTTACCAAATTAACTCCCCACAGTAGAAAAGCCACAGGAGATAGAGAGAGGGAGGGAGAGAGAGAGAAGGGATAAGACCAAGCCCACCCGGCCAACATCTCCTCCCATCCCATTTCTTCCCCAACCGAAGGCAGTCAAGCCACAACAGAGAAGGAGAAGAGGAACCGAGGGCACGTCAGGGAGCCACCACCACCAGGGAGCAGCTCCGGCCACCATGCGCGACATCGTCGCAACTTCCCACCCCTCAACCGGCAAACCAAGTAGGTACTCCATTCCCCCATCCTTTTGTCCATTCCCAATTGAACAAGTAGGGCATAACACTAGGATGTATAAAGTAAGAAGGGGGAGTGAGAGTAGACTTCCCTGGTAGAGCTCGTAGGAGGCAGTGGCACTGAGGAGAGGCGCACAATGGCCTGAGGCTGAGCCTGGGGCAGCCACGACTGGGCAGGAGAGGCGCGGGCGTGGGAGAGGAGCTAGCGGTTTCGGTAGGGTAGAGACGCCGGAGGTGAGCCGAGGATGAGGTGCGGGTGGAGCGGAGCCTGGGCTGAGCGAGGGTGCCAAGCGTAGGAGGCGGCGCCGATGGTGGTGCCGGGCCAGATCCGACCGACGGCCAAGAGGAGAGGGGCTGAGCGAAGCAACGCTGGGCGCGACGTGCCGGGCTCGATCAGCGCGAGGCGGCTTCGGCAGGAGGCAGTTCGGCTGGGAGAACCACTGAGAGAGGGGAAGAGAATGAGTGGGTGAGGAGGGGGAGGTGAGGAGATAAGGCAACCGAATGGGTGGCTTCGGCCAAGAGATTGGAAAAAAAAATGAAGGGGTGGAAAGAAAGAAGAGGAAGGGAGGGAAGGAATTAGGGCGCATACCTAAATTTTTATTTGCAAGAGTTGACGACACGATCTCTAACCTACTAATATGTTGGGCATCGGGTTAGCGAAAAAGTGCCCGGTGAGAATTGGTTGGTTCATGTTGGATTGCGCATAGGAACGATGTCGTGCGTATGTGTGCATGTATTGTTACATCATATTGAGTATGGTGGAATGACTGTTCAGGTGGAGGTTCTGGAACGACGTCCTCCACACGTTACTCTGCTCCGCTTGGTTAACAGGCAAGTGCATGGTAAAGTGATAGCATGTAAATGTTATGAATTATGTGATATTTTTGTGATATGATGATGCTTATGGTAATGGCGAAAATGATGGGACAAGGTGAGCAATGAGGCTACCCTGTTAATAATGACAATGATGAATTATGTTAATGATGACAATGATGAATCATGTTAATGACAATGGACATGTGCATTTGCATCATGGAAAGGATGCATGAGCCAAGTTGGTGAGAAAGTCATGTAATTATTCCGGTGCGGTCGGTGAGAAAGATACATGACTAATCCGGAGTGCTCTAGATGAAGTCTTGCATCTATAGAGACTAGATAAAGTCCTACAATGTAAGCACCCCATCCTAACGAAGATGGGAGAAGAGTGTGTCATCGACGGGTGAACACTCCGCGATACCGGTATCATCTGATGAGATGCATATGAGCATGAGCATGATGGTGCATTTGCATACATGAGCAGTGCAATGAGCAAATGAGCATGTAGGACAATGATGCATTGCACTAATGGAAGGTTAATGATGAAAATTGTGTTATGGTTATGTTATGTTTGTATGGTAATGTTTATTGTCTATTATGTGCTTGCTGAGTCTCTGGACTCACCCTTGCTTAATGTTGGTTTTTAGGTGATCATCGCAGATGACATGCTTCGGGAAGGGACAATAGTTCATCCACGTCACATGTGGTTAATAATGCAAACCATCCTTCCTAGTGTTCCACTTTTGTTGTATGCTGTTTAGTTGTTAAATTAGCCGCGCAAAGTTTGTAATGAATAATGTGTAGTGGTAGCATTCTGGGCCCAGGTGGCGGGTCGGAGTGTTACAGTTGGTATCAGAGCAGGCATTAGGTCCGTGGTAAAAATTCTTAGACCTAGGTTGATTAATTACTAAAACATGACCTAAGTCAAATAGTTAAATTAAACTTGACACACTCTAGTGCACAGTAGGATGGGTTTTGGGTCAAACGTTGCATCTATGTTTTAGCTAGTTATGTGGTTGATGTGCAATGTTTCGAGGTAATTGCTTGTGAGTTGATTGTGTGAATGCTTGGTTAATAGAGATGCCGATGGGCAGAGGTAGAGGTCGCGGCCGTGGCCGTGCTCAAGCGGAGACCACTTGAGGTTCAGCAAGAAGCACCTATTGCAAAGGTTGTTTCCGCTGAGCAGTCTGTAGCTGGGAATCAGGCAAGGCCTTTGACCTTGCCACGATAGTTTATGGAAGAGGTCCGTGCGCTTCGCCAACAAGCGTCGGTAGCCGCTGCTGCGGCTGTACCCGTTGCGGTACCTACTGTCGTTCCAACCGTGCCGGAGGCAAGGATGAGCCTTCGTGAGTGGTTTGCCTTACGTCTAGATGCTTTCGATGGGGCAGGTACACCAGTCCAAGCTATGGATTGGTTGCGCTATATGCCAAGGCAATTTGAAGCCCTAGAGATGAACTCGCAACTGAGAGCTCGCTATGTGGCATTCCAGTTAAAGGGTCAGGTAGACATCTGATGGGAGGGAGTCCTTTCAGCTAGGGCCCCTGCCTAGGGTCCCACTACCTGGGAGATCTTTATTGAGCAATTCAAGGCGAAGTACTATCTAGAATCTTTTGTGGAGAGTATGGAGGTCACCTTGTTGACCTTCGTGTAGGGGAAGATGACCGTAGCTGAGTACGAAGCAAGGGTTCAACGATATGATCTGTTTCGTACCATCAGTTGCGAGCAATGATCTAGAGAAGGCTAAAAGGTTTCATCGAGGTCTGATGTGAGACCCCAGTTTATTTAGCTTGTAATACTTAGCCTTCCATTGGCTCTAGCATCACAAACAAAATACACCGTGTCTCGATGGACATGTGCTCCCCAGAATTGCAGCACATATACATCATATAAAAGCATGCATCAATTCCATACATCACAATATAACGAGTCTAGCAAAAGACATGCATAATATCAAGTTATTACAAGATAGCCGACCGGCCAAATGACACAAGTATTAAGTAACAGCGGAAGCAAAAAGTGCCATAAGATGGCTTAAACCAAAATACGACCGGTTAGCCACATAACCACAGGGCAACTGACCGGACCGCCAAGCTATTCGTCCCACACACTGCCACAGCACAACTCACAAAAGTGAGGCCCTTCAGGCTCACCTTCTTCCTCTGCACACAACAAGCAATGCAGATGAGTACAATAATGTACTCGCAAGACTTACGAGTAAAAGCCTATACATAGCTACATGAGAGCTGAATCCAAAGGAAATGGTTATATGGTTATTTGGACGCATAAAGTAAGTTTCATTTGCAATAATGTAATAGATTGAAGGCAATTTAACAAATCAGTTTTTAATCATTGAAATAACAGCGAGTAACAATAAATAATCAAGTAACCACCTAGAGGTGACTAACCCATTAGCCACCACAACATAGCATGAATCCCCGATTCATACCACCCATCAAGTTTTAATTAAATTGTTGTAGTCTAGTTCTCACGGGGCGTATCCGAGCGTGTCCATAACCTAGGACAAGGCTATTCAAATAGTTTTAACCCTGCAGGGGTGTACCAATGTACCCACACTTTAGACCGCCTTTTTGCCAAGCTATTAAGCACACTTCCGAAGGTATGCCGGCACAGCTAAGTCCTACGAGACATTTCCAATATTATGTATCAACTACGAGCCGCTCGTATGGACCGCAACCCATACGCTTACATTGTAAAGCCGAAAATACAACTACCCCACGGGGTAAAGCTTTTCGGACAACTACAATGCTCCCACACATAAACCATCTCATTTTACCACAACGCGACACACACACGCCCTCCTGCGACTCGTAGCCAATATACGCCAAAGTACTATGTCAAGAGAGGTCCCATATCCCTCTAGTGTGGTTAGCACGCAAAAATGCTTAGTACGGTGGCGCAAGTAACTCGGTCCTTAATGACATGGGCACCATTCCAGTCACACCCAAAATCACACCATCTTACCATTGTGCCTAAGTCCAAATTATTTTGTTTTCATTTTTAGTTTTTAGTTTTCACAAGTAAACATAGCACAAAGGCTGCAACATAAAGATCATAGTAAATTTGTGTGATCAAGGTTATCGACAAGTCGATAACCGCCCATTTCTACCGATAGCTAAAGTATGGCTAAGCAACATACTCGAAAACTACTAAGTGACAAGGGCTCATCCAACGAACCCAAAATCACAGCAAGTAATCCTAGGCTCAGTAGTAGAGAATAAACATTTGCCTACTGGTAATGCATCTAATGGGTTAACTATCGATAATAGTTAAAATAACATAGCAATGCATACGTAGAATTTGCAAACAATATATTAGAATTTGAAATTAATAGGATCAACACGATCAAATGAATGCTACATCTGCTTGCCTTGCTGGAGGGCAGAGTTTGGCTGCTGTGGCTCAGATTCAAGATCAATACTCTCTTCGGAACCTAACGCGAAAAGGCGATAAAACCAATAAGAACGAAGAACACCAAAAAAAATCCAGCAGCAAAAGTCATTCAAAACTAATGAAATTTATACAGCAACAAGCTATTGATTTTAGACAATTTTAGGAACAAGAGTTACTGTATTTGAACTAAGCATGCAAAAGTTATGGCTAAAACTATTTCTCTCAGCCTGTTAATTCACTAAATTAATTACTGGTACTGTTCATGGCATAAATTTCTAGAATGATCTGGAACCTAAAATTTTTACAGCAGGTAGATATGGATATCCTAAGAACAACAAAGTTGATTTTACCTAATTTGGAGTTTAAATGATTTACTTATGATTTTTCTAAGTTGTAAAACTAGCACATATTACTTTTCAGAAATGAAATCATGATCAAAACCTATTTCATATTAAAGTATGCTAACAGAGGAATTTAACAAGATTGAGTTTCCACATTTTGGAGTTATACATAAAAAGATAATCATTTTACAGGTTTTAAACAATTTCTGGTATATTCTAAAATGGCTGAAATCAAATTAATATTATTTACAAAATTTTATGTCACAGAACAATGTATAAAAGCATTTTTATATTAAACCTTAGTCAAACATGAATTTAACCCCACTGGAATCATCTAAAAAGGATTCAAAATGAATTAGATATGAGTTTTCAAAGTTTAATATATTTTTTAGTTGATAAATAAAGATTTACCGAATTATAATCAACCTTAACAAAAATAAAGCGACGTGGACGAACGTGGGCCCTTGATGCGAAATCTAACGGCCCACGCACATGGAGAATAGCGCACGCGTGCGATCCTAAAGTAGTTCACCGTTGGATCTAAATCCAACGGTCTAAGAAGATTGGGTCGTTCGGGCGACTCGGACGCCCCGATCGACCACAACCGCAGATCTTGAGATGGACGACTCTGAGCGCGACGCACTCCGGGTGACCCGAACGGCACACTCAATCTCAGCCGCAGATCGCGAGATGGACGGCCCACGCGATTAAGAGCTTGGGGGGTCTGAACGGCCACACGATTTGAGCCGCAGATCTAGAGATGGACGGCTCACGCGATTTGGGACGTTCGGGGACCCGAAAGTCCCAGGGGATCTGGGCCGTTAATCTCGAGATCGACGGTCCACGATACTCGCATATAACGCATGAGGGTTTAAGAGCGCGGAGAGGTTTTTAAAAGTGCGGGCCCACATGTCAGTGAGACAAGAGCCTCTTAGGACAGCTATTAAATACTAAATCCAATGATTAGTATTAATTATGTCCTAAAAGTTTCGCACTAAGGAGGTTTAAGCGGGCGGGGGCCCACCTGGCAGTGACATATTAGGATGGTTTAGGACACATTAATTGTTGCCTATGATTAGCAATTAATTAAACCCATACTTTGTCTTAATGACCTTGTTACTGTGGTTTTAGGCCTACGGGCCCACAAGACAGTGACTCAAAGAGTCAATTACGACAGCCATTAATTCTAAACATTAATTATCAATTATTAACAATGATTAAGCCATTAATGATGTCCTAATGACAACGGCGCAGAGGGAGTTCTCGTCCGGCAAAACCCGAGCGAGAAAAGAGGCTCGCCACCGGCGGCTCCGGCCACGGCGGCACCCACAAAGTACCAAAATGGGTTCACAATAGCTTTGCGGTCCCGATGGTGATGACCTCGCTGGCGGCGATGATCCACAACGCCGGCTAGCCGGAAAAGAAGGCACGGTAACACTAAGGCCGAAAACGAAAATTGATCAAAAGCTCCGCAACAGCCCAAAGAAGCGTGTGCGTCAGCATCTAAAGACTAATAAGAAGCTACCTTTAGCAAGATGAGCTTCAACGATGGCCGGAGGAGCTTAGACCACAGCGGAGCTTGCCGGAGTTGAAGAAGATGAAGTGAAAATAAAGGCCTGAGCAAAAATGAACACCACAGGTGGTCAAAATAGCTTCATTAAAGCTCAGAGAAGCTCCATAAGCAATTAATTGGGAAAAGAAGTCCTTACCGGAGCTGGAGAAGAAAGAGGGTGATTCGGCCGAAAAAGACCCAAACTTAAAATTGAGTGGTTCCTGTGAATGAAACCCAAAATTAAGTTAGGGGAAATGAATAGGACATTAAGGAGTTCAAAAGGGTACAAGACGAAATGAAGATGAACCACTGGAGCACCAAGATCCACAATTGAGCTCCTCGGGTCAACAATGGTGGTTTTGGTGTTTTGAGCTCCCCAAGCAAAGAAGAGCTAAGTGGTGGTGTAAAGGAGTACCAGGAAGTGTTTTGGGGAGCTTATAAAGCTGGAGGATTAGGGTTTGGCAACAACACAAGATTTTCGGGTGAGCTAGGTCCATAGGGTTTCCATAGCCCGAAAAAAAAATGATGTAGTGCAGGAGTAGGGCATGGGCATGGCCGAAAGCACCTACGCCCACTAATTGCCCCGACAAGTAGGCGTTGACGAGGGAGCACGAAAGGACAAGGCCATGCCTCTCTCTCTGTTCACGCACGGCGCGAGGAAGAAGATGACCAGAAAACACAAGGGTGATCGTGAGCCGTTGGATTGAGAATGAACGGCTCAGATCGCCCCGGCTCCTGAGGTTTAAAACAATAGAGGGGATCGTGAGCCCTTGGATCTACAATGGACGGTCGCGATTGAAGGTGACAACCGAGTGACCCGAACGGCCCAATGCATCTGGACGGTCAGATCTAGATCTAACGGTCCAAATGAGTTGGCACGATCGCGAGGTCCGAACGGCCCAATCAACGCGGGCTGTTCGATAGCAATCCAACGGTGGAAATTCCACGCGCCCTTTGGCTGACCCGCTGGTGCAATTAGGCGGTTGGGTTCAACCCAGTCAATTAGGTCGGGCTCGAGTCTGGCTTGAGCCCAACCCCCCTTTGACTAAGGGTTTTTAAAATAACAGCTGGACTTTGGGGATTTATTTGAGGTAGCAAAACAACCCCACAAATTCTGAAATGTTTACAAGAGCTTGCTAACTTAGATATTAACCTTGTATAAAATTTTTAGAGGTTTTCATGAAGTGCATTTTTCTCTAAAAATTCTACAAGGTTCTGGACTAGGGTTTGACTGAAAGTCAAACAGGTTTGACTGCACTCTAAAAATATTCAAACAATTTCTAAAAATTGTGAAATTTTTCAGAGGGGTTACATACCAACCCTGGAACTTAGGAAAAAATATCTCCAGGAGATGATCAAAAGAATTGACAAGATTGTTTTTTTAAGACAAGGTTTTGGATCAAAAGACTTGTGACTTTGTATTTCCATAATTCTTGTACAGGAATTGTTTAGAACATACATGAAATACATGATATAAGAAAAGTTTTAATTTCTACTCATTTTCTTACATTTGAAACACAAGTCCAAAATTGGGATGTTACAGCTCAACTCTGAGTTTTGACACGTTATGGGAGCCACTGCACCATGTGACTTTAGGTTAGTGGTAGAGCAAGCCAGAGGGATGGAGATGGAAATGCAACTCACTAAAGGACCGCAACCCCCTGGTGATCCAAGTGCTTCTGGTGGTGACCAGAAAAGGAGTTTTATCGAGGAGGGTGGGTCATCTCAGTGACCTACTCCGAAGAAGTCCAAGTGGGACCAACGTCCCCCGCAGTCGTCCAAGTCCAAATCTTCAAGGCCGTCTTCTGTAGCGCCTCGTTCGTCGTCAACGACCCCAGCCTATTGTCCTATCCCAAGATAGGACATGATCTATTTCAAGTGCGGTGGTGGGCACCGTGCTGCTGAATGTTCTTGGACGGGAGTGTCGGCAGTGTGGTCGGTCAGGCCACATGCAGTGGGGTTGTTGTCAGAACCCCTCTAGTATTATAGATTCGTGTGACGCCCTTGTTCTTTTTGACTCCGATGCTACTTACTCCTTTGGGTCCCACGAGTTCGCTAGAAAGGTAAAGATGAGTATGCAGCAGGTCTCGCAGTCTATTATGGTTAGTTCTCCAGGTGGTATCATTGCTAGTTCCACGGTATGTCCAGGATGCGTGGTTTCATTAGATGGTGAGGACTTTGTTGCCAACCTAGTGGTTATTCAGATAGAACCTCTTGATATTATTCTTGGTATGGACTTGTTGCATTGCCACCGGGCCGAGATTTCGTGCTTCTGGAGGACAATCACTTTGCAAGCTCCTTCTGGAGAGGAGATAATCTTTCAGAGGAACGCACCTTCATGTTCGCTTTTGTGTTGGCCAGCCTGTTCCTTGGCCGATGAGCGGTGAAGTCTGGTTCGCTTCTAGCACTTGCGGAGAAGCCGAGCGCATCTTTGCGCATTGAGGATATTCCGGTGGTGTGTGAGTATCCCGGTGTATTTTCCGAAGAGCTTTCGGGTATGCCACCCGAAAGGGATTTGGAGTTTAGGATTGATCTTGTTCCTGGCACACAACCTATTTCTTTATCCCCGTACCGTTTGACACGACCTTTCCAGGAGGAATTGAAGAAGTAATTAGATGAGATGTTATCCAAAGGGTTGATTCATCGTAGTGTGTCACCTTGGGGAGCCCCTGTCCTATTCATTGAGAAGAAGGATGGGAGTTGGCGTATGTGCAGACTATCATGCTCTTAATCAGGTGACCATCAAGAATAAATACCCTTTGCCTCGTATCGAGAATTTGTTTGATCAGCTGAAGGGAGCCAAGGGGTTCTCGAAGATTGATCTGCAATCTGGGTATATGCAAATTCGAGTGCGGGAGCAAGATATAGAAAAGACCGCTTTCTCTACAAGGTATGGGCACTATGAGTATAAAGTTATGTTCTTTGGACTAACGAATGCCCCTGTTGTCTTTATGGAGATGATGAACAGTATGCTGCATAAGTATCTTGATGACTTTGTGGTGGTGTTCATCGACGATATCCTAATTTATTCTAAGACAGAAGGAGAGCATGAGCAACATTTGAGGCTCGTGCTTGAGACGCTGAGGGAGAATCTGTTCTTTGCCAAGTTAAATAAGTGCGAGTTCTAGATTTCTGAATTACGCTTCCTAGGTGATGTGATTAACCAGGAGGCTATTTCAGTAGATCCATCTAAGATTTCGACTGTAGTGAATTGGAAGAGGCCAACTAATGTCAAAGAAGTGAGAAGTTTTCTGGGCCTGGCTGGTTACTATCGGCGCTTCGTAAAAGACTTTTCAATTATTGCCAAGCCAATGTCTCAGCTCACGCGGAAGGGCGCGAAATTCCAGTGGATCAATGAATGTGAGCGCAGTTTCTGTACTTTGAAAGAAAAGTTGGTTACTGCCCTTGTTCTCATCCTCCCTGAGCCAGGGAAGTGCTTCACGGTCTACTCGGATGCTTCGCGAGTGGGTCTGAGTTGCGTGCTCATGCAAGACAGCCAGGTGATTGCGTATGCGTCACGACAGTTAAAGAAACATGAGCAAAATTACCCTACTCACGATTTAAAGCTAGATGCGATGGTTTTTGCTCTAATGATTTTGAGGCATTACTTGTATGGAGAGACTTGGGATATTTTTACTGACCACAAGAGCCTCAAGTATATATTTACTCAGAAGGAGTTAAATTTGAGGCAAAGAAGGTGGCTGGAACTGATCAACGACTATGATCTTAAAATCCAGTACCACCCGGGAAAGGCGAATGTGGTTGTGGATGCCCTTAGTCGCAAGGAGACACCCTCCACTCTAGGTTGTCTTATTGCTAACTTCGATCGAATGGGAATATGTTATTGTTATGCTGGTACAGCGCCAGTTGAGACGCAACTGCTACTGGAATTGGCGATTTCGGAGGGAGTGAGAGAAGCGCAATAACATGATCGATTGCTCCAACAAGTAAGAAAGCGCCTTGATAACAGGAAAAAGGGGGACTTTAGCCTTGATGAGTCGAGCGCATTGCGGTTTAAGGGCCGCCTTTGCGTGCCACAAAAGGTTCAAGTCAACAAGTAAGAAATCACCTTGATAATGGGAAAAAGGGAGACTTTAGCCTTGATGAGTCGGGCGTATTGCGGTTTAAGGGCCGCCTTTGCGTGCCACAAAAAGCTCAAGTCAAGGATGATATTTTGAGAGAGACTCATCGTACCCTGTACACGGTACATCCTAGTGAGACCAAGATGTATCGAGATTTGAAAAAGAGCTTTTGGTGGAAGAGAATGAAGGTGGATGTCGCTCATTATGTGGGGTCTTGTGGGATTTGCCAGCAAGTGAAGGCTGAGCATAAGCGTCCTGCTAGGCTATTGCAGCCTTTGGATATTCCTCAGTGGCCATGGGATGACATCACCATGGATTTCGTAGTCAGCCTACCTCGTACCCAGCGAGGTAAGGACGTAATTTGGGTAGTGGTGGATCGATTTAGTAAATCTGCGCACTTCATCTCTATTCGTACGATGAATTTGGTAAGTGATTTGGCACCCATCTATGTGCGTGAGATAGTAAGATTGCATGGTGTGCTCAAAATGATAGTTTCTAACAGAGATGCCAAGTTTGTCTCCATATTTTGGAAGAGTTTGCAGGGTGCTTTGGGCATGAAGCTTCAGTTTAGTACCGCTTTCCACCCACAGACGAATGGACAGTCCGAACGTACCATTCAAACACTAGAGGACATGTTGAGGTCCTGTGTTCTGTCCTGGAAAGGTAGCTAGGAGGATCATTTGGCACTCGTGGAGTTTGCCTACAATAACAGCTACCACTCCAGTGTTCGGGCAGTGCCATTCGAGGTTCTGTATGGGCGGAAGTGTAGATCGCCACTTTGTTGGGATGCCGTAGGCGAGAAGGTTGTTCTGGGTCCGGATTGGGTCCAACAAACAGTGGAACGTGTGGCGGAGATTAGACAGAATTTGCTAGCTACCCAGAGTAGACAGAAAAGCTGTACGGATGTGAGGAGGCGTGACCTAGAGTTCGAAGTGGGGATCAGGTGCTCCCGAGAGTGTCTCCCACTAAAGGAGTTGTGCGATTTGGTACAAAAAGGAAGCTTAGCCCGCGGTACATTGAGCCATTTCTGATTCTGGCACGAATTGGAAAGTTGGCATATCGCCTGGACCTCTCTGAGTCCATGCGAGAGGTGCATAATGTGTTTCATGTTTCTATGTTGAGAAAGTACTTAAGGGATCCAGAGCATGAGATCGTGCTAGAACTGTTGTCCCTTAAGCAAGACCTCACCTTCGAGTCCCGTCCAGTTCGGATTCTGGAGGAATCAGAGAAGGTGTTGAGGCACAGATCGATAAAGTATGTTAAGGTTCTTTGGTCGCATCAATCTGAGCAAGAAGTGACATGGGAGTTGGAGTCTCGCATGCGCAAGAAGTATTCGAAGTTGTTCTCTACGGGTACGAGTTAGAGTTATTATTTATGTGAAGTTTGGTTCATTTTGTTCTTCTGTGTGGATTGTTGAACGCCAGAATTAGGGGTTGAATTCTGCTAAGGGGGTGGAATGTAATGCTAGTAGAAAATGCAAGATGAGTGAAAGTAAACAACGAGAATACTTTTACCAAATTACCTCCCCACAGTAGAAAAGCCACAGGAGGTAGAGAGAGGGAGGGAGAGAGAGAGAGAGAAGGGATAAGACCAAGCCCACCCGGCCAACATCTCCTCCCATCCAATTTCTTCCCCAACCGAAGGCAGTCAAGCCACAGTAGAGAAGGAGAAGAGGAACCGAGGGCACGCCAGGGAACCACCACCACCAGGGAGCAGCTCCAGCCACCACGCGCGACATCGTCGCAACTTCCCACTGCTCAACCGGCAAACCAAGTAGGTACTCCATTCCCCATCCTTTTGTCCATTCCCAATTGAACAAGTAGGGCATAACACTATGATGCATAAAGTAAGAAGGGGGAATGAGAGTAGACTTCCCTGGTAGAGCTCGTAGGAGGCAGCGGCATTGAGGAGAGGCGCACAGGGGCCGGAGGCCGAGCCAGGCGCAGCCACAACTGGGCAGGAGAGGCGTGGGCATGGGAGAGGAGCTGGCGGTTTTGGTAGGGTAGAGACGCCGGAGGTGAGCTGAGAATGAGGTGCAGGTGGAGCGACGCCTGGGGATGCGGGGCCGAGCGAGGGTGCTGAGCTTAGGAGGCGGCGCCGATGGTGGCACCAGGCCAGATCCGACCGACGGCCAAGAGGAGAGGGGCCGAGCGAGGCGGCGCTGGGCACGGTGTGCGCGGCGTGCCGGGCTCGACCGACGAGAGGCGGCTTCGGCAGGAGGCGGTTCGGCTGGGAGAACCACTGAGAGAGGTGGAGAGAATGAGTGAGTGAGGAGGGGGAGGTGAGGAGATAAGGCAGCCGAATGGGTGGCTTCGGCCAAGAGATTGGAAAAAAATGAAGGGGAGGAAAGAAAGAAGAGGAATGGAGGGAAGGAATTATGGCGCATACCTAAATTTTTATTCGCAAGAGTTGACAACGCGATCTCTAACCTACTAATATGTTGGGCATCGGGTTACCGGAAAAGTGCCCGGTGAGAATTGGTTGGTTCATGTCGGATTGCGCGTAGGAACAAAGTTGTGCGTATGTGTGCATGTATTGTTACATCATATTGAGTATGGTGGAATGACTGTTCAAGTGGAGGTTCTGGAACGACGTCCTCCACACGTTACTCCGCTTCGCTTGGTTAACAGGCAAGTGCATGGTAGAGCGATAGCATGTAAATGTTATGAATTATGTGATGTTTTCGTGATATGATGATGTTTATGTGATGATGCTTATGTGATGACGCTTATGGTAAGGCAAAAATGATGGGACAAGGTGAGCAATGAGGCTACCCTGTTAATAATGACAATGATGAATTATGTTAATGATGACAATGATGAATCATGTTATTCACAATGGACATGTACATTTGCATCATGGAAAGGATGCATGAGCCAGGTCGGTGAGAAAGTCATGTAACTATTCCAATGCGGTCGGTGAGAAAGATACATGACTAATCCAGAGTGAGTGCTCTAGATGAAGTCTTACATTTGTAGGGACTAGATAAAGTCCTGCAATGTAAGCACCCTATCCTAACGAAGATGGGGGAAGAGTGTGTCATCGACAAGTGAACACTCCGCGATACCAGTATCAGCTGATGAGATGCATATGAGCATGAGCATGATGGTGCATTTGCATACATGAGCAGTGCAATGAGCAAATGAGCATGTAGGACAATGATGCATTGCACTAATGGAAGGTTAATTATGGAAATTGTGTTATGGTTATCGTCTATTATGTACTTGCTGAGTCTCTGGACTCACCCTTGCTTAATGTTGGGTTTTAGGTGAACATCGCAAATGACATGCTTCGGGAAGAGATAGTAGTTCATCCATGTCACATGTGGTTAATAATGCAAACCATTCCTCCTAGTGTTCCACTTTTGCTGTTTTGTGTTTAGTTGTTAAATTAGTTGCTCAAAGTTTGTAATGAATAATGTGTAGTGGTAGCATTCTGAGTCCAGGTGGCGGGTTGGGGTGTTACAGTCATCAATTGCATTAGTCGTCGTTAATAGTCGTCAATTGTTGTTAAATGTCGTTAAATATTATTAAATATCGTCAAATATCGTAATGTCATTAAATATTGTTAACTATCGTTAAATGTTGTTAATTGTGTTAAACGACATCAAACAAGCCATTACTATCCTCAGGGGTAGTTCAGATATTTCATACCTCGGAAGCTGCAGCCAGCCTACCTAAAAGCTAGATAGCCAAACACCAAATCAGAAAAACCCAGCCATTCAACCCACAGCTAGAAAGCCCTGCAGTATAGCCGGAAGCTGCTTTTTAGAAAAGCACAGCCGAAATAAACATGTCATTTTTCTTCCTAATAGTGAATTGGTGATGGTGATGTGCATCAGTGCATGGCTCATGTTCCTTCCTACCGGTAGTGAATATGCTAGATCGTACTCTGGTTGTATGCCTAGGTCTAATCGGGTTTACTCCCTGGGCTACTGGTCTAAATAGGCTGAACACAACTAAGTCAACAGACTGCCACATGCAAGCCTTATAGCAACGGCTTTATAAGTAGTATTAGACATTCTCTCCCTAAAAGGCTAGTTCAATGAGTGAGTTTTCTCTCACACTTATAAGTAATGCCTTTTTTCCCCTTCCTATAACCAATGTGAAATTATTCTTAACATTCTCCCTCTTACATATCGGTTATGTACCAACCCTGAAGTCCAATAAAATGTTAGACGCCTGTACAAACTTGTGCCAAACCAATCAATAAGCGTCTCCTCATTCCGGCAGCGTCTGCATCTGACGTCCTACTCGTATCAACCGGGAGAATCAAACAAGAAGCAATGGCCAGGCGATGCCTCACGTCGGACGCGACGACGTCCGGGACCGGCGTGACCTCTCCGGCGCCGCATTTGCGGCCGGCCGTGAAGCTCGCCGTCGCCGGCAACGTCGTCGTCGCGGTGCTCTTCTTCGTCGCCATCGTCTGGCGCCTCTTCTTCTGGGGGAAAGTTCAAGACGACGCCATCGTTCCCGAGGGGGCCAACGGCGGCGGGGTGGCTCTGGCGCCTGACGCGTCCTCCTCCGGCGGGAGCTCGCCGTGCGAGTCGCCTCGGCCCACCGGGCTGAGGAAAGAGGGCCTCATGGCGCTGCCAGTGTACGTTCACGGCGCGTTGGCGGAGGAGGGCGTCGGCAAGGTGGAGTGCGCTGTCTGCTTAAGCGAGCTCAGGGACAGGGACACCGCCCGGCTCCTGCCGAGGTGCGGGCACCGGTTCCACGCCGAGTGCGTCGACAGGTGGTTCCGGTCGCACGTCACCTGTCCGCTCTGCCGCGCCGTCGTGGCGGATGGCGGCTCCGGCGAACCTAAGGTGCAGGCGGGAGTGTGAGTTGTGAGATAAGCAGAAGTGTCCCCCCCCCCCACCCCCAACCAGTGTTCTGTGAGTTGTTACTGCGTGTGTGTACTCCATCTGGAATCTGGATGCAACTCTCTCTCTCTCTCTCTCAATCTGATGCAAATTTTGTACATGGTGTTTTGTTTACTTAGTTTTTCATTTGATGAACACAATGAAGCAGCTGGGACCAGGGAGAGTGCTGAAGTAGTATAGTTGACGACTGCAAACTCTTTCCCAAACCTGCACAATGCATGGCAACGTAATGCTGTTTGCCAAGCACAAACACACTGGTGTTAAGAGTCCACAACTGGTAGAACATAAATTCATATTTGGAGCTTTGAAATGCCTTTTTGTATCACTACAACAGAAAATTATACAGATCTGTCGCACAAACTATACAATCAAACTGCACAACCAAAAACTCGTGATATACATGTTCATATATTGATTGTACCATATGTACCCTAAAAATTGTCTTAAGAAAGTAAACTATAAGCTCGGAAAGAACTGTAGTTAGTACAGTAATCACTAGAGCTGACTCTTCCTCTACAAATTACAAAAAGGAAACACAGGACCGTACTCAACGTAGATGAGAAATACTAGCAAGCTTATCCTTGGTTTGCTAACTCTTTGCCTTCCATTTCAAGAACTATCAACTATGCAGGTTATAAGTAGAAACAGTCGACAATTCACATAGCAACAATAACAATGCTAATCAGTCATAACAAAGCCACATGGCTTGTTTCAGAAAATAATCAGAGCTACTTGTATT
This sequence comes from Ampelocalamus luodianensis, assembly GCA_036346255.1. NCBI lineage: Eukaryota > Viridiplantae > Streptophyta > Magnoliopsida > Poales > Poaceae > Ampelocalamus > Ampelocalamus luodianensis. The sequence goes on from CM070622.1 coordinate 27,878,762, forward strand.
CCTGCTTTAGTAAGTCAACTCGCACCTAATTGCCAACGTGCTGCCAGAATTCGATTTCTTACTTCGAGCACCACATAGAAAATTCAGCTATTTGGCAATTTGCACTTCTTTTTGGGGAAAAATATTAAGACGACTTCGAACATGCAAATGTTCATTTGAACTTAACAAAGTCCACGTAATTGGAAATCAAGAGATAATATATCTCCACAGCTCCACTTGTTGCTATTCGCCTCCTAATGTGTGCAATACGGAAGGAGAGGAACAGAAATGGATTTGAATAATGCAGGACCAAATGCCACGCTATTTAGTTAACAATTGGTAGTGAAAAAGCGAAAACTATTAGGGAAACTTGCATTTCTATGTATAAATATTTCATCGTCTCAATGCTTCGGAAGGATTTTTTTTTTGCACAAATCGAACTGTAGATTCTATCTTACTTGACTAATACTATTTTGCAAGTATTTGCTGCCACTTCTGCATATATATTAAAAGCTAAGTGCAGTTTGGATCACTTACAGCACACAGCTACCGCAGTTCACTACCTGAAAAATTCTATATTTTTGTCCAGGTTGGATTTTGTGATCCAGGCCGGCTGTTGTCATTGGTCATAGAGACTTGTAAATAGTTTTCACTTTTCACCTTCGAAGTTGTTGCGGTAATTTGAAAGAGATGTTTACTCTCTCTGAGCAATGCATCTTCAAGTATAATACTACTCCATCTGTCACTTGGTGCAGGCGAGACATGAATCCGTCGTCATCACCTATATCGATTATTTTAGCTAGGCCCAGTTATTTATGGAGTAATCTGTCGTACTGATCGACGCATCGACATATGGAGAACGGATGAAATCAAAGAGCAAAAAATCGTCTGAATTTCGATCGAATATATCACAGCGTTGGTGGTTTGCTTAGACCTCTGCAAACTCGCGCCGGTGCTGAGTTTTTTTTTGACATAGAAAGGTAGAGATTATCTTTATGTGAGACACCCTGTCAAATCTAGAACTTGAATCTGGGTGGGCTGCTTAGATAACATTACAACTAGTCAAGTGAGCAAGCTCATTTCCTCAAAGAAATTAGACTTGTGTAAGTTGATCGGTTCCAACGACATAAATAAACAAGAAATTAAGTGTGGAGTAAAATTTTATTTGGCGAATGCAGGAACAAGTTCAGTGCCATGGTCATTACTTCGCTACGATTACTAATTAACAGAGGTAGCACAGGGAAGGATTACTTCGGCTGTAGAAGGATAGTAGGGCTACTGAAACAAACTGAAATTTCCAAGTTTCACCATTTGTCGGATTTTTGTCTGTTTTCGTTTTCCCTTCCCAATTCAATAACATTCCAACTCCTTTACGCTTTCCCATTGCATCCTTTTCGTTTTTCTTCCTTGAAAACGCCTTCGTTCTGAAAGCGCCATTCCCCTGTTCTTCCTGCCACCGCATCATCCCCATCATCACCTTCTACCACCTTCGCCGCTACCTTCACCCCGTTCCTGCTCCCACCACCTCCTCGCGCTATAAAAGCCATCCGAACCCAAGCTCTAAGCATCGCCAGCACTCACTCCACCTCTCCCTCACCACCATTCTCTCCCAACGTCGGCAATTTATGAGAAACACCACCGCCCTGTTTTTCTTTCTCGGTAAGCAAAAGGTGAAATTCGCAGCCATACCTTCTCCTCTCCCCTTCCAACTCCGGCAATAGCTTCACCTCGCCACCCCGCAGCTTTCCCTAACCTCTTCGTCCCCAATTTCGCCAGAGTCTCGCCGACACCATGCCCCACCACCGTGCCACCCACGACTCACGTGAACAGCTCGACTCGGTGCCTCCCAAACCCCACTGCCGCCACCCCTGAGCTCCCCTCCGCCCTCTATTGCTCAAACCCCGGTCACCTTGGTCGGAGCTCCACCGGACCACCGCCGCTAACCTCCCCTGCATCGCCCTTGCACCACAACCGTCACTGCCCCATTTTCGAGCCTCCACCACTGGCACTAATCCCAAAAATGGGTTGCGCATGGAGTGGAGATGCTTCCTGCACCACCCGGCCTCATCGTCCACCACCGGAGCCGCTGCAATCACCACCGGTGCCGCAGCCGTCGGCTCGGGCAAGCCGAGCGCAGCTCAAGGCTTCCTGGAGCTGGGCCGTTAAGGCCTGGGCAGTGGGCTTGTAGCCCATCTAAGTGTTGGGCTTAGCCCAACACTGTTCAAGCCACCGGACACTATTCCATCCGACACAATTCACACTGATCACATTACTGTTCATGATCCAAACCCGTCGTGAATAATACCAAATCCAACACTGTTCACTCAACCTGGCCCACAATGAATAGTATGAACCCAGTACTATTCACCAGACCCATCACTGTTCATCAAAACCCTAATTCAACATTTTATGCCCACTTCGACCAATTCGAACCTGTGAATCCTATTCTTGACTCCGTCCAGCCTGATCAAACTCTCAATAAATCCTTTCTACCATTTTATCTTTCTCTTTATTTCTTTTTTGGTTTTTGTTTTACTAGCATTTTATTTCCAGCTCATTCCTTGTCAAGTCGAATAATTACTTGGTTTATTTTTGTCATACGCTAGGTTTCGAGTTCAATGATCAAGCACAGGAGAGCGTCGGACAGGACACAGGAGAAGCAGGACACTTCGAAGACTACGAGCAAGGAGGCAAGTTGCATCCTTTGAACATTTTGAGCCTACATTCCATGTATTTATATTATTACTTTCATTATTATATTTGACCTAATTATTTCAATAAAGAAATAATACTTTGGAATGCCATGTTAAATAGATAAATTCCCTTACCACACATACAAACCCTCATATTCTTTGTAGGCCATATTCACCTTGACAAATCTAGGCCACATAAAATAATAGTGAATATTCAACAATGTCACACAAAACTTTCTTCTAAACACTCGTAAGGAAGGTTGGCTTTACGCAAATAGGTTTTGTGGAAAGTTGAGGGTTGAGACTAGAAGGATGGACAACCCAATATGCTTGATAAAAGTGAGTCATCGGTGAGACCTGGAGGTGGACGGCCATGAGTTGGTAAATAGTCCATCGCCTCATTGGATGGCAAGTAAGAACAAGAACCTTGTGCCAAGTAACAGACACAGATCTCGCTCAAATACGAGTGTGGTTTATCCAACTTGGCTTAGTACATTGTTCTTCCAATTGAATATCTACGAGATGTCAACTGCTCTTGTGTGATAGAGCAGCCGTGGAATGAGGGGGTGAGTCAGGAGTGGACTGGTTAAGGCACTTGCTGAACTACACAACGGTATGGTTCCGTCAGAGTGCGAATTCCACTATTGGCCAGTGGTCTCCCGAGGGTTGTATGGATTCTGAACCTACCGGGTAGAGACTAAAAATATTGAGCAGTGAAAAAGACATTGTTATCTCGGTTCAGTCGCACGCTAAATGGTTACGTGTATATAGCGTGACAGTATGAGTATGAGATATCTTGTGGGGTAAAGTTCGATAACTCTGTGGAGTATAATTAATGGTATTCGATATGCCGTACTTTCGGTTAATTAAGCTATGTTCATGGGTGATTCCATTACGTGAGGCATAAGTAGAGTTTTACAGATGTTAAATTGGTAACTACAGATGTTGTAACCCATTCCACATATACCTGTTATGGTAAAGCTTACCATTCCTTTGATAATCCTGGCATATAGTTAAATAAAATTTCCCATGCAACTTGTTGTGTACAGTTGTACTCATTCTTGCTAAAACATCATCAGAAGCACTATGGGAGGAAACAGACGATTACTACGATCAGGAGGAGTCGTTAGACGGTGACAACTACTGGTATTAGATCTCATCTACGCCCAAGTGTGCCTGTGGATCTTGTGTACTTTTGAGTTGTAATATATTATATTTGGGCGATCCATTCCTACGTCCAAACTGGTTGTTAGGCCTTAGTTGTGTAATAAAAGTTTGCTTCTTAATGCAACATGAGCTTGCCTGTGATGCTATCTCTTACTTCATAACTGTACATCCTAGGCAGTTATGAAATGATTAACGGACCCAAAAATGGGGATGTTACCACTACGATCTTTTTTTTTCACTAATCAAATAGGAAACGATTAACATGTACGCCCAAGAGCGCATCGACGTGACCAAACAACACTTATCATTTTCTAGCTCAGGGCTAGACTTACCCTGTGGTGTGCCAATATTGGTTGCCATGATCAAAATGGTCGAATTTAGAAATTAGTTGCACTAGGGGTTATTAAAAAAGAATAGATTAAAATGGTTAAATAAAAAAAATATGTGCACCGAAGCCCTGGTCTCATCCCGAGCAGAAATATTGTTCTCTTCTTTTTTTTTTTGGAAAAGAATAGAGAGAGAATCTATTCTTTGTGCAGATGATTACGGCCAGTTTGCAGTGGTTGTGTTGTGCTGCATTTAATCGAAAGATGTATAGCAGTTCACATATTTTATATTCCAGTAAAATTTTGATGCTACCATTCCACGGAACATGCATTCAACTAACTCCTCGCAAAAAAAAAAATACGTTCAACGAACTAATATATCCAAAAGTAGGGAAAAAACCCTATTTCTTTTGAAAAGCCACGCACGACGTAAAAACCGAGTCTCAGAGGTTTGTTTGGTTCGCGGGAAAACTTGCCCTAGAAATGTTTGCTAAATTTTGATCATGAAATTTGATTGACTTCAATTTGACCAAGATTTGGCAATAGTGTCAAATATGGTGCCAATCTGAACCAAACCCCATCAACATGATTTTTATAACGAGCCAAATGCACGACAAAGAGAAATTTGGCAGAATTTTATTGTAAGCTTCACCATCAAACAACCTCAAATGTCCCACTGAGTTAATGGTGGTTTTAGGATCCTCCTTACGAGTTAGCTACGCCCTTTAGAGTATCTTTAATGTATCGAATCGATCCTGGTTTATAGATATAACATGTAAGTATTTAGAGAACTGGACAATTATTTCTTCAATGTACATATCCAATTCCTACTAATAACTAGGATCCATGTTATATTAAAAAAACCATAAAAAAATAATATCATCTCTCAATCGCATTCTCTCTCTTTTATAACTGGGCTCATATGAGTTATTTAATACTTCGAATCGACTTACATGTAGAGTCCAGTTCCAGAAAAAAAAATGTTAGAATTGACCCTTCCAATATATCAAATTGATTCAATATCAGATCTCTTTCTTTGAAACGACTAAAACGACACATTGCTGATAGTCATAGTCCTTTACATATTTTATGGGAGCTATACATGCACCCTACCTAGATGTATTCTTTTAGCGTCAAGATAAGGCCGACTGCCGGTCGTCTGTCAAAATTAACAGGTAAAAGTTTAGAACTGTTAACTAGTCAACTCGGTGGCTAATGCGGCATGCTAACTACTGGTAGTTTAGATCCGCGCAGGGTAGAAGCTAACTACACCGATAAATATTCAAATTCACACGTCTTTGTTTTCTCTAGAAAAGTCATATATCTACCCAAAAAAAATGAAAATAGTCAGAAGTAAACGCTCGTCAATAGTCATCTAGCAGCAAGCCAGCAATCAATCGAATGACTCAATCCCCACAGGATCATACACCTATTTTATATAATACTATTTGTCAACAGTTGCGTATTCGGATTGTGTTGCCAATGATCGAGCTCCCAGCTCACGAGAACAAGATACATAAGATGTGGTTCCGAACTCTCAACTTTATTGATCTTTCGTTGATACATGTGGTGTATACAATATAAACCCCCTACCTCTCTTTATATAGGAGGAGGTGGGGAGAAGCGATGATAGTATAAATAATATATGACTAAACTATGCTAATGAGTTTTATGAGCTAGCTGCTCTTTAATAGGCTCGGTTTATATAGAGTGTCCACATTATTGAGTCCTCGTAATGGCCGATATACGACAACAACCTCTGTTGCAAATAAAGGTCCGGATTAATTACTCGATTTAACAGCGCAGCGCAGCGCAGCGCAGAATAATTTGGTCCTTCGTGTACTGTCCATTGAACCGCCTCCAAAGTTCACGGGTTCTTCCACCATAATTTTTTTTGAAAGATCAGGCAGGAGACTGCCTTATTATATTATAGCGAGGTGAAAGTTAATACAAAAAAATCGTAAGTCTAGTACAAGGTTAGGGATTTAATTATACGGAAAAAATACTACAATTACTTCGCCCCGGCTAGGGTCCAAGCTCTTTCCTCCTCCTTTATCCTTGCAACTAGGTCCATTTGTGTGGTCGACCTGTTATGAAAAATCCTAACGTTCTGCTCCTTCCAGATCGCCCAGTTGATTCGGATGACCACCGAGATCGTCACCCTCCTTGAGAGACCTCCCATACTGTTAATTTTCGTCCACCAATCCCCAATGCTGAAAATGTCGGCCCGATGGGATGGCTTGTGACGAGGATTAAAACCTCTATATATTATTTTTAATATATAAAAGACCATACGTCTCTATGGTCGTAACCCCTGAGGTGCACGACCTCACTGGTCGTAGAGATTCCAGAGGTTACATAATTGATACCCTAGTCGGACGAAGGCCTAAGCCAAGCTCCCGACCAGGAGAACTACTCGTAAAAGGTATGAACTGATACTTGAAACAGATTCAAGGTATATTCTCTACCGTGTGATGAATGGAACACGTGTATATTCCATACCATACGACGTTTCTTATCCAGAAGCACTGACGAACAACCTCCATGCGGTTGTATGTCTCATAGACATATAACCGCCGAACGGTTGGTTCATTATCAACCGTCACTTGACTCCGACCAGGCGCAACGCTTCACATCAGACGTCTTCATCCAGAAGTAACTGCCACCTCTTCGAGGGCTATTTAAAGATGGAACCTGGACGGATCAAGGGGAGGAAGAGAGGGCAATACAAGACAGAGCCATCAGACTAAAGCACAAGCCGTAGATTCGTGTGATAGGTCTGAGGTTGTAAGGGAACAAGTAGTGTTCTCATATCATATTCTGTAAAACCCAGTTCATATTAATAAAAGAGCAGTCCCATTATTTCCTTAGATTTCCCACCTCACTTTCTCCTTTTCTTTTCGTAAGATCGACATCTTGATCGTCGACAGCTTGAGTGGTGCGCGACTATCAGACCTGGATTTAGCCAATCCAGAATCCTCTGTGAAACCACTGCACTATTCCCTAGATCAGTAAATAGTGGTCACAGATACATCACTAAATCATTTAATACAAGACGTAAACCATACCATTCATTAAATACAAACATCAGAGTTCATATAGACCGCATCAAGTCAAGTTTACAATAGTGTCAGGCCAAATGGATACATTACATAAAAAGCAGAAGCAAAAGGTGAAGGCACACACTACTAAAAAAGGCCAATACTGGACGCTTCATTACAGACGGTTGACCAAAACCGTCTGTATTACATGCAATTACATACGGTTTTGGTTTAGAGACCGTCTGCGTTACTGGCTGCGCTAAAAACCGTCTGTGAAGATATAATATCACAGATGGTTCATATTTAAAACCATCTGTGAAGTATCACAGACGGTTCTTAACATGAACCGTATGTGATAATTGTATATTTCACAGACGGTTTTTAACTATAATCGTCTGTGATAATATTGCTTTAGCTCCCCGATGAGTTTCTTCGTTCGTCGTCATCGCTGATCGATGCATCTCTTCGCTTGCATCAATGCCGCTTCGGCTCCCCGATGCGTCTTTTCGTCTCACGTGTCGAATTTATTCATTGTTTTATAAAAATGATATTAATCGATCCGCCTTCGAAGACGATCAATCATCCGAACATCGATCACTATATATATACATATATATAACCTCTCGATCCCATCGCTCTATATACGATCACGGCATTGATCATACGTATACGCAGCGATCACGTACGGAGCATGACGGCAAGGACCAAGGCGAGGAGGTCGGCGATTGCCGTCGCTGATCTTCCTCACAATGTCGTCGTCAACATTGTCAGCCACGTGGTTGTAAGCTCTCCTCGTCCCATGGCTGACCTCTACAGTCTACGAGCCACGTACGTACGTACGTATTTATACCTATAAAATATGTACTACTATTTATTCTAACGTCTTGAATTGTGTGTGTATATACATATATTAATTGGAGTTTCAAGGTCATGTACAAGGCGTCCAAGTAGGGCACCATGGGAAGACGCATGGCGTTGGAGTGGGAGGAGGCGATGAAGGGGCTAGACAACGAGCGCTACCTTGTCGTCGTCAACCACATGGCCGGTGCTGGTAACTCGGAGGCTTGCTTCATCGTCGGCCTCCCGCTTGTCTTCGCACACTAGGACATGCAGCACGGTCTCGTGTGCCTCGAGCGGGCGGCCGATGCCAGCAACAAGGCCGCGGTCTACATCCTCGATCTCCTCCTCTACATGGCCGGCGAGGCGTGCGACATTGGGAAGCACTACATCAGCTAGGTCGAGGGCGAGCCGACCGACGGCAGGTGCGAGACAGCCAAGAGGACCAACCGGGACTGCAGGCAGTGCCGGAGGCTCGCTGCAGACGCGGTCCAGGAGGCGGCGTGGAAGATGGTCGGGCCATTCGGCCGGGTGTGGGCGCTATCGAAAGATGGCCACTGGTGCACGAGCACTGGCTGCGGCGTGATGGAAGGGTGGGATGACTACGTCATCTTCTGTAGCGACGACTGTAGGATTAGGCATGAATATCTCAAGTTCTTTGCACATGTGTTAAACTACTTGCCATAAAATTAAATACAATCACATGACGACATTAATTAATGACCGATGAAAAATAAATATATCCTTGTCGTCTTCAATTTCACTGTTTATTACCCTAGAATTTATTTATTATTGCGAAGTATTATACCCACAACTTGTTAAGTGCACTGAGAACACCAAAAACGCCACGCCCCATGCCGCCCCATGCCAGTAAAAAAATTGTTCTATATTGGAACAATATCACAGACGGTTCCAGTTTAGAACCGTCTGTGATAAGTATTTATCATAGACGATTCTACTTTAGAACCATCTGTGATGTCCAACCCTATTTATATTGACTCTAGGGTTTGCCTGCGCCCCCACTCAAATGATTAGTTTCATCACGGCACGCTAGGGTTCGAGCTCCCACATGTTCCTAAGCCCGGTGCTGCCTCCTCCTCGAGCTACTTAGCGCGCCTCCTCTCCCGAGCCTGAGCACGAGCCACCGCCTCCTCCTCCAGCCCAGCGCGCCTCCTCCCCGGAGCCCGCCTCCTCCTCCCCCGAGCCCACCTCCTCCTCCGCGAGCCCGAGCCACCGCCTTTTGCCATCCCTTCGTGAGTTGTTTGTGTTTTTCAAAATTGATTTACTTTACTAATTGTGTTGTACTAGTTGTATTTCAATATGTCTTGACATGTATGTACAGCTTTGTGGGTTGTTTGTGTTTTTCAGAATTGATTTACTTTACTAATTGTGTTGTGCTAGTTGTACTTCGATTTGTCTTGACATGTATGTACAGCTTCGTGAGTTGTTTGTTTTTTCAGAATTGATTTACTTTACTAATTATGTTGTGCTAGTTGTATTTCAATCTGTCTTGACATGTATGTACAGATCCATGTGCATATATAGTATGTCATACTGTCATGCATCAGTATTTCGTCACTCATGTTGTCATGGTAACTTGTTCAAGTGCTAAGCAGCAGAATGTGAAGAATTAGGAGATAGAATTGATTTACTTTACTAAGTATGTTGTGCTAGTTGTATTTCAATCTGTCTTGACTAGCACTGGGAGAATTGATTTACTTTACTTTCGGTAATTGCTTGATGAGGATATATAATTGTCATTGTCAGCTTGATGATGAGGATAATTTGTGTTCTGTACTTTTGCTTGTTTACTGATAGCAGATTGGCTATTTTATTGAGATTAGTGATTCTGCCCTGTATTTGAGATTAGTGATTCTGTTCAGTTTTCATTTAACTGGTTACTAATATATTGGCTAATCAGATAATAGAGCATTTCGGTACATTGTTAGTTGAATGACTTTGTGATGATTGAAAGTATAAAACTGTTGTTTTAGAAGTTATTTCTTGACATTATAGTGAAGCATTATTATATTTAAGCTCAAAAGTTTGATTTATTATTATCACCTTTAATTGATAAAGAATATTGGCAAGTATCGAGAAGGCCAAGAATCCAGCACCCCTCCTCCCCGAGCCCGCCTCCCCTCTTCTCTATTCTTGATCTCTTCTCTACAAAATCTCCAAGCAGTGACCACTTTTACCTTTAGAACCAGCTATATATATATATATATATATATATATATATATATATATATATATATATATATATATATATATTCTAAAGGCAAAAGCAAAGTTTTAAAGGCGCTGGAGGTTTTGTAGAGAAGAGGTTATCACAGATTGTTCCATCTACCAATCGTCTGTGATAAGTAGAATATCACAGACGGTTTTATCTATAAACTGTCTGTGATAGTGAACTATTACATATTGTTTTACCTACAAACCGTTTGTGTTATTCAAATATCACAGACGGTTTAAGCTACAAACTATCTGTATTATTCAACTATCACAGACGGTTCTGAGTTAATAGTCATCTGTGATAGTATGCATCACAGACGGTTCGAAAACCGTCTGTGATGACCTCATGTCATTACAAACCCATAAACTCAGACGGCTTATAAAATCGTCTGTGATGACATTTTTGAACCATCTGTGAAGACCTTTTCTGTATTAGTGATATCTCGCCACAAGCAAGCGACTGGGGTAACCTATGTGCGGCTGATATTATCCAAAGACTTAGATAACATTGGTGCGTGCAAGCACCGACTTAACCAACTAGACTGGGGTGAGACCTATACTACTAAAGACTAATCTACTCTCCACCGTCTTCTTGGCCATCAACCTCTGGATCCTCATAGTATGCATAGTTCCCTTGGTCCACAGCTTCTGAGGGATACGGGGAAGAGCGAGGGTGAGCACATGCAACAGTGCTCACGAGCCAACATACAGAATGCAATAGTATACATACAAGGCTAAAGGCAACAACTTTAATTACAATAATTAGAAACTCATGTGATTTAGCATTTTAACCAAACCATATTTTATTAAAGAGAGAAGTCGTGCAATATTTATAACAGTGCAGGTTCCATCCACATGTTACATGGTTCCATCCACCATATGATTAGTTTTGATTACTAGAATTGCATCCATCCAAATAACAACACTGGGTTACATCCACCCAGGAAAAATGCAAAATTAGGGTTACATCCACTCGACGAGTTTTTATCCCACCCACAAAGGTTTTTAAAATAGAAACTAACTCGACTAAGTTCCCATGCCTGCCCTTGATCGTGGGCTCGGCTGTTCGAATAGTTTATACTCTGCAGAGACTGTACACTTTACTAATAAGAGATAATCAACTTGAAGTATTCCACATGTTTCCTTAGACATGTGAAACAAGGAGATCACCACAAAGGCCTTTACAATGCATCCCTCAGTATAAGTTACACCCGCTAAGGTTTCGTCTGAGGCTGGTTACGTCCACCACACCCAGACCCCCTCTTACGCCACACGACGGCATACACCAGTGACACAACCAGTCTCCACGATGGCTTAAAACCAGCGACACGACTCATGGATCACTCCAATGGTTCAACTCGCACTGGTGGAAACAAATTATTTAGCCAGGTTGACACCATTTTAGACTTGGTTGCACTATTTTACATTGGGAGGTCATCTCATGATTAAGTCTTTAAAGCTATCTGGGCGGTACATAACACATACCACCAATTCTAGTTCTACATCCGCACCAACCATCATACCATCCGCCCAAATGTGGTAACAGCAATTTATTAGGGTTTTGAGAAGAATAAACTAAGTTATCTCAAATATATCAGTCATTTCCTTCCAATGACTGCCCAAAACAACTTTTATGAATGAAAGATGATAATTAGGGCAATTAATGCCCCAGTACTTAAGCAAGACTAGTATGGCGCTTAAGTACGACCTATAACTAGTAAGGTTACCACATAATTATCTAGGGTGACAAGGATTAAGTAATTCAAATGTCAAAGGATGGTACAATTATACTAAAGTATTAAATTGGTATTTAACTACCTTAAGATTTGACATATATTTGCATAATGAATTTAGCATACAATTTGATATTTTAAAATAATATAAATTTACATAAAATATAGGTTCAATATGATCAAAGTATTGACTCGTCTGGGTCAAAGCAAGTCGATCTTGAAAGTCTTGAGCTTGCTCGAACTGGGGCTCTCCTGCGCCTTCGTACTCTATTCGGACGGTCGCATCGGAAAAAAAGAACAAACAGACGAGCAAAGCAAATAAATAAAATAAATATGAAATGAACTCCAAATTGAACAAATCCACAGCCAACAAAAAGATCCATTGGGGCAGCTGGGAGTGCCCAAAATGGGTTCCCCACACCCTTGCGCACCCGATGGTGCCGGCGGTGAGGCCCACAGTGGCCGTTAGTGGCAGCGCGATGAGGATAGGCGGCATGGCTTTCCCGTGGAGGTAACATCCTGAGCAAGAAGAAGAGTAAGGGAAGGTTGGAGAAGCTCAAGAAGGTTGAGGAGGTGCTCCGAGAGGGAAGAATCGGAGAGGGGCTCACTGTGCCGGAGTTGTGAAAGAAAAGAGCAGTTTCGGCCTGCGTTGGGGGGGGGAGAAACGAAGTTCAGCGGTTCCTGTGGACCAAAGGGGCAATTATCTTGGGGGAAATGTTCCTCAGGCCTTGGAACACAACATGACACAGGTAGCAAGGGAAGGGGGCTCACCGAAGCAAAGAAAACAGCAAAGGCCGTGCGGCGGCTGACAAACGGAGTTTGCTCTTCGGTTGAAATCAGAGAAGGAGAGGAATGGGGAGGGGAATGGCGAGGCCAGGGGGATTCTTATAGTAGTGGAGGAGGAGGGTGGAGCCATTGGGGACGCGGAGGCAGCAGGGCGTGGTGGGGGCGCACAGCGCGAGGCACGCTGTGACGTGGCAGGTGCTAAGGAGCGTGGCGCTCGCTAAGGAGCCGTGACGGGACAGGCGACGGTGGCAGGAAGGAGCGGGGGCGCCGGGTCCGGGGGCGTGCTCTAGTGCGCGCTCTGGTGTGCCTGGGCGCGTTCCAGGGTCAGCTGGGCTACACGGGCCGGGGGGAGGGGGAGAAAGGGAGAGAGGGAGAGAGCTGGGCCAAACCCAGGAAGGAGTTGGGCATTTGGAAACTGAGATTTTGAATTTGAGTTGAGATTTGATTCTATACTTGAATTCGAATCAAGTTTTGAAATTCCTTGACAAAACCGAAAAACAGGATGTTACAGTGACCTAGCCAGTCAGCCACCGATTTCCATACTCGTCTAGTGTATTTGCACTCAGAGAAGAGGTGTAGGCCATTTCTGGTGATTGTATGCAAAAGGGGATGGTACGTTGTTTGGCCAACCCCTCGCTTGCAGTCTATCTGAGGTCCAGATACGGTTTTGGATGGCGACACAAGTGAAAAACTTTGCATTTTGGTGGTGCCTAGGTTTTATAGATTACTTTTTTGTACACGGTTGTTGTAGAGCCGAGGAATTGCAGCACGTGTGCGGATTTCGCTATGTAGATGCAGTTAGCTTCCATGTGATCTCATTTGAGGTGTTTGGGTCCAAGGTGACCTGGCTTATTTTTCCCTAAAGATCTAGAAATTGTTGAACGTGCTGAACTATTATTCATCAAGGTATATTATTGTCCTGTACCCAGCGGCCATCTTGTAGCGCCGCACTAGCCGTCTTGTTTTTCCTCCTGGATATTTGGAATATCTTCCGCGCGAGGTCTTTGGGAGCTGTACCATCCAGCCACGCCGAGGACCAGAATTTTGCTTTATTTCCGTCGCCCACCATGATGGTTGTTGTCACCGCGAAGAGACGACGGTCTGCCTCACCACATGGTATCTTCATTCCCACCTAGCGATCTTTTACGATCTGCCTTTCATTCTTGCTAGAGCCATCGAAGTCTGAAGGCTGTAGCAATCTTTTCGAGGTTGAGAACGCTGAATCCTCTGAGTTACCTTGGTCAGCAAACCTTATACCAGTTGACTTTGTATTTCCCTTCCATGATCATGTCTGCGCCGGATCATAGGAACCGGCGCTTTGTTCGGTCCAGAGCACTGCATTCTTTGGCTTTTAGAACCAGGAGATCGTACTATTTTTCTACGGATTACTTTGCCAGGCTCATCTTATAGCTCTCTGTTTTGTTTCATCTTCAAGCAGGTCAGCCGGTCAACCTGTCCATTCCATTGCTACTGTTTTAAAGTATTGGTGCAACACGAATCTAGTACTTAAATGAAAATCTATCTGCAATAGTTGGCGCGAATGGACGTGCCAACACTATTCTATTTGCTATCAAAGGCATACTATCATTATTGGGTCACAGAGTACATTATCTATTGCGCTACCAGCGGCAGAGCCGCATAGTTAACAACGTATGTCTAAATTATTAAGTGTACTTTTTTTATTAATTTATTGAAACCTCAAACAGAGTTAAAGATAACAGAGTTTTGTACGGACTCTCTTCACCCAAGCTAACTGGACAGAGCCAAGCGCCCAAGCCCTGCTGCAATGCTTACAGGCAGTTCAACGTAAGTAGAACGAGAACAAAGGAGTTCATACATAGCTAAGATGCTGATAGCAAACGGCAATCAACCATCTAGCCCTACAGCTACTTTTACTGTGTTTTCCACACAAAACTGTAATGCATCACAATCAAAAGCTATTCCAGTCTCCTGCTCATCGGTGCGGATCAAGTACAGATGCATTGGGGTCATTTGACCCCAATGACCTCTTACTGATCCTTTAAGACTATAGAACAGAAATAGCGTATGATACATTGTAAATAAGTAATGAGTATAGTGTTCTAGTAAAAATGACCCCAACGATATTTATTCTGAGATCCGCCCTTGTACCCAACCATACGGCAACTATAGAAGAGTTCTTTCGCCACCCGCCGCATCCTATCAGCATCAGCTCCTTGGCGCGGCGCCGCGCGTCCATCCTCTTTCTGTAAAATAGACCAGCAATCGAGCCAATGACATATTAGAAGTATCAAGTGAGTAAGATCTGTAAGTTGCTTGTTTACTTTCACCTCCCTGTATACAATTTCCTCTCGTCGCGTGCCGAAGCATGTGCCGAATATGCTTGTAGGTGTGCACTCTGGTAGCCTGGTCACAGAAAATGACTTGAAGATAACATATTTTAGGATACTGGAGTTAGGAGCAGTACTCGATATCATATTATATATGTTGCACACATCGTCGAGCAGACACAAACATCGCCATTGATCGTTTTCAATTCCATTGCTTCTTTACAGAGGAAGCACGCATACATACATACAGAGACATGTCGAGTTCTAATCAGGGACTAGGCAGCTCTCAGATGGACTCGCCGTCGTCTCTGAGCATCGACCTCAGGTTCCGCGCGTACGCGGCGCTCGTGGCGCTCGCCGTGGTGGTCTTCCTCGCGGTGTGCTTCTGGCGCCTCTACTGGCTCACCGTGTCCGCGCGCCCGCAGGACATGATGACCGTCTCCTCTACCTGCGCCGGCGCCGGCAAGGCGGCGCTGAGGCGGCGGGACATATCGGCGCTGCCGGTGTTCGTGCAGGGCGGCGCCGGCGTGGCGGTGGAGTGCGCGGTGTGCATCGCAGACATGAGGGACGGGGAGAGGGGCCGGCTCCTGCCCGTGTGCGGCCACCGCTTCCACGTCGAGTGCATCGACCGGTGGTTCCGGGCCAACTCCACGTGCCCTCTCTGCCGCGCTGCGGCCGTCGGCGTGCCGGGCGCGGTGGAGGCGTGTAAGGGTGGCTCGGTGGCTGTGCCGGTGGTTCTGGTGCAAGGTTGAACACGTACTTGAACGGCCAATAGCCAGGGGGGCATAGCCATACCAGCGTTGTCCAACAAAAAAATGTTTACTCACTCTTCTTTTCATTTTATCTTCTTAATTTGGCATGTATTTGGTCATGCCTTTACACATACCATCTGTACATACTCCATTATCTAAGTTATAATTTATCATATTTGCTATTTTTAAGTTGCTTGAAATTTTCTTAAGTTTAAGTTAATTATTGTGACTATTGGATTTGTGTAGAGATTGCTATATCATATGATTGGATATTGATTCAATGAATAAAATATGTGACTTATGTTTAAGAAAATTTCAGTCATCTTATGAATAGATATATTGTTTTATACATGTACCGAGCTCTCAATACGTAGTATCTAGTATCCCAATGCAACAATAGAAGCTATACATAAATTTCATAGGAAATAGTTAGATTCCACCGTGAACCTGAAAAAAAAAACGCGTTTCGAATAGGCCTAAGAAATTTAATGAATTTTTGACGATTTTCTCTACTTCTCTCACAAAATTCCATCGTTTCAAACAAGCCACTCCAGTCTAGCAAGTAAAGCAAGGAAAATGAATTCCCAATAGGATATCCCTTCTAGCCTGCTCTTATGTTGATCTTCCATATGCCTTAGTGTACATCTAGTAGCCATATCCTTCTTCCCGTAAATGCGAGTATGGACTTAATCCAAACCCTCCCTGTATATGCTATTTGATATATATCATGCAAACTCAATTTAGCATTCGATTAGGGTGAGAGAAGATTACTGTTTGTTCGATCATGTAAAGTAGTTATGATGTGATCAAAATAATATGATTGATTCCCAGCCGATATAATGGTGTAAAGAGGAGTTTCAATCATATTACCTAGAGGCTAGAGGGGGTTTGCGTTGGTCCCATAGTGTTATTTGAGAAAAGTCCCAATTTTGATCCTCTATATTCACCTATATACCTCCTTTAATTGGAACGTAAACTTTTCAAAAATATTGATCTCGTTTTGGGCCATTTGTGCAAAAGAAAATATCATTAGTGCGCCTGATAAGTTTCGTGTCTCTGCTAAGTGAAGCCCAAACCCACCGTGACATGTGTGGTTTCTTTTCTCATTCCGTCACTCAAAATTGATGAACCAAAATGTTATCCTTGAAACGTTTAAATCATAGCAAGAACCAAATCCCAATGTTAAAAGATCAAATTACGACTCTCCCCATTCTAAATGCTAGATAATTATGCAAAGCTGTGCGTTGCAGCTGTCCCTCTTGACTTTACCGCGGCAGATAGAATAAAAAATTTCAAGCCAAAACAAAACAAAAGGTTTGATCAAGGAAAACCATGGAAGAACCATTCCATGGATGGGACCATTAAAAAGTAGAGAGAGAATCGTCAAGAATGTCACAATATCTTCCATCTCGAGTTGTCAGATTAAAGAAATTTAGTATGGTCAGGTCAACCGCCAAGCAGACGAGACCACACCGAATACTGGACTGAAATAGCGATCGGAGAGGGTGAATAGCAGTCACATCTTTTTTCACCTACGGTATTCAACTTTCGTTTTCACTCCAACAGCTATAGAAGTTATAAAGATCAAAGGCTCAAGATCACAACGTAAATCTTGAATTGGAATCGAGAAACCTCAAGCACAAACACTCTCAGCCGATTTGACCGACGAACCAGGCCGGTCAGACCTCGATCGTTGGCCGGTCTGACCTGCGATTGAAAATCAGCACTACAAAGGATATACAAATCGACCTAACTTTTGACCTATTGATACAAATCATCTGAGATTTCAAATATAGATCAATAAGAAGGTTAGGAACATATTCCAATCGAAGATCGAGATGATCTTAGTCAGGGTTCCGCAAATTTCTTGGTTGAGAGCAAGAAGGCTCAAAACCAGGGGAAATCTAAACTTCATCCAAAAGCTTGCTCTTTGATTAAAAAAAAAAGATCAAGATGACCTTAAATCAGATACTACATCACAGCAAAAGACCTAGCCAAAACTCCTAGAATACACAATCCCGAAAGAGAGAGCAAGAACAAGAGAGAACTCATCTTGTAACAAACTTGAATGCATTGATTAGAATTATTGTAGGTTTACAGTCACTCCACCATGGAGGACAAAAACTTACTTATGAGCACTCAATTTCTTAATCCATCTCTTTCTCAAACTCTAACCTACTCTATTTTCTCCACTTTTCCAAATCTCAAATTAGGATTTTTAAGGCTTAGTTGTGCAAATCTTACACCAACATTTATATAGTGGAGGCTAGGTCTGAAGAGAAAACCTAAACAGACACCTGTTAAGCCTACACACAAATGGGTCTACACTCATGTACGCTTCTCAAAGCAGATGACGATACGGATCTCCCGAATCCGTGTCTTTGTGATCTTCTCAAAGCACATTCGGGACAGATGTGTCGTGTCTGGCACGGCCCGACACTGTTTGTGTAGTGCTAGGCCGGCCCACAAGGCCAGGGTAACGGCTCAAGCATGGCACATGCCAGCACGGCATATGAACAGTGCGGGCTATGCCGTGCCTGGGCTGGGCCTACAGTGTCGTGCCTCGGCCCGGCCTGGCCGGCTCGGCCCATCTGGCTAGCTCTAAACCACACTACCACTGCACGTCCTTAAAGAGCTCCTAGCTGCAGCTTCGTTACATCTCTGGCCAGTAGCGGATCTTGAACGAAATTGACCGAAGGTCATCATACATATTATCATATGTGTGTGGAGTCACTGAGTTTAAACAGCAGGGTACACATATATACGTACATGGGTTTTAATGAGACAAAACGTCTTTGAACCCGGTGTCTCGTACACCACTGTAGCTCTACGCGCCCTGTCTCTGACTAAGCTTGTCTGGGGCAGGGAGATGGACGGCAATGGCATTGCTCCTTCGCCGGCTGTCGCCTGCGCCGAACGGTCGGGCGCATCTCCAGCCGCGCCTTGTCAGCTCTCGCGACCGTCAGCGTCGTCCTCGTGGTGCTCTACCTCTTCTGGCGTTTCACATGGCAGTACATGAAACACGCGCGGAGAGGCGACAACACCGGCGCCACTGTTGGACATATGCCCTAGAGGCAATCATATTGATGATGATATTTCATTGTATCCATGATTTAATAAATGTTCCTTGAATATTGCCTTTGTGTTGATTAACAAGTATGTGACTTGTTTGTGAAACTCTTTACTTGTATGGTTATTCTAAAGTTATCCCTAGTCGGAGTTCATGTGAGGACACACGTGAATGATGGATTAGCACATGTATCGGTTGATGACCATGTTTCACAGGTCATAGACATGGGGATGTCAAACCAATAATGTGGACACATGTTTAGAACATGGGGTTGGACCGACCCAACATGAGACATAGTAATTATTCTTATGGTTCTCTCTACACAATGTGTACGCCTTGTCCTTAGACCTGAGATTGTCGCATGTACTTGAGATGTGAATCGACATGCTTAGGGGCTATCAAATGCTACTCAAATGTAATCGGTAGTTATAAAGGTAGCTTTGGGTTTGTCATGAAGCATGTCGCGAGGTATGGTCGATCGAGATGGGATTTGCCTCTCTACCGAGAGATATCTCTGGGCCTCGAGTGATCGGATCCGAAAATGCACGGCCATGCCGCTAAGGTTAAGAGTTAACCTAGTAAGGGATTCCGGATCACGGGATCGAGAAAGAGTGGTCAGCTTGGAGCTCGACCGAATATCGTGAGGCAAAGGGATTGGCATGTACATAACGTTGTGATGGTTCGTCCGATATGATCTTTACGTATGTTTAGGAGTTGGCACGTCTTGCTAGAGGCCGCTACCAACTATTGACCAAGTATGTGTACTCGCGTCATGTCTAAACATATGTGAACCATAGGTCACACACTTAGAAATGAAGCCTAATTCGGATTGGATCCGAATTAGATCGGGCATTGAGTCCTAATGGGCCTCTATTCGTAGAAGCCCATTATAAGGACGCCTATAAAAGGAGGGCGGCGCTGGTTTGAGGGATGAGTTTTTCGTGACATCCTCAAACCCCGCCGCCACCCTCCCACGCCCTAGTCGCTCGCGCGGATCTAGTAGTCCGGCGTGCGTCGCTTCCTCCCGTACGTGTGGATACCTTTGGAGGCGCTGCATCTGTGGCGTTGGGACGAACCGCAAGAAAGGAGCTATACGTGGGACGCCGCGACGCGGACGAGGAAGTAGTACGACTACTCTGCCCCGACGTACTGCATCAACTGAGTACGACTACACTGCCCCGACGTGCTGCATCAACTTCCGCACCTACGCGTCTAGTGGTAAGACCGTGATCTATAACTGCAGTGATCTTGGTTTACGGGTAGAATTTTTTAATTTGCGCTAGTGTAGCCTACCCGTTTCCCTACAGCCACTGCCTCTTCCTTGTTCGCTCCACGGCCGTCGTGCCCGTAGCGGACGACATGCGGAGCGAGAGAGGCAGAGCGCTGCGAGACGACGCCGCTCCCGGTGTTCGTGCACGTGGCCACGGCAGGGGTGGAGAAGGCGGACTGCCACGGGTTCCACGCCGCGTGCATCCAGACGTGGTTTTGGGTGAACTCGACGTGCCCGTTCTGTCGCGCCGCGGTGGTGGCCGGTGCGGGTGAGCGAAGCGCCGGAGGAGCTGCAAGATTGCAGCGCGGTTGATCATTTTCTTCCTGGCAATGACTCGAGACTAGAAATAACCCAAAAATCCAGATTTCAAAATTTTTGAAATCTTTTACTGGATTTTCGGATTTCTTTCCCAATTTGGCAATCTTCTCCTCCTTCCCGTTTTCCATTCCGGCCAATCCGTTTCATTCCCAAAACTCCTTCCCGCCGCCTTCTTCTTCCTTCCTCCCAACGCCGCGCCGCGCTCCTTCCACCGCTTGAGTTTGCGGCGCCGCATCGCGACCGCGCGCCACCTCGTCCCGTGCCACGCACCGCCTCCAGCGCCTTCTACCGCCTTCGCTGCATGTTTTTGCAGGATGTATGTGACCAGTATGGCCTAATGTGTATGTGATGCATGTTTGTAATATTTGCATGAACTGCGTGTCGTGGGTACGGCAACACGGCTGGAGCCATTGTGTTGTCAAAGTATTGTATTAACGGCCTGCGTGCCGACTTGTGATGATTCCTAGTATCCATGTATTTTATTACTAACTGTTATGAGTAATAGCTTATAGTAGTACTCGGAGGACACATCACTTGGAGGGATGGCACACATGAACCATGGAGATGGAGATCATCATGGTGGATGATTCTATGGCGATGGAGATCACCATGAGAAAATGGGCCATACTGAGTCACAACTGTGTGAATGCTATTCCTATTGTTTTACTCCTATGCATGTTTGAATGGTAGAAGTATAGCGATCCCTCACAAAATGTTAAGTTAAACATATGCCCTCCCAATTAAACTTTGCACCATCCCATGTCTTGTAAATTGATGGTGGGTCTATAAAATTAGGCACCATCAACTTTCCTTGACTAGATGGGTTTTGTATCGGATACTTACATGCATAAGGATTGGTGAACTTAACAAGGTTATCATAAAGGTTATGGGCCTTGGGGCATAAAGGTTGGGCGCCGGGGCATAGAGATGTCACCCAACAACAAGAGTCATATAGAGATATGATTAGCAGGTGTTGCTTATCGAATTACCTTGTCTCCTAGCGGTGATGCAAAAGCTCACTAGTAGACTCGTTAATTGCGGATCTTGAATCGCTAAGAATCAACAGAGGATGTTGATTTTAGTGGGAGTACATTCTATTAAATTTGTTTAATACAGTTTAATCTATCATGGTTTTATTTGTCTTAGTATTTTGCATTTCCTATTGTAGATCAATGGCATCTAGCAACCACGCACACCCTTTTGCTTTGCGATCGATTCTTGAGAAAGAGAAATTAAATGGAACAAACTATTCGGACTGGGTCCGTAACCTGAGAATTGTTCTCAGGGTAGATAAAAAGGAAAACGTTCTGGACACCCCAATCCCAGAAGAACCTGCTAACAATGCGTCTGCTGCTGTTAAAAATGCCTACAAGAAAGCATGTGATGACTCTCTTGAGATTAGCTGTCCTATGCTTGCATGCATGGAACCTAACCTTCAAAAGCAGTTTGAGGATCAGGAAGCGTATGATATGATCATAGCGCTTAAGGACATGTTCCAGACACAGGCCAGGACTGAACGGTTCAATGTCTCTAAGGCTTTTCTGGAATGCAAGTTAATGAAAGGTGCACCCGTAGGCCCACATGTGATCAAAATGGTTGGTTACAATGACGGACTTTGGATAAACTTGGTTTTCCAATTGGACAAGAGTTGGCAACCGATTTCATTTTAGCGTCTCTTCCACCTAGCTATGGGCATTTCATTTGAACTACCATATGCATGGGGCGGATAAGGGCCTTAATGAGCTTTGTGGGATGCTCAAAACAAAGAGAGAGTGACATTAAGAAGTGTGCGGGGCCTAGCCATGTGATGGTGTGCGAGAACAAGTCTAGCTTCAAGAAAAAGGGTAAGAAGTCATGGCCAAAGAATAAGGGCAAGGTTAAAGATATGATCTCAAACCAACGCCTAAGCCTAATCTTTGGACTCGAGCCGAGACAGTATGCTTCTATTGTAAAGAAACTGGCCACTGGAAGAGAAACTGCAAGAAGTACATGGATTCCGATGAATGCAAGAAGAAGGTGAAGTAAGACTTCCACCCATGGTACCCTTGTCATAAATGTTTTAGACATTTTTCTCAGATTCTCCTATTAACTCTTGGGTATTTGATACTGGATCGCTTGCTCATATTTGCAACTCGATGCAGGGCTAATAAGAAGTAGAGGAGTTGCAAGAGGTGAAGTTGATTTTCGCGTCGGAAATAAAGCAAGGGTTGCTGCGTTGACCGTCGGCACCATGCAACTTCAGCTTCCTTCAAGATTTATTATGGAATTGAATAATTGCTATTATGTTCCTAGTATGAGTCGAAACATTTTATCCCCCTCATGTTTGATGAGAGATGGTTATTCATTTGC
This sequence comes from Ampelocalamus luodianensis, assembly GCA_036346255.1. Taxonomy (NCBI): domain Eukaryota; kingdom Viridiplantae; phylum Streptophyta; class Magnoliopsida; order Poales; family Poaceae; genus Ampelocalamus; species Ampelocalamus luodianensis. The sequence goes on from CM070622.1 coordinate 27,901,627, forward strand.
AAGTAAAGACAATGGTTGTTTGATCTCTAAAAATGGAATGTTTATGGCTTTTGCGCCCATTGTGAATGGGTTATTTATTTTAAATCTTGATGATGCGCCTATCTTTAACATAAATGCTAAAAGACTTCGACCTAATGATTTGAGTCCCACCTATGTTTGACATTGTCGTTTGGGTCACATAAGTGAAAAGCGCATGAAGAAGCTCCATGCTGATGGTCTTCTAACTTCGTTTGATTTTGAATCATACGAGACATGTGAAGCTTGTTTGCTTGGTAAGATGACCAAATCACCTTTCAAAGGTTCTTTTGAGAGGCGTCGGACTTGTTGGAAATCATACATACTGATGTATGTGGACCAATGAGCACGATCGCTAGAGGTGGATTTCATTACTTCATAACTTTCATGATGATTTTAGTAGATATGGCTATGTCTACTTAATGAAGCATAAGTCCAAACTTTTGAAAAGTTCAAAGAGTTCCGAATGAGGTTGAAAATCAACGTGCCAAGAAAATTAAAGCTCGCGATCCGATCGTGGTGGCGATGATTTGAGTCATGAATTTAGCAATCATCCAAGAGTTGCGGAATTGTTCCACGCCTAACACCGCCCTAACGCCTCAAAGAAACGGGTATCCAAGCGGCGAATCGGACCTTGTTGGACATGGTTCGATCGATGATGAGCTAGTCGATTTACCATTATCCTTTGGGGTTACGCTCTAGAAACGGCAACTTTCACACTTAATAGGTACCGTCTAAATCCGTGGTTAAGACACCATATGAGATATGGACCGAAGAGTCACGCTTTGTCTTTTCTAAAGATTTGGGGATGTGAGGCGTTTGTCAAGCGACTACAGTCGGACAAGCTCACACCCAAGTCGGATAAATGCATTTTCGTGGGATATCCGAAGGAAACCTTTGGATATTACTTCTACAACCGACTAGAGGGCAAAGTGTTTGTCGCTCGAAGTGGAGTTTTCCTAGAGAAAGAGTTTCTCAACAGGGAGACAAGTGGAAGAACGGTGCAGCTTGAAGAGGTTCAAGATGAACCAATCGGGGAAGACTCGACGAATGATGACCATGTGGCGTAAAGTTGAGGAACCCATGGCAAAGGAAGCACCACCACCACGAAGGTCGGAAGGCTCGCAATGCGCGAGATATATTATTGTTAGACAATGATGAGCCTACGACCTATGCGAAGCAATGATGGACCCAGACTACGAGAAATGGCATAGTGCCATGTGATCCGAGATAGCATCCATGGGAGACAATCAAGTTTGGAATTTGGTTGACCCACTGATGGTGTTAAAACCATAGAGTGCAAATGGATCTATAAAAGGAAGATTGATATGGATGGAAATGTTCATATCCATAAAGCTCGACTTGTCGCAAAGGTTTTCGGCAAGTTCAAGGAGTTGACTACGATGAGACTTTCTCACCGTAGCGATGCTTAAATCAATACGGATCATTCTAGCTATTGTCGCATATTTCGACTATGAGATATGGCGATGGATGTCAAAACGGCTTTCCTTAATGGAAATTTAACCGAGGACGTGTATATGATACAACCCGAGGGTTTTGTCGATCCAAACAATGCTAGAAAAGTATGCAAACTTCAAAAATCCATTTATGGATTGAAGCAAGCATCTCGAGTTGGAACATTCGTTTTGATGAAGTGGTCAAAGGGTTTGACTTCATCAAAACGAAGAAGAATCTTGTGTTTACAAGAAGACAAGTGGGAGCTCACTCGTATTTCTAATCTTATATGTAGATGACATATTAACGATTGGAAATGATATTCCTATGCTCGAGTCCGTTAAGACCTCACCAAAAATAGTTTCTCAATGAAGGACTTAGGGAAGCGGCATATATTTTGGGTATTAAGATCTATAGAGATAGATCAAAAAGGCTAATAGGATTAAGCCGAGTACTTACATTGACAAAGTGTTGAAACGGTTCAACATGGAGGAGGCAAAGAAGGTTCTTGCCCATGTCTCATGGCATAAATCTTAGCAAGACTCGGTGTCCTTCGAAGAATCGATGAGCGAGATTGCATGAGTAAGATTCCATATGCTTCGCCATTGGATCTATCATGTATGCTATGATGTGTACTCGCCAGATGTTTCCTATGCTCTAAGTGTTACGAGCAGATACTGGTGATCCAGTGAGAGTCATCGGGCGCAGCTTAAAAACATCCTCAAGTATTTGAGAAGAACTAAGGATGTGTTCCTAGTCTACTGAGGTGAGGAAGAACTCGTTGTAAATGGTTACACCGATGCAAGCTTCCAAACCGACAAAGATGATTACAAATCGCAATCGGGTTTTGTGTTCCTTTTGAACGGTGGTGCGGTAAGTTGGAAGAGTTCCAAGCAGGAGATCGCGTGTCGACTCTACAACGGAGGCCGAGTACATTGCGGCTTCAAGCAAAGAAAGGAAGGTGTTTGGATAAGGAAGTTCATAACCGAACTAGGTGTGGTTCCTAGTGCGTGCGATCCTGCGGATCTTTCTCGTGATAACAGTGGGGCCATTGCGCAAGCCAAGGAGCCGAGGAATCACCAAAAGAACAAACACATACTGCGGCGGTTTCATCTCATTCGAGAGATCCTTAATCGAGGAGATTTAAAGATATGCAAAATACACATGGATTTGAATATTTCCGATCCTTTGACAAAGCCTCTCCCACAGCCTAAGCATGAGGCGCACACAAGAGCTATGGGTATTAGATATCTTCTAGATTGACTCTAGTGCAAGTGGGAGACTGTTGGACATATTCCCTAGAGGCAATCATATGGATGATGATATTTCATTGTATCCATGATTTAATAAATGTTCCTTGAATATTGCCTTTGTGTTGATTAACAAGTATGTGACTTGTTTGTGAAACTCTTTACTTGTATGGTTATTCTAAAGTTGTCCCTAGTCGGAGTTCATGTGAGGACACACGTGAATGATGGATTAGCACATGTATCGGTTGATGACCATGTTTCACAGGTCATAGACATGGAGATGTCAAACCAATAATGTGGACACATGTTTAGAACATGGGGTTGGACCGACCCAACATGAGACATAGTAATTATTCTTATGGTTCTCTCTACACAATGTGTACGCCTTGTCCTTAGACACGAGATTGTCGCATGTACTTGAGATGTGAATCGACATGCTTAGGGGCTATCAAACGCTACTCAGAATCGGTAGTTATAAAGGTAGCTTCGGGTTTGTCATGAAGCATCTTTGCGAGGTATGGTCACGAGATGGAATTTGCCCTCTCTACCCGAGAGATATCTCTGGGCCCTCGAGTGATCGGATCCGAAATGCATGGCCATGCTTTAAGGTTAAGAGTTAACCTAGTAAGGGATTCCGGATCACAGATCGAGAAAGAGTGGTCAGCTTGGAGCTCGACCGAATATCGTGAGGCAAAGGGATTGGCATGTACATAACGTTGTGATGGTTCGTCCGATATGATCTTTACGTATGTTTAGGAGTTGGCACGTCTTGCTAGAGGCCGCTACCAACTATTGACCAAGTATGTGTACTCGCGTCATGTCTAAACATATGTGAACCATAGGGTCACACACTTAAGGGGCTGAAGCCTAATTCGGATTGGATCCGAATTAGACTGGGCATTGAGTCCTAAGGACGTCTATAAAAGGAGGGCAGGGGCGCGCTGGTTGAGGGATGAGTTTTTCGTGACATCCTCAAACCCTGGCCGCCACCCTCCCACGCCCTAGTCGCCGCGCGGATCTAGTAGTCCGGCGTGCGCCGCTTCCCCGCACGTGTGGATACCTTTGAGGCGCCGCATCCGTGGCGTTGGGACGAACCGCAAGAAAGGAGCTATCGTGGGGCGCCGCGACGCGGACGAGGAAGTAGTACGACTATCGCCTCGACGCATCGCATCAATCGAGTGCGACTACACCGCCCGACGCGTCTTGCATCAACTTCCGCACCTACGCGTCTAGTGGTAAGACCGTGATCTATAATCGCAGCGGTGATCTTGGTTTACGGGTAGAATTTTTTAATTTGCGCTAGTGTAGCCTACCCGTTTCCCTACAGCCACTGCCTCTTCCTTGTTCGCTCCACGGCCGTCGTGCCCGTAGCGGACGACATGCGGAGCGAGAGAGGCAGAGCGCTGCGAGACGACGCCGCTCCCGGTGTTCGTGCACGTGGCCACGGCAGGGGTGGAGAAGGCGGACTGCCACGGGTTCCACGCCGCGTGCATCCAGACGTGGTTTTGGGTGAACTCGACGTGCCCGTTCTGTCGCGCCGCGGTGGTGGCCGGTGCGGGTGAGCGAAGCGCCGGAGGAGCTGCAAGATTGCAGCGCGGTTGATCATTTTCTTCCTGGCAATGACTCGAGACTAGAAATAACCCAAAAATCCAGATTTCAAAATTTTTGAAATCTTTTACTGGATTTTCGGATTTCTTTCCCAATTTGGCAATCTTCTCCTCCTTCCCGTTTTCCATTCCGGGCCAATCCGTTTTCATTCCCTGAAAACGCCTCCTTCCCCGCCGCCTTCTTCTTCCTTCCTCCCAACGCCCGCGCCAGCGCCTCCCTTCCACCGCCTTGAGTTTGCGGCGCCGCAATCGCTGACCGCCGCGCCACCTCTCGTCCCGTGCCACGCACCGCCTCCAGCGCCTTCTACCGCCTTCGCTGCCGCCACCTCACCCCTCTCGGCGATGCCCGGCGCAATCTTCTCCCGACCGCACGCGACGCCACCACTGCCGCGCCTGATTCCTTCTCCCACCGCCTCATCCTCGCCCTATAAGAGGCCCCCTAGAGCATCCTTCATCGCCTTTCCCCCTCCGCCACCTCCCCTTCACTCCTTCCTTTCCAGAGCCGGCGCATTTTGAAGAATCGCCGCCGCCACTGCTCTTCTTCCCCGGCGAAACCGACGCCAATTCGCCACCCCCGATCATCCAAGCTCCAAATTGAGGCCACGGTAAGCTCCACCTCACCGCCGCCTACCTTTCCCCCACCATCTTTTACCCCAAAACCCGCCGGAACATCACCGGCACCGCTCCTCCCCGCTGCCTCCTTCACGGCTCACGACGCCCCGCCACCACAGACCTCCCCAAGCTCCACCGACAGCACCTTTGGCCTCCCTTGGTTCACTGATGCTCAAGCAACCCTTCTCTTGGCCCGTGCGCCACCCTAGCGCCGCCGGCTTCGTCCCCTGCTCCGGCCGGCCGCCACTCTCGCCGCCGCACCATTCCCGAATTCCTTCGACCCCTCCAAAGCCCAAAAATGGAACCTCCACACCTCAGTGATGCTTACCGCACCACTCACCCCCGCCGCCGACCGCCGCCGCCGCCGCAATCGCCGCCGCCGCAGTTTCGGCGCGCCGAGCGCTGTGCCGCCTTCGCCGCACGCCAAGGCCGCCGAGTCTTTGGCCTTTACGGCTGGCCGGTTGGGCCTTCGGGCCGTGAAACGTAACGGGCTCGGCCCGATACTGTTTCAACATTTTTGGCCTTTTACTGTTCATTGCACGGTAATTGATTTATCGTTTATCCGAAAACAAACATCGCTTCATTTCATCCAAAGCAGAAAATCATTCATCGCTTCATCCTCTGAAAATTGATCATGTGCTGTTCACTTCAGTTAAAGACAGTATTTCTAATTTCTATATAATAGACCATTGTCATATATGAATAGTAAATTAATACTATTCATTATCCGACACCACTTTTGCCCAACACCCTAATTTGACATTACATGTCAAATTTGACCGCCTCGAATCCAGAAAACCCACTCACTGTCTATTCTTTTAAATCAGCCCAAACACTAGCCATTGCACAGTAAACCCATTACTATTCATTACCCGAAAATGGTTTGTGTAATCATTCCCATCCGAAAACAGTAAACCCTATCTACTGTTCACTTCAAACCAGAAACATTGATTTCAGCCATTATTCACTGATCCATTGTCGTATATGAATAGTAAAATAAGTACTATTCATCATCCGACGCCTTTTCGCCCAAAACCCTAATTTGACATTATATGTCAAATTTGACTGTTTCGAGCCCGTAAGTCCAAATCTCAGCTCCGTTCAACCATATGAAACTCCAAATAAATATATATCATCACACACCACCTTCTTTTATGATTCTATATCCATTTACAATATTTTTGTTGTACTTGGATCCAAATCCCACCTCTGTTCAATCCAGTCAAACACCAGATAAAACTCCTACCATCTCACACCACCTACCTTTCTTTGTGTTTCTTTTCTGGTTTTATTTACTTGCATGTTGTTCCCAGCTCATTCCTTGTCGAGCCGGATTTTATTTGAATTGTTTTGTTTCTCGTTAGGTCACAACATCAACGACCATACTCCAGAAGACACCGGACAAGAGCAGTATCCACAAGATTTTGTGCAAGAAGGCAAGTCGCATTCTTTGATTATTTTGAACCTACATTTCATACATGTATTATTACTTTTATTACTGTATTTGTGCCAATTACTTTAAATATTGAAATAATACTTTTGAATGACATGACAATTAGATAAATCCTAAATACCCCACAAACAAACCCACCCAACTCTTGTAGGCCATATTCACCTTGACAAATTTAGTCCACATAAAATATTATCTATTCAAGGTAATTTTATCACCAAAAATGTGATCATCAATCAAAAGCAAGTATTGGCTTTGAGCCAATAGGTTTTAGTGGAGAGTTGAGGATTGTCCAGGAAGTTGGACAACCCAATATACTCGTTTAAAAGTGAGTCATCAGTGAGATCTAGAGGTGGACAACCACAAGTTGGTGTTGGGCCATCGCCTCACTGGATGACAGGTAAGGACAAGAACCTTGTGCCAAGTAACAGACACAGAAAACCGCTCAACCACATGCGTGGTCATTCCTCCCTGGCTTAGTACACTGCTCATCCGATTGAATATCTACAGGATGTCAACTGTTGCTTGTGTGATAGGACAGACGCGGAATGGGGGTGGATCAGGGGTGGACCGTTTAGGGCACCCGCTGAATTGCACAACGGTATGGGCCCGTCAGACTCGAAGTGCGGATTCCACTATTAGCCGGTGGTCTCCCGAGCTGTATGGATGTAGACCTACCGTGTAGAGACTAGAAAGGTTGAGCAGTGAAAAGGCTTTGTTATCTCACCTCGATCATGCGCTAACGTGTTGCGTGTCTATGATCCGACGATTTGAGCTTGAGATATCTTGTGGGTAAAGTTGGGCAACTCTGCAGAGTGAATAATCAAAGGTATTCGAATACGCCGTGCTTCCGGTTAATGAAGCTGTGTTAATGGGTGATTCCAGTACAGAGGCATAAGTAGAGTTTTTGAGATGTTAAGTTGGTAATCGAGTTTGTTGATAAACCCCTGATGCTATTACTTATTTTTGTTTTATTGTTTTATAAATTGTTTTAAATGCAAAGTGCATCCACATATGCCAGGTATGGTAAACCCTAACCATCCGTTGAACTCCTTGCATGTAATTATTTAGCATTTCCATGCAGCTTGTTGAGTACGGTGGTAGTACTCATTCTTGCAATTTGCAAAACATCTACAAAAGAAACTTGGGAAAGTGTAGAGGACCCTTGTGAGCAAGATTTTGGTGGACCCCCAGAAGGCATCGACTACTATTATTAGGTCTCGACTACGCTCAAGTGTACCTATGGTTTGAAGTTCTTTTGTTTGTATTATATCAACTTTGGGCTTGGATGCCCGTGTCAGGTCAAAACAGGTTGTTAAACCTTAACTTTGTATAATAAAAGTCTGGTTTTTATTGCAATCGAAAGTTTTCTTGAGATACTATTTGCTTCGCAACTGTACATCCTGGGCGGTTGCGAAGGGTTTAGCGGTCCCGAGAATCGGGGCTGTCCCAAGACTCGTTTGGTACGTCTATACCGCAAAAGGGTTATGAAATGGGAAATATGGCGGCAATAATGTACTAGGCTGCTAGCACGGGTTGACTGATCACGGAGGCACTTGTTCACTCTCTAGCAAAACTGGCTCATGGGCACTCTACTTTAATGTTCTACTTGGATGTCATTTATTGAAACACACACACATGCGCGTATATATACCTATTATCTTATTAAAGCAAAGGCAAAAGAAGCAACCATGTCCACCATCAAGGACTAGAAATTTCTATGTTAATCAGAGGGAAAAAAGAAAGATCTACACTGTTGAATATGGTGGATTCAGATTATAATGGTCTAGATTAAAATAAAGAGTCTATGTAAGTACAATCTAGAAATAACTGAAATTTGGAATGAAAATAAAATAAAGTTGGCAATTTAATTTTCATACGAATTCCAAAATAAAACATCTAATGAATATAATTCCTAATAAAAATAAACAAAAACTACCAAATGGATTTGTATACGAATTCAAAAAAAGCTAAAATTTAGAATAAAAAATAAAAATAAAAATAGGAATTTGATTTCCATACGAACTCCAAAGTAAAACCCGTAAATAACTGTAATTAAGAATAAAAATCAAACAAAAATTAGCAATTGGATTTGTATACCAATTTCAATAAAAAAAATAGCTGAAATTTGGAATAAAAATAAAATAGAAATAGAAAATTTATTTTGATACAAATTCCAAAGTAAAATCCCTAAATAATTGTAATTCAAAATAAAATTTGAAGAAAATTGACATTTTGATTTGTATATGAATTCCAATATAAAATAATTAAAATTTGGAATAAAAAATAAAAATAAAACTTGCAATTTGATTTTCGTATGAATTCCAAAGTAAAATACCTAAATAACTAAATTTCGGAATAATGTAAATAAAATTGGCAATTTGATTTGTTTACAAACTCCAATAAAAAATAATTGAAATATCAAATAAATAAAAGTTAAAAACAAAAGACAACACGAATGGTGTTAGAGGAGACCACAAAAGAGCGCAATAGCACTGATTTGTCCTGGAAGAAGACATTGACCCATAGGGAAACAGAGAGTCGAGGCGATGGCGGAGATGAGGTCAATGTTATACTACTCACCTTATTCGTTTAACGCAGCACAATATCGTGCTGCTCACCGGTGTCGTTGAAGAGAAAGGACAGAGTCGAAGGAATGAAGGGTTGCGACTACAAGTGGTGAGTGTCGACGTTGTCGAAGAAGTCAGTGGCAAAAGAAGCTCAATGATGGAAAAGCCCTGGTGATGTAGATCAAACCTCGATGTGATATTAAATGATGTTGAATCTATCCTGGAAGACGGCATTGACCCATAGGGAAATGAAGAACTAAGGCGACGGCGGAGATGAAGACAATGTCGTATTACTCACTTTAGCTGTTCAATGCAGTTAAATATCGTGCTACTCACCAGTGTCGTTGAAGAGAAAGGCCAGAGTTGAAGGAGTGAATGGCCGCGACGACAAGTGGTGAGCGTTAGCATTGTCAAAGAAATTGGTGGCCGAAGAAACTCAATGATGGGGAAGCCCTGATGATGTGGATCGAACCTCGAGATGAAAATCAACACTACAGCTGAAAACCCACATGCTTGAAGAACCCTCGATGAATTCCTCAAAAAAGAACACTCACGATACAGGGATACACCCTAACGGCCAAAGGCCAACACATATCACGTAATTTATTTCATAACTAAAACTTTGATTATTTTTTTTTTACATGGTACGTACCACCTTATATTTATAGGTCAAGGGCCGACTCTAATTCGGTCCCTACTAACGTACAAGAATAAGACTATTCGGTTCTGTGGAGATCCTCCTAGAGAAGCAAGTAAACTGACTAAAACTAATGTAGAACAAATCCTGGTGCGCCATCTTGTCACGACTGTAGGTGGACCCCAACCAAGAGCACACAAAGAAAGGAAGCCGTGAGGAGAGATTAGAATGCATGCGCCGATCTTGTAATCCCACGCGTAGCAAATCCTAATTTCTTGCCTTCTAGTATGGGATTTTCTTCCCTTATCTCCATTAAACTCGTGAATCACCTGAGAGAGGAGATAAAGCTTTGCATTATAGAAGAGCCATAGACGATATGAGGCTATCGGGGCAGCTAGGGCCTAGGAGCGTGCCCTCGTTGGTGAGGGGCACAGTGTTACCAGCGATAACGAGAAGATTCTATATATCGTTAGGCAACGACTAAGGTGGATATGCTGACATCAATGAAGATGGGAGGTTGACACAGTTAGTGAGAAAGTCACAACGTTAAGTTAGCCAACATCGAAGAAGATGAGAGACCGACGTGGGAGAAAAGGACATCGAGCACGTATCATATCATGTGTGTGTATACATGCATGCATCCGTACGAATAAAAGCACAGGCATACATAAGCATTGGAGCAAAGAGTTCGGAGTAGAAATGACGCAACCGTAGAGAATAGACTCAGGGTCACCGAAGATAGCGTGACGGGTTTCTCTGGCCGGGATCGACAACGGTTGCACGTGTATGCGTGTTTGGTGTCGTGGCCTCAATATTAAGCAATAATTGGAGAGAAGTGAAAGATAACTACTATGTGGTAGAGTTTGGGCTTGTTGTTTGATGTTGAAGCGGAAAAGATGTGTCGGTGCGAAGAGATAGAAGATATACGGTATGGTGGGGCAATTGTTGTGTGACAGAAGATAAGTTTAAGGAATGTCGCCCGCGGTGCATCGGTGTATGCGTGAACAATGTACTATAATACTGTGTAAATTATAAACTAATAAGATAATTTACCACACGCATAATCAATACATTGCTTAAGGTTAAATAGAGGTATACATGTAAGCATAAACGAGTAACTAATAGAGTAAGAATAGTGGTATGCAACTACATGATCCATACACGATAGAGAGTGGTTATGTTTCTAAGAACCCCAATAACCTATTATGCTCAATGATTTTCTTTCATCAAAACTCATACTTCAATTATGTTTCTCAAGTTGCATTTTCATTCAAGTTTGTATTATCATTTCTGATGTTTACGATGTCTTAAAAATCTAAAGAACTTACACTATATGTAAATATATTCTCATATGTAAATATATTTTTAGGCATCTAAGTTATATTATTTAATACTGTAAACTTTAAAATAAATCTAGTCGCACAAATGCGCAGACCACCCTGCTAGTTACATTATTAAAGCAATAGAAAAGGTAGCCACCACGTTCGCCCTCAAGAGTTAGAAATTATCACGTTAATCGTGGGAAAAGGAGAAAGATCTAAACCGTCGTTGTGGTGGGGTCAGATTATAACGGTGCAAATTAATCAGATCAAATATAAGAGCTGTTACAATTGTATAGGATACGAAAGTATAACTATATGAGTTGTATAACAAGTATAGCTCTATATTTAGCCCGCAGAATTTGCATGGAAAATTCGGCTAGTTCTCTTAAATGCGTAGAGCGCAATCCATTTTCGTGGTCAAAAGGGGGGGGGGCTTAAAAACACTGAAATTGTGTTCATTTAGCGGCACTAAAGAGGGTGGGGCAGAGGCTATGGCACTAAACGTGGCAGAGCACATGATAGTCTGTTTTTGTTAGTTGCAAGTGCTTTGGATTAACAAAGATGAATAGGATTTTCAGAGAGAGGGAGAGAGATGAATATGAGTGTTAGAATTCAACAGCCTTGAGAGTCCTTCAGTGAAGATAAGGTATAGCAGCTGATTATCCATCAATGATGTGGGCCGTGGGCGTGGCATCGTTCAGGATACTGCCAAATCTCCATGATCGCCAAAGGCGATATGTACAGACTAAGGCAGCAATGAGACTATCAAACACCTGCACTCGGCATTTGGCAACCATGCTAGTCAAACAGTTTGACTCAGACTGTACACCCTTGTAAGCATCTAGCCCCACAGATCGACACTCCACGGGTTCACCTAGTGGGAAAGAGAGAAGCTTCACATATGATGTTTTTTGTTGAATTTTTGGCGGATACGGTCAGTTTACGAATCGTATTTACACTTCTGATCATACGCAAACAGTATTTACAAAAATAGCAACGTGGGCGCACGGCCACCCCGCGCCAGCATTCTTTGTGCCACCACGCCGAAGCGCGCGCGCGCTCACCCCGCGCCCGCCCCGATCCCACCACCGCAGCGCGCGGGCGCACGCTCACCCTGCGCCCGCGCCTGTACATGTTTTTTTTTCAATTTTTTCTTTTTTTTAATTTTTTTTAGATGTAGAAATATTTTTTTAAAAAAAAATGCTACAGTAGTAGGCACGCGCTCACCCTGCGCCCACCACTGTAGCATTTTTGTTTTTGTTTTTTTTAAAAAAAAAATCATTTATGTTTTTGTTTTTTAAAAAAAATTATTTATGCATATTTTTTGTAAGAATTTTTAAATATAGTAAACAGGGTCCAAAAATTATGAATTTTTTTGTGGAGTCTTCTGACACTGTGTACTTGGTTGTGTAATATTTTCAAAATTTTATCTATTATGAATTTTTCTCGAAAATTCATTTAAGTATATTGTAAATAGGGTTTCATCATTTCATGTGACTTGGAATGATTTCATGAAATTTTGTCCATTATCCCACCGTCCCTCCTCCCTACTCCGCACATCTGTCGCCTCGTCCAGAAATTCCGGCGCCAAATCTGACGGAATTCCCGGCGCCAACGCCGCGACTCCTTCTCCGCTCGGCTATAAATATCGAACTCTGGCACTCGCTCGTCGCTCAGCCTTGATTGATTACTTCCCCCGAATAGCTGATTGATTACTTCCTCCAAAGGACAGGTAATTTGTGCTATGTTTTTGCCGTTATTATCGTAGTCATAATTAGTCAGTCTTAGTCAGCTAGTCGTAATTAGATAGTTTAGGGTAATTAATTAGTCGCAATTAGTTAGTTGACTAGTAATGAATTAGTTTAGTAGTAATGAATTAGTTTAGTGGTAATTAACCTTGTTAGTCGTATGTAGAAAAATGTTATGGCTTAAATTGGATACTTATCTTCTCTTAATTTCAAAAAAATTTAGATGTGTTTCATGAACACCTACGCTGAGAAGGAGGTGGGTTTCTGTGCAAAGTTGTGGTGCATACTTTAGGGTTTGGGCTACGTCCACCTACCAGAGTATCATGGCTTCACTATCAACAAGTACGACAAGGAAATGTGGCGCGTTAAGGTCACCGTCTACTCGAAGAGCCATCTACGAGGAGACATATCCTATCACTTCACGGTAGAGAGGGAGCCAGACAAGCTCGGGATGCAAGATGAAACCCTAATGTGGATACTATTCTTTAATCTTCGCATCGCACCACAAAGTGGATAGGCTTGTACATAAACCAAATAGGGAAATACGTGGCGTGCGATCATATAACGATGTCTCGTAGCCTTCAAATGCACACGAGCCTGAGGTTACGGTCCATCGTTATATGATCTGCATGCCACGCATTTTCCTCAGTTGGTTCATGTACAAGTTTATCTAGCCTGTGGTATAATATGTGTTGTCATATTGTATATCGACATCTCCAATGGAGTTGCAATGCAGCTTTTTTTTATACATTCCAAGTCACATGAAATGATGAAACCCTATTTATAATATACTTAAATGAATTTTTGAGAAAAAATCATAATGGATAAAATTTTAAAAATATTACACATGCAAATAAACAGTGTCAGAAGGCTCCACAAAAAATTTCATAATTTTTGGACCCTGTTTACAATATTTAAAAATTCTTACAAAAAATATGCATAAATGATTTTTTTAAAAAAAACAAAAACATAAATGATTTTTTTTTAAAAAAAAACAAAAACAAAAAAAATGCTACAGTAGTGGGCGCAGGGTGAGCGCGCCCACCACTGTAGCAAAAAAAATTAAAAAAAAATATTTCTACATCTAAAAAAATTGAAAAAAAAACATGTACAAGCGCGGACGCAGAGTGAGCGTGCGCCCGCGCGCTGCGGTGGTGGGACCGGGGCGGGCGCGGGGTGAGCGCGCGCCCGCGCCCGACGTGACGGCACAGCAGCGCAAGCGCGGAGTGACCGTGCGCCCGCGTCGCTATTTCTGCCAAAGATTCGCTTTTTGTTACGACGAGATCGTCGTACGTATAGCAGTCCTGAGTAAGAAAATCACTAGCAAGGTGTGAATAACTGGATATGTGACCAGTGAACGACTCTTTGAATCGGTATTCTCGCCTCCTTCCTTTTAATAACATGATAAAAATAAAATAGAATGGATTTATAACTAATCTGTGTACAGGTTTATATGTCCAAGCAACCATCTCGAGGCAAAATAGTTCCTCTGTATTGAAGCATTGAAGGTTCAATACAGATGATCTACAGTGCCGCGTATTATAAACCAATCTCTACCGTTCGATTGAAAATCAATGACTTAGATCAATCGCTGATGTTCGTGTTACAATGTTTTTGTTATAGTAAAACCATTGTAGTAAATATTTCTTTGTTTCTGCAGTATTGCTACTAAGTACTGTTCACTTACTCATAGATCACTGCTCATGCAGTGATCCTCTCCTCAGAGCACATCACCCGGTAAGGTAACCCGACTGGGGGTAAGAGGATTAGCTAACTTTTTCATGTCTTTCATGGTACCACACTTCTATCCTAATGATGTAGCAAATCACTGTAACAATTGACTGCTAGTTCTCCCAAATGATTGGGAAAAAAAACGAGATAATAACACGGTAGTATCCTCCTACTTTAATTCATAGGATCCGCATCAACCAGGAACACATGACTTCAATGTCAACAGCATAAGCTGCATGTACAAAAGTGTTTTGCATACCTTGTAGAGAAAATTGTAATCGAGTGCTTGTTGTCTCAGGAACAGCTTTAAGACCAAAAACAGAATAATGGAGTACGGATTGCCAACAAAGTGTATCAACCACTTAATGTACATAAGCAAGATGTTTCACAAATTTACACAATCCCCAATTCAACACTCGCTGCACACGGTAGTCAATCCTTTTATTATTGGCCATCTGCTGCACCTTATTTCCTTCCCCCTTCCCTCCGATACCATGCAGATTTTTCTCAGATATAAGCACACAACAGTTAGGCTTAGGACCGAACAATTAATGTGCCTCATCAACTGCAAGCGGCACAGTCTTCACCTGCAAAAGGAAAAGAGAAGCCGATCAAAATGCATGTCCTTCAAATCAGGTAGTATGCTCCTCTCTCTACAGAAAAAAAATAAGAAGAAAATAAACGTGCTTTTAGGTGGATTTTCACTGTTATGGGTCTTATGTTGGGTAATGATCATATATTCAATTTTGACATGTTGTAACACAGTTCATCTGGTAATTGTTTCTGTGAGCAAAGAGGGCTGGAACTAACGCGTACCAGCTCTCGGAACTTCAATATGTAGAACATTTCGAGGTAACGCCTTGTCTCACGCCTCTCAAGCTTCGAAACATACTTCCAGAAGCCATAAACCCCAGCCAGTGTCATCAACCTCTCGGAGTATATCTTCCATGTATACCTATACATCACAGAGAAAACAAATATCACACAGGAGACCATGAAAAAGCACTAATATGCACCCATTCTAAAACAGGATTTGCAGTACTAACTTCTCGTAAATACGTTGAAGGCCTCCATCAGATATTTTAACCCAATGATTGGGGTCTTGTTTGCATTGTTCGAAGAAGTCAGCCATCAGATTGGCAGCCTGATCAGGATGATAAGGATCTATGTGGAAACCTGAGATTCCATGCTCTATAATCTCGGCAGGCCCACCATGGAGTGTTGCAAAAGTAGGAAGTCCACAGGTCATGGCCTCCACAACAGTGAGACCGAATGCTTCGTAAAAAGCTGGCTGTAGTTCATAAGACAGGTTATATAAGTCAGTAAGTCACTTGTGCCACCCATGTGTCGTCTATAGAACCACCAAGTTACAAGTTACAACCATACCTGCACAAAGGCACCATGAGTATCAGCTATGTAGCGATATAGCTCACCGTTGCGAGCCCTGTTCGTCTGAGCAGAGATCCAACGGAACTGCCCAAACAAGTTATAGGTCTTAATAAGTTCATGCATCTTCTCTATCTCTGCTATTTCTTCTCTGTCCTTGGATTTCTTTACATCGTTATAGCCAGCGACCACAACAAGGTTTACCAGTTCCCTTAGCTTAGTGTTTTTAGCATAAGCTTCAACCAGTCCCGTTATGTTCTTAACCCGGTCGAGTCTTGCCATGGAGAAGAGAATTGGTTTTGATCGGTCATCCAGATGTCCACTGCAAACAAGAACAGTAATTATCATCAGAAAAAATAAGAGAGTCACATGGCATCACTACCTAGTATTTACAGTTCCATACATACAATTAGTATCACTAAAATTGTGTCACAAAGACATTATCCCACCATTCATGGTAAGTAAGATCTAAAAAAGGCACAACTGGTAGCCATAAATCAGCAGGGGCTTCAAACTAGAAGATAATATTGTGAAGGACATCCAACTTAAGTCCTGAAGTACGACAAAAAAAAGATAACACAGAGTACTCACATGTGCTCATCATTTTGCTCTGGGTCGTAAATCAACTTTTCAATTGAACCATGAAGAGAAGTAAGTCGCTTGGCC
The DNA here is from genome assembly GCA_036346255.1 of Ampelocalamus luodianensis. Lineage (NCBI taxonomy): Eukaryota > Viridiplantae > Streptophyta > Magnoliopsida > Poales > Poaceae > Ampelocalamus > Ampelocalamus luodianensis. The sequence goes on from CM070622.1 coordinate 27,918,076, forward strand.
TTTTCAGTGTATGGAAAATATATAGACATGTCTGCTCCAGGAGAGGCTATATTGAACTTGGGATCAAAAACATCAATCCCATGGACAACGCGATACAGACCAGGAAGAGTAAAAGCGGTATGGCTCTCATACTGTCCAACCGTGTTTTTGCTGAGAAAGAGGGAAAGGATAAGTATCAGAATCTTCTAAGAAATGCCCATCTATGACCAGTACATATGCAAGATTTATTCATGAAATGCAACAATTGCACATGTTACCCTGATAACAATCAACGTAATATCTTAACAGCGACATATGACTTTCATGCACACCTAAATAACATGGTTCAAGATGTTACTTTATGTGAGCAATTTAATTGGCCAATGCTGAAATCTTAGGGAAAAAACTTGAATGGCCAACAAGGCAGAAGAGAAGAAACCTTCCAGCAATTTCTTGGTATGTGCTGGTGATTATAAAATCAGCATTGTTCATAGCGATTATATCAGCTGTGAACTGACAAGAGAAATGATACTTCTCGTCGAACTTCTTCCAGTATATGTCTGAATCTGGGTATTTAGTCTTTTCCAAAGCATGAGCAATATTGCACTGCAAAGAACATGCTGAGATAATCAGCAAAGAAAAAAGTACAGACTTCAAGTATAATGTAAGTACTTAACAAGGCATACCTGGGTAATTCCCATCTTGTAAGATAGCAATGATGCCACAAGATTTCCATCGCTGTAGTTTCCAATTATGAAGTCTGGAGTGCCTTGTAATTCTGCAGCAATTTCGCCAGCTGCATCCTGTATAAAAATAAGAATATGGTATTACTGCCTTCTCATCAAATAAAAAGATAAAAGCACTGTATTATTGCAGCAAATGTCAGATGAGACTATAATTTTTCACACAGAGAAGGCGCTCGTATACAGAATTGAAGTAGCTAATGAGGAAAGTGGTCCTCCGAAGTTTTGTTACTGACTTACTGTTCTACATAAGTAATTACACCGGAAACAACTTGTATTTAACCCTTCAACACCCAACCCAAGCCCTTGTTTCGATAGTTGTATGATAAAAAAAAAACAATATCCTACAAGATAATTCACATTTTACATTATTATGTCAAGCAAGCACAGAGATTCTTTCCTCGAGAGTTTTTCAATAAAAGAAGAAAAACAGTTCAGGACCATCTCAGGAATTTCTACAAGCAAAGAAGCATTAATTATATTCACCTCTGCAAATTTCTCCAGGTAGGGCCACACATCAAATCTTGATATCCATTTCCGGAGTATCCCATTTTCATTTCTAAAGGGCACTCGTAATATGTAGGTATGCTGTGTTCCACTTATTCTCTCGAGTCGCTGATTGCATGATGTGCCTTTTGCATCTGGTATCAGCCGAGTAACCTTGATCACATAAAAAAACACATGATTAGCAGTGCTCCTTTTCCCACAAAAGAGTCACAACGAGAACTTACAAACTATACCATATATATGCAAGAGCGAGTGAAAATAATGGAATGGCTCAGCAAAACAAAGCAACTGGAGCATGTACTGAGAGAAGATAACATTCTAACATATGCCAAAATTGAGAAAAAGGGGTAAAAGAAAATACACTTACAATGAGAATTTTAGGGGTAACATCAAGGCCTTGTTTCTTTAACCTAAGAACCATCTCGCTCTCCAATGCACGGACTTGATCCAATATATAGACAATCTGGACAGAAGCAATATAAACCAAGGACATGAGACTCAGAAGAATAGGATGGAGAAAAATGTACAAAATGAAAAGGTGAGGAAAAAGCACATTATGTCCATGACAAGCTAAATATTACTGTCCATGTCATCAATTGATACCTGTCCTCCAGTATCTGGTAAGCCCAGCACATTAGCTTGGCCGAAGTATCCATGAGGGGATACTACCACAACATTGAAGATCATCGGGATCCTCCCCAAGAAAGTCTCTAGTGTCGACGGATCTGGCGCTTGGAGCACATCCAGAAGGAGATGTATCATTTCCAAGACATGTTCAGCAGTATCACCCCAACCATTCTCCAAGCCCCATTCTTGAAACCTGACCATTACCAAAATATTATATCTATGCGTTGAAGCTATATTGTTCTTCTAGAATGTGATTTGTTCTATGAAAGTTGCACTTTATTACATATCATGGAATGCCATGAAACAGCTATCATATATAATACAGCATTTATCAGTAAATTCACAGATGCAAAACTGGTCAAAGGCGTGTTAACACTCAACACTAAACATTACCAACATACATTAAGAGTTCAACCTGAACTTATAGTTATTAATAGTTTATTTCTTCCCAAGAGGCCATGTTTAGAGGGACTTCTTGGAAAAGCTCAAACCTATCCCAACTTGAAAAGCTAAAAATGCCTCCTGGCAATATGGAGTTTATGCAGAAACTCAAACCCCTACAAGTGTACACTGCAAGAAAGTAAAAGGCCAAACTACTTCCTTTGACTGCTAAAGAGAAGTACTAAGCACAATGTGACAGGCCAAACTTACTGATAGGCGAATTGTGAGTATGGTGTGTCAGCTGGGAGCTTCGACAAGTACTCCTCAGCTTTGGTCAGCACAGACTGAAGCCTTCCCAGACTCTGTATCCTATCGTTTAGCATCATCACCTGCAACCAAACATGCATAGCTACCAAAATTAACACCAATACAAAACTAGACCAAAGTTTCGCCCAAAATTTTCACAGCTACCGCACAACTCACATGCCCCTTGTGCCGGTGCCCCCGGAGGAAATCCAACAGGGGCTCCAGGCAATCCTTGTTCCGGAACATGATTGAGGACAAGTGCCGGTTGAGAAACTGCACACCATTACCAATTGACGATGACCGATTCGGGCGTGGGACTGAGACATTGAATGGCTCAAAGTCAAGCTCTAGTATGTACGGATCATTGTACCTGCCATTTTAAATCCAAATTAAAATTATGGAGTTAAGAAAACTCAAACAGGGCCACTTAAGATGCTTTTCTTTTTTTTTTAAGAACCTTAAAGATGCTTTTCTGATAAAGAAAGAACGACATAGTTCCCCCAAAGTGAGATTCACAGGAAAATATGGACAACAGCTGCTTATAATATATTTATACAGTCCGAAGGTCCCGAACCAAAGCTCTAGCGGATTCGGGGAGAAAAAAAAACAAAGCTCTAGCACAGAGCAATCCTGAAAACTACTAACTTATACCGTCCAATTGCGTATATATTAATCTAAAAAATACTTTGTTAAGCTTGTTAATAGATTATTTCGTTCTCGGATGTGCGTCACTTCGAAAAGGGGACAAGAAATTTGCCATGTTCACCACCCAATTGGAGCGTTAATATGGCCGCAATCGTGAAAAGTTAGCTAAGCAAACGATCAACAGCTCATACTAGCAGATTTTTACTGCTCCAATCCAAGTTAATTCCGTGATGGAGCCCTCTCAAAGACCACGATTAACCGCCCAATTAATTGCCCCCATGCCCCTCCCACTAAAAACTCACCGTAGCAAAGGCAAAACGAGCAACCAGCATGTAACTCATTAGACACGAGAACCCAAACCCCGCTTAGCCACTAGAGCTAAACCCCTCGCTGCATAACAGCCTAAAACCAACCACCAAAATTCCCGCGAAAGCAGAGAGAGAGGGGGAGGATATACTGGCCGTCGAGCTCCTCCTTGAAGCGGAGGAACTCCGACACGGTGAGTTGCTCGACGCTGAGCTCATGCACGTTAACGCGGACGTACTCCCACACCCCCGGCCGCGGCCGCACCGCGATCGCCACGAACGGCGGCAGCACGATCGCCTCCTGCGCGAAAAAAAAAAACGCGTGCACATATAATTCATGGCAACCTCCGCACAAACCGCCACTGGCCAAGTGTCGCGATGCGACGGCGCACCTGGGCGGAGCGGAGGACGTCGAGGAAGGGGCCCTCGGCGAGGGCGCCGGCGCCGGAGCCCTGAACCTCGTCGAGCGCGTCAAGGATGTGGTGCGGCTGCAGGATGCACTTCCCCTGACTCACGTACCTGACACAAGCACAACCAACAGAATCAAACAAGTAGAGGTCGGTGAGGCAGGGGAACAAATAAGCGGCGCGGTGATCATGGCGGCGCGGCGAACGCTCACTTGGAGAGGAGCGCGACGAGCTCGTTGCGGTGGGCCTGGAGGGTGTCCTCGACGCGGTCGCGGATGCTCAGGGCGCGGTCCAGCTTCGGAGCGGACATGGCTGCAGAGTGTGGGGGTGCTGGTGGTGAGGAAGGCGAAGAAGGGTCGGAGATTCTCGAACTTTTTGAAGGGGAATGCAACGCACGCGGGGGAAGCGCACGATGTAGCTTCTTGTGGACGCGTAGCGGGATTGGTTCCGAGCGTTGGGCTGGTGCTCCGACTGAGCCGCAGGGTCCACGCATCACGTGGGGCCCACATGCCAGTGATAAGAGCGGCTGAAATCTGGTTTTCTGGATCGTGCGGAAGAAGGCAGCGACGGTTGCGTGACGTCTAGAATGAATTCTAGGCTTCATCTCACTCAGGAGTGGGGCTGCGCTGTCACTTGCTTGGAGGCTTGAGCGTGGCCAAAACGTGGCAGTCTTTTTTTCTAAATAAACCATTCAAAAAAATACACTAATAAATCATGTTTTAATATTTTTTTACAAAAATAAACGACAATCATTGAGCCATCGCGCAATTGGGCCCAATCACTCAATGGCCCAGCGATTAGCTAACGTGGCAGCCCCACTCGCGCGACAGAATCGCGATTGAGCCCTGCCGACACTCGTATGTCGCGGTCTGGTCGTGCGACGAACCTCCTAGTCGCATTCATGTGGCGCGATTGTGGCCAATCGCGATACGGAGTTGCGATTGTATGCCCGATTGATCGATCCAAACGCCATGCCAAAACGTGGCAGTCTTTTTTTAAATAAACCATTCAAAAAATACACAAATAAACCATGTTTTAATATATATTTTTTACAAAAATAACCTACAATCATTGAGCCATCACGCGACTGAGCCCAATCGCTCAGTGGCCCTGCAATTAGCTGACGTGGCAGGCCCAGTCGCGCGACGAAACCGCGATTAAGCCCTGCCGACACTCGTCTGTTGTGGTTTGGTCATGCGACGGACCTCCTAGTCACATTCACGTGGCGCGATTGTGGCCAATCACGGTACGGAGTCGTGATTGTATGCCCAATCGGTCAATCCAGACGCCATGCCAAAGCGTGGAAGTCTTTTTTCTAAATAAACTATTCAAAAAATACACAAATAACCCACAGTCATTGAGTCACCGCGCTACTGGGCCCAATCACTCAGTGGCCCAGCAATTAGCTGACGTGGCAGGCCCAGTTGCGTGACGGAACCGCGATTGAGCCCTGCCAACACTCACCTGTCGTGGTCCGGTCGTATGACGGACCTCCTAGTCGCATTCACGTGGCGCAATTGTGGCCAATCGCGGTATGGAGTCCCAATTGTATGCCTGATTGATCGATCCAGATGCCATGCCAACCGAGGAAAAGAAAAGTGAGGGGAGAGGAGAAGAGAAGAGAAGAGATGGGTGGAGAAGAGAAGAGATGAAAGGAGAGTAGAGGGGTAGAGGAGGAGGAGTCTCTGCCCGAGTTCTTCGTTTTTCGACGAGTTTCTTGTGCTCATGTGGTTTATTGTTCATTTCGATAAAAACATGGTAGGTGAGCGACAATAAACATACATTACTGATAGTAGCTATAGATCGGTATTTTTAGGGTTATGTTGAGTTTAGTTTTAGAATGTGTGTTATTCATTTAAATGTTTTAACGTAATAACGCTAGGCTACCCCTACTAGTAGATGGATGAGTGGATGACCTAACCTGCTTAACTTTAGATCCGCATTACCTAAGGATCCCGGTTTTAGGGTTTTTATAATTTTGTAATTTAATTGAACATTTGCACGATAATTTTTTAATTTAATTGAAATAGAGACAATATTTTGATATACACGGTTGTATTTGTTTTCGTTAGACTCAACGTAGCACATTTATTTAGCATGCATTCTAAATATTGAGTCGTCTGGCAGGTATGTTAGGTCTACGTTTTTCATAGTGTTTTACGGGTAGGGAGAAGTTTGTGAGGAGCCAGGTGGGGTTGATTTGAGTAGTTTTCTGTCGACCACTATGTATCACTCGAACCTAGATAATCTTAAATTCTGAGATGTGTTGCGTTGGCTGACATATAGCTTCTCGCTGGACCATGCACTGTACAGCGTCATCGTGAGATGCTTGTGGAGTTGTTCGCCGGAAGTGGTCCATTGGGAGTTGAGGCCGATGGAGCGAACAAAATCATGGCAGACCTAGTTGGAAGCGTGCATGCGTCATGGCTCAGTAGGCAGATGAACGAAGGGGATGAGATGGAGCGGGAAGACTGGAGGGCCAGGACTGAAGAACAAGCATTGGAAGAGAACGAGGAGGATCACGACTGTTCGGATGATGATGATGTCCCTAATGCACCGGTGTCTGATGCTTGGAATAGACGTGACCCAAGGGGCTTGGTTGTGAGTGATTGCCACGATTCCCGGTGGGAGTATGGGCATAATGTGGTGCGTGTTAATACCATGTTTGCGAATAAGACAACCCTATAAGATGTTGTCAAATTGCGGGTCATATCATTGCAGAGGGAGTTTAAGGTTGTCAAATCAAACAAACAGCAATACACTATGAAGTATGAGAAATATGAGTGTCCTTGGCGTGTTCACACCTACAATCCAAAGTATGAAATGCATTGGACCGTGTCGAAGGTGGAGGGCCACTCGTGTGTTCTAAGCAATATACTACAAAAGCACCGCAACCTCACTTCTTTCATTGCAAATGTCATGTATAGGGAAATTGTGAAGAAGAAGAAGGACATGAAAGCGCAACACATCATGTTGGCCACTAAGCAGAGGTACAAGTATAAGATCAGCTATACGAAGGCATGGAGGGCGAAGCAAAAGTCAATGGAGAGAAGGTTCGGCACGTTTGAGTCAGCCTACAACAATCTTCCTCGACTACTTGAGGTGCTAAGGGATATAAACCTCGGAAGGTATATGGTAATGCAACGGGCTTTCCTTGCATTTGGTTTCTGTTGATGCTGACTACAAGCAATCAAATGTAACTGCAGGCGCACGGCTCAATTGTAGCTTTTCACCCGAAGTATTCCAAGGTTATCGAATCCACATGGTACCAACTACTATCTAACTTAGGGTTTTTTAATGGCACATCTAAACCATCATGAAATCATAGCATAAAATGATGATACTTCCCTAAACCCTTAGGCAAAAAGTTGACGTGTGTTCTAGGTCCACCTGACAGTTGTTCATCTACAAAGAAGCTAATTTAATCTATCACTATTATTCTCAAGTCATTGCGATAGATCTCTCATCAGGGACCATGGTGCCTTACGCTGGCCATGCGCACTTTGATCAAAGTCTGCAACCAACTACATGGTAATTCAACACACTCATCATCCCTATCTTACTGTATAAACAAGCAATGAGAGAGACACCAAACCTAAGTTAGCCGTCAGTGGTACGTCGTTCTCTATGCCCTAGTGTTGTCACCACTATGCATGGCTCCAACCATCGAATGTACGGATCTTTCTAACTTATGCGCTAACTACAAACAAGCTCGTAAACTAATATGCAAGGATCCACTAGATCGATCTAATCACCATGATTAAATCGACTAGCTAAAACAATCTATTGACCAAAATAGACCGAAAGTAAAATATTGCGTAAATGGATAACCACAAAATAGAAGCAAAAGAAGCAACTAAGATAGATTGAAACAACTAGAACATGAAAGATTACAACAACAACTTGCATATTACCTCTTACAAAAGTTGAAGCAGAGCTTTGGAACCTACGACAGGGCTTCGCCGCTAAAGAACTATTCTAATCTAGCCTATTAACTAAAAGAATGGATTTCGAGGGTCAAAATCCACTGAAATTATGCTGGGGCGTCGGAAGAAGGATGTCCAAATTGGAGGGGGTCCCCTTTTAAAGGCGACCGAGGACCCTTGTGCGCCGCTCGGCTCATGCTGTGCACCACACGCTCAGGGGTTGAGCCAATCGGTGCATAGACTCAAACTCCTGAGTCTATGTGTATTATATGCATATCACATGCGGGCCCTGTTCGAATCCTTCTGTTTTCCAGTTCAGAGTCCGCGTCGGTTTCCATAAATGAGAGAGTTCGGTGTCTTGGTGCCCAAGTTGGCAATCTTTCATGCAAAACCAGACAAGAGGCTTCTAGAGATTTCTTCGGGGGGGGGGGGGGTCGGTGCCTGGTAGGCCCATGCGTTGGCCGGCTCAAATTTGGTCCACGACCCAGTGGCTCCGGTGCATGGCCCATTTATATCCTTTGCGTATTTTCCACTGATTTTTTATTATTTCTGTAAAGAATATTCCAAAAAATACACTCTCTGATTTCAGGTTAGGGATAATAATCCATAATTTTGGTGATTTCTTACCAATTTATCGAGAAATTAAGATACAACAACACACATAAAATGAGTGCCAATATGATGAGGACATGACCCCTATGGATACAACCGTATTTGCTATGTTTATTGTTCCAATTACAAGAGCTCGTAAGTTTCCCTTAAATTATCAGCACCACGTCACTTTGTGTCCAAGCCAAGCAAGAGTTCAAGTTGGACACGTTCTGGAATCCAGTTCGGCCTCCAGAGATAGCCCTAACTTCAAATGAGCATAACTTTCACATACGGACTCCGTTTGAGGTCCACGAGTACTTGATTGAAAACTTATATCGTCCTCTTTCTAATGGATCTGGCCCCGCCTTCAAATTCCTTCTATGCACGCCATAATCATTAAAAGAAGGTGTTACGTCATCTGTTTGCGCCAAATTGGGCCTTATAATGCTTAGGCCCAAGGGAAGGCGCCACCCTAGGCGGCTCGTAGTTAGAATCGTGATCCTACTCTTAGAATCTTACGATTCTACGAACCCACGACAGTCTGTCGATCCAAATCGCACCGTGAATCGGAATCAGGTAGAATCGTGGTAGAGTCGCGATCCAAATCGTAGAATCGTGTAGAATCGCAGAGTAGAGTCGTGGTAGAGTCGTTTGGACAAAAAAATTGTATTTTTTTGCAAATTTTTTTGATTTTTTTAGAAGTCAGGGTTTGCTGATATTTTGTTTTAGAGAAAAATTTATTGATATTAATTTCTGAGAATAAAACTATAAATATCAGTATGGTAATGCTAGTACAAATATCTATATTATGACATGAGCAATGTTGAGCTTGATAATGATAAGCTATTTTTATTCCTGTATGTCTAGCTGCTTTTAAGGAACATGCAAGTGTTGCAATTAGATATTGATTTACAAAAGTTGTGAACATTTCTCATGTAATTGTAGTAAACTAGTCATGGTCATTGGTTGTTCTCCTGTAGTTCAGAACTATATCACCTATCATGTCAGTACCATTATGTTTTTCTGTTGTGCGATAAAAAGTGCTTTGTCCCTTTTTGGATTATAAGTAAGTGGTAAACCATATAAGAATCATACAAACTTATAGTATAGGTATTAAATATGTGCATTTTTACAATTCCGTAGAATCGCTGATTCTACGATTCGATACTACGATTCGATCCTACCGGAGGCAAATCGATCCAACTTAGGATCTCGACTCTGACTACTTCCAGTCCCTTAGATCTTAGCTATGTGCGGCTCCTCCTCTCCTATTTAAGGAGGCTGCACCTCTCTAATTTCCTTGGATTTTGTTTAGTTAAAAGTTAGCTACAATACAACTTCGTGTATTGGCTTGTGTCGACTAGATCAACCATAATACCGCTTTTGGAATCCTAACTTTATCAAATATTTCAATCCTATTTGCAATTTTAGATTGCTTATTATCTTATTCTTGCGTGTTCTTCGATTGCATGCAGGAATAGACCTTCGTGGTTAGGTCGATCGTGCTTCTAGCAAGGTCGATAACAATCTTGGAGTTGGTTCAGCGATTGCTGGGCATATTAGTCATGTGCGATTGGTAGCTGAATCGTGAGTCGTCTCCACCCAAATCGAGTTATCTATCTCATCGAAAGATTGGGAAGCCCATTGTCACATCAGATGGTATCAGAGCTACAGTTGATCGGTGAGATTTTTCCTTTACCTACAGTCCACAAAATTATAATATATATATATATATATTAGGGTTAGTTCATCCCTGTCTGAGCCCCTTTGTGCTTTGCAATTTTTCTTTTTGGTGTTTTTTGCGTGTTCAATTATTGGTTGCATCGTCATGTCTAGTTGCTAATTTCTAGTTCTAGTTATTGTTTAGTTAGTCTTTGTCTAGTTGCATCTCGTGTTTTCTTCGTGTCACTTGATCGTTCTTTTAGGGTTCTTAGTTTTGCATCTAAAATAGAAAATTCATGGGTTGAAACTCCTCTAATCCGCACCAAAAATAGTATTCATTTTTGCTTCATCTAATCTAAATTGCTTGCGGGAGTTCAAGCCGATTTCACCATGAAACCGAGAGGATTACCGTAATCTTTTGGGGGATTTTATTGAGTTAAAAGCTAACTACAATGCAACTTCATGTATTGGCTTGTGTCGACTAGACCAACCATAATACCACTTTCAGAATCCCAACTTTATCAAATATTTCAATCCTATTTGTAATTTTAGATTGCTTATTATCATGTTCTTACATGTTCTTCGATTGCATGCAGGAATAGACCTCCGTGGTCAGGTCGATCATGCTTCTAGTAAGGTCGATAACAATCGTGGAGTTGGTTCAGTGACTGTTGGGTATATTGGTTGTGTGCGATTGGTAGCCGAATCGTGATAGTCGTCTTCACCCAAATCGAGTTATCCATCTCACCGAAAGATTGGGATACTAATTGTGCAACAACAAAGAACCGTTAAACCAGATGATATATACATATACCATACATACACCTTGGCTTCTTTGTTATCATATTTTTAGCTTATCAAAAGCCGAGGACGGCTTTGTTTTTAAGAAAGGGAGGATGATTAGGACATGACCCATATGGATACAACTATATTTGCTATGCTTACTGTTCCAATTACAAGAGCTCATAAGCTTCTCTTAAATTATCAACACCACGTCACTTTGTGCTAAAGCCAAGCAAGAGTTCAAGTTGGACACGTTCTAAAATCCAGTTCGGCCTCTAGAGACAGCCCTGACTTCAAACGAGCATAACTTTCACATACGGACTCCACTTGAGGTCCACGAGTACTTGATTGAAAGCTTATCTCGTCCTCTTTCTAATGGATTTGGCCCCACCTTCAAAGTCATTATGTGCGTGCTGCAATCATTAAAAGAAAATACTGCATCACCTATTTGGGCCAAATTAGGCCTTGTAATGCTTAGGCCCAAGGGAAGACGCCACCCTAGGCGGCTCGCACTATTCACATGGCACTGTTCACATGTGAACAGTGCTAGCCTATTAGATCTTAGCTATGTGCGGCTCCTTCTCTCCTATTTAAGGAGGCCGCACCCATCTAGTTTTCTTGGATTTTATTTAGTTAAAAGTTAGCTATAATTCAACTTCGTGTATTGGCTTGTGTCGACTAGACCAACCATAATACCGCTTTCGAAATCCTATTTGTAATTTCAGATTGCTTATTATCTTGTTCTTGCGTGTTCTTCGATTACATGTAGGAATAGACATTCGTAGTCAGGTCAATCGTGCTTCTAGCTAGGTCGATAACAATCTTGGAGTTGGTTCAGTGATTGTCGGACATGTTGGTCATGTGCGATTGGTAGCTGAATCGTGAGAGTTGTCTCCACCCAAATCGAGTTATCCATCTCACCGAAAGATCGGGACGTCCATTGTCACATCACACTAGTTTCTCAATTTTTTACATGTTATTATTACCTTCCAGTTCATTCAATTTAATTTATTACATTATGTATTTGTGAAATATTTATTTATTTCTCAAATTGTTATCGGCCTCTTTGTTGTTCCGTAGGCACGGTGGGTCAGGGTGGTGGCGTCGTACAGCTGACTACGTACTTCACTTCCACCAGAGGGACATATTCCCAACGAGCTAGGAGTGCTATCGACTCGCACTCCGTTGAAGTCTTCACGTAGAGTCAGAAGCACAGGCCGACGCAAATGTGGCTACAACAATTTAGGGTTAGTACATTTACAATTTTGTAACGCTTCGTCCATGTTTGTATCGATCTAATGCATTATTCTTCTTGCAAGTTAAGAGGATAGCACCTGACACAAACGACTACCAGGTGGTGTATCACCTAGAGGCATACCTGTTGTGACCGTTCGGTTGGGTGATGTTCACAAGTACCCACGCAACAATGTCGATGCTCGATTCATCCAGTTTTCTTGAGCAATGACTGATGCGAACGTCGAGGCGGTACCATAGTTCAGCTGGGTTCGGCTATGTTGTGAGGTACATATTGTGCCCTCTGTGATGCTTGCCTCAGGAGCAAGCTAACATCCCTATTGGCCGGTTGCTTGCTACTACTCCAGTTGTGGCCATTCGAGCGTTTCTAGATCAGACAATCGTGGGTAGAGAGGAGGGTCTATGATGATGACATGTATGGTAGGGACGATGTTGACCGACCGACCGTGGGATCCCTGTGGTGCCGTCGGACGATAAGTGGTTCTTAATCATTTAATGCAAGATTCAGTACATCCAACTTCTTCATTGCGTTTTCACATCGTGCTTTCTCCTTTGCAGCCTTAGTGGGTCGGTCTCTAGGTGCACAGCGTGTACAACTACTTCATGGAGGCCTTCGACCATATCACGGATGACCAGGTGCAATAAAAAGCGAACGCCAGCTTACCAAACAGGTTGTCCAACCTTTGCACAAGGGACTAGGCATACTGGTTCACGCAGAGGAAGCTAGTATTCGATGTCTTCGTCGAGGACTATGTCGTGTACTGCATGCTCAAGCAGTTTGGACGATGGTAGCAGTTCCCAATTCCATTGGGACAGTTGGTCCTAGAAATGATGCTCTCGTAAGTGTTTTGTCTGTGTTATTCATATGCGTTCTACGATCTTATCGCGACTTACTAACTAACCTGAACTCTTCACAAGTACTCCAGGAAGGGTGTAACATCTCAATTTTCTGAGCTTAAAAATCTTTTAATAGTTAGTAGGAAGAAAATTCACCATTTGGATTTATTTGAATTTAAATTCAAAAGCTTAATATTGGACTTTCCAATCAAAAATATTTAATGTGAATAATCCCAACATGAACATTAGCCAAAACTATTTTATTTGGGTTCTATGTGCTCAGATATATTTTCTATATTTTTCTAGAATTTTTCTGAGTTCATTTGCTATTTTCTATTGCTTATTTGAATTTCTGGTATTTTCTAAAATAGAAAAGCTATTTAAAATCTCAGAAATCTCTTCGGGCCGAAATCCAAAACTTCGGCCCATTTCCCTCCTCCGCAGACTCACGCGCGCGCGCGCCGCTCCGTGGCAGTGGACCCGCTGTCGCCTCTCTTTCTCTCTCTCCTCTGCCCTGCCGTTCATCCTCCGCCATTGGATCAAGCATGAACGGCTGGATGCGGGTGTGTTAACCGGAGGTTCCGAACGTCACATGTGTTGTGGGCCGTTCGATCAGATCTGGACGGTCAGATCTTGAGTCTGTTTCGTAGCCGTGCCGTTTCACATGCGTACGCTCCCGAGCCGCCGTCGCTGACGTGTGGGCCCCCGAATCTTCTGTGCTTCGTCCCCGAATCCGTTAGGGATACGATCGCCGCCGCCGCATGCCGTTTTTGGGCGTTCGTGCTCTGGACTCTTCCGAGCCGCCGCCTATATAAGGAGGGGTAGCCCTCGGCCTCCGCAGCTTAACCCTAGCCGCCTTAGCCTCGCGCAACCCTAGCCGCGCGGACTCGAAACGATGCGTGCGCGCCAACTCCGACGAGCTCTTCCGCGCAACGAGCCGCTCGAGCCGTGGTCCGCACCACCAAATCGCCGCGGGCTGCGCTTCACCTTGGTGGCCTTCGTTTTGCCGGAGCGTCACCGGAGCACCGATCCCGTCGAGCCCGAGACTCCTCCGCCGCTCAACCCTCGCCGCCGGTCACCCTCGTCCACCCTGAGCACCAGTGAGCTCACCGTTGAGATCCCCGCGTTCCCCTCTACCTCCTGGTACCACTCATCTCCGGCGAGTCGCCGCCGTTCGCCGTTGTCGGGCGGTCCAAAGCGCCACCGGTCACTGCCAAGCCACGTGGACGTCCACGTCACATCCAGCTCAGCCCTCGCGCCCATGTGTCGCCTGCGTGGCATCCACGTCAGTGCCGCGTGGCTTAGTCCACCGGATCCCAAGTCCCGAGGCTCGGTAGACCTAGTCTACCGTGAGCCGTGTCTCTGACATGTGGGTCCCACATATCAGCGTTTTCTGTTATTTCTTTTAATTCCCGAAATTCCTTCACTGACGTCAGCGTTGCGCAATAATCCGATTTTTCTTCAGAGAAATAATTCGGAAATCCTGGAAAAATCCAAATTAGGGTTTCTTTTTAGATTTAAAACTTCCAAAGGCCATAACTTTTGCATCCTAACTCCGATTGAGCCCATTCAAATTTTTAAATTTATCTAAATTCGAGCTCTATTTATCTGAGATTTTTATTTAATTTTTGGAGCTTGTTTTGCCTCTGTTATTTATTTATTTTATTTATTTGTTTCGTTTGCGAGTAGACGTCGATTCGTTGGGGAATTTCGTTGAAGAAGGAGCACCCCAAGATCAAGACCAGTACATAGACCTTTTCCAAGGCAAGTCATACCTTTGATCATCTTGAACCCAGTTTTCAAATTACTTTGTGTTAAAGTATTGCATTTTATGTTAATTATGTATTTAAATGTTTTGGGCATAGTTATTATCCAATTTGTTATCACCCCTTGGCCTTGTATGTCATAATTCCTTGTCACCCTAGATTGGTTTATTAGTTGGTAATATTATAGCACCAACGTGGGTTGGTTAGATGCGAGTACAATTGCTTAGCCATGCCACGAGTCTCACATCTCATGTAAGTTGTAATTTATCAAATGTGACTAAGTGACTATGGAACTTTGTGTAAAACTGTGTGCTATGTGTTAATACTTCGTGATGGCATATGTTGCACTAAAACCAACTGGGTGGTAAAGGATTTAGACTGAGGCAAGTGGTGGAAGCTGTGTGATATGGTGGAAGCTGTGTGCTTGGGTTTGATGATCTTTGTGACTTAGTTAGAACATGAAAGTCTTGCCTTGGTCAATTAAGGACTTAACTTTGTGCGTCATTGAACTGAGCCTTACTGTACGACCACATGTCTGGTATGGGACGGGCCTAACTTAGTAAGTTATGGATTCTCAGCATTGATGTTCAGGTGGATAGGTTAGGCTGTGTGACAGGGTGGAGGTGTGACTACTTGGTGGTTGCATCGCGGGACGGTTCGCCGCTTCCTCGGCAGGTGTGTGTTATACTAAATCTATGTGAGCTAGTATAGCGGGAAAGCACATCGGGAATGTCAATGTTTGAGATGAAGTTTCCGAACTGTTTTGTTACGATTAGTGCTTGCTACACTAGTTGTATCTTGTGGGTAAAGTGTACAACCTCTGCAGAGTGTTAAACAATCTATTCGAATAGCGCGTCATGATCATGGACATGCTCGGGGATTTCACACGAGGGGTAGTTTTCATAAAATATTGGGATGGGAGCTGTGTGACCTCAATCATATGGCTATGTGAAATAATCTGTTTAGCTGTGTGTCTTTGTGAAAATAATTGTTAAATTAATATTATCTATTTGTTTTGAATTATGCTTTCAATCTATTATTCGTATTCAATTGCAAATGTTGCTTTTATGCAAAAGAACCACAGAAGCCTTTTCTTTGGAATAAGCCTGCATCTATAAATTGCATTTTGTGGTATGATTTGCGAGTACGGTTGTGTACTCACGCTTGTTGTAAAACTTGCGCCCAAACCTACAGAAGAGGAGGAGTCTACGCCTGCTTTCGAGGAGGAGTTCGCCGAAGGTTGTTGATCGTTAAGGTCTGGATCCCAGTCGGTTGCCTGTGGTGAATTGGTGGGATCTACGTTGGAGTTGTTTCCGTTCTGTTGTTGCTTTATTCTCTGTTAGCCCTGCGTGGTTTAATAGGTGTAAACTCAACCATAAGGTCAAAACCTTATTTGTTATTCAAACTAATCGTTTACTTTATTTATCGCTTATGTGGATCGATATTTACCTATGTTGACACTGTGTGCACTAGTGTGATCCAGGACTGGTGCAGTATACACAGAGGGTTTCAGAATCGTAATTCTGGGTCCCGACAAAGGGTGCACAAGGTAGGCGTACAAACTAGGGGGAGCACATGGCTCCTTGGATTGTGTAGTGGGAGGGGGTCGTGGAGGATGTAGTTGAGGAGGATACTCCCTACGACCCAACGTCGTACCAGGAGTACCCGTAGTGGTACACGCTACTCACATGGGTTTGTTTGGTTTGTGTTGTCGATTCGTTGTAGGTTGAGCTGGCTCAGGACGACCACTTGTACCCCTAGACATGCTGACGTTTCTCTACACTTGGTAGTACATACCCTATTATGTACATCATCATGTAAATTACATTTTGCATGTTACTAACATTGATGGTCCATTTTGCATAATGGCCTCGAGATGGATATTAGTAGAGATGAGCACTCCATGTGGGACTGCATCCATCAGGGCCTGGAGGTCACATGGGAGGAGGTTGGATCGATCCTAGGCCGTATATATGAGCGGTCCCGGCGCATCGTCAGCTTGACCTCCTGTCACCAGCTACCGAATGTTGTGGGATCGTCCTCACAATGTATCAGTTAGCAAATCCCCAGAGCCACAGCACGTCCACTGCGACACCGAGCACCTACCCCGCTAGACCAGGCAGGTAGCTTGGCATGGCAGCGGGTGTTCTCATCGTACCAATTCCCCACATGACGTAATGCAATAATATAGTGTGCATTATTGTATGTATTATGGCAACTAACCAAATTTGCATCTCACACCGTAGGTCCATTGACATCTCAATGGGCACCTCACATGGTATTGACATTCTCATCATGGGACCCTCCCACAATGATGCCCATGCCAGGTATCTGCCACCATCGCTTTTGGTTTTGCCATGATTGAAAACTTAAAAATGCATCAAGCATTTAAAACTTTACTACTTTTGCAAACCAGGTACATATCAGTCAGCGCCTTCGGTACATGCATCCCCGCGGCAAGGTGAAATGGAGAACTAACTCGTCGACAACTCTACCGTACACCCTGACGTGCTTACATGTTTATAGCTATTAGATGCACGCCCCGAGACGCAGCCCATGTAGGTCATGGATCAGTACACCACACCTGCTCTTGTTGCGCCACTTGAAGATAGGGTCGTTGAAAGCATCTAGGCCCCTAAAAATGGTTTTGGTAAATAATGTCAACAATGTATTAAGAGACTAACATATGTGCTAAGATATTTAAAGGTTTTGTCCTAGAGTTTGAATGATGACATGGATATAGCAATGCAAAGATGATAAAAGATCGACATGGCTCAAGGCGAAGGTATCATGTAGCCTAAAGATCCTTTTTATAGTATTTTACCGGTCTCGGTGTTTGGAGAAAAGACCATATTTGTAGGATAGACGTCGTACTATTAAGAGGGATCATGGCTAGTAAATTGAATGATTATTTATGTGTTATTTTGATCAACTAAGAGTCATGCATTGCATTTATTCTTACTTCTGGAATTTCTTCAGTGATTTTCAGTATGACTGTGAGGCTCTCTCGAGAAGATGGCGGCTAGGGTTTTGGTGGTGCGACTCACGTGACTCGTGTGTCTATTACTACTACCCCCAATAGCCTCATGCATCTCCTTATATAGAGCCCATGACAGATCTTATCCGAACACGTTTGTTCTAACCCATTAAGTATGTGACCCTGTAAGTTCATGTGTATTTGGTTGTGACTTGAAAACCCTTTTTGATCACAAGTCGTTAGTGGTTCCTAGCAGAACATAACGATTCCTGAATACATACAAATTATATCGGATGAACCTTAATATAATATGATCTATGACCAGATCCTTATCACTTACGACTAGCTCATATCTCTATACGACCAGTTTGTATTTAGTCATGACCAGTTCATAACTCCTTACGATCAGGTTTCGACTACTCAGTAATTATGTTCGACCAGTCTACGATCAGCTCGCATCTCCATACGATTAGTCTATATCTTGTTGAACTGAATGACTTGCTTGTGTATTGTCCCTTTGCCTCACGATATCTAGTTGAACTCTATGTGAGATACTTTGTCATCCATGAACTGTTCAATACTTTCTCGATCAAGTGTCAGATAACTTTATGTGGTCGACTCTTGAACCACTAGTGGTATGACTATGCACTATCTTTATCCGACCACATCTAGCGGCCTAGAAATATCTCTTCTATTATGTTAGGAGGGGCAAATCCTATATCCGACCAGTCACATCCCTCCGCATATTTCATAGCATACCCGAAAGCTACCTTTATAACTACCCAGTTACGGAGTAGTATTTGGCAACCCCTAAGTGTGCTATTACACATGTAGAGAACCATGCTGATCTCAGGTCTAAGGATTATACATCATCATTGCTTGAGACCAACTAATGACACATGAAATCATAACAATCTCAATAGTGTTTCAAGGTGGGTCAATCCAACTCCATGTTCTATAACATGTGTTCACATTATTGATTTGATATCCTTATATCCATGACTGGTAAAACATGGTCATCAATCAATACTATGGGTGAAAACATATGAGATAGTTTTCGACGATCCAGAAAGAAATGGATTCGGATAGTCTCGGATCGGAAACGAATATGGATTTTTTTGTCGAAAATGAATATGAATACAGTAGCCTTGGTATCTATCGAATACGGATACGAATACATATTATCCGAATAATACGGAGGCCGGATATCCGGAATACCAGCCCAACTGGCAACCTTGTGGACGTTCGTTCTCCCTCATACAAACTCCGATTCTATCGATTCTTGTTTCTAAATTCAATACCTTTCTTTTGATTCTAATTTGATAGTTTTTTATTTTATTTGAAATTATTGTATTTATTTAGCCCTTTTCGCGCGTATAGATTTTGGCCTTTTAGAAGAATTCTTGGACCTGTCCGCCGAAGCAACTCGAACCTTCAATGAAGGCAAGTCATAGACCTTTCATCATGCCTTACCTATTTTATAAAAATTATATTGTTTTATATCAACATGCATTGCTAATTCTATAATAACTACTTTCGGGAATAGTTAAAGTCATATTCGACATTATGCCACCTTGAATAATTGCTATTGACATGTATCCTTAAACACCATAGGTTGGTTAATTTTAGTTGGCCATATTTTATTTCCAACATAGGCATCGTATTATGCTTAATCATTCATGAATGTTTGCATTAAATAAATTAGTTATATATTTTTCGTTAATTTCTGGCATACAATTTAAGGGGTTTTCATATTCCAAAAAATATCTATGACCGTATTTGTTTCGATTCGTATTCGCTCTGTATTCGTATCCGATATTATTCGTATCTCCAGTATTCATATCAGGGAAAATAATATGAAAACAAATATAGCAGAGCCATTATCCGTCCATATCCGATCTGTTTTCACCCCTAATCAATACATGTGTTGGTCGAAAAGTCACTAGTGACATCCGACCAGAGATACATTTAGAATGACATCATATAAGTTAAAAGCTTCATCAACAAGTCACATACTTGTTAATCTTTATAACTAATGATTCATTCAAGGAACAGAATAACATTTATTCAATAACTCATAAAGATAGACGTGATACAATCATCTCTATGATTGCCTCTAGGGCATATCACCAACAACAGCGACCAACAGAGGCCCAGCGGCCCAAGTGGGGCCGGCGACAGGGATAGGGACATGGTCAGGGGTGTGGATAGGGAGAGGGGAGGGAGATGGACAGGTAGATCATTAGTGCCATGTGTGGTATATCTTTTATTTCGCACCTTGGTATCGATGTAGATAATGGAATTGATGTACTATTATATGCTTTAAAATTCCACATGTTACGCCGTTTCTTGTGGTTCTTGGGTTCTTTAGTCAGCATCGCGATGATGGGGCATGCAACGTAATTCTCGGTTTAACCTCTTCCAGTCAGCACAACGACAGAGGGCCATGCTACTCAATTCTAGCTCATTCCCCCCTAGTCAGCACTGCGATAGAGGGGCATGCTACTCAATTCCAACACCTCCATTTCACGTCGTATAGACAACACTCTAACATGTACTTTTTAGACCAAAGTGACAACACTCTGTCATTTGCTTTTTAGATCAAAATGACCAGACCTTGGTTCCAGCAGGGTGTATATCCGTCAAGTCTGCCACTCACGTCTGAGATGGCCTACAAATTGTGCCTCTAACTTTTCAAGTCAAAGTGACCATATCATGCCACCTTTCAGTCTGAGTTGACAACATGTACCGGCTTTTCCCTGTAAATTGACAACTCGCTAAGGTATTTGGTACCCAAAGATTCCTTCTAGCGGACGCGAGTGACTTCCATTCACCCAAATTTACTCTCTCAACGCTACACCTTAACTGTTTATAAAACCGCAACACATTCTACCACTACAAGTAAGACTCCATTCGAGCTAGTTTAGAAAACAGAGAGGGGGGTGGAGGAGAGAGGTAGAAGGAAAGAGAGGTACATGAGGTCACTCCACCGGTTTGGGAATGACGAACTATGGGGAGATGCTCCAAAAGCGGAAATAGACTTGCCAAGAAGGCATGGACGTACCCTAATAGTTCTTCAAGGATGCTCATGTACCACCAAAGTTCCTACGCTCGTAGTGCGACTGCAGTAACCCATCATGGATCATTTAATCTACACATCCTAGTACCGCCACACGGTTTTACTACATGTGCGGGGATTGTCGCGTAAGTGAATGCGATACATCGATATTTCAAATTACATGTTGCGTTTTTAAATATCACTGACTTTATCCATGCCTGGCAGCTGTCGAAGCGTTGCTACTTTCTCCAATGGATTGATGGCCCGGAGAAGTACAACAAGACATTCATTCAACATAAATACATGCTGAACTACGCAGTTGCACCCGAGATCTTTACTCATTGTAAACCTTATTGCAATCGGGAGCGGAGAAGACAAGAGAAAGACAATGTTGATCCATGATGATGAGGACGTGCCAAAAAAAGACCTTTGAACTGAGTACTGGGAAGCCCGCACGAAGGCCAGTGCCCGCAAGAGGGAGTATGACGTACGTCTGCAAGCCTAACTTGATTTTCATTTGTCAAGTATTTTTCTTTCCAAAATGCCCATTTGTATCGTAGTTGTAGTTTTGGTCAAAAGTTTGTGCATATAGCCATTTGTGTCGTAAGAATAGTCAGGCAAATATATGCACCTAACCAGACCCTACACACTATATAATTTAGACCTTTATGGTCAAGTGTTATATGAGGCTTGCTATCTTATCTTCGTTGCTCCATTCTTGCCTCGCTCAAACCAAAGCCTACAAAAAATTTTGCTAAATTTTGGGTTATTTGTGTAAAAACTTAAAAAGGTGAACATCCATAAAAAAACGATTAAAACTTGGTTTATTTACAAACAATTGTAGACAACATACTCCAGTTTTTTTACCACTAACAATTATTCACAATAAAATCTTCCAACCATTTAGTTTTGTAAAATTAAAACTAAATTTATTTAAATTATTTCTTTAAAATTAGCATGTTGTCATCTGTTGAGAACACGATTGGACTCGGTCGCCAGCCTAATCTATGACTGGTCTTAGTCGCGTTCTGGCTCAGCGATTGTACCCGGCACGGGTCTCAATCGCACCAACAACTCGCGACTGAGACACGTGGCATACCAAGGCCTTAGTTGTGTTTTTGCTGCGCGACTAGGCCTCCCATGTCAGCTAATCGCTGTACCACCGAGCGATTGAACATAGTCACGTAGTAGCCAGCGATTGTGTGTTATTTTTGTAAAAATATTAAAATGTGATCTATTTGTGTAAGTGCATTACTCCTACCATTGTAATGACGCCAGTTAAGCTTACATCTCGGCGCCTGGAATTAGGCAAACCAAACATCGAAACCACCGGATGGTTCCTGGCTTCTTTTCCCCTTCCCTTTGCCCCCGCAGAAAGCTGCTTTCAGGGTTCTTGGGCAGGAGCGAGTGGAGGCCACGACCAGATGCTTCTCACAAGAAAACAAACTGAAAGGGTTGACAAGACAAGAGGGTGGCTTCATCATATCTCTCGCGCCACGTGGGCGGATAAGGGGTGAGACAGTGGCAGCGTTTTGCCTCGGACAGTGGTACAGCTAGATTACAACAGTTACTACAGGGTTTTGGAAGGCCACGAGCTCACGCGTTGTTCTTCGATTCTTCCCGTGCCGGAGAAGAGAAATACACGTACATACTGCTCGGCTACCAGCCTACCGACCAGAATCCGAGACACGGCGTGTTTTGTGGCCACGCGTGTATGTATGTGTAGCAGCTCTAGCAAAATCGATATAAATTAAGCAATTGATTGTAATTTGACGAGCTACTAGCTAGCGATGGCTGATTATTTAGTTTCCTGGCGACACGACCCAGTTCATAGCATAGCTCTGATCACTCGATCTTGCGTAAGTACACGCAAGGACGACAGGAAACATGTAGTAATAACTGGTTAATTCCCCGTGACGTGTTACACGAGATTTGTGCTTCGGTTTTCAACAAGCGACTAGTGTGTGTGTAATTAGGCCATGATGATATGTACTAGTATAATGATATACATATGTCACGAGGAGAATTTGCCTAATAAATTCGTCCATGTAGTTATCGTTTCGAACAAAGCTTGCTTACACCATGTTACAGAATTCACCGCAAATGCTTGATGCTTCCTGTCCATCCACCGCGCCGCGCGCAAAGTTGGACGGCGACCGGTCGGTTCGGCCGACGAAAGGAAATGCAGGTGGCTCGGGGTCCTGCCCTTTTTGGTTGGTCGTGTCACGCTCACGCCTCTCCACGGCACTGCTCCCACCTCTTTTATTTTACCACTTATGATATGTACAATAGTTCGTCTTGTAAAATCATCTCTAAGAGAATGTTTGGTTCGTAAGAGTCAGCTACCGTACTTATGACGTACCACACTTTCTTATCCGTATGTCCCACATGTCATAGACATAAATCTTAGCCAAGTTTTGTTATGTTTGCGGCTGAAAAATTTTACAATACAAAAACTGTGGCATGCCACACTGCCACAAAAAGTTTGGCAAAGTGAGGCTTCCAATCAAACATGCCAGGGAAAATTAGCAAAGAAATACATGTTATGTACCAACGGCACAAGATACAACTACTCCAATACCCTCGAAAAAAAATTGGGATCGCTAATTCTCAGGGAACTAAAAATGCAAGAAATCTCAATCGATTTTCTCACATTCGGATCTTGCATCGTGGTTCGTGCTTGGGAGGGTCGTCGTCTTCTTCTTTTCTGACCGTAGGCGACGGGGTCTTCACCGGCAATACGAGTTAGTGTTAGGGTTCTACCGCGCCGGACTTTAGAGGGAAGAGTGGATGGCGGTGGCACCGCTTCAACGGCAGGACGAAGGGGGCGGCAGGTGGTTCCTCAGCACAATTGACGGATTCGACGGAGGGAGGCGGTGGGGCAGCGGATCTGGCTATGGCTCATGCGTTGAAGATGGTGAAGAAGGTAGGGGAGGTGATGGACGTGCGGCGGTGGAGTAAGTGGGTGGCACCGGCGCCGGCAGCCATTGTGGGAGGCGACAGAAGCGGTCGGGGCTGTAAGATCAAGGAGGCCGACCAGAGGAGGTGAATAGATAGTTTTAAAATCTCTTTTGGCCTAAATTAACTAGTCTCACTAAGTGCAACAACAACCTAAGTCTATCAAGGTTTGCAATCCTAGAGTGACAAACAAATAATTCAATTCTAATAATATAAATAGCAAGAATGTAAATGAATACAAGAAAGCAAACCACAATGACATAATGATCTTTTTACTGTGGTGTTCAGAGACTTGTCAGTCTCCTGTAATCCATGTTGTGGTAAGCTCAAACGAATTGGACCGGCTCTACGAATTAAGTCAAACACCTCAAATTCACTAGTGATAGCTCTTTCCCTCTTTGGGGTAGGTGAGCTCCAACTTTTACAACATGTCGAGCCTTCTCACAAGCTTATTGAGAAGAACACCGGACCACGGCGTTTCCACGCCATCTAGATGTCGTCAAATATTAAGAGTAATAAGTCAAGCTCCTTGCTTGACTCTCAACAAGTGCTACAAGCACAAACGGATACTCAATCTACCTCTAGATGCAATATATGTAACTAGAAATATCTCTTCTTGCTCACAAGGTGCAACACATGTACAATTGAGAGAAAAAAACTCACACTACCTTCAGATAGTGAAATGAGTACCAAGAATCTAGAGAGAGAGAGCACTGAGCCAAGCTTATATATACACCATGCAAAAAAAAAAAAACAAACAAAAACAAACTAGCTGTTACTCACAAAAACAACACAAACACATATACCTCAAGCCTGTTTTTGAGCTATTTTCAATTGTTAAGCCATGGGTGGCAATTTGTAATTCTTTCCATTGTATGCAGAGGGGTGGGTTGAAGAAATTTCGCACGACGTCAATGAAGCATTGGTCATTTGAATGAAGCAATGGATCAGATAAATAAGAGGACTGCTGGGTTGACTATAGGCATCTGCAAAAGTGTAGTTGTGCGGTTGTGCTAGTTAAGAACTTAAGATGACTAGATAAGCTGTACAATGTGGTTGTGCCAAAATTGTCAGGTAAAACGTGTACCTCCTTTTTTTTTGCAATGAAATAGTATCAAGTTGAATTTTGTGAACCTGAAAGAGTGGGTTGGCATCATCTTCCATTACAACCATAATGGCAAAAAAGGAGCACTGTGGCCTTGTGACAAGAGGATAATTTAGAAATGCAAACGGAGCAGATAATTTTCGACCGATCGAAGGTTTACAGAGCAAATACAGAAAGGATAAATGGGTATCTGGCACTATCTGTGTCCGACTCCGACTCTGAGGAAAAAATACAAAAAATGATACGAGATGAGCGATACCCGTCCGTATATATCCGTATATCAGGTGGTATGAGGAAAGCCTTTTATGACTTCACTTATAAACAAGATAACAGATAGATGGGTTGCTGCATCTAAGCAGACAGAGGATACTGAATGCCTTTTCCTTCGATATTTTAGCAATTAGTCTCTTCGTGTTTACCCGTGTTCGCTCTGATTGCATTTCTACTATCTAATATCCTGTGTAAAAGTGCAAAAGAAGTGGATAGTTTTCGTCCGACCGACCGAAGACTCGCGAAGCGAATCGTGATGGAGAAATAGGTATCCGACACTATCCGTGTCTAACTTCGACTCCGAGAAAAAAGTAAAATAGGATATAAGATGAACGATATCCATTGTATCCGGTTCGATTGCACCCTAGAGGATATGTTTCTAGGGAGAGTAACGTTACTACTGTTGTATCTTGTGAGCGAAAGGAAAAAAGAATCTCACAAAATTACGCAACAACGATCGAGGCCGGGCCAACGACCTGTTGGTCATTCCACGGGCTTACCTAACATGATGAACTAAAAGTCTAAAGCGAGGCCCAACCAAGCCCAACAACGCATACTTGCGGCATGTACCTACCATAATCGCCACCACGCTTCCACCTCTTTCGAAGGAGGAAAATTGATGGCTTCCAGTGTAACTTTTTTTATTGTACTTAATTATTTGCTATAGTCTATAAAATTAGAGATATTTGATTATTTGCTCTTTTAGACATTTTTGTCATTTTCTTCTCTTTCTTCTTTTTCCTCCTCTTTTCTTTTCTTTTATCTTCTTCCTTGCTTGCTCCGGTCACGGTAGACCAGGCGGCAGAAGGCGAGCGTTCGCCCGCACCACACCTCTCCTCACCCTCTCTTTCTCCCTCCTCGTAAAGCCCACCGGTAGTGGTCATGCCGCTTTATTGCACCTCACCCCCACACGCGCTTCCTCCTCTCACGCCCACGCCTCCTCTCGCTCGACCCCTCGCCTCCCCTTCACTCCTCCTGCGTGCCCCCTCCCCATCCCTCATGCTCCTCTTCCCCAAATCCTCTACCCGATCCTCACGCGCGTGCGCGTGCGGCCAACGCCAAGGTGTGCGATGTTGACATCTAGGTCGACAGGCCAGAGAAGGAAGCCTGTGAGGACGAAGAGGGACTTGAGGCAGCGGCACAGGCGGCAGAGCCGCACGAGATGTAGGAGTCTGCCTCGTTGGGGGAGTGGGAGTCGAGGTAGGGCACCGCCACCGACCAGATTTGTAGGAGGGGACGAAGGTAGTGGCACAGGGCTTAGGGACGAGGATGGCGTGACGGCGCGAGCTAGGAAAAAGATGATTGGACGGCGCGAACGGAGGCAACAGTGTGGACGACGGGACGACACGAACAGAGAGTGGCGTTGAGAGAGAAGGCAACACGTACAAAGAGACGATGTGGGCTGCACAAGAGAAGAAAAGAGAAGAGAAGGGAGAAAGAGAGGAGAGAATATATGGACAAAAATATCCAAAAAACATAGAATCAATCATCTCTCTAACTTTGTAACAAATAATTTAGTAAATAGAAATAGCGCCAAATGATAGAAGAGTCAAATCAAATATAAGACAAACGAGCAAATTTCCCGATTTTTTTTAAAAAATATTATTTTTTTAAAGATATTTACAAAAATAAATAGTCGATTAAAAAAATTACAAAAATGTATCTCTGCTTGATTCAATGGCGATAGGAATGAATCGCGATTCAACTCGCGACAGGACCTGTCCCGCATCGCGATTGAGGGAATGAATCGAGTTCAAGCGGCGGCGAGGAATGAATCGCGAGTTCAATCGGCGGCAGGACCTATCGCCGATTGAATGGCGATTCATTCCCAACCCTTATTTTCCTATTTCACTTAGCGATTTGTGATTTTTATAAATTTTAAGCGATGCGAAATCTGTTAGACTCGTAATAACATTTTATCATCGCCGTATGTTGTTCTACTACGGTTAATTTTGAAGAATTTAGCGAGGGCGTTTGAGGTATGAACAATTCGTAAAAGGAAGATAAGTGATATTGCCATTCCCCAACCCTTATTTTCCCTATTTCGGTTAGGCGGTTTGTGATTTTCATAAAAATTAAGCGATGCGAAATGTGTTGGACTCGTAATAACATTTTATCATCATCGTATGTTGTTCTACTACGGCTAATTTTGGAGAATTTAGCGAGGACGTTTGAGGTATGAACGATTCGTAAAAAGGAAGATAAGTGATATTGCCATTCGCTCGGGAATTCATACACTCTGATATTACAGAACTTGCAGAAGAACGTCATAACACTTAACTAAAATGATAATTGACAACATTGATAATAATATTTTTATCGTAGTCGCGACGTCAGCGTCTCCTATGTGCACGCCTCTAGTCGGGGCACGGATGAGGAATCCCCGTGGTGACGTCCGGAATGCCGATGTCTCCTTGGTCCTGAGTATTTCGCGTGGGGCATGTCTTGAAGGTGTGCCCAGACTCCCTGCAAATGGAGCACTTCTTCGTGCGACGTCCGGCTTCTGCCTCGTCCATATCGTTCCTGATGCGCCGTACCTGTCGCCGGCCAACCTTTCCCTTGAGCCTAGCAATGTCCGCGGCCCAGATTAGTTGCTCCCAGGTTGGATGGCCAGTGAAATGGCCAACAACGGCGTAACCATACATCTCTCCACTCCATGTTTGCATCACCGCCTCCTTGGTGAAATAGTGAGAGAGGTACTGCCCGGGATGCTGCGCCACCGTCGAACAGGCGGCCATGACATGGGAGCAGGGCCTATGCAGAAGAAGGGCTTGTTACAAGTGCATACGCAACTATCGCGGCGTGGCGTGCACTCATGGGTTAGTCGCGGCGCCCTTTATCCACGCACATTATCTCGGCGAAGCTCCCTCGTGCCCATCTTGAATGCGGTGCATCTCACCCTTCTTGCTCTTCTCCTCCATGTATGCGTGATCATGGCGGAGTAGAGTACTCTGTCATTGCCATGGTGGCGACGCATTCTGAATCTGTTAACAAAGTAGTTTGTGGTACCGCGAATTGCCTCCACAATCGAACCAAAGGGAGGCACTTGGCGCCGCGCATGACCCGATTGTAGACCTCGGCTAGGTTGGTTGTCATGATACCATATCGAGCACCACCTGTCATGCGGCGACCACTTCTCCTCGGGCTCGTGCTCAATCCGATCGAGAGCATTTGACTGTGCCCTGTCTTCCTCGTGACACTAGGGCGTGCTGTGGGTAGGCGTGGCAATGCTTGGGGGCACAGTCGGTGCTTGGGGCGGCCCTTGTCGATGCCTCCCTTCACGTGGGTTTGGGTCGGTCGTCGGAATCTTCCAGTGTGTCAAACTTACGGCTGCTGGTTACGGTTGCCACGAGCACTTGAACATGTTCATCAAGTCCTTGTTGCGGATCTGCTTATAGAGTTTGCACCCAAGTGCCTCATGCACCACCGCTCTGTAGATCCGGCCATGGAAGTGGAGCGTTCTCTCTCGTTGTAGCGTGTTATTGCACGCAGCAGGCCCACGTCTTGGTCATGTATGAGGCATACGTTGGGGCGTCTGCTGTAAATCCTCACATTCTTGGGAACCACGGCCCGACTATCCGTGTTTCGCTTTCGAGCGGCGAATGCCACGGAAGAACTTGATTGTTTCCGTTCGTCGCTATTGCGGTCGATATACGCCTTGTACCGCCCGATCGAGAATGTGCCATCGATACACAAGATTGGGCGACGATGCGGAATGCATTGATGCATGGACCAAGCGCGAAGAATGCTCGTTGTAGTACCCTCTTATTAGGCCACTTCGGATGCGTGGCGTCTTGAATGTCGATATGAGTCTGGGATTCTGTCTTGTATGACTCGGAGTTGCCCGGGAGGTTGTGGTAGGAATCCTCGAGCGTCGAACCTTGATTCCAATGCCTTACTGTTTTGCCCTCCAAGCCTTGACATAGGCGATAGTGTCTTTGGAACCTTGCCTCAATGACCTGAATGATGGATCGTGGCTCAAAATTTAGGTTATCCACGATCTCACCGTACATGAGATTGGCAATGAAGCCTGATGACGAGTTCTGTGGGGCTCACACGACTTCAGCGATGACGCATGTGTGAGGACCACTATGGAGCACTTCCGATGGGTGTCCCACTTGGGGCTGAAATCGTGCACGCGCCAAGGGCATCCTCTATCTGCACTTGACGTCGTAGCATCTTGGGGTAGACTTGACGACGGTGAATGTGCGTCGAACCGACAATGCCCGGAATTTGACCGCATCTTGCACGGCCTCCTTGCATTTGTGCGTAGCTCCTAGTCGACCTGCGCTCTGTCGTACTCCCATGGTACATAGGAGCCTTCGTTAACGCGAGTTCTCGAACGGTATGTGTTCCATTCGGATGGAACCGCTTTGTGGTCGCATCATCGTCGTCCATCGAACCTTCATCTTGGACAACGCCATGTAATCTTGGTCTTGAGCTCCATCATTTCCACTAGGTCTTCCGCTCCTCCCCCTTGTCGGCAAGCC
Source organism: Ampelocalamus luodianensis (assembly GCA_036346255.1). Lineage (NCBI taxonomy): Eukaryota > Viridiplantae > Streptophyta > Magnoliopsida > Poales > Poaceae > Ampelocalamus > Ampelocalamus luodianensis. The sequence goes on from CM070622.1 coordinate 27,947,653, forward strand.
CACTGCTGTCTCACCGAATGAGGTAACTTCGGCGACATCGGCAACCTCTTGCCCTTACGCCATTGTGTGCGCGCGCGAGTCACCTATTTCTTCGTCGATTGTCGGCAACCCCTACTTGTTCGACGAGATGCACGAGTGGATTTTGCAAACGCTGGACCGAAGGACCAATTTCCATCCCCTCTCCTCGCCATGCGTACATCACGGCCGCCATGAATTTATTCCTTTAGTTGCACTAACTCCCAATCGTGGGTTGTCTGCCGGGGCGGCGACTCAATGTCGGATCGTAGACATCACGGTCCACTTGGGCGTGTGGAACAACCACCACATCACGGCGCCTATTGTGCGTTGGTCGTCTTGGTAGAACGCGTCCATGAACGGAAATAACTCAAATCAATTCTCGGGACCTCCATAATAGTCCTCGGCCGTAGTAAATTTTGAAATTGTGACGTCGGACATATTTGACGTCTTTGCGATGTGAAGAACATTTACATGATGAACTACATATGTGCAGCGAATATCCCACCAAAAAGTATGTAAACGGACTTCACTACGTATGACACATCAAGAATCATGTAATCCGTTACGTTAAGAAAATTACCCGAGGGTGGGCAAGCTGAATGACAGTAACCGCTAGCTTTTCTCCTCCTCCTCTCTTTGTGTCCTTCTATTTTTAGTTGAGTAAGGCCTGAGTCCGTGTGGAATTTCGACGGTTGCAAGAGGATTTTGTAGAGTCGGGGCTGTCGCGATTTAATCGGTGATACCTTCTGCCGCCGATTGAGCGGCGATACCTTCTGTCGCCCGATCGAGCTGGCGATACATCGTGAACCGGCAACTAGCGGTTCAAGCTGGTCACGAGTTAATTTATCCAAATTGTTCGCCGCTATTTGTTGTTGTGCATTGTTAGAAGATTTTTGGAGGGCGATTGAGGATTAATGATTAAATGCGTACCAGCGAGCGATATTGAAATGCGTTGGGAATCTCGCACAACTCCGTTGGAGAACTTTGGGAAATGACGCAGCGATAACCACGACCTTTCATCAGACAAAGGGGATTACATGGCACGCAGGACAACGAACAGGGGCGGTACACGCATGCCTTTAGGGAAATTGAAATACATGGGACATGTGGAGGAATAGGGTAGAACTCTGGTCGAGCGTGGCCATTTACCTGGCGGGCGGCTCGGCGTTGTACTCCTCGCCTTGCGCCTTGGCTCGCCGCGATGGCCCTCTTTTGCTCCTCTCGGCCTCCGTCGCCTCGCATGCTCACGCTCTGCTCCTCGTGCCGCTGTCCCGCTACCTTGCTCGGCTGCTCGACTTTCAACTCTTTGATCGCCTTTCACGGGTCTCGATGTGCTCACTGGCCCGGCTCTTCCGTCTCAAAGCGACCACATGTCGTAGGGTGGATCTTGTCGTCGATCCACTGCGGAAGTCGCATAATCTTGGCGGAGACTGCGGTGGGTAAAGAGAGTTCGTTACCGTTTTCGAGAATAAAAAGCATTGTACCATGAAATAGGGTTTCATTCACGGATGCTGTTGTTGCGATCCAACGGCGTAGTTTGGGCGGCACCAATAGCGCCGCCCAATGGTCCACTCATCGGTTGATTTGATACACTTGCGGCGTCCCTACACGGCGCATAGGGGTGCCACCCCTATCGGGGTCCTTACGGAGGCGTTCGCGCATAGGAGGGTGTGGTGGACCCGAGAATCGTTGGGCGTACTACGGCGACTTCCTCGATCCACCAGATTCGGAAAGGTTTGGTGTGTGAAAGGCTCGACTAGCGGCATGATAGCGGCGGTGGTCTCATGGGAGACACCAGGTCCTTCAAAAGCTTGCGGATTTTCTCCCATTCCTTCTCCTTGTCCATGTTTTCTACTTTGTGGTCTTTGTTGTGGACTAGTTGGACGAGATTCTGTTGTATTTATAGTGGAGGATGGGCGTTCTTAGGGCCTCGTGCCATCGTCGTAATAAACTAGGCGTGTGGTCACATCGTCCCGAAAAGCTAGCCCGTGTGGTCACATCGTCACGAAAAGCGGCTACTCGGGTGCCATCGTCTGAAAAGCTAACCCGTGTGGTCACATCGTCTGAAAAGTCGCTACTCGGTGCCATCGTCTGAAAAGGCGTCGTGTGGTCACATCGTCTGAAAAGCCGCTACTCGGTGCCATCGTCCCGAAAAGCTAGCGTGTGGTCACATCGTCACGAAAAGCTAGCCGATGCGGTCACATCGTCTGAAAAGCTACCTTTTAAGGCGTGCTACAAACGAGCGACCTTTAAGGACTCTGTCGGCGCCGTGTTGTCGCATCGCCCAAGAAACCTAGCTCGTTTTGTCACGTCGTTGCGAGCAGTTGGATCGTCAAAGCGACCATATTACTCATATTCAAAAGATGTCATAACAACAGATTGGCATAATGAAAAAAATTACATAAAGGAAATCTAATGGCGTCCCTCTTAGGTGCACCGCTCGTCACCGGGCCTCTGCCGTCGCTGCGGCGAAGTGCGTCGGAGGGTCGGGTTGCTCGACAACCCGACCCACGCGAGTAGTCCGCGGTGGTGTAGCGATGGTCGCTCTGCGTCGGTGATCTGCGTCGGTGATCTGCGCTGTCTGGTCTGCGTCGGTGAGTCTAAGTGGCACTGGTCGCACTTTCGGCGCCGTCATGGTGAGAAGCCTCCAAAGAGCTGCGTGTCACGCGGATCCTGAAGAAGTCCTCGATGGGTGCGATAGTGCATCGCCGCCGAGAATGTATCGTCCTCCCAAGCTGTTCTGCGAAGAATTAGGTTACAAACACAAACATAGTCATGACTAAAAATGCGTTACGCAAGCAAACGGAACTTACCGTTGGCCCAAAGATGTGCTCGGACGACGCGGCATAGTCCCGGCCGCGTGCGGGTGGGCGAGGACTGTGATGTAAGATCGTCGTTACAAACTTATGAGGTTGAAATGAAATGAAGAAGCGATGTCGATGTGTCGTGTCGAACTCACCTCCCATGTCCGGAGGTGCTCCCGCCCGCCGCGCCGGCGTGCGCCACGTGCGGGCGGGAGGCGTGTCCTACCACCTCGGTGACCTCGGCCTCGGTACCGATCCGCCGGTCGGTCGGCGTCGCGACGATCGCGGTCCGCGCTCGCGTCTGTTGCCTCCACGATCTGTGCGAGAGCCCTCTGATCTCCCCGACATTGCCATGTCTTTGCTGCGAGTCTACCATCTCGGCGACCTCCGGTGAAGATCCACTGCGGGTAATCATCAAGTTGTACACGTAAGTATGTCAAATTAAATATGAAATATGTAATATTGAGTACGTCGGCTGCGGAAAGCGGTCGGTGGGTGGGTGTGCGTGTCGGACGTCGCGGCGCATCAAGATTCCACGCCGCGCCCCCACGGACGGCGCCACCGTCGACGATCAAGTCGCCGATCTTACAATAAATGGAAAAGAGAGAATGACGGGAAATCTTGGGATTGCAATGGGATCGCTCTTTATTAGTATGAACGAGATTTTACAAGGGTGTATCTGACGAAATGACGGACTGCTTTCTAGAATACAAGGCAATGCTTCTTTCTTTCTATCTTCTGATGATCTGATCTCTGATGCGATGTCTCCCCTTGATCCGCCCAGGTTCCATCTTTAAATAGCCCTCGAAGAGGTGGCAGTTACTTCCGGAGAAGGCGCCTGATGTGAAGCGTTGCGTCTGGTCGGAGTCAAGTGACGGTTGATACAGAATCAACCGTTTGGTGGTTATATGTCTATGAAACATATAACTGCACGGAGGTTGTTCACTGGTGTGTCTTGGATAAGATACGTCGTATGGAATATGCACGTGTTCCATTCATCATACGGTAGAGAATATACCTTGGAATCAGTTCTTACCTTCTACGAGCAGTTCTCCTGGTCGGAAGCTTGGCTCGGGCCTTCGTCCGACCAGGGTACCCATTATGTAACCTCTGGAATTCCTACGACCAGTGGGGTCGTGCATCTCAGGAGTTACGACCATGAAGACGTATGGTCTTTTATATATTAAAGATAATATATAGAGGTTTTAATCCTCGTCAGTGAGCTCCAACTTTTACAACATGTCGAGCCTTCTCACAAGCTTATTGAGAAGAACACCGGACCACGGCGTCTCCACGCCATCTAGATGTTGTCAAATATTAAGAGTAATAAGTCAAGCTCCTTACTTGACTCTCAACAAGTGCTACAAGCACAAACGGATACTCAATCTACCTCTAGATGCAACATATGTAACTAGAAATATCTCTTCTTGCTCACAAGGTGCAACACATGTACAATTGAGGGAAAAAAAACTCACACTACCTTAAGATAGTGAAATGAGTACCAAGAATCTAGAGAGAGAGCACTGAGCCAAGCTTATATATACCCCATGCAAAAAAAAAACAAAACAAAAACAAACTAGCTGATACTCACAAAAACAACACAAACACATATACCTCAAGCCTGTTTTTGAGCTATTTTCAATTGTTAAGCCATGGGTGGCAATTTGTAATTCTTTCCATTGTATGCAGAGGGGTGGGTTGAAGAAATTTCGCACGACGTCAATGAAGCATTGGTCATTTGAATGAAGCAATGGATCGATAAATAAGAGGATCTTGGGTTGACTATAGGCATCTGCAAAAGTGTAGTTGTGCGGTTGTGCTAGTTAAGAACTTAAGATGACTAGATAAGTCAGTACACCGTGGTTGTGCCAAAATTGTCGAAAAACGTGTACCTCCTTTTTTTGCAATGAAATAGTATCAAGTTGAATTTTGTGAACCTGAAAGAGTGGGTTGGCATCCTCTTCCATTACAACCATAATGGCAAAAAAGGAGCACTGTAGCCTTGTGACAAGAGGATAATTTAGAGATACAAATGGAGCAGATAATTTTCGACCGATCGAAGGTTTACGGAGCAAATACAGAAAGGATAAATGGGTATCTGGCACTATCTGTGTCTGACTCCGACTCTGAGGAAAAAATACAAAAAACGATACGAGATGAGCGATATTCGTCCGTATATATCCGTATATCAGGTGGTACGAGGAAAACCTTTTATGACTTCACTTATAAACAAGATAACAGATAGATGGGTTGCTGCATCTAAGCAGACAGAGGATACTGAGTGCCTTTTCCTTCGATATTTTAGCAATTAGTCTCTTCGTGTTTACCCGTGTTCGCTCTGATTGCACTTCTACTATCTAATATCCTGTGTAAAAGTGCAAAAGAAGTGGATAGTTTTCGTCCGACCGACCGAAGACTCGCGAAGCGAATCGTGATGGAGAAATAGGTATCAGACACTATCTGTGTCTAACTTCGACTCCGAGAAAAAAATAAAATAGGATATAAGATGAACGATATCCATTGTATCCGGTTCGATTGCACCCTAGAGGATATGTTTCTAGGGAGAGTAACGTTACTCTGTTGTATACTGACAGAACGAAAGGAAAAAAAAAGAATCTCACAAAAATTCGCAACAACAGTCAGGCCAGGCCAACGACCACACTGGTCATTCCACGGGCTTACCTAACATGATGAACTAAAAGTCTAAAACGAGGCTCAACCAAGCCCAACAACGCATACTTCGCGGCATGTACCTACCATAATGCTGCCACCACAGCTTTCACCTCTTTCGAAGGAGGGAAAATTGATGGCTTCCCTTGTAACTTTTTTTTATTGTACTTAATTATTTGCTATAGTCTATAAAATTAGAGAGATATTTGATTATTTGCTCTTTTAGACATTTTTGTCTGTTTTCTTCTCTTTCTTCTTCTTCCTCCTCTCTTCTTTTCTTTTATCTTCTTCCTTGCTTGCTCCGATCACGGTAGACCAGGCGGCAGAAGGCGAGCGTTCGCCCCACACCACACCTCTCCTCACCCTCTCTTTCTCCCTCCTCGGAAAGCCCACCGGTAGTGGTCATGCCGCTTTCACTGCACCCCTCAACCCCCCCCCCCCCCCGCTGCTTCCTCCTCTCAACGCCCACCGCCTCCCTCTCCCGCTCGACCCCTCGCCTCCCACTTCACTCCTCCTCGCGCTGCCCCTCCCCATCCCTCATGCTCCTCTTCCCAAAATCCTCTACCCGATCCTCACGCGCGTGCGGGTGCGGCCAACGCCAAGGTGTGCGATGTTGACATCTAGGTCGACAGGCCAGAGAAGGAAGCCTGCGAGGACGAGGAGGGACTTGAGGCAGCGGCACAGGCGGCAGAGCCGCACGAGATGTAGGAGTCTGCCTCGTTGGGGGAGTGGGAGTCGAGTTAGGGCACCGTCACCGACCAGATTTGTAGGAGGGGACGAAGGTAGTGGCACAGGGCTTAGGGACGAGGATGGCGTGACGGCGCGAGCTAGGAAAAAGATGATTGGACGGTGCGAACGGAGGCAACGGTGTGGATGACGGGACGACACGAACAGAGAGTGGCGTTGAGAGAGAAGGCAACACGTACAAAGAGACGATGTGGGCTGCACAAGAGAAGAAAAGAGAAGAGAAGGGAGAAAGAGAGGAGAGAATATATGGACAAAAATATCCAAAAAAAACATAGAATCAATCATCTCTCTAACTTTGTAACAAATAATTTAGTAAATAGAAATAGCGCCAAAGGATAGAAGAGTCAAATCAAATATAAGACAAACGAGCAAATTTCCCTTCCAAGAAAGAGGACACCGGGAAAAAAAATCAAACAAACGAATAAAAAAGAGGAGAGCCACCCCCATCGCCTCGTCTCTCCTCTACTCGCAGAGCTTCCCCGTCTCCGGCCACCATGAACTCCTACTCCGGCGACCGCTCCTCCACCCGCTCCACCACCACCTCCTTCGACTCCTACCAGTTCGACTTCGGCATCAAAACCTCCCGCTCCTCCTCCGGCTCCCGCCCCCTCCGCGACCAGAGGCCAGGCGGCGCCACCAGCCCCTCCCCGAGGCCGACCACCACCACCACCACATGGACGCACCAGCCTGCCAAGACGTCCTGGACCCACCAGCCATCCCCTGCCACGGCTGCGGCGGCGGCTGGATCCCGGCCCACCTCCATGGTTGGCGACATCTTCGGCCGGAGCTGGTCCTCCGCCGCGCCCTCCTCTGGGCTCGGAATCCCCCAGGCCAACAACCCCAGCCTCTTCAGCGACCTCGTCGGCTCCTCCTCCCGCGCCCAGTCCAACGCCCCGCTCAGATCCGCGGCGCCACAGCCCTCCAAACCGTCCAATCCCAACCCTAGCAGCAGCAGCTCTCCCTTCTCGATGAGCGGCATGGCAAGAACGCTCCCGAAAACGACCGGGGCGCCGATGGGCTCTGGTGGGTACGGTGTCGGTGGCCGGCCGATGAAACCGGCAGGCATGGCGTCGGCGGCCGCGGCGCAGCCCATGGGGCAGAAGAAGGATCCGTTCGGTTCCATAGATCCCTTCGCGGCGAAGCCTGGGTCTATGAATGCTGCAAAGCAGGCTAGTTCTGTCAAGTCGGATCAGGGATTCGGGGCGTTCCAGGGCGTGAGTTCGGGCGTTGACACCGGATTCGGTGGCTTCCAGAGCGCTGACGCCGGATTCGGTGGTTTCCAGAGTTCCGGTGCCACGAAACCTCCCAGCTTTACGCCTCCGCCCGCATCAGCTCCAGCACCTGCCCCTGCGGCTGCGGCGGTGAACTCTGGTGTGGATCCTTTGGACACGCTGTTCGCTTCGACCACAGCTGCGCCGACTGCTTCTGCGGCGAGTAATGGTGGTGGTGGGGGTGACATGTTTGGTGAGATGGATGGTTGGGTGGATGTGGAGGCGGAGTTTGGTGGTGGTGATAGCGGTGGCACAACCACAGAGCTGGAGGGGCTCCCACCGCCACCGCCTGGGTTGACGACATCTGCTGCTAAGGCAAAAGGGATGGATAATTACAAGGGTGGGCAGTATGCTGATGCTATCAAGTGGTTGTCTTGGGCTGTTGTACTCATCGAGAAGACAGGGAAAGATGCTGACATTGTGGAGGTGTTGTCATCAAGGGCTTCGTCTTACAAGGAGGTTGGCGAGTACAAGAAGGCTATTGCCGACTGTTCGAAGGTATTGCATTGTCTCCGTAATGTACCTGTTACCTGGTGGCATATTAGGGGCTGCTCCCATGACTTAGTTTTGCTGGTTTTATGTCCTGTGCAGGTGCTAGAGCAAGATAAGGAGAATGTGTCAGTGCTAGTGCAGCGTGCACTCCTATATGAGAGCACTGAGAAATATAGGCTTGGTGCAGAGGACTTGCGTTTGGTTCTGAAGATTGACCCTGGGAATAGGCTTGCCAGGAGTACGATTCATCGCTTGAACAAGATGGCTGGCTAGAGATGTTTTTCTAGTGCCCTTGTGTACTACCACTGTAATTCATCCTTGACACGAGAACTGTGAGTTACCTCGAATTGTTTTACTATTCTTGTGGCTTTGGGGGAATAATCTGCGAGTGTGTTGTTATGAACCATGGGTTTACATCTTTACATACAGTATATTCTTTTATTTGTATGATCATATGTCATATCAAACTTACTTTAAGAGTTAAATACTTACAGCATGAGGTCTTCTGTTCCAGCCTTTCTCATTGTTGGATGGAAAGTATGTGATGTTTTGACAGCATAATGGTATTAATACCACCTTTAGATAAGACTGTTCTGCTCTTCGACAAACAGGTCTTTTACATAGATGGCGTTATTTCACACCTTGATGAATGTTTGAACTCGCCTTGCAATGCTCATTAGCATTTGCTAGTGTTCTTTGAACATTTTTCCACCCTCAGGTATTCATGCGCTGCTTAATTAGAAGTTTAGAACTTAGGTTCTGATACCCTGCTATTTTACAGTCATGCACTATATGATTATAAGATGTCCATTTTTCTTCCTTCCATTCATCATTTAGGTAGGACAGTGCCTTGAGCAGATAAAAGCTATTATTATCCTTGCGCAGATACAAGCTAATGTTGGACAGTTGGAGATTTCTATTACTTGTGGGTAGCTGATGGTTGTTTCTAGTTATTTGTGGGCTCATTTGAGCAATATGTGTTGAGTGTAAAATCTTGGTTTTGACCAAGTATGTTGTACAAGAAGAAGAAGGAACTTGTGGCCTCAACATTCTAATGATGCTTGTTATTTGGACCAGTCACATAGATATCGATTACCAAAAAAAAATGGAACTGCTATTTTCATAACAAAAATGCTGTTTTGAAGAGAACACAATGATCTACTTGGTCCTTTTTCTATTTCATGAGCTAGGGAAAGCAACCTCTGCTAATTTTAGGTTGGGTTTCATGACCAGTAACCTCCAAATTTTAGGCTATACTCATAATAGATTGCTCGTAGTGTGTTTTTTTTCAGGAGGAATGCTATCCACAAGTTTTCTGTACTTAGTTATAACTAAATGTGGGGGAGCCCGGGGCCCTAAATATGTTCTTTTTGGTAGGACTGATTGCTAATTAAGCATGTGAATTAGAGCACGTGATAAATTTTCTTTAGCACAGATACAGGGAACTAAACCTGGTAATATTCTGTGATGACATAATACACGCTCATACTACTAGAATAAGCAGAGAATTTTGAGTCTAGCTTCATATTAGACTGTACGTGTAGCCTGTGCATATATACCAAACTAAATCCATGGAATAAGGTGGTGATAGCGATAGCCGCAGGCCGCAGCTTGTTGGACCTACTGTGAATGGTTGTAATTAACTGTGAGGAACTGAGGCTCAATATTTTCCTTCCTATTGTGTAGTGTGGTTGTTGAACTGATTGTTATGTCTGCTTTAAATGTATATTCCCGGCTGCTATGTGATGGAGCTTTCTTTGATGCTTTTGGACTTTTGGTACAGAAGCTCGGAGCATGGGTGAATACGACTGAATGCTCTGTGCATTAAAGATCATTGGTTTCTAGTCTTCTACTCCATTGACTCTAAGCCCAGCCAGTCTTCATGAACCAGCGCCGATTTCATTTGGCCAGCGCCTCACCACTGTGTAAGTGCAGTGCTTTCTTCCGTTCTTGGTTTTTCTGCGCCTGAAGATGATATGAATCCCGTGAGGCTACTTCGTTTTGCTTTGAAAAGTGCCCGTTAAGTGTTAACCGCACGGCTGTGCTATTCAGTGTTGTCCCCATCAGGTTATGCATTGTAGAGCTTTTGCTTTGGTCTTTCAGACTTACTCACCTCACAGTGCACTACCGGTGGCTTGAGTCTTGACGCTGCCTCGCTCTCGCACTCACTCAGCTTTTTTTTTTTTTTTTTTTTTGTGCCAATCGTGGTGGTTCTGATTTCCTGCGCGGAATTATCCTTCCTAAAGGCTAAAGGTCGCAACACGGAAGGCAAGCCTACCGCATGCAGTTGTTCTCATGAGAAGCATTGGAGAAGCCGAGGACAAACAAGAATCATTTGAGTTCGTGCTGTTGATTGTAATCGAATCCTCAGTTCTTCACAAAGCTGGATTAAATTGTTGTTCACCATTCCAACGAATGACGAGGCAACGTCGCTTCCAGCCAAATTATGCTTACCTCATTGTTCTCCTCCCCAAAGTTTTTTTTTTTTTAAAAAAGAAACACCTTTGACCTGCAAGACTTTTCATCGTGAACTAATAAACCGAAGTATCGTACACAGTTTTAATTAACATATGAACCCATGACACTACTACATCTGCCATAGTCAACGTGATGTGGCTTGGGGAGTTGGGAGGGATTATCTAGGATTAGTAGTGCCTCGTGTCATGCTAATGCAGGAAGAAAAGATCACCAGCTCACCACTAACGAAGGACCTTTTGACTCGGATTAGTATCCGATTTCATGCAAATCATACCACTCCTTTTCCTAGATACCGAATCTAATAGCCTTTGTCAGTGCTAGGGCGGCTAAAATAGGCATTTAGCTGCTTAACTTTCGGTGAAAATGGCCACGAGAGGAGGCTCGAGACGCAGATTAGACGCATGGAGGGGTATAAAGCTCGGCAGTGAGCGAAGAGCTCTTGTTGGGGAAACACGGGCGCTACGCTAGGAGATTAGGTCGGTCACTTTCCGACCTGACGAAATTAACTACGATCGACGTAGTGCTTGTTGTCCTAGGTTCCCTCGACGTTCCGTCGGTGAGGTGACACCCAGCCGCAATCAAGTTGTGCTGCATCCATGACTTCATGATATGGATGTCAACACTCAGAGCGTGTTTGTCCAGCTACACAGGAAGTTGTCCATGCATTTTAGAAAAACTTTTATTTACTGAAGTAATCGAGTCGTATGTACTAACCAGTTTAATTAAAAATTTATAGGTTAAGAAAAGATGAGCAAGATACTCTTAACACCCTCTCTCACGTCTAAACTTTACCAGTAAAAGGGATATGGGACGTAATTGTTTTATCTTAAAATTGCATTAGACAACTCAAGATCTCGTGACACAAAACAGTTCACTCAAAAATTTAGAAAAAGTTGGCAATATACTTTAATGTGAAGTCTGAGAACTACAAAGCACACGCGGCACTTTGGCAGTGACACGACACCTTGTCCATCCTCGGTACAGCTTTAGCTTTAAACTACGAAGACTCCAAGCTCTAATGGGGCCACCAAATGGCTCTAGCTATACATTTGTCCTTATTTTCCTCCTCATTACCTTCTGGATATTGGTGTCCATTACGTTTAACAAAGCGCGAAGTACGTGTACACCGGAGTAGTCTTATCTCCACATACATGGTAGACATGTACACTAAGATGAACCAAACTTACATAGAAATAAGATCACTGAATATCTGCGATGATTTTTTTTCCTATCGCAATTTTCAAAAAAGGATCAAATTTATATCCTACTCATAGTGGTTGTTTGGTAACCTTACTTTTCTACTGTACTTAACAAAGATAAGCATCAAGCCAAACACTTCCTCACACCTAGCTATACAAGACATGATAAGGCTTGTATTGGTAAGGTAAGTCCTATGGGTAGGCATTTTATTTTGGGTTATTTAGATACATGCCACTGCAAAATTCTCACTTTCAAAATATACCACTGTAAAATTCTTACTTTCAAAATATACCACTGTAAATTTCGTTATTGAAAATATGACACTCCTAAGTGCACAAATTTAGATACATACCATTATGGACCATAATGCCCTTGCCATCTTCCTTTCTCCTCCACCCCCTCGCAATCTCCACCGCCTCCCATGGTTGCCTCTCCTCCCGGACACCATAGCCCCCTCCCACCACCGTCGCCCCTCTCCCGGATGGCGTCGCCTCGACCTCCTCCCCGTCCCTCCGACCTCCCCGCCATAGGTCCCAACCTCCTTGCCACCTCCACCCCCACCTCCCTAGCTCGATTTTGGCTTGATGCCGCCACGCTCGACCTCATCCTCGCCCCCTCCAACCTCGCCGCCGCCAATCCTGACCTCCTCGCCACCCCACGATTTGGATCTAAATCTTACCTCACAGTCTGCCCTAGCCGATCTCAACCTCCTCACATTGGCCTCGGCGTCGTTGACCTCACTACCGGTCCTGACCACCTCACTGACCACGTGGTCCTTGTCAGATCAAGTCCTCGCTGGCAACAGTGGCCACCGGCCTCGTTAGCCATGTCCTCCCGCATGTGCTTCTGCCCTTCGTAGTTGTCACTGTGGCTGCTAGAATCCTCATCGCCTCTGCACGGGGCGCGCCGCCGTCGCCATTCTTCCTCGGCGCGACCGTCAATTTGGCATGGTAGTGGCTCAGGATGAGTCGCCAGCTATGGATGAGGAAGGATTCAATGAGGAAAGATGAGCAAGTGGTATATTTGGAAAGTAGAAACTTTGCAATGACATGTATCTAAATAACCCTTTATTTTCAGCTGACAACTGCCGTATGAAACAGCTATGTGATTGTGGAAAACATCATTCCTTCCCCACAAGTCAAAGTAATCCAAAAGGCAATGAGAATTGTAAAATAGCTGAATTGCTTGACTAATATATACAAGTATTTCCCCCCTTGAAACCTACTATTTTCTTTTGTGGAAAAAATATTTGCCTAAATATGGACAATTGTCACCAGATTCGTTACATCAAATATGTCAAGATCAAAATCAGGAGCCTCCATATGTTTCTTTCTTCTTCTTCTTCTTCTTTTAAAAAATAAAAATGAGTTACAAATATATCCGTCGTGCTCACGAGTAAGACGTGCACTGCAATTTGCTCATCAATGTTTATACTTTAACACACAAAATCTTATGAATTTCTTTAGCACAAGCACCATTTAATGTGAAAAAAACTATAAGTTTAGGTGATGAGCTGTTCTACCAATGGAGCGGAGTACTACAATCCAGTGATCCACACCATTGCTGCCAGGAAACCAAGAAAAAATCCAACAAAAACCTCCAAAATCTCACAACAAAGTAAAATAGGAAAAAAAAAACAAAAGGGGAAGAGAAAGAAAGTAGAAATTGAAACCGGCAGAGGCTCAAACCCAAAGCCGAGTTTTAGACGTATTTGGTATGGTTGACGAGGTTCGGACAAAACAAGTTATGCCTCTAAGGATACTGACTAGACAAGTTATGCCTTAAAGATACTGATTTGATACATATCGTATCTTCGAGATCCGTGATACTATTTTTATATTTAATGTGCACAGAAGTTTGAATTGCTGATTCATGCCATCAATGCCAAACACGCGAAAAACTGCCCTAAAGACCCCAAAGTAAGACTGAAACCGAACACACGTATTTCACCAGGGGGATTGGATCATATACCCTCCCTGAATTTCAGGATTTACCCTCCCACCTCAATGACATGTGGGGTCACCGTAGGTCAATGACATGTGGGCCAGGAGGGTAAATCCTGAATTTCCATCTAAGGGGAGGGTATATGATCAAATTTTCCATTTCACCACGGCCGCGGCCTTTGTGTGGCCTCCGTCTCGTGTTTATCCCTTCTTCCTCCTCTCTTCCTCCTCCGCAAAGCCCTTCTCCACTCCGTCCTCGCGGCTGTCCAATTCGTGCCCTACCGGAGCCCTAGACAACGACGGAAACGACCTCCTCACCGGCCTCCGCGCCGCCGATGAGACTGCGCGCCGCCGCGCCATGCAGTCCCCGCCGGCCTCCGTGTCCGGTACACACCGTCCCCTCGCTAACCCCGAAATTCGATGCAGCTTATGCTCTACCCCGGGCTGGGTTTTGGATTTTTCGTAGCCTGATGTTTTTTTCCCCGTGGTGTATGTGTGTGCCGGCGTGCGTAGGGTCGTCGCTGGAGTGCGTGAGCTCGTGCAGGGCCTCGTGGAAGGGGAAGCGGAGGCGGAGGCGGAGGCGGGAGGCCGTACGAATGCAGCGTGCTCTCCTGCGCCTGGAACGCGCCGCGCGCGCTCACGGGGGCGCTCGCCAGCACCGCGCAGTGCTCCTCCTGCAGCCACGCCGAGGCCGGAGGCGGGTGTAGGCGCCAGGGGCGGCCGCGGCGGAGTAACAACTCGGTGTGTTGCTGCTGCCTGTTGGAGATTCTGTTATTTGGCCTTAATCTTGATTGGAATTTTGTGTTTCGGGCTTTTGGCTACTTTAGGGCTAACTGACTGGGAATGGAGGTGCTTATTAGTGTTTCACCCCATTTCGGTAGAATTAGTGAAACTATAAGAACACTCCCTAGAATTACCAAAACCATCAAACACGTTCTATAGTATAAGTAACATTTGATCCCTCTAGCCTCTAGGACATGCTGAAGTATGTTGTCTTAGGGGGAAAACTTCCATTTGTATGACAGGTTACTTCCTTATGTGTTTCATTTCATTATTAAGTATATGTTTGGTTAGCGAACACTATCATTAGCAAGTCCTGTTAACTCTGTTCAAAATATGCTTTGTGTTTAGACACATGGAATGATGTTCTTGTTAGAGATATATGTATAATGTGTTATTCCCAATTGTTATGAGAGGTTATTTGCATATTCATCACCTCTACTTTGTGTATATATACTGGTCCTTTGGCCCCTTGATAATACAAGTTGCTATTCCTAACATGGTATCAGAGCTATTTAGGTTTTCCTCTCCCAGACGCTGCAACCCGTCCTCCTCTGCCCTAGTCGCCGTTGCCGGTGGCTTCCCTTCCTCCCCCCTCTGCCCTAGATTAGTCACGACGTCTGAAGGCGCACCTGAAGCCGCCGTGTTGTCAGTCGCCCGTGGTTGCCGGAAGCAGCCACGTCCGACGCCGACGTCGCGCCTCTGCATCGGTCGACGCCGCCGTTGCCTCTTCACCGACGCCTCGGCCGTGGTCGCTCGGGGACGCTACATCTGGAGCTGCCGCCACTCAGGGAGCCGCCGCCTCGTCGCCCTGATTGGCGTTGATCTGCCGCCGCTCGGGGAGTCGTCGACGTTGTTTCGGGGAGTCGCCGCCGTGGCCGCGCCTCGTTCTTCGCTCGGGAGATCCCGATTTGGTGTTTCTCGGCGTTGCTGGTGTCGCCTCGTCTTCATCGGTGTAGGCGTCGCCTCGCCCTCGGCTTCTTTCCGATCCGGAGCATCTCCTCGTCTTCGTCGGTCTTCTTTGCCCGTCGCCGGAGCCGCCCGTCACTTCCGCTTTCATCGCTGTCACTGGGGCTGCTTTTGTCGTCATCGCCGGAGGCCTTGATCCGCCGTCAACCGAGCTCGCGCCGCTGGGGATGCCGCGGGTTCATCGCGCCGCCCGACGACTGAGCTCGCGCCGTCGAACTTTCACCGCCGCTCGGGACGCCTGTGCCGCCATCGGGCAACTTGGGCAACCTCCACGACCGGAACGCCCATAGCTCGACGTCTACATCGCCGCCAGTCTCTCCGCTTCTGTCACTTCGTCTACCAGCTCTTTCCAGCAGTGGCATCACCGTCTTGGTCATCTGTGTGGATCTCGTCTGTCGTCTTTAGTTCGTCGTTGTTTTCTCGGGCCTGTCTCAGGAGACGTGTCTTTAGATTGTCAGGGTTGTAAGTTAGGTAAACAGATTCAACTTCCTTATCCTCATAGTGAGTTAGTGTCTCAGCGTCCATTTGATCTTGTTCATTCATATGTTTGGGGTCCGGCTCCCTTCGTTTCGAAAGGGGTCATCGATATTATATCATATTTATAGATAATTTCTCTCACCACACTTGGATATATTTCATGTCTTCTCGTAGTGAGGTCTTGTCTATCTATAAACAATTTGCCACTATGGTTCATACATAGTTCTCCACTCCTATTTGTGTCTTTCATGCTGACTCTGCTGACGAGTACCTCTTTCGTTACCTGCGTAGCTTCCTTGCTAAGCAGGGCACTCTCGCCAGTTCTCTTGTCCTGGTGCTCACGCTCAAAATAGTGTCGCTGAGCGCAATCATCGTCACCTCCACATATTCCCCCTGTGGCCTCTCCGTCGTTGTCGTCGCCTGCTTCGTCTCCTGCGGCTCCTACTACAATACCTTCTTATCCTCTCTTCTACACTCGTCGACCTCGTATTGAGGATCTTCCAGATGAGCCATCTTCTCCTGATGCTCCATCTTCCCCTGATGGGTCATCTTCTCCTCGCTACGCTCTCCGGGATCGCCAGTCGATTCGGCCCCCTGGCCGTTATGGTTTTGCTGGTGCAGCTACTCAAGAGCCTTTCTCCTACCGGGATGTTGTTACTCACCTTGAGTGGCAGCATGCTATGGCCGAGGAGATTGCTGCCCTCGAGCGTACTGGTACTTGGGATCTTGTTCCTTTTCTATCTCACTCTCGTCCCATCACGTGTAAGTGGGTCTATAAGATTAAGACTCGCTCTGATGGCTTTCTTGAGCGCTATAAGGTGTGTCTTGTTGCTCGTGGCTTCCAGCAGGAGTATGGTCGTGAGTACGACGAGATTTTTACTCCTGTGGCCCACATGACCACTGTCCGCACTCTTCTTTCGGTGGCGTCATGTCGCCATCGGTCTGTGCATTTCGACTTGATGTCAAGAATGCCTTTCTTAATGGCGAGTTGCGTGAGGAAGTCTACATGCATCCGCCACATGGGTATTCTGTTCCTAAGGGTATGGTCTATCGCCTTCGTCGCTCTCTCTATGGCCTTAAGCAAGCCCTTCGTGTTTGGTTTGAGCGCTTCTCCTCTGTGGTCACTGTTGCTGGTTTTTCAGCAAGTGATCATGATCCTGCGCTCTTTGTCCACACTTCGTCTCGTGGTCGGACTCTTCTTCTTCTGTATGTTGATGATATGATCATTATCGGAGATGATTCTGAGTACATTGCCTTTGTCAAGGCTCGTCTTAGTGAGCAGTTCCTTATGTCGGATCTTGGTCCTCTTCGTTACTTTCTTGGGATTGAGGTTACTTCCACTCCAGATGGTTTCTTTATGTCCCAAGAGAAGTATCTTCAGGATCTTCTTGATCGCGCCTCTTTCACTAATCAGCGTACTATTGAGACTCCCATGGAGCTTAATGTTCATCTCCGACCCTCTGATGGCGAGCCTCTTTCTGATCCGACTCGCTATCGTCATCTTGTTAGGAGTCTTGTCTACCTTACTGTTACTCGTCCAGATATCATTTATCCAGTCCACATTCTGAGTCAGTTCGTCTCTGCTCCCACTTAGGTCCACTACAGCCACCTTCTTCGAGTTCGCGATACCTTCGTGGGACTATCTCTCGCCGTCTCTTCTTTCCACGCTCCGATTCGTTCTGACTTGAGCTTATTTGGATGCTACTTGGGCGGCGATCCCTCGATCGTCGGTCTATCTCTGCTTACTGTGTTTTTCTTGGTGGTTCTCTCATTGTCTGAAAGACGAAGAAACAGACTGCAGTGTCCCGTTCGAGTGCAGAGATTGAGTTGCGAGCTATGGCTCTCTTGACAGCAGAGATTACTTGGCTATGATGGTTACTTAAGGATTTTGGTGTTTCTGTCACTACACCGACTCCTCTCTTGTCAGATAGTGCAGGTGCTATCTGTATTGCCCGTGATCCTGTGAAGTATGAGCTCACCAAGCATATTGGTGTTGATGCTTCCTTCATGAGGTCTTTTGTACATAATCAGGTGATTGCTCTTCAGTATGTGCCTTCAGAGCTTCAGTTAGCAAATTTTTTCACGAAGGCCCAGACTGAGGCGCAGCACGACTTCTACTTCTTCAAACTCAATGTTGTTGATCCACCATGAGTTTGAGGGGGGGTTGTTAGAGATATATGTATAGTGTGTTATTCTCCATTGTTATGAGGGGTTATTTGCATATTCACCACCTATACTTTGTGTATATATACTGACCCTTTGGCTCGCTGGTAATACAAGTTGCTATTCCTAACAGTTCTCTTGATTTTGTTAAGTGCCGTTCGGCACTGACATAATCTGTCTAGAGTTGGAACTTGGAAGACAGGCCACACACTAGAGTGACTGCACATACCATTTGTAAAAAATTGGTTTTGGGGTGTTTTTCGTCCTTTTGAGTACTTGATTTTATTTGTGTGGCCTACACTATGAATTTGCTGTTCCTTTTGTGGTAACCACACTGTTATTTTATTGGTACCATTTGATTGGTTAGCTGAATGATACTATCTTCATTGCAAAACTACGTTCCATCTACTTGAAACATGCAAAGTCACAAATATGTAATTAAAGTGAGCTTTGCTTCTGTAGTTGAATTCAAACTCAGAATGCAACCTGTAATTTGTTTTGTGGATGTTGCATGAATTATATATGGATTTGGAAATTAACAGTATCTGGACAGACCAATATCACAATTCAGTTGATCCTACCTTCAGCTGTAGTCAAGCATGCTGTAATCCAGATCACAGCCTGTAATCCTGTATAGCTAGCCGTTATGCCCTTTACATATCCACTGCTAGCTTAGTGATTGATCCTGTCTGGACTCATACTACCCTAGCATTACATTTTTAGTTTTGCCATCTAGTTTGCGAGATAGTTGTGTCATTTCTATTGCCTTACACTGTATTATCTTATGTATTTTCTTTGTAGACATAGCTTTATTCCCTCCGCAACTGATTAGATGCCATTCTAGAAATTGACAAGCACAATGTACATCTTTGACTATTAGTTTAATGATAATATACCAATAAATACCAATAATCTTTTTGAAATAACATCATGGAAGTATTTTTGTGGCAAATATACTAACGTTATTTTCATGCAGTCAATCTAAGTACTTTTGTGTATTTTAGCGGTGAAAGTTTGAAAAGTTTGATTGCACACGTTCTAAAATGAGATCTATTTGGTTTGGTAATAGAGGAAGTGGTTGCTATTTCTTAGAGCAAAGAGGCTAATCTATGTTTCATTGAGACCATAATGAAAGTATTTAAGTGGAAAGCACCTGAGCCAATGTTGCCCCGGTTATCTCTGTGCCTGATGGCCAATCATCCCCCGCCACCGCCGCCACTGCCGCCTACAACCCTACCGCAACAACAATCCCCACCATTCAAATCCCCCCACACCGACCGCCACCTTACCACCGACTGCACCATACATGCCATTCCTAGCCGCCCTACCCTATCCCACTGCCCAATTCCCTCCCTTTTCCACAAGAACAATGCATGATCCACCCATCCGCTTCCCTTCTACCCACGTAGCACGAGCACAATAGTGCTTTAAGCGTTCCATGCTACA